>JAREIL010000017.1:0-2400000 GCA_030142105.1 Fusarium sp. FL617
TGGCTAATTTGAACAGCACACCATGATCGGCCCTCTTGCGGCTGCAGAGATCGGGTTTCTCCTCAAGTCTCACGGCTTGCCAATCAAGGAGGCCTTCTCTCCCTTCGAATCTCAAGTTACCTGGGTTGCCTTGCAAGTCGATACCCAGAAGCTGCGAGAACTCAACACCAAGCCTGAGGAGTTCTGTCGTAAGATCGGAGACTTGATCTTCCGACACAAGGTTGGATACACCATCCACCGCCTGGTCCTTGTTGGTGATGATATCAATGTGTACGACTTCAAAGACGTCATCTGGGCTTTCTGTACCCGCTGCCGTCCCGGTATGGATGAGTATCATTTTGAGGATGTTGCTGGGTTTCCTCTAATCCCTTACATGTCGCACGGTAATGGGGCACCCAACAAGGGTGGCAAGGTCGTCTCTGACTGCTTGATGCCAGTGGAGTATACTACTGGAAAGAATTGGGAGGCGGCAGATTTCGACAACTCCTTCCCCGAAGAGGTTAAGCAGAGAGTAAGTAGCCGCTGGGAAGCTCTAGGATTTGGTGGTTCAAAGTAGATTTGAACAGGTTGTTTCGCCAGCATCTTCATTGTTTATTAGACATATATAGAAATAGACCAATATTGGATGATGAATATTGTAAGATGCATCGTTCGAGTGGGCATGCAATCAGCTGGTTGAGTGGACTACAAGCCCATATCTGGTGGTATTTGGTCTGACATGATGAAATTGTATGATTCCAAAGGAGAAAAGGCGTCAAAGTCGAAGGTGCGGAGCCAATCATCCAGGCTCAACATGCTACGTAGAGGTCGAGTCAGTGATCCTTTCTCCACATGAAGGGCATAGGGCTCAAACCTTTGATCTTGAGAGTCATTGAAGGACTGGAGGGGTATAGTCGTTCCATCTATAACATTTGTAGACCCACGCTCATCTGACAGATCCATTGCGCCATCCCTACTTGTCTCTTGTTCTGCCAGTCTTTGTAAAGCCTGTATGGCTCTCAGGGCTTTCTTGTGTGCGGTGGAAAACTGTCCGATGTCCTCGTTCCTTGTTGTTAATATTTGAACGAGCTCAGCTTGGATTTTTCGTGTATCCTCTGCCTCTGAATTTTGCTTTATGAAACTCAAGAGCAACGCTGATGATAGTCCATTGTGCACGAAAGCCCATGATCGGGTTGCGTGGCTCGATATTGAACGAAGCCGAATGAAAGCGCCCACGCCTTGCTTCAAGGCGTTCTGGAACCGGTTCAATATCAGATCGTGCTCATCGCCAGTACACAGTCGCCTGAACTGTGTTGAAAGAATTGGTCGGCAGAATGTTGAGAGAACAAAGTTTCGATGTAGTTGCAGGCTGTAATATTCTTGAAGCTCCTGGATAGAGGCACAGCGTTGCTGGTCCCGTAGATGGGAAGCCAAAGAAGACTCAAGGCCATCAAAATCTTCGAATAGCTGGCCATGATCTTTCAGCAATGCATTTTCCGATCGACTCTGCAAATGCCGAAGAGTCAAATGACAAAGCCAGTTCATGGCTTGTCTGTAGTTCAGAGATTGATCAGAAGAGCTTGTCCGTGTCAATGCTGGAAGATCTGATTCAATGTTCATCTCTTGCGATGCAGAAGGGCGATCGAAAGCTAACGAGAGCAGAGCGTCTTGCCAGACTATGGCTAACCTGTATGTTGTGAGAAAAATCCAGTATGTGTAAGATTCAGACTGTAGTGCAAGGATAGTTCACCTACCTGAGGTTCCGCGACTGATCGGGTGAAAGACGGAGTGCTCCTGGTATTGTCGCGGGCTGATGAAGACCGACGGATAAAGCCAGCCGAATTGTAGTACCTCCCAGGATCCAGGCCGCACGAGGATTCATATCGTTTTGTAGCACATGTCCGAGAATAAGCAACGCTTGTATTAACTTTTTGGTTGGGTTCCATAGCATGTCAAAGGTCCCTAGGAAACCCAACGCGCACTGCACTATTTCACATTAGTAACCTGAGAAAATGAAGAGAACTTGGCCACTCACACTTTTGTCTAGATTTGGACAGTCTGATGGCAGTGGCTAGATCAGAAAACTGCGCCCCAGAAGCGAGAATGGCGTTGAGTAGGCAAAGGCTATCATTATCCACTTGTCGTGCTTCTTTGTCCCGGCTAGCAAGAGAACACACAAGCGCTTCTATCTCAGCAAGATCGTCAATGACAAATTGAAAAGGATGGACTCGATCCCGGTAGAGGCTGAACAGCTCTATCATCTCTTGGATATCGGGAAGCGACGAGTTTGGATGTCCATGTTGAGCAACGTGCCTGTTGTTAGTGGATTCATCCATCCCTAACAGAGGTAAAACTCCAGTTTCGAATGCAGTACGACGCTCGTTGTCTGATAATGGCTGGGCACTGTCTGATCGTGCTACTGAGATGATTGAGTTTCCTCCCAGAAGGGATGGTGTTGGGATGGAATTTTCGACATCGTGACTTGTGGGACCACCAGCGAATATTTCGTTAGTATTGTCGTTTTCCAGGCCCGTTGTTGACTCAATTTGGGGTTCAGTCGGTTCATGTTGTGAGCCACTCAAATCCGGATCTTGGTCGTAAAAACAAAGGTCGGAATGACCACGCTTGACGCAGGTCTGACAGGGCTGTTCATGATCACAGCGAACTTTCCTCTCTCGGCAAGGCAAACAGGCTTTACGGTTTCGAGCCAATTGCCTCTCGCGCAACATCCTCCTCAAGTCTGCTGGCGGAGTGCCTGCAACAGCACTCCTCGGACCGCTCGGGTGTCTCGGGCTGTTCGGCGTTCGCCGCAGAGAGGGACTCATTGCGGACTTGGAGTGTGAGAGCGGGCTGTAGTCTTTCTTGTTGACTTGTACCTACTCCTGTTGCATTTAGGCACTGTTATTCGTCGTAAGGCTACTGTTGATAACAGAAACAAAGCTCAGTTCCTTGGTCTACCAACATGGCCATTGCGCTAACTTTATGACCTGAGGCATCGAACTCAATCTGTATCCACTGCAGACTAGTTTTTAGCGCCAGGGTCCATCGATCGAAAGTAACTTTGTTAAGATATAGATGTATAGCCTGTGTATTGTATATATTCTTAATTTCTTCACAGACAACGGGTCAAAGTATTGGAACAGCTCAAGAAACAATTTGATTCCACTTAGCTACGATACGGATGAGTCTACAAACTGTCACGTCGTTGTTGCATCTCAGTATCGAGAATGCAAAGACATACTATCCAACGTAAACCAGTAGGATCTTAATTATTGAAAAATTTAACCTCATAACCAAGTCTTATTCTCGATCTTTCCAGAGCGAGGTCTTGTTGTACCTGCCCTTCCCACTTACGTCGACTTTCTGCGTCCGTATACGCATCACACAAGGGGTGTGGCTCAATCTTCTCTACCTCTCGCGGGCGCTCGTTCAAATTTTCCTTGACAGGTCTGTCAATGCGAGGATCAATACGTGGAGGCTGGTAACATGGCACGTTAGTTGCTCTTGGCTGTCCCCATTGAGCCGTGATGGGCTGGTCAGTGCTCGGAAGCGTATAAGGTGGAATGCTAAATGCGGCTCTTGTCTGTGTCTTCTGAGTTGGCGAAGACGTGTCTTTCGAGATTGATCTGCTGGGTTGATGAGACATGATTCAAGTAGTGTGAAACGAAGAATAGGTGTGCTGTTGCTTGCCTCAGATAGCGGATCTCCGCAATACATATAGTTCGAGTAGGGAAGCCCATGGCCGAGCTCCTTTGGACTTATGTTATTCTCTGAGAAGCATATGGCACTTGGTAAGGTGTGATTATGAGCATGCAAAAACCGTGATGGGCGTATGCTGGGCGGAATGACGACTGTTTGTGGGAAGTTGTTGTGTTACGCTTTAGAGCTTCTGTGACATGAAGTGATGGCATATTGAGAACTGTTATTCGAACAGATTCGTGCACAATGTTCAACGAACAAGCGATTGCCAAAGGTCTGATGACCATGAGGGAAACTTCGAATCTCTGTCTGAGGAATCATTCGTAGATGATCAAATTTGAGCCTCGGCCGTTTTATGTGCCTGATTCAGTGCTTGACAGATCTGTTCATGTTGCACGACATTCCATCACCGTTTCAAATGGAGAAGAGACTTCAAATCGATCTAGACCCTGTATTCTTAACAAAAAGAAGCTCGTCTGTGGGAAATTTTCAACCAGTGAATGAGTCTTGTTGTATAGTAGAACGATAGTTCTCATTTGTCCAAGTTGACTTGGCTGACGAGTGCAGTATATAACAGTGGTTCACATAAGGATACAAATCAAAAAACTACCTAAGCATGCGAATAAGAAAGACTTTACTACCGCTAATCACACAGGCTGCGATTATCCTTGGACTTATACATAAGAAGATATTGATGTATACTTGTATACTTACTATTCCCTTGTTTTCTTAGATATATTGTGTAATGCGGTGGACATTGAGAGCGAAAACATCGCACGATAGACTTTGGCTGTTAAGACTAAAATAGCACTGTGAGCGAATCTGGTGGATAAATATTATTGTCCCGTCGGGCAATCAATGCAATGATAAAAGAACAACTTACGCGCAGTACGTCCAATAGTGTTGACGTGTGTGAATAGCCGTCGCGATATTGTTTACATTGATGCTTTTGACTAATAGCGCAGTGATCCGCTGTCGAAAGCGCGTCATCGTATGTATCTGGTCGCTACGAGCCCATGTTTTTAAGGCTGAGGCTAGGGGTGGCTTGTTCCCTCTTATCTTGTGAATATCGAATAGTCTAACTGATGCGATTTGTGTCTCATTTCTTCGCACTCGTATTCGGTGGCATGCATTATTCACGCTGCAACGTCATGCGTCCTTATTCCAAAGACCCTCATAAACGCTGACTTACGGATAGTAGAGGATGAGGGTGCTTCTGGTATCCGGAAGCGCACATGCACTGGCCCTGACTCTAACATCACAAACGGCTCAAGGGTTGAGCCGACCACGCTGTCTGCTGTGCAGCGGAAAGCCACAGGCTGAGACATCAGCCAACCGCTGTAAGGGATGCGCTTGTGCGCAGTTGGAAACGTGATTCGATTACAGATACCCGGCCAGCCTCATTTTAGCCTCTAACAATTGTTGTTGAGAAGTCCTTCCGCGAACAATCCTGCATTGGACTTGAGGCGGTTGGTCGAGTGCAACGGCGGCAACTGCTTCTTGTCGACGGCTACCAAGGGTATTGACTTCTGTCCCAGCAATTGGCATGCCATGGCATAGCCTGTATCGTGCTGACTCGACTCCAAATCCTTGTCAGTCCTCGGCTGCATTATCAGTCAATGCATGTTGGTCCTTGGCGTTTACCCCCACCATTTCAAAGTGCAAGTTGCCTATAATCAGTTCAGTACCCGAACCCTACCCGAATAATCTTGATTGGAACTAACGAAGCTGCATGTAACAGGAGAAGCACCTTGGCCAAGGATCGGCCTAGGCCTGGCCCTTGTATCATCTCGACTGCAGACTCAAGTGTTTGTGTCTTATTCACACCTTGATCCGTAGGTTGCCTGTATCTTCCCGCTTCCAGGCCCTCTAGTGTTGACGACTGACGGGTAGTGGGATAACCGATCTCCCCCAGCTTCAATGCAAACAGTTGTTCGTTTGCTTTGTACTCAAGCGTTGTTATTGATTCCGAATCAATCTACGTATCAGGGCTCGCAGTCTGCATTATCTGAAGTCGGAACAAAACTAGAGATATGCAGCGCTCGTGTTCATTAAGCAGCGCCAACTCTCATGTCCAAAAGCGAGTCTTCAGAATAGTAGAAAGCAAATGGGTTGACGGATCGAAAAGGTTTGGCTGAGGAAAGAGACGACAAAAAGCAAGTTGATACGCATCCCCGTGATGATCTATCCTAGTTGATCTCGAGGTGCATGAGGCTGGCCACTGTCCAGCTGCCAGCCACGTTTTTGGACGCCAGGGACCAGGCATTCGGACGTCCTCAAAAGATCCAAAGACCCTGGTAAGAATGACGAGCCACAGCCAACCATTAGTGTGAGTGGCTCCTAGATAGATCTCAATTTTTTGCATTATGCCAGAGGTGTTGGTGGCAGCTAGGTGCAGCCTGCAACGGACATGATCGCCAAGGTAAGCTGTGAGATGTCGTCTCCCGGGTGGGAGCGCACTGAAACACATGCTTATGAGCACCGCGTTGAATCAAACGGATTATAAGGTGTCTAGGCAATTCTATGGCCATTTTTCACTCGGTGCTCCACTTCACTGCACCTGATTGCGTTTGTTCCATTTGTAATTTTCCCCAGCCAAACCCCAGACCAGGCTCACGCTTCAGCCTGTTCGCAAGTTTTGGTTTCTTCTTCTTGTGTTTTCTTTTTCTCTTGGTCTGCACCTTCTTCTCGTTTCGGGTACTCACCGTGTGGAAACGTCACTAACAATGCAGGTTTCATCACCAACCTCCCCTCTTCTGTGAGATAACAAGTACAACCCGCAGAATACAAGCCACCATGCAAGTGGCCTTTGTGATGCGTTTTGGCTCCATACTGAGGCTGTCATCACCGAAAGATAATTGGCAACACCCACATAAATCACATTCGCGTCAATTTGTGCAAAGCCAGAATAGATATTGGGTGTACCATCAAGCTGTTCCTACATTATTGACATTGGACTATTCCAATTGAAACAGCGTGTATACTCTGCATTAATCTACATGCTCCCCAAGCGTGATCAAGGGAATGCGAATCCCATGCAACCGATATACGTGGTGATTGGCCTCCCCAACCGGTTCTCGTTTTGGTTAAAGCCCATGTAGACGCCACCAACAGCCAACTTGCTGTTGTAGCCGTTACTCTCAGACCTTTCTTATTTATTTCTTTGTGTCTCCCGTCTTTGAATCTTCTTATTCCTCGCAGTCTTTCATCCCTTGCAGTATTTCGTCAAATCCTCTGAACATTGCTGAGCAGCTCCCAGGCAATATGCCTATGTCCAACAAGCATCCAGCTGTGTATACCTTCTCCGAGGCAGCATCGGCGAAAATACTCAAAAATCTCAATGAAAGGGGAATTGAAGTAAAATACTCACTTCTATCATTCAAATGGTTGACTACCTATTATCCTTGGGAGATCTTTAATTACACTGGCTCAACGGTTTCCGTTATAGACTCTCTGAAGGGTTTATTGCTACAGTGTGATTACCAATCACAACCTCAGCAATATAACTATCGAGACCTGAATGACCATCTTGTGCAACAGCGACAGGAGAAATCAGGTGATTTAACATCAGAAATGGTCCAGAAGACCAAAGCACACTTCTCGAGAATTGGGACAACTACTACGTCAGTCAACAACCGAAGTCTCGGCGTTTCACGAGCAGCTGTTTCGCGTTCCAATTCCGACGATCCGCCAAGACGCATCACCAGCGTCAAATCCAACAAAAGATCTGCACCGGTCTTCGATTCCATTGGCAATGTATCTACTGGAATACCGGCTCACAAGAGGGTCAAGCCCATTGACTCTGGGACCCTCAGAAGGCCGTACCCCAGAATTGGCTCTCCGGTTCCAGACAAAGATAAAGGAGTTGACAACCTGGGTAACGACGTAATTCGTTCCATAGAGGTCATCGATGACAGTGAAAGCGAACAAGCAGCGACGAGTTTGCGTTCGCCTTCAACTTCACGACATGCTAGTGTCCAACATGGTCCTCAGCAGACAGCTTCGTCTTCCGAGCGAAGCATAACTAGCAACACAACTACATTGACCAAAGACGAGGCATCACCCCTTTCAGTTGATGCCGGCTCTGTTGAGGGCGGAACAAGCCCTGATACACGAAATGAGGATAGTTCAGAGGAAGACAACAGTTCGCAAGAGGTATGTGATTCGTTTGATACTGGTCGAACGAGCTGCTAAGTAATCCAAGGATGTCGTCGAGACAGAACGTTATAATTCGATCGTGCAAGTCATCAAAAAGTTCTCTGGTGCTCTTTGGGCGTACATGGAGTCTCTAAATTTCGAACTGATTTGTATTAACGCAACCGATTGCAAGGCGGTTGAGTACGAGCAGATCATCGAGACTCTGGGGCGGAAAATCAAGTCATCTTCTGACGCCGCGGCGAAAGTCAACGAAGACTACAGCGCGACTGCAGAATGCTTGCAAGAACTCCGAAGCTCGTTGGGTAACGTCGAGAGATTGGGGATCCCAGACGCGGGAGACGGGCTGCGCGATAGTATGGCCAAGGTGAGGGCCACTCAGAAGGAAAATCGGGAGAAACATGAAGCCATCGCCAAGGAGATTGAGGAGCAGAGCGTAACCCGACAGGGCTATCAAGACAGACTCAAGGATCTTGAAAACGACTTGCCGATGGTTGTGGAAAGGGCAGCTAAACTCCACAAGTGGCTGAAGGATGGGGAACTTGTTCTCTCTTTTGCTTCGATGGGAGTTTCGCACTTCAAGCAGCTTGGAAATAAGGTTCCAAAGGTGGTTGACAAGACACGCCAGATCGTTTAGCAGGGCACAGAAACCAAATAGAACCAAGTACAAAAGTGGAAGATTACTGGAATGGAGAAAACCAACAGACAGATACTCTGGAGGAAAGAACTGGAAAACAGAGAGAATTGAAGATCATGGTTTGTGAGCTATTGCGTGCATATCTTGATATATCGACGCATCAAATTAACAAAAGACCAAGTGCTTAGACTTATTAGCTGTGTAATATCAGACGTTAGACGTGATATGACGAATAAGTTTTTAGATCCCCTGTGCATCAGCTATCCTCATGCCTTCCCAAGATCAGGCAAATTACATGGCCACGCCATTGAGAACCACTCTGAAGGGTAGAGAATCCTTGATCTCATCAGCACGAGCTTTCAGCTCGTCGACATCCCAGTTGACCCACACGAACTTGCCCTTCAGAAATCTGGCCTCAGGAGCGGCAAGCCAAACAAGAAACTGAGCAGCAAGGGCCGCTACGCAAAAATTCAATTAATGACATATTCATAACACGAAGACCTTAGTCTGGGGTGAACTTACGATCATCTTGCCCGATGGCTCCGAATCTTTCGTTCAACTCAGTAGCAATGACGCCAGGCTGGATCTGGACGACATGCCACTCGGGATGCTCGTCCTGTATATACTCAAACAGCTTGATGACAGTAGCCTTCGTAGCAGAATATGCCCAAAAAGCGGGCACAGGTTTGATGTGCGCCATTCCGGACGAGGTGTTGAAGATGTAGGCGTTGGTAGCGAGCACGGGGGCAAAAGATTGAAGAGTGTTGAAGGCACCGATGACATTCAGCTCTAGTCCCCGACGAAATTCGCCTTCGTCGAAGCCAATCACTTTTCCTATGTCGGTAGAAACCCCAGCGTTGCTGACGAGGATATCGACTTTGGCGCCACCAGCTTTCTTGACGAGGCTTGCAACTGCTGTGTCCAAGCTGGCACGCTGACTGATATCAGCACTCTCAAAGATGACTTCGGTATTATCGCCGCTGGCCGAGGCGGCAATCTCAGAGGCAGCAATTTCGAGCTTTTCCAGGCGTCTTCCCAGAATAGCAATAGTCTTTGCGCCGGCTTGTGCAAAAGCGATGGCAATGGACTTGCCGATGCCTGTGCCGCGGCCGGTAATGACAATAAACTTGCCCGCAGCACTCAACTCGGGTCGTTTGGGACTGATCGAGGCATAAGGCTTGTTGTGCCAAGTCTTTGTGAAAGAAACGTAACCGGCCATGGCTGCTTGATTCTGTGTGAATGAGGTGGTTTATACTGAGGTTTTTAGAGAAATTCTTTACTTGCTGTACGATGTTTATGTGATAGAAGCTATTTAGGACCAAGGAGGGTGGGATTTCGAAAGCTTTTATATGAGAATTTTGTTCCATCTTCTCAACACTTGCTATGCCTACAATCATTGAAAGCTACTGCACGGCTCCACTAATGACACGAACACCGCTAAACAAAGATTTGTCTTAGAGACTCTGTATTGTGTAAGGAATCATGGGTGACATTGATTCTCCGCGGAAGCGATAAGTGGCATAGCTATGTAACTACCAGTCGCAAATTTGCTAAAATGTAGATTAATCAGAAGTGCTTTGTCAGCCAACTTCCGCTTCCACGGAAGGGGGCCCACTGCCCATATCTACTCATACCTCCATGGAAGCATCGTCAAGTTTATCATAATTCCCATAGACAAAAGCTCGAATTAATTTCGAAACCTACCATTCCCAATCTGATGAGTAAGAACTTGCAATGCAAGTGAATAATCGTCCAAGAAAGGTAGAGTGAGGACCGAACATCTATCCATTGCTTGGCGTATAAGTGAATTACTAATCAGTCTCGACGACAGGCTTGCGATCTCTGCTACACCCGCAAGATCAAGTGCGATGGACAACAACCTCGCTGTTCCAATTGTATCAATTACAAAACATCATGTACTCACACGGCACGTAGCAGAAAGTGGAAGCCCAAGGCTCAGCACGATGGCGACGCCTCAGAGGCTGACGAGATTCGAAACCTGCAAGCACAGATGCAGCAATTACAAGACCAGCTCGTATGTTTCTCTTTTCAACCAGGTACTCTGAACGGCCTTTATTAACTCAAATCTTAGGCTAAGTATGAAAAACATGAAGATGTTCCAGAAGTCGATATTTCCTCAAAGGCAGTTGACTTTGACGATGAGGCTACAGAGCTCGATGATCATACCGTCAAGTCGATGAAACTTCCACCACTACAACAGACCATGTACATGGTCGGCATTTATCTCAACACTTTTAACTCACTACTGCCTCTCTTCCATACCGATACTCTATTGCGCTTAGTCGGAGAAACCTATGCCCTGCAACCACGACAACGTGACCCTGTAGCATGGGCCGCCATCAACGTTGTACTAGCCCTGGCTTACCAACATATGCCTCGCAGTAGTCACGATGATGGCTTACAGTCCAGAGATATGGATTATCACCTGAACAAAGCGCAATCCGTCATCTCCGCTGTGACACTAGATACAACTCGCCTGCTCAATGTCCAAACACTAGTAGGCATGGCCATGTTATTTCAAGCATCACACGACCTGACTCCAACTTCGATATTGATATCGGCTGCGATGCGCCTTGCTCACAAGATGGGCCTACATGACCGAGCTGCCTCGGCCCACCTGGACCCCTTGGAAAGAAGGCAACGTGCTCGCGTGTTCTGGTTGGCTTACATGACTGACAAGGACCTGAGTCTACGTACCGAACAGCCTTCGATCCAAGTTGACGACGATATAGACATTGACTTACCCTCATCTCTACCGGAGTTCGATGGTGATAGCGATGCCGATGCTGGCACCGTTATCACCGCCGATGGAAATGCCAAGATGGACTACTTCCTTGCACGTGTGCAGCTTGCCAATATCCAGGGCGGTATATATGACCATCTCTATTCGACTCGTTCATCAAAACGAAGCCCAGCAGAACGGGAAACGACGAGGGAGAGTATTGTTGACGCGCTTAAGAAATGGCGAGCATCAGTTCCGCCTCAGTTCGGCGCTGGCGTTGTCGCAACAACCACAGGAAATAATCCTGCGACCACTGTTCTTTTCTGTGTGCTGCACTCAAGCAGCCTTCATTCTCTGATGATGATCGAGCGAGCCCACGCCCGAAATGAGCAATGGATAACTGGTATACGGGACCATGGTAGAGGGACTCGGGCACTGCAGCTGCCAAGTGACTGGGTCGCGATGGTGGAGCAAGCCCGAGATTACATGATTCTTTTTGAAAAGGTTTGCTCCACATATAAATGGCTACGATGGTGAGTAATTCCAGACGACCATAAATTCGAAAAGCTAATGATCATAGGATGGCCTCATGTCCTTATACATCTGGCATGGTGGTTCTGATGGCCAACAACCTGTACGACCTGCGGCACACAGAATTCCAGAAGGACAGTGAACGCATCGACAAGGCTCTGTCATGGTTCAGTGAAGTCAAGAAGGAGGTGCCATCGAAAGAAGCGGATCTGGTCGAAGATATCTGTAGCGAAGCCATTCAAACGATAAACCGGAGGCGGGCTGGTGATATTGCAATGAGAATTGGAGCTGACTGGTTGGTCGGTTTACTGAACGGTTCTGAACCTTGTTAAAGACCCGTTGCGACAGTGCGACTATTAGCCGCTGTGGTGGGCATATTAGTAACAGCAGCTTTTCGAGCTGGAAATGAGCACAAATTGTATCAGATTTGATAAACATTCCATTCCCGTCCTGTCAGTATGCTTCTTAGGTACCTAATTAAGGTCACAAACCAGTGACGCCTTCTCCTGCCATAATAAGGAAATAGTGCGCTAAACAATGGAAAGTATGTCTTCTATGCTTATTGAGGGTTGCCCCTTTGACACATACAGCATCGACCAATATTCAAATAGCTGAAGTCACTGTGAAGACAACGCCACAGGAGTTGTGTTAATGACAAAATCATGTGAGAACATAAAAAACTACAACTAGAAATAACAGAAACGTAGTGTCCACAAATGCTCATCGAAGAGCTCCCTCAGACATTATGTCTAACGACGTCAAAAATAACATTAGAGTCCCCCTCGTACTCGTGCTCAACCAAAAGATGCAGCAGCACACCCAACCTTTCCAACACCCCCGAGTTCGTGAGGTCGTATCCCGCGAATTGTGGTCTGAATCCAGCATCTTCAATCAGCTTTCGTACCGTGCCGGCAGCGGATGAGTTTCCACCAAGATATATGACAGCCGGAGTGAGTCCCGTAGTCCACTTCTGGGAATCGAGGAGTGTTGCCGGCAATTGATTAAATGATTGGAAGAGAATCGCTTCGGGGAAAACCTTTTGGATCTCTTCCGTTATCGAAGTCCGTTTCATGTATTCAAAGTCGTGATAATGATTGAAGTCGGCATCCACATTGAGTGCATTCATTGTTTCGATGACGATTTTACCGGAAAATGTGATTCCTGCATTCCGAAGTTCGTTCAAGACATGATCGAGTCTAGGAAAGTAGACAGAGAAAATAATCACGTCGCCAAAATTCGCAGCATCTGAAAGCGAGCCGTATTTGAATTTCTCAATCTCTGCCTCGCTTAGTCCACGCTCTAAGCTGAATGCACGCATGCGTTGCTGAAGCTGGTCCGGATGCGTGTCCTTGCTGAGCATGGCATCGTGGCCTCGTTTAGCCCAGGGAATAGCTAGGCTCATGCCAAGGTTGCCTGCATTGACGATGCCAATCTTCATTTCAATGGCTTAGTTTTGAAGATTCAGAGATGAGAGATGGGAGAAAATATGTAGATTGGAGTTGTTGCTTCAACTGATGACTTCTAAGGACAAGACTCTATTCATATTACATATTCGTAGTCCCTTTGAAAGTTGTCGAGTGAAGCAGCGACCTTCCACGGAAGGTGATTTATAAGTTGGCGGTTAATAAGCATAGTACCGGTAGTCTTCACCCAAATATTGAGCAACCTTTACGTATTACAAATCGAGACGACACGTGGATAAGATGTCTTGTTCATAGTGCCTGCCAAGTTCGTTGGTGAAGACACAAGTAAGCAAGTCACCAGTCTTTGAAGCATATGTCTTGCAATCAACCCGAGTCCGAAACACTCGAGATGCTGATGTATTGCCGGCACCTCTTATCTATTGGAGCGATAGCAAGATACAAGTGGAGCCAGTAAATCAAGTTAGACAAATTCGGCGCCGGTGCCGGTGCTGGCGTGCCAGGATTGGCTGATGATACAAGTTGCCGATAGTGCCCCACTAGAAATTGAATTGACAAGCAGCCGACGACCTGTCCCACGATCCGATGACCTTTTGATCTCCATGATCAACTTCCTGCAGCAGCGCAACATGGATTCCATTGCCGCCATTCGTCGCCGCCGCCGAAGACGTGTTACCGACGAGAATCGCAAGCGAGCACCTCGAGCGTAAGTTGAGCTCCAGTACAAGACTACTCAATTGAATACTGATACGGAAATGCGACGCGTTTAGTTGCGACCGGTGCAAAGCAAGGAAAAGCAAATGCATTGAATCGACCCCAGGAATATGTCAAAGATGCCAGGCTAATAATCTTACCTGCCGGTTTGACAAGTATTATACCAACAACTTTGCTAGATTCTGGACGTAGATTGACGCAACTTAGAGATAAGCCATCTCCTCGAGAGAGTGAAAGTCCTATGCCTCATGAACATGCCCCTGCTGCTCCAGCTCCACAAAGTCAAAGTACAACCACGCCGCAAGACAACATTACTATCGACAGCCGTATGAACGCCCATAATTTCTGATGGCTCATTCACTAATGCTAGGCACAGATCAGACAGAAAGTATACTATGGCCTCGTTTTCTGACCAAGTTACGGGAAGCCTTCTCTTTAGACCCAATATCAGGCCCGGAAGAGCAGGAGATGGTCAGTCTACAGGCTGTAAGCTCCTTGTACCAAATCAGATATATGTTTCCTACTAACAACTCAACCTTAGAATATTACCCGTCGCACAAATTCATCACCATCTGAACAGTCACGCTTGAAAAGAGTCATCGATGCTTTCCCTCCACGGTCTGTCGCCGATTTTCTCGTATCAGTCTGCATCCGCCACGGTGTCGACATTTTCTTTTACTTTGATCAAGCTCAGGTCATAAAAGAGATAGATCAGTTTTACACCAACCAACTATCTCCGCTGAGGTTAGACCCCAGCTTTGTCTGTCTCTTATTGACAATATTCGCCCTCGGAAGCCAATGGACTCCTCTGGAACGCCCAGATAACTCCACAAGTCATCGCGTTGAAGAGAGTGATCCTGGACGGGTATTCTATGAACAGGCCAAGTTTCTCATGCCAGACATCATAGAACGCCCTTGCTTAAGATCGATTCAAGCATGCTTCATTCTAGGTGTGTATCTCATGCCGTCGAATGCTGTCGGATCTTCGTATATCTATATGGGCATTGCCTTGAGAAAGGCTTTGGCCTTTGATCTGCATCAAGATCCGGATGACCACACATTGGATACCCGAGAGCGTGAAATTCGCCGTCGTCTTTGGTGGTCTATATATTCCCTCGAGAGGTAGGTACTTTAAAGGACGCATTCAGATTTCTGTATTAACTATCGAGCCTAGATGTACAACTATCAAGCTCAATCGTCCTCGATCTGTTCAACCCCACATCATCACAGCGCCGCTGCCGACTCCTCTGCCAGATCTGGATGACAGACAGAAGTTCAACAACGTCTTACTACAGATTTCATATGCTCGATTAATAAGCATCTTGGATCGTGTTGCTGACTGGGAGTACGTCAACCAGTGGAACCCATTTCTAATCCTGACTGACAATGGCGAAGGTCATCGGCTACAGTTTCCACAGATCGGATAGAATCGACAGCTGTGGAAGATGAGTTGACAAAATGGAAGACCTCTCTCCCCGCCGAATTTGATCTTGAGAACATCCACCCACAAGATTCATTATATAGAGCGGTCTTTCACCTCTACCTCAACTACTACTATGCCTGGATTGTTATGGGTAAAATGTCGCTCATCACTGTCGTAAGAATGACACTGCGACATCACCTGGGAGAGGATCCTCAGCCCCCAGTCATCGACGAGACAGTTGAAAAGTTATCCAAGTCTTGTACAAAAGCATCCAAGAAGCTTCTTCAGCTATTTGAAGACCTGGGCCTGACTGGGAATACCAACCGGTTTTCATTCACCGACTTCCAAGGCTGCAGCATTGCGACTATCGTCACTCTCATCGCAGGTATCCTGGAGCGAGACCCTGGATACCAAAGCCGAGTCAATTTTGGATTGAGATGTCTACGGACTATGGCAGCAGGGAATTTGACCGCCAAAGTTGGCGTGAGATTTGTCGAAGCTCTTCAGTCCATTTCCAACGAGGCCTCTCGCAAATTAACTCAATCAAGGTCTTTTGCAGATAGGCCGCAAGAAGGTGAAGGGTCGTTAACCTCGTCTGCGTACAATGACTGGGCTGAGTGGCTTGCAAGTCAGGAACAGCCTCACCTTAACCACCGCGACGGGACCGCCGAAGGTGAGACAGCCGCCGAGGTTACAATACCAGGCAGAGCGCCGCCAAGCTCGGAAGCAGAACTCTGGCCAGGCTTAGGTTCCGAACAGGAGATTGGTTGGAGCCCAAGGGCCGAGACGGTACTTGAACCGCTTACAATGACAAGGCCATTGATGCAACAGCAGTCGATGGCCGGCCCACACCTAGGTCCATCGGATAGCTATCTCTTCTCGGCCGGTTACAATGACGACCAGGCTTTTCTCATGGGGCTTACGGGACTCGATGTTTTGGACTTCGCTGGCTATCCGACTGAACTGGGTTGACAGCCACGCTGCTACCATCAGGCGGCTGCAGGGAGCAGCGGACACATAAGAAGCTTCCTGGCCAGCTCAAACGTAATGAAAACTACACCTCGCTTATTCCAATACTCATTCATCGCGCATGACGCTATTACCCCACGATGTGAAACTCTGGGGAAGATCATATGTATGTGGGGAGGAGTCTACCATCGGCAACTTGCCGCTGACATTCGGGCCATAGCCGAGAACGGCATAGAGCCGAGGACTCCGAGCGTTTGTCAAAACCCTCTCTGGCATATTTTGGGGACTGCCAGTTTCAATCTTAGTTAGGGCGCAAGTAACGGGGAAGTCTGACTATTTATTATTTAGTTCTTGATCAACCAGCTGCAAGTATGCTATGAACTCTACTACATCTAACCATCTGAAGCAGGGTTTGGCAAAGTTAGACAGGACCATAACACGCGTGGAATCATCACATAAGTAAAGAGTAACTCAATCGGATATGTTCCAATGTATATCGCTCGACAGAACAATGGTTTTTTATCTTCCTGGTTGAACTAGGGATCACTATATAGATATCTACAGCAAAGCGTTGAACCTGACTGGAACTCCGCCATCGACTGGCAAAGATTGCAATTGACTGCGATACACCAAACCGTCCTTCATGACTCCCAAAATGAACTTTTCCGGGTGGTCGAAAATCGCCATGTTCTCCAGGGGATTTTCCTCCATAACAAGAATATCTGCTTGAAAGCCTTTTTTGAGCTGACCCAGGCTGTTTTCGCAACCCATCATCTTGGCTGGATTGATCGTCGCGCTCCGCAAGATGTCCAGAGGAGCAAGTGCTTGAGAACGAAGAGAAAACTCCTTGGTTTGGGCGGCGCCGAGAGGACCGAGTAGATCACTACCGTAACACATAGTAACACCAGCTTCGGATGCGATCTTGAGGGCCTCTAGTCCAGACTTCAAGACTACAGCGTTCTTGACTTGAGACTCTGGTGGCAAAAAGTTCTTCCACTTATCACTAGCCATCTGAGCATATGTGATGAGTGTCGGCGTTAGATAAACGCCCTTTTCGGCCATCAAGCGGGCAGTCGGAGCATCCACGAAATTACCATGCTCGATACCCTTAACGCCATTGTCAATGCAATGTCGGATGGCCTTAGTAGTGTATGCGTGCGCCGTGACGAAAGTCCCTGCGTTTTCTGCACATTCTACCATAGCCTTGATCTCGGACTTAGTGAACTGCAGCTGTTCAAGCTTATCCGTAGGTGAAGCAACGCCTCCGGAGCCCATGATCTTGATAAAGTCGGCTCCGCAGCGTATTTCGTCGCGAACTGCTGCCATGCACTCTGGAACTCCATTACAAACACGGCCAAGTTCAGCAGAATGGCCACCACAGCACTCATGCTTCTCGTACGAGCTTCGGAGATCACCATGACCACCAGTCTGCGATAGTGCATGCCCGGAGATAAACAGACGTGGGCCCGGGAAGACACCCTCCGCAATGGCATCTTTGAGGGGTAGCTGAGCTCCGCCGCAATCTCGGACTGACGTAAAGCCCCGGTAGAGCATTTGAGAGGCAACATATGGCTGTCGCAGCAGAGAGACGTCATTGGGGTTTCCAAAAGCGCGGGAAAGGTCCGAGTAGCCCGGGGTCGCGCAAAGGTGGACATGGGCGTCGAATAACCCGGGGCATAGATATCTACCCTTGCAATCCACAGTGTTGTAGCCGTCTGGGTACTGGCTTGGCGTGGAGTGATAGGTAGCTTCTATCTTGCCATCCTTAGTCGCTAGTGATGAGTCTTTGAGGATATTGCCCGTTTCCACATCTACGATGTTGGCATGAATGAATAGGTGATTCTTTGCCGGATGACGAAGCCATGGCTTGATGTCTGCTCCAGGGACAGTGTCGAGTTGAGTCATGTTGAAAGTGGATAATAAGATGTGTCAGATAGTGAGGTTCCGTGGACGCCTGAGTGTTGAGATAAGTCTGCTGGATCCAGGATATCGTCTAAGAGAACTATCCAAGGCAGTGGCTTTTATCACAATTCTTGGTTCATAGCATATCTGTTGAGTCTCCCTCGCGACTGTCGATCTTTTCCAGTATTGGAAGATATGTCTTATACGCGGCAACATGGTCTTGTCCAGGTTGTCACGGCTTCCGATATCAAAGCCATCGGACCGATGGTCTATCAGTGTCGGCTCCATGTTCTTCCCCGCAATTTGTGATAAGGTTTGTCTGCATGATCCTGTCTAAGACCGGGGTCTATTGCCGGGTGATCCTTGTGATACTTGATAACCGGTCTTTGAGTAAGATTGCGGAAGATGATAAAATAAGACAACGTCCGGCAAGCGAGATATCGCCCACTATGACCAACATCTACCTTCACACAAATCCCATCTCATCTTATACATCATCTCCAGCATCTTTAGATACCAAGTATCACCTTTGCCGCCATGGATAACATCCTTGAAAAAAAGATGTCTGCACCAGGCGAGCAAGACGAACCCGAGACAAGAGGAGAGATCATTGACATGGATGATTCCTATACTCCTGAAGAAGAAAGAGCTGTTCTTCGTAAGATTGATATGGTCATACTACCTTTTGTAAGTCATTCTACTATTAACTTATCTCTTGGAGCTACTAACAACAACACCTAGATGTGCTTCGTATTCTTTCTTCAATACCTCGACAAACAAAGCCTCAGCTACGCTGCCGTTTTCGGACTCATAGAAGACCTCAACCTAACGAGCTCCCAATATTCATGGTGTAGTTCCATATTCTACGTCGGGCAGCTGGTTGCTGAGTATCCATGCATCTATCTGATGAGTAGATTGCATTTGACCAAGTTTGTGGGAGCTACAATGTTTGTATATCATTTTGAATTGATGAAATTCGCCACCAGCTAACCACTATCTTTCCGTGCTTTAGTATCGTATGGGGCATCGTCTGTATGTGTCTTGCTGCTCCTCAGAACTTTGCTGGATTCGCAACCGTTCGTTTTCTTCTGGGCTTCAGTGAGGGTGCAGTGTCACCAGCCTTCGTCACCATCACATCAATTTGGTACCGCAAGTCGGAACACACACTTCGCACGGCTCTCTGGGTGACCATGAATGGCATTGCCCAAGTCATCGGGTGTCTTCTCATGTACGGCATTGGCAAAAATACTGCACTGAAACTCGACCCATGGCGCACGCTCTTCCTAGTCTGTGGCGCCATGACGGTTGTCGCTGGCATCGCCTTTTTCACGCTCATGCCAAACGGTCCACGAGACGCATGGTTCTTGAGTCCCAGAGAGCGAGAGGTCCTCTCTATGCGCATGGCTCATGACCGTGAAGGAGGCGATAAGACTAGCTTCAGTATTAGCCAACTACGCGAAACCATGCTAGATCCCAAAGCGTGGATGGTGTTCTGGTTCGGTGTTCTGCTTACCATGCAATCTCCTGTACTCACGTTCGCCTCGCTGGTCATCAAGTCGATCGGATATACTCAGCTCGAAACTATGCTTTATACTGCGCCTTCAGGTGCAGTTCAGATTGGACTACTCTGGGTAGGAGTTGGGCTATGCACTTTGTTTCCTCAGCAGAGGACATCGGTGGTGCTGTTCCTTATCATTCCGCCACTAATCGGTAATGTCTTTTTGATGAAGCTCGATGTTAGCGCAGGGTGGGGACTGATCGCCGCCTCTTGGGTGGTAAGTCTATCCAATTCCAGGGCTCCAGCTAAGGTACTTGCTAACACTGACCATAGGCATCTTGCATGACTGCAACAATGTCAATTGTACTCTCTCTCTCAGCTTCCAATGTCAAGGGAAACACAAAGAGAGCTTTGGTCAATTGCATGTTCTTCATCGGATACTGCGCAGGCTGTATAGGGTCACCCCAACTGTGGACCCACGGCCCACGGTATCGGGAGGGTGTCATCACAAGTATTGTAACGTGGTGTCTCTTGTTTGTGGCAATTATTGGTTATCGTATCCTTTGCATTCGTGACAACAAGAAGAGAGACAAGGCTGGAGAAAATCAACAAAGTCAAGAGGTGGTTCTCGATAAGAATGGTTTGCCCAAGTCTGATTTGACGGACAAGGAGGATAAGGCGTTCAGATACAGCTACTAGGACGTTCACATTATTTTGTAGTCGAGGCGTAAGAAGCAGCCACACTCTTAAAGCTAATTGAATAAAGAAGTAAGAAACTTAAACAAAAACTCATAGAATTTGTAAAGAAGTGATCTTAAACAAATAAAGTCAACCTATTTCAGACTCATGATAGGGTAAGCCAATCGCCCTAGCTTTTATTCGCTACCCCACATTCAGCTGACCGTACGCTAAGTTTAGTTAGTCCCCACTAACTCATTCCTTGAACCTTGGTCTACGGTTCTCCTCGTCCATTCATCTCCCATGACTTGTCGACCAGGGCCTATTCGACCTTCTCAACACGCAGCTGCAGTTGAGCTGCAGTATAATGTCATCGTCAGGAGTTGAGAAGACTTCCAAATCTCGACGCTCTCAGAAAAGCTGCACGGTAAAGTCACTCCCTACGGCTTGCGTCATGCCCCGAAACACCCCAATACTGACCAGAATAGAATTGTCGTCTTAGGTACGAGTTGCATACCGCTGCGAGAACCTGTGTTTAATGTCGACTGACCATCGATAATACGTTCTAACTTATGATAGGCACGTTAAATGTAAGTTACCAACGGTCAGATGTGCTGTTCTTTGTGACATACTTATCTCACGATCCTGCGATAGGTGATAATGCACGTCCATGCACTCGGTGCGCCAGAAATGGCGTAGAGTGTTTAAACGAATGGATTCGTTTTAAGAACCAACCTCCGCCTCCTGTTCGGTATGAGTCGATTAACCCACCTTATGATCCTGCTACTGACTTGTGCCGGGCAGCCTTGCAAGGACAGAAGATGCTACGTCCAAGGAATATACCTTCTCGGCAGACCAGACTTGGTGTGCGCCAGAAGGAGAACTTAGTTTTATTGACGAGAGAGAACATTTGGCAACCATCTATCAGATCGAACCAATTGGCATTACAGGTAACGAGGAACAAGACTCAGAAGATGCTACTACGCCTCGTGAGAGGAGCGACAATGATGTCGGACAGATGTCGAATCAACATCCTGACTCTCCGACGCTCGTTTCTGCATCTCAATTCCAAGAAACTCACCAAAGCTCCCTAGGTACGGGTTGGTCGACTGACCTGTCGACTCACAGGCTTTTGGAGCCGCCTCACTCGCCGCCGCAGCAGCATAGAAGCCCTGCTCAAGGTTCCGGTGCGCATCTGGCGGAGGACCCATCCCCTATAATACAGTCAAGTGACTATACTCTGCAAGCAGAGGAGCATTCGATCCCTGAGGAAGAGACAGACGCGCATACTCTCCAGCCTGTCCTTACCGGCGCTCCTGTTTATCGCAATATCTCGGTCTGGCCACTCAAAGACCCCGTGGAAGCAAAGTTGATGCGGTATTTCATCGAAAAGATCGCGCGACGCTTCGATCTCTGCGACCCCAAGAGGCATTTTGCACTGGTCGTTCCATGGAGAGCAGCCTTCTGTCCACCTCTATTGGACGCCGCTCTGGCATTGAGTGCGAGATGCCTAAGCCGGACAACAGATTTTGACACGTACACATCCAATAGGTATTACCAAAGATGTCTTAATAGCCTGATCTCCACTCTCGAGGTTGCGGATGCGCTCAAGAACCAGGATTTGTTTGCCGCTGTTGTGCTGTTGAGGACCTTGGAAGAGATCGATGGTAAGCCATTACGCTCCTTTGAAGCGAGTTCTGATCAAGCTTCTAACCGACGTACTTGACAGGGCCACTGTCTGGTTCCGACACTCAATCTCATCTCATCGGAGGCCATCTCTTTGCCAGCGAATCTGCTTCTGAGCTAACTACTTCGATGTGGTCTCCCGGGGTTCTTCGCGAGCCCGACGAACTGAGCAGCTTACGGAACGCCGCTCTCATGGTCGCCTTCCGACAAGAAGTTTACATGGCGTTTGCATGCCAAAGGCCCGTTCTTTCATCCTTTTACCTGCCCCAGATCGACCGCTGCCTCGATAACCCTACTGACGATGGCACCTGGACCTATCGAATCTTACTCCACCTTGTCGACGCTTTGAAGTTTTGCTTTGGCGACGAGCCTAGGACCCAAGATAAGTCAATCGAGAAACACGATCACCTGTTGAGCTACGCCGAAAAATGGTATGCCAAGAAGCCACATAGCTTCAACGTTCTCTTCTATGGGAAAGATAGTCAGACTCAATCCGACAACGAGAAGAGAAGCATTGCGCCTGAAATATGGATCTTGTCAGATGCTGCAGCAACAGGACTTCTCAACTATCACCTTTTACGAATTCTGTTATTATCGTTCGACCCGCACATTCCCCGGCTCGGGCCTCTACGGTCGCAGTCGCTGAAGAAGCAGGACCGAGAAGTCAAAGAAGAAGTCAAAACATGTATCGGATTGGCGGAAGGGAACTCGGAATGTGCGCCTCACTTTCTTCTGGCATCACTGGGTATCGCTCTCGCTGGCGACAGGTTCGAGGAGCAGTGGGAGCAGGAAGAGTTGATGAAGTTTCTCAAAAAGGCAGAGTCTTTGCATGGTTGGAGTACTTCGACTGCTCAGTGGCATTTACCTGGACGCTGAGATTAAATAATTACGATGGTGTAACACTATTTCCATGAACTTGTATGGCACGATCTTGAGACCAAATGGAAACCGCTGTATTCAATAACGAGATCTATCATATACTTCATCACCGTGCTGAGTCTCAATGCCAACACGACATGTCCTTTTAAGTATAACTGATTATCTAAGCCTTTCGTCTCCAGACCTTGATAGGCATCTCAGCAACCAAGAGGTTAGTTCCCTCATTGCGCACCGGCTCCCAGTCTTTACTGGGCAACTGCATCTCATAGCGATGAATAACAGACGCGAGAAGAACAGTTTGCTCCAAGTAAGAGATGTTACGGCCAATACAACCCCGCGCACCAGCACTGAATGCAATAAATCCACGCTGAAGCTCTTGAGCTCCTTCGCCAAGCCATCTCTCGGGTCGAAACACCTCTGGCTCGGGGAAGATCTCCTCGTCTCGGTGGGCAGTCCAAGAGGAGATACTGATTGAGGTCCCTCCTGGAACGAACTCATCACCGATGGCACATCCATTAGGAGGGGTGCGTCGGGGAAGGTTGAATGTGACAGAGGGTGTAATGCGAAGCGTTTCGTCAATGACAGCGCGAAGGTACGGGAGGTGCTTGACCTTATCGAAAGGTGCGACGACCTCGTCCTCTTCTAGTGTATCGTCCAACTCCTTCTGTAACTTCTTGAGAACTTCTAGATGCTTGAGTAGATGATAAAGAGCATTGTTCATGGCGATAGCAGTGGTGTCAGATCCAGCATTCATCATAATAGAGACTTCGGCAACGACCTCGCCCCATTCGATCTCATTCTGCTGGCCATTCTTGTCTTGCATTAGAGCTTGGAAGAAATCGTCGAGCTTCTCACCAGCTCTGTATCGAGCCAAGCGCTTAGTTGCACGATGGTATACGATGTCATTGAACTGATCACCGAGCTTCAACATACGTCGGTAGTCCTTGGACAAAAGGCGGGCCAGGAATTCATTCGTCTTGTACCAAGAGTAGCCCCAGACAAGTCGAGACTGCGCAATGGCTGTGTTATGGAGACTCTCGATAAAGTTGGCCGTATATGTAGTACCGTCGAGCCTTTCAGCAGTGCAATCGGCAGACCCATTTTCAAAAAAGCCAAGCTTTTCCGAGAGACCAATGTCGGCGATGGCCTCGACACTGAAGAAGTTGGTCCACTTTCGATAGTCAAATGTAAGCTCGGAAGGATCGGGGTTGCCAGAAGTCTTTGGTGGGAGGGTGCAGGCGGCGTCGCAGGCCTTGATAAAGCGCTCGGCCTTGTCAGCGACCTTGTATTCCCATTCTTCTAGGTTCTTGATGGCATAGGCAGAAGAAAGGACTCTTCTCTTTCGAGCGTGATCGGCTTTGTCGACGACATCGGCGAGATGTGAGTGCGTTCCGGCGGTGACTTCGTAGAAAATGTCTTTTGTGCATGACGTTCCGTGGCCGTAGATATCCTGATCTCTGGATCAGTAATGTGACTTGATGCGAGTAGCAGAAAATTGCACAAACCTTGATAGCACGTCCACCAGAGAAAGAAAGAGAGTTGGGGCCCAGCCGGATGACTGGGTACTTCTTGTGCAGTTCTGTAAGTCGTTGTGTCCGGAAGCCTTTCGTTGCTTCGTACATGAACCCAAGATCCGTGATGCCAGCTAGGGCATTAATAGCGGGATATTTCCGGAAGCCTTTAGGATCTCGAAGATAGGTCCACAGTGGACTCAAAACGAAGTAGTAGATCAGAAAAGAAAGGAAGGAAACGGAGACAATAACGGCATACATCTTGACAGACTTGAATACGCCAAGCTGTGAGAGTTGAAAAGTAAGAATTACTTGTGTGAACTAAAGAAGCTATTCAAGAGGATGGGCGTCATGGCTTCCGCCATATATACACCAGCATTTCCTGATCATGGAGATAACTGCGACTTGATTGAAGCATAAGTTTCCGCTTCCAAGCACTACCCCACGTTCCAGATGAGTAACTCGGGACTTTTTACTATGCCAGGCGTCTAACATGCAACTGATCGACACCAGGCGCCTCAAATAGCCGTTATGGCATCGGCGTTCTCTCAGATCGGGGGGTAGAACAGTGACAATACCAAATAAAGAGGCAACCTCGAGGCCCAAAACTTTGAAGATAACCGTAATGACGGAACCCCGCAAGAACCCCGGACAAGGATCTCGGGAATTTTGATGCAAAATGGCAGATAATTGTGACGGGGGTAATAGTTGCCGAAATCCCTGCTTCTTCACATGGACCCTTTACCGCTCAAAGTAACGTGCATCCGTGGTCAATTTCTTTTCCAGTCACGATCTACGCTCCAACAATTCATGTTTTTGGAGAAGCGAGGGCGAGCTTGTGATTCGTTCAACGTAGGACCAGAGATCGAATCTGGGATAGTCTCGCTACTCCGAAATCGAGGTTAGCTTGGCTGGGTGGAATAAAATTCCATTTCTAGAGCGGGCAAATCTTCCGTAACAAGTCATGGCTATGGCAGTACTTCTCCATCATCTTGGCAACAAACTTCGCATGAGGAAGACATAAGAACTGAAACATGACGTTATCCCTCTCGGGTATATCAGTTGACACTTTAAGCAATCTACCAAGTGACTCGAGTTTAATCACTCCCTCTTGAGACAACTACACTATTGATAAGTCAGATAGGCCGAAACTCAATTACCATATTGATGCTAACTGTGGTTGAAAATTTTTGATGCTTCACTGCTTGATCATTCTTAGAATGAGGTTCAACTGAATGTTATGAAAAGACTCTGACTTACACCATCTGACGCCTACACGCATTAATCCGATGGTGCGTGGTTTTGATCAAGGATGTTTAACTGATTCTGATCTCCGAGGTTAGAGTTCAACTAGGCTAGTCTCGCAACGTACAATCCCGCGGGGAAAAGTTCCTGGAATGGCCAACCTATCGCTGTAAAACCTCAATGCCCTTGCCCATGGCCCGTTCCAGACCCCTGGCTCGTCTCGGCCAACGCCTAATGGGTTCCTAGAAGACTCCATTTCCCCAGACCCCAGGTCTGTCGTTCCTCTGGGGAAGCGGGGGCAATGTTCGATCGTGATATCATGGCCGGTTGATTGGTCGGTCGAATAAGACCAAGCTCAACACCAATTGTTCTTGTCAAGTATAAGAAGGGATGCATATCTCTGCCAATTGATTCATATCAAGCCTCACTCATCCAGCACAGTTTCTGGGCATCTAGGCATCTCTCACATCTTTCTCTGCTCTCTTCGACGTTGTGCATATCTTCTTTTACTCTTGCAGCCATCGCCATGGGTTTTGCATCCGATCCTCTCAAGCAAGTTGGACATGACGAAAAGTCTGACTTTGCAACGCAAGAACATGTTTCCGTTCCCATAGACGCCGATCTTGAGCCATATGGCCCTCCAGGTTAGTCTTGTTCCTCTACCTATTCCTGAAGCTTCGACTAATCAATCTCTTTAATCATCAGGTTTCCGCGGCCTCTTTGCCTCTCCGTATGTCGCCGCATGTTCTGCGTTCGCCGCTATTGGCGGTCTACTCTTCGGATATGACCAGGGAGTCATCAGCGTAACACTTGTTATGGAGGAGTTCTTGCAGCGGTTTCCTGAAGTGTCTGATGACGCTCCTGGTGCCGGCTTCAAGAAAGGTCTTATGACTGCCATGATTACACTAGGTGCCTTCATCGGTGCTTTGAATCAAGGCTGGATCGCCGATTGGGCTTCTCGCAAGAGATCTATCATGATTGCTACAGTCGTTTTCACTATCGGCTCCGCCCTGCAGACTGGTGCACTCAACTACGATATGCTGGTTGCCGGTCGATTCATTGGAGGTATCGGTATCGGAATGCAAGTATCCTGTTCTTCGCTGTTTGGGAAGTGGCTTTGCTAACCTCTACAAATAGGTTATCTATGGTTGTGCCCCTTTATATCGGCGAAATCTCCCCACCCGAGATTCGCGGCTCGCTCCTCGTTTTCGAAGCCCTCTTTGTCGTCCTGGGCGTCGTTATCGCCTTCTGGATCACATACGGGACAATGAACATGGGCAGTCATTGGTCTTGGCAGCTCCCCTTCCTTATCCAAATCTTCCCAGGCCTGCTACTTGGCTTCGGAGCTATCTTCCTGCCCTTCTCCCCTCGATGGCTCGCATCCAAGGGCCGCGAACAAGAGGCTCTGGAGAACCTTGTCAAGATCCGACAGGTCCCCGAGACAGACGCTCGAGTGCAACGCGAGTGGATCGAAATCATCGCTGAGGCACGCTTCCAAAACGGCGTACTTGCTGAACGACACCCTGTTCTTACCGCGCCAGAGAACAAGAGCTTCTCCAACTCTTTCAAACTCGAAATCGTCAGCTGGACCGACTGCCTCAAGCCCGGCTGCTGGCGTCGTACTTTTGTCGGTGCCGGACTCATGTTCTTCCAGCAGTTCATCGGTATTAATGCCTTGGTTTACTACTCGCCTACACTCTTCGGCACCATGGGACTTGATCTCAACATGCAGCTTATCATGTCTGGCGTATTGAACATCCTTCAGCTAATTGGTGTAATGACCAGTCTATGGACCCTTGATCGGTTCGGCCGAAAGACTATTGTCCTTACGGGAAGTGTTTTGGCAGTCATCTCCTTGACCATCACCGCAATCATGGTTGGCCTGTTCTCCGACAGTTGGGCTACACATCGAGCTGAGGGATGGACTAGTGTTGCCTTTTTACTCTTTTACATGCTTGTCTTTGGTGCTTCTTGGGCTCCAGTTCCTTGGGCTGTCCCCGCCGAGGTCTTCCCATCAAGTCTTCGAGCAAAGGGTGTTGCTATTTCAACTTGTTCAAGTAAGTCTATCTTCTATCTTTAGTTACAGACAATATAGCTAACATCTACGAGACTGGATCAACAACTTTATTATTGGCCTCATCACTCCTCCCCTCATCAAAGCCACAGGATTCGGTGCCTACGTTTTTTTTGGCGTCTTCGGACTCCTCTCATTCGTCTTTGTCTGGTTCTTTGTGCCTGAGACACGCGGAAAGACTCTTGAGGAGATGGATAGTGTTTTCAACGACCGCAGTGGTGCCAGTGATATTGCCAAGAAGGAGCAGGTTCTGCGTGAGGTCTTCAACGAGAAGATGAGCAACGCCAACTCTCTCAAGGAATAGGCGATATTAGTTTCTTCTAACCTATTATTTCAAATGACCGAGACTATTGTTGAGAAGTATTCGGGATGTCAACCTGAAGTGCTTTGTTGTAGTTACCCGTTACGGTCTATCTTAGAAGAATTCCACCTTTTATAACGTACATATCTGATCTAGTGATATCTTCTCTTCCAATCCAGCCTTGTATTATCTGGTTCCGTGGTGAAATTGCTCAAGTCTGTCGCAATGGCGGCCAGAGCAGTTGACCTTGTGGTGACTTGACGAGTAATCCCCCCTTCCATACATATTTGACATTTTTAGCATCGCCCAAGAGTTCAATGTTTTGGAGAGGATCTTGGTCAAGCGCAATCAAGTCAGCATCCCATCCCGCTCGTATCAGCCCCTTCTTCGGAGCAAGGGCTCCTAATGTCTCAGCCGAGTTGATTGTTCCGGCATCGATAGCCTGAAGAGGAGTCAGGCCTGCCTTAACAGCGTATCCCACTTCATCGCCATTCTTGCCATGCTTTGTATTTGATGCAGGATCAGACGAGGCTATGTCTGTTCCGAGAGCGATTTTGACCCCCTTGCGCACAGCGGTACGGTAGGCTTGGTAGTGAGCATCAGCAATCTTGACCATCTTCTCTGCTGTGGTTGGATTGAGTTTATCGAGGTTCTTCAATCCAGCCTCGATAACGTGTCTAGTTGCAACCAGCGTCACGCCTCGCTTAGCCATTAGCTCGGCAGCTTCTTCGTCGATATAGCTTCCGTGTTCGATGGTATGAGCGCCTGCTTTGACGGCCGCGATGATACCCGCTTTTCCATGGGCGTGGACCGCAACAGAACGGCCTTGAAGTGAGGCCTCGTTGACTAAAGCCTCGAGTTCGGCATCGGAATATTGCCTGTACTGTGGGTTGTCTTGTGTGCTTAGGACACCGCCAGTCGCTACGACCTTGATGCATCGTGCGCCGCGTCGAATTTGCTGCCGGACAGCAACACGACACTGATCCACTCCATCAGCTAGAATAAGTGCACTCACTCCTGGCCAGGGATTCTGACCCGATGTGCCCTGACGAGAGTAGACATAGTCAGATGGTAATGTACAAGCATCACAACTCCCCCCAGTGATGCCGATAGCACCACCTGCGCCAAAGATGCTAGGTCCCAAGATGATGCCCTTTTCCACCAAGGGCGCGACTTCAGTAGCGAACGAGCCGACGTCACGCACAGAGGTGAGACCTGCCATCAGCGTTTGATGTAAGTCGCGAGTAATGGCAGCGCCCATCATAGCTGGATGGGTCTGGATGAAGTCGGGGAAATCAACATTGACAACGCCTATAAAGTGAGTGTGACAATCCCACAGGCCTGCCATGAGATATCCAACTGAGACCCGGGGTACAGAGCTGAGTGATCGAGGTAATTGTGACTGAGGACCAACAAAGGTGATTAACCCTGTCTTCAGTGACACGCCAACTGCCGCATCACGAACAGGCTCGGCACGCCCAGGTATCAGTTGCTGAGCAAAGATGCAAATTTCTGTTGGCGTCTCGTCAGACGCAGAGCCCAGAGCTGGAGATGTGGCTCGGCTTGAAAGCGGATGTTCAACTGCAGTCCAGTCCTCGATATTACTGCTCAAAGATGATGCATTGGTGGGTAGAGGACTTGCGTGAACTTCACGGACAGGTAAAGCTTCGTGGTGGCAGTTATAGTGCATGATGGGCTGTTTTGGGATTTCATAAGCAAAATGAGGATGCATGGTCTTGAGAATATGGGATTTGCGGGTCATGCTTCAAAAGACTGCATAATCGAAGCTATGGTCTTGATTCAACATGTTAAGTAGACTGACTGATTCTAATCCCTAAGAGTAATACGCAGCCGCCGTTAAACCCGGTCTGCCACAACGTAAAGCCGGATAACGTCGAGGCGCTGCGTTCCCGTTGACCCGATTGGGAAATTCGGTGCACCCTCAAGCGCTCTGGTGTGGGCCCGGCCCCTTATCCAACTTTTCCAGAGCTTCATGGATACGTTGGATAGCTGTCTCGGTGTATTCCGGGTATTCAGTAAAAACGAGCCTGAAATGCCCAGGGCGATCGCACCCAGCAAACTGTCGTACCATATAGACAATCAGTGAAAGCCCACATACCCAGATGAAGGTGTACCAGATAACCTACCTCTCCAGCGTTCAAAAATACACCATGCTCAATCAGCCACTGACAAAGTTGGAGTTCGGGACTCCCAGCATTTTCCCCATCTTGACATATTTTTACTGCGCCAATAAAGTGATGAACCCATTGACTAAGGTCAATGAAGATAAACAGCCCTGCGTTGGCCGGCTGGTAGGGAATGCCGTATCTATCCAAAGCCGTGGTTGTTCGCTGGTATGCCGCGCCAAGTCTGAGCCTATAAGTATAGAGATAGTCTTGTACCAGGTCCAGCTGCTGGAGGAATCGCGTCACAAACTTATCCGACGGCACTGTAAGCCATGTAAACCATCTATACGTATCATAATCGTTAGTCATATCAATCGCAGATGTTCGCGAGATGAACCAACGCTGCTCCTGAGGCGGCTGCCTTGACGCGTTCGTTTTTAGTGATGAGAAACCCCATCCGAAGGCCGCCCATGTTGAAGTCTTTGCTCATACTGTACAAGCAGTGTACATTTTCCTGACTTGGTATAGACAAGACGCTGGTGAAAGACGGTTCCTGGGAGATGTCTTTGTTACCATTGGAAAAGGTCGACATGGCATATATCTCATCTACAACGAGATGCATCTTCCTCTGGGCACACCAAGCGGTTAGACCCTCAAGCGTTCGACGAGAGTAGCATCGACCTTGTGGATTTGCAGGGTTGCAGATGAAAAGCATACGACAATTTATGCCTTGATCGAGCGCTCCGTTGACAGCATGGTCCAATGTGTCGATCAATTCGGACAGCCCACCATGCCCAAAAGGATCAGTTAAGCCAGTTGTTGAAACGGGGATTGTTTTCAGCCCAGCTCGAACCGTCATGTTGTAGTCGAGCATATAAAAGTTAGGCGTCGGGTATAGAACACCATCGCCAGGATCACACAAGGTCCAAGCCATCATGTCCATAAGTGAGGTCACTCCATTAGATGCCAAAATATTCTGAGCGCGGATAGGTTCTGAGGGGTTGAAGAAGCGATTGAAGAGGCCAGCAGCAGCGTTGAGAAGGTCTTCAGATCCAGTCAAGGGTCCGTAGGACAAGCATTCAGACATTGGAAACATTTCCTGCTCAATGCGGAATGACATCCAATGCTCCATGAGTGAATTGAGAGCTCCTGAAAGATTAATCACACCGTGGGGAACTTTTTCTGGGTGGTATTTGGGAAGTGTCTTGACTTTTTGCATTAACGCCCATGCTGGGCCCTGCTGTGAAGCTGCCTGGGCGCGCTCTGACGGTTCGAAATGCGCTGACATGACTTGAAAGATGGTTGAAAGATCACCCTGAACAAAGATAGTGCTACCCGAAGAGTGTTTGATTTAGAGACAGCATGCCTACCCCAGCCTACCCTATATCTGCCCGTTGACTCTATTGTTCTTGTTTTTATCTTCAAGGACCAGGGCGGAATGCATTTCCCTTTTCGGCTAGTCGCGACCAAGCATTAACCGACTTGGGTAAGGTACGACTTTCGCATACCCACCAGAGTCCAGCCAAGCGCTTGTTCCATTTTTGGTACTGTTGTATCCATCTTCTTTCAACAATCTCGTGCTTCTCAGTATCCCTTATTTGCATAATGAAATAGGCGGATGTCGTCAACATGTATGCACCAGTCCCTGCGCGAGTGAAAAAGACAGATATCACGCGAAGCAGAAATGGATGCGCTCGTTGTCGCAGCAAGCGGAGAAAGGTACAGTGCACAAGCCGTCCCTTCTGTGCAGCCATTGCTCATTGATTCAGTGCAATGAAGCCAAGCCCATGTGCGCCCGCTGCGCATCTGCTGGCTCTCCATGTGAATACGACAACACCTCACTCAAGTTCCGCGAAGCTACAAAATGGGCCGCTGACAAAGTCGATCATCGCTTGGCCAACCTTCAAGCTCAATCGCGACGTCGCTCCACACGTGGTCGCAGCCCTGCTTCGACTCCTCAGCGCCCACTGATAGACGATGTCTCTTGCAATCGCGATGAAGTCGTCCATCATCCGATTACTGCAACTCCCCAGCTCGCTACTGAGAACGATGACTATTTAGGCGCGCCCACTCCTGCCTCTGGCTCAGGCGCAGAGTCTATAAGGCTCGACCGCGGATTTACCGATGATGTCTTACCTAGCCCTCATGCGACATCAAGATGGTCAGGTTCAGAAATGAATTACCTGGATTTCGACTTCGACCTGGCTTTGGCAAATTGCGACAGCAATGACTCTTTGGACCATTTTGTCGATTTTCCCGACGTTATGGATGACGTTAGCTTGACACGTATTCCTTGGGATTACTCGGAGTCTCAGTTACAACAAACCAATGCCACTTTGACAGGCTTAAGTCGACAGCAGAATCATCCTTATCCAAATAGCACTCCTGTTGATGCTGAACTCGACAGGATAGCAGCGTCCCAACAACCGACCCCTGGTCTCACTCAAGAGCAGCAGACACCGGATGACTCTCAGTCTTCTTCGCTAGCCTCTCCCAGGCCAGTCTCTCTACAAGAGTCTTCTCCGTGGTCGCAGATTTCCAAGCCTCCGCCAACTTGCAAGATCGAGGCTAGCCATAGGCTTTATCTGGCTCACTTCAAAGTCACCGTTGCCAAGTCATTTCCTGTACAGCTTGCTTGTTTATGGAAACTTGTCATGCAGTGTGAGTCAGTGTACTATGCGGCGTTGGCTCTCGCGGCTGCAAACCTTGCAAACACCCAGGGCCAACATTCGGATGATGATCACGGCACCTGGATTGCTTCAGCGAAGCATGTCATCAAGGCAAATGCTTTTGCCAAACGGGGTATCGCGGCATTGGATTCTGGCCCTGTGATGCCTTTTCAAGCCCGTCTAGTAACCACGTTTTTGGTCATCTATTACGAGCTAGAAGCCGACTCAGTCAGTAACGGATGGCATGCATTATCGATTCTTAATGCCACTATCCGTAATCGACACGAAGACATCTCGTCACTGCCAGAAGGGGACGTTATTCTTCAATGGTGGCTACATTTGCGTTCTTTTACTGCAAGTTCAGCCAGTGCCCATCGTCCTTATATCACTGAAGACCCGATGGGTGAGATAGTTGGTCAGTTAGAGAGGAAATTTGCGACGCCTTCCCAAATGATCAATCTAGTTGGAACCAAAGGTCAACAGATCTGGCATCGAATACTCCTCATCGAATGTTTCAGAGAGTCCGGCGAGACACCAGACCAAATATTGAAAGCATTCGGTGACTGGTGGAATATAATGAAAGGCAACCATGTCGATTCCCCAGAAGGGCCGACTCAAGATACAAGGGGATTTATGGACGAGGATGAGTTGTATGCGGAACTAAATAACCTCAAAACGACTCTGCGGAGCTGTGAACCGCCAAAGGAGTTTCAGTCAAGCCTACTTGAGGGCCAAGACGGATGTGGTGATCCCAAAAACCTTGAACCTCTCACATTCTCGAGCCATCGCCAGGCTATGGAGATTGTTGACTTCGCGTTTGCTCAATTTATATGCGAGTCCAGCTTGCTTAAGAGGCTGATAAACCCTGAGAAAGACCAGCAGCAGCAGTTCCCCGACGAGGAGTCAACGAGCACCGAGCACAGCAGTCCTTGGGTCAGGCTGATACTACGCACTGCCTTGGGTTTAGATCTATCCAAGTGTGGAAGGCAAAACGCATTCCGTCGAGGTATAGTCTGTTTTCTATTCTATCTAGGTCTTTTCGTACCTGGTGGGGTCTCATATCAATTTCTGAGCAATATCGTGCAAGGCATGATTGACACGCACACCCACTCTGAGGGACCATTTTATCCTCTTCATGGGTTCATTGGTTTCTTCAAAACCCTAAAACAAGAGATGATCAAGGGTCGAAACATCTTCGTCGCTTGTCTTGCACATGATGAGTGGGCCACAAAGGATCGATTGTTCTCCAAGGGCTCAAACGAGCACCTCGTTGTTTACGGTCGCGAGAGAAATGGCCAGTACTTTAACGACCTGATACCGACCACTGAGGACTGATGTAGAGAGTCTAAACGAAAAGAATACCAAAGGACAGATCAGTCTATTATGACCTGGTGTTTTGCTACAAGTATTATGCTATTCTTACCCACGAATCTGCACAATAGGATTCTAGTCATCCCACAGTCTGGGAATTGACTAAACACTTAAGCTCATTTGGCATATTTCCCAAGTTATTCAATTAATACGGTAGTCTCTTTTGCTATGAAATGTTAAGCACTTGAAGTGCCAAGCCATGTTTTTAACACTGCACCCACGGCCTCTGGTTGATGATAGGGTGCGAAATGCCCAGCTTCATCGATAGTATACAGAGCCAGACGGTCCGTTCCTTTCCAAAATCCGCCTCGTTTGACATTCCACCCCTGCGTATCAGCCGTTATGACACCTCGGCTAAAGTACCAGTTTTTGTAACCCGTGCTACGATATTGTGCCTGACCTTTCCAGGGCTGCTCGTCCAGCATTCGCATTTGGCCGGGTGTGTTGCTAGAGTACCTGTCAGCCTGGAAATTTCAAATCATACAGCCACTGTGTCTGGATACGTACATGATAATGTCATTGTTTCCGTTGATGAAGAGAATCTTGATATCAGTATTGTCGAGGAGCCAAGTCAACTCTCGTGTTACTGGAAGGAAGACGTTTTTGGCATCCTGCCAGCGTTGGTTGGTGTCAAAATCAATAAGCTCGAATGGAAAGGGGGAAACGCCGAGTTTTTCTTGAACCCAAGGCTGGTTGAAAAACCTCCAAGTTGCGCCGTGATTGAAATTGGAGCATAGTGGAGGGGTTTCGCATGTACGACGACCTGGATTGATCCCGCGTCAGTATACATGTTTACAAGAGGTCTTTAGCCCCCACTTGAAATGGCGGTTGTAGAAATAGAGTCAAGGGAAAAGAAAACAAACTTACTGTCGTATGGATCCCATCCACCGGGACGGACCTCACTCATGAAGTGCTCTCCAACCGTTTCTTCGCAAGCTTGTGCCGCCGTGTGACAAACTGTGAGATCGTACGAGTCCCGACAGTAGCCTCCCAGCTTCTCACACGATGGGATAGCAGCAGCCATATCAGTGCAAGCTGTATCGTTCATGAACGGCGCCTTTCGACCGTCAAACGCCCAGTCGGTACAGAAGAAATCGTACAGTCCGACAGTTTGATATGCTGTGTCGATGTATCCATCTACAATGACTGCCGTAGAAATGTTGATGCGGGGCGTAGCATTACCTTCGAGGCTAGCTATATAATGTGCATAGCCTGTAACGTAATGACCACCCATGGACTCGCCGGTTATGTGCCAAGGACGACCTGATAGTTCGGGAAACACATCAGTGGATAGAATAGATAAGAAAGAATGCACGTCACGGGCTCCCTGTTGAAGGTTAATTGCGATATCGTCACGGTCAGCTATGTGCGAGAAGCCCACGCCGATAGGTTGACTAGATAAAGTAGATTAGATTTCTGTTTATACCCACTACAAAGACTTGACTTACTCTATGTATACAACGTTTGCATGGTCGGTCCAAGAAAATTCGCGGCGACTTGTTGAGTTGCCATCAGAGTTGACAATGCAAGGACCACTCCCCATCATCAGACCTAGTTCTCCCGTGGCACCCGGTCCACTATAGAATATGTTAGGTTGATGATTTGGATTTTCACAGTTCGAGGATATCATCACTACATACCCACTCATCCAGAGTAGTACCGGGTCGGTCTCGGGCTTATGGCGGCTTTCAAAGTACCCTACGAAGGCCATGTAAGTCGAAAGTTTGTAAAATATGACCATAACTGCTTACAAAAGAACATGGACTTATCAGCAGTGATATTGATAGTCCCTGTCCAGTAACGAGACCCAGCATCGCAGAGTTCAGGAGATTGCTCGCGAACAGTGAAGCTCGGTCCACTTGCTTGATGGTTATAGCCCAGTGGCTTCTGTTGCTGACCAAGAGCACAACCAATTGTTGCAGCCAGGAAAGTCCAGCCAATCTGTTGTAGTGGTCTCATTTTGACTGAAACTTGGTGATGCTGTATGTATGAAAAGAGCGGTTTGCTTGATCAACCAATCAGGGCTGATCACTCCACCGCACTATGGTTCAGTACGTTGTATAAGTAGTGAAACAAGGTCGAGTACACAAAATGATCTCGGTAGCCTACGGTCAACAATATGAAGAATAAAGGCAGTTTTTCAGCCAGACTTTTACAGATAATTCATCGGGTAAAGGATTTAATCCCACGATCCGGTGGCTCGGTAGAGTTGCGTCCAACATGATGCGCATCGGAGCACCCGTTATGGTTTAGCTTGGACAAGGATTACGGGTGCGCTCACCAAAAGACGATGTGCAGAACGCTTGCATGTCTTATCTATGTTGTCTCATTTTATGCCCTAATTACGCCTATAAGACTCTGTATGCATAGTAGCGTCACGAAATCTTAGATACGATTGACTTCGATGTTCATTTGCATCGAGTCGTGCATCATCAACCAGTCATGAGACCTGACTCATCCATTATCCTGTCGTTTGCCGTGTGCGCTTACGGGCTGGCCCAACCACCAGCTTCTCGCCACAACATTGACACCTCTTTCTCAGGCCATACTGGGGTACCTGACTTCTCTTTACACCTGGGCAATGACACGGCGAGTGTTTGCAATAGTTCGACTCCCGGGACCTCAGGCTTCATTACCACCAAGAACAACGATGAGGATCTTTCATCCATCTTCTTTTGGCTTCTCGAGAGCAAAAATGAGCCAAACACAGATCCTGTGATTCTCTGGATGACTGGGTACGGTGACCAATCTCTTGCACGATATTCCATCTAATCTGTCGTTCTTTCACAGTGGACCTGGTGCGTCGTCGGTAGGTTACGGTCACTTGATGGAACTCGGACCTTGTCGTATCGCTCCCGACGGAGGCTATACAGTTGAGAACGAGTTTGGTTGGAATACCAATGCTACGTTACTCTTTGTCGAGTTAGTATCTCCATCGATCATCTGGTGTTGTACAGCCTGCTCATGCCAACTCACTCCAGCCAGCCCGTCAGTGTAGGCTACTCACATGGCCAGCGTATCCCGAACGACCTGCTTGAATCCTCTGAAGCGATGGACCAGTTCCTTCGCCAGTTCATGATCGCTTATCCTGAACTGGCCGATCGGGACTTTTATATCGCAGGCGAGTCTTATGGAGGATCGTGGGTTCCTGCTTTGGCGGCTACAATACTCCGGTCGCAAGGTAGTTCTCACAACAATTTGCAAGTTCAGCGTGAGAGTGAGCGGATAATCGCAGGTCCCGTCGAGTCACTATCTGGCAAGCCACAGATCAACCTAAAGGGAGTCATGATAGGAAACGGTCTTGTCCGTCGCTCGGTACAAAACATTGGTTTCTTCGAGACGGTCTGCTCAGGGCCCGACAGCCTCTTCGACAGCTCCCAATGTCAAGAGTGGGCGCCCCGAGCTATGTGGTGTCAGACTCATCTCAGCGTTTGCGAGACCGAGGGGATGAACTCTGCAGTGTGCAAAGATGCAGAAGCCAAATGCAGCGCTATTGGCAACGTTGTGGTCAACGATATGCATCGAAACCCTTATGATTTTCGACAGCGTTGTGAAGATCCTGACAACTGCTACCCGGAGATGGAGCACATTAATGAGTATCTGAATCGCACTGACATCAAAGCGGCTCTTGGAGTTCCGCACGATGTACCCTTCCAGGGAATCTCTTTCGATGTCCTCAAGCAATGGGAAAAAGTGGGTGATTTATGGCGATCAAGCGACGCATACGTCAATTATCTTCTGGAATCCGTGAGTTTATATGCAATCTTCAACAAGATAAAGAGCTAACACGGCTTGGCTAGAATATCCGCGTCTTGATTTACGTGGGCGACAAGGACTTGTACTGCAATGCTGCAGGCATGCGACTGCTTGTCGATCATGGTCTGTATTGGCATGGACAGCCATTCATTCGCTTCAGGGAGTTGTCACCTTGGTATGTAGGATCGAAGCAAGCCGGGCGATGGAAATCATATGAGCCTCTTACTTATGCTGAAATTTCGGACGCTGGGCATCTGTCTCCGTTCGATAAGCCACGGGAAGCACTCACCTTGATCAATTCGTGGATCCAGGGTGGTTTACCGGCTGCCTGATTAGATATATCACTCCTATAAATAAGTTCTATCAATCCATTTGGTTGAATGCTAAGTATTGGTATTGAATGCAATTGGAACGGCGATTGCTACAGCCTTCTTATAACATGGCAAATGTGGAATTATGCTTTTTAACCCCTTTTCTATACTTGCGCGGGACAAATTCCTTACATGTCTTGACGTATCTTTAGCAAATAATTTCAAAAAAAGATTATACGGAACTGGTAGGTAGGTAAAAGCTACCCAGTCATTGAGGAATCCACAAATGCATGCACGTTGCGTGCGCATGTACTATAAGCGCTTTGAACGGCGGCGCTTCTGTTGACCACTTTTGGACAGGCCAGCTTAGATAGCCGACTGGTGGGTGAGTGGACAGATCAGGAAGGTTCTACAGGGAAGCATCTGCTCCTAGATGGAGTACCAGATAAGGTGTTGGAGAAACACTGTTGCCGCCTTGTATTTGATCCATCAAAACAATTATACATGTTCTACTTTGTGGTATCCTTTTCCGAACTACAGATCAAAGGCTCAATATCTAAGGCCTTCGATTGACGTTGGTCTGTTCTATTGGCTGTATCTCACGCTGGATCCTTGATTTCCAGGATGAAGCTAACAGAAGTCTTGGTGTAAGTGAAAGAAGCAACATCTTCCTCAACAGACTTTGACTCGGACGTTTTTAGTTGGGCCTTTACGGCAAACGCCATTATGTACATACTTGCCAGTGCGTATCTCTTGTTCTGCACGCGAAAAGCGCCATGGAGTCGCCGTTGGGGCAGGGCTCCCGCTGCAACATTCGTAAGCTACACAGATGATGATCGCTTGCCCACTACGAAGCTAACCTTTGATCAAGGTAACAAATGCTGGCCTCGTTTCTGTCAATGTGCTGGACTATCTGAGAGAAGCACACCCTTTACAAAACCTACATTCATCATTCTCCCTCGCGGCCACAGGACTATTTGTTGGTGGTGCTGTGGCATCGACGATCTCCCTCATATGCATCATCGTTGATCAGCCCTCTGCACCGCAGGCCCTGTACGAGCTAGTATCGTGTATCATATGGACTCTGTTCTTGACTCTGTCACCTGCCTACTGCTGGGTTGACATTGCTTTTCCAGCCTTTTACCTTGCTTCGCTGGTTGCGTCTCTTGGGGCTTCACAGCCATCCTCTTTGTCAGATGATACCAGACATCCTCTCACAAAGGCAAATGTCTTGCCGACAGCTACGCTGTCATGGCTGGATGTCCTCATTAGCCGGGCGGCTTCGGAAACAATATCTAGCGACGACACCTGGCCTGTGGATGACAAGCTATCCGTCCGACACACTCTTGAGCGGCATGGGCTGCAGCCAGACAAGCTACAACACAGCCTTTCGTCCGGACTCATGTCGATACTTTGTCGAAACTTCCTATCTGATTTGATCTCAAGTTCAGGACTCGCTCTCCTCAATGTTGCCTCTACATTGGTACAACCATTCCTACTTCAGTCACTTCTCAGAAACAACGATATGCTCTCAGTCGCCGGACTGTTCGCAGCAAGTATCATAACCGGCATGACAGAAGCTCACATGAAACTGCTCCTGAGCAAGATAGGAATTCAACTGCGCTCAGCTTTGGCCGCGCTGATAGGCGATAAATGCATCTCAACCACCAGCCGCAATACTTCGATGGCCGATCCCGCCGTCTTGATCGAAGTCGACACAACCAAAGTCTTTGAATTAGTTGAGCAGTTCCACATGATTTGGATGGTGCCCTTGCAGGCCATTATCAGTGTAGTCGCCTTGATGTTTCTGCTTGGCTGGCAAAGCGTCTTGGCTGGATTTCTATCACCGGTAAGAACCCTCAAACAAGCTGCCTTCTTCATTTCAGTCTACTAACACTATCTACTTACGCAGCTCATAATTCTACCCATCCTTACATTCGCCACAACTCACATATCGCAACATCTAGGTCTTGTCATGCAAGCAAGAGACGCTACAGTCGCCCTCACAACACAAGTCCTCAAACAGGTCAAGCAAATCAAGCTCAGCGCATTGGAGTCCATTTTCGAGGGAAGAATTGCAGAGAAGAGATTTCAAGAGATGCAGAGAATGAAAGCCGTAGCCTATCTCAACGCGATTATGGTGTTTCTAGTCTACGTCTTGCCACCGGCCCTCGTCTCCATCACTTTTGGTGTAGCCGTCATTCTGGGGCATTCATTGTCCAGCGACACGGTTTTCCCAGCTCTCGCATTCTCCTTCAGCATCACTAGAGCAGTCTCGCAACTACCTCGTCTTGTTATGCTGTATCAAGGAGCTCACATTTCTTTCGGCCGTATCAGAGAATTCCTGCGCAGTACATCCCTTGCAGAGGGCGTGACCTCATCGAACACAGAGCCGGAAGATCCCCCTAAGTTGGTCATGCGGAATTGCGATCTTAGCCCTCTAGGATCACAAGACCCGTATCAGGCGATCCTACGAGATTGTAACATGGAAGCCACTTCGGATTGTTTACTCGTCATTTCAGGAGCCGTTGGGTCTGGCAAAACAACATTGATTCGTTCCATCATTGGAGAAACCAGGCCTATTCGCGGCGAGATTTTGGTACATGGTCGAGTGGCATATGCACCTCAAAAGCCCTTTTTGATGAGTGGGACAATACGCGAGAACATCCTGTTTGGACTTCCATTTGATGGCCCATTCTATCAACTTGTTCTCGATGCCGTCTTACTTCACTCGGACCTATCAAGTCTACCTGACGGCGACGCAACCATACTGGGAGGGACAGGCGCTGCTCTTTCTGGAGGACAAAAGAGTCGAGTAAGCATTGCCAGGGCCGTCTATTCACGACGAAAAGTCATGGTCTTTGATGATCCACTGGCCGCTCTAGATGTCAAAGTACAATCGCATATCATTTCACAAGTTTTTGGACCTCGAGGTATCCTGAAGGACACGCTACGCATAGTCGTGACGTCGTCACCAGCACTGATGTCAGTTGCTGACAAGCTGTATGCAATTGAGAATGGAACTATAACGCCTGCCCTGGCGCCAATACAGTCTGAGCAGCTAACAACCGACCATACTGAAGTTAGGAGTTCCAGCGACCTACCAACTACAGATCAGCGGCACACTGTATTCTCAAACTATGGCTCCATCAAGTCTAACATACCTGTCCAAGTCTCACCCAGCGGACAAGATATTGACGCAGAACGTGCGCCTCTGCTTCAAAAGTCAAGTTCAACTGTCCAAGTGACAGATCTAGGAGCAGCACCAGTTCCCTTCGCCACATATCTAAGATTCCTCAAACTCGCAAAACACGGCGGCTGGTTCCTTGTCCTAATTGCTGCTGCTGCATCAAAACTACTAGATGTCATAGCTGTCTACTATCTTAAACTATCCAGCGAGGAATTCGAAAGCCAAGGATATTCTATCAAGCTCATCCACTACTCCATCTGCGCTGTGGTTGGGGGTTCTCTATCCGCCGTCTTCGTCCTCATCGCCTTCTTAGCATGCGTCATCCCAGCATCACTTTCTATTCACGCCCAGCTCACAAAGGGTGTTCTGGAAAGCAAGTTCAGCTTTTTCGACACGACTAGCCTTGGCCAGATCCTCAACCGCTTCACTAATGACATCAACAAGATTGATAATACAGTGAACAATGGATTAATTAGTATTGTGGCACTATGTGTCACTGCCGCTTCGTCTGTCCTCGTGGTAGTGGCTGTGACGCCTCTGAGTCTACTCTATCTGATCCCTATTGGCATGGTTTATCTCATGATACAATCGTATTACTTGCATGCTTGCAGACAACTACGACGCCTTGAAAATCTAGCTCGAGCACCTATACTGAATCAAGCCGCCGAGTCACAGGCTGGAGCGCCTGTTATCTTGACCTTCAATCAAGTCCCTGCCTTTCAAATTCGACTACGGAATGTCATCGATGACCATATCCGTGTCTGGCTCCCTTTTGTCTCTTTGATTCCTTGGTTGACTCTCAGACTTCAGCTTCTCTCAAGGTAAGCAGTCTCCATTCTCACCATCTCTACCTATCGACACTTCCATGTTACTAATAAACTTCATGTAGCATTATCCAGTTTCTATCAGCTGTTCTCTTACTCTGGCTCAAGACCCCATCCAGTACTCTGGGCCTAGCCATGAACTTCCTCATTCAGATCACAGGACAGCTCACAAGCTTTGTCCAGATGCGCGCCACACTGGAAGCAGACATCATTTCTGTCGAAAGGGTCTGGTCCTACGCTGCCAACACGTCAGAGAACTGCCCAGAAAAAGAGCGGATTCCAGCTCCAACTTGGCCAGATGTACCAATCATCAGTTTCCAGTCTTACAGCGCATCTTACAAACCTGATGATCGACCTTGCTTGCGCAACCTCAACTTCGTGATTGGCCCTAAGGAGCATGTCGCTGTCGTTGGTCGCACGGGCGCAGGAAAGTCATCTCTGGCTCTTGCTCTACTTCGTGCACTCGACCAAAATGGTCCTCATAGTGGAAGGATAACCATCGACAATGTTGACATATCTGGCCTGAGTCTGTCAGATCTGCGGAAGCGCATCACGTTCATGCCTCAAGAGCCCGCTATCTTTGCGGGCACGATCAGGGAAAATCTCAACTTGGAAGGGGGCCGCACTGATGAACAGCTACGAGAGGCATTAGAGATCAGCCAAATGAGTCGATTCCTCAGTCTGGAACCCGGCCAAGATCTCTTGGATTATGCAATTTCTGGGTCGGGGTAAGTTCGATACACATGACACTGCGACCTTCGAAGGAAGGTATTTGCTGACAGCGATTTTTTAGATCGAACCTCTCAAGTGGACAGATTCAGCTCTTGGCGCTCACACGAGCCATTCTTGCCAAGGGTAACAACATTCTCATCTTGGATGAAGGTAAGTCCTCACACGATATTCTTTCAATCGCGTCTCTCAACTTTATGAAAACTAACTTTGATGCGAAGCCACGGCGGCAATGGATCATTCAACAACTACAGTTATTGATGAAGTCATACGGCAGAAGTTCAAGAATCATACTATCATTGCAATCACACACGATATTAAATCGGCCGTAGGTGGTCATGACTTCCCCTCACTTTCAATACATTGCTTACTCCCAGGTGACAGATGAAATATGACAAGATTCTTGTCTTGCATGAAGGCCGTGTGGCAGAATATGATAGTCCTACAGTTTTACTGCAAGACAAGTCGTCTATATTCGCGAACCTAGTAGCAGAAACTCAAATTGACACTATGAACGATAAGCCCTGAAGCTTAAGTATGGAACTCCGTTGAATGGTCTGATTAGAGTTTGTATATATCTACTATTATAGAAAAGATTTTATAGTTTCATGAATACTTATTCTTACAAATTACTAGCATAGAATGGCCCCTGGAAAAACTCGCAGTGCAAAGTAAACTCCGGTATCATCCTATGCCAAAGCTTTCCACCTCCTCACTGCTTCATCCTTCTCCTCTTGTGTAGCTTTACGCCAGTCATCAAGACCAAGCCTCAACCTGATCAACAAGACCTCTGCTTTCAACGGCGTCAAGTGATGTCTCATCAATTCTTTTTCCAGGCCTTTCAGTGGATATCCTAGAAGTCCAAAGCATGCTGCATTCGGGTTAGTATCTCCTATCGAGAGATGTTGAAGCACCACTTACCTGAGCCCAAGTTACCCATGATTCCATACCCGCCTCGCAACAACCCCCTTCCAAGGCCTTTGATACCCATCTTTTTCGTATCCTCGTATGGCTTTGTGACAATCCCACTAAAAGCATCCCAAACACCCATGTAAAATTCCTTGCCTGCTACCTTGACACCGCTGCCGAGCCCAGTGATTTCGTCACGACGGCGAACATCCACATCAAAGACATTCGAGGGAGCATTGTGGAATCCATTCGCGACGTTGTAAAAGAACGCGACGGGTGCTCTGGCAGTTACTCCGGCCAACTCTCCGACATATTTCCCTGTCACACGCGTGACGTAGAATACGCGACCGTTTCGACCTCTTTCGTGAGCTCTCCACGCCCTTCTGTGCTTGGTACGAATTTCCGATACTGGTCGCGATAGTTTTGCTGCCGAGAAAGTTGGTTCGGCGCCATAGAGAGTCTTTGTTGCCATCTTCAAAGCAATCTTCTCCATATCTGCGTTAGTTAGATGCGCTGGTCCTTTTCTTCGGCGCAAAACCATATCGTCGTTCCCGTCTGTACTTGTCGAGGCGTCTTCTTTAACACTTTGCCTTCTTGAGGCTCCTGGGCGTGGTTTATTCCTCAGTCGCTGGGTATAATCGGACGTTGCAGTTCCTACAGCTGTAGCAAAACCTGATACGGCGGCTACAGCGCCTATAACAGGGTGTTCAGCGCCCTCATCCACGTACCAATGTCTGTGACGGGTCAGTTTGAGGTCTGAGGACTGAATCAGTCCATGGTCTATGAGACAAGCGACTGCGAAGCCACTTAGATGTGCTCCTGTTTTACGATGAACCCATGTGGCGAGTCTCTCCGGGCATATGTCGCAACGTAGGCTGTCGATGTCTAAACGATCTTGTATATCTTGAGCGGCACCACCTGATCCGTCTTCTTCCTCGATCTGCAGCGCCATGTCCTTTGCTGTCTCTTGGACTTCTGGTTGGAGGGCAAATGTTATACTCTCTGCTAGAATTTCTGCAGTTAATTCCTTGTACGGTACTGATACAGGGCCTGCGCCAGCGCGAGCCATCATTTGTCCCCAGAAGGGCTGGTCGCCGAAGAAGGGAACGATGACAGTTGGTCTACCGGCAGCAATGCCAGCAGCTGTTGTGCCAGCGCCGCCATGATGGACGACAGCTGAAACTCGTTGAAATAGCCAGTCGTGCGGACAATTTCCAATGAGACACACACTGTCAGGAACATCTCCAGCACCGAAACCACCCCAGCCCTTGGAAACAATCGCCCGGACACCAGACATCTTGATCGCTTCGAATACCATGGTTGTGAGTGCTTGAGGATCATCTACAACGATCGATCCAAATCCAACATAAATTGGCGCAGGCCCGGCATCGAGAAACTTGACCAGATCGGGTGGAGGCGAATAAGAACTTGCGAGGGGTAGAAATGAGAAACCGGTGATATTGAGATGAGAGTCCCAATCGGTCGGTTTGGGTATCAGTGATTCTGACCAGAGGTAACTGTATGGCACACGAAGTCTGGAGAGAAGCTGAAATCCCCATAACGGACTGACGGGATCGAGATGCAGCGTTTGAGTTCGGAACTTGTTGATCAAATCTCCCAAGCTAAAAATTTCGTGAGTTGATAGCCAGAGTGGTTTTGAAAATGGCACTTACCCTTGCCAAGTTAATAACTCCATCATCATGAAAGAAAGGTAGTTGGCAACCTTGGCATCCGCATCGCCGTAACTCATCGAAGCCAACGGGTGAGGGAAAGCTTTGGTGGGTGACCATGGCATAGTGAAGACCATATGTAGAGGAATACTGAGTTTCTGGGCGCAGTGAATATGGGCCATCGACGGAGGGTTGGCAATGATAACATCGGCAATGAATAGTTGGTCGGCGGATTCCACGTTGGCAGCTTTGATCGGTTCTCCCATGCCATCACCTGCTTCGATGCAGCTTCTCCAAGCCCCATATATAATCTCCGCCATTTCTCTTCTTCGTTTTCCAACGTCGCCTTCCTTGAGACTGTCTCTATTTGGCAATAGACCGGGGTTCTTAACCATATATGCCATCAGAGCCTCAGGGTCTCCCCCGATATTGAAAAACTCGACACCTTGAGCCTCGACGAATTCCTTGAACGAGGGATGAGTGCATATCCGTACCCGATGACCATATGGCGGTTTCATCAGTAATTGGGCAATGGGGATGAAAGGCTGAACGTCACCCCGTGATCCCACGATATGGATTGCGATATTCAGGCGTGGTGTTTCAATTGGCTTCTCTACCCCCGGGAGGAATGCGATGCTGTTTGTCCGTCGAGGTTTTGGAGGCGGCAAATGCTCTAAATCCGCAGCATCGGGTGCAAAAGATCCTCTGAAGTGCTCGCACCATGCTGCCAGCGCTTCCGGATTGTGGTGGAACTGAACCTTGACGCGTCCATCGTCGATGACTCTACTCGAAGGGCCCTTGTCAGAGTCGGAGTCGTCAATCGCGACGTGGCCAAGACCACGAGACTTTATGCGATTAAGGGCCATCTTTGACTGACCCTCAATGTCGATGACAGCGATTGACGCGTCGTCAAGTGTCGTTGAATTATCTACAATCACAGGCACAGGCACAGGCTTCGGCGCCGCATCCGTCGGCAACTTTTTCTTACGCGTGAAGTCATAGTGGGGTAAAGTAGAGGGTCCAAATACGATTGAAGAGAAATTGGTTCTGCTGATTTAGTTCTACTTTGGACTAGACCAAACTCTGATCCCTATTGCATCGACTTGATTAGCTGGGCTGATAACAGTGTCAAGGGTCTCATGAAAGTACCGAGTTAGACAGGTTGTCGATTTCCTGCTAACTGTGTATTTTAACAGAATGATTGTTGTAAAATTGCATCAGATACCAATTGCACCGCGACGCATCACCCTCTAGTCTGATTTGGGCTCTGAATGCATGGAATCCTATTGTTATATCTGGATAAATAAGCTGATAGGGTCTTATCCGGTACTTGGTGTAACTGTAACCCTGATCCGCATGTGCCGAGGCCGAGGCCCAGCTGGAGATCCCGGTCTGGACCTAGGCCCAGACCCAGCCACGGATTTAATTACAGAGCTGCAGCTGATGACTTCATAACTTGTATGGACAATATCCTGACCCTCGTTATTTGTCTGCACCAAAGTTCCCTCCAATCCTCTCTCGTATCTCGGCAACGTTCGAATGACCCCGGTTTTTATATGCATCATATGCTAATCTGTGAGCATGAATGCCTTCAGAGAACAATGCTCTTTTATCCTTCCATCCCGTCAGCGACCGAATCTTGTCACTTCCAACCCACTGACTGAAGCTAAACACCCAGTGCAATCCTGAAGGAACCGATGGCTCAGCTTCGCTCTGTGGCACAATTTTTACTCCATGTTCAAAGTTATACTCTTTCGCCACGGATGCTGCAATTTCATCCAAAGTCTCGTAACGATGACCAGAAATGTTGAAGAATTGGCCGCCCACTGCGCTTCGATCGGCATGTTCCGCAAGTGAGACATAGGCCTCGCCGCAATCGTCGATATGAGTCGCGTGCATAATGCTATTAGGATCTCCAGGAATTCGAAGAACTTGGGCACCGCTCTCCTTTTGGGCTGCTGCATAGTCGAAAATTGCGCCGTAATAGCTGTTCGAATATCCAAAAACACAAGTTGGCCGAATAACTGCTGCATCGAACAAATCAACATGGTCAAAGACTCTCGCAGAGCTCTCCGTGCGCTCTTTCAATATCTCCGGCCCATTCATCGGTGAATCTTCAACGTGAGGAGCAAGACCAGGTGCGCCATGAACAGCCGTGGTACCATAGTCTTTGCAGCCAGAGGACCAGAGAACCAAAGGGCGAACTCCATGCTGGTTACTCTGTTCAGCCAGTCTTTTGACGCAAGCAATGACTTCTTCGAAATGGGCAGCATAGCCAGGGATCTTTTCGGTACAGCTAACGATGACATCAAAAGTGCTGGTTTCTTCAAAGAGGGAGTTTAGAAAGCTTAGATCAGTAAACGACCCAATTATTGGGATGATCTCAGAAAGGGCGAGTTCTTCTTGGGCTTGCGGGTTCCTAATGAGGCCATAGGTGTTCCAACCGGCTCGAGCAAAGGCTCGGCAGACTGCTGAACCAACATATCCGTTTGCGCCAGTAACAATTACGTTACGTCGTCTGTTCTCGCCCATTTTGATGGATTTACGATATCCAAGAATAAATGTTTGGTTCCTGTGCGATTATTTCGTTCGGCGATGTGACTTATATACTTTACCTGGACGTTACCTTTAACGTTGCCCCAACGTTAAGATAACGTTGAAGATTATGTCACTAAACTGGATCTCCTTCGGAATGGCACCACTACCGCTATCCGCGTCGTCAGCGAAATTAGGATCGGATCAGAGGCGCTAAAACAAGCGAGGAATCACCTCACAAGCCCCGTTGGCTCAGTGGTAAAGCGTATCACTAGTACTACCGGTTTTCCAACGAACTTGATACAACATGATATAAATCTGCCGTGGAAATAACTAGTTACCCTTCGGGCAACCAGCTATTTCCACTATCTTTACGTGTTCATTTTGGAGGAAATATCCACGATCAATTATTGCTAAAGTTTTACCCGATGATTGCGCTACCTATACAGACCATTTTCCCACCCCATGACTGCTGCCTGTGCTTCGTATGTTTGAGAATAATGGTCTAGAATATCTCCTTTGGTCCTTCCATCTCTGAGTTCTAGGACAACATCGAAGTCCTTAGGCCTCAAGGCTAAGTCAGAAATGAACCCGGTCTCCATGTTGAGGTCGATTTCTTTGCCTGGAGCTGGCATAATCTCAAAAGCCCAAAGGACCTTTGCCAGGCCAAGCATCAAGCTCTGCCTCGCCGAGTCCATACCTGGACAAATTCTACGACCAGCTCCAAAAGCGTGGGTGAGCCGCGGGCCTGAGCCTTCAAGACGTGCTGGATCATGCGCCTCGTCCAGCTTCATCCCATAAGGGTGATGGAGGAAGCGTTCTGGGATGAACTCATCGGGATCATCATAGTCCTGCTCTGAGTGGTGAATGTGCCAGACATTGGCAATGACTGAAGTGCCCTTGGGGATATGATAGCCTTCAAAAATATTGTCCTTTGAGGGAGAGTGGGCAGCTGCCTGGGGAGCGACCGGACGCCAGCGGTGAATCTATCAAGAGGTCAGTTGCAAATTTCCTTACGCTGTTGGATATGGTTTTGCGTACCTCGTTATAGAATGCCTCGAGGTATTTCAGCTTGGTCAAATCCGTTGCCTTTGGGGGCGCATTTCCCAATACCTCAATGACCTCATTTCTCGCGCGTTGCTGGAGCGCAGGATATTTTGCAAAGATCATCAGCCCGATCGAAAAAACTGCAAGTGAAGTATTCATAGCAGCTGATAGGATCTGGACTCCAGTCATGCCCATGTCCTTCTCTGTGAACATGGGTTCCTTTGCGCCACGCTGTTCCCTTAATATCTTAGCCAGGAGGCTTTCCCACTCAATTGACTGGCCTTCGTCCAGAGCCACGCGCTGTTCTTTAGCAGCATTGAGAAAAGATGTTCCTGCTAGTAAAAGTTGCTGCCTGACGTATCGAGCCTTTCTCTTCCATGCGGCCAGACCAAAAATCTCGGGGAGATAGCGAAGGAGTGGGAAGACATCACCCGCGCCTGGAGTAAGTAGACTGAGGTATTGTTCTTGATCACGTCTGAACTGCTTGACATCGAAATCATGGTCTCCCAGATCGTCTGGGCGCCGGCCACATAATCCTAGGCATGGCACGCTCACAATCCAACATACGAGAATATCTTCCAAGTCTCGTCTCCGCGCGTTGGGAGACTCGAGCAGCTTAACAAGTAGACGAGCTGTTTCCGCCTCGTAGACAGGGCGGAACCGTGTGATGGCTGCGACATCGAAGATGTGCGAAAATTCTCTCCGCCAGCGGGTAAGCCAAGGGCTGTTGTTGGCGAATAGAGCAATTCTCAGGTCATCGCCCAAGATCCAGTCATTGTTGATGTATTGCCACGGCCGATCGCTGTATATGGCGCCTCGTTTCTCGAATAATTCACGGACCAGGCGGCCACTGTTTAATACCACTACATTACTAGCTGCCTTTTTGACTCCCAAGGGTGCATCTTCTCCGACGTCTTTAGACCAAGTACTGTATGTCCGGAATGGAAAGCTTTTGTCGATCTGGAGCAGATTTCCTAGGCCTGGGACTCCCTTTGGACCTGGGGGGAAGGTCTTGGGACGGAGGGTGGTGCGGACGAAGAGCAAGGTACTGAAGAGAGCAAACGCAAATAAGCTATAGACGACAAAGCTTGGAGACAAAATGAAGGACAAAATGCCTGCCATTTTCTAAATTGAAACTGTGGTGCACAACCCCTGGTGGTAGCGCAAATATTTCTGAAGAGGCCTTGTTCGAATGTGAATAAACAATGGCTTCTGGCCGTCTAGTTTAAAATAATTCTTTCTGGTGGTGAAAAACAGTTGCGTTGATAATGATATGAATGAACAATGTTGCGCTAGTCGGTGCCGGGTAGCTCCTCGTCAAATCAATTAATACGTCGACTCACTCACATAAGGTGTCCGACTGCATTGTGGTTAGCGGCGGAAAGATCATGTCGGATGTTCGATCGGGGTGTGAGATTATGCATCGGTCGGATGCTCGGGAGCGTCAGACGAGAGCCGGCCTCCGTCGGTGTTTCGCATATTCTGCCGGCAGATATATTATTTGTCACTTATGAATCGGTCAATCGGGGAAAAGAGCGGTCTCGGCACCTATTACACTAATCGCTTTGCCAAGCAAGCAGATCTAACCTATTGTGAAATCTATTTGAATAGCTACCATCTACATTGTCCAGGTCCATCCGATTCTTCATCTTTTCACCGTTTGAAAACCACTTGTTGAACACGTCCAGGAAGTTATCACACCCTCAGGATAAGATGAAGTCCATGCTTGATCACTTAGTGGGTGCTGTTGAGCTTGTATTAGAGCGTTGCCTGTGTTTGAGCTACAGTACATAAGGATATCGACGATGATACAACGTTCACGATTTAGCGTAAACACCCAACGTTGCCCGAACCCTTCAAGTTCATAACAGCGCACTGCTTCAAGTATCACGATCCGACCCCTTACCATTAAGAAATGATACTTTCAGCATGCTTCACGAACCGTCACAGACGTAATTCAAAGGAAGTCAGCAGTGATTTGATTTCTCACTACTACACAAAGCGTGACATCTTGATTGGTCTGCTGGTTGAGGCGGCGAGAATGTATGCATTGCTTTTAGATTAACCTCTTGCTACCTGGCCTATGATAGTCATTCGGATTAAAATATCGCAATCTTAAGCTCAAGTTTGGTGTTGCAAGTGAAGGAGGCATAAATAACTTGATTTAAATCTAACTCTAAGGTTGTAATCTAGTCATCTACTGAAATTACAAACGCTCTATCCTAGTCTGTAGCTCCTGAATAAACTGTCTCAGTCTCTTGTGCTCATCTGGGATGGCCCCTAAGACGGCCTTCCCGATAGTGGGAAGCCTACACGGTGACTGTGAACTTCCTTTTGTATTATTCTTGTCCCCTCTCTGAACCAGCATCCGTTGAACAATGTCTTCATAACCTGTGCTGGGCGTGATCGGGGTGGCCTGACCGCCGAGAGATGTCTCTAGGCCGTGCCCATCTGGGCCGTTGGCTTGAGCCAGATTTCGGTCCATTTGGTTAATGAGGTGCATTAGCAGTTGGAGCACCATGACAAATTGTGCCACTGAAGACGGGCCAATGTCACCGTCATGAAGTCTTTGCTGTTGTTGCTGCCGATGCTGGTTGGCTGATGTCATAGACTCCAGGCACCGTTGAATTAAATGACAAATAGCCTTGAACAAAGCTAAGAGATGCTGATGAGAAGCCAAGGCTGAGAATACCAGTCCGTAATCAAGGGCGACCAAACTAGAACCAGCCTCGTCAAAAAGGTGTGCATATGTATTGGTAATATTATTGACGATGCGAAGTAGATTGTTGGTATCTTCAAACGCTTCATTTACTTCTGGTGATGATACCGTCGGGGGCGGGCAGTCAGCACGACGCAGACGGCGCGTTGCCCGAGTTGCTCTTTGGCTTATTGCCGCGAGCTGTAAAGAGAACTCTTGAATGGTATCTTGGCCATGGCTATTATCGCTATCGTCATCATCCTCGGCTTCGGGCGCCTCGATATGGTTGTCGTGATGGTCTGTGGTGGGTGAAACGTCTTGGGATGCGGTGGCCGCTGGGGCTGCCAGAGTATTCAACGACGACATGGATAATGAAGGAACCATGTCGAGATTCCCATCCCAGCCATTGAACTCGGCCCCATCCAAGTCGGCGCATTGCTCAGCAAGATCGTCGTAGTCGGGCCCCAGACTGCCGGAGGCGGCTTGACAGAAGAGACCTTGGCCGAACCAGGAGGGTCCGACTAGAGCTTGAGGGTTCGCATCACCCTGGTTGTGAATTGGTTGATGGGCATTCGAGCGATTGGATCTTGATTTTACTGTTTTGAGAGTCAATAAATTGTCCGTGGCGAAATATACATTCCATAGCATAGCATGGCATGATATTCCCGTGCCTTGCCTTTCTATTTGATGCGACCCGCCACAAAGGGAACGTACAGCTATAAACACAGTCCACGCCGGCTTTAGTGCATCTTTCGCACCGGGAAAAAGAAGCGCGAGCCTCGTTTCCGACTCTACCTCGTGACTCGTCTCGAAGACACCGAACTTTTTGCTGCCGGCAGCGGTCGCATGATTGCCGATGAGACATGGTTGTTGCGTTGTTGTGCTGTGCTGTGCTGTGCTGTGCTACTCCTGGTTGTAGCTTTTGGTTTGCTTAGTGGTATGATGGAGTATCGCGTCGCACTGAGTGGGCGGAGTATCACGTCGCACTGAGTGGGGCTTTTTTGGTTAGACTTACTATCCAGCATAATTATTTACTGTCTAGACCCCAAGATATCAATCGTTGTCCTTGCTTTTAATAATCATATGCGAGCCTCAAGTCAAGCCATGTTTATCTTTGAGGCATCATATCCTGCTCTTTCACAGTTGTTGATGCATGTAAGCGAGCAAAGGGCAGGGTGTCGCCATGACCAAACACGACCTTCATTTGCCAACTTAAGCATTTGCCGTGTGTACATTAGTTCCAGGGCTGATCTTACAGGCCCGCATCAATCTCAGCGCAGTTGAGATCGATCAGTTGCCGAATTGCGCGAGACGAGACATGGCAGTGTCGCGCGTCGGACTCAACGTTCGGATACTGTTGCCTGATCAAAATCCCCAGCTTATCTTTTACTTATTGAGGTGGAACACAGCGAATCATGTCGCGCCGTTGAAGCTATGGCGGCGATGGCGCAAACGACGCAAACGGATGGATGTTGGTCCGCTTTCTCCGATGTGGGGCTAGACCCACCCGCCTCCGAGCGGCCTGATAATGTCCCGTTCCTCGTCCGATACCTGACAAATTTCGGCTTCATTGTCGAGCCTGGCGTCCGGACATTCTTGCATTGCGTTTTCTATTACCCTGTGACTTTTTATTCAAATTCATCATGGAAGAAACACTGAATTGTTCAGCGTTGAGTAAAACCACCGCCAATACTCACTTCAACAATGGTCGCCAACGCAGGAAGTGCTGTGGATAACAGCAGAAGCTCGATCAAAGACAACGAACACGATTCTGAGAACCTCGCTGAACTTCCAGGTTCTCTCAGCGGGAGCGAGACTGAGAGACCTCAAGATGCGAATCCCGAAGCAGCTCTGGACCAGCAGGCTAGCGACGCCGCAAGAGCGCATGATGACGGCCCACCGGATGGCGGTACTGCTGCATGGATGGTGGTTCTGGGAGCATGGTGTTGCTCCTTTTGCAGTCCTGGATGGATCAACAGTATGCCGCTTCCTGTTTTCACCTGCTGCACCGCGATTGAATGCGAAGCATTGAGCGCAGTTGACTGACATTGATGCTTTACCACTAGGCATGGGCAGCTTCCAGGAGTACTATCAGCGCGAACCACTCAAAGACTACTCCAGCAGTGACATTGCTTGGATCCCTTCGCTCGAGATCTTCTTCTTGTTTGGGCTGGGACCCATTGTGGGTATAATCTTTGATCGTTATGGACCGAGGCCACTCATCATCGGCGGCACGGTTCTCCATGTCTTTGGATTGATGATGGCATCATTGGCAAAGACATACTATCAATTTCTTCTCTCGCAAGGTGTCTGCAGTGCAATTGGTGTTGCATGTCTATACTCTCCAGGTAGGATACCACCTTGCCCGTCTTATTGCACCGTATTTTCCATATGCTGACTTCTGTATTACAAAGCGCTGGCCTGCATATCGACTTGGTATCTCAAGAAGCGTGGAACAGCCATGGGTATAATGGCCACAGGTTCATCAGTCGGCGGTGTCATCTTCCCAATCATGATTACCCGCATGATTGAAAGGAATGGATACCCGTGGGCGTTGAGAACTGCAGCCTTCCTCATCCTCGGCCTCCAGATCATTGCTTGCCTGACAGTGCGACCGAGACAGAAGCCGGTTCCCAAGAAACTACCAGCTGGAAGACTTGCTGCCCCCTTCACTGAGCCAGCATTTGCCCTTTTACTCGTGGGAATCTTCGTCTTGACATATGGAATGTACATTCCCATTGACTACCTACCTCTCAGCGGTCTTCAGGAAGCTCACATGTCGGTGAACATGTCTCAATATTTGGTTGCCATCATGAATGCTGCAAGGTATGCTTGAATCATCACCGCATTTGGCAATTCGCTTAGCTCATGTTTAATTCAACAGTCTCTTTGGTCGCCTGGGCGCAGGTTATGGTGCCGACATTATCGGCAGATGGAACATGTTCATCATTGCCTGTGGTGTTACGGGCATCTCCAATCTTGCCGTCTGGATCCCGGCCACGAAGTCTTCCATCACCATAGGGTACGCCATAATGTTTGGCTTCGCATCGGGGGCTTTTGTCTCCCTTGTTGGCGCTCTCCCAGTTTCAGTCTCCCCCATTCCCGAGATTGGCTACCGCATGGGCATAGTATTCCTCGTCATCTCTATCCCCGCACTGACTATGGCACCTATTGGTGGGATCATCTTGCAGCATGCGTCGAACGGCTGGGTCAGCCTCAAAGTATTTGCAGGCGTTATGTGCCTTGTGGGGTCAGCAATCATCCTAGGGTCAAGAATGCTGTACACTGAAAAGCGACTGATGAAGGCATTTTAAGATGTGTATTCACCCAAACCTCGAGGCCGCCGAGATCTGAGAGATTCAGTAGGCGTTTGACGTCTTTTTGCGAGTCCAAGATGCTTGGGCATGTTAGGAGAGTAATGAACCGATATGGCGATGTCATATTGATGGAAGCAATGAAGCTGTCGTTCAATTTGTACTTATGTATTACTGCGTTTCGAAAACCACAAGTGTCGGACCTGAATTAGATGCGCTGTTTTGACATGAACTCATTATTTTTGGTATCATGCTAACTCCACATGATATAACGAGGGGCAGACCGTGCTATAGAGACTAGAAATGGTTCAGGTTGATTTAATCCCGGAGTCAGGGGCAACTCTCTGGCGAGTATGTTATCTGGGATGGTCTGCCACTTCGCAAATCAGCACAATATCAATACGTATTTCGAGGATATCATTCAAGGACGTCAACAGCCAGGTCTGTTAGTGGTCCATGGGTAGAAAGATTCTTTCACAAAAAATCGCACATACGACGATCTGAGCTAATGATTCGTCATAAGCTTAGCACCTCGGAGCAATTCCTTAGATGTGACTGAATCCTTGAAGGAGAGTGCATAAATACAACCCACCTGAGCAAAGTTACCCATATGCTGCGTGCGTGGCTTCTTATTGGAGATCGCTATCATTTACGAATATGCGGCTTACATGCAGTAGTCACCCCGTGAGCGGCACACTCAACCCGTATCTTTGCAAATGAGGCGGTCGGTATCTGTCTGATTATAATTTCCCTTATAAGTGCCGTGGACTAGGTACCCGATCCTGATCGCTTCAGCGGAACGGATCGTGCCGTCACGCTGGGGGGGTTGTGTGGTAAGAAATTGACATCAACAGGAAAACAAATATTTGTCAAACTCTTGATGCCGTTGGGACTCACCTGCTGGATTTAATCTACGCAGTCGGGCCACTTTACTTAGTGAACAATTGCATTGGTGGCAGAACCTAACTTCTATTCCAATCACGTGTAAGTCTTGATGAATCCTGGCTTGATCAGATGCTGTGTAAAGTTTCGGCTTCCGAAATGGCAGGTGCAAAGATTGAACCCCTAGTTGGAGAATGTTGCAATTGTTACCACACCACGAACAGAGCAAATACGAAATGGAACTTTCTTATCATGTTGCGTCATTTTGTGCTTATCTTGCGGATTTTGAGCGGTTATCTTTAGAACTGCCCAGGGATTTGTGCGATCAAATGTATATGTGAATCAGGCTGAACTCATACCAATACTCGCTAGGTACCTGGTTGCATAATCTAGCCAAACCCTTATTATCTGCCACGCAGTTATCATAGAGAATCCACTGGGCTTTCCGCTTGACAGTGATATATACCAGAGCTAATAAGGCCCTGATCGGTACGATCCCTTCGGGGCAAATCACAACCGGTCAGAGGGTCCGGGCTGGCACAGACCCCCACGCCTTCTTGTAGCCTGACCCTTCGAGGGTTAGTTGTGCAAGCTTAAGCTTTAGAGCCTTTTTGGCCGTAAACTTAAAAAGGTAAGGATAACTTAGGTAATATAGCCCTGGGACGGAAATAATAAAAACGGATAGATAAAATCACATTTGCGTCCAGATAGATAGGCATTCTGCAGAGCCACGATCTATTCGGGTTTTTCCTAACCGGCTGCTAGAAGTATCACGTGACCTCTAGCCCAGCTTGCACAAGAGGTACCTAGAGATTATGCAAGGTCACATTTGGCTCCACAACCGGTTGTGATTTGCCCCGAACGGATCGTACCGATCAGGGCCTAAGGCGTATAACTTTAGACGAATTCTTGGCCGAACATTAATTGTCTCTAATAATAACTAGTTGATTCTGAAACTGAGTCAAGAATTGAAACACAAACTGTTTTCAAAATTTCATGTGCCTTTTTAAAAAGTCCAACTGTCTGTTCAAAATGATGTCAACATCCCCAAATATCCAATCAAGATGACCCTTGCCCTTCAAGATATCGAGTTCTTTTGGCTCTCCCATGCGCTCATAAGCCTTCAGCTGGTCTTTAGTAGGGCATGAGACGTCAAACTCAGGTGTCACCATCATTACAGGAGTTGGAGCGATATACTCAACAAGATTCAAAACGCTCCACGTTAGTGCACGATAGTAAGTTTGGACGGTTACACGGTTCTCAACGGGGATGCCCAGACGGTCAAGCGCGGGCATCATATCGGCCGCGAGTTGGAGGCCGTTTGGCACACTGCCATCCTCATTCACATAGGGAAGATACATGGGGTCATCTCCCTCTAGACGACCGGCACGATCATACATGGCCAGTTCGAGAATAGGCTGGCGCCTTTCTGGAAGGCCGGTCGAGTCGATCAAAGGCGCAACCGAAATCATGGCGGCGATCCTTTTGCTAAGCGTCAGGTTGATGTCAGCCCAAGATGGAACAAAGCAAGGAGGGGGACGGAAATTGAGAGCCATGTAACACGCACTCTAGAGCCGCGGCGGCGAGGGTCACATTGCCACCAAAACACAGTCCCCATAGCGCCATTTTTGTGTCATCTACCAAAGGGTTCTTCGAAAGCCACGTCACAGCGTCGTGAAGGTGTTCAGCTTCCTGCCGGGGGTCGATCTGTCAATTTCATCAGTTTAAGCTTATATTCTTCGCTATTATATGGAGAAGTTAACATCCCCGGACGAACTCACATCATTTCTTGGTTCTCCATCACTGGCACCAATACCACGAGGGTCCCACGCAAGACATGTAACGTCCCGCTCTTGAAACCATTTACAAATATCGGGTATGATAGCATCCTTTGGCATGTTGAACTGAGTTCTGTTTAATAACTGTAATCTGACTCAGTAGCGGGATGTTATTGCGTACCCCTGGGGACAAGACCATGCCTGGCCCACGCTTCGTGGCGGGGTACAACCAACCGCGAAGTGTTATACCATCAAGAGTTGGAAACTCAATGTCGTGGCGGGGGAGAATTGGTGACATTATATTATAGTGGCGTGCTTGATGAAGTATTGTGGATTGAAACGATAACTGCCAGGGTGCTGCGCGGAGGATATGAATGGCGGCGAGATAGATGAGTGTTAGAACTTTGTGGCCAATATACGTCCCAATACAGCTTTTTAGAAGCCGGTGAAAATAGGTACGCAATGACTTTTTGAACACAACGCTTTCGTTTCGTGAGCGGTAAACCGGAGAGCTGGGAGCTGACACCGGCGACGGGTCGGCCCCTCAACGGGCATGCAGCATCGGAGTCGGAGCACAGTAAGCAATACGCGGAGGATGACAAGTACTCGTAATCTAACACCTGCGAATTATCTAAACGATTCAAGATGGCGCTGTATTGTTGCATTCGCTGTGGATTTGTCCCGCGTCCTACGTGTGGCTAGATAAGCTTCGGCCTTAAGTTGTACCTCGACTTAGCGAGGCTGATTCCGTGGCCGAATTGGAGGCTGACAGGCTTCAAAAATTCTCTTATCTTGTCCTTTGGACTGAGAAAAAAAACTAAACTTTGTAAAAACCAGTGTCCTATTGGGGTTGTCTACTGGAGAACACGACACCACACGCGAAGCCCTTGGCTATACGCAAGACGATGAAATGGCAACTGTGATTTTCACATTCTGGTCTCAAAGATTAGCCAACACGCTACCTGAGCTGTTTCTTTGCGGGTGATGAACGAGTTGTTGGTGAGAGGCTAGCAATAAAGACAAAGTAGGATATGAACTTGTGCTTCGACAGTTAGACTATAAGCTAGCAGAGAACTTCAAAATGATGCTTCGGTATAGTTCCATGTACCAGTGGCTATATACATAACATAACCAGTCGATGTATACTCCACATATCAGGCCGACAACGGGTATACAAGCTTCTTGGCATGCACGTTTCCACGTCTCAGGTCATCGATACCCTCACGAATGCTTCTCAATCCTCCTTCTCTAATTTGAAGTGGATGATGCTTGATACTTCCGTCCCGTAACCACTTCTCTGCCAAAGCAAACAAGTATGTCCCAAACTGTCTGTGCTCTGGCATACTCGGTCTTCCATATGCTCCCTTCTTGTTAACACGAGTTCCAAGGATCGAAGGAGCCATCAGCCAATTAGCACGAATATCTCTGCGCGTGTACTTGATATTGGTGGGAATGGCCTCCAGTGCGACATATGCACCTCCTGAGGAGCCGATCGCGTCATAGCTCATCTTCATGGTACTGATGTCTACAACGCAATCGAGGACGTGTCGGAGTTTGTCACCTGTTTGTACACGAATATCAGCACCGCAAGCGGGTGAATGATAATCGAAACATATTTCAGCACCAAACGACTCGCACAAAGCATTGTTTGAGGGAGAACAGGTGACTACGGGTGTATAACCCGCTCTGAGAAATGAAACATGTTAGTAACTGAGCATCATAGGGAAATACTGATCTCACATTCTCAGAAACTGAATTGCCATGGTACCGGTGGCCGTGGCTCCTCCCGAGACAAGCACAACTTCACCGTTACCACCTTGCAGAGACAGTTGCAAGCCGGGAGTTTGGAAGAGCGCCAAGCCAGCGGTAGCAATGGCGAGTCCCATTGAACATGCCTCGGTGAATGACATGGCTTCTGGGATGAGGCAGCTCAAGTCCTCAGTTGCCAAAGCGTACTGAGTGAAGGCACCGGCAGTCTTGTCTGAAGCGTTCATACCGAACGTGACGGCTAATACACGATCACCCTCTTTGAATCGTTTCACGCCGTCGCCGATCTCAACAACGACACCAGCAAAATCGCAACCGCCAAGCGCCCCAGGAACGTTGGAGTAGTCAACGATCTTCGCATCGTGTGGGTTCAGTGCGACCGCCTTGACATGACAGAGTATGGAGCCTGGTCGGAGAACAGGCTTCTCGACGTTGTCGGCAAGACAATAGCTACCTGTTTCGGCGCCTACAAGAGCCTGCATTGTAGAAGATTTGACTTTCCTAGTTGTGCTTGTTGTGGACGAGAGGATGAGGTGGTGCAGGTAAATGAAGCCGCAATACGCTGAAGATAGATAGAGTTTCATCATTTTCACGCCACAATAACTGGATATGAGCGACCAAGATAATATGCCCTCGGCATTTCATCATCATAGGATGATGCTGGTCGGTGCCATTGTTCCGTTGAAGCCGATGGTGATCCGGATCGGAGGTCGGAGGTATCGTATCATGCAGTTGCAGGCCGACGCTGACATGTGTGCATCCGAGAGGCATACACCCGAATGCTAGCCCGGGTAGAGGCTACCGGACTGGCTGATCGGCATCGCTCTTACTACTCCATATAGCTTGGGAAATACAGGTGCTTGAAAGGAGACGAGCTTATCTCCGGACGCCGAACTGCGCTTTGGCTTGAACTCACTCTTGGATTATTATCACGTTCTCACAGGCCTTCAATTTATACCTAGATATGGTATCACTTGTGAAATCAACCGGAAGAACATCATATACAGGCTCGTAGAAAACTCCATTTACTTTTCGTTCTCCTTCAGCCAAACCACCTCACCGCAACCTCAATCTACTATCAGTTTTCCTCCACAATGGGAAGCCAAATCTCTGAGAAATTTTACGCAAGGGAGCCTATTGCTATCGTGGGTACTGGTTGCCGTTTCCCTGGAGGTGCCTCATCGCCATCAAAACTATGGGAGCTTCTCGAGAATCCAAGGGATGTTGTACAGATGATCCCTCCTAGCCGGTTCAGCACCGACGCCTTTTATAACGCTGATAGTCAGCATCATGGGGTGAGTCCTTCGGACTTGATAAAAAGGGCTAGGCTTATTCTTCAATAGAGCACAAATGTTAAGTACGCCTATCTACTTGATGATGACCCGCGAGGGTTTGATCGCGATTTCTTCGCGATTAACCCAAAGGAAGCAGAGGCAATGGACCCTCAACAACGCATTCTCCTAGAAACAGTCTACGAAAGTGTTGAGTCAGCAGGATACTCTATTGAACAGCTTCGAGGGTCATCTACCGCTGTGTTTGTGGGATGCATGAGCTTCGACTACCAGTTTGCTGCTATTCGGGGAATCGATAGCTCCCTGCCACAATACCATGCGACCGGTGCGGCTATGTCCATACTTGCTAACCGCGTATCATATCTTTACGATTGGAAAGGCCCTTCAGTCGCCATCGATACAGCGTGCTCTTCCAGTCTTGTTGCCTTACACCAAGCAGTATCTGCTCTCCGTAGCGGAGACGCCAAGCTGGCTGTTGCAGCAGGATCAAATCTGATCCTCGGACCAGAACCGTTTATATCAGAGTCCAAGGTATGATAAGAAACGATAATACCAAGAATTATCTGATTGGAGCTGACTGCGAGAATTGAAAGTTGAACATGCTATCGCCTAATGGGCGATCATACATGTGGGATGCCTCAGCAGACGGATATACCAGAGGCGAGGGCTTTTCTGTGCTTCTCCTTAAGACTCTAACCAAAGCCCTTGCGGAAGGTGACCACATCGAATGCCTTATTCGAGAGACAGGTGTGAACTCAGACGGGAAGACACCGGGTATGTTTTTAAGTGCCAATCTTCTTTCTTAATGGTATGCTGATATATCTTAAGGTATTACAATGCCTAGCTCGAATGCTCAGGCCCAACTTATCCGAGATACTTACGCAAGGTGTGGACTTGATTCGAATCGAGAATCTGATCGTCCTCAATTCTTCGAAGCCCATGGTACAGGCACACAAGCAGGTGATCGTGAGTGACATGGTTTGGCGATTGGCACGTACAGGTGGCTAATCTAGATCAGCTATTGAGGCTCGTGCCATCCAAGAAGTCTTCTTCCCAGATCACACATATCCCAAGGATAGCAAGCTTCTAGTTGGCAGCGTCAAGACGGTTATTGGTCACACCGAAGGAACCGCCGGACTTGCCGGAGTGCTTAAGGCTGCATTGGCAATTCAGCATAGCCAGATTCCAGCCAACCTTCATTTCAACGAACTGAACCCGAAGATCCGACCGTACTACGACAACTTGCGAATACCTACAGAGACAACTCCTTGGCCAACACTTCCCCCCGGGACCCCCCGCCGTGTGAGTGTGAACAGCTTTGGCTTTGGTGGGACCAATGCCCACGCCATAGTCGAAAGCTGGGATGGCCCTTACCTGCGCGATAGAAGTACTGCGCCTAACGCCATTGGTGCCGGTCCCTTTGTCTTATCCGCAAACTCGAGCCAAGCATTGGCGGCAAATGCTGGAGCTCTAGCCGAGTACCTTGAAGAGCACCCTACTACGAATCTTAGCCAACTCGGTTACACTCTGTTCAAGAGAACAAACCTGCCTTTTCGGGCTGCCTTCTCTGGTTCCTCGGTGGAGTGGCTCGTCGAAAAGCTCCAAGCTGGCAAAGAATCCCTCAAGAGCAGCTCACGAATCATGACCCTTCCTGGATTGTTACCTCCCCGAGTACTTGGCATCTTCACAGGACAAGGTGCACAGTGGGCCAAAATGGGCGAAGGGCTTTACCAAACTTCCATGGTGTTCAGAAATTCGGTGGAACAGATGCAGCACAGCCTAGACTCACTTCCAGAAAGTGATCGCCCCAACTGGACTCTCGCCGAGCAGCTTCATGCGCCCAAAGAAACCTCTCGCGTCAGCCAAGCCACAGTATCGCAACCTCTCTGCACAGCAATTCAAGTCGCTCTTGTGAATGTTCTGCATGCTATCGGGGTAGAGCTCTCCGCTGTTGTTGGTCACTCGTCTGGTGAAATAGGCGCAGCATATGCAGCTGGGTATCTGAGTGCTGGGGATGCTATCCGCATTGCCTACTATAGAGGCTTCCACTCTCATTTAGCTCAAGGCCCTGGAGGGAAGCGCGGCAGTATGATGGCGGTCGGCTTGTCGTACGACCAAGCGTTGTCATTCTGCAACGAGCTTTCCGGAGGCATTACTGTGGCTGCAAGCAACTCCTATACAAGCTGTACCTTGGCAGGCGACGCCGAAGTTATCAAAGAGGCCAAGTCTCGACTGGAGGAAAACGGCACCTTCGCCCGAGTCCTAGCAGTCGACACGGCATATCACTCTCATCACATGAAGCCATGTGCCACTCCTTATCTCGAGTCATTGAAGCACTGTGATATCCAGGTTCAAAAGCCAAAGAAAGGTTGTGCTTGGTATTCTAGTGTTTGGGGCTCGAGTGGTAGCAGTCTCTCCTTCGATACCGAGGGTGAACTTCTTCAAGGACAGTATTGGGTGGAAAACCTTACGCGCCCTGTTCTTTTCAGCCAGGCTTTGGCGAGAGCCCTCAACGAAGACCAATGCTTTGACTTTGCTCTCGAAGTTGGACCACATCCGGCTCTGAAGGGTCCCAGCTCAGAAATCATCAAGACATTGACTGGGGTCTCTCTTCCTTACTCAGGAGTTCTCAAGCGAGGAGAAGGTGCAGCAGAGACATTTTCTGATGCCCTGGGTCTCTTGTGGAAATCCTTCCCTTCGTCTCGTCCTACAATCACCTTCGACGGGATATGCCACGCTTTCAGCACCGTCGACCCATCATCGTTGACCATTTTGAAAAACTTGCCAAATTATTCATGGGATCATGCCACCCTCTTTTGGAAAGAGTCCAGAGCTTCTCGGAACTTTCGAACACCAAAGCATGCGCCTCATGAACTCCTGGGCCATTCTATCACTCATGGCGAGCATTCTAGACGAGAGGTTCATTGGAGGCAGGTTATGAGACTGGAGGAGCTTCCGTGGCTACGCGGCCATAAGATCCAAGGCGAGATTTTGTTTCCAGCCTCTGGCTATCTTTCAATGGCGTACGAGGCAGCGATACGTCTTGTTGATGAGCAGCAGTCAGTTCGTATTGTTGAGATGCGAGACATGGATATCGTACGTGCCATGAGATTGGAAGATGATACCTCGGGTCTTGAAGTTCTCTTCACCGTTCATGTCACGAGTCAGAGTCAAAGCTGCATAAATGCGAATGTGGCCTGCTACAGCGGTGCCGTCGATGCGCCTCAGCCCCTAGATGCCCACCAGACCGAGCTTACAGCTCATTTCAACGGACACATCCGGCTTTGGCTGGAACAGCCCTCGGCACATGCTCTACCTCTTCGGAGTGAGCCTCTACTGCCTATGAGCGAGCTGAACATGGAACAGGTCTATTCTTCCTTATCCAAAGAAGGATTTGATTACTCTGGGGACTTCCAGGCCAAATCAATGCTACGCCGACTTGGCCATACGGTAGTTACTCTTTCTACCCCTAGTCCGGTTTCGTGGACTGAAACGCTCATTCACCCTGCCCCAATCGATACTGCTGTTCAGGGCCTCCTAACTGCCTTCTCATTTCCTGGAGATGGTCTCATTGGGACGACATATCTTCCAACTCGTATCGAAAGTGTTAGGATCAGCACGGCCCCAAACGAGTCCGACGCTCCTGTTCTCAAAGCCGACAGTGTGGTAACCTTGACTGATGTCACTACCATCACGGGTGATGTGGACGTTTTCGACGCCGCGACTTGCCATACACGAGTACAAATGCGTGGCGTTCAAATGACGGCCATCGGGAAACCCCCGGACAAATGGCTTTACGCTGGCAAGATCTGGGTCAGAGACATCGCTTACGGGCTTGAACCTGGTTCGGGGACCCAGTTCTCTGACGACGATCGACTATTATATGAGCAACTCGTGAGAACCGCATACTTCTATTTGCGACAACTTCGATCCAAGATTAGGCCTCCTGAGTTGGTGCTGATGGGCAAGTTCCGAAAGCATATGATGACATGGGTCACGGAACATCTGTTCCCTCAGATTGAGAGTGGTCAGCATCCGTACATCCGGCCTGAGTGGAAAGGCGATACACTAGAGATGGTCCAGCAATGGCGCAACAGTCGACCTGCCGATAACAATGATATGAATCTTTTACACGCCATGGGCCAAAGCTTGATACCCATCGTTCGTGGCACTGTCCCTCCTTTGAAGGTGCTCGTACAAGACGGCATGCTTGATCGACTCTACTTTGAAGGAATAGGATTTCGGGATGGTAACGTCGACTTAGGCGCTATCGTTAAGCAGCTTGGTCATGAGCATCCTCGAATGCGCATCGTTGAGGTCGGCGCCGGTACAGGTGGCACTACCCGTACCGTGCTGGATGCCTTGGAAACTCGATACGCAGCCTACACCTATACAGATATCTCTACCGGCTTCTTTGAGAACGCTCGCAGCGTTTTCAACCAACATGCTAGCAGACTCACCTTTAAAACACTCAATATCGAAAACGACCCAGTGGATCAAGGCTTCACGGAAGGCTCGTTCGATATGCTCATCGCTTCCAACTGTCTGCATGCAACTCACAGCTTGGAGAACACACTACGCCAGTGTCGAAAGCTCCTGAGGCCTGGAGGACGTTTGGTTTTGCTAGAGATCACTCGTGACTTTCTACCCATTCAAATGGTCATGGCTACTTTGCCTGGATGGTTCCTTGGCATGGATGAAGGACGAGTCTGGGCACCTACTGTCAGCCTTGACCGATGGGACGAGATCCTGAAGGCCACCGGGTTTTCAGGGGTTGACATAAGCTCAACTCCTTCTTACTGTTCTGTCATCGTGTCTCAGGCTGTGGATGAGACGGTTTCTGTACTAAGAAACCCGCTCGCCAGTCTTGATGGTGTGCCATCGCTCAGTGAGATCGTCATCATTGGTGGTGAGGGGTCTGGGCTAGCTCCTCAGATACAGAGCTTGTTAAGTTCTACTGTTCCGGTTGAGACTCGCATTGCGTCCAGTCTCGAAGATGTCGAGGTACACAAGGGATCAACTGTCCTCTGTCTTGGTGATCTAGACAGCCCTTCGTTCCGCAATATGGATCAAACGAGATTTGAAGGGTTGCAGAAAGTCTTCCAAGCAGCGAATGCGGTTCTTTGGGTGACTTCGGGTGCCACGTCCGGCATGAACCCCGAGGCTAACATTACTGTCGGTATGGGAAGCACGTTGAGGGCTGAGCGCGGAGATCTCAAGCTTCAATTCCTCGACGTGGACGACCCGACCACCATTGATCCATCCATGTTAGCAAGAATGCTTCTCCGTCTCGCTATCTTGGATCAGTCCAAGTTTGATTCAACGTTGTGGACTATAGAGCCCGAGCTTACTCTGAAAGACGGGGCCCTGTACATACCCAGAATACAGCCTTTGGATGTCATCAATCGTCGATCAGCTGCGAGATATCGGCAAGTCACCGAGGATATTGATCTTAACTCAACAAGCCCAGTTGTAGATCTTGTCAAGTACCAGGACTCTTGGAAGCTACAGATTAGCCCGGTTGACGGTATCCGGGTGAATGGAATAGAAGTTCGAGTTACAGCTTCGTCCCTTCACACCCTCAGCTGTGAGGGGGACAAGCCTGAATACATCTTCATGGGTCGAGAGCTCCTATCTGGGGACAATATCATTGGTCTCTCTGCTTCAAACAGCTCCATTTCCAATATCACTGATAGCCAAGTGTTGCATCGCTGGCAAGATTCTCAGACCGGTGCTCTCAACGTGGCACAGCTATCCGACTTGTTGGCAAAAGCACTAGCAGAGAACTTGATACGCAATACGACAGGACCTGTGTGGATTCATGGTGCTCCAAGTAACCTCAGTGAGGCCATCGGGGAGGTTGCTCAAGAAGAAGGCGCCGATGTTTTCCAAACAACGTCGGATCTTGCACAGGTTACCGCATCCAATTTCATTCACCCTTATGCCACCAGGCAAGATATCCAAGACAAACAACCGAGCGGTTTGCGCAACTTTGTGGATCTAGAACATCCAGAATTGCGCAACGGGGCGCTGCACACGTCAGTAGCCGCGTCTCTGCCTGTTTCAGCTATATCGCACAGATATGTAATGGATTTAACCCGTGGCATTAACCGGTCCTACCTTGCCAAATTGGCCGCAAGGTGTCTCACCAAGGGTCCAACGAGTTCAGAAGACCATTCACAGACAATACCCGTCGACAGGATAACGTCAGGGAGCAGCAAAGATTTGGGCCCAACAACCGTGATTGATTGGCATGCTGCCAATACCGTCACTGCTCTGTTCAGACCTCTCGGGCACCGTGATCTCTTTTCCCCGAGTAAAACATATCTCCTTTTCGGGATGACAGGTGATTTGGGAATCTCAGTGTGCCAATGGATGGTCGACAATGGAGCTCGAAACGTGGTTCTAGCCAGCCGGGATCCCAATGTACCGTCCAGCGTGCTCAATTTCATGTCGCGAAAGTCGGCCACAATTCGTGCTCTGTCTGTCGACATCACAAACATGGAATCGCTCTGCACAGCACGGGAGGACATCGAATCTACCATGCCACCTATTGGCGGTGTCATGAACGCTGCCATGGTACTCCGAGATCGTCTTTTCCACGACCTGACCTGGGAGGACTTTGCGGCGGTACTGGGACCCAAGGTGCAAGGCACCCAGAACATCAACAACCTCTTCGGCCAAAAAGAGTCAGCACTGGATTTCTTTGTTTGTTTTTCTTCGGCGACTTCGATCATCGGAACTGTCGGTCAGTCTGCTTACGCCGCCGCGAATCATTTCATGGTCAGCCTTGTACAGCAGCGAAAACGACGCGGTCTTGCTGGTTCAATTGTTCATATCTCAGTCCTTACAGGGTTGGGGTATATCTTCCGGCGCGGTTCAGAACATACGGCTGTCATAGACAAAGCTTTACTCCCGCGCTTGGAGAGACAGGCAGAGACGGGTCTGCACGAGATGCTGGCAGAGGCAATCGTTTGTGGGCGCCCAGGCTCGAGCCAGCCACCTGAGCTTATCACTGGTATCAAAACTGTCTTCCAAGGAGAATGGCGTGACGACCCACGCCTTTCAGGCTACCTCGGCCATCAGCAGCTAGGAAACGACTTAGCCAAAGACCAAGCAGCTGGAATGGTCAGTGTCGAGACTCAACTCGACGCTGCCGAAGATTCCGCCGAGTGCTTGCCCATCCTTGAGAAGCGCTTTGCTCAGGCTTTGGGCCACATGCTCGAGATCGACCCAGAGCAAGTAGATGGTAGCATGCCGGTTGCTAGCCTAGGTATCGATTCGCTTGTGGCTATTCGGATTAGAGAATGGTTCATGAAAGAGTTGGGTGTTGAAGTGCCGGTGCTCAAAATTATGTCTGTGGGACATTCTTTGTCTCGGGTGTGTGACGATGTGCTTGTTGACTGGCGCAGGGTTAAGAAAGAAGGTGAGCTTCAGGATGAAAAGCAATGAAAGGGCAGACTGAATGAATGGGTCAAAGGGGATAGATCTGGTATCATATATGTGCGCACTTGCAAGGGGATTTGTTCTTTTGACTCTCATCCGAGAATGCACAAGGAGATTTTTTTGTTCCCAAGCGTTTCTCTGCAACTAATTGACGATTTCGTTTTTAAATTTCACCGTCTGATTTGAACAGATTTGAAAGGTTCGGGATGTCATCGTTATGGAGTTCGAGCTCTGGTATGATTAATTTCAATAAAGGAAAGACTGGAATAGTAACTGTGTTTGGATCATTGGCCCCTTAAATTCTGCAGTTCCGCGCGCACACACATACACACCAAGAGCCCAAGAAGTTCTTATTCAAGCAATTGTCCATACTGAGAGGATCATGAGACACGTGCTTTTCATATGGTCTGCGGTCAATTGCTTGAGAGCTTCTCTGCAATTCAACCAAGGCAAAGGATAAATGTCATTCTAAACTTTAAGACAGAATAGTTTTAAGGCCCGCCTACTGAGGCTGCATCGAACATTGTGAGGTATCAGTTATGTTGTATCCACCATTACTGATAGAGCGATCTAATAAGACAGCACAGCCAGTATTACCTTCGCCCAGCAACCATAGTAAATAGGGTACTGTGTTTGTTCTGTCGATTTAGCCTACACCGCAATGGCTTTGCCTCTTTCTTGCTCCATCAGTCCTGTCTTTCTCACTATCCTATCTTCCATTCTTGAGTTCTACAAGAAGTGAAACCAATAGTTCGTCAATGCATAAGTCTCATATGTCGCTGGTTCCATAGCTCTCAACCCCACGAATGCTTCTACGGCCATAACGACTCTGCTTGCGAGATAAAGCACTGGGCTTCCGATCTTGATAATGGTTAGAATCCCATCCCATTTCAAGGTCATCTTCCTAAACTGCATGCAAAGAACGGACGTAATGACGGATACGAGGGCGCTCACTCGCCACAGCCATCGTTCTGTTTCGGACGGGAAAGATGACACCCATGAGATCAGGTGAATGGCACCGAATGATGAGCCCAAAAGACACAACAGCGGCCAGTATCTCGTCATGTAGAGATTCTTATCCCATTCTGTGATGACGTTGACCTCCCCTTCTGTTTGCGTAATTGTTGGCTTAATCTCTTTAGTCTGGACTTCTGTTGAGGAGACGCCTTGCTCGGCATCTTGTTCCTGCTGGTCCGACACCACCAATACTTCAACCTCGTCATCACGGCAATCACGTGGAACTACATACCACGCGATGGCGTTACTCTGCTTCTGATTCGGATCCAATACGTCGTATGTATTCTCCATTGCGAGACCTTCGAACTTTTCCCACTGAAGGGTCGTCATCTCTGGAAGGTCGACAAACGCGGCGGTGGCAATATCTTTAGGCTTTTCCCACCAGAATGCGTAGGTGACGAGGGCGTTGAACACATAAGCCAAAGTCATTGTTTCCAGAGTTGCCAGGGGTAGTTGATGTGCTGCACGTGTGATACACTGTAGCGTGAACCATATGACTTGGAGTAAAGCAGCCAATTTGACCAGACCGTCGGCTTTGTTCTTGTCCGAAATATCCTCTCTCGCAAGACCCCATGCTTTGTGGTTATGCCATGAGGCAAGGCCATTATTCAGAAGCCAAGCGTACTGTCCTGGCCACAGAGTGCGATAGGCTCCGTCATCCCCGGCCCTATAGCGGACTCCCATCATGCAAAGATAAAATCCATGGATGGTTTTGAAGCCCCCGCTGGTGGATTTAGCGCATCGTCTCCTGGCTTTCCGCGCCTGTAAGAATTCTTGTAATGACTCGAGGCATACCATCTCTGGAGCCAGTATGGCTTTGACGAGTTGGTAGAACTTGTGTGCATGTCTGAGTCTGCGATCGACATGGACACGCGGATGAATAACCGTCCAAGTGCAAATGGTGATGGTAAACAAGCATGAGGTGATAAGGGACCATGTACCACGATCGGTGTCTTCGGGTACCCAGCCCACAAGTTCAGTGTCATTTGGTGTCTTGGCTACTGTACCACTCATGAGGATTTTTGGCAACAAGAAAATTGACGATTTGGGTCTTGGGTTTTAGATCTAGGAATTAAGAATGACATGGCTCTCGCTTCCTCAGCTGGGGCGGCAGGCGTATATCAGCCCAGATCGTTCCTGTTACGAACAATTCACGATGCATGAAGCCTACATAAAGACCACATTCAAGCCAATTGATTGCTACTTTTTCTGAGTGTTGGTTCCATCTAGGAACAGCCCGCATAGGCAGGCGCTTAACGTTCAACGTCAAGGGTTAATTTTAGCATGTGGTTGGTGATCACCGACAAATTGACCAATCAGAGGTTTCGCTGCCCTACCATCTGTTATCAGGGGCCTTGGTAACGTGACGGCCCTCCCGACCCATGCGACACCCACCAAGACTCCTCATTGCGTTACTTCTATCCCTCGCATCTTCAAAGACTCAACTCAACCCAACCAAAACCTCTGTATTTATTCGCCTGCAACCAACTGCGGCCCAAAGTCGACAATTACCGCTCGCGTGAGCCTATCCGCGTAGCATTTTCTTTTTTTCGATAGTCCATCATCAGGCTCCTACCAACATGGTCAACTCTGCCCTGCGGCCGACTATGTTGGCGCTTGGTCTAACGCTTGGCGTTCCAGCCATGCTCTATTTCAGCATACTCGGAGCCTTGGTTGTAGCACCTTCACTACAAGCTCATGCCATTTACCTTCACAAAGTCACTCTGACATGGTTCAAGGATCTCAACACTCCTGAACAGTTTGGCTTCGCTCATCACCAGGTCACGCCCTTTTACATCACAACTGCAGATGGCGTAAAGCTACACTCATGGCATGTACTTCCTTTAGCAGCGTACCAGGCAAACCAGCAAGAGCTGCTGGCACAAGGGTCAGAAGGTGGACTAGTTGAGAACTTTGAGCAGACTTTGAATTTTCATCTGCTAAAGGAGAACCCCGATGCCCGGCTGGTCCTTTACTTTCATGGAACAAGCGGAACTATGGCGAGTGGTTGGCGCCCTGATAGCTACCGCTCCCTTTACTCTGCCGACCCTGTCAACACTCATGTATTGACTTTCGACTATCGTGGATACGGAAAATCCAGTGGTTCGCCATCTGAGCAGGGTATTATCACAGATGCCCTTACCGTTGCCGACTGGGCCATCCATACTGCAGGTATTCCGCCTGAACGAATTGTGATCTTTGGCCAGAGCCTTGGGTCTGCTGTGGCTATTGCACTTGTCAACGAGCTTGCCCAAAGAGAACCTTCAGTCCATTTTGCTGGATTGGTTGTTACAGCGACGTTTGCAGATATCCCCCAACTGACAGCCACATATCGCATTGGTGGTTTCATCCCAGTGCTGTCGCCGGTCGCCAAGGTGAAGCCGCTGTTCGCCTTCTTTGCACGACAGCTCACTAGTACGTGGGATAATGCGCAGAGGCTGGGCAACTTTGTCAAGACAGCCAAAAGGTACGACATTACCCTTTTACATGCCCAAGACGATACAGATATCCCCATGGAGCATTCCATAAAACTTTATAAAGAAGCTGTCCGCGTAGTGGAAGGTGTCAAGGACTTGACAGACAACGGCGGGGCACTACTCGATAGAATAAGCAAGGTTGAACAAGGCCGCGGAGAGGGTGGTTCAATAACCGTTTGGCCAACCAAGAAGGGCGATATCAGACTCGAGATCTTGAAGTATGGAGTGCACGACAAGATCATGTCCTATCCTGCGACTGGTCTCGCAATTAGTAGAGCGTTCGCATCTGTCAATCAGTAAGCGGATATCCATTAGAATACATATAGACTTACTTTTGCCGTTGATCCTAGCTTGTACAGGCCATTGTGATCACTCTAGAGACTACTCGACGACATGATAGAATGCGAGTTTATCAACGTGGGTTGAAATGCATGTACTTCGCCATCCTTCCCGTCAATGGTGTATCATCATCGCCTCATCTAGTTTCTGTGTTAATATCATAATCAAAATGGCAACATTTGTTATATGGAAGTTCGTTTGCTTTTTTTTTCTTGTGATTTCCACTTTGCAGTGCTTTCTGAAGCTCCCGTGGCTAACAAATTGGAAGAGCCACCAGGTCTACGCACAAGACGAAGGTCATTCGGCCTCAGCTGAAAGGTCATATTGGCCATCGCCGTTTAGCCTCGACAAGCGAAATTAAGTGGATATTCGGCGTGCTAGTATTGAACTTCCCAGTTAGATAGCCGATAGTCGCTCTTGACCATGTTTGGCGGGCGAGTTGAGTGTCAAGGGTTCACTTTGGGCTTGGCAATGGTAGGTCTTCAACTCTTAGAAGAACATTGATCAAGTCGTTAAACCAGGGGATTTAGACCAAGTTTACTAAAGTTTGAGATAATTAAACTTAAATCATCAAAATTTAGGAAAACTAGAACTGTATTCATCCAGAGTCGCATCTAGACAGAAATAAGAATGTTGAGCTTCCCCGAAAGCGAGTCCCAAATTGTGCGCTCAGAGAGATATCCCTTGTGCGAACTACAGCGATGTGTTGTTCGCCTCAAGAAAAGGGTTCTCCCCAAGCCCAGCTGCTGCTTTTTGCCCACAAGCGACTATCTCATCGACTCCCGGCACAAGAGCTTGAATCAACCCAATCACTCACAGCGATTTACTATCCTCCGGTATCTAACCTTTCGTGTAAATACAAACTGAGCATGCATGTTCTCGACGAGTTGCATGGGTTACTCTGGTATCGTTGTGTTAATCAACTATTCATGGTCTCTTCAACCACCACACCCAAACCAACATTCAGGCCAGCTATACTTGCCTCAGTGCTGATAACTTCGTGATGCGGCACTAGCCCATCTCTCCCTGACCTTGTACACTCGATGTTGTCGGTCATCGCTTCCTACAAGATCAATCTCTTGCAATATAGTAGACTCAGCGAGACTCTTCATATTTGGCTATTGCTTTCCCAGAATAACAACTTTGGCTTTAAGCAGAGTATATAGAATAAGAAATCAGACTAGCCTAAAGACTGGTATATAGTTAGGTAAAGTATCTTGTGATTTTAGGCATATCTATGAAGATATTAGGTAGCTTTAGATCATTCCAGATCAGTTAGGTACCTAAAGTACTTGTTTAAATTTATGGTAAGAGCCACTTATTCTGTCTTTCCCGCAATACAAGTAAGCTATGGTTATCTCCATGAGCCGACCTCCTTCAATCATTCATCACTCTCCATCATCATCATCACCATTTCATCTCTCTCTAACTTTAACCTTTATCATGAGCTTCTCGGAGCTCCCCGACCTTACGCCTTTCTTACTGGAAACTATCGAGTCAGATCAAACCGCAGAGGCATCGGCAGAGTCCCCCTCGTCTACGTTTACCCAGCCAGTCCAAACCACAGTCGATTTGACAGACGGTGATGAAGTTGACGACGACAACATCCCAAGCCAACCCCGTGCCATGATAGTTACGCTATCTCCAGGAGTTAGATCCCTTTTTGAACACGACTATAGTCTACTTCTTAGGTACTTCCGGGCCATGGGGGTGGACTGGTTTTTCGCCGACGCTGAACCCGTTATCAACATTGAACTAAGCCAGGGAGAACCGCCTACATTTGTTCTGGTTGCCGATCCAGACATTATGAAGCCTGAAAATACAGACGTATAGGACACCATTCTGCAATATACTCACGGGGGCGGCATAACTCTCGCTCTAGGGCCCTTCTGCCGTCCGCATGGAACTGGCGATGAACAATATCATCAGCTACTCTCTCAGTTCTTCTCTCGAGCCGGGCTTCATTGGGTTTTTGGCAGGCGGGCACACGGAATTTACAAGTCCCACGAACGAGGACGTCAGTCCTTGACAAGCTCCAACCGTGCAATTGGGGGAAGTTATTCAAACGAGATTACAATGACTGCAATGTGTTTACGCAACGTTCAATCGCCTTCCTGTTTATTTTACCTACACCCACGCAGACAAAATAGCGTCTTCATGGAGACCGACCAAGTTGATATGGGTGGCCTGGGTGACACATCAATTGCGACCGATCGAATCGGCCAGGGCCTCTTTGGATTCATTGGCGCATACAAGCTCTCAAAGGGCCCAATCAGGGTCATCTTCGCCCTCTGCGAGCTTGGAACTGTACCATAATTATCCTCATAGCATCAGCAGGGCAGAAGGTTCAAATAACAAGTCTTGAGTCTCGCCAAATTTGCTACTGTACACAGTAACTCGTATGCCCAGTTGATTCCCCCAATGCTAATTCCACTAAAATTATGCGACAATCAAACATAAAAGTCCTTTCAGTCATAGTGGCCCCAAAAAGTAGCCCTAGATACGATTGCAAGTCAATGTTCCCCGTGACAATCCTGCCTTGATCATCGATAGAGCCTCGTTAGATGTTTTGACGCGTCAGTTCAATGTTAACCCTATAACAAGTGAACACGACATGTCTTCCGAATGACCAGGTTCAATGCTTCGGAGCTGTTAGGCATCGCACGGGCGTCAAAGTGGAAAATGCCTCTTGATTGAGGGCGTGGCGTCTGTGTATGTTGGTGTGTCCCATCGTACGCCTTCTTAGTTCATGTCCTCGTCCTCTGACACGCTGCCCTTGGAGTGTTGATGCGCCAGCGGTGTCACAATCGTACTCTTCTAGACGTTAGTGCGATCCGCCAGAGGTGCCGACACTTCTTTCAAGGTATCTGTTGAAGTAGGCAGGTCGATAACTTCGCCGTCGGGCACGGGTGTGGCGCCATCCGGAGTTGGGCTCTCATCACCATTACCCTCTCCCTCCATCATGGCGGCTAGTCTGGCTGCGCGCCCTTCCTTTTTGCGAGGTACAGGAGCTAGACAGATGATCAGTATACAGTTCAACAAGCAGCCAGGTCAATAAACAGCTTACCTCGTCCATTCTCTTGCACATAGAACCGTCTCAGCAGAGCAACGGCTTCGTCGCGGCCCCAACCACCCTCAATCTCGTAACCAGACTCGACGTTTCCACCGTCGCCTCCACCAGGAGGGTATGAGACACCCAGGGTGCCACTGCCGTCGGGAAGCTGTGTTGGCTTTGGTGTTGGATGAGCGCTGGCAGTTTGTCCGTCGGCACTGACGGGAAGAGAATTGGCATGAATGCTGAAGACACCACCAGTTCCGCCAAATTTGTCATTGACAGCGCCAAAGTAGACCTTTTTGATGCCGAGTTGTCGCAAGAGAGAAGCACACATTACGCACGGCTCTACAGTGACGTACAAGATGCTCTCACGGATGATAGATCTATCGACTCGCGCATCAGGGTGACATTTTTGGCCATAAGGGTACAGATGGCCCTTGGATCCGTCCTCGTTACCCTCATCATGGGGTCCCGAATCAACAGAAGAGGCATCAGAAGCTGCGATAGAAGCGTTGTCGGCCTTTGGCTTCAAGTAAGTCGTCTTGGGTCCGTCTTTAGGTGGGTAGGATAGCAAGGCGCCGAGGGCCATGAATTCAGCATGGCGGGTACCGTTTCGAGTGACATTGGTTGCATTCATGCCTCGCGCGATGACCTTTCCGTCATGAACAAGGACACAGCCTACAGGAGTCTCGTTGGTTCTGAGAGCGAGCCGGGCCTATAGAGGTTGTGTCAATTAATTGAGCGCGATACAGACGGAAGATGACCAGCCTCAACAAGCGAGGCTAGGTTGGCCGGAATGTCTCTGAGGATGTCTGAGACTCACCATATCAAGAGCTGCTTCGGTGAAGCGCATGTGCATCGCTCGCTCAGCTATCACAGCAGGGTCTGTGAAGATCGGCGCAGCAGGAACAGTGGGAGCGGCTGGCTTGAGAGGAGTCAAGACGTCATTGTCTTCTTCAAGGCGCAGGCGAGAGAGCGTCTCAGATAGCTCATTCGCATTGGGCGGCTGGTTCTCTTTATCGATATCCCCATTTAGAGTGCGCTGCTTTCGAGGAGACGCCATGTCGTCGGTAGCAGCAGGTGTCTTGGTGGTTGTGAGGTCGGCTTGTTGATGGTGATGATGGGTCTCGGTTGTCGGGATCTGGTCCTTTGCGGGAGATGTGTTGTTGTTGTTGTTATTCAGGTCGCTTTCCCTCCTTTGGTTATCAGTTTCGTTGCTGGCATTGCCCCTGCCCGTTTGGTCGGTGTCGCTGGCAGTGGCACTGGCATTGGCACTGTCACCTTCAGCTGGCATCACCCGGCCAAAGAGACGGCGAATGGCCTTTGCACCTGCCTTCTTGGCCGGTGAAAGACCAAGCGACTTTAGAACTCCCATGTTTGCTTCTGTCCTTTGAGTCTCTGGATGCCTTCACTCGCGCCAATCCTCCCAGTTTAATCCCTCTCTTTCTCAGCAACAAGTCTTCACTTGCGCTCCTTGTTTAAGGCCGTTGTTTCCCTCTCTTTCTTTTCTTTCTATCCCTTCAAATACTCGTCCTTTGCTAGCTCCAAGCAACAGGCACCGAATCCCTTTGACCTCAATTGGGATACACGCCTTTGTTGTCTTGTCAACTCGGACAATGGATAAAGATAATCCGACAAGCCTTTATTTGTGTAGGCTGAGCGATGAACCAATACAAATACCCCAAAAGAAGACTTGAAGCTGGTTATTGCTTCCAAATCGTCGCTTGTCGCAATCACTGGATTACGATGACAATGAGCCGAGCACACAGATGCTGCCCTGGTGGTCGACCTCTCCAGAAACTCCTTTAGCCAGTTTCCCAAGTTCAAAACTTAAACCGATTGATCCATGCGAAACAGGTCAGAAAAGTATGGCGTGTCTTCTACGTCTTCATCCACGCTGAGATGAGATTCTCTACCACACTCAAAAACGCGATAGACAGGTTCGTAGGCGCATTTAAGAAGGTCAAATTGGCGCCGGATTTCGTCGCTGGATGGCGCAAAATGTGAGTAAAAACGAATGAAAGAGAGTGCAGCTTCAACTCTGGTTATAAATGGCCATGTAGAGTTGCCAGAACCTCCAAAAAGTAAAAGAAGAGTTCAAGATGCGCATGTCCTACTTTAATCTGAGAGAAGATTTCATGCCTGTTCCCGTTGTCGCTAAGCCACATTTAGGGCACCGTCTGTAACGGACCCTCCATTCTGACTTTCGTCCCGCCCAATGACTGTGACCTGAACTTAACGGTATCACAGGCAATACGAAACCGTCCCTGACCATCTTACAGTTACGAACGGATGTTAACGCCGACAACATAACTTGGGACAGTTGCAGGCGAGTCAGTAAACAACCGACACTTTGCCTAACCTTACGATAAGTTACCATAATAACTAGATCATATTTTAGACTAAAGATCTAAACTGCCTAAATTATTTTATCGTCTCTTACCTAAAGTTAAGTAGGGTGCAGATTATTTACTAAATCGCCTGAGTGGTGACACTGCTACTAGACAAAGGCTCACATCACAACGCCAAAGACTGCCATGTTTAATTATTACACGGCCTTGGAGGCCAGTTCAATTGTTTATGGGCTCGATGCTCGCTCAATAGCAACAGCCGTACCCTGTCAAGACCAGCGCAGCAGCGCCGTCAATCGCTTCTCATGATAAAATACAAACAAAACAAACAAAAAAAGTGTGCAAGTCCTCTGATGGTCTAAACCGTGTACTGCACATCCAACTCCATCTATTCCGTCTAGCATGCGACAGGGCCGTGTCTACACTGCGATGAGGCTTCGGCTCATTGAGACCATTCGACCGACTGACTTATTGCCGCTCAATGTCTTGCTCTGCAACCCGTCGACGTTCCCAGCAATGCCGGATATCAGTCGATGGGATATACCTTGGGGTTTTGCAGGAGAAAGCTTCTGCTTCTCTGAAGATCTGCCTTTGGTAGCAAACTGATCAGAGATGTATGACCACACCGTCAGGGCAATCAACATTGCAGCAATGGGTGCAAGAACTCCCATACTTGGCTGGCGGTACATAGATGCCAGACCAATTGCAACAGGAGCAATCGCAACGGGTGAGGGGTATTGTTGAGGCGAGGTGTCTCCCGCCACGTTGTGAATCTCTGCATCCAGAGATCCTGATTGTGTCGTCGCAACCGCGACTGCAGACTGGGGTGATTGTAAACCAAGTTGCGTTGTCACATTGTGATTCTCGGGTTGCTGAGAACCTGGTTGTGTCATCGCAATCGTATTCTCCAGGCGAGAATCTGATTGCGTTGTTGCAACTGTGGTCACTATTGATCGAGAACCTGGTAGCGTCGTCACGTTGTGATTCTCGGAATCCCGAGATTCTGATTGTGTCGCTGCGACCGTAGTCTCGATCTGTTGACAGCCTGCTTGTGTCGTTGGTGAAGTTACTCCGCGGGTCTCGATAATACCACGCCTAATTGTCGCCTTTTCCAAAGTTAGTTGCCATTCCAAAAGGAGTGGTTTCATGCATGAGACACGTACGTTGATATTCGTTGTATCCACAGAGGATTCATCAAAGGAGGATTGGGCATCGGAGATGAAAACCGATGAGTCCTGGTGTGACCACGCACTCGTGCTCAGAAGATCTGAGCCAAGATCAGTGGATGACGGACTAGAGTAATACTCTAGGCCAGCTCCAGGATCGCGATACACTTCGCGATGAAGCTGGCCATGAGTAAAGAGTTGTTGAGTGGCGGAGTGAGAAGCCGCAGATTGCGATTCAAAGAGATCGCCAGTCAGCTCGCCGACAGTCAGTTCGCCGCCATATAGGTCGCCGCCACTACTATCTGAGCCACCGAAGGATTCATTCGGTGGTAGCGGGTTCGGTGCTGGTGACCTAGGCAGACTAACTGACTGCTTGGAGACTTCAATCGGGACCATGCGCTCATCCTCTGAGAACGATGACTCGGGAGAGTACAGGTTGAAGTCGACATAGTCGTGAATGCCTTCTGTTTGGTTGAATGGCAGATATGTCGCAGGAACCGCTAGGTCTGCGATCTCTGTATTCGTGGCACCACGACGACGGCGTAGATCCGTTTCTGGTGTCGCGGGCTTCGCGGAGAACTCCGACGAAGAGGATTGTGGCGAGAAGTAGCCCTCGGGGTCGTTGAAGAAGTCGTAGCTGTCATCCACAACAGGGTACTGGATGAACTGCTCCCACTCGTTTCCAGGCTCTACCGAGGCGGCGAGGCTGTCAAGGTCGGCCGAGAAGTCCTGCTCAAGGAATGCCAATTGAGCGGCAGTAGCATCTTGAACAACGACAGGAGCAACCTTTGCTTCAGGAGCTACTGTCTTCGTCTTCTTGGTGACCTTGGCAGGCTGAGCCGGAGTGCTGGAAACGCCCCGCTTCTTGTGGCTAGGGTCGCAGCGGATCTTCTTCTTCTTGCAGCTGTCGCAAGCCTTGATGATTCGCATGAGATGGGCGTGGTCTCGCTGCTCCTTTGTCTTGGATCCTCGGGAGGCAGAGTTGGTCACATCGCGTCCATCCTTGGTCATGATCTTCATTCCAGGCAGGTTCGAGAAGTCAGCAGGCTGGTGGCTCGAGGTAGACTTGGGAGAAGAACGACGAGAAGAGGGAGCGGCGTTGACCTGGCTCCAGTCCCAGTTAGACATCACAGGGCTGGCGTTGAAAGAAGATCCATAGCCAGAGTCCTGGAGAGGGCTAGCAGTAGCAGGAGACTCGACAGGGGTGGAGAGCGTGTAGACCGGGTAGAACTTGAAGGTCTGTCCAGTCAAGTGCGCATACTCGAAGAAGTCCAGGGTGATGCTGGCACGCTTCTCCTGGAGAGAGGCGGGTCCAGGGATGAAAGCGTTTACAAGCTCATCAAGTTCACGGGTTCCGATGGCAGGGAAGAACTGGAGCTGAGCGCCAAGAGTGGGCTGGAAAACGGAGAATCCTTGGGGGAGTGTCGAATTAGTCGCCATGATAAGCTCACAATTTCCGTGCGAGTTAACTTGGTAAGGCTGAATTTCGAAGAGAGGAACGGGGTACTGGAGCTGCGGTGCACTCTCCAAATCCGTTATCCAGGTAAGTTGCGGGAGGTCACGTCGATAGGCTAGATACGACTCTGTTAGGCGATCAATGCACTGGTGTGACAGAGTCGGATAGTTGCTTACTCCGACCTGCTTACTATCACGTGAAGTGTTTGAGGTGTGCTGTTACTAAGGCGTAAAGAGTCCAAATTGAACTACGGCGTTTTGAGGTCGCTTGAAATTGGGCGTGAAAGCGAGCAACAGGAAGACTGCGCCAAGAGAGATGCGTAGAGTCTTGTTGCGGCGACGCGGACCAGGCTGAGCTGGAGAGGGACGGGGAGATAGGCGGAGCCTGGAGGTACCGAACTTGTCGCCAGTTTTGTCGCGATGTCCTTCCTGATTAGAGATGGATGAGTAAATGGGATGTTACGATGCAAGAAAGACCTGATCGAACAAACAATTAGTCGTGATAGTGACGAGAAGGAGTAAGAACAGGAGAAAACGCCTGAGGCCACGGGGAGGGCTTGTCAAAGGTATTTCACTGTCAGGTTGAAGCCGCACTTGGCCTGGGATTCGCTGGAGACATGGCGCAGCAGGTGGGAGGAGATTGAGTCTTTCGGCGTGCTCGAAAAGGTAAAGCGTCGCAAGGCAGAGTGACCCATAACAGCCAATCACAGCACCTGATTATGACAAGGTCCGCCTAGTTCACGGTTCCTATTGGTGTGTCAGCCCCACTACCTGCACCATCAAAGCTAGGACTTCGGCGAGGGAATGGCGTCCTGGTTGGTCAATGCTCTAAGCCTGCATGCGAGGATGAGTCAACTTCCGCAACCCCAGGTTTGATGGTCGTTCGACCCTTCATCCACCTTTTTCCCGACAAGTTACGTTACGCTTCTAGTCGGAGGCTGTAGCATGGCTCAGCAAGCCCCAGGTCTCAGGTCTCGTATTGTACAAGAGGCCTCAAGGATCACCGATCGACTATGATGGCACCGAATCATATCATCATTGTTCTAGCAGAAACGCTTTAGTTGTGACTCTTCTTTTCTCCATACCATGTTATTCTGGTCGTCCATAAAGAACTCTGTCTCGCAAAGTAAAAATAAGAGTGAATGTCAAAGGAACCAGCGTGCCGGTTGAGTCAAAATCCCCAACTGTATCTTTGTCAAACTTTTATAGAAAGCCAAATCGTAGATCGACAGCCATAACCTCTCGAGAACTGTCGACAGGCATCGCATCGTAGGCTAACACATCATGAACACCAAGAAAGTCGTCTGGATTGTTGAGGGAAAATGAGATGGGGCATCGAACCTCTTATATATTGCAGTGGATACCAACAGCCCGTAGGCCTTGGCATTGTTCTTTGGGCATTGCCGAGTAAGCAAACGGGTCTATTCCCAAGATCCACACCCTGCACCCATCCTTTGAACGCCGGTTCACGACTCCAAAACCCAATATCGGCCGGCGTGAAGCACGCCGAGAAACAAAACAAGGGGAAATGTGGGGGTCGACACCATCTCGAGCAATTACTCATTCTGACTATGTTCTTTGGAAGTCCAAATAGGAAGTCCAGCATAGTCAAGCGCCAGGGCCAATCCACCCCATTGCCGCACTTCCTGCAACCCAATAATGAATGGGTTTCCCATCATGCTGATAAATCACGACAACCTAAAAAACATGGCGCCGACGTGACTCTGTCGGCGACTGGCAGCTCCAATGTGTAGATCCACTGCTCCTGCTTTCGCTTGTCATGCTTCCACACGCACAGCAGAAGCGTCGGGGTTATCCCACCGAGTGCATTGTCTGCTCAATTGGTATAGAGGACCGTGAGCTTTCAGCGGGCAGTGTATCTCAAGAAGCAGTGGGTTAGGTCCATCGGTTATTTCTGACCTGTACAGGGTTGTTGTCCCATCCTTGATCTAGCTTCGCAGTTGTTCCAATCCCAAGTTTGCCATACCGCTGACTTGGCGGCTGAGCGAGCTGGTCTCTCTCAGAGGCGCGAAACACTCGCCACGCCGGACTGTCCCAGATGACAACGTCCATGACAAGGCCGTCCGAGCCAAAATAGAAGTCATGATCTGCTTGAAGGCCTGCTAGTCTGAGAACAGCAGGCCCCGGGCCCAAACGAGCAGAATGTTCGACTCGCTTATTTGTTTTCTCATTGGTGCTCGTGCATAGCGACTCTCCGTCAGCGAGTAGCTTCCCTCGAGTTTCAAATATTTGGTCGGAAGACTTTTGAAATATGCGAGTTTGAGCGATGATTTAATGAAGGACGACAAGTGACAAGCCCCGGCTTCCTGGGTGCGATCGTACGGGAACTCGATTGTAACGATAGGTTTTGTTCCAAAAACACCAGTCTGCAATCAAGCAAATGTGATAGTTAGCAAGTATTCATCAAGCCCCATGTATCATCGTCGAAGTGCGTCTTTAGAAGGTCTCGTCATGCCGAGCAGATCCTCTGCATGTCTGCTCCAAGGACCGCCGTTTGCCCTGGCGAAACCTGGCAGCGCCGACTGGATTGCGCTGTTCCCAGGAGGAACCGGCTTTGGTGCCTTAGGAGCAATGCGCGATGGAGCCGCAGGCTCTAATTGAACCATGGTCTGAGGCGGCAACCCAGCCGCATCCTGTTTCCTGGCCGCTTTCCTACCTCGGGTTGCAGGATTAACAATGCGTGGTGGTTGCTTGTCTTGCGACTTGCTCTCACTCTCTGACCGTTGAGCTGCTTCTGGTTGCTGTACGGCGGGCGTGCTATTTCTTGACTGTCGTATCGAATCTTGAGCATCCTCTGGATGCGACTTAGCCGTCGTATCGGCACCACCCGGCTTTTCAGCTCCTGCTTGTCCAAAAGGGCCGTTGTTGAAGCCAGTCGTTGGAAAGTCGTCGTTAGGCATAACAAATCCAATAATTTCTCTGCTTTTCACACTTTTCCGTGACATCCTGGTGATACGAGGGCCAGAACTGGGCTTGGGTTCAGGCTTTTGATCGGGTTCGGAATCACCAGACGAGTCCTCCTTTGCGTCAGATTTTGATGGCGAATCGGCGGTTATAACTTCCTCTTCATCATCGCTCGGTACAGCTCTAGCTGGCTTTGGTCGACTGCGACGGCTTGGGTTCGTCCGTCGACGAAGTGGTGTCATGGAAGTCTCATCTCTGGCAGCGCTGTCAATCGAGGCCGCCTCCTCATCCTGCGCCGCCTCATCTTCTAGTTGTTTCGGAGGTTCAGGCTCCTTGGGCAAAATTTCTTCTGTCACAGTTGAATCGAGATTGTCAACTGGTAAAACGTCAGGTTCCGGGATAGGAGCGGAAGATTCTCTTGAGGAGACCGAGTCTTGATGTTTACCCGCCTTTTCAGGTAAAGCCGAGTCTGCCGCACCACTATTAACGACTTCTGGTTCTTCGGAGGCCAGAAGTGAACGAATGCCGGCCTGAGGTCTGGACTGCACGTCGCTGCCCGCCCCTGATGATGAGGGTGTCGATCTCCCCGTTGACTGTCCTCCTTGTTTATTTTGAGCCATCATTAGCAACCCACGTCGCTGTCTCGACCTGATTCGAAGTTCGGTCCTTGGTTCTTTGGGCGGAGGAGGTCTATCAGCATCAGCATGTGAGGTCGCAGCTGTATCTACGCTCAGTGTCCGCTTAGTGCCATGAGGTTCTGAAGAAGTTTTTGCCTGTTCCTTTCTTGATGGTTTTGAGGTGGCACTTTGAGGACGTGTTCGGGCTGTCTTCGGCGGTGGTACTTCTTCTTCATCTTCATCAATCTGTATTGGTGCCTGCATGACTTCCTTAACCACCTCTTGCGCAGGCTTCTGGATTCGGGGGATGGCATCTTTCGTCGACTTCTTTGAGCGTGACGTCCGAGGTCGCGGTTCAGGCACTGGTGCTTGGTGACTAGATGGAATATCTTCACTTTGTGCCAACCATTCGAGAAATGCCTCTTGATTATCCTCTACTGGTTGTGGCTGGCGTTGGTCTGGATCTGATACTTCTGCCCTTTTCTTTGCAAGAGAACAGGACTTGGGCGGTTGGCCTGTGTCAGGACCCTTGGTACGATTGACGGTACGAGAGTTTTTCAGTGCGCCATCTCTACGATGCTTTGGTGGTTCAGGTTCTTGGGTAAGGAGTGACACCACGTTGTCCTCTGGGGGTGGTGATCGATGTCTTGGTGGTTTTGCGACAGCCGTGCGATTCTTTGGTGCAGCTACCCTCGGCTGAGGAGGCTCACCATTTCGATTGTGCTCGTTCCCTGCCAGTAGCTCCCTCAGAGATGCTCGCTGTGGGAGGGTGCGTCGAGGTGCGACTTGTCGAGGAGCATTTGTTTCCGCCTCCTCGGGATTAGAAGAGGGCGGTGGTGATTGTGAACTTCTGTCGGCACGGTCTGATGCACCTGGTGGTCCAGCTCGTGTGCTCGCAGACGTGGTTTTGGGCACCGTACTCCTGTCATGCAACGGTTGACTCCGAGCTGCCGGTATCGAGGATGAAAAGGGCGTAAGAGTCAATGTAGTCCCGAAAAGAGCCCGGGCATGTCCTAACTTGCTCGGAGGAGAGACTTCTCGTCTTTGCCTCTTAGACGGCCGTGCATCCTCTGAGGGTGAATCCTGTTGCTGGCCAGGACTCTCGGCCATCTTGCGCACTTCGTACGGTGAGTGGGGAGAAATGGCGGCTCTTCCGATCCTGGAAGATCCTCCAACAAGACCAGTAAGGGGACGGTGCCGAAGCTGAAAATGAGGAGCATTCTGATTAGAAGCATTCTGATCGTTCCTTGGTGTATGGGTAATTGCTGCACTTGGCCCCGGTGTCCGTGTCCCAGCATTCGAACGCCGCTTTTCTACTTCCTTTGCACGCTTGTCTAACAACTCTGTCAGATCCTGTTCACGGGATCCGGTGCAATCCGAAACCTGGACGATAGCAGCGCCACGATCCAACTCGAACTCATCACCGGGCTCAAGGTCGCCCCCTCCCTGCCAATGCGCATCACCGATAAAATGGCTGCGGTCATCGTAGACCATCACCCTCTTATTGAATGTATGGTATTTGAGAACACCATCCTGCCATCGTTTCTGCTTTCTCTTGAGATCGTGGGTGAAGAGGCAAATGAAATCCACCACGAGGGCGGTCGTGGGCACTGAGCTTGAAGTCATGACCCTCGGTAAAGAGCTGGGCGTGACGTTGCAAACCCATCAAATAGAACCCTTTTGAGCATTTCGAAGAAAGAGTAAATGGTCCGATTGTTTGGGAGCTCGTAAGCTCCATAAATCGACTTTGAGCGCTCACTAACACAATATGTTCAAGGCAAAACGCGTAGAATCGGATCCGGCTGGATTGAGTGGCACTCAAACGCGACGCCAGATCACGTGCATCATCACTCCACTGAAAGTGCTTGCTGCCTAGAGTGACGGCGAGCCTACCCTAATGGAGGCCTACGGAACTCACATGACAATTCGAAATGCTGGAACTGCGCGACAATAATCGAACGCTGATTTCGCATTTTATGTATGCCGTTTCATAGCCTGCTTAGGGTGGTGGGAAAGGCAGATAGACACCGTAATGTGGTACTGTCCAGCTTGGTTTCGCAGCGAAGTAGCTCAAATTACAACGGGTTCAAGCACTCAAGTCCTTTCAATCTATCCAAGTGCCACAGCCCTCCATGAATGTGACGATTAGAAAATTGGGCCAATCAAAGTAGAAAAAATTGGCGATACCTTTGTTCTTAGCAGTGATGCTACTCATTAAAAGTCGATGGAGTACATCACAGTGACACTTCCTGTACCTTTGCCCCTTGGCGGAGCTTCTGTAGTCTCCTTGTACGTGGGGTCGAGTGGGTTCAGTGACTTCTACGGAGGGTTGTGGCATTCGAAGCCCGGGATAATACAAACGATCCTTTGGAGTTTACTAACTAATCTCTTCGACAGTCCCTCAAATGATGCCTAGCATTTGTTCGAGTAGAGGGACGATGTTGGTGTAATAGACCAATCAGTTTGCCCTATGCTTATAGAGAGACCAATGTAATCAACACAAGATAGTGACAGAAGGCGGTCACAGGAAAGTCCTTACAAATGATCTTTATTCTATGGGTATCATGTCTTTACAACACGTACGGTATCTTATTGTACCAGATGCAGCTAAATAACACGCTCAATGCCACCTTGGAGTAATGTCGAGCCGCACTAGGGCTCATCTCCAACCAACGCCTTTTGTTAAATGAAAACCAAGCTAGCGATTGTAAATGCAAAAACCATGTTCAATCTGGTTTCGTATGCCATCCCGTCTCGCCGTTCTAACACCATTCTTAGTTATGAAGAGTATCCCTCCAAGTGGAATACCAGTCTCTTCTAGCGACTCATGTAGTCACTACCCCCAATAGACTCAAGGTCCATTGGGGTGACCGGACCAGGGCTTCCAAGAGGGAGAAGTCTTGGCGACAAGGGTTTGTGAGAGCCGGTCGCGGAAAATCTCGAATCACGAATCGGGAGAGAGTTGAGCGATATACCGGGCTTATCGCCAGATTTGGCCGAGCTACTGAGGAGTTCGTTGGCAGCCATGCTTGCTTGCGCAATCATATCGCGCTGATACTGTTGCAACTTGCGACGGAGCTCAGTCTCGGGGTTTGATTGGGAAGTTGTACGAGGAATAGCGTGGGAGTCAGGTCCGATATTGGAAGACATGGTCCCGGCCAAAGGAGGACGTAGGTTGGCTTGACTGCCGTTTCTGTTTTCGTAATTGGAGGGATAGTATTTGCCCATAGGGAGTGGGCTGTCATGGAATCCTGGAGCAAGGTAGGAAGCGACGGGTGTGTTTGATTGAGACATGGCTGCGCTTTGAGCTGGGTGTGAAGTGGGACGATCTCCGTAAATTGGTCCTGATTCTGAGATGAGTCGGCTCATACGAGCATCCGGGTGATGCTGGAATGGATGTGGACGATGCACACGGCTGGTAGGATCCTCGTGAAGAGGGAAATATCCTCTACAGTGGCATTAGTCAAAGGTCGTTGTTCATTGAGGATATTACTTACCCAGGCAGGTCACCTCTACCCGACAAGGGTTCAGGAGGCGTACGTCCAGGAGCAGAGGTGAAGCGTTTCAATTGAGGGAGGTCGATAGCTATGGGCCGAGCGTGGCTACGGCTACGAGGAGTTGAGGGAGCAGAAGGGGTGCTAGGAGCAGATCGTTCAATGTCATCTGATGTAGGAAGAGGATGTAAGTATAAGAGCTTGATAGAGATTGATGATGGTGAATGATGGTGGAAAAGCTCGTGATGAGGGTCAATGACAAAGGAATCGAAAACAGGATAATGAGACATATCACGGGGATATAAGAGGTATTTGAATAGCCAAAGCCGGTAGTGCAGGCGTCACTCAACGGCCAACCCCGGGATGATGGGGCCGCTACCCCGCGATGGCTGGTTGCGAATGTGGGGAGAGGCCTTAGTAGCGCGATGCATGCCCAAATTCCCCAGAGAATATTGACTCAAAACATCAACAAAAGAGGTGGGTAAAGGCGCATGATTGAGGGAAAAAGGTAAGGATAAGCGGAAATATTAGAGATAGGATATGAGAAGAAAGATGGCGCGACAAGCGACCAACAAATGGCCATCGCGTGGTTGTGTTATGGATGGGGAAATGAAGATGGGAATCTCAAAAACGGGGTGCGGGAGCCTCCCGAGACTTCATCCCGCCCCGCGCTTTACGCCAGTCAAACACGGGATGCATCATTGGTTGCTTCAGGCCTCAAGGTACGCTGATAGGCATGTGGATGCATCGCAGCGTGGGACGCAGCGTCGTGGCGGCTCTTGAATGATTCGGTCTCTTCAACCCGAACCCTCTTTATTCCCGCAGGTTGCATTGTTCTCATTACAGAACTAATTGATGGTGCACAAGTGTAGCTTGTGCCATGTGTCAGGGGTTCTGGGGCTGTGGAGGGGACTTGGTGGCGTTGAACCAGTTCGCAGAAGGGGTATTGTCTCGCTTCGGAGGTTTTCAGACGATGCCGGCTGGCTGGTCCAGCGATGCACGCCTCCGCTTGGGATCATCGGCCGGAGGATGGCCCCGACGTCCGGCCGCCATGAGTTTGGCAACACTCACTTGAGGGCAGGTGATGGAAGATCAATCAAGAAGAGGTGGGGTAGATGGGCAACAACGGGTCAAACGACTGGACATGCATCTATGGATTGCATTCCAATAATTCGGTATACTGCTTACCTGCGAAATAGGAAGTACGAGAGCCGATATCTTCTCCATCGAAGAATCCGTCTCGTCCTCTACCAGATCTCGGGGGCGGAAGCGTCGGGGTGTTACGTCCGGAGAGATCGAAATCGCCGAGATCGTCAGAGCGAGGACTATGAGGGGAGTTCGTGTTGGAAAAGTCGGAATTCGTGGGCATGGTGCGCCCCGACATCGATGGTCGAAGTCGGGGCGACAGGTAAGGGGACTTGATAGATCTGGCGAAGCTGGCCATGTTGTCGCCGTCGTAGGTCGATATCTGACTCTTGAATCGATGTTCTTTCGGAGAATGGGGATTCGCCTGGCTGATCAGACAGCCAGAGTCGTGGAGCAAGCGCCAACGCCGGTGCATATATGAAGAAGAACTAGGAGTTCAAGTGGACAGGAATGAAGCTCGAGGGGGGACGGCGGCAGTCGGAGGCTGATGATTTGCAGTGAGGGGCAGTCGGTGTCGCAACTGAACGGGACGGCCAAGAGAAGTGACTTTTGTATTGTATACGGAATGTCCGCGGAGTCGTATGTGCGGTAGAGTTAAGTTACGATGGCGAGCAACTGGAATTGACGGATGCGATGGAGGCGTAAAGGTGTGAAAAGGCAAAGAGAAGACTCTAGTGAGAAATGTATACCTTTACAAGCGAGAGGTGAGGGTTACTAAGAAAAGAAGATTGAAGGAATCCGAAACGGTTTTGTTATCGCAACGCAAGCGAGTCACTCTGGGTTGTCAGGTCTGATCTTGCCTCTCCCGTTGCATCCATCCCAACCACCAAAAAGTGGGAATTCCAGATATCGTCCGCTAATCAAATTAAGAGCTTCAAGCGAGGAACGACGGGATGAGAGTCAAAAAGCCTAGGTCCAGGGCAAAGCGAGCCTCAGGTGGATCTCTACGGCCTTCTACGGCGTGCTCTACAGCGGGTTTCCGAAGCCAGAACCCACTCTCAAGTACCACGTCAGGCTCGCGACATGCGGGAAGGACTTTGGCAGGTAACCGCTAGAGAAAATTCAAGTGACAAGCCTGCATACAATCCTTGCTCTGTACCCTGTATGTCGCGGCGTATCCGTACAGGCGCCAAGGGAATACATGCGGGACGACCCTGTGAGCCATCCACAGCCACCAACGCAAACAAAGAAACGAAGTGCACTTGTTGAGACCCAAGAGTCAGATGAAAAGAGACGGTGCCCAGACGAGAGACGAATGAAAATCATCGGACAGCATCTAGGCGGCGTAACTGACTAGACGGTGGTCCCTGAGATTTGCTGTAGGGACCTCTTGAAGACCCTCAGCAATACCACTTGGTCGTCAATGACGACGTTTGACGGTGGCTCATCCGACTCCGCGATAGCAGTGATTTCCAAGCCATGAGAGGCTAGGGCACTGACCGTCGTTTGTGGAGAGACAAAAATTGTGCAAGTCTCTCAAGAAATGTGATTAATAAAAACCGGGAACTTCTGATCGTATTTGCTCACGATTCCCATTTTTGCATATTCGTAATTTTACTTTCTCGTATCATTTCTTCCCGTGAACCATTGTCTCGTACTATCATAGCAGCTGTTCCCTCAAAACATTTAATACGAGCGGTCAAATGCTCCAGATTTCGTAAACATTCCCACGTGTTGTCCCCTTATCGTCTACTAAAACTTACCGCCTCCAAGGGTGATGATCAACACTGGATAGAGGATCCTTTTGTTGCAGCTGCCCAACAACTCTCCGCCGGAATGAACAAAGAGCAGCACCAGCACATCCTTGCACCGAAAACAAGCGGGCTTTAAGAGAATAGCCCCCACCTTTAGCTTCCTTCAGGTATCTGATCGACGTCATGGCGCAAAAAGAGAAAAGACCAGGCCCGCTCTTCGTTTCGCACATGGAAAATCACCATCCCTTTAACACCCGAACAGGTCAAGACTGAAATCACATCAAGGTCCGGAGCGGTAGGGCAGCCACTCAAAGGCCGGACCCTTGAAAAGACCCTTCTCCCTTTGAAAACCGTCATCGTCACCTCACTTAGGATTCGAGGGGGCAAAACTTGTCCGCGATCGTCGGTTGGCCCCTCTTTGTTCACTTTCCTGGTGTAACACCTGCGCCCCCGGTGGTGCCATGTCGACGTCGCGGCGCTTTGTTTTCTTGACCCTCAGGGTACGAAGTGATATCGGGTATCATTTGTCTTGGCATAAACGGCGTTTGCAAACGTTCAGTCTTTGGATTGGCGGTTCAGGCAGCGCAATCCCACGATGATATAACACAACTTGCAGTCACCATTCATTGGTCTGATAAGTTTCACTCAAATATTCGTTAACTATTGGAAGATCTAGATACCATCTCCCAGTGTGTTGCACGCCTCACGGGAGGCTGCCGCAGGGGGTTGCAGTACTAAGCTGTGATATTCTCAATTCAGTTGATAACTATAAAATTAAGTTCAGTGCTCATCAGTGGTTCAGGAACAGGCCAATTTCTCGGAAAGAAAACAGAGCAAATAATGATATCAAAGAGTTCATGTCCAGTTCTTCATCAAGCCACAAGCCCGACCAGCGGGCATTCCCATTACCATTGCCAGTTATCTTAGTCGTGGATAGCATTCTGTATGCAACCACATTCATCATCCTTCTCTTGAAAGGGGGTTGACATGCATGTCTGATGTAGATTAGACATGGGCACGACCAGTGAAGCGCGATCGAGTGTCACGGTTCTTGAACCAATAACCCAGAGCTGCCAATGTGGCAATGAGCCAGAGGAGGGCGCTGGCGAGGTCAACCCAAACAGCATTCTTCATGCGTTTGACGCCTCCGTCGCCCTCAGCATCCTCATTGATGTACATCTGCATGTGTGTTACAACAAGTCAGCCAATGATGCCATCGATCGTCTACAGTAAGCACTTGGGAGGTTCGTACCTTGCCAAAGACGCCAAAGAGGGCAATCCAGAGGACAAATAGAATAAAGTCCCATATCGCGACGAAGAAGCCCGCGATGCGAAGTACAAAGGGAATGAAGTAGAGTACACACGTCACGGCAGAGATGCTACCAACAACCACGGCGTAGACCTGCAGATTGGCACTCGGGTCAGCACTTTACATCTTCATGTGTAATTGCACATCTTGGGCAACGTCCACATACCCATTTTGAGTCAGAGTATTTGCCCTCCTTGTTCGCATGGTGGATGTCGGTACCATACAGACCACATGTGGTCAGGGCAAGGGCGAAACAGAATAGGTGGATGACAGAAAACAGCACATAGCTGAGAGCGAAGTCCTTGATGCCCATCGTTGCTGTGTCGCGTTGGCGGTGTGGATTTGAGTGTATAATAGTTCACACAGGTTCAGATTGGCGAGATGAGGGTATCTTCGGGTCGTAGCGGGCCAGCAAATTAATGTAACTTAGGGGTATCGTAGGAAAGGGCGAGCGAGGTTTGGCCGGGTCAAATGAGAAAGCTCGTCGTGGACGTCACTTGTAAGTTTCGAGGTTGAGGGGCATGTACAAAAAATACCTTGGCAAAGGGTAGACCTGGCGGTCAATTAATAGCTAAGGGGAAGCCTCTGCCGTCATTCACAGGTCCAGCGCGAGATCGCCCAAAAATTCAACGAAATTAATTTACCCTTGGAAATTGTCGTGATTCACTGACATGCATGACCTATGACGTAGGTCAAAGCAAGCTTGTTTTAGTTGAGGTATGACCCCTGACGATTCACCCTTAGCTGGTTTCGGGCTGGACTATCTTCCCTCCGATCGAGGTTATCGACGCAATTACCCTGGATCATAATAGAGGACTTATGAATCATTAAAACTTGGTCGGCAACTCACGGTTGTAGGACCTGGGTCGTCTAAGTCATCGTCGTGTGGGCTGCTGGTTTAACCAAGCGGTGTATAGGCAAACTCAGTGCTGCTAGAAAACCAGTCTTCCAGATTCATTGCAAGTGTCGTGTGATACTATTGTGTACGTATGTGTGAGTGGGTAAAAGTCATGATGAAAACAGGTATGAAAACGGAGTCAACCATAGGCTATATGCTCATAACATGATGGAGCTTATCCATGACATGCTTGATACTATTATAATGCTTGGTTCCGACAACCGGCAAGAGGGTGAGATCTATCCTGGTTATGCAGCCTACCCTACAGAGACAATGAAAGAGGAAGGATCCTATAGCCTCACAATAATGGCTTCTCGCCCTGTAGGTGAGATGTTTTTGTTGTATGCTGACTTATTTCGAAGATTTCTCTAGGCAGGGGCTTGTCTTTGTGATCCTGAAGTAAAGGTTCTGGAAAAGAGTAATTTCCATTCGTGCCTCACCAATGTACAAGTTCCACCATTGTAAGTGGGCACCTGGAGGCCTTAAGCAAGATAGCATTATCCAACATGCGCAAAGTCATTGTTAATAGTGAATAAAACCTCCAAAAAACCGGACTAGAGAATCGCGAAGTAAGATACCTATGCTCAGGTTGGCATTTTCACACTGAAATCGCGCATTAGTGACTTCGGCAGACGTGCTGCCTGTGTAGGCTTCACTATTAGTACGTGATTGGCTAGCATGTGGGGGCTATGGCAGTTTCATGGTCGAGTCACACGCGAAGTTGCATTTTGAGCCTCATTTTTGAGCCTCATCCCACGTTGAAAAAGAAAGAGGGAGCACCTCTTTGGTCAAATTCCCGGATTGTAAGGTGAATTAGGGGGATTGATTACATGGCGAAATAGCAATTCACCATCAGCCCTGGTTGCAGTAGTACGATAACTGAGGCACAGTCGAGCACCAAACCTCGCCTCAGCGCAAAAGAGTACAGACTCTTATGACTCTTTTACTCCACTACGTTGCCTTGTTCCCAATAAACAAGTCCATTGTTACGAGTTTGTGTAGAATTCAGGAGGCCGATGTTCCAGAAACAGGGCTGTGCCTAATTGCCTTGGAGTAGTCTGTTAGGCATTCTTCTTTTCATCCCTTCAAGACTATCTCTCAGCCAAACAATCATGACTCTAAGTCATTGTTACTCTCGCTCATCCCGAAATAACTCGTTTTCACGCAGGAAAACATCGCAACTATGAGAATTAGTCGTTGCCTTAGGGGCTCATGTCCCCTGTGTTCACCGAGATTGGTGTTGTTTTCTGTTGTTCTGAGCAATAGCAATGTAGTTTACAATGTCTGTAACTCGTAAGTTACGAACCACTGGGACAAGAACGCCTTAAACAGTCTTCACTAGATATAAATACAAGCTGAAATGAATACCCTCCAGAGATAGAACTCATCATTCAACACACACTCATCACAACAATAACTCTTCTATCTCTACCAACATATATCACAGCTACTCGCACTACCAAAGACACTCAACTCAAAGACACTCGACGAACCATCACCTACAATGGCCAACTGTAACGCGTGAGTTCATAATATGCCCAGAGTTCTAATATATGCTAACTATACCCAGTACCGGAAACAACACCTCTGCCCGCAACTGGGGCCAGCTTGTCAACTCCCAGTCTTGTACCAGATGGCAATGCGTAAGTGTATCGGACTCCTTAGAACGTTTTCGAGACAATGCTGACCCCCTTCTAGTGCAACTGCGGTCAGGGCTGGTTCAGCGTGGCCAACAACAACCATTGCCAAAATTGTGCGATTCCGCGCTGTCACAACTGTGTTTATTCCTAGATTCGAGGGTCTTGGATCCTGGGCAACACTTGGATACCTGACAATATACGGCTCGAACCAGCGATGAAACAGTACCATTTATATCACGATTGCATATACCTAGAAGGAGGACGATCAGATTGTTTAGAGTCAGCATATAGAAGGGCCTCTGTTCCTAGATTTTCTTGTGTCGCCAAAAAGTTAGATGAAGGAAGGCTCACGCTTTAGGTAGAATATTCGGTCTTTTTATTTTGGAAATACACTACGCTCATTAATCCTATCTCCTCAGTTCATTGCTCTGTACTGCTGGGTGTTACTAACATCGTCGATTAACTACTTAACTTATGAGCCTATACCGCTAGTTCTTGTCCTGAATTGACTCAAACAGACATCAATTGCCGTATTCATCCTATCCAAAGCACAAAGGTTCATAGTATAATACTGACTTATACCCGCTCCAGTACCGAGGTATGTATGAAGGATAATGCCCCACACCGACCGTAACTCTGAACTCCGTGGTGGTGGTGTCATGTCTGGCCTTCTCTCAATCTACAAATCTCTAGTATCTTATATACACTTTTTGTTATATTAACCACATAACATAAAAGTTAACAATGGCAAACCTCGGCCCTCCCTTCCACCCCATCTCCGGCCTCGCCAATTTCCGAGACCTCGGAGGCCGTCCTCTTCCCATCCCCTCCCGCCCCGACCACACCATTAGGTCCGGCATCGTCTTCCGCTCGGCAGAGCCATCCCGCCTTACCAAAGAGGGCGAATCGGCGCTTCAGGACCTCAAGATCTCACACGTCTATGATCTGCGCTCCCGAACTGAGATTGAGCGCTATGCCTCCGGAGTCCGTGAGTGGCCCGGCGCCGAACGAGTCTTCACCCCGGTCTTCTTAGATGAGGATTATGGTCCGGAGGCTATTGCTCTGCGCTTCCAGAACTATACAGCCGAGGGTAGCGAGGGCTTCGTTGAGGCTTATCGAGGTATCTGGGAGACAGGAACGAACTCTATCAACACTATCCTCTCACACCTAGCCAAGCCGGATCCATCACCTTTACTTATTCACTGCACGGCGGGCAAGGATAGAACTGGAGTTATCTGCGCGTTCATCTTGTCGATCTGTGGTGTTGATGATCAGACCATCGCGCGCGAGTATAGCTTGACTGAAGTCGGTCTTGGAGATTTCAGGGAGGAACTTTTGGCCGCTGTTATGAAGAGCCCTGAACTCAAGGAGAATCCCGAAGGTGCCAAACGATTGCTTGGAGCGAAGCCCGAGAATATGCTTGCTGCGCTAGAGGCACTCCGACAACAGCATGGCTCGGTAGAGGAGTATGTTGTCAAGAACTGTGGGCTGTCACAGGATGATCTTGAGCAAATCCGGAAGAACTTGATTGTGCCTCACACGAACATTCAGTCTTGACAATAACCTTAATATTGGTATATAGACTAGTCCCCAGGGGATTCCGAAGCGGTGACAACAGGGATAGGAACTCGGGTATATAGCATTTGAGTACATTGACAGTTACATACCTCAATTGCGGACTTTCTGTGAAGTAATAGCTAGTGACAAATCACAGATAGATAAAGATGCAAACGCTGTTGTTCTTCTCTGGACGAGTATACAGTCCATGTCTACTTAGTACACGGCTTTATACATGGCGTTGGTATTCTTATTGTACAGTTGCCAAAACGACCTCCACATCCCACATGTATTCATACACTTCAAGGAACCGACGTAGGAATCTTGACCAATCCACGCTTGCGGTCCTCGAACGGCGCACCGTATCTCCATCCAGTTCCCTTCCTTGACCGACCGTCACGGCCGACATCGTCCACATTAATCTCCTTGAATCGGAACTCGTATCGGTCCGTCTTGACTCGCCTCGTCTTCTTCTCCTCGAGCTCACGCTGTCTCATGAGCTTCTGAGCAACTTTATCCTCCTCGTCTTGGGTCGCTTGCTTGAACTTCCTCAAGCTTTCAGCACGCTTGGCACCCTTGAAGATTTCCCGCTCCATCTTGATGAGCTCGGGCTGAGGTGATCGTTGATCAGCAGAGAGCATATTGTCATGGAAGGCCTTGGCGGCATCTTCTCGTGTAAAGTGTCGGGACTCGGACACGGGTTCGAATAGTTGTTGCATGGTAAGGTTGTGTACGTGGATCTCGTTAATAGGCTCGTGTGGCACGTTGTCTCCGCCTTCATGGTAGGAAGTCTTGGGCAGCATGTTCATGACGGCCTTAGCGTAAGGAGTCGCTAATTTCTTGCCCTTGAAGTAGGTTAGCGTTGCCGTTAAACTAAGTAAAACGACGCAAACGTGATTGGGATGATGCTATCAGAGTATATAAAAGTATAACCATGTATGTGTCTTCAAGACTAATCGAAAATTTTGTTTGGTCTCATCATGTAGCAGGGTAAGGGATGGTGTGTAGGTTGTGGGATGTACTCACTTCAGATACCCATTGCTTTTCAACCTCCTTTAACCGCACCACAGCGGCGACTCTCCTCACATCGACCTGCATCTCAGCAGATACCGCTTTGAGCGACTCTCCCCTCCTTGTCACCTTCTCGTAGATGAGCTCTCGTGTGGCATCATCCAACACGGGCTGGCTTCGGAACAAAGGGTTCAGAGGAAAAGGCTGATCTTGGTGAGGACCGAGGTAATTGGGACCCCTTCCAGGCTCAACCAAACCTCTAGCAGCGCCAGAGTTCAACCAATCGAACATCCTCATACGGTTCTTGCTCATCTTCTCGCGGCATGGTGTTGTCGAAAAGGTTCGGAGGAGCGGGGAGGAGGTGCTCCTTGAGGTGAGGGAGACGGCGGCATCGAGGCCAGCCAGCGGCGTCGACGCGCCGCATACTCGAGGAGGCATGGTTACAGCAGCTTCAGATATCCTCTGACTATGTGCTGCATTACATGCGACCCAGGACCAATTGGTTAGAATTGGTTGGATGACAATTCAGAAAGGCTGGGCTTGGTTGGAGGTGTTGATATTGCATTGTCAACCGTAGCAATTTTTCAGCCCCATTCGGAAATTTGATGTTCCGTGCAACAGCCCCAACTGTCTAGACCCACCCAAATGGCCAACTCTACAGCCGAGTTTCCGTGAAGCCAGCACCCATACATTGTGATTTATTATTCCACATCATGACGGGGGTTTATTTAGACTCAATAACAGGGTAGCTGCAGTTAAACCCATATCTACCTGAAGCTGTATTATTGAACTCTTGTATCGCATTATAAACATTGGTATTCGTATGTATCTGTTATCTGCGCCATCATGCTTACAACCATTACGCAACTCCCTTCTTGCCCAGTTCCCGACAACCGTATAATGCCCAACATTAACCCTATAATAAAACTTATGGGCAGCAAGTATATAGATCATTGATTCAGCTGGTGTGTGCTGCTGTCTCAATAGGTTGAGGGCACTGATTCCTCCTCTTCAATTCTTCCTCTCGCCCGGCTTAGGCCGAGATTTTAAAGCCACTTATAACCCGAATTATTAACCCGACTTTGCCATTGAGAGACGACTCTTCTTTGACTTAGCCTTGGCTGCTGCAGACGCAGCAGCCTTCTTGGCAGCTTCATTCTGCTCAGCCTCCTGAGAGATCTCCTTCCACCTGCGCCAGCCGTCAAAATCGATAAGGGCTTGCATGCAACCCCATTCCATGACCTTGCGCTCCAGCCAGACAAAGTTGACAGGCTGTATTATAAGTTAGCTATGCATATTCACTTGTTGAAATCACAGGAACATACCTTGGTCAAGAAATCGTTGCAACCGGCGGCCAGAGCTTCGTGTCGGTCACTCTGCAATGAGCTGGCAGTCAAAGCCACAATAATTACAGGGCTCTTGAACAGAGCAGTATTCTCGAGCCGGTCTTTTTCGTCGAGCTCGTCAGGGTTCTCCTCTGTTGCTGTACTGTTGTCAGGAGAGGATGAAAAGACACCGATTGAGTTTACACGTTCCAATCGTCGAATCTCGCGAGTCGCATCAAGGCCGTTCATGACAGGCAGCTGAATATCCATCAGAACCAAATGGAAACCACCACTCCTCCACTTCTTAACAGCATCCCGACCGTTCATGGCAGTTGACCATCGCACTTTGAGGCGCTTAACAAAGGCCTCCAAGAGCTTTAGGTTGATGGGGTTGTCTTCGACGATTAGGACGTTAATGGGAGGCACGCCACCATTGAGCATACCCGGTGGTAGGTTCGGATGTTCGGTCTTTTTAGTCTTTCTCATTTTCACCGTGGGTCGAGGCGAGGCTGGTCTAACTGGAGGTGTCGAGACACGTACGGCTGACGGTTCTGGAGCGGGCGGTGTCGGTAGAGGAGGGGCAGCAGGCGGCATACCAGGGGCATCTGAAGAGTTGGAATGAGTTCGTGAATGTGGTAGCCTTGGGTTGAAGTGTTGCGTACCATGATTTGCATGATTCGCGTGATTTGCGGCGGCCGCAGCGGCCAAGGACACGGATGAGGCGTTAGCTATCAGTGTGGGTGAGGATGTGTGAGTGCGGCCTAATCTGGGACGATCTGGACGGTCTCGATATGCGCGCGATCTACCAGGCGATGGGATAGGAGGAATATGCCCAGTCCCTAACACAGCAATCGAGTGCGGAGCTTGGGCATTGGCCTGCACCGGGACAGCCACAGGGAGATGTGGTGAACCGACAGCGCCAGCATGAGCAGCCACATTGGGAAAGTAGCCATCACTCGCCTCTGTAGGTCGACCTTCCTCACTGTAGTAGACGTTATAGGCTGGTACAACAGGACGTGGGGAAGCCTTGGGCGCACGGCGTGGCATATCGATCACGAGGGCTTCCTCGACGGTTTGTCCACCTGGATAATAAGCATCTAGCGTTCGCCCCATAGGCTCTTCAGGGTTGAGAAGCCGCTCTGGATGCTGATCTCGAGGTATAATACGGATGTTAATATCGGGAGAGTCGAAGCTTCGACCGAGAGAATTCGAATATTTGCGTAAAATCATATCGCGAACATCGTCGACGAGATCATCTTCATTGACAGTAACGAGAGTTGGCGAGGCATGAGGCCGCTTGACCCAAATCTTGCGGGTCACCATATTTGCGTTGATAGGCGGGTATGTACTGGGTTGTGTAATGCCAGGTTCATTCGTGGATGGGTTCGAAAGGAGAGTATTGATCAGAGTCGTCTGTCTGTTCGATAGCAAGCTCTGCCGTCTGGGCGGCGGGGCTGGTCGCGGTGTTGGCGAGCCAGGGATCGAAACAGCTCCTGATGGTGGAAGGCCAGGAGATGGAGCGACAAATGTTGTTGAAGTCGCTGCTGCCAAGGGTGCAAAAGCGGCAGACTTGGGAGAGTGAGGAGCTTGGTCGAGACTCAACGGGTCGTCGTCATGGTGTCCAGCAAGCTCAGAACCAGCGTCCAAGTCGAATTTTGCGGTCGCTCTGGGGCGCGCAGTGGGAGACTCTGGTGGTGAGTCGCGCGCGTCCTCGTGTATGCGGTCGAGATTGGAGCTTGCCTGGCGTAGTCGCGATGGGGACGACTCGGATGGATTGAGTGAAGGAGAGATCAATGGTGGAGGACGAGTTTGAGGTTGAGGTTGTGGTGGATGCAGATCGCTACCGGGCGGAGGCTGGTCGCTAGAGCTAGTGGCGGTTGTAGCAGGCTCATCGCCCAGGCTCTGCTGATCTGTAGGCGGAGCCGGGTGTTTCAGCGCGTCGTTCGCGGTGTCAGGCGCTGTGGAATGGTCGGTAGCGGGTGGGACCGCGGCGGCTTCAGCGTCTGTTTCCGAGGACGCATTTGCTGCCGAGACTGAATTTGAATTTGAATTTGAGTTTGAGTTTGCTGCTTCTGAAACCTCCCTAGACACATCGATTTTTGCAAAATCATCGCTATCTTCTCGTTGTCGTTGCGAGCCATCGGGCGTCGCTGTCATGCCACGCTGGCTGCTAACGGTGCCCCTAGAATTACTGACGGCACGCCGAGACGAACGATCCCCATCGCCATGCTGGCGAGCTCGATCACGATCGCGATCCCATAGGTGACGGCTTCCGAACGACGATGCGGTATCTGTGGCACTCTTAGTCGACGAAGCTAGCGACCCTGCCGTCGAGTGTCGTCGTTTTGTGAATTTGGCTCGAAGGCGCGAAGCAATATCGGTAGCTCCCATTAGGACGACATGGGCGTCCGTCCTATGTTGGCAGGACGCGGCCGGGACGTGGAGTCGAACGAAGCTTGCAGGTGATATAGCAGGGAGAGTAAGACAGTGACCCGACTGTCATAGGCTGTGACGATGAAGAAATCGCGGGGAAAAAATGAACGAGACAAAAGAGAGGGACAAGATGAAAAAGATCAAATGAGTGAAGACGAAGTAGGAAGCTGGCGTGTACCCAGCTTGCAATATTAACGAAGAGCAAGGCTTCTCGAGCAGCCCAGGGTATCAAAACGAGGCTGATGGGGATTAAAAAAGGGGATAAAGACGATTATCAAAGAGATGACAGCCAGAATTAGGGAGAAGAAAGAAGTGATGGCTTATCATGACACCACAGCAGAAGAAAAAAAGATATCCAAGGGGTAGATCCGCCGTTGCAGTGTTGATGGGATCCCAAAGCTCCCCTCCGCTCGGATTTCAACCAAGCTTTGGGCTCAGACTTCGGTATGATCGCGATTGCGCACTTGTTTGGCCTGGGTAATTTAAGCCGAGTCAGCGCTGCCCTGGAAGTTGTACAATGCACAGCTCATTGCACCCATCCACGCCGGCTACGTCCATTCAAAGGCCACCCGAGCGTCTCCATCAGACAGGGGTATCCAAGTCGAATTGATCTTATTTCCCGTCCATACTCTTTTGCCTCACCTGTCAAATGTTCCCAACCCGGCTCCGAGCGTTGGCACCGAGAAGGAATCCCCGTCATTCGATTAATGGGGCGGGTTTTAAGGCGCCGTTATCAGTTGAATTTGTCCGTAAGTTCCATAAAGCCGCGCCTGCCAAGGGTCTAAAAGGCGTTTGACTCCATTCAGCGGACATGTTTGGCGTGAATCCACTGCCTGAATCTGCTGTCACATATCATATTGCAACGCGTTCATTGCACCGCTTGTGGTTCTGATATCATTCCCCAGCTTCGTTGTCAACAGAGTGATTCCCAGGGCCCTATGGTAGAGTGAGATTGCATGTTCATTTTATGGCGTTCTTTGGTATGTTACGGCCTTTATTTCAAGATCTCAAGGTCCGTCTTGGTTGTATTCTTGTCGCAAATACCTTGATTGATACATCAAGTCCAAGCTGGGCGACTGTGAGCGGGCAAGTTAGGTAGCTTTCCAGCTGTAGGGCAGCAAACGTACCAGACCCAAGTAAAAAAGCAACAAGCAAAGTGAATAATAGGTACGCAGTATCACTCAGAACGTATAAAACGGTACGTGTTCTCCACCTGATACCTCATCTCGAGTAATAACGGTCATCTTGACTTTAAGATCTCTCCGGATGATGAAGAGAAGTGGGGCCTTATTACCGTACAGCTTTAGCAGGGTAAGGTGGCTAACATAATTCGCAGCACATGGTGTCGCAGCCAACCTACACCAATCTTTCTGTCAAGCATCAACCACTAGACATATTTCTCTATCCAGGACAGCAGACAAGACAAGCCAACAACATCACTGCTCACTACAAGCATATCTCTATGGCTCCTATATTACCTCCGGGCGAGCAACCGCCCGACAAGCCTATCCATCGCGGGGCCAAATCGCCAGCCCGTGCTGCGCAAATCCAAGCGCAGAATCGACGGCGAGAGTATCTCGTTCGACATCCGTCCTACTTTGAGAACCTGGAGCACGAGCTCGCTGGTAAAGCCGCACAACTCGAACACCACTGACACTCAACCTGACTTTGCGCCCAGATCCTGTACTTTATGAGCGCCTAGTAAAGAGGTTCCAGACAGCCTCGGAGCGCGAGGCCGAGGGCAAAGCAAAAGGCTACGGCAGGACCCTCGAAGCTGACCTGCAACGAGGAGAATCCAAGCTCTCGCGGCTGAAGGAGGGCGATGGCGTAGAAAACTCAACTGGCGATCTTGAACATCCCTGGGAGAAGCCAGCAGCTGATAAAGCACACGGTTTACTCCTATGGCATGCGTTCCTCGAAGAGCGGTTTGTCCATGGTCTAGACGAGGACTTTGACTACAAGCCTGTTGATGTAGATGAGGACCTTGATGTCATGCTCAGACGAGATGCTCAAGATGCCTGGTTCGACGACGAAGAACCGAGCTGGATTGACGACGACCAACAGCCGGTGGCACGACAAGGCGAGACTGGCGTTCAAGACTTTTAGGTCCGCAATACCCCATCCGACTCCAATTACCCTGACTACCTCGGACCCTCTGTCTCTTTTAGCCAACGAATTACATGTCCAAAACGACGATACCGTCAATTGCCGCATCGCATTACCGCCTACCCTAAAGTTGACCATGCATCTTTGACATGTCGGCATTTTATTGCATTCTGCCTAATTCACTAGGTACATCAACTTGCGTCAGGTACAGCCGCGTTATATCAGACAACATATAACGAACAACCCTGATCTTCACGACACTTTGGCAAAATGTCTCTGGCTGCGCATCGCCGGAGCTGGATTGCTGTAACTACTCCCGTCGGCTCATCGAGCCGTCGTTCCGGCACCATCAACCCACAGTCTCCAACTCGAAGCATGCGCTCCATACTTCGGTTCTTGGCTTGATGAGTTGATGATCTGGTGTGGAACTAAGTCCGGGTAATTGAGTGGCCTGACTGGATAAATGAGCTGGGACGAGCCTCAACTCGAATTGACAAGTCAACGCGGGGTCAATTATCCATTACAGCCATACAACAAGCTCTCGTTCGAATACTAAAGGTCGGCCTTTCTCAACAACTATCGGTCTTCAGCTTGAGCCAAACACAACACAAAACCGCATTTCTTATACATAATTACCATCATGCCGCCTCTCATAACCAACATCTACACTGCCGACCCCTCGGCCCACGTCTTTAATGACAGGGTCTACATCTATCCCTCTCACGATCGTGAGACCACCATCAAATTCAACGACAATGGCGACCAGTACGACATGGCCGACTACCACGTGTTCAGTGTTGACAGCCTTTCCCCACCCTCTGAAGTCACCGACCACGGCGTCGTCTTGAAGACAGAAGACGTTCCCTGGGTGTCTAAGCAGCTCTGGGCGCCCGATGCCGCTGAGAAGAACGGAAAGTATTACCTATACTTCCCGGCACGGGATAAGCAGGGAATTTTCCGTATTGGCGTTGCAGTCGGTGACAAGCCTGAGGGCCCCTTCACTCCGGATCCAGAGCCCATCAAGGGGAGTTACAGTATTGACCCTGCGAGCTTTGTGGATGATGACGGACAGGCATATCTTTACTTTGGAGGTCTCTGGGGTGGACAACTACAATGCTATCAAAAGGGCAACGACGTCTTTGATGCCGAGTGGCAAGGACCCAGAGAAGTTAGCGGCGAGGGCGTGTTCGCTCAAGGACCAAGAGTAGCCAAGCTCACCGACGACATGCACCAATTCGCAGATGAAGTCCAAGAAATCCAGATCCTCGACCCAGAAACGGGCAAGCCAATCTTGGGAGATGACCACGATAGGCGCTTCTTCGAGGCTGCGTGGTTGCATAAGAGGAACGGCACGTACTACTTCTCTTACTCGACAGGCGATACACACTACCTCTGCTTCGCTACGGGTGAAAGCCCGCTTGGACCGTTCACTTACGGCGGACGGATCCTAGAACCTGTGCTAGGATGGACGACGCATCACTCTATTGTTGAGTTTAAGGGCAAGACGTATCTCTTTTACCATGACTGCGAGTTGAGCAAGGGCGTGGATCATTTGAGGTCTGTTAAGGCTAAGGAGATCTTTTATGACGACGAGGGCAAAATAATTACCACAAAGGCGGACTAGATGTCAGAAAGCAACGCAGAGTGCCACGCATGAAGGAACTTCTGCAGTAGTAAATGCAAATAAACTCCAATTATTACCAACTCATCCCGTCATGAACCACAAGCAACCAAGCTATTATACATCTATAAATGCGACTTCCAGGCCCTCCCATATCGTTATTCATAGCGTCACTCACACAACTCCAACACGAAGCTTGTTCAAAGCCTCCTCATACCTTGCTGGGTTATGGTCAATCAACATGCTCGTTCCAAACCTCAACTCCTTGAAGCGCTCCTCAACATCCTTGACATACTTTAGCACGATCCTCTGTGCCGGTTTGCCAATGTGATCTTCTTCAGGTAACAAGAATGCATCGCGTCTCAAAACCCGTTGAGTCTCTATGCTGAAAACTTCTCCTGGCGGTACGAGCTTTCGGTTCGTCATGCCAGCCCTCAGACCTTGCAAAACCGAATGCCCCCATTTGGACGTATCTCCCGACGGAACTGAGGGCAATCCTCCATACCACTTATCTGCCACACCAGTCTGGAAGGCTTGCCATATTCTCTGACGGATCTCTGCCTTGGCTTGTTGTTGATCGTTCTTAAAAGCGAGTGCAACAGCCTGGAAGTCATGCAAAACTCCCAAGGAGAGATAGGGAACAATATCGTTACCATGAACGACGGTGGTAATGAGACCACGAGTTCGCTTGCGAAGAGATGATGACATCGTGCTGGGAGGGCCATATGCATAAACATGGATAGGACGCCTTGGTGGTAGCGACGAATGAATTGGAAGAAGACCATCTGGCTGATCATTTCCAATAACTCTTTCTGGCGCATCGATAGCAGTCACAAAACCGGTGCCAGTTGGATTTGGCTCAGCGAGCATAACTCCGAGCAGTGCTGTTACTGCACCTCCCAGAGAATGCCCACAAAGAACAAGCCCGTAATCCGGAAATTCTAGCAATGCTTCTCTAAGGGTCAGCAACACGCGTCTGTCGCCGCCATATAGTAGACGGCGGGCGGAAGCATGAACTCCCTTGTGCACTTTGTGACCTCGACCACGCCATGTCAAGATGTCGTAATCACAAGTCATATCAGCCAAGACATCCTCAAAACCCAGAGTCCCTCGACAAGCGAGAACAACTGCTTTGGCATCGTGGTCAAGGGAGATGTAGTGTACTAGAGGTACACCTGTCCCAGTCGAACCACTGGCGTCCGTACCGCCCTGCGGATCAACGATGGAGGCCAGAAGAATGCTGTTGGTATCAGATTCAGTGTGATGGACGAAATGCCTGACATCAGTATGAGTGCTATCCCAAGCTCTCAATAAGGGCATTTCTTTGGAGATGCCCATGAATTTGAGGAAAGCAGATCCGTACGACGCAGATGAGAACCGCATGTATCTTGTGATGTTGCGGAGAACATGGGCTTGGGGAAAGATTCCATCCACCGTACCATCACGCCGAAGGCCTCCAAGCGCATCTGAAGCCGTGTATGCGCTCTTTTGGTGGTAATAAGAAAGAACCACAGACGATTGAGAATCATTCGAAGCCATGCTCCAAAGACTTGGACTCTTCCGGACAACCCTGCGGTGACTGACAGACATTGGAGGCGGTGCAAGCAGACCATCCTGTGTAGCCTGCTGAGTCCAAGACGAATCGAATGTTGGCCCACTTAGGGATATATTGGGCGAATGGGTTGGTGTGGCATAGCCTGAATGGATGGAGTATGTATCTGTCTGAGATACCATAGAGTCCCGGCGACGGTCGTGTACGGAAACATAACTTGTACGGGAAGAGTTGCGAGGGATGAGCTCTGCCTTCTCGATGCGCTTTTGATCTATGGAAGAACGCGGGCTATGCATGGGTCTGTTACCGGTCTTCGTGACAGTTGAGACTCCCGGCCGTGGCTTCGGTTTGCTATCTGTTGGTGGCGATTCTTTGTTCCAGATGTTCGATATTGACTGACTTCCTTCTCGAAGAACTTGTCTGAGGCCACTTCTCTTCTCAGTTGTTTGGCTGGAAGCAGTCGACGAATCAGACTTTCTCTTTGGCAATACCCTTTTCGTAGTCGTAACTGTTTCCCGAGAGCCATTAGATTTGCTGCGAGTGTGCGAAGAGCTTACGGGCGCTCGCGGTCTCTTCTGGTTAGCTTCACGCTGCGGGATCCGAGGTTCTACTGGCGAGGAAGGTGGTGAAGCGGAATTCGGCCGTGAGAACTTTCCCTTCTCATCTCGTATCGCGCTCCTCGGGGGTTTCGCTGTGGCCTGCGAACTTGTTCCAGACAGCTGGTCATTGGTGCCTCTGGTAGGCTTGAAACGCTGAGGCGGAGGCGATTTGACACCCGATGCCCTTGGTTTCTTGGGCACTTGAGGAGGCTGTTTGGCTGGGACCTGTGGGGGAGATTCGTCACTCAATACCTCAGTGACAGACGCTGGGATATCTTTGGATCCTTGAAAGGAAATGTCACCAGTCCTAGATCTCTCAAGCTTGTAAACAACACGATAACTCGAGGCTTCGGTGGGTTCAGTTATGATTTGGCTAGAGCGATTGTTGGCTTGAGTCCGCACTCCCTTGCTCTCAACAATTTCTGCGCCTGGTAACAGGGGGAAAGGGAAAGGGCGGGGTCCATCGACGTCGATGGTGACAGTTTGTGTTGAAGATACTGTGTTAGTGATGGAGACGGAGGTATCGGGAGGGAGTTTCTTGACCATTTCATCCTTGAGTTGGTCGATAACTGCTTCTTCCTCTTCCATAGACGTCGACCGAGGAAGCACAATGGCTTCCGTTTGTGGTTTATCCGGGCTGTTGTCTCGTGAAATGATTGGCTTTGTAAAGACCGGACTTCGAGAAACACGATCTTGAATATCGACCCGTTCGCCATCGTTCAAGACAACAACGTCCCAGATAATCTCTTCGCATTCTTGTCGACGTTTTTCTTCATCAACCATCTTCCATGACCATCTTTGTAAGTATGCCAAAGCGCCTAGGCCAAGAACAAGGTCTGTAACACCGATCGCATCTCCGTGCAGCCCAGTGGCGGGATCGCGAAACTCCCGTCTGATTAAAGTGACGATGCTTGCAATGGCCCGAGACGAATCCGTCGAGCCAAAAATCTGGTCGAGAGAGGACAGAAGTAGTTGCGAGAACCCGGAGGCCATGGAGAAGGTTGTGCTTGTCAAGTGAAAGCCTGCGCTAGTCCAAAAGACCGCCTGGGACATGGCATGGTGAAGGTGCTCGAAACTCCGTTCGATGATGGATTCTGCTTCAGCAGTAGACAGATCGCTTTGGGACCGTGAAAGTGTCTCCCTTCCTGCATGACCAAGAACGGTTTCGACCATGCCACGGGCAAGTTCCAGGGAAGACAATGTGGTAACCTTTGCAGCGCTGAGGCCGTAAGAGCCGGCTCTAGAACTGAGGCGAATGGCTAGACATGTTGATCGTGTCGCGAGACTAACAGCTTGTGCAACTGGCGAGGGTAATAAAGTGCGACCGGGCTGTGGAGGATGGTCCTCGGCGTTGGATATGACGCTTGAGCTATCCATGGCGAAGTGAATGTCATTGAGGCTCGGCCGGAAGGACGTTGGGTTTAGGGAAGGAAGTGGAGTTTGAGCAATGGTCCCTATTAAAAGACGATTGTTTAGATCTCGAATTTGTGTTTATGAATGAAACAAAACAATTTGAAGGTCCGAGTACTTCCGGCTCAATTTCGAGGTGGCGGTATGAGCGAAGTTTGCGAATAGCGTAGAGTACTAGGTATTAAAGTAAGGTAGCGTGGTGTTGCGTACCCCAACAAACGTCTGTATTGTAACGACGGTGGCCGCCTCGCCACGACTAACACCAATAGCATGGTCGGAATGTAAATATGAACGTGACAAAGGGACGGACGGAATGGCATGCCGCTGTGAGTTGGTTGGATAAACAAGGAACAAGACTCAGACAGCAGACAGCAGACATGACGAGATGTGAAACAGATTTGCATGTGATCGCCTGAGAGAGTGTGCTGTATCCGTACCTGCTTTACAGCTTTGAAGCCTGATCCCTGTTAATTATTAATCCCTGATGGCACGGTCTTTAATACCGCCTTGATTGCTATACTTCGAAATGGGATATAACTTTACGTTACAGGGTTATCGCAACGGCCTCTTAAGTCAAGGTTTCCCATCTTTGGCCTCGCCCACTATCTGACTGTACCGGGTGTCGTAGCCTTGAGAAGCCACCAATTTCGGATGTCTAGAACACTCAACCTCTTGACGCGACCCTTCATGCCTCCACAGCGATAACAAGATTACCGATACACATGGGTCAACAATCAACAATTACACACAATACTCAAGTCGTTGATAGGGAGAGCCGGAACGGCGGGATCGCGATGCCGTTCATTGCAACCCCGGGAAAGACAGGGGTCTCACGTTCAGCTTCATATCTAGCTGAGAGAACTAGATTGTGGATCATCAGGAACCAAGACGCCTCTCAATCTGATTTTGTCTCTACTTGTATGAGCATGTGCTATGACCCTTGAGATGGTGCGCAGCCTAAAACATAAGGGTTCTTGGCAATATCCGTTGCGGCTCAAGACCGTTGCTAGTTTCTGGTCCCCCAGAGTTCTGGAATTGGCCCACTACTCAGCTGTATCGCAGAATTTAATGGTTTAAAGTTTGACAGCTGAGAGTCTAGGTTATACGGCCATGATAAAGGCCGGTCTACCAGGCGGTGAAAGCTTCCTTTACACAAGAGCTGAGCTATCTACAGGTCCTAGCTCGTCAGTGCGAGAGGTAGCAGCTATCTTCGAGCCTCCCTTGTATATCTACATAGAAACCTCTTATCTCACTGAGCAAGTAAGTCATCCTACTGACAGCAGCGGTATGCAAGCTCATCATCATTCATCTCGCTCGAGCCACAATCATCTTTCCCAATTGAAGACCTCCCTTTCAACCAATCACAAACCTCGGTTCCGTGGTCTAGTTGGTTATGGCATCTCGTTAACACCGAGAAGGTCCCCGGTTCGATCCCGGGCGGAACCATACCTTTTGGACTTTTGTCTCTTTGTTCACCTGGCCTCGGCGTGGCCTACGACTCGCTGACCCCTGGATGATGGATCATATCCCGATATAGAACCTCAAGTGGGGCACTAACTTTAGGTACAAGCTCAGCTCAAGACTCCGCCCATCTTCTGGCTGAAACTGAAAAAGACCAGCCTCCAGATCTGACATTAACAAACCTCTCAACTTTCTTACACGTATACTTTTTGGCCTCAAGTTTTTCTTACTTGCTGCTCTTGACAATTGTTCTTATTTTGTTCAATCACTAGAAATCTTGTCTGAGACAGAGCCCATTTCCTGCGCCGTAACCCCTCGAGTTCAACCCCGCCAAATCCCCCACCAAACCGACACCGCCATGGCTCAAGAAGGTATCTTCAGCGCCGACCTCCTCTCCTCCGAGGTCAAGGCCGCTCTCCCTGAGGGCTACACTCTGCGCGCCCTGCGCAAGTCCGACTTCGACAGCGGCTTCCTCGATTGTCTGCGCGTCTTGACCACCGTCGGTGATGTCACCGAGGCCGATTTTGCGAAGCAGTACGACAACATGGCCGCTGCTGGCAGCTACTACATCATTATCATCGAGGACACATCGCGCGGAGATAAGCCTGTTGTTGGAACTGGCGCCCTCATCACTGAGCGCAAGTTGTAAGTCAATGCTCTAAACCCTCCCATAGACAACAATGCTGACCAATTCCTCCTCAACAGCATTCACAACCTTGGCGCCGTCGGCCACATCGAGGACATTGCCGTCGCAAAGGACCAACAGGGCAAGAAGCTCGGTCTCCGAATCATCCAAGCGCTCGACCACATCGCCGAGCAGGTCGGCTGCTACAAGAGCATCCTTGACTGCAGCGAGGCCAACGAGGGCTTCTACGTCAAGTGCGGCTTCCGACGAGCTGGTCTCCAGATGGCCCACTACTACGAGGGCGGCAAGGGTAAATCCCAGTGATTTCTTTACATATACGATATCATGAAGTGTATGTGCATACCGCAGCTGCGGGAATGCGCATACACATGTTTCTCTTTATCTCATCATTTATTATCTCAGTGCGTTGCACAGAGGCTGATGCGGTTTCGCATGGCGCAGGAAGCAAAATCTAAAGAAGATCCAATATCTAGGCTTAGAGGGTTAGATCTGGTGACGGAAGAATATAGACAAGTTTTGCATCTGGTTCTTCTAAGCACACCAGGCGGTGTGTGAGTGGGATATTACTGTTTGCCTAGGGAATCTTGGAAGTGCCGCTACGTGAAATATGTCGTGTAACACAAGCCATCAGCTGAGTGAGGCTGCTTATTCGGCTTCCGACTTCTTCTAAGCAAACGTAGGTGCCTATAAACGATGAAGATAAAAAACGGGTTTGGATCTTTCTACAAAACCTGTTTAAATCCTAAAGCAAACTCGAGCTTTCGACCATCTTCATTCATTCTAATCGTCTCGCGAAAGCAAATCCAGGACTGTCGCTATGTTTGAGGAGCTGAACGACTCGTTCATCAGACTGCACATTGCTGCGCTGCAAGCAGTGTAAGTCATTATGAACCCAACTAAAAGAACACATGCCAACCGGACCATTTCAGTGTTCGGTCCAAGAACCCTTCAGCTTGCCATGTCGTCCGGCGTCTTATCAACAGAGTCGCCATAGTCACCGATCTCAAAGGCACGCCTCGAGTAGCCAGGCGAAGACTTATTCGGGCACGCCGTTGACTGCTCATGTCGACCGAATCTTAGGTTGAATTAAAAACTAAGGATATCATATTCTATTTTCATACTCGTTTCGCCGGATATTCGTTCAGTTGTACAGTTTATCGACCCATCCATCCGCCATCGACGACCAACACATGTCCGCTCACGTACCCACTCGCCTTACTCGCCAGATATACTGCTGTACCCTTGAAATCATCCGGCGAGCCCCATTTACCAGCGGGAATGCGCGAGGTAATACTGGCCAGACGCTCAGGGTTCGCGAGGAGAGCCTCGTTCATATCGGTGGCAATGTAGCCGGGTGCGATGGCGTTCACAGTAATGCCCTTGGAAGTCCACTCGTTGGCAAAGCTCTTTGTGACCTGGCCGACAGCACCCTTGGATGCGGCGTAGGCGGGAACTGTGAAACCGCCTTGGAAAGTTAGGAGGGATGCGAAGTTGATGATGCTGCCTCGGCGACCGGTTACTGGGGAGGGCTCAAGGTTGAGCATGTGGGCGCCGACATCGCGGCAGAGGGTGAAGACGGAGTTGAGGTTTACTTGGATAACCTAGAGCTCATTAGATGCGTCCTGGAATGTGAAGGGTTATTTCGTACCTCATTGAAGTCACTGTCGGGAAAGACTTCGCAAGGATGTCGTCGCTGGATACCGGCGCAGTTGACCAAGATGCGAATCTTGTGGCCATCAGCAAGGACCTTGGGCACAAGTGCAGCGATAGATTCTTGCGACGATAGATCGGCTGTGTAGATGTAAGCCTTTCGGCCTAGCTTCTCAATCGACTCTTTTGTGGATTGAGATGTAGTATCTCGCTAATTCTCCTGTTAATCTTGCTTCCCAAGCTCATCATGAGATGTTGCGCACCTGAACCAGGATGATGTCGGCACCAGCCTCAGCAAAGCCAATTGCGACAGCTTGGCCAATACCGCGTGTACCACCAGTGATAAGAGCCGTTTGGCCCTCGAGAGAGAAGAACGAAGCAGCCATTGTGAGTTAATTAGGAACACGGGTTAACAAGGTCGTGGTCAACTGAGGGTGGTGTTTTGTCCAATTTAACGAGGGGCAGTTCCGCCGTGGGGTATGACACTATTAATGATGGAGGGGAGCTCCTCCGCCCCAGTTGAATCAAGCCAGGCTAGAATCGGAGCCGAATCGGTTCCAGTTCCTTCTCGCGAGAATTGAGCCGAGTCAGGCCAACCAAACGTAACTAATGTAATGCAGCTCTATTCGTTGGTATACATACATGCGGCTTCTAGTAGCTGCCGGAGAGAATGCCGATGGCCGAGTGTCGGTGATGGAGGTCCCCGCAGAGGGGTGGCCAGGTCCTATCATAGGTCACTTATATGATCCCAGAGTTTTGGTTTCTTGCTCTTATATCTACTGAAACGGCAATTTCTGCAACTAGAAACATTTCGAGAGAACAAAGAGTTAACAAGAATGAACGGAATAAGTTGCTTTCCTAATTTGTTTCGTTAGCAAACCGGACAACATTTCCTCTCTTGGTTGCCCACCATTCTCCAACATCTCCAAGCCAGCCCGGTGGAGCGACAAGTCTAACGCCTCGACAGTTAGTCTAGCGCTTCACCCCGCGGGATAGACTACGGCTCAGTGGGGGAGGGTCTTCACTCAGTCCCGAGCACAAGATAGCTGGCCAACCAGGGCGCTTCCAAGTCATAGTCAAGGTACCAGTAGAGTAAATGCTCCCACTGCGGATAAAGAATTGTCAGGTTTCTTTTCGCTGTCATGGGGGCATGTGGACGTCATGGGACGTCGCGGGGCAGGCCATGCAACTATCGTGGGGCACCTTTTCCGAGGTCATCTCGGCCCTCTCTCCGCGATGTCGATTTAAGCCCAGTTGAGGTATTGGTACGGGCCAATTCTACCCTTGGCAGAGCGAGCTTCAAGTGAGCTCCTCTGATCCAATATTTGTTCGATATCGGCCCCTTCTTCATGACCCGGGTCCGCCTTTTACTAACCCACATCTCACTCTCACCTTCATCTGTGATTCTCCAATAACTTTCTGCATTTCTTTCTACTTCTTTGAACATCATTCTCTCAGTAATTGTTGGCAGAATTCGCCAATTGATCGACAATTGCCCTGTCGTCATTCTCATAGCTACTCTCCCACCTCATTCTCTCTAATCTCTTCATCATGGCAACTGAGCGTGTTAAGGCCTCCGTCCTCCACGGCGCAAAGGATCTTCGCTTGGTGAGTACCAGCTCTCTAAGAGACTCTCAATTGAGGACAGTAGACTAACCAATTGAACAGGAAGAGCGTGAGCTTCCTAAGCCCGCCAGCAACGAGGTCCAGGTCGCCGTTCAGTCCACCGGTCTCTGCGGTTCCGATCTCCACTACTACAACCACTTTCGCAACGGCGACATTATCGTTCGCGAACCTCTCACTCTCGGCCATGAGTCCGCCGGCACAGTTGTCTCTGTCGGCTCAGATGTAACACATCTCAAGCCTGGTGATCATGTCGCACTCGAGGTCGGTCTGCCCTGTGAGGCCTGCGAGCTCTGTGGTGAGGGCCGGTATAACATCTGCCGAGGAATGAAGTTCCGCAGCTCAGCAAAGGCAAACCCACATGCGCAGGGAACTCTTCAGGAGAGGATCAACCACCCTGCTAAGTGGTGCCACAAGTAGGACGCCCCATGCTTTGGAAGTGCAAGAATCTGGGCTAACAGAAACCTAGGATGCCCGAACATGTCACCCTCGATCTTGGCGCTCTCGTCGAGCCTCTATCAGTCGCCATGCACGCCCGAGACCGTGCCGCACTTCCCAAAGGCTCAACAGTACTCGTCCTCGGTGCCGGTGCCGTTGGTCTGCTCGCAGCCGCTGTCGCCAAGGCCGATCAGGCTAAGACCGTCATTATTGCCGATATCCTCAAGGACCGTCTCGACTTTGCTACTGCCAATGGTTTCGCCGATGCTTCTGTAGTCGTCCCTATGGAGCGCCCACAGACCATTGAGGACAAGCTTGCCTTTGCTCAGAAGGTGGCTGCTCTGGTTAAGGAGACTAAGGTCAACGGAGAGGCTGTTGGTGAGGTCACAGCAGTTTACGAGTGCACCGGTGTTGAGACTTGTGTGCAAACCGCCATTTACGCTACTAAGCCTGGAGGCAAGGTTATGATTATCGGAATGGGCACTCCCGTGCTCACTATTCCCATCTCAGCGGCCGCCCTTCGCGAAGTTGATATCGTGGGTGTCTTCCGCTACGCAAACACATATAAGGAGATCATCGAGCTCCTTGCTAATCCTCCTGCCAACATGCCTGATGTTAGCCGTCTGGTCACACAAAGGTACAATGGCATGGACAAGATTGAAGATGCCTTCCAGATGGCTGGCAAGGTACGGGATGACCAAGGCAACCTTGTTATCAAGGTTGTGGTGGATTTTGCCGAGAAATGACTGCATGGCAGATTGTAGATTTACAAATATTGGATGAGTTTTACGAATGGGCGTGTTTATGAATGGGGTAAAAGGCGAATGTGTTGAATGGTGTCTTGGGGATAATAGATACCTTGGTAGTCCGCTACCAAAATGACGACGTACTTGATCAGTTTTTCACCTTGCATTACTATCTCTTCTGTTAAGTGTACCGACTTACACGTGAATTGAACATGGCCCACGGTCGAGTCGGGCATAGGCGGTCTACAAGAGTCACTTCTCAATGTAGAGGTATGTGAACTTATCAATAAACAACCGAAACGCATCATGTACTCGAACAAAGCTGGCCGGCAGCTCAAGTCTACAGCTCCGAACTTCGCTTCCATAGCTTTAAGGTGGTCCGACTTAGGAGCCTTCCCCGCGTGGGGTATTTCAGGACTAAGGTTGCAGATCTCGGATAAGGCATCATGAGTCTCGAAGCCAAGGCATCAATTCACCAGCTCTAGACGGGCTCAAAGAAAAGATTTCATGAGTTTTTACTTTTTGTATTTACGAAGCTTTTCTAAAGCCTCTGTCTATTATATAGATGCACTGTAGTTTAAATGCCGCTTTTACTTTTCTCATAATCTCATTCCTTTATCCATTTACAGCCGTCCTTTGATTCACGACTTGTCGGGGAAGCCAAAGTCGATACCGAAGGGAGGGTAGACATATCGCTTCAGCTCACCCTTCTTAGTAAGGTCGTCCGAGTAGGCGTTGAGAGCCTTTATATCCTCGTCGTCGAGCTCGACGATGGTCTTGTTGGCGGTGATGCGCTCGGGGGTGACGGACTTGGCGAGGACGGTGCTGCCACGGGCGACTGAACCATTGTTAGTGGAGGAACTACAAGCAAGCAGAAGAGTTTTGTGACGTACCGTGGTAGCTGAGAAGGACAGTAGAGGCAGAGACACCCCTCTTCTCGGCAATCTTGACAACGGGCTCAGCGGTCAAGACGGGACCACCAGTGCTGCCCAGAGGGCTGTAGGCCTCAATGTGAATGCCCTTCTCCTTGCAAAGATCGACAATCTCCTGCTGGGGAAGACTGGGGTGGTTCTCGATCTGGTTAACGGCGGGGATGATGGTAGCGTGAGGCAGAAGCTCCTCAAGGTACTTTTTGCTGTACTGTAGGAGTGAATGTTAGCTGTGCTCTGGTTACCTGAGTGTATATGTACTCACGTTGCAGACACCAACACCCCTGGTCTTGCCAGTAGCGGGGAGCTTCTCCATGAGCTTCCAACCATCGACGTGGTTGTAGTCGCGGATGATGTCTCGAGAACCGTCGGGGTTCTTGGGGAACTTGTCGTCATTACCATCAGGGTTGAGGAGAAGAGGCCAGTGCTAGCACAGTTTAGTATACACATCTTGGATCATCCATTGCCAGTCGCAACTTACCACCAAGAAAAGGTCAACGTAATCGAGACCGAGAGCCTTCAAGCTCTTGTCGAGAGCCAGCTCGGGGCGAGTGTTGTAAGTGGCCCAGACCTTGGTGACAATGAAGATGTCCTCACGCTTGACACCAGCCTCGAAAGCAGCCTTGAGACCAGCGCCAACTTCATCCTCATTTCCGTAGCAGTAGGCGCAGTCGATCAGTTTGTAGCCATCCTTGAGAGCGTGTGTGACGGCCTTCTCGACCTGGCCGGCGGGGGACTGCCAAGTACCTGGAGAATCAAAAGTCAGTCAATTGAGCTTCTTCAGACTTGTGACATGTGAAAAGAACGCACCGAGACCAACGGCAGGAATGTCCTGGCCGGTGTTGAGCTTGAAGGTAGTAGGAGGAGCCATTGTGTGAATCTTGTAAGAGAGTGGGGGTTGTGATGAGTTGAAGGATGAAGAGAGAGATCTAGACCAAAACAGAGAAGAACAAGCTCGCACAGAAGCGGGAGACCTCGAGATTATAAACCGCGACCACATCATGAACATTCTCGGCCCCTCATACTCCGTACGTAAACTACCTACAGCTTTTACACTTATCCCTCGGAAACTCGTTTCCGTCCCCCCCAAACTGCGCTCATCTTTGCGGGGTCAAGGCCGTAGAACCCCGCCAAACAACGCTAGGTAGGTCCCCGAGCTCCAGGTCATGGAGCATATTCAGGTTTGGGGTGTAGCTTTGACGCAAAACCGCTGATCGATGGAGATTTCTCGGGGTGGGGTTGGGCCGAGTCGCTGCGCATGATACTCTGGTGGTCCATACGGAGTTGAGGCTAACCTGGAGAGTCGGGGAGAACCCCGGTCAGCTGTGAACATGGTGCCCCCAAAGGTTAAAACGATGCTTCTAGATTCTTGAGAGAAGCCCGAGAAAATAGATTCTACCGGGTGGTTCACCTAGACTTCTGTCAGCATAGGCAGGTGGGCGTGCGGTCTAATTTATACTATTGCAAAATCCAACCCAAGTTGTAAGATTGTGATGAATTTTGGTGTAAGCAACATACTTGCAGCTTGCGATACACTGCGTGGGGGTTGACTTTGACAGTTGACTGCAAAACCTCGAGACGGCCCAATCATGAATATCTTCTTCTTGATAATTGGTGGATACATTAAATACTTGTCACTCGATTCTTGATTGAGGATCTACTGATTCATTATTAATCCTGAAACCCCCAACGTGAGCATTCAACCAGAGTCTATCGCCAAGACCCTTTCCTCTATGTCGTCCTCGTCCGGTTCTAAGGGAAACGACACCAAAGTATACATACATAATATGAAAAAGAAGTGCACTCGATGGATAATATCCCATTACAACAAAAGATGTGCCATAACTCCCCATCCACTGTCCCTAGTTTTCTGCGCCCGCCTCTTTTCCTCATGCCCTGTTTTGATTCCTTTGATAGTGAAAAGGTTAACCCGAAACAAGAACCCAAAGCCTAGAGGAAGTTAGCAACCATGCCTCTGGTATACAGCGTCGGCCTGGAAACAACACAGGGAATGCAGCCCATGTGACGTTGCCCGAGACGAAAAACGGTCAAGACTTACAAGAAGAATATCATCAGTACTCCAAACATCTTGGCAATCAGCCATCTGTTGCTCGATACTCGGCTCCAGTACTTGAGAAGTTCTCGCTGCGCTCCTTCGACATTATCCACCACGTCTTCTGTGTTGGCGTCAATACGCTGGATCATCTCGCTCTGTTCCGACACCATGGTAGCTAGCTGTCCAAAGATGCTTCCCAGTTCGCCGATGGTCTTCTCGATCGCTTCGATTGCCTCGCCTCTTTGTTGAATGTATGTGTTGGAAGGTTGCGCCTCCTCCATCATCAGCAACTGTTGATCACCGACTGGGTTGAGGGAAAGAGTATCTTGGCCCGGCGCAGGCGAGTTGCGAGCGGGTGTTCCGTAGAGCGGCGAAGCGGACTGTTGGATAGATGGTTGAGTATGCTGCGACACTGAGGAGATGAAGTTCTCCGTTCTCGATCGCGACGCCTGGATGTTCTTGGTTCTGGCCTCGAGAACGTCCTTGAAGTTGACAGAGACATCGGTAAGTTTGCCTTGTAGCAGGTAGACGACGTTCTTGTTGTGCTCGCCCTCTTGGTCGGCTTTAGGATGTTGCTGCTTGGTGAGCGTTTGTAGACTTCCAATTTGCTGATTTAGAGATGAAAGATCTTGCTTGATAACGAAGGTAAGCTCGTTAATCTCCACGGGACGGTCGTCGAAGAGGGTTCGTCGCTTCGCCACTATTTCTGAGGTTAGAATCATCGGGCATTCGCAACACATGTAGGCCGGACTTACGTTGTGCTAGCTTTTCCAACTTGCCCATAGTCGCTGAGATACCACGGCCAATCTCGGCAGCCTTCCTGGCGAAATCGGATCGCCTCTGGGGGCCAGCAGCATGGCCGTTGGCGGCATCTTTTTGCGCATCAGTCAAAAGAGACCTGCGCTGAGAGCTGACTTTGGATGATGATTGTTTTCGCTGTGCTTGGGCGAGTACCGACTTGAACTCGGAGGTTCGGTCTTGAATGGATGCGACAGCCATGGTGGCCAAATTAAGAGGGGTTAAGGATAAGGCCGAGATGTCGGACTGCGGCCAGCGCGGCTTCGGTTCTCGATAAGGATCGCGTCGATTTTATGGTAGCGGCAAATATGCCACCTTTGCGCTTTGTGTTTTACTGACTATGTGTCCAGCCGTGATGTTGAGTATCGATGTGGAAGGGACTGAATCAAGTCTCGGTTGGCAGCGCGGGCGAAACGAAACGGCGTGAGGGTGGGCGGGTGACGCGGACACGAATGCGAATTGCAGGGTATTAGAAAGGAGTAATTTGTTAATTCGAACGAAAGCGCAGATCGAATATGGTTTGCGAGAGAAAATCTAGGGCGTTGGGAAGAAGGCGCAAAGCTTCTGGACCGTGGAAGGCTCAGGTACAGGGACGTAACGAAGAATGCCAGAGAGACAAATGAGGTCTGGACTGGTGTCGCTTGTCTACTAAAGGAGATTGGATTGGATCCTATTGATTGGGGACGTGTCGTTTGGTTGGTTTGTTCCAGACTGGCCGAGGCAGGGGTAGGCACAGACGTTGATTCGCCACGCTTCCTGCTCTTGCTATGTTGGCCTAAACCTGCATGTGGCTTAGTCGAGATGTGGCTGAGTTATCCACCTCCACGATTCGTAATAGCAGGGGATTTTGATGGCTGATATCGAAGAATGAAACTCTCTGCAAGACTTCGCGATGTGATTGATCTGCATGATGAGCGCATATTCTCGTTGGGACCAATTTAGAGTCCGGCCGACTCATTAGGATTGCACGTGATGCTTCAGTTACATTAGAGTCTACAATACAAATGCTATTCTGCTAATATTTGATCTATTCCGTGTTCCATGAGATACCCTCACAACACGAGAAGATGTAGTTCTCAACACTGTTGCTTTGTTTTTGAACGGTCAACACCCTCGTGAAGACAGGATAGACCCTGGCTGGCGAGCTGGTGAGACAATCATTAACATGTCAGTTTATGATGTATCTCTAAACAGCATCCAGCTGACTAACGCAATTAATTAATATCATAAATGGATCGATCGGATCTACCTATCCTGTAAGTGTCGGTGCCCCTTTATACTCCGTATATGTAGCCGCGAAGTTTGAATTCTCGTATCAATCCATATCAGTCCTCTTATTTTGGAATCAAGTGGGGTCTACTCCGTAGCTTGAGCGGGAATGACGGCATGTCCCCTTACCCATCGTAAAGCCACGCAATAGTTGACAACTAGCCAGTGAATTACAACGTCCTAGACATGAAAACACATTGGCGGTTTAAGTCAGCATCTGAGAGCCGTTAGAGGGTCAACACTCGGAAACCCCGGTCACCCAAGACGTGTCATTGCCGACGTCATTCATCCTATCAAGATTAGGTCGACAGGGACATTGTCGACGTCCTTTTCATTATGATGGTGGTACGTGCGGATGTGCGACTCAGCGTGCGACGTTCGTGATGAATGCTGTGGAAGTTTCTCCCACATTTAGAAGCGAAATAGCCTTGGGGGGAGAACTCAGGAAGCCACATGGATGCGAAGGGATTGTAATGTTCGCGATGTTATCCGGAGGTCCATTCATAATAGACACCAGCTAAGGGTAAAGGACCAGAAGGGTTGATCCCGGTTGCGTTGTAATGAACAGATCGAGACACTAAGCCCCGTTGACCAACAAAGCCTTTACCGACGTTCAGTCTCGCAAGACTCGAACAAAATCATTCTGTATTACGTTCGGGGGAAACGCGAGATGGACACGCGAGCTGATACTATTTGGGCTCACAGAACTTGGAGCTCTCTGTTGAGTCGTCGCCTGCCTCGACCAAATCTCGAGACACTAATAACAACTTCTCCATCTTGAGAAAGGTAAATGCCACGGCACGTCAAAAATAGCAATGGCCAGTTTTTGATCCATGTCTTCGCGTACGCGTGGGTTGTAATTACTGCTACGAACATCCATGGCACTAACGCGGAGTGAGTGACGGGAGCCCACCTCAATGGTGGTAGCAGCTGATCTCGTAACTTCGTACCACTGTTGAAAGCGCCTGGGCTACGGATCTAATGTTGGTTGACTCCGCTGATAATTTCATCATTTTTCTTCAATCGACCCATTCAGTCTCTGTTTCTTTCCCATCTTCTTCTTCCCCTGCTCCTCCTGTATAACACCTTTTGCGATATCGGCTTCTATCAAAGAAGCATCTCCGGACTATCGCCTGTCGGTAAGTATCGTGTATTTTTCTTCAAGTTTCAACGAGGCTGGGCAAACTGGGGTATCTAAATGTTCCTTGGTGCGTGTGTCTTCCTTGTCTTTTTTAGAGGTTGCGGCCCCCAGAACAGCCCGAGGTGCCCCATCCACCTCCGTCATCCAATCTCCAACGGGCGACCACAGACAGCAAAGCCCAGCACCCAGCACCCAGCACCCAGCACCCAGCACAGCACAACCTAGCAAAAGTGCCTGACCGCACCATTCGCTCGCTCGCTCCCGACCACCACCTCCTTGTTCTGCTCCATCACCATCCCGTCGCCATCCTTCACCTGTTGCCGCTGGCTTTTGACTGCCTTTCCCTCTGTTGTATCTTTCTTTGTTCTGTCTTCATCATCTCATTCCTATTAGTTTAGTGCCTTATTCCGACCGTCACCGTGCTTGTCATTTTCCTTGGGTTGCCGACCTTGTATTTTAAGCTCCTTGTCACTACCGATCAACCGTTCCGCATCGCCTCCTCCGCCGATCCTCATCAATACCAAACCCGATAAGAAGCTTGCTGCACCTAATTCTATTGCCACGTCTATTCAGTCCAGCTGTTTTTGACGCCGTCGCGAACGCCTGCACCTCGTCGAGAATTCGAGTATCGATCAAGAATGCACCGATAGTCGAATACCGACGACCAGCCAAACACGACATGGAAGGGACATACAATAATCCCTACGCGCAAGGGCAATCGCAGTCCCCATTGTAAAGACTCTCTCCCACTCTTCAAGGTCTATCCTTTGTTAATCCGCAATCGCCTTCTAGATCTCCTCAAACTCCTGGTGGAAATGGATACCAGGTAAACGTCAACCGTCAAAAGACGAGGAAATGGGTGCAAGCGCCTGTTCAGAATTATGATGGTGATGACTGGGGCGCCGATGAGTTCGACGATGACGAGCCACCACCACCACCTCCTGTTCCTCGAGTTACAACAGGCCTCCGTCCTATCGGTCAACGATTACCATCCGAATCATACGGGCCTTCCCCGAGGTTGGCCGCTGCTGTCGCTTCTAGTTCTCGTAGCTCTAGTGGTCCACCCTCGCTTCATCTCCAGACTCAACATCCAGCTGTATCATCGAGCACAGCTCGCCCGGAGCAAGTCCATAATGTTTCGTCACCGGTAACCGGACGAGACGGGTCACCTGCTCCTTCAGGCGCTGGGTCCTCGAAAGCGCCGAGCTACCACCAGCACCCTGATGTGCGATCCTCTACCCCGCAGAGTACCAGCAGTTCCGCTGCTCGAGCTTCGCCTTCGATCCGACCTTCCGAGCTATACCGCCATGTAGATGACGAGCGTAAACTTGGCGGCTCCCCGTTGTCCATCGCAGAAGCCGTCGCCCCCAAACCAGGCGATCGCTCTACGCCACCCATCAACGAACAGAATCGTCAAGGACACGGCCAGTCAGATGGTCCTGCTGTTAATAAAGTTCAGAAGCAGCCGACTTTTGATAGCATTCTTGCAAAGCGTGACTCGCTTGACGTAGGACAGCAAGGGTTCAACGATGCACCGGTTCATAATAGTGATGTTGCTTCGCAAGAGGCTAAGGATCATAAGGAGGAGCCTGTTATTCATTCGCCCGCAGACATAGACCGAAAACGATTGTCTGTCAGTCCGCAGCTTCCTGATGTTGCGCGTATGTCCGTATTTGGTGCCGACTTCTTCTCTTCAGGCAACAACCCGAATGCCCCCCCTTCTGTTCAGGACCCGGTCAAGCAAGAACAGCCTTCAGCCGCCAGACAATCGAACGACAGCCCTGGAAATCTTTCTACATTGGACGAAGACTCTAGGGACAGCCAAGACAACACCAGTATCCCTGGGCCTGACAACGCTTCTGCCCACAGCCAATCACTTGCACCCGCGAATGACCCGCGATCCGTTCCACCTTTGCGTACGCCAAGCCCGAATGCAAAAGGACTGTTTGCGGCGCCCATAGAGCCTCCAGCTATCTCAGCTTCGACAATCTACAACGTCACGCCAACGGAGCCCTTACAGCCTCGGCAGCCGGAGTACTCTCCTTCAGAGTATGAGCCAGCTTCCGCCCGGACACAGGGTACAATGAACACTTTCAACACATCACCTGTTAAGGAAAGTGATATGCTGAGCGAAGAAATCATGAGGTCCTTGAGCCCTATTGCTCCAACGCCAAATTCTACACTCTCTCCTCGGCCTCCGCCTGAGAACACTCAGTCTTTGTCACCGGGTGGCCAAAACGATGTACGAAACAGCAGTTATACTCTCAGTGACTATGACAGTTATTGGGCTGACTCGACCGACAAGCCCGGGCAAGAATCAAGCAAAGAAGCGGAAGCGCAGAACAAGCCCATGACAGAAGTTGCGCCGGTGCCTGAACCACAACAGCAATCTGCCGAACAACCTCCATCTGGTGCTTTGACCTCTAGCGAAACTCAGCCTGCTCCACAGCCTGAATCTCCAAACCATGAATTACGACGAAGGTTTTCCTGGGAAGCTGGTTTCGATTCTCCCCCAAAGATTCCTCAAATCGAACCCCCGGCCGGTACTTCCAACGACGAGGCTCCCGTCCCGACTTCTCCTTCGCCTCTCGCAGCATCAGACGTTCAATCTCCAAAGGATGTGGCCTCGGACACTGTAAACCCAACCAGAGAATCCCCGCGAAACGTCGAACCCCCGAGAATCGTTATTCCTGCCTCCGGCGGAATCTCGCATCAGGTGTCGAAAGCTAGCACTCTACCGCCAAGTCAACAGCCAGCTACTTTGGAGCCTCCTTCTCCAGTTTCGGTGGAAAATGATGATGCTACACCGCAAGCCACTGAAGATCGTCGTCCATCTCTCGCGGATAAGACATTAGCTCAGACACCCTCAAATCTTACGTCAGCAACACCGCCTCCAGAAAAGTCGACCAGGGCAGCCCCCTCCAGCGAGATTCCTCAAACTACTCCATGGCGCGATATTATGAGCTTAGCGACACCTGTTCAAAGGACTCTCAAGTTTGAAGCCGGCCTAGACACACATCGAACGTGGGAGTCAGGTTTGGAGAATTGGCTCTCCAATCTCATGACCGAGCATCCCGAATATGCGAACGGAACATCTTCCTTCTCCGGAGCCGTCGTACCATCAAGTCAAAAGGGACACGCGTCAGGCCCCAGCGTATCTCACAACCAGCAGCCGTATTATCAGCAGTATCTCAACGCGAGCTCTCCTACAACAGGGCCAGCAGCAAGTCGATCTCGATTAGGCCCATTGTCAGCACCATCTGGCACCAGCGGCTTCGGAAACTCAAGCAACCAGATTGGTACCAAGAGCAAGGAACTCATGCAGTCTGCTGGAAAGATGGGCAAAGGATTGTTTAGCAAGGGAAAGAGCAAATTGCGTGGAACTGGGGACAAGGTATTTCACTAATGCTTCTCTTTTTAGAACCTGCTGTGATGGGCTTCTTCCTTTTTTTTCCCTTTTAGTGGGGTATTTGTTGGATTAAATCTCTTTTCATCATGCGCTTCGGGGCTGGTGTTTCACTCTTGGCCTTATGATGAGACGGGTGTATGAGATAGGAATTCTACGACGCTTGTTCCCTTTTCTCCTCCCACATGTCATCATGCTGTTGCCCATCCATCAGGCTATGTGACAAGAGTGTTTATTAATATTTCTTTGGTTGACAGGGCGAACCAACATCTCCGGTACAGACAAAGCCCAAGACTGAAAGACGCGCATCGTGGGGTTTAGACCGTCTCACAAGATCCCGCGCTGATTCATACTCCGAAAAAGACGTCGTGAACTCGAGGCCTTCGACCCAGTCGTATCATGCTCCCCAATCCTCCCAATCCTCCAGTATACTACCTTTTGGCGCTGTGCCCTCGACTGGCGAATCAGGTAAGCGAATTGCTTCACACGAGAGCTATGGGCCTCAGCTCTCCCAAGACCCATCTGCCTTTGCCAGTAAAGAACATGATGATAGATCGCAATGGCATATTCCAACACCTGTCGATGAGGCCACGTGGGACCCTTTCAAGGACACAGACCTTGCAAAGGCAAAGGAAAACGCTTCCGAGCACTCAGGAGCCTTAGTCACAAACCAGAATCAACCTCAGCCGGGCTCTGGCGCGGAGGCGTCCTCTAGTAAGCCATTCTCTGGCAACGCAACTCCAACGCCTGCCAATAACGGTATTCGTATGGTGCCTTCTGAAGAACCTGCTGGTTCGTCACATCAGCCAACATATGTCTACACTGCTGTCGCTTCTCAAAACACGCCTGCCAGCGTTCAGCCTCCGCCTCAATCTCCAAACCAACCCCACGATTATTCAGCTGTCCCTCAACGGCATTCGTCTTTTGTCGGACTACCGCTTATAAGAAGAGGTTCGACTTTTGACGTTAATTCAAAGTCTGCTGAGCCAAGAACTACCGAGCCTAGAGCCACTGAGCCTATAGACGAGCGTGTTTCCATTGATGCTGACGATGATGACGCTTTTATTCGTCAGCAGGGCACACTTACATCCGAGGTCACCGTTGAATCAACCCTGGTCGGAACAGACTCTCTTGTACCGGGTAAAGAGTTCGAGAAGGATGTCGATGAGCCAGAACAGCCTGCTGCGCCCGTAGACCAGCAAGTTCCGGCTCAGCAGCGACAACCCCCACAGGCCCAACAGCAGCTGCCACAGCATCCATTCCAGATGCACCCAGTTCAACAAGGGACCGCACCACCGCAGAATCCTGCCTATGGACCCCAGTCGCAGCCAAGAATGCTACCCAACATGATGGGTGGTAATCCAGTTCAGAGGCTACCTCCATCTGGCCCTTGGAAGCTGGAGGAGAGTCACCTCTCCGAGCCTCTGCATCGCGTTACTCCCAAGACTCAGCAACTACCTCCATCAGGCCAATGGAAGTTAGAAGAGAGTCACCTCGCTGAACCTCTTCATGTGGTCAACAGGAGGCGAGCTGGTACGGGTGGCTCGCAGCAAGACCCTTTCTTTGGCTACAACAAAGAGACCGGAGATGTGCCCCCTTCACCATCCTCAAGTTCTACAACTCAGCAATACCATCAACGACAGAAGCCTTCCGAAGTGCCACCGTCCTCGGCCAATCGGTATCCGGGTCTCTTCCCCAGCCAACAACGGCGTCAGAGTAACTCCAAAGAGGGCCAGCCTGGACCTGGATCTCAGTTCATTAGACGACTATCTCAGGAAGGGGCTCCACCAAGGACTGGGACAGGTGGGAATGAACCAATCCACGATGATCGAAGACCGGCCATCTCAAGAACAGGAACTGGTGGAAATGAATCTATTCACGATGACCGAGGACGACCAAGGAAGGCCTCGGCATTGTTCAAGGACATAGGTCATCGCTTCAGGAAGAGTTCAACTGAGCGGCAAGGCACGCCAGAACCCCAGCCTCAGCAGTCTCAACAGCAACAACAACCCCAACTTGTAGAACCTGCCTACGATGCAGCTTCCGTATCCAGCGTGACAACAGATGGTACCACTGATAAGAAGAAGCACAGGGCGAGCTTTATGCTGGGTTTGAGAAACAAGGGTTTGGCCGATCAGCGACAGAAAAGTCAAGAAAGGCTTTCAATGCCTCCTCCTCCACGTCCGGATGAAGCCAGACCCGACTCGTCGATGGAGAACAAGAGGGGCTCTCGGTTTTATCCTGCGCTTGGACCTGTGCCTGGCCAACAGAGACCCGTCGGTCCGTCGCGGGCCTCTACTTCGAATCTAGTCAACGAGTTGAGCCAATCTGGAAGTGCTACACCTCCCGCTAAGAAGCGCTTCTCAGCTTTCAACACCAGGGCTGCCGTCTCTGGTGTTTTCAACCGACCAAGTAGCGGCACGTCCTCTAAACCAGGAACTCCCACTTCTACGAGGCCACTCTCAAGTCACTTGGGTGCCCAGCAACCAGTTGCCTTGGAACGTCCTCACCCAGGCTTTGAGCGAAGTAACACTGCCGGGCCAACCTTCAATCAAATTTTGCCAACTCCCACGGGCGCACCGGCGGCTGATGCCCCGGAACGTCGCAAAAGACGAGGTTCCGCCGCTGGATTGATCTCTGGTCTCTTGGGGCATGTTCAAAAGAACAAGGAGTCTCAGCAGAGCCAGCAGAGTGCGCCGCTTCAGGCCCAACAGCCTCCTATGCAGCAGCCGCAAGCTCGGCATTCTTCTGGGCCTCAGCTTGGCTCTCCCCAGCCTCCTGCGCTACAGACTCAGGGCAGGCGATCATCAGGCCCTCAACTGCCAACTCCTGTTCTTCCAGGGCCACAGCTTGGTAGTCCTAAACTGCCCGGGGCTTCTTTCGAAAGCCCTAAGCTCCAGAATGCTCAGCTCAGTGGTCCTCAAACTACTGGACCGCCACTTGCTAGCCCTCAACCGCAGAGACCCCAGCAATTTGGCAATCAACAGCCGCCCATGCTTCGCCAAACGACTGGAGGTGCTTTACCCGCAGAGCAACCTCCGATGTCGAGCGACAGGCCTTCGTCGGGTGGTGTTAGAGATAGGCAGGCTCAGGCAGCTTACCGGAACTCGCGCCCATCACCTCTAGGCTTCGGCTCTACGACACCAGCGGGAACTCCTCCTATCGGGTCGATGAACGAGCACAGTCGCCATGGCACACCTCAGACCCCTTTCAGTGTGGGACAAACTTTCTCAGATGCTAGATCTGGAAGGATGCGATCGATTTCTCCTGCTGCGTCGGCTATCCGTACTGCCCCAACAACGCAAACTTCGTTCAATAACCAGAGTACCGCTCCCACAACACAGACTTCGTTCCTTCAGTCATCGCGCCATCAGTCATCGCAGTCCCTTGATAAACTCGCGCAATCTAAACATGAGGGCAGTCAGATCCAGAGGCCCGTTACCGACTCACCTAACATGTCGTTCCGGCATGACGCAAGGCCTAGCCAAGCGTCAGACAGTGGTATGCCCCTATCTCCTGTATCGCAGATGTCCAAGACAGGACCGCCATCGGTCTCTTCTGTGGCTACACAGAGTCCTCGTCTGAACACTTCCTTTGCGGCTTCAGGCAGACGACAGTCTTCGCAGCTTTCGCAGCCTGACACGCCTGTGATATCGGCAGTGTCTGGCACTCCGCCTATGCAAAACCAGGCGTTTGTTAATCGGGTGGGAATATCGCCGCAACAGCAGTCCTTCCCTCCTGGGGTTCAGCAGCAGCCTACAGGCCCTCGACAGACGGGCCCTCAGCAAGGCGGCTACCAAATCGCCCCAGGTCAACAATCCCAGCCCAGCCTTCGCACACCATCTGGTAGTCAGCTTGCGGGACCATATCCACAGGCAGGTATGGCTCCTGGCCGCCCACCCATGCAAATGCAGCACTCTAGTGCAGGTCCGCCAGTCCCGCCAAAGGACGGAGCGAACCCTCTACAGCAACCTCAGTTTGCCAACGCGCCGGTTCGTCAAGGTAGCCCCGGAGCGTCGAAGTGGAAGGGTCTGAAGAACCGCATGTCTGGACAGGCTGCGCACAAGTCGGCACCAAGCCAGGGGAAGAGTGAGGGAGACAAGGAAAAGGACAAGTTGACGGCCAGCAAGATCCTTGGGGCGTTCAAACGAACCTCGAAGGCTAATCGGGAGTCACAAGTCATTCCGGATTTGCAGGCTTATCAGCAGCACCAGATGCAACGACAGCAGCAACAACCCCCACAGCCTGGGCAGCAGCAGCCTCAACAATTCGCTGGCCAGGCTCCGTACGGCCAGACGCAGTCTCCACGTCCATCCTCACAGTTTGGTGGTCAGCCTTTTGGACAGTTGCCAACTCCACGACCGTCGTCTCAATTCAGCAACCAGTCTATGGGGCAGTTGCAAGCTAAGCGACACTCGTCAATGTTTGGTAGCCCGAATATGGCACCACAGCAGCTTCAGAGGGCTTCGGGATCTTTTCCACAAGGCGTTCCGGGTATGCCTCAGCCGGGTATTGGCCAGCCACAGCCAAACTATGCGTATCAGTCTCCTCCTCAAGCTCAAGGACAGTTCCTTCCTCCGCATTCACCACAGGCTCCGTTCCAATCTCCCGTTCAGCAGCAAGGTCAATTCTCGTCCCCTATGCAGCAGAAGGGTCAATTCCAACCCCCTCCGCAACAGCAGGGTCAGTTCCAGTCACCGCCATTGCAGCAAGGCCAAGGCCAGTTTCAGTCGCCTGTCCAGCAGCAAGGGCAGTTCTCTTCCCCTGTTCAGCAAAAGGGGCAGTTTCAGTCTCCTCCGCTTCCCCAGAGTCCATGGCAGCATCAGACGCAATCGCCCGGGGGACAGTTCTCGCCTGCTCCCTTCCAGCAAGCCTATCGTCCAGGTCAAGGGCAAGGAATGGTTAGCCAGAGCCCAAATACGCCGTCCCACCGGAGCCCTTCGCAATCCCAATTCCCACAACAATCTCATAGTCCAGCCCAGCAAAGCCCTCTTCATCGAGAGGAGTCACCTGTTCATATTTCGACACCTACGTCGATTCATCACCCTACTCCAGTGCATGCCCCATCGCCTCGTCCTTCGTTGTTGAACCTTCAAGCGATGATCGCATCCGAAGACAACGAGGCGAATCAGGAGGGTCAACGTGAGAGCACACAAGCCGCTCCTCGAAACGACCACAACAACGCAAGCCACCGTGGAAGTCCCAGCATGCAACGATTTGCTAGCGACAGTCCCCACAGTGGTAGGAACAGTGGAAGCCCCAGAGTTGGTGCCAATCCTTCACCAGCTCAATATGTCTCCCCAAGGGCCAGCAAGCACTACGAGAACGGTGCTCCAAAGACACAGGCCCCCGTGATCTCCTCGCCTGGGGCTGCTCCTGGTTCTGTTGTCGAAGGCCACGCTGTGACGAGTGCCAGTGAGAAATTCTCGCCCAAGGTGGAGGACTCCCAGGGTGTGTCGCTTAGTCCTCCAGCTGTAGTAAGCGACAATGTCAGCCCAGCCTCAGTGAGACACTCTCCCTCAGGCATGAGTGATCTGGCTGCACCCGAGACCAAGCCTAGGGCTGGTCCGTCCTTCCACGCCGAGCTTGAGGACACAGAGGATGCCCGAAAGCGCACGCTGCGAATCAACTCCCAAGAAGAGAAGATTCACTACGATCCTAATGCTGATTCGGATGGAGAGCCACCTCCCCAAATGAGCGCGACTAGTTATCCTGGACAAGAGTGGAATCCGTATGGGATGCCTGAATTAGGCGATTGGAATGAAGGGTTGGAGCGATGAATGCCCTTCTTCCTATATATATGCACATCACACTTAATATTTACTACTGCAAATTTGTCTTTATTTCTTGTTACATGCGGACCAGCGATATAGGTCGATAACGACCCTCTTTTCTTCAACTTCTGGATCTAATAATGGCCGCTGTTGGTCACCTCAGGATATATCAGATGTTGGAGGTTTGTTGTTTTTGTTCCATCACAGCGTTGGCGTCATGGGCTGTATACATGTATCGTACCTATGCATTTACACAATTTGTCGAGATATGGGAGGAAACATAACAGTAATAACAGAAAGGAACGCAGAAAACACGAGAGATGGAAGGAAAAGCACACGCATCTACGCATATATATCTTTTTAATCGCATATATACACATTCCTTCTATATCAGTAACCGATCAATACAGACTACCACATTGAAGAACTGAGCCAACCATGTATCAAAAGCCAGATACAGCTAGAGAGTGACACGCAATAAGAAAAGAGATGTGGCGGTTGTAAAGCGCTGTAGCAAAACAGTAGCAAGAAGGGGATCAGCAGCGACAGCAACGGTGTTCTTGGTGATGCAATGAACCTTTGCCTTTCTTTCTCGGGGGGATGAAGTTTAGACTAAGTGGCTGCGCTTCAGAAAGAGTCCTAAGGCTCAGTCTCCAGATCGAAGATGTCTTTCGGGGGATGCTTTTAGATAGTCAACATGAACACGTTTCGTCCTCGAATTGCTTCCTTACATTTGGTGATCGGGAAGTCTATTTTAGTATGCCCATGAATCCACAATCGTATCGAGATCAAAACTCTAAAGAGGTATTCCTGAACGGAATCAAAGCCAAAATGACAGCCTGGGTATAGTACGCCGCTCGATCAACAACACCGCCAGTCAAAATCCCAACCGAGCCCTGCTTGTTCTTGGAGTTTGTCTGTCCAAACACTTGATCATCGGCATGCCCCAGCTCCACACCCTCCTTTAGCAGTTGGCAAGTCTTTTCTGACAAAAAGTAGGCCGACGTGCGTGCTTTGCCAACCTTTCCGTCCTTGCCAATGATGACGATCCATGCGAAAGAGCAGATGGATTCACCCTGGGGTTCAACTCCTCCCTCGATTCCAACCCAGAAATCGGCTTCTGGCTTTTCTGCTTTGGCGTTTTGTGCTCTGTTTGTCGCTCCCCGGAGAGTCTCGTCATCTGAGAAGGGCTGGTCTGAGACGTTTGAATCCACGCTAAGACCTTGGAAGTCGTAGGAGCCTGGTAGCATCTGTGTGAAGCCTTCGCGTGTTGCTTTGATCTTGGGAATGTTGTTTGAGGCAACAATGACGGTCTGTTGAGGGGTCTCCATTTTCAAGGCCTTTGAAGATGCGAGTTACACTGTAGTGAGAATCGCTGAGGGGTTGGTCCTGTTTCCGTTAGTCAAGTGAGATAAGATAGTTGTGCTCGAACATATGCTACCTGGAGTGACAGAGAAAACTAGCCGCGTTACTTTGGAATTGTTTGGGTGAGTCTTTGAGTGATTGAGCCGCTGAAAATACCTCAAACTCTCATTCTCCACTCCATCCAACCAGTGTGAGATTGGACGCAGTGGCTAGTTAGCAGGTCTTTCAGGAAAATCTTAAGATGGGTATTTTAGTTATTATATTAGAAACCTGTAAAGGACTTAATCTAAGTTGGGAATAGTGTTTTCTTTCTATTTATAAACCTTTGGTATATAAAAATTTAATATTAGATCTGTTTACTTCTTAAATATGGGACTATGTAATTAGGTCCTATATAGCACTATCTAATAGTTAATTAAGACAACACTTTAAGATAAAGATGTCTTTGCTCCCTGACAAAAAGGGGTAGCTATCGCACGATTAGAGACCTATAGAAAGCTTGTAACTATTAATTAAGGTAAGTGGCTAAATAACAGGCGCAGAAGTTAATATCTTCGCAACAGACTTGATATATTTTCAAGTTGATTCTCAACTTTCCAAGACTTGAAACTAATATTGCTCTATAGCTAATGTTATATACTCACTGAGTAACTGTCCCGACTTTAGCCTTGCTATGGATTATGGATTAATCTCATTTATACCAAAAATATAAAGTATCATAGTCTAAGCTGTGTACTTAACTGATCAACTCTGCCACATGTCTATACGGCTGGGTTGAGTTTTGAAACAAAATGGTCACCTAACCCTTATTGTTACAGCCCTAGCCAGCGGTATGTTTCACCTACCATTGAACAACCCCCGCAAGACTTTAGACGTCGTGATAGGGCTAGTATTGTTGATGATGACCTCATACTCGCCCTTTTCGACACACCACTGGTCTCGTTCCCCGTCAAAGTAGGACGCAAGGTACTTGATCTGCTCTTTTTGCTCTGACCGGGCTCAAGATGAACTTTTGGCGAACCCCTCCGTCTACTTGACTGACCGGTTCACCTTGGCCGACTGCTTGGGCTGAATATACAGCTGAGTGACTTCAGCTCCCTTGGCTGAACCGGTATTGTTGGCCTTGAGGCAGATCTCTCGCAAGGCTTGCTTAGTAACTAGAGCGTTTATTGCATTTCTCCTATGCTCCTGGTCGTTTCATACAAAATGCTTAGCTGTCTCTTGTATCCAAAGGCTTTGAATACCTTGAACAAGGACCGCAGCGCATAGTCCAAATAGGCAAGGGTCCTCACCAATAAATTCAAAGCCCCGACCATCCAGAGGCGCGCCACCTCTGCTTATTGAGAGTCGGTCCTAAAATAACGTGGGTGTTTTTTTGCGACACCTTCTCGTGCCATCAATCAACCAACTTGTTTGAGAAGTTTCCGATTAAACATTGAGCCTAAAAAGCCGTGTTACAAGGGAAGCAGGCTGCTGGTACACTCATCTTTCCTTTAATCACTTGCTGTGGATCGTATACTCTCCACTCATAATTCTAACAAATATAGCGCCGACTCGTCCTCCAAGTGTTCACGGATTATAAAAAGAGCACCGCAAGACTTACCGACACACAAGGGAAGAAAGATTTGTTATCTCAAGGATCGTTTGTACAGCTCCGTAAGTGGGTTGGCGGAGCACCCAAAAGTAGTCTAGCCTTGTCCGTGACGGGATTTTGGCACGTTAGCCGACGAATATCCGGAGAAGCTACCGGCCTTACCTATCTCGGCTCTAGCAAGAATTGTCTCATTGGTGGGGTAGCCCCAAGCACTTTAAGAGGCATACAGCCAGCAGCAAGATAAGAATGAGTTTGTTTTGTCCGAGTTCAAGGTTGAATGAAGTCAACACGGATGTGGAAACAGGAGATTTGAAGAAAAAGCTTCCAGCAGAGTTTATCCAGGGTACAGACTAATCATTATCAGTGCTCTGGAGAGTTTATATCTCCTGCTGTGTTCAGTGATAGATAACATATATATCTACAGTCCAGGTTGATGCAAACCCCAGCTTGCTTGGATTATCCTCTTAGATACTAAGACCCCAAGACCTTAGTCCAGTCTTGTCCCGCGATCCAAGCTTCGACACTTTCAAGTTGAGGAGGTGATTCCAGCTGTAGGCGCATAACAATGTCAGCCAAAAGCTCAATTTCTAGGAGTAGTGAGGCAAGAAACTCACGTCATTGGGGTGGATGGAACCAGAATTATCGCCGCCGTGGAGTCCAATCTCATCGACAAAAGCAAAGTTTTCCTGGAGTTCAATCTTTAGCTCGGAAGGACAATCAAAAGTAAACTGTCCAAGAGGTAGCTGGACTAGCTCTGTTTGATAACCGGTCACCTTGCTGAAAGTCCCTACGAACTCGCGCAGTGTGAACCATCCGCGATATCCAACGACGCTCTTTCCGGGGGATTCTTGAATGAGGGCCTTGACGAAAAGTCCAGAGTCTTGGTCGTGTGCGATAAGAGGAAGCTTATTGTCGAGATCCAAGTTCGTCGCGAATTGCACACTACCGCTCTTTTTCTGTAGCATAGTGTCAGTGTGCATGGATTTGTAAACCAGATGTTTGAGAACTCACTTTTGTAGGCTGGGCCATTGGATGGTCTAGGAAATTACTCAAGAAGTATCCTGGAACATAAACACTCGTCTTTGCCCAAAGATCCGGCTGGTTCTTCTTGCCATATTCTTCCGCATTGGCCTTGGAGTCAAAGTGGCACACATTTGTGTACTTTCCATTCGTCAACTTGGTCACATTTGGAAGTGATGAGATGACCAATCTCTCGAGACTAGAGACCTTAGCAGCTTCATCAATAATATTTATGAGCTGCTGCGTCTCTTGCTCCTTGGCCCATTCGTTGAGCAGCTGTCCGGGTTTTGGCTTTTCCCGGTTGTTAGGGTCGTTGTAGATACCCCAGAAATCGCTGACGGCAAAGATCGCGTTTGCGTCTTCGAATGCTTCGGCGAGTGAGTCTCGATCGTCTAGATCAGCTTGTGCTATCTCAACACCGCGGGCCTTGAGAGTCTGTGCCTTGAGGCTGGAAGGGCTGCGAGTGATGCCACGAACATGCCAGTTTTGGTCGTTGAGAAAGGTGTTTACAACAGAGCCACCTTGGCCGCCTGTGGCACCAATGACAACTAATAGTTTCTTAGTGGCCATTTTCGAGATGATAGTGTTTTGAGTTCAATAATCGATAAAGTTACAAACGTTGAGTTTGACTAAAATCCTTTCATTGCTCGGTTTTCTACGCATATTTATATATACTTTTCAACATTTGATCAGCATTTAACAAACTCTATCAGTCATTCCATTATTCACACTAATGATCATTCCCAATAACGTTGTATATCCTTGCAATCGTATTGCTTGATAAGGCGACTGATGTCGTTATACACGGGTGCAGTTGTAGTCCCACTAAAGTCCGCTCTGAGTCCGCTCCATCCGCTCAATCCGATGCTCATCACCTCGCTTTTGTCCGCTCAACTCCGCTCCTTGACCTGGAACTCTTCCTCATCTTGCATCCAATCTTTTCCCAGCCAGCGAATGCATCGTAACACCACGACGCTACTGACGCTACTTGATTTCTAATACTACTTCATTGTTATCACAAGCCAATGATTCTGAGTGATTATTTTTAACGTTGACTACCTAAGTGAACTCTTCACAATGCCGCCCTCACGAGCCCGCCATTCTTGCCGAGCATGTCGGTATGGCTTCACTTGCATTAATAATCTGATTTGGCCACTAACCCATCCTCCTTAGACGCCTTAAAAGGAAATGCAGCAGGGATCTGCCATCTTGCTCCATCGTATGTACACTCTAAGTATCATCCATGAGCCAGGACTGATCGACCATTGCCAACGACAGTGTGACCGCCTTGGCAAGCGATGCGAATACTCAGATCTAGAAACGCCCCCAAGCTCTGACTCTAGCCCGCCCAACTATGCAGAGCCTACACACCAAACACCTAACCTTATAATCTCGAACCAACCATTCCCGTTACCCTTCTTCCTGGACCAAAATCACTTTACGCCATTGAACGCCAGCAATGCACTGGCTCCAGGTCCTCGGTATGACCTGCAACAGATTATAGCAGAGCACCTAACCCCTGCTGATCTACCAGCCCTCTACCAAGATTACTTCTCTTCGGTACATGAGTGGCTTCCCATGATCAGCAGAAAGCGGCTTACATACGTCGACCCTTTCAGCCAAGATGCCTGCCAAGACCTTACTCTCTTGTGCATGAAAATCTGCACCATTCATCCAAAGAACTCATCCCCAAGCCAAGAATCCTCGTATATATTAGCAAAGTCACTGTGTTCAGCCGCCGAGAGCGCCGGCTTAGTCTCATTACGACTAGTCCAAGCTCTAGTCCTTTTGGCCGTCTACGAGTCTTCTCACGCCATATATCCCGCCTCTTACCTTACCATTGGTCGCGCGGCAAGGTTGGGTATGCTGATGGGCTGGCATGATAGAGATGCCCAACAGCTTTTCAAACTGGGAGATAGTTGGTCTAAGCGTGAAGAGCAGCGCAGAACATGGTGGACTATTTTTGTTCTGGATAGGTTAGTTACCATTCCTACTCGTAGTATCTATCTCCTAACCAATATCCGTCTACCAGGTTTATTAATATCGACACAAGCGGGCTGCCGTTCGCCGCACCGGAACCATGCCCTGATGAGTTGTTACCAGTCAACGACGAAGATTGGGTCTTGGGGAAAACAGTACCGAGCGAGCCTCTATACACTGCTTGCTTCAGCTCCATTACAACTCTGGGCTCGTTTGCCAGAACATGTCAAGCAGCACATATGCTTGGCAAAGTTATACAACACAAGGAGACGAAAACCAAATCTTCGCACGATATTCTTCAAGTTGTACAAGAAGGTCAAAGCCTCCATCGAGCTCTATCCTCGTTGCAAATATCTATCGAAGAGCAGTGGACAAGCGACACTACTTCGCCAGATTCCTCATTGGCGTGTGCTCTCGGTATTTGCATATGTGCGCAAGCTCTTTTATATGGATCTTATGGTTGCCCCGATGCCCCTGGAATAACGAGTAGGGAGCGTTTGGCCCATGAAACAGAAATGCAGAGCGTGAGCGTTCAAGGTCTGAGGACTCTGGGCGGCTCCATTGTTCCCAAACTGGTTCAGGCCCGTTCTGATTGCCCGCTCCTAGCAAGGTGTTTCTATACTGCTTCTAGCGCATGCTCATGGTTCATTCGAGAGGACTACGAGCAGCAGATGCGCAGTGCCCTAGCGACTATGGTGGTTGGGTTGAGGCGTCTATCTGGGCGCTGGACTATCGCAAGTAGGTATTCCGAAACTAATGTCTATGCAAGAACTGACGCTTCTAATAGCCGAGTACATTTCTCTGCTAGAACAGGGCGGTATCTTGAATCTTGTGGACAACGACCCTGAGTATGAACCGATTCATTGTGGCTAATAAACGAATTTCCGGTTCCAATACGACTTGACGTTCCGAGACATCCGAGCAGCACACGCACAGATGGCCTGGTGTCTACACCATCAGTAAGAGGAAGCCGCAATTTCTCTGAGAAGACGTCGAATACCAAAAAATCATTTCAAGATCAGGATATTAATCGAACTCGAATTAAGTTCAAAAGTGCTGAAAAGTCATGATGCACTTCGCAATTATAGCGTGGTACTGGTAGTACTAGATGGTGGGTCTGCAACTCTCTGCCTTTGGTTTAGCTCTCATTACGTACCAAGCTTGCCAGGCCCGAAATCGGTGGATCGCCTCTCTTCGCTTGTGAATGAGAAATCTTCTGACAACATCCTCTGCCCAATTCGCTCTTGAGTGAGTGGACCTTGATAAATAAGGGTCCTGGAAACACTCACTGGCGCCACTGAAGCTCGAGCTTTCATCAACTGAAGCAGCTTCCCATCGGGTCAACAAAACAGCCGCCAATGCCTCAAGAGCAAGACTCTCAACACAATGGCGTGTTACATGATGAGACCTCGCCATTGCTTCCTCAAATACCAGAGACCAACGAGCATGCCACGTCAAAACCATTGACTGACGCCCATAGCCTCTGGGCCGAGGCCAAGCTGCTGTGCCAGTACTCGCTCCCATTGATCGCAACATATCTCCTCCAGTATTCATTCACTGTTATCACAACCATCGTCGCCGGTCGTTTGGGGGCCGAAGATCTCGCTGCGTCTAGTTTGGCCTTGACGACGATGAACATTATCGGCTTCACCGTCTTCGAAGGCATGGCCACAGCACTCGACACGCTATGCGCTCAAGCCTACGGTTCCGGTCGCTACACCGGCGTGGGAATGCACATCCAGCGCATGCTTGTCTTTATGACAATCGTCATGGTTCCTGTCGGCGCCATCTGGCTATGCTCTCACTGGATCCTCCCTCTGCTCGTTCCTCAGCAAAGCCTCGCCCTCAAGGCCGCCTCCTTCTTGCACGTCAGTCTCGTCGGATTGCCAGGCTATGCATTTTTCGAAGCAGGTAAGAGATTCCTGCAAGCCCAGGGCGAGTTTGGCCCAGGCATGGTCATACTCATCATCTGCGCGCCCGTCAACGCTTTTCTGAGCTGGTACTTTGCCGTCAAGCTCGACATGGGTCTCGAGGGCGCCGCATTTGGCCAGGCGCTCGCCAACAACCTGCGTCCTGCTCTTCTTCTCCTGTACGTCATGTTGATCGGAAAGAAGTCTCATATATGCTGGGGCGGATGGGATGCTCGTGCTGCCTTTGCAGTGCGTGAATGGGGCCCTATGGTCCGCCTCTCTGTTGCTAGCACCGCTGTTAACGCTGCTGAGTGGCTCGCCTTTGAGATTCTAATGGTCAGCACTTCCTACATCGGCACCCGTCACCTCGCTGCCCAGACAGTTCTCAACACACTTTCTATTGTTACTTGGCATGTGCCATTCTCCATCAGTGTTGCAGTCACCACTCGCTTCGGCCATCTCGTGGGTGCGGGCGCACTCAAAGAAGCCCGTCGAGCTGCAATTCTATACTCTGTTGTCTTCGTCGTTGTCGGTGTTCTCGACGGCGCTTTTCTGTTCGTACTGCGCCGGCCGCTCGCAGATCTATTCTCCGAAGACACCACCGTCAGAGACCTGGCCACCGGATCTATGCTTGCCGTTGCCTGCTTCCAGATTATCGACTCGGTCATCTGCGGTACCAACGGTGTCTTGAGGGGTCTGGCGAAGCAATCCGTGGCTGCCTGGGTTGTATTAGCGGTTAATTACCTGGCTGCCGTGCCTTTCGCCATATGGCTTGAGCTGGGCAGTCCCGACATGAAGCTCGACGGTCTCTGGATTGGTCTTGGAATCGGCATGGTCATCATTGCCATTATCGAGTGTGTGTATATGAAATGGATCAGCTGGCAAGATTGTGTAGACGATGTGAAGGAGAGGGAGGATGACGGGACATAGAATGTCCGCGAAAGAATCCCAGGAGGCTTCCAACTAATAGATCCTCCCTGGCACTGCATAGCCAAGTGTTTTTCTACTCAGTTCTCATCACATATTTCCCATAGACCCCTAGATATCAATGTTAATACTACGTTGAGGATCCCGGTACTTCAAGTACCATGGGACTACTACGACATACAAGCTGTGCCACATAACAAAATATGCTCGAGGTCCGTTGTGTAAACCTCGCAGCGATAGCCACATAGAAGATGACGACGAGGATCCCAAACAACTGGTCATTACCAACCGACAAAAGGGCAACCGACCAACCAGTAGATAAGTCTGATGATACGGTGCGTAAGTTGTTCTTACAATCGACTGAGCCAGACCACCATCAACTTATTGTTACTGGGTCTTATATATACAGATCGTGCATTATTTGCTAACAAGTGGGTGGTCAGAACGAAAGGTCATATAATGATCTCTAACCAATTGTATCTACAGCTAAGTTCATAATCTCATATCTGATATGTTCAGGCCAACATGGCTTCGATCACACTCTCGGGTCCCTTGTGGTAAATGCCCGTAATCTTGAGTCCTGCATCCTCAAGCAACTTGTGCCACTGGCTCTCAGTCCGCTCACGGTTTACCAACATACCCATCATTGTCCAGTCAAGACTCGTCTGCTGCCATGGTGCTCCAACATCCCGCAAGACAGTCTCGTTGATGAGTAGTCGAGAGTGATCTTTGACCATGGCGTCTCGAAGATGAGACAGGATGGTAGCACACTCAGCATCGGGCCAGTCGTGGAGGATAAGGCGCATGAAATAGGCCTTTGCTCCTCGGTATCCAGCTGGCTGGGGCTTGAAGAAGTCGTGTGCAACAGCTTCGATTGTCCCGGGGAGGTTTCCAGATGTCTTGGCCTCTTCGATGACAGCTGGGAGATCCTGCAGGACAAGTTTTCCTGGTGGACCATCATCTCCAGAAGTCAAACCCAGCAATTCATGGCCAACGTTGCCACCAACATCGACCAGCCAAGGGGCGTTATCGTCAGACTCCTGAACTCCAAGGCGCTCCTTGAAAGGATAGAACTCAATCCAACGAGGTCTCGCTCGGGCGTAGCCTGTCATAAAGCCGTTGAAAGCCTTTCCTAGACGGGCGTTGTCTCGAAGAATACTAAAGAATGGCTTATCGGTCCTCAGACCATATTGAACAGGCGAGTCGTTGGCGTCCTTGGGAACTTGGTAGTTTGTCTTGGCGAGAAACTCTGGAAGGCCCTGGAAGGTTGGGATCATGCCTTCGAAGCTGTAGATGAGACCTCCCTCCATGGTTGGGTCTCTGGTTGACATGGAGAAGGGTGTTCCGACATATGAGTCTTGTCCAACTTCTTTGATAATGCCATTTGCGGCCAAGTGCTTAAGTGCTCGAGCTGTCGTCCAAGTAGTCAGTAAGACTGTGCTAATACTTTAAGAGCGAGATGGGATCATACCGACTAATACAGGATCAGCTTTTGTACCGGCTGCCAACTGCTCACTACTCTGGGGCTCTTCTCCGAGCTTCTGAAGTATCCCCAAGTCAAAGGCAGTTCGAAAAGCGGCAGTTCGAGTTGGTTCACCCCAGCCAATTCTCGCTAGCTGCTCTCCAGGATTCTCCAGCTCTTGGATGAGCGCGCTGGCCGTTGCGATGATTTTCTGCCTCGCGCCCTCATCCCCCGTCTCGGTGAATTGTTTGCCGTCTGCGGCTAGTGCCTCGAGGAGAGAAGCGGCCATGTTGAACAAAGACTAAATCTGGTATGGTTGATGCTAGAAATGGGTCAAGGGACGCAAGAGTGTCGAGCGGATGCGTTCCTCTTAATGTACATCAGTCGCTATCATGTCCTACGGACTCCGTGCAAGAGTCGTACGTTTCCATCTATGCGGAGATAGTAAGCCCAGCGAATAACAATTCAGCCTATTCTGTAGCTATCAGCCTTGTCAGCAGCCAAAACTGATCTTCATTAGTCTAGAATGTAACTTGTCGTCTACTAAACTTGGTTTGACCATAGTCTATTGTCTAGCAGGGATATACCATTGGCCTAGAGAAAGCTGACACAGACGTAAGCCCCAGAGGATTTTCGTGCGTTCTTACTTTGACAACCCTCTCAAGAAAGCAGTTAAAGCTGAGGACTAGCAGACTGGCCATGCCAACTAAAACGATAAGACCCAACGCGGTGCCAGGTACGATTTATAAGCAGTTTGTCATGATTACCATCTCGAGCTGAAGCGCGAAGTAGCAATAAACGCCCTGTCCATAAGCGCGCAGCGCTCTAACGCCTCCCCCGTTCGGGGGGAATAAGATTTCGGACCCGAGACCAACCGAATATTATCTAATATTTCATTGCAAAACATTTACCACAGTACAGCAATTATAATATTAACAGTACTACATAGTAAAGTAAGCTTTAGATATCATCCTGATTTTGATATTAAACGCTAAATAATTCTTCTTAATTTTATTTTAGTCAATTGAACTTATCTTGGTTATGTTCTCATGCCCGAAGTCTTGTTTCCCCCTGGGGCCCCCAGTATAACTTAGTGCTTATCTAGGTACATGTACCTACTGTCCTGTAACATAACTTATTGCTGACGGTCTGGCGGTAAAGCTTAGGATTGGTGCTCCCATCGGGCAAACGCGCAACAGGAAGAAAAACAGAAAAGGAAGTTCAAGGGAAAAGGTCAAGATGATTATGCATCTATCTCAATCTAGTATGCACCGCGAGATAGGGCTGAGCCGCCTTGCCTTTTGATACCTCCTTTGCTGCCAACTCCCAAGAGCCTCCACACCATAATTTTGACCGTTACTTCATTGTCCTCCGGCCCAGAACCTCAAGAATGCGTCTTTCCTATCCTTGGGCGGCGGCAGAGGCTCAGGGTTTCGGTCCTTCCCCTCCAAAGGCAGGCCATCGTTTCCAACATTCGTCACCGCGTTCTGCTGCTTACCCAGGAAGAAGTTTGTCTGGAAGAATGCAGCAACGAGAGGAATAAAGGCCAAGCCGAGAGCCACAACGAGACAGTACCAAAGACTGTTTCTATACGCGGTAATGGCGCCTTGGCGCATAGGATCATCGAATTCGTAAAGAGTTCGGATCTTAGTTACGCTGCTGAACAGTGTCTGTACATCAGTCTCGTTGGCCGATGCAGGGAGATGTTCACGCAACTGGCCAGGCATCTTGTTCGACCAGATAACAGACACGATGGCGCTACCAATTGCGCTTCCAATCTTTGACCACAGAGAAAGAAGCGAGATGACGAGCGCCACGTCCTGGTGAGGAACCGAGGCTTGAGATGCAACCCGAGAACCCACAACAGACATGGAACCTCCGAAACCGACAAGAATCATGGACATGACGAGGGCACCCGTATTGTCGGTGGCCTTTCTACCATCAATAAGGATACCCATGCCGATGATCTTAATACAGAGACCCGCAATCTGGATGGTTCTGTACCGGTGAGTCCAGCGTTGAGCGAGACCTACCAAGGGTCCAGCAATGCAGAGAGCAAGTGTCAACGTGTTACCATAGTAGACCTGAAAAGATTAGCAATAGAATTTGCAGGATGATTTGGTGTTACTTACCCAGTTCTGGTAGCTCCAATCTTTGGCAATGAGGGTATAAGAGGAGAAGTACAGGCCACGGATATTGCCAGCAACTAAGGGTTATCAGTCACTGATATTTCAGGAGGTCTTAGATAGAACTTACGCATATACACGCTGTCAATAATGATGGCCATGATAAAAGTCTTGTTAAATACAAGTCGACGAGGAGCACTTGGTACCTTGGCCCATTTCATCTCATAGGTAACGTACGCGATGAGAAGCACTCCGCCAACAACCATCATGGCGATCAACGATGGGTTTCGCCAGCCGTGGGTGGCATAGGTCTTGAGAGAGAATGGTAACAGAAGTAGAGACCAGCCGAACCCAAGCAAGATCAAGCCAAAAGCGTCAATCTCTTGCAAGTTACTCTTCAGAGCCTCGATCCATGACCTATCCGTTTCAGCTGCAGGCGCAACAATAGCACCATGTGGTCCGTGATAGCCATTCTCTTCTGCTATTTCCCTAGCAGCTCGACGAGCGGCATTACTAGATGCAATGTTGACGATGCCTTCCTTCTTGGCCTTGCGGTCGAGGTAGATGAGAGTCGCAACGGCTGGGGATAGGGCAGCGGGCATGATAATTGCAAACATACCATAGCCCCAGCGCCACTGATCTCTGCCCTGGAGAGCACCCACAATCCTACCAGCGAACCATGTATTGATTATAAATGGCGTGGAAAGTATTGAGCTTGCAAAGCCACGCCACTCGAGAGGTGTCAAGTCGGCCACGATGATGTCGTTGGTAAGGTCCAAGCCAGAGCTACCAATAGCAACAAAAACTTCACCCACAATATATGCCGAGATGGTTCGTGACGAAGCAGCGATAACATATCCGCAGGCGTAAAAGAATATGCAGACGAGGTACGTATAAGGTCGGCTCGTGATGTCGGAGAACTTGGCGATGAAAGGCTTGGAAACGGCGCTGATAATGCTTGTGGCAATAGACAGAGTCGACAGCACCGAGCTGTGCCTCTCAAAGTATGACGAGGCATTGACGCTGTAGTACGATGTTGTAGAAGAGTCTAGCGAGAATGCCCATGCGCAGACGAGGACTGAAGCACCTACGAGCCAAAGAGTCTTTCGATCAGACTTGGCCTCACGATAGACGGCCTCCATGCGGGTAACGCCCTGAGACTGGAGGACATCGCCAACGTTGGAAAGCTGCTTCGGATCGTGGCTGTCTCCCGACATGACCCTCTCAGGCTGACGGGGTGTAGGCGTGATAGCATCTTTGTCTTGGGGTTGTTCGGACATTGTGACTGAGTAGGTCTTGTTTCACTAACACATCTACAACCAGGAGAGAAAGTAACAAAGCAGATGAAGCCACTCAACAGACCAAGTCATTGGTACCGTCTTGAGGCATTATATAGTTTCCCCTTCTTCTCTACCTCGCTTCAGTTGATAAAACTAGCGGCCGATCGTTGCAGTAGAACTGAACTTAGACCCTTGTCATGTATGGAAAAGCGAACCGAAATCACCCGTTCAGGTTCTAACCAGTGGAGTAGCCAAGTCTAATCTAATCAGATCAATCTCATCAGATAAGTGGTGGAGTTTCCACATCGTTCCAAGTGTCCCATCTTGAAATTTTTCCATAGTCAAGGGGTTCTGTCAAGACCCGGGTGCATGCGGACATAAACGAAATATGGATACTCGAGTGGAGGCATAAAGCCTCCTTGGCCGTCGCTTGACAGGTGTGTCTACGAAGAGCATCTTTGATACTGGAGTTCTCATACTAGAACGAGCTAGTTTTGCATCGTTCCTTTGAGCATTGTCCTTGAACTTGCCAAGAACCCATCGTGCAAGCCGTTATATCCGTTGTTCGCCACCAGGGTCTAGAGAGACCTTCCCTACAAGGAAATTCAAGATGTGATCCCAGCAAGGACTTGTGTGTCGCCAGGAACTCTACAGTAGTTGTAGGGCGACCAAGACGGTATGATTCCCAAAACGTTTTCAAAAGCTATTAGAATTTTCTTGGAAACCTTTGACCGGCCAAAGTGTCGATGCGGGAATAAAGAGGCAATGAAGGATTCTCTCGCATATGCGCCATCCGTATAAATTCAAGGATTCATATACTCGTTCGGTCGACTTCGTTTAGCGGGCGAATTGAGCGAGAGAATCAAGCGGCCGTACCTTGCCTCCCTTAAATAATGTTCTCAAGATGTTCCACTCTTGTCGGCCGACGGGCTTTGCATCCCACGTATGACTTTATCGCAGAATATCATCAAGTAACATCAACCATCTGATACAGCCGAGTCAGGGGTAGGTATGTAGGTGAAAGACGACTTAGGTTGGCGAATAGATTCTATGGCCCAAAACAATGAAAGTGCTGGTAGCCTCTGGAGGAGATACTGCTAAGAGATATAAACTGATCTGGCAGCGCACTTCTCAACTCGAGTATTCTAGTAAGATCATAGATATCCAAATGTGATATCATTGACATTCTAGACTCATCGTTTGAGTTTTTCTGAGACACTCGCGATCAGGAAGTAAATCATCCAGCAGTTTAATATATTCATATATATACCTTATGCAATATCTCGAAGAGATAGATCAAGGTCACACATCTAAAAAGAAACACTTTTCCTATTTGCACAATAAAGCATCTGGCAGCTAAGGCATGGCAAAATGCGATGACATTACGTCTGATCCAAGGATTCGCATCGACGCTCAGCCATTGTTATGCTATCTGTGGGCGAATCAGCTAAATTCTCAGCTCGTCGTTTTTGCAAAAAGCTACTTGCAATGCTATCCCAAACTTTGCATATTTTGGACTTATGTCAGCGCCTTCGCCCATCGAGAATTGAGTAATCGTCCTGTTACCATACTAGGAGTGTATGGCCCCAGCTACCTGATGATGTAGTATTTGGGCTCGAGTCTAGTGGAAATCCGTCGGTTCAAGCATAAGCTCCATTACTTGTATAAAGTAATATTGCTTTTATGCTTGAAGCCCATACTACCTATGCTGTATAATTCCTAGTTGAAATGGTCTTTCTCACTTACATTTATAATCTCTACTCTGGTGCTCTGCGTTTGATTATTGGCGGTTATAGTTAAGGTTCTCACTTGTGCTACAGCAAGGCCTATCACGAAGGTATCTGGATATAGAACGCCACAGTGGTCATTCTTGAACATGAGACAAGATCTGGTTAGACATCTCAAGCTGGTCAACAGGGTGTCAACAATCGTGTCTCGTGGAAATGTTATGCTTAGCAACCCCGAGCCCTTGAAAACTTGTGAGTATTGGTACGAAAAGGAATCCTGGCGTAGGATGATTCAGCTCAAACCTCCCAGCCATCAGTCCAAATTCGTGATCTAGTAAGTGAAAGGCATAGAGCGTTTGGCAATCGGATAGCAGCCTGGGTTTCTCATAATAAAGACTCTACTGTAAAATGATAGCCTTCTCATGACTTTTTGCCTATGTTCTCTGCTGACGTTTTGATACCACAATAAGAAATTTTTCAAAGTGAGCGTCAATGAATAGTGTCTCTGGGCTGCTTTCTCCCTCGCAATGCCCCTTGCTTGAACCTTGCAGTGTGCGCAGATAAGGAGAGTACACATGACATAGGAAAGTCCAATCTCGAAGCCATAGATATATTTAAGAACCTTACTCAATATCTCGGAGACATAGGTTAAGAGCACACATCTTAGATAAAGTTGTTCTATATGCATTAAGGTATCATGCTTGACACCTTGCAATACGATTTTCCTTCCCTCAACCTTGAAACAGTATAAGGCCGCGTTATCAGGCCGTCCCTGACTTTATCATGCAAGGAACAAAGCTTTCTAATGCAAAGCTTACGGCAAACATGGCAACGTGGCCATCCGCGAAAGACGCAATTAGAAGACAACACAGTGATACTCACACTAACTCCCTTCGAAAAGGTCTCAAGGCCACAGTAGTTAAATAGGGCAGCGTTATATGATTCACTGAATACTTTCGCTCATGATATTAGCGTAAACCTAATAGTTGACCTGATCAATGCCGATACTAAAACGACAGTTTTTATACACTATCTAAGATGAGCATGAGGCTGGGGCTCAATCCGGTTTAGACGACGGCCACACCTTCGACGGTTGGAGAACTGGTTAGTCAGTCGCAAAGCTGCCTATGAATTTCAGCATAGGCAAATGCTAGACACTTTAGATTGCTATATTTTACTCCTTCTCAAAATTTTATACAGACTAGTTCTTACGGCTACATCGGGGGTAGGTCAGTCGAGGGACTGGAATGAGCACTAGACTACACTATTCATAGCCTTATTCAGCCTGGAGTCTTTTGAACAACTGAAACATGCATCACCTTACAGCTCTGGCAAAAGAGGCTTAACGGTCATCGCTAGCGCTGGGCGCTGGGAAAACCCAGAATAGCGATGGAACGTAGCAAAATTTCACTCAACACATTGTTCACTGCCGTAGATTAACAAAAAGCAAGACATACCGTGACTTGATCGTTTGTCGTGTTTATTTGACTTCTACTCAATCGGACTTGGATTCAAGGAATATGCTTGCTCTGATGTCATGAGGCGTTTTGGACCCTTATAAATGGTAACTAACATGGATGATGGGCACTTGGACCTGGGCACAGACAATTACTGAAGTTGACGTGGACAATCACTTATTTGAAACGGTCCTTTGAACCACTTGCAGTGCCAACTCACCAGCGTAATGTACAAATATGCTGTGCACCAACTCTTGCAGCATTTGCTGGTATTACATGAGGTGTTACTGGGTCAATACGCATGCATAAGTAGTATGTGGTTATGGTTGCCAATCTGCAGGGGGGACAAGCTTACGACTAGCCAGGGGTAAAATGATCAACTTTGCGGAATGATTGATCTCTGGATCCCACCAGGAACAGGTCAATTCTTTGACTCAGACAGATCCATTCCAGTTGATCTGCAGTAAACAAGCTTCATGCCTGTTGGTTCCTCACTGAAAAAACATCAGTCTACCCTAGAGCACACGAGAGTCTTCGTCATTGCCGTGCTTTCTTTGGCTCGAGCGCTTGTCTCGCTTCACTCTCCCTTAGCAATTCGGTCTCTTTCTCCCTTAGCGTGGCTTTGGAAAGACCAGGGGCCCCAGTCAATCATTATCCACAGCACCTTGATTGATCAGAATGGAGCCGTCATCGTCGCCCACTTTACTTTTATCCTCCACTTGGAAGAGAGGACTTTGGAGAAAGCACTTTACTTGCAGCAATTGGCGATGATGTCGTCCCAACAAATGATAACCGCCAAGTACCCTGAAAAATTATCTCCCCTCATCACGACTCAGGAAGGATTCTTCGCCTTCTACTCCCTTCCCCCTTTCAGCTCGTAGCTTTCAGCTATGGCGGTAGACTTTAACAGACGTGGCCCAACAGCCTGGTCAAACGTCAGGCCTGGACTTGTCTGGAATTTACGTGCCTCGGCGATAACCCAGTGAGAGCTTCACTAAAAAGTTAGCTGCTAGATGCTAGAAAAATAAACCGAGCCCCGGATAGGGCGCTGGAACGGCCCCTGCCTTGAATCGCTAGCGCACGGGCTTTCGCAGTGAACGCGCATCCCGTAGCTTAGCTTTATCCAAGCACGGATAAAGTATATGCGCGATACTTCGTGTTCAAGTACAGATCAGTCGACCACCGCAGCGACCGTGAATATTGGCTATGCCAAACAAGGATTAACACAGCGGCAAGCGCCTGCGACGTGATAGCGTGGCTTCAGCGGACGGTTCGTGGCGCAGGCGGTTCCGCTGAGAGTCCGGTTGGGCAAATCAAGGTCTAGGCCTGATCGCGCCTCTCCTTCCCTGTTTGTACTCTGACGTCTGGTTGGCTAACATGGTCTGGGTACTTGGCTTTCTCGTACCGCTGTTCCTTCCCATTTCCTCCAAGCCCTGCAGGTGCAGCGAGTCGAGCACGACAGGTGAGTGAGGCGAAAAGAAAAGCAACATGGAGAAGGCACGATTCATGAGCCAGCACAGTCGTACTTACTTGTACTGAACCATTTCCCGTCTTTAGGGGAGAAAACTCCATTAATTTTCCTGGATATTCTCTGCATCGGCATCATTACATCGTCAAACGGCTTTCAGGACTCCACCTCCCATTACGATCCGCGGCCGATACGATACGACACGACTTTGTCGGATTGGGACCCATCTCCATCTCACAAGCTTGCGGAGAACCAGGGACCGCGGCCGCCCGTGCTACTGCTACTGCTACATACGTATTCGTACAGCACAGCACAACTCAGCACAGCACAATCAGGTTCCAGGTTTCCCTCTTCCTCTCTTTCTCGCTTTACGCACTTCGTATCGAATGCTAGAGCCCGGCAACAGAAGTCAGCTGTCAGAACAAAGCAGCCACAGCATTTCTCATCCGTATCGACCATCAAACTCCCTCGGTCGTGGAACGTGGCTCGCGCAGTTTCAAGCCGCTGTCTCACTCCACTCTGTGAGGGTCGGGGGTCTTGCTCGGGTCTCTTATCTCCCGTCTCCCGTCTCCTCTCGTCTACCAACGCTACAGTCTACAGGACTGTACCTCCTCCGTTTCGCCCTCACTCCGTTCGACTCGTCGTCACTTGTCGGGTCCGGAGGATCCGTCTTTCTTCATTCCCACGTCTGAATTTCCTCATCTCTCCAAGTCTGATCGTTGACTTGTCGTCTCATCTCGACTTGTCACGCCAGGTCAGGTCACGTCTCTCCGGGCCGAGAGCACACGGCGTATTCAACTGACACACAAACCACGCGCCCGATACAATGGACTCGTATGTTGCCATCTTTCCCATCTTGAAGTCTTGACTCAGCACACCTCCCACCACCATCTTCTGTCATTCCGTCACACTCTCTGTCCAGCCCAAACTCTATCATTGAACCTTACCCGTCAGACTTGCCAACTCGAGCTTACGCGTTGTAGATTTATTCCAATGTCCGCCGCCGCTGCCGGCTGGGGTCAGCCTCTCGCGACAAAATCACCAGCTACTCGGCGATCATTAGGCCACTTTCGATCTCTCTCTTCGATTGCAGCTCCCCCTAGCTATCATCCTCGAACTCCGTCACTCACTCCCGACCACACGCCGATTAAATCCTCCTCCTCGACACATCTACCTATAGGTTCACCAAGTGCACCTTCTGATTTTGGCGATGAGATGAGCACCATCCCCGATCCTCGAAGTCGTGCCATAAGCCCGGCCGAAGACAGCGGTGCCGCCACTCCCAATCACCACCCCGACCTCAACAATGAAGTGGCGACGCTCAGCAACAAACTCATCAATGCTATCAACCACCAGACCTTCCTCGACGATTCTTTATCCGCTGCACGGCACGAACTCGATACTGCACGCGATCGAATCCGCACGCTAGAGACTCAAAATGCCTCGCAACGCGAAATGCTGGCTGGTGACGTATGGGTCCGCAAGCACACCGTTGAGGCTGAAAAGAAGGTTTGGCAGTCCAAAGTAGCCGCGGAACGCCAAAAGCGTCTTGATACGGAAATGGACAAGAAGAAGATTGAGCAAGAACTCGAAAACCTTACCGCCGCTCTTTTCGAAGAAGCGAACAAGATGGTGATTGCTGCCAAGGAGGAAGCCAAAGCTGACCACGAGGCCCTACAACGCAAAAATGACCAGCTCAAATCTCAGCTTGCCGATACAGAGAGTATTCTCAAATCACAACAAGAGCAGCTCGTTGAGCTCAAGCATGTAATGGAGCACATGGCTTCGGAACGAGACGATCACACCAACCCGACTGCTCCCTCTTCACCTGGCTTGATGAAATCCGATTCGCGAGACGACCAGCGACCATCTACCGAAGAGCCAGCTCCTTCACTATGGGGTGCTGCTGTCGAGCCCGCTCACCCGACTAGCTTCTCCCACCTTATTCGACCTGTCCTGCGAACCGACTTGTCTTCATTTGATGATTTTGTTAGCCTTACACGAATCTCTCGAAATCGCCCTGGTAGCCGCGTATCTTCAGGCTCTGTGAGTGCTCTGAATGCATTAACTGGCTTTGGTATGGGCGGTTCGACATCAAGTGCTCACCCCTCGAATGCATCTACAACCTCGCTCGGCACACCGATCCCTGGGCCTGGAAGTGCGCCCCAATCGCCAAATACCCCTGCTTCGACTGTCAGTGCTGCTTCAAACGCCTCTGCTACCCCTCTGCCAAGTTTGAAGGACACCAAATTCTACAAGCGAGTTCTGGCAGAGGATATTGAGCCAACACTTCGTCTGGACATGGCACCAGGCTTGTCGTGGCTTGCTCGTCGATCTGTTATCGCCTCGATTGCTGATGGATCCTTGGTCGTCGAACCCGTGCCGACTTCTGGAACTCTCGTTGCTTTGACGAAACCACAATTTTACCCATGCTCCCTCTGTGGTGATTCTCGTAAGGACCCCAAATATCTGCGAAATCATCGATTCCGTACAAGTGAGACCGATTCCGCTCAAAGGCACCCCCTTTGCAAGTATTGCCTCAGCCGCGTACGCTCTACTTGCGACTTCCTTGGTTTCTTGCGTATGGTCAAAGATGGTCATTGGCGAGCAGAAAATGAGGACCACGAAAAGGCTGCCTGGGAAGAGAGTGTTCGGCTGAGGGAGCAGATGTTCTGGTGCCGCATTGGAGGGGGTGTGATTCCCAGCATCCAGGCGCCCCTCTCTGTCGATATGGAGAAAAGCCCACGAAACAGCCACGATGGAAGTGCGACGTCGGATCATCTCGAAGTTCCTGGCTTTCAAACACCACCGATGACAATGGAACGAACAAGGAGCGATACGAGCACGAAAGGCCCGATTGAGGAGCCACATACGCCCCCTTCGCAGACTGATGGGGCAAGGAGCGTACGCAGCTCCGTACAGTCCCTCGACGTGAAGAGCATCGCTGGCTCAGAGGAAACGAAGCGACTATCGATCACCATCCCAACAACGGATTAAAGAACAAGCATCTTTTCAGAACCCCTCGATGTTGACAGCCTCGACACCGTTGTGGGTTTTGTGTATTACTATGTATACTATTTTGGGCTACAGGATTGCATGCATTGCTTTGAATTTCACCTTCGCGGCGTTGCTACTCTACACCCAGTAGAGTGAACTATTACGGAGCTCAAGAGGACGGAGGATTTTTGCCCAATACTATTTACTGGATGAATGTGGCGCGGGAATATGGATGGAAGGATGGAAGCGAGCAAGCAATCGGTCAATCATTTATGGACTGCTCAGGTCGGGGTTTCATTATTGGCGTTTCACGGACATGCGCATCATTCTTTTCGGGCGGCGCAAAAAGGTCGGGAAAGGGGGTTTCCTTGGAATGACATATTTGTCCTCTGCTGTTTTTTATCCAGAGCGTCACGATTGGGTTGTCACCATGCACAACAAGAGCACGCAATACACTGGCATGCATTGGCTTTAACACTTATTAGATTACTCACGGTCGTCAAGCATGCCCTCTGACATGGCCATTAGTTGTAGTAGTAATAGATATGATACCAACTACTCTTGAGATCCTTTGACGTTTAACAATGCTGTTGCTCTGGTAGCATATGCTAAGGTGAGGTAAAAGGGGAACTGATGACCGAATTGCTTGGACATGCCTGATTACATGCACTGAACACAACCATCAACTTGAAACAGTATTCGAACTTGGAACGTGAAAAAATTTATTAGATGGGATTGTGTGTGCACCACTGCCAACATCATATCAATGCCACAACATTACTCCCGACATGTACCAACAAATGAGAATACGCCTTAGTCTGGCGTCCTGGTTCAGGTTTCTAATAACCTCGTCCCCTCCTGCTTTTTGGTTGTGTTTTCTGTGATTTTCTGTTTCAAGATCAAGACACATCTTCTTCCTTCCAGCCTTCTAGTATGAGACCACCAGTAATTTTCCCATCCACCATAAGTCGTAAGTAATAGAGTACATGATGTTACATGGTTTGTGGCGAGGTTTGTATGAGGTAGGTTCCAAGGAAGTAGGAAGGCCTATGGTTGGCCAGGTGTTGTAGATGACTAGGACAAAAGTCTTCGGGTAAATCTACAGCTCATCCTTGACGGTAGCATCCTGCGGGTTCTCACTGGCAGGCTTAGCCTTAGCCTCCTCGGCCTCCTTCTCGCCATCCTTGCTGGCGGCCACATCCTGGGGAGCGGCAGCCTCTTCATCATTGCTCTTGACGGTCTCGCTATTGACACCTTCAACATCAGGATGGGGAGGTGCAACACCAACGTCCAAGTCCTGGTCCCAGCCACCCTCAGGTTCAGGGACTTCATTACCCTCCTCATCGACAACGCGTGTCTTGGTCTCGTACTTGGTCTTGAACTCAACCTTGCCCTCGAGGGCCTTGACCTGCTCAGGGTCAAGGAGGTTACCATCCTGGTCTCGGTACTCAACCTTCTCCTCCTTGGCAACTACTCGGTGCTCAACCTGATCCTGAGCCTCAGGGGCCCCAGAGATACCAGCGTCTTCCCTCTGATCGACTACAGGAGCCTCCTGCTTGGGCTCAACCTTGTTGGCTGCTGTAGTAGGAACCACAGATGAGCTGATCGAGGGAACCTCGCTGTACTTGTCATACTGTTAATGGTGTCAGTTAATGCTCGTTCTATGTGCATGTGGACGTCCAGAAAAACTTACGCTATCATAGAAGGTATTGCAGTCGAAGTCCCATGTGTTGAAGAGCTTCACACGCTTGCAATCAGCCTTGGTCCAGGGGCTACCATAGGCAAGAGGGGAGTAAAGGGTGAAAACAGCGGCTGAGAGGACAAGGAATGACACAGTAGCGATTCGGTTGATGACAGCCGTCTCGCGAGCGCCAACGCCGGGGACACGGGCAGTGGCGTAGTCGAAGAGCTGACACAATGCGATAATGGCAAAGTACAGAGCGGGGAAGTAGTGGTGAAGGAAGAGCTGACGCTTCATCAAATAGAAGGGGAAGTAGTGCAGAGCCCAGCCAAGGACCGAAGTGCCGATCTCGTAGTCGAACCGCTTGAATGTAGTGTTGGCATAGTCATTGCAGCTGCGCTGCCAGCGAAGGACAGCAATGGCCTTGAAGACAACCCAGATGGCAACAGCAATGCTGGAAGACCACCAGATAATGGGGTTACCGAGGAGGTAAACCTGGGTGTGCTGGCGACCCCAAAAGTTGATACCACGGCGAAGAATGGGCCACGACTCAGGGCGGGAATCCCAGGCGTGAGAATCAGTGAGACCGGCGTTGGTTCGCCACATGACCTGCTGGAGCTCCCAAAACTTGCCAAAGAAGCCAGGGTTGCGGTAGTTGACCTTCTCAACATCACCCTCCAACTGAGGGTGGGAGTTGCCCTCGACGTACCACAAGCTGTTGGGCAGAGTACCACCACGAGCACAGGTCACCTCCTGCTGCTCTGAGGCCCAATCGGGAAGCTTGACCTTGTGAGAGAAGAGAACGCAGCCAGTCATGACGTGGACGAGACGGAACTTGGTCTCAATGGTTCGGACGCGCTCCTTAGCGACAGCACCTCGAGTCTTCTTCTTAACAATCTCGACGCGGAAGAAATCGTTAGCATCGCCCTCGAAACCCTCATAACCGTATGCGGAGACCTCGTTCTGCCAGTCAGCCTCGGTGATAGGAGCGCGGACATCATGAGAATGAAGACGGCGGTGTGTGGGGCTGTGGTAAAGTCGGAGAACAGTGCCGTCCTTGATGTACTGGGGCTCAGGAAGGGCGTCCCAGGCATGGGTACCGTTAATAGGCTGGCCATCGATTCCTAGAGGCTGAGTCTGGTTCTCGAGGAGCCAGATGTTGTTGTCGTCCTTGTGAGGGTACAAAGTGATTTGCTGCTGCTTGCTACCAGTAGGGTACATGAGGGGATGAGAGTGGAGGTAACCACCCTGGGTGTTGACATGGCGGATGCTAACACGGCTGCCCATCATGACATCGGCGGGGACATCCTTCATTCGCTTGTTGTTAAGAGTGGCCTGGAACTCGGAGCTCATGAAGCCATCGCCGTCGCCAGGGTTCTGGAGGCAGACAAAGTGGATGGCGAACATGGCCATGTAAAAGGTAAGGGGGATCATGATAAGGCAGAAGACTCGGGCCATGAAGTGCTTCATGAAAAGACGCTGTATACATGTTAGCTACAACACCAATAGTGGCCAGAGCCAAGGAATACGTACCATAGACACGTTCTTGTTATCACCGAGAAGGACCCAGAGCTGGAGAACAGTGAGGGCGCCAACCCAAGCAATGGTGAAGAGGCCAACCCACTTGATGCTCACAGTGATACCCAGACCAAGACCTGTAAGAACAAGCCAGAACCACCAGCTAAGCTGGAAAGCCTTCGTAGGACCAAGCTCGTGCTGGTTAGTGAAGCAAGAGAAGGCGAGGACAGTGAAAGCGGTCGCAGCAACAAGAGGAGAATCGAGAAGGATCAGGCGGGCCTGAGTCAGAAGACCGTTCTCTGTAAGAAGTCAGTAAAAACAGGATCTCGATGAATACCAAGCAGAATACGAACCAAAGATGATGAGGCCAGCGCCCATGGTTGCAGTCATGGTGCGGCAGCCAACAGCCTTGAGGGTGAAGAACATGCAAGGAATCAGGAGGATACCGCAGATTGCAGGGAACATTCGCATCGCAACGTAAGGAACACCAGGCTCAAGGTAGTCCTTGCCGATCTCCTTGAAGTCGAAGCTTCCATCGAAACCAGCGAGCCATCCAGTAAGAGCGATGAGCATCTTGGCCAGGGGAGGGTGGACGTCCATAAAGAACTTGCCCTTGATATACTTTGTAGCGAAACCGCCGAAGCTGTTGATAGAAACGCACATGTTAGCGCATTGATGAACACGAAATAGGAATTGAAGCTATAGTTGAGCTCCGGATATCTAGGGAGACGCACTGGACCTCGTCGAAGACAACACTCGTGGGCTGGTAGATTCTGTAGACACGGACAATGGTAGCAACAACCATGAGACCCAATACCGCCCAGTAGTCGGAGACAGGGAGGAGGAAGACATCGTTGTCCTCAACACCCTCGGACTTGTACGAGGTAGACTTGTTGTTGTTGTTCTTGGGCTTGGACTTGGTGGTGACAGCAACGGGCTGCTGCTGAGGTTGAGGAACCGCGATCGGCTGCTGTTTCTCAGTCACAGGCGTTGAAGCCTTGACTGGCGGTTGGGGACTCTTGCCCCTCGTACGAGCCATGGCGGTCGAGTATCAATATTTCGTTCGAGGCGATTCGATCGCAAGGAGACAATGTGTCCAAATCGTAGACACTCGAATCGTTCGATGTAACGAGAGTTGATAAAAGAAAGCTAGAATGAAAATCGATGGAAGGTTTAGAGACACCTCATCGATGACCGGGGGTTTTAAAACAGAAAGAAGATAAGAATAGAAAGGAGAAAAGAAGAAGGACCCAAAACTTCAATCGCAGACCGCCGTTATGATACGAATATCAACGACAGTAGGCGATGCGATAAGCCTGGGGGGAAGATACTAGGCGATAGGAGGGTTGTAAGAAGAAAGAAAGGGAAGGGATGAAGAAAAAAGAGGGATGAAGCTTCAGGGGATAGGCGATGTTTAGTTAGCACCAACAAACAACCGTATGCGGGCTGAGACTCCAACTGGAACTGGTGATCGGGACTGGGTGGTTGCGGTAGCAGGCGCGTGTCACACTCCTTCCTCACTGTTCAAAAAATTGTAGCTACAGTGGCCTTTTCGGCTCGTTCCTGCCCACTTCACAGAGCTGGAGACGGGAACGTACCTTTTTTGCTGTCAGCCCAGTGGAGGCTCTCCCTAACTTGACCCCTGCAGCGAATCAAACCCGGCCCCGGCCGTGAAGATCCCCTGATGTCCCCGCAGCGCTAGCCCCAGAACAGAGCTTCTGTAGGTGCTATACGACCTATGAATATCGATAGCTCATGACAGTCGAGTTGAACTGGTTTCAGCTCCTGCGAACGTGCTTGACGCTGGCAATCGACAATGACTTGCTCGAGTGTGTCAAATTTGAGTTGAATCGATAGATGGTTTCAACATATCATGTATCTGATGTCATTGGATAAGAGTCTATAGATCGAGTAATGTTACGCCTCTCCCATGCTGTGGCTACGCTGCTGTAGCCACACAGGGGCCCGTTTCCCTTCGTTTCGGCTGTGGCTCCAGCTCTAAACAAGGCTAATGCTCAGGTACGCAGCTTAACCCCTTTTCTTCCTAAGATCTCCATGTTACTTGAAACGCGCGTTCTAGACCATATCTGTAGGGCCATTCTATAGAAACTTTTGCTGTGATATCTCATCGTGTCTGTTACCGTAAACGTGGTTAACTGACTCAATCTCGGGTATCTAAATTCCACTCCATCATAGATTCATGTCTCACTACATGCATCCAATCTCATCAATAATCACAAATATTTTACAAGTCACACCGAGCGTCCTCTGGATTGCAGATAGTCTGCCCATTGCCGGAAACCGGCTATCCAATGTGGAACGCCTTGTGGCTTTGCCAACTCGGTCAGTGAAGCCTTTCTTGGAGATTCTCGCGTCAGCCAGTTATGACCTTGAGCGTCCAAAACATCAGCCATAGATGTAGAGATGATGGTCTGCACCTGTCCGTCCACTAGGGAGAATTCTTGCAGCGCCTGCATTGCCTCGCTCCATCGCGATAACGCGACCTCAAAGTCCGATCTGATGTGAGATACCTTTGCCAGAATGACATATACTCGCAACCTTTCATACTTGAGAAGGTTGGACCGCGAATCAACATCGACGCATATCTGCTCTGCCTCTTCATAACGCTCTTGAGCAAAGAGAGCTTCAGCCAAGGCCAGCTCCAAGAGGGATTTGCCAGGCAAGGGGTCAGGCCTCTCGATTCGCCGCTCCATTTCTGCGCGAAGATAGCCCTCACCAGTCACAGGTTCGTCGAGTTCTCGTAAAGCATCAGCAAGATCGCATGTAAGACCCCGGAGATCTTCATCGAGAACCAGTTCACTTGACTTTTGTGATGCCTGATGCGCCGTCTCTAGGAGCTTCAATGCGTTGCTAAAGTTGCCTTGCAATCGCATAATCCTTCCGAGCAGCGAGTACTTGCGGAAGCACAGCACGTCCTCCAAAGGAGAGGGGTCGTCGCCAAGAGGATTCCAATCCTCCAACAGCTTTTGGGCTGTGGTAAGATCTGCCACCTGAATACTGTTCAAGGCACGTTGAATGATTGCGACGCCAACTTCTGAACGTATTCGCTGGTTCATCGGGATAGCTGAATCGTCTGACACAAGATTCTGAAGACTACCAGTGGCTTCATCCATGTTTCCACTAAGACGTCCCAAGACCGCCTTGGTCTGTCCGATACAAAGTCGAAGATGGGTGTCCTTCAAGCGTCCAGCGGCCAGTTCGGCCTGGCCGATTGCAAAATATTTCCAAGCCATGTCTGGGAACCGGAAGGCCTCAATGAGTGTAAGCATGAAGTCAGTTCTGGTGGCTGCAGGCAACTCATCGAAACAATCCTGGAACGCCTCGGCAACATGGTGCAAATGTGGGAGGAACAGCTTAACCACAGGATCTCTTGTATCATGTCAGTAGTTCGAGCTCAATATTTGTCGACTTCAGACTTACGGAAACTCGATGTATTTCCAAGGAATTGCCCTATACGCCACAATCAAAGCCTGTTGACGCCAGAAGGGGAGAGTATATGAAGCAAGGCTTCGATGAACCCGCGCTGACATGTCTTCATTTAGATGATACGTCTCATCCGAATATTTAAGCACAGCCGCAGATTGACACAGCTCACCAAAGGCTCTTGCAAGTCTTTGGTCATCAGCCAATAGATCAACCAATCCTGGAGTCAGCCCAACTTTGGTCGCATCGACGAGATCAATCTTTCCCTCGATTGTCCAACGTTTTCGTGGTGTTGACCCTCGTACAAAAAGGTCCAGAGGGATTTTCTCGCAAGGTGAAAAGAACGACAGTAGTACTAATAATACACTGGCATCTTCGGACCGGGTGGAGCTCTCGTCGAACAGAGAACTAGAGGCGGCCTCAAGGGCAGAATCTCTCCATGTTGGCAACTCCATTAAGAAGAGTCTATCTCAATCTCAACGCTGCTCTGAACAGTACTCTCAAAATGTCATGGAGGAAAGGAGGGGGTTATTCGACGGCTGTGTCGACGGAGAAGCTTTACACCGAGAGCCCACTCCAGTTTTGCGGTGTTCTGCCCACTGGGGTTGATTAGAGGTATTTGTACAAGACTGTATCTTCAACGGACTATCACGACTGACAAGCCAGGGGCTGGAATGGTCTTGATAACGGTTTAGAACGCCGAATACCGGTGGTGTGTTAATGGATACTAATGCCAGTCCGCGTTGTAGGTCGGGGAAAACGGCGTCTTTTCCGTGGTAGCTGATAAACGTCATGTAGGGTACTGGGTAAGCGGGTTACTGCGGGGTAGGTATCTTAATACCCGATAAGTTCGCTGTGAACAACTTGAAGTCGCACGACCAAAGCTGGTTCGGCTCATCCAATATCATTCGTTAAACGATCATGGCTGATACTGTACATCGAGTGGCGGGCGCTTCATAATTGCGTGCTAAGTCTGCTCGCTAGCCCACCCGTTACTTCAGTAAGGTATGTTAAGCTTAATATCACATGCCTGGTGGGAACATGAAGGCACTTTGCTCATTGAAAATATGTTGTAGAATAAGCTTTCTGACCCTTTCGGACCGTGCGAGTAAATCGATGCGTGAAATCCAGGGTAAGTCGAGGCCAATGAGAACTGTTATCCGACGACGTAGCAAGATAGTCAACCAGCTCGCTGTATTGAGTTCATGTAAGTGGTTAATTGGGTCGAAAGAATGGTAGAGGGACAAGGGTAAGTTAAATTATAAGATGACAGAAGAGACAAGTCATTTTCTAATGTCTCTGACAGCTGATTGCAATTTTTGGTCGTTAATCATGACAGACATAAGGTTGACAAGTAGATCGTTGAGTTAGCTAGAATGGGACGTATATCCATAGAATAAATACTTCTCATATTTAAATTCCAAAACTGAAACCCAGAAATATTGATTTATCAAGAGAAATACAGCCTAGATCGAGAATACCTAAAAAGCTTTGGGAAAATAAGATAAAGTAATGTTGTTAAAGTAAAGGTATCTTCGCAGGTAGGCGGCAGCGCCGGAATAACGATTCTCCGACCAAAGCTTCGCGTCGCCAGAACACCTCGAAATTTCCCAAATCGCCTTTCGACTAGTAGCTCCTTCAGCCTTTTCCTTCAGCGCGTCCTCACAATGGCAGCCGTAACAACCAACGGCGATGCCGCTGCATCTACCCTCGACGATATCAAGCCCCCCGTGGGCGTTGTACTTCCTCCCCGCGAGATTCGAAATATTCTTGAAAAAACAGCCGGCTACGTAGCGCGAAACGGCGCCGTCTTCGAGGATCGCATCCGCGACAAGGAGCGCTCCAACCCGAAATTCAGCTTTCTCAACCCTTCCGATGCGTACCATCCATTCTATCAATGGCGACTCGAGGAGGTCAAGAGTGGACGCGGCACAGCGATCGCTGCTGGTCGCGTGGGTGAAGCTGCCCCCGAGCCTCCTAAGCCCCAGGGACCTCCGAAACCCGCCGATTTCCAATTTTCTGCGCGAATGCCTCGTATAAACCGAAAGGATCTGGACGTCATTCAACTATCGGCTCTTTTTGTCGCCAAGAATGGACGTCAGTTCATGACGCAGCTAGCTCAGCGCGAAGCTGGCAACCCGCAGTTTCAGTTTCTCATCCCCAATCATACCCTTCACAACTTCTTCCAGCACATCGTCGATCAATACACAACACTATTACGCGCGAGCGGTCTCAGTGGAGAAGGTGGAAAGCTCCAAGAGCAGCGCGTGAAGGAGCTCGAGGCCAACATCAATGACAAGTTCCTTGTCCTGAATCGCGCCAAGCAACGAGCCGAGTACGCCAAATACGTCGAGTCGGAACGACAAAAGAAGGAGGAGGAAGAAGAGAAGCAGAAGGAAGAGTTCGCGCAGATCGATTGGGGCGACTTTGTGGTTGTTGAGACCATCACTTTTAATGAGGCTGACGAGCAAGCCAATCTACCACCCCCGACCAATTTGTCTGATCTGCAGTACGCATCCCTCGAAGACCGCAACAAGGCATCCATTAGCTCCAACCTTCGGATCGAAGAAGCCATGCCTGACGAAGACATAAACTACAATGCATACCCTAATCAACCCGCCCCTTACCCCATCGCTCCTCAACAGCCCGCCTATCAACCTGCTCAGATGCCTCCTCCATTACAGCCTTATGCTCCTGCGCCACAACAACCACAGAGATCCGCTCAAGAGGAAGAAGAAGAGCGGCGTATCCAGGAGCGCGCAGAGCAGCAAGCACGCAAGCAGCAGGCTGCTGCCGAAGCGCGCGGTGGTGCTCCTCCTATGAAGATCAAGGAGAACTACGTACCGCGTGCAGCTCAAAAGGCTGCCAATCGACAGGGCGCCCAGATGGCCTTGTGCCCCAACTGCAAGCAGCAGATCCCTATGAATGAGCTTGAGGCTCACATGCGAAGTATGTTATCCATCCTGTATTCAAGTATCTAATGTGCTAACCTTATCTCAGTTGAACTTCTTGACCCTAGCTGGAAAGAGCAGAAGGCCAAGGCAGACTCCCGTTATGCGTCTTCCAACATGTCACATGTCGATGTCGCGAACAACCTCAAGCGTCTTGCTAGTCAACGTAGCGACGTCTTCGATCCTGTCACCGGGCAGGCCCTTTCCGAGGATGAGCTCGCACGCCGAAAGAAGGCTGCTATTCACAGCTACGACGGCGCCATGGACGCTAAAAGCCAGGCACAGCTGGGTCATATGCAAAACGTTAATGTCGAAGAGCAGATCCGCGCTATCCATCAAAAGTTTGCCGACAGGAAGTGAGACATAACTGTTTGGGGAGCAGATTATGCCTGTATGGAGACGATAAGAAGAGAACCAAGCCGCCCTTGACTTAAAATGTCCCTAAGGGATCGTGCCGTTCTTTTGTATACTGATCATGTATAAAAACTACATGTCGCGATTGGCGTTGTAGGTTTAGGCCCAAGGTGAGGCACATCTGGCGATTGGCGTTTTGATGATTTATGGGCTCATACTTGTTTGATTCAGCTCAGTTTCTGCACGCAAGAGTTTGGGGATCAGAGATTCGAGAACGTCGGGGCTGGGAGAAGGGTAAGGGGTTAGCCGAGAGGCTCATCGCCTGGAACTCGACAGAAGTGTCATGTTCCCCTCTTCACGTGTCATGCTGGGAGGTGAATATCGAAGTATTCAACCCCCTAGGCGCAGACGTCTTGGATTTGAAAGCAAAGATGACCGGGCATGCACTGCAGCTTGAATCAATCTATTGCTAGGTATTGTAGAAGATACTAGCTGCTAAAGTTGCGCAAGTGTCGGATACTGGGTTATTAGCAATAGCTGCAGAGCCCATAACCTGAATAAAATTAGTACTATTCACTTTATCACTAAATAAGTACCGTACATGTACCATACATGTAATTGAACTGTATGGAAGGTTCCGCAGATACCGAAAGTATATCGACGAAGGTTTCCGAGCTTACCTACATATAAATCAGCTAGATATGTCCACGTGCCTCAGGCGCGTCTGTGATGCCCATGGTCACACAGAGGATCGTTAGTTAAAACGGACCCGAATAACCCAAAACAGGATCAATCCCGTCATTTGTTCAAGATTGTGTCAGTGACCAAGGTAGGTACTTACGGATATCCCTGCCCCAGGCCAATTCCCGAAGTACCCCGCCCTCTCCCCCACCTCCAGCCAACCTCATGCGACAGGCTGAACATCATACTTGACTTCCACCTCCACTCTACCAAACATCACCACCAGCCTCTTTTTCCCTCCAACCTTTACCTTTGGGCGCAACACAACCACCAAACCCTAACTCCCCCACCTCTCCCGTTTATACTAGCCAACGGCCACCGTCTCCGTTATCAACACCACCAAAATGGCGTCCGACCAGGACAACGTTAGCCATGATGCGCCCAGCTCACCCGGCTCACAATTCCACCGACCCATTCTGCAATCAATGCCCGATACGCGCCAGCAGAGCTTTGACGAGATTTACGGCCCTCCCGAGAACTTCCTAGAGATTGAGGTGAGCACTTTCTTTCTCTCCAATTTGCGAAGAAGGATCGCAAAGAACGAAACGCTTACAAAGCGCCATATATAGGTTCGCAACCCCAGAACGCACGGCATGGGCCGACACATGTATACCGACTACGAAATCCTCTGCCGCACAAACATTCCTGCCTTCAAGCTTCGCCAGAGCAGTGTCCGCCGCCGCTACTCCGACTTTGAGTACTTCCGCGACATCCTCGAGCGCGAGAGCGCCCGTGTCACCATCCCCCCGTTGCCCGGCAAGGTCTTTACCAACCGTTTCAGCGACGACGTCATTGAGGGCCGTCGCGCCGGCCTCGAGAAGTTCCTCAAGATCGTCGTTGGCCATCCCCTGCTGCAGACGGGGAGCAAGGTCCTGGCTGCCTTTGTTCAGGGTAAGTTCTTTGTCGCCGAATCCATACGGATCTCCATAATTGACTGACCCTCTTCGCAGACCCTAACTGGGATCGCAACGCGTGGTGACGCCTCCGTCTGATCTGGCCCTTCAAGGCTATGTCCTCTTCTCGCTCTCGCTCTCCATCTCCATCTTCCACTCCACGCCAGCCTCGAAAGCTCCGTAAGCGAAACCCGGCCATTAACCAGCGAGACGCCCCTCTCGATACCATGTCCTCCCCGTGACTACAACAGCGAGCTAAGGAATCGAGAAAAAAATGGAAACGAAACGAAAGAGAAGATGAAAATGGCGTTTTTCTTCACGTACATACTATTTCCTCTTCTCCCGTGTCCGCTCCCCCTTCCTTGTACGTGGGCAAAAGCAAACTTTGGTCCAGTCATTATGTTTTCAATCCATGTTTAAAATTGCTCTTTCAATTTGTATTCGCATTCTGACGTCCTGGGACTTGCACGGCGACTCAGTCTTGTTTCAGAGGGGCGCATTGATGGGCTGTCTGGTATCCTTAACTTTTACTCGAAATAACAACAGTGATTCGTCCCAACAGGGACCTACTGAGACAAGAAGCGTACAATCCAGTCGATAAGGGCAGAAGCATTGAGATGGAGTAATATTTATACAATTCGTTGACTTCTTTGAACACCCGATAGCAGGTGGGAATCTCTATCCAAAATCCGAGACATTAATCGTACAGGTAAGATGTGAGGATATCCTGAAAATGCATGCGAACCCCCTATTATACATGATTTTGGTACATGAGCTTTATGAGTGAGGATGAGTGTAGGTGATTTTGACCCCCTTCTACAAATCCATCCGCTCGCCAAACGCCGGAAACAAAAGACGCCTTGACCTCGCCATCGCCCCATTTTGCTACTTTTCTCCTGGTCTCTCACGCTCCAGCTCCTGTCATAAATCTTGAGTGTTGTACATTAATATAGTGGCGAATGGTGTGCTGCAAAAGCCATAAAAAGTTCGTAGCGGCCCGCCTTAGATGGTGTTACAGGATACCAAACGACGAGCGTAAAATCAGGCGCAAAGTCAAACCCAATGCGCTGATGCGTGTCGTTTCGATGCAGTGCGTAATTCATTCGTTCCGAGGCTTTACGCAGGGGTGTGGAAAAGTCGGAGTATGCCCTCGTACATGGCAAACATGATGGCAGCACTGGGTACTGTGCGCATAAGGTGAGGAGTCAGTCCGCCGTACAGACCCATAAGCCCCTCCTCAACCCAGACGAGCTTGAAGCATTGAACCAGGCCAGTGTACTTGGGCAGACCGTTCTCCATGGGTGCTTGTCGTAGTCGTGTTCGTGCAACCTATCGTTGAATGTGTTAGCACGTCATGGAATACCCAATACTTCATGCGATTGACATACCTCATGGGGATAAGCGATAACAGCAGCAACCAGCTTGGCGCTTCCTGCGGCAAATCCATTTCCAGTCCAGTCAATAGTCTTGTCCCACCACGTCTTCTCTCGACCGGTACGGATAATCTGGTTGTTTCTTCGGGCCAGGGAGACCTTCATCTGCTCGTAGAGCATCCATTGCATCGTTGATTCCACTACTCCAAGGTAGCTCGCGCTCATTCCACGATAAAGACTTCGGATACCCTCATCGCGGAGGATCTGGCGCACACAATCATAGCTGTTGCGGTACTTGCGTAGCTGAGCACTACCGCTCTCAGCTGCCACGTTCTTGTCCAGCTGCAGACGAGTCTTGATCATCCAAATGGGGTTTGTAGCCGTTGAAGTAATGACACCAGCAGCCACACCAGCTGTTAGGTGGACCCAGGGAGCTTCGGCGCCGTTGTTGAGATGTTCGGATATCAGGCGTTTTCCGTTGCCGTAGACGTAAAAGTTGATGGAGCGGGCAGGCACAACCCCAACTAGAGTGGGACCGAGACCCTTGAAGAGAGCGCGCCAGCCCTCATTCTTGTAGACTAAGCCGAGAATCTGGAGGGTGTCGTTCAGGTGATATAATGCGGCTCGGGCAGGGTTGAGTCGGCCAAGCATTTGGCCTTGAGCTTCGCGCTGGGCTCGGATCTGGGCTTGGTAGAAATCGGATTGCAAACGGGTCTTGAGTACATCGAGGGGAGCTGTAACTGCAGCAGCAGTCATACCTCCAACACTAGACATCGCCAGTAGGTCAGCTTCGCAGTTCCTCACAGGCTGGTTTACGGCAAGCTTTGTCGCAAACCAAGTGGCAATCAACCGGAGAGGTTTTACCTACCCGCCAGCAAACATGTGTACCCAAGATTTAGCAAAAGGCAGTGCCTTGACATTGCCCTGGATTGGAGTATCATCAGGGAGGACATCGCCCGTCTCTCGCGACTGAATCAGTGCCGAATGGTCCATTGGCGACTCTGTATGATGGAAAGGCTTCTCGTCGCGGCTGGTCATGATGGAAGATGAAGATTGATGGTGCGACATTATGATGACCAGAAATTGGTTGTGAATGTAGGGGGCGGCTCTCGAACTTGTTCGATGTTGACGATCCCGTCGTGAGGATTCACTCGTTCTTTAAGTCGATATGTCGTCTGAATTCGAATTTGCGCGGGAGCGTCGGTGGAGGCAGCCAGCAAGCTTCAATGCAGCTTGTCTATGGTGTGTAATTACAGAGCATAGGTTGTGTGAATGCTAATCAGGTGTAGAAGAGCTTCAGATCGCCATACAATATTGAAGAAGGGAATAGACAGACTGTGGTGATTTGAAAAAGATGGAGAATCTTTTTTTCATGAATCAGCGAACAAGTAAAGTAGGTACAAGTCACCTCTAATCGCCTCCTACCAGGAAAGGAACCAGCGACTACCAAACTTTTTTCTATGACTGTTACTGGATGCACCTTGACCTGTGAAGTGGCGCCCACCTAGCAAGCGGGTCCTCATGGTACGTACCTCCCGACTTAGTAAAGCGCCCTACATGAGGGTCTGCCGATTACAGGGGATTTTAAAAATGCCAAGTTCCATCGTCGACTTAGCCAACGGAAATAAAACTTTAGCAACTTGAGGAGAGCATACAATCATGTTTGAAACTTTATAATTCGTTATATTCGTCACACGTAGACCCGGTCCTTCTCTCGGTCCCTGTCCTCATCTATCTCTGTATCAGCTCAGACAGCTGTGGCCCATTCATTCATGCGCAGAACATCAAGGGAGCTAGCCTGACTAGATAGCATCAGCTGGGTGAAGGATTCAGTGAACCATCACCGCTCTTGTACGTACTATTTGAAGCAGCTGTGAGAGAGGTTGTCAGACCTGTGGCGGTTGTCCCAGGCTGTGAGACTTCGACCGAATGGTTACTATGATCCGATCTGGCCGATTGCCCCATTCCAAAAGGGAGTCGATGCCGCTCAGCACTCAAATCGAAACGATGCATGGATGCACTCGAAGGCTCCATCGTAATAGGTAGATGCCCGTCACCTCGACTCGGTGGCCTGGATCCTTCGTCTGTTCCGTATGTTCCTGGTGTCCTATCTCCTGAAGTTCGACCGGCTTCATGCCGATCTCCAAGTCGAGCTGAACGCCCGTCCCTCGTATCCACCGATTCAGGGCCCGGCCCAGTGTCCGATTGCCCATCAACATCCATCTCATCCCTAAGGCCCATTTCTCGCTTGAGCTGTCGACATTCGTCATCTGTAACCGTCTTCCAACTGCATTTGGCATGCTTCTTGGTACATCCCGAACAAGCCGTCAGATGCTTAACGCATTCTACCCGTAATCTTCGACATCTATCACAAGGTGGATTTATCACATCTCCTTTGCCCAGCTGGTCGGTCCTCTGCGTGATGAGGGATCGGAAGGCTGCTTCGCGGCTGTCGATCGCAGGCTGTACCGTCGTCTCTGCTGCATGGCCAGAATAGCGGGATCCATGCGTTTGGCTGTGCGAGGTGCTGTGAGATGGCGATGGCTGACTCAATGTGGTTAAAGGTATGCCTGTGACCGACGTTGAGCGCGAAGGTGGTGGTGAGGCTGAAGCTGTGAGAAATTGCTGTAGTAGGTCCGCATGCAAATCGTATCCAGTACCAAAGTTGGCGGCTCGCTGGGAACTGCTGCTGCTGTTAGGGGGTTGATATCTTGATGGCGATGTGTCCTGTGTGTTGCGGCGACGGCGAATATCCTGTTTTCGCTGTCCGAGCCGATGATTGAGTATTCGAGCTCTTGCCGCCACCTCATCGGCCTTTTTATATAGAATGGATGTTCTTTGTTCAAGGATATCCAGAGTTGCTAATTCCGCTGTTTCGTCCTCCTCCAGGGGGTGATCTAGGGGAAACCGATCCAGAGCGCCGGACCATACGAGACGCCAATCATCCTCTAAAATCTCGACCTGTGAGCCCTTGAGAACGAACTGACAACATCGGGAGCCGTCTGGTTTCTGGACTAGGGTGAAATCCTTGGGGTTTGATCTGGCAAAACTGACGACATCAAGCCAGCTAATAGGGTTAGAGAATGGCTGAAGTGGTGTCGTTTTTATTGGTCCATCAAAAAACTTCTCAATACCTCTCAGGAGGCGTGGACCAGTGAGCTTGGCTCCAAGACTTGCTGCAAGGCTTTCATGTCTATCCAGAACGCCTAATGCATGTTAGTCAAAGGATTGACATTGCAGATTGAACCAATGTCTTGGCATTCTTACTCTCATAGTCGCTAATTAAGCCAATAATATCGCCAAATGTATCAGCATCACCCTGAACAAGGCTCAAATGGGAAGCATTCGACCTTGAGAGATAGTGAATGTAACCGGGGGCGCCTTGAATGTCGTGTTAGCATATCCTCCAAGCGAACAAGCTGTGCCAGCGCACCAAGACAGAAAAGTCGGATACAAAAGCAACAAGCATGTGCGTCTCTGGAGGAGTCGAGCTAGATGCTGCGTCCGGCGAGGGGGCCAAACCAAGAAACAGCGGCTGGTTCAAGTGCCGGTTGCGCGCGCCAAGAGGCGACAACATGCATTGGAGTATGTAGGGGTACGCAGAGAGACACAAGTGATGACGGTCAAGTCAAGACGAACAGTTTCTTGCGTGATGCTACAAATGGAACGTCTCAGGATTTGAGGCGACACAATATGGTGCAGCGCTGGATGGCTGTTGTCATACTGGACATACCTTGCTGAAGAGATGAAGGCGCATGCTGAGCACGTCCCTGGCCTCCGGCATCATCGACGTCACGCTTTCGTTTTGCGGGTTCTGAGTCGGAAGTATGGCCCATGATGATGGTTGATGTGTGTAATATGTGGTATGCTGGTCGAAAGACCAAATGTAATGGTTGACAAGCGCGAGATGGTGGCGTATGCGCTGGCCCAACAAATACCCAGATCAAACGTACTTCCGAGGTATAAAGGATCTTGGCCGAGGTGCGCAGATCGGACTAGACGCGCTGGAAACCTGGGGACGAGGCAAGGAGATATCAAGGGCGAGTATGAGAGATTTGACGGCAGCGAAGAAATGAGAGTCAGGTGAGTGGCGACGTCGCGAGAGGATTGCGCCGGGGATGAAGACAGGATGGTAAGGTGAGTGAGGAGAGGGAGGAAGGAGGGAGCAAGAGCAGCGGTTATTGAATATTCATGGCGACAGGAGCTGGGCCAAGATGAAAGGAAGATGCTGTCGACTTGGAGTAGGTATGGTCTGGTCCTGGTTTAGTCTGGTATGAAGGGCAAATATTTAGATGCAGGTAAATGGCCGCCAAGAGGAGGACAACTGTTGACACTCCGTCGCGATCGCTCAATTTATCTTGATACCGAAAATCCCTCGCATGAAATGACGCACCGAGCTAAAAGCGTCAAGTTGGAGACTCTCAGTGGGCGAAAGTGAGGTTTCAACAGTGAAGAAAAGGAGATTGGAAGAGGATGAATTATTGCTGGGACTGGACTGGACTGGACTGGACTCAATAAGAAAGTGCCGGGTCAATGTGGGGTGGAGAGTAACCAGACGAAGTGTGTGAGGCGGTGGTTACCAGGGTAAAAGAAGACAAGAACGGTCAGGTCAATTGGACTGGATTTGGATCGAAAGTGCGCCAAAACCACCAGAAATGGACGACGGTCACTACTGGTGTCGTGTGTAAATGGCTTATGGGGAACTTTAATAAAGAAAACAATGAGGTAGGCCAAGGAAGAGGTGCAAGAACTCTCGACTAAATAAGACAAGAACCAACATTACCAGCAAATTGGAGGTGACACAAGCGGTAAATAGATTGCACTCACTTCACTGACTGCACGCCTAGGCGGCGGATAGCGGGCGAGCGGGCGGGCTCAAGATCCAATGCTAGTGCAGTTGATTTCCTTTTTGGGACAGTTCATGATCAACTTCGAGAGGCCTCCTCTTAAAAACGAGACTTGCAAGAAAACAGCTCATATTAAACATTGCCTACAGTTTAGTTGATGGATGGAGATATGCGCATGCGGGCTTCGTTCACGCGTACCAGTACACAACTGTCTACCGAATAGCAAAGAGACGTCCTGACGCATGTGGTCGGAAACCTTGTGCTGGGAACTTTGTATGAGGCTGTGCTGCATTTCTGTGGCTAGCTTGGATGGATAGAGGGATAAATTACCGGCGGTAACAATGCAAGTTGCATGGATCTGGTTTCATGTCATATGAGGTAATATCACTGGCGTTGGCTGATCCCGCGGATGCGATGCTGCAAGCTCGTTGAATTGGTCTAGCTAATGCTGCAAAGCTGGCCCCGAGGCACGCGAGCGATATTTCACGGTCAAGTATCCATACCTCCATCTCCCTCCTCCGTATGATCAGTCGGGGGCCCAATATAACATTAGCATTCACGGCATTGGCTATCGGTAACTGCCACTGATCGACCAAGCTCTACTACACTTTGATAGACTCGTTTACCAAGATCCGAGCCTTTCACCAAGTAGGTAAGTAGGTGTACGATATCTGGTGTATGAGGCATAATGTTGCTTTTCACATGAACAAGAGTTTCCATTTTCAACCTTGTCACTCATTGGCTAGCTCGTATCGAGTTTAAGCTGTAGCAACAAAATGACAAGCAATTCAGACATGCAGAAGCGACGTCTTCAATCTCAAGGTCCAATTCTCAAAACCACCAAGTCCACACATGCCACCCCACACACCGCCCAAATATGCACGTACTTTCAGCCCTATCCGTTCTAGCACCTTTCACCCCACCAGAGCACTCACAAGTCAAGTTCCAACTTCGACCCAAACCCCAGGGCAAGCTCATCAAACATATCCCACCCCATCTCGACACCCCGAAAACGCCATGTCCGATAGACCCTCACACCGAGGCGGCCGCGGCGGCCAAGGATCGCATCCCCGTGGTGGACGCGGAGGCGGTCGCGGAGGAGGCGGCGCGGGAGGCGCCCAGCAGGAGCGCGAAAGGCCCAAGAAGGAGAACATCCTCGACCTTGCCAAGTACATGGACAAGCAGGTCACCGTCAAGTTCAACGGTGGTCGCGAGGGTATATTTGAATGATTTGTATGTGGGATAGACTGACTGCTAACTCTTGCTACAGTCAAGGGTACGCTGAAAGGCTATGATGCTCTCATGAACCTGGTTCTTGATGATGTACACGAAGTTGTCCGAGGTACGACGTGCAACCTGCCTTATGAACACTCTATTCGCCGACATTTGTCTTCCAAGTCATGGCCAGAGCTAACACAAACTTCACAGACGACGAAGGAAATGAGTCGACCCGATCCCTCGGCCTCGTAGTGGTTCGAGGCACCCTCCTCGTCCTGATCAGCCCCGTCGACGGCAGCGAAGAGATCGCCAACCCTTTCGTACAGGCCGAGGATGACTGAAGGAACGGGAACTATCAGTTTTGAAACGAACACCATGATGATGGCATAAAGACACCCAACAAAGGGCCGGTCACGGTATCTACGGTCATGTCAAGGCCGAAGAACTCGGAGAAACCGAGAGATACATCTAGACCTCCATTTACTAGTATGATATTTTGGATTGTGTATGGGCTACGAAAAGCGCTATGGTACGGACCCATTTGGCTTCCATCGTGATATCATCACGTCAACAGCCACATCAGAAAGTCTTGCAATGAGTCAAGGCAATATATCATGTTCACTAAAGCAAATAAGCTACTTGCATCTCGCTATGTCTGGTCTCGCTCAGCCACTCGTCCCTACATGAACTTTGGACATAACGGATTTCCACAGTCTAAACATCATCACATCGTGGGTGACCGATTTCGACGCTATATGCCCCCTCCGTTATCTCAATGCTGCCCACAAATGGCATGCCCCCCAGCCCCAGCTCCTTTGGCGCCATCATCAGCTGTAGAAAACCCTTTTGATCCAAGGCCTTTTGTTCTTCCACGTAACCAAAGTATCGATGTGCAGAGAGAATAACCCCTTCGAGAAATAATGTTCCTGTAATTTGTTCGCCCTTTTGCTTCCCTCCACTCTTCAACCGTTCAGGCGTCCGCGCCAATTGCGGGGGTAGGTAACGTCCTGCTAGGCGTCTTGTTGTCTCTAAAAGCCTCGGCCTGACTTGCTTCCCTTAACAAGCTCGCCAAACGCGTTTGCCAGCATCTTCTTCAGCTCCTTATAGCTGACAAGGAAGCTAGTCTGTTCGTCTCGACTTGTCAAGCAAATCCTCTCATCCGTTCCAATTTCTAGTTTGCTCATACATCGGAGCATGTGCCCCATGTCCAGAACGGGATTGCCGTTACTGTCCACTTGATGAAAGGCGTAATCTCGGAAGAGCTTGAGCATATATCGCTCGCCGTTTTCGGACCAAGCTCGATCGCCGTCAAACTCAGGTCGTTCGTTGATGGTTGCTAGCTTCATCATAAGCCTAGCAGCCCTGCCGTTCTCCACCTCTCGCATCATATCGGCGTTGACCTTGTCTAGAGCTTGCAGGTTTTGGTCGAGTGTTGCTGTGATGCGTCCGGCTATTCCGCGCACAAACTCGTCGATGCCTTTCTGTGCCGGGGGCTGCTGGGGAGTAAGAAGCCATAGGACAGTGTCTCTTAGCTCAACTGAGTACACCCTAGACATCTGTTCCAAAGACATTTGGAAGTTTGTAAGGTGGATTGGTAATGTGTTAGTTGTGAGGCAGAGCAACAAGCGACCGAATTGAATAAAATCTTCTTGCTGGAGTTCCTGGACCGATCGACGAGCATCGAATTGAACCACATCAAGAATGGAGCATGCGCTGAGACGAATCCGATTCTTGTGGGTTAGAATAATCTTGCTAGGATCGATACATCGTGCGGCTAGGTTTATCGAATGGATAGCTTGCAACGCATTGGCAATCTGCGAAATATAACCCCATAGGACGTTCTCAGCAATGGGAGTCTTTGCTTGGAAGCGACTGCCATGGGTGGTGCTCGGCGACAAGTGAGCCTCAACAAGTGTTTTGGATTGGGGGAAGTAATCTTGTACGAAGATGAGTGAGCTGTCCCCAAAGGCGCGGGTCGTAAATGCGTCGAGAACCGTAACCACGTTTCCGTTATTGATGCGCCGCCACTCCTTGACGAGTCTGATAGCGTGCTCGTTAGTTAACCTGTAACCCTCTAGTCGTCTTAGACAGTAGAGGTTGCCTGTCTTGGTTGCCGTTGCCTTGTAAACCCAACTAGGGTAGCCAAAGATGTTGGCATTCTTTCGATGGGTGGTGTCTAGAGGAACCAAGGAGTGATAATTATCCAATTGCGGTAGCTGAGAATTTGGCAGCACCTGACCGGCCGCCTCTTGCTTCCTGGCAATCTCGTCGCGCTCCTTTTCGGGTAGGAAAAAGTCGTGAGGTACGCGATGATAGGGCATCAAATCATCTCGATGAGGTCCAACGGGAAAATAGAGGTGATGCTGGAGTGGCTGAACGGGGGTAGCAAACGCATTTTGCGCTTGGAAATAACCTGGTCCATGACCACCGAGGGCGCCAGGGTCTTCAGCATATGGATTGAACTGAGGAGTAGTAAGGCCCTGGTTCACGGCGGGCATAGTGAAGGGGTCGTAAGAGATACCGCTATCTTGAGCGGAACCATTTGTGGTAGTCTGTCTGATCAGTGGAGGCCCTTGACCTTAGAAACGATTTTGTCTCACCGTAGAGTTAATATCAAAGGTAGGAGTGAATTCGCGGATAACCGCAGGATTGAAGACGCTGCCATCGTTATCTTGGGGCCCAACAGGGGTGGCCGCTTCACGAAGATGTTGTTAGTCAGGGATCACAAACAATGCAATTATTGGGGATTCGTACAGCCTAAACCACGTGGAGTGAAAGCTGGAGCGCTTGCAGCTTGCGAAGAGAATGTTGGTTTTTTGCTGCCAATACCAGCGGGCGTGAACGATGGTGAATCGACATTTAACGCTTTTTTGGATCTGGATTCGGCGTTGTCAGCCATTCTGAAAGGTCAAAGGAGCCTGTGCCGCGAAGCAGTGACTATTGCTTGTTCAAAGCTTGATTGGAGGATGGCGGGAACGACTGATATGAACGAAAGGATATAGCTGGAATATGCATGAAGCGTGATATGAACCGCCGATAGAAGCAAGCCTATGTTTTTGGTAGGTTCAAAGAAAAGTTGGCAGAACAAATCATTTGTGATGAGGGAAGTATCGGCCGATGAGCGGAGAGGTCAGACGATTTGAGGTCCTTCCAGCTGTAGCTATGATACCTCTACACACTGCAGAATTTGCGGCAACGCCAATGATGCGCCTAGACTTCTACCAATAAGACCCTCAATTCATCGAACATGGATAGTGACGGGTAAAAGCATCTCTAACCAGATTGTGTAACACGTACGAACCAAGCGAAGTCTGACATTGAATACAGCGAGCTTTCGCATAGTCGACCCCCAAGCAATAAACGATCAAGGACAAGGTTTAACCTACAAGTCTGAATTGGAGTTGTTCTTGTTCTGGTCATGGCTGAAAGCACAACCTTGATCTTCGTATCGACAATGGCCATATATAAGTACATTTCGACATAAGGTATCTTTATTCTCTGGCAAAGCCCAGGTCAGCTTCTGGAATTATTGGTGGGGGTGTCGGCATCGGAAGGGCAAACGAACCGCGTCCCTTGGGCCTCGGAGACCCGACTTGGCGTCGTAGATCGGCCGGTTGATATCGCGATGTCGCCATGGTCAGTATATAGTAATGAGGAGAGTGCCGCCCCCTTGGTCGAGTTTACGACGTCTGGGAGGTATGTTAGTGAGCTTTGCACATAGACAGAGGGCCAAGTCGGCTACAGCTGGCAACAGCTGGCAACAGAAGTGCTCTATGAAAAGCAATCCCTAAGGAATCAAGGCCGAATACTGACAAAAACAACACCTACTTGACTCTGGCAAGCATTTCCCATGGTTCAATTGATCGAGGCGACCGGCCGCCCATGGAGGAACGAAACGAACGGCGGGGTTCAGCGGGCTGACCGGAGCAGCGTTAATCAAAGCGCGGGAAGCCAACGACCGTGTCCAGGGGAACAAGGCGCGGGCCGTCGCCTCTTGAAGCGGGAGCGATCACTTGCGAGGTCGGGGAGGAGAGGTATGTAGGAGTTGGACGAGTGTGGATGTGGGCGGTGGGGGGCTGTTTTGGTGGAGGGAACTTGGTCGCGCGCGAGGCAGTTTAGTTGGGTTGGGTGAGAAGATTCGCGAGCCCAGCACCGCGCTTAAGTGTATCTCTTCAGCAGATTTACTATGAAAAGATACTTAACGCCGCCCCCCGCGGCATGACGCCAACCTGCGGGAACCCAGCTCGTTCTAAGAATGCAATATTCCGAGGAATAGCCCCCCCCCCAAAACGGGCTTAATCTGTCTATTGATAAGCCTAGCTCCACTCATGAGAGGATGCTCTTGACGCGCTCCGATGCCATCATTCGTTGACTAGCTCTCTTGGTATCACATCCACGAGACTCGTTAACCACGGGACACAAGCCATGGAAATAACTCCTGCATCATAATTCTGATAATTGTTGTAAAGTGTTAGATCTACGTGAACAAGTCGAGAAACGCTCCTGCACTCAAAGTGCTTGCATTCGTGACGCTTGTTCTTCCATGTAAGAGCGAAAGAGCGTGGGGTCACCGCATCAACCGAAACGTAAACCACATCCTTTCTTTCCATCCTACAAACTCCAGGCTTCTTCCCCAACTTGCAACCCAATACCACAGTAGCTTTACAGCGCTATAGATACCTGCGAGGCGGAAAGTGGAGGACACAGACTGGCATCATGGCCGAAGGCGAGGTCGACTTGGGACAGCTGTCCTCTAGTCAGCAAGAAGCTCTCAATCAATACACCCAAGTCACAAACCAAGAGATCAACGAGGCCATCCCCCTTCTCCGACGGTCAGAATGGAACGTGCAGGTACAAACCTCCCCTTTTCTTTATCCATTTATAGGATCTGACGTTAAATCTCTAGATCGCAATCGCCAAATTCTTCGATGGTGAAACTGCCGACCCAATAGCTGAAGCGCAACAAGAAATACCCAGAGCGACAGCCCGACATGAGAACCTCCAGGAAAGTCTGTTGACATCAGCGATTCGTTCCCCTCGAGCTTCACCGCGACAACGCACTGATCCGGCTCCGAGAATCGTACCTCAGAACCCTGTTACGAATCGATCGCCATGGCTCCTAGGCCTTCTTCTTACACCCTTTAGCTTGGGGTGGAGAGCAGCTTCTACTCTGTTTCGAACTTTAATTTACGCTTTATCGTTTCTACCCGCATCAATCCGACCACGGGCTGTTACTAGTAGGATATCGACCGGCTTCAGGGGCACTAATGGCCGCCGACCTCTTATGCCTCGTGACACAGCCTCGAGGTTCAAGCGGGAATTCGAGGAAGAATACGGAGAGAATGAATTGCCCTTTTTTGAAGGTGGTGTCGCTCAGGCGCATGATCAAGCCAAGAAGGACCTCAAGTTCATGCTGGTGGTATTGATGTCTCCTGAGCACGATGATACAGAGTCCTTCGTCAAGGAGACTTTACTGTCCCCGGAAGTAGTCGAGTTTATAAAGGACCCTTCCAACAACATCATTCTTTGGGGAGGCAATGTGTTAGATTCCGAAGCCTACCAAGTAGCCCAGGAGTATATCTGCACCAAGTTTCCCTTCTCGGCATTAGTCTGCCTTACACCGAAGGAGGGTAGCACTCGCATGGGAATCGTTAAGCGCCTTGTTGGACCTATGCCACCCGCCACCTACCTGTCAGAGCTTCGAGCAGCTATTGAGAAATACAATGCTGATCTAGATGGAGTGCGAGCAGAGCGAACTGCACAGGAAGTGACAAGAAACCTACGCACTGAACAAGACTCGGCCTACGAGCGATCTCTGGCCATTGACCGAGAACGCGCCCGTCAGAAGAAGGAGGCAGCTGCGGCCGCGGCAGCAGCAGAGAAGCGCGCTCTAGAGGAAGCAGAAGCGGCAGAGAGACTCGAGGAGAAGCGCAAGCAATGGAAAGCATGGAGAGCTACAACTATTGTAGCCGAGCCGCCGACCAGCGACAAAAATGTTGTGCGGGTTGCACTGAAGATGCCCGAAGAGTCGGGTATTGGCCGAATCGTGCGTCGTTTTCCCCAAGACGCCTCTCTAGAAGACCTGTATGCCTTTGTAGAGTGCTACAGCGTAATCCAAGCGGAGGGTGCGGCAGGCGGTGACAAGCCTGAAGAGTACGAGCACGAGTACAAGTTCCGAATCGCCTCGATTCTCCCGAGGGCGGTGTACGAGCCTAGCACAACGGTGACGATGGGGGAGAAGGTTGGAAGGTCAGGTAATCTGATTGTGGAGGACATATCACCAGATTCGGAAGAGGAGTCGGACGACGAGGGTGATGACGAAGACGAGGAGGCGGAGGGTGGTCAGTAGTGATCGCCAAGAGGTGATGACTAGAAGCCATCTGTGTTATGGAGACTTTGCATAACGGTCAAGAATCAGCGTAGGCATTATTTGACTAGTAATTAAAGGTTTCATGAATACATGTATGTGGGATGCTGGGATGACCAAACAACATGGCCGCTTATCAGATGCTCACACATAGGTTACGCCAATTCGAACGAAAACTGCCGAAGGGGTGACAACAATTGGTGTCTCTTGACCCTCTCTGTCGGACTCACAAGACTCTTCCAAATCCGCTGCAATTTAACGCTCAGGTGTATGAAGTAGGAAGATCCCTGTCGGCCTCAGAGTCTCAAGGTCCCTATGGCGATGGCTTTTGACAACAAGCTTCTTTGCACGGAGATTAGAGGGATGTGTATATCCAGAAATATAAAGACCTTTGTCAAGAAATGAAGCCTGCGTAGTTCGAGCTTGTTCTTAGTGTATCCTTTGTATTCTTATGATTGACCTCTACAGATTAGACAACCCCATCTCCAGGTTTCAATTTCGGGCCGCGTAAGTATGCTTAAGATCCAGAAGAGCGGCTCGTGTGTGGAGACAGCGCGGATCTTTGCCTCGTAGATAATCCCTCCGCATATGGGAAACGACACGCGTTCTCGTCCATCTCAAAAAGATAGGATTAGTTTGAGTACGTTCATGACAAAGCCTACCTAGAGGCAAGCCAAGACACAAATGTCATGTGCTGCCACAGCGGCAATAGAGAGGGGTTGATTGCGTAGGGTGCTGAGGCTGTGCAACGGCGGCCGCTTGGAAGTTGGAGGGACCCTTTATTACTTGATCATTGGCAAGAACTTAAGCTTAGAAAAGAAAAAGAAGCATTTGGTTGATGCTTCAATAACTAGGCCACACTTCATTGATATTGCATTTCGCTCTCTCCGGTGTCGACCTTGTAGGACCCTGCAAATCTCAAGCTCTCAGCCCAGCAAGTGGGTGACGCACGGGGCGGTATTAGCGAGCGGCGCATCACGGACCCTTAACAACTCCGAACCTCGACCGTCGTCGACAGGAGCAACGAGGAGGAGAAGAAGACGAGATAGAGGCAGAAACAGAAGAGAGAGAAGAGGGAAATAGTAGCAACACTGTTGTCTCTTCTTATCTTCGCATATCTTCTGCAAGCTATCTCATAGCTACTTACTCTTCTACCCTCCTTGCATCTTCGAGGATCAGGACCCTTGCTACTCCCAGACAACGGCGCCAATCATTCGACGCTCGCTCCAACATCGTCAGCTCGGGGGAGACGAGCCAACAGCATTCGCTTCTGAAACCGCGACAACATTGGATCCTCGGCACCTTCCTGTTTAAGATTTAATTTCCCTTCACCTTTTTGACATCTTTGCTTTTACAATTCCTGTCTCTGTTGTTCCATCATCATCATCAAAACCGCAAAAGACTTAGGGTCATCTCTCGCCGCCTCCTGTCCAAATCTCCCCCCAACCTCTACGCCCGAAAGCCGCCCGCTGTGGCGCGAGGCTCCAACGCAGCCATGAAGTCCATGAAGGGTCTCGGTATGAGCAAGGTGCTCGGTAGCATCAGGAGGAAAGCCAGCAATGTGTCGAATCGTACGTATTACTATGCGCGCGCGAACCTGGCGAACCCCGAGCTTTGGGCGGCGTAAAACAACACCAAACAAACATATATCTAACAAACATAGGAACACCGGACGGACCCTCCGGAACAGCATCAGCATCAGGGACGACTCCTGCCGCCACTCCTGAGGCCACGGCTCATAACAGCGTGGTATGTCCCCGTGATATCGCGCACTTCTGCGAAACCGCCCCTGTTATCTGGCCAACGCTGACCAGAGCATAGAAAGCATTCTGCGAGTCTGGAGGAAAATCCAAGGTAGTCATTTCCAGTTGCGCCTTGCTATGTATACGCGCCCGCTGACCTCGTGCGCTTTGCGAAACAGAACGATGAAGTCCTATTCCTCCCTCCCATCGTTGACGCCGCTGAGTCCTCCCCGGCCGCTGCCGCCGAATGCGCGCGCCTGATCCGTAAATACCTGTCCAAGGAATACTTTTCAAAACCGTCGTGGCAATACAACGCAATCATGCTCTTGCGTATCTTGACCGACAACCCTGGATCGACTTTTACACGAAACCTGGACCAGAAGTTCGTCGATACCGCGCGCAACCTCCTCAAGGCCGTACGAGACCCCAGCGTGCGCCAGATCCTCATGGAAACACTCGATGATTTCCAACGTACGAAGGCGGGAGATGAGAACTTGACTTTGCTTATCTCGATGTGGCAAAAAGAGAAGGAAGCGGCTTATAAGAATTTTGGTGTACGTTGAAATGATTCACTCCTCAGAGCGACGCAGACTAACATGAATTGCTATAGCCACCACAACAGCCGATGATGCCGCCACAAGGTGGTTATAACACTCCCCCACCGAACCCACACTCGCAAAACTACTTTGCGAGACATCACACAAATAAGCGTTTGCCTGACCCCGTCGAGCTTGCCAGCCGACTCGAGGAAGCCCGAACATCGGCCAAGCTCCTTGAACAAGTGGTCATGAACACGCCCCCCAGCGAGATTCTCGACAATGAGCTCATCAAGGAGTTCGCCGACCGATGTTCAAGCGCCTCTCGCAGCATTCAAGGCTACATGACGTCCGAGGACCCTGGTCCCGATAACGACACCATGGAGAACCTCATCGACACAAATGAGCAGCTCCAGACTGCGCTTAATCAGCACAAGCGCGCTGTCCTCAGTGCCCGGAAGCAGCTGGGTCTTAACGAACGTTCCGACTCGCAATCGCCCAGTGTGACCCCTCAACTCCAGCCGGAGTCTCAACTTGAGCCCAATGGCACCAACCACTACTTGAACAACCAAGCATCCTCGTCAGCTTCTGGGTACAATGACGGGCCGAGCCGCAACACCACAGTGAGCTCCAAGGGTAAGGAGACGCGGACTTACTCGCCACCGCCTGGTCCGCCGCCTAGGGCCGGAGAGGGAAGCTCAAGCCGACCCCATCACGATGAGCCTGCCGAGAACCCCTTCGCAGACCCTCACCCGGGTGGTTCATCGGCCCAGGCGCCTTCGAACACGGCGACCCAGTATTCCGAGCACGAGCGTCTTGCATTCGAGCCTTTCCATCCAGGCTTCAGGCCGACAGAGAGCTACCTAGGTCGTCAAGATAGCGCCGTGGGCAAGGTCCATATGCATGGCGCCGGAGCCTCGACGCCATCAGCCCAGCCACCCGCGCAGCAACGGCTGGACGAGGTTTCGGATGACGATGATATCTACGATGCGCCTCCCGGCCCCCCGCCCAAGAGCAAGGAGCCCATATACCGGTACTAAGGGCGACGGCAGTGGAGAAAGAGCTCGTTGTGATGACGACTGTGTCCAATACAGGCGTCTTGATATACCCAATTTGCTAGAATGTGTTGAGCTGGTTTGGTTTGGGTTGAGATATCAACGATCTGGGTCGAGTAACCCAAGGCTCGTGGAGAAACAGACGCCTTGTTAGAAAAGGTGGAACAGTGTTTTTGGATCGACATTATTGTATTCTCGTACATGCATGAAATAGGCTGGCGCGGCGAAAGGGCAGATTCCCATAGCGTTCTCTTCTGTTGCGTTCTACCTACTATATCGTTAATCACGTCAAGGCAAAGGCATTAGCCCGCCTTCTCAGCCCTTTAAACAATTTTGTCTCGTCACCATGTTCTCGTCGATTTCTAGAGCTGCGGTAAGAAGTGCATGGTGCTGTTCTGGTGGTCAATGGAATCCCTCGCGACTTGTTCAGTACCTACCAGGTGACAAGAAAAGAGCACATGTTTCAGCTTGAGCACCATCGGCGTTGAAAGAGTCGCAACACTCAAAGGCCATAACGCCGATTCAAGTAATAAATAGTTAATAGTGCCACATTCCCCTCATCCGGTTCGGCGCTGGCCTAAAGAAAGTGTGGTTACTTTCATGATCGCCGCGTGGCCCATGATCCAGCATGCCGGACGCTAGAAATCCACCGCGGCAAGTGTCGACGTCGGACAAGACAGAGATTCCTGCATGCCCTATTAGGGTTCACTGCAGATGCAAGTCTCGGGGCTCGAGTCTCGGACTCGACAGCGTGGTTAAAGTCTCATTGTTTCTGGTCGACGGTTGCACGAGCCAGACCGAGATTAGGGAGACATCAGGTGGTAATCAAGACGACCATAGTTGGTAGCAAACCACATTGGAACGACACAATACAACGTTAAGTGGTTGAAACCATCAAAAGCGTGGGTTCCGAAGCACAGGGGCTTAGAACGCGGTGGAGAGCAAGGCGGGTGGGGCAGACATATTCCTTTGAAGATATTCACAAGTACTCAATGAGGGCACATTCGACTTGTCTCGATTACCTGATACCTGCCGTCCTAGGCTCCGGTTAATGCCGGTGTCTAGCCGAATATAACTTGACTACACGATCTGGTAGAGATAGATCAAGTCCGGGATGTCGCATGTGATTATGACCGGCAAAGGAGTCGAAGGCATGCGGTAAGTCGCCAGCATCATGAGCTACAACCAGTCTGAAGTCCCAGCATCTCGGGCTACTACTAGGTAGGCACGAGGCACGTTGCGATTGCCGTTCTAAGGAGACGGCAGCTAATCGATGTAACCATAAGCAGCGTCTACTGAGCCAGTCGCATTTACTGGCGACCAACCTACTTTGCAACCCCCAGGCCAGCTTGCCTACATAGCCTGCAGCTCGCAGTTTAGCATCGAGGCACTATGTGTTGTCTATCACCAAGCTCAAAACTCAGGGAGACAACGCCGTATATTATCATATCATGTCGATGATCCTTGATGCGAACAGGTGGGTGGTAATGGAGGTAGGTACTGTAGTGTGGTTGTACGACAGCGATGGGGTCAGCTTCGAGTAAATGATGTTGTAGGCATGGATCCGAGCGCAGCATGATGAATGGAGCTTTGAGTTTTGTTTCATGGCATCACAAATCTACTTGTGGCCCATTTTGCCCCGCCATTGATGGAACACGAGATATGTTGTAGGAACATGCATGGATGAAGCAGGTTCTGGACGGTGGGTGCGCCGAGGAGAAGACAAGATGGAAGATTGCCAGCATGTCAAGGGAAAAGAGCGATCGTGAAGTAGAGGACCGGGGATCGAAGTTAGTGACTAGACCCTGGATGATGCGTGTCCATGGAAGAATGCGATAGGTTGGTAGTCGAGATGTAAAATGAAGTTATTATGAGACTAGATTACTTTAGTTGTAGGTAGAAAACGCTCCCTGAATAGGAAACCACCAGTCACATCCATCATCCATGCTTCTTTTCAAAACAGCATCGATCTTATTTACCAGGTTACCTAGCTTACCCAGTAGCCTAAACAAAGAGGCACCAACAACTTGGCGGGAAGGGTCTCACATGACAGCTGCCAGTTCAAGGGGCACCTACGAACAGAATCTTTTTAACAGAACAACTATCTCGGCTCAGGCATTGCAATGCATGCTACAACACAAAGGTCAAGCGTCAGCTACCAGGATCAGTCAATGGCTAAAAGCCACCGACATGACGGAGATTTCCATTGGCATGACCGAAAAAGGAAATGCTTGCAGCTGACGTTGAATCAAAATCTGGATCCTGCAGGCAAAGAGTGCCAATATATCAAGCCTCCACCATCCTTCTCAGCGAAACGGAACATGATCAAATTAACAAGTCAAGAAAAACCAGGGTCTCGGAATAATGCGATTGACTGCTCAGGTTCCCTTGCTCTCCACTGCGCGCCGCACCGTGGTCCGTACCCCAGCCAAATCTTGGAGCGCTCCAACACGGCCGATTGGCTCCGCAGAGAGACACCATGAGGGGCGGCCGTTCCCTCCAGTTGGGTCCATCTTCCCGTTTCGGGACAATCTTGCGAACATATCAGACCTTATTATTAACTTATTGAAGACGGCACGATGCGTGTCACCAAACAAAGCCGACGATGGAATTAGGGCGCGCGCCCACACGCGGCATGGCATACCCAGATGCATTGCACAAGCCTGTTCCATTCGTTGTTTGGTGGTCCCGAAAGATTTGTCCAAGCTTCGCTCGTCCATGACTTGCCCTCGATTGGATCGTGTGCGCAGGATCTTGTTCTCAGTCCTCGACACGAGATACAGCATCATGCTCGACTTCTTTCTTGACATGACCCCCCGCTCAACACCCGAGACCATCATATCATGACTATCCTGGTTGTCCAAGATGAGAACGCTCGAGGCTTGGTAATGCACCCTTGGCAGGCAGCTAATTTGAGCTTGTCTCTCTGTATCTTCTCCCTACAGAATGACGCCTCATACACACTATCACACGACTCTCCTCCTTGTGCCTGATGTCGTTTTACACACCATGTCTCTGCCTTTGATCCTCCATTCGTCCAGGCTCATTAGCTTCCTCTGTCCAAAGTCATAACAGCATCCGGGTCTGATCTGTCACCTCCCCAAGTCGGACTAAACCCTTGTTTCTTCTTCGTCCGCACTTTGTGTCTTCCCTTACTCTTAGCCTCTCGCTCTCTCCACACATACAAGTCACCCTTGCTTGCCCGATCTTCAATCACTTCAGTGGTTCATCCATCTCCACACTGACACTTTGGTCGCTCAATTGTCTCGAGCGAACGCCCGAGCTTGTGCATTTTGTCTTGACTGGCCATTTCTCTCGTTCTGTGGCATGTCATGGCATGGCAATGCTCTCTCGCTCATGCATCGACAATTCCAGAATCCACTCCAACTACAGCCAGTACACTATACTCGGTACATGCTACATACATGAGTTTCCTCCTCCTGGCCCAAGGACATGTACATAATCCTGGTGGATATCACTCCACCCCTCCCGGCTCTGCTTCCATATCCTGGCAAGCAACCCTGCTATAGTTCCGTCTTCTTGGAACCGCTTTGATGCTCCATCCCTCCATGGTGAGGATTACGTTGATTTCCAACCCGCATGAGGCTTGACCGTCTTCCATCTTTCGTTACTTTCGCCTCAACTAGTTTAGTGCCATTAAACAAAGAAGAAGAGTTTACGCCCGGTATTCATTCCCGGGGCGCCCTTCTTGGGTCCTCGACTTATACATAGGCAAACCGAGTTCCCATCTGTCCCTTTTTATTCACATTTCCCAGACAGTTCTTCACTTGCCAGATATATTCTTTGGTGTTATTTTCTCATGGTCGGTCTGGCTCACCTTACCATGCTCTCTTCAACCGAGCTGTTGCTTTCTCCGCCCTCCATTACTCTATCGTACTCTGTACCACCGGCTCAGCTTTGCTTCTCGCCCCATTCTTCCAACACTTCTTGTTGTATGGACCCTCCGCTCAAGGCATTGCCTTTGCCAAACCTGTCCTTGAACCGCCTTAGCTCAGAACTTCTTGCCCTTGTGTTCGAACAGGTATGCCTCAACGCTTACAATGACCAATTCTCAGGCGCACAATGCTAATGCATTGTTTAGCTTCGGGACATAGACTCGCATGCCCTCACGTCTGTGCGTCTAGTCTCAAAGAGATTCGACGCCATAGCTACGCCCATATCCTACCGATTTTTGATCTTGAACGAGCGTCTTGTCGCACCAGACGCTGGACGACGATACCCCAATGCTTTCCGCCACATCTCCCTCCTCACGAATCATGTCACGATACCCAGCAACCTGGATCCCGCAGGCATTAATACCCTATTATCTAGCATCAAGAGATTGAAGTCTGTCCGGTACTGACACCCATCCTCAATCTCGCCATTTTCTTGCTGATAGGTTCGGACAACAGTTGGCGATATGTAGAGGGTAGCATTCCTGCTACGGGCTTGTGGCTACCATCGGATCTTCGCCTCTTGCACAATTGTAACCCAACTAATACACAGCTATATATCGATAATCTTCCCTTGCGACGAGACTTTGATGGTAATCTGTTGGATACTTTCACAAAGTCTATCCCTCCCGAGTTACTGACGTCGTTGAAACTTGCGAACCCGACCCCGGTGCTATCAACACGACTGAACTCGTTGAAGAAGCTTCTAGTCGAAGCTTCACAGCTGAACACACTGCGCTATGAAGATCGCGGACAAGGCACATGCTTCGATTTTGTTCCTGGAGAGCGGATGCCACCTCTGAGCAGTATGCTGCTAAGATCATACGACTGGCATCACAATGCGGAGGAGGTTCGGAAACACTGGGATTTCTCTAGGATACAATCCCTTGAGTTGGTCTCGGTGCCCATTTTCAATTTTCTTCGCTCGGTATCTTTCCCGGACTTTTCGAAGCTACATACTCTCCACGTGGAAGACTACAGTGCTCACCTCTCAGACAAGAGACAAGATGCTACGATTGGATTAAATGTGCTGGTGAAGGATCACATCAAAGCACTCGAGATCCTGAACATCACCTGTCACACCCGACTGTTTGAGCTGGATGCAATCACAGCACATCAACAATCGCTGCGAGTTTTGCGGTTCAGAGATCACGTCGGGTTTTCTGAAGATGACCAAAGGTGTCCAACCCTAGCACCGAGCGAATTGGCTCAACTCTCTCAGCATTTAAAGGTCGCCCATACGCTCGAACTTGACCTGGATGTAAGGCTATGCGATCCGATTCCCTTTCTCCGAGCTATATGTGCTTTTCCAGCAGTGCACACCCTCACCTTGCATGTTCAGACCATGATTCAGCCCCTGGAAGAGGTATCTCCAGGAATCGATCGCGATTACGAAGCGGCGATGAAGACTTTCCAATTACTCATACAAGAAAAGGAAAGACTCGGTGCCCATACTCTGTGGAAGCGCATCGCTGTTAATGTTGGAGGATGGAAGCGGGTGATGGTGCGACGGTTAGGGAGTGCATGGCGGAGGCGAAACGAAATGGGCATCTACGCCGAAAGGTGCTTCGTTCTCGAAAGGGATGCTCGAAATGGGAAAATGACAGTACGCGAGGAAGTATGCGTAGAAAATACCAGCCGCGGAGGAAGTCCAGGCCCTTGAAGGTTTCAGGTTGGCCATCCCCGGCAGATGCTCACCTGAGCCCTCACCAGCGAAGGTGGACTTGGAATCTGAAACTCCCGCCATTTACTCTCGGCGACTTCAGACGGCATAAACACCATTGCGGTATTGCATCGGATCAGAAATCCCCCGTCAATCTAGCTTTGGCATGCTCACGGACGCTTGGGGCGTCAGCAGTGGCATGATGTAGCATGTTGGAGCCCCGTCAAAAATAGAAGTAAAGAAGCAGGATGGCATACAGGACATGGCAATTAGATACGTCGCCTCAAGTAGAGGCGTAGAGCATATAACGAGAACAACGAATGATGAATACAACGGAGCGAGCATATGACGTTTTATCTTGTATACTTCATGGATCTTTCCCCATGCTAATTTATCGCTTTGCACCTCAACTTGGCTCTGCTCCGTTGAGTCGTCTGCTTCATGCCGTCTTTATAATAGAGACGTAACAACATCTCCTTAAAGCTACTCTCATGATAGATGATGCTCAATTAAGGGTGGTTCCTATCATCCGTGTCTGGCATCTTTGTTCACCTACTCCCCTGCTGAAGTGTCATCTGGTTGATCAGCTACGATAGAACCATCGAATACGACCCCAATGCCTGCCATATAAACTACATTGAACTATGCCTTCTATCTTTTTACAGTCTATTTTTGTAATGTGACTTCTAATGACGCAGACTTTAAGTTACCCAAGTGGTGAAGCTGATAGAGCCTTCTAATGGTATAAAGCAATGACTCCAACGATACGAATGTTTAAATCGCACTGCTCCGACCTATGGATTGATGGGATTTGATAGCCTTGATCTCTATTATATGTTGTATTAGGGATCAAGTACCTTGGTCGTGGCACGGTCATGTATGTCTCCGGTCGCCAGGATGTCTCCTCACCAACACGTCCAGTTTCTTAGATGGTTCTGCCAGTCTTCGTTAGCACAGACAATTGAGACTAATCCCAAGTATTGATGTCAGCTTTCAGTTCAAGAGAGAACTCGCCTGTAGTAATGATCCCACTCCCATCATGTCCCTTCCTGCGTCAAAAAGGAAGACAATCTACAGTCGACGTATTCCAACCACCAAGACGAGGCTTCAGATATAAACTCAGGATTATAACAAAGTCCACCATAAATCGGCCGTTGAGTAATATGTTCAAAGCCAAGAACGGCTGCGGATATCGATAGAGCAACATCACCGGGTATGATATAAGCCAAATACTCAACTTGTATGAATTGTCTTTACGTCGTAACGGCATGATACGTTGACTCCGGTCTTCATTGCTCAAAATATTTAACGGCTATTGAGGACACAGATACAATTTACACTGATCTTTTGTTCCAACATGGCAAAGGATATCATAGCCTCCAACCACCCTTCTCTCATTCTCTGTTATGGAAAGCCACGAATGGCTACGCAGGGACAATAGCAACCCTCGACAACAACGCACCGCTTGCCAGAGACTTTGTTTGACGGACTAAACATCTTCTCCTCCCCCCTTTGTGAAGTAATCCTGGTTCCACTATTCGTCTTCCGTCAACAACAAGGCCACATGGCTCGCTCGTCGAGCGCCCTTATCCCCTAAGACCAACCGTATATGTTTTTACGGGGCTTCCATTATGACTGCATCTATCAAACACTCGATAGATAGTTGCTACATTGTACATGAGTATGTTCGTTGCAGGCGTTTGTCGTCGAAAAGCCACGCCTTGCCTGTCTGTTACCCGCCGATTTTCTCAACAGGTTGACGAAACAACAATCAGGCAATCCAATTGGCCAAAGTCTGATTGTCCATGCTCTGATACAGACTTTGAACCAAGTCCTTCAAACACATCATAGAAGAGAATGAATACCTCTGGGTTGAGGCACGTGGTTCGTTATCCAGAGACAGATACACCTTTACGCATTAACAGCCCCATTTGTCTCTGCAGACAACGGATTTCTAGACGCATTTGGGTTTCGCGTTTGGAATTGAAGTCGACTAATTCTGCCGGCTTGTCAAACAAGTCGCAGTAATTATGGAGAGATCTCTGGGTTTATATCCAGTTCACGACCGTAGGGTTCCCAGGTCTCTATGAACTAATGGCATTCATGCACAAAACCGCGTAGCATCTACATAACTGTTACCGACTCACTGATTCGACACGACGTAAGCACATCGGTGATTTCGATCTCTTGACTTGTGCGGTGGTTCTAGTCGAAGGGACCCATCGTATTCGGTACCGCCATAAGCGAAGAGACAGAAATCAGAGACCTCTAGAACCGCAGTTTGAAGGCTCGCATAGTAATGGCGCCTCTAGACCACATGCCAAAACACCTCGGTCTCGATCTTGGTCAGGGCAGAATAGACCCAAAGTTAGTGCTTCCTTACTCCATGGCACATTTCGCCCTAAAAATAATCCCTGTCAACCTGTTGGTCCATCCCTTCTTACCCGCGCGGCCCTTCCCGTCCCTTCTCTTCAATCAACGCTACCCATTCCAGCATCTCACGATGCTTCACGGGCCCATCTGCCTATGCTTCCCAACTCTACAATACCATTTTCAACCAGAAGATACAACAAAGCCTTGACGGCTCTCTGGCGTAGAGAGAAGAGCCATGCATAGTCTCACTCGCTCACACAGTGTGGATCGTTCTGTCGTGCCCCCGGGACCCCCGGCCCGGCCGCATTAGTCCCCTTAAGGCGACGAGCAACGCTCAAGCGAGACGTACGAAAGTGGAAACCTGGATTCAATAAGACATGGGCAACGTGTTGAGAGGAGAACGAGGCTCAAGATCGAGGGTCAACCATTGTGGCGCTGTACTTGTCGACGCGAGTTGTCGGGGGTAAAATGGCGGCCTTAGGGGGTTACTGCAAATTTGTCCGGCGACCAGGGACCAAGTAATGGGCCAGAAGAATCAAACAAAGAGATAGAGCCAGCTGATGGGTTAGAGACCGTATGACGACGATAGATAGAGCAGCACTCACTAAAAGAGGTTACTACCGTATAATATTTCTGGCAGCAATTGAAGGTCACTCATGTCAACCACAATCCGTTGACATGATGACACCAGACGTGGCACCGGATCGCTGCAGTCATCAAGACCTTGACTGTACTGCTTCGTGCATAACAAACAACTGGCGTAAACACCCTTCGTATCCAACCATGCTTCTTTGAAACCGGCATAGATATCGTCAAGACTTCGAGACCATACCACTCCCTCATTGCAAGCTTCAACTACGCAGCAGCGCCCAGTAAGCCACTCAAACATCGTAGTGGGGCATACGTAGATGAACAAACGATAGCATACAGCCGCAGCTTTTGCTTGTTGCGGCTGATTCATGGTATGATTACAACTCGACACCAACGCTTGTTGAATCTTTCTGATAGCGAAAGACAGTGGAGCAATGTATGTGATATTATCACGGCATCAGTCGAAGCCGTCCAGTTGCAATACTTATTGCAGGCCAAAGACAATCCTTTAGCCAGGCCTGGCCTTTCTAGGTCGGGTGTTGCATAAAGCATTTCGAGCAACCACCCAACCGTGAGCAAAGTCGAGGACTCTCCAACAACCAGAACCAGACTCGAGACTTCTATTCATAGACTTATAACGAGCCTGTTGCTTCTTTTGCCCATTGTAGATTTATAGAAATCGCTCGCCGTGGGTCGGTTTCTGAAGTGGTGATTTCGTTTATCAAACACTCCAACGCCTTGGTCGCCGGGGCCAAAACTATTTGGTCTCATTGACGATCCAAGGGGGCTGGAGATGCTATACGATCGCCGCGTTATCAAAAGTTTGATGTGCTCTTGGTCGATGGTAGGCTTTAGACCTACGGTCTACTGTCGTTCCTACATGTTTCAGTCTCTGTCAACTACAAGTTCAACCAAGCAATAGTAGTCAAGAACAAATACCTGTTACTTCGAGAACTAACGAAAGTAGATCGTACTCGCTGTGTAGATACTACCCCTGATTCAACCACATGATATCGCTATACATGGGTAGATCTCGCCGTGTGCTAAACAGACTGATGACGAATTAAGAGGTAATAATTCCAATTCCGAATAGAAAGAAGCTCGAGGAGAACGGTGCAATGCACAAACTTTCGTGGCAAGCATCTCTCCAGGGAGAAATCAACACGACCCCGCAGAGATCCAAGAGACGACTCTCTCCCCTGTTCGAAGCCTTTCCGCAACCAGCGGCCAGACAAGTCCCATGATCCAAAGCCGTTGGGTAGCGGTAGATGACAAGAGAGGCCCGTGGCGTCAAAGTCGGTCGAGGCGAGGAAGAATCACGCAACGTCTGCTCGCCTCTCTCGTGCGAATCGTACTCGTCGCCGCCTCATCATCTCCACAACGTCCGTGGCTTCCAGATGCTCATCCGCCGGATGTAGAAAGAGGGGAAAGTAATCCTTGTCTCGTGATGGACACCGGCGACTCCGTCTCGATGATGGTGACGACGAGGGGCGAGGTTTGGTTGCGGAGTTGAAAACAGAAAACAAAGACGAGAACGGCTCGCGCCGCCAGTGCTTACCAGGCAGCTACACTTGTGCTGTTGGTAGGTAGATCGTTCCTTCCCGTTACCAATGGAACCGCCCGTCATCCCGTGACGTCCCGTCGCCCGAAAGCGGGAAGGCACTCGGTCGTTTTCATCCTTTCTCTCATCATCCGCATCAACATCATCGCCGAAGCCTCGTCCGACAGAATAGACTCGCCTCGCCAGCTCCCGCGCCCGAGCCCGTTACCGCTCCCGTCGACGGAATCTCCGAAGCCATTCCCGCGAAGTCGGACCAAAAACCATAAAGCCTCCCTAACCTGCCACGCCCACGTCATCTGCATTCCAGAGCCTCTCGACCGCCTTTTCGCAGCTGAGGAAACGTTCGTTTTCAGCCAAAGCTTTACAAAGAGGGATAATGCGCTGCAGTGGCCTTTCCGCGCACGCCTCTCCCTCTCGGGGCGTTGATGTGTCCCGACGAGATGGCAACTGGGGCGAGGGCGTTGAGTGGTTTCCAGGCTCGTGGAAGGTAGGTAGAGAGTTTCTGACTCGATGGTTAGAAGAAGTTTAAACCGATTTCGTTTCCAGAATGTCGGGTATGGGCGTGTACGAAGGGATGAAGTGGCAGTGGTTGTTAAGGGAGGAAAACACCAAGGGCGGACTATCACAATAATCGCAGAGTCGCATTGATAGTTTCCCCAATCGTAGCCTCCAGAATCCAATATCATTTGCATACCTTACCCAGCTAGAAGCCATGTCTTAATGTATTCTAAGCGACATTAATATGTTTCTGTGTCCATTCCTGCTTGTTCCCGTAACCTCGCAACGTTTTTGTCACACTCCAGTACCGAGTTCCCTCGAAAAGAATGTCTAAGACAATATCCCCGTATAACATCCAAACAATAACTTGCTCTCCCTTTTTGACAGATGTCTCGGAAAGCTTTCTCTTTCCGTCGGGACGGACAATAGTGTACAATCCATAGTAATCTCGTGGTTACTGGCATGGACAGCTTCAACTTCCAAACCCCCTTTTTCGAATTTTCGTTTTTATCTACGAAAACGGCCAGCGTCAGATCTGCAAGCATTTCACAAGTAACACGTTATCTTCTCCATGCTGGTATTTATTTCTGCACACCACGCGCCGTCACTTTTGTGTTCAAAGTTTCCCTTGCCGAGTAAACTCTACTGCTCGTCCTCGCATACTCTATCTGTGAAATGCCGCACAATTTGACCTCTTTGATTATCATCAACACTCCGCTGTAGACATGCCAAGTCACAATGAACTGAGAACTGCAATAATATCAAACCCAGAGAAATCTAATCAATATCAACTGGACAGTACTCTTTCACGGACGTTGCCCAGCTGTCGATGAGGGTTTTTTAGTGTCCCACAAAACCTTTCATCTCAAACTTTACAGTGAATAGCCTCATCAAGTCCCTTTTTGACAGCTGCATTAGCAGCCACTTCAGCTGCCTCCGGCTTATCAACATTACAATCGACAAAGTCTATTTGACTCTCTCTTGACATCACTTGCATGCTCAACCAAGACATACCCCATAAATTACAATGTCTCGGTCGTATTCCTGCCGTGAGTCAAGTCAGCTCGGCAAGGATAACACTCGCCCTCCAGACCATTTACCGTCTAAGGTTCAAGGTCTCGATAGCCCGTATAATATCTAATGCCATTACTAAAAAGTAAATATCAACAACAGAAGCTTGCCTGTTGCATGCCCACTGGCTCTCCGCTTCTAGTCACAATCCATGACCAACAAATCCTCTCTCCTCATGACACAATCCATTGATATCACTTACACTTACACGCCCACAAACTCACTGCCCGAGTCCCCTGCACCACGGCTATTCCCTTCGCTTCGCCCTCGCTTGACTCATTTCCACTCCCTTCTTGTGCGCCAAGACTAGAGTAGAGGGCACAGTCCACGCAAAACTTTACCGCCTCATCAGTTCACCACCGCTGTACAAGACACGCCCCCTTTTCCACAGCCTGGCCCTTTCCCCTCTCTCCATCGCGGTGCCGGCCTCGACCCCCTTGCTTACCTGTACTGTAGGTAATGCATGTATGCACGCTCTTCCAGTAAGCCCTGCCCTGGCCCTAACCCGCCGCCGTTGAGTAGTGAACGAGCCAGCGACGAGTACTGTAAACCGGGTCCCTGGAATTATGATACATCACTGACTGCAGGGACGGGAGGGACTACCTTAATAGGCTCTATCTGCAGCCCAGTAAAATACCGCGTTTTTATTATTATTGAATCTCTTGAATAATCTGGGTTGATATGGGGGCGGCTTTGTGTTTATTCTTGGACGCGTTTGAGCTTACACTTCGTAGCATCCGCTCGGGCCAGTGTCACGGTTGCTAACTTTTAAGACCTTGGTAGCACGTACGTACAGTAGGTAGGTGAAGGTAGGTAGATACTCGGCCGCTAATCCACGTTACGGCTCGTACCTGAGGCGAGAGTCTCGTCCCTCATCATCTAGTTACCGTGTACATCAAGAGCTAAGACAAGGACCTGCTCATGTCAGCCCATTCATCCCCCCTCTCCGTTAGCACGTTTACTAGTATCAACCTCCAACCCGTTGCATCACCAACAAGCAATCTTCAGGCTGTAGAGCTCAGACCAACACTCATAGCATAAGCCAAGACAAAAATGTCTCGCCTCGATCCTTGTCCACATCAACTGGTGATCATGTGCCCTTCCCGTCCTGCGCTCCCACTGCCCTGTGCTTGTCTTGGTCCTTGTCTTGTTGTCATACACAAGAAGCTGAACTGAGCCGGCCAACATTCCATGGAAGTCCTTTTTTCAAAGTGACAGGGCCCGCCCTAGAACAGAATCACACGGGGCGGCGGGGATAGCCCGATAGAGGGAGGGGGATAAGGGAGTGAGCAGAAAAAAACGACACTGTACAGAATCTCTCTGTCTTGCCTCTCTGTCAAGGGGCAAAAAATCCAACCTCGCACACGACACGCCCTTGAACTTGGGTGATCGACTAACTAACGGTTAGCAGACAACAATAGAAAAACCACTACAATGTTAGAGGTTAGAGGTTTGAGGTTAGAGGTTGAAGTCGAGTAGTACTGCAAGTAAGATAGAGCCACCGTCCTAGATCGGCTCATCACCTAAGTTAGCATCCTCAGCCAGCCATCACCCATCCACTACTCCATACCTTAGCATATCTCATGCCTGTCTCCTCCCGCGAGTTTACCTTACAGTACCTAGTAGGTATAGGCAGTTTGAGATGCCGTCGACAAAGTCCAGACTCTCTCTGTCTAGTGGTCAATGTCCCTAGAGAGTAGAGCCCATCGCTGGCCATGTGGGTTAATAATAAATGTCCGTCTCTTTCTCCTCTTTTCCACTCCCTCCCAGTCTCTTCTCTCACCTGCCACGCCCCCTTCCCTTGCTCTGCCTCTTCTATCTACTATGTACAGCCCGCCGTTTTTTCAGTAAGCCATTGAAGCTAGAGGGTTCCATAGCAAACAATGAGCCGCCTGTCCGCCCCCGCCCTTGATTTGGTTTGACTTGATAGTTAGCACCTGTATTATGCCTCGGGCTCTATTTGGTCAACGTCCCGTCGGCAGGCACCTTATCCTGACTCGAATAATACGCTGGATTGTAGTCTGTAGACGCCCTTCCCGCTTCCGTGCTTTAGACTACTACTGCACGGCTCATCCATGCTCGGGCGATATCCCATCCCATCCCATCCCATCTCATCTCATCCCAAGTCGTCTATCCTCATCAAATTCAAAAGTCTCATACTGTATTCCTCCGTACCTACCCATGTAAATCTCACTGCGGTATCTGCCGCGTATCCGCCGGGAACCTTCGGGTGACACACAATGACCTTGCGTTGGACCCTCACCCCCTCTCGTCGAGGCCTGTTCCCTGGTCCCTGGTCCCTGGCTCCTTGGCTTCTGCTTCTGCTTCTGCTTCTGCTTTTGCTTCCCTCTCTTGCTCTCACTATTTTCTCTCGCCTCTGGATCTTTGCCCCCGTCTTCTCTCTGAGTGTTTCTCTCTATTTCCTACGTCCTCCGTCTCTGGGATGCCTCTCTACAAGTCACGAGCCCCCAGTTCCTCCCAAAAAGTGACATAATCTTCAATACACTTCAGTACCACCATCCTTGACATGTTGGCTTGATTTTAGTACACTACCGAACCCACTTTCAGCACCGTCAGTGCTGGCTCCAAAGCCATTGTTGGTTGCACCTCTTGGCCTCGAGCCATTCATTGGATGAACCGCCTTTCTCCGCCTGGAGCTGTACTCGCAAGAGGCCAATCATCAACTAAACTCATCAAGAAAAGAAATGTTCAAGAGACAGACACAAGAGCAACAGAAAGAAGCAAAACGCGGCTGTTCACCACACACATCACAAATGTACAGTGGCTTAGTGATTTCAACATTGATAGCCGTAACCATAGTGGGATTTGGCTATCGCGATACTCTCAGTTACATAGACAAAAACAAGTGTCAACAAGAATCTTCAAAGTCACCGCAGGATCCTTTCCTTCCAGGCTCCTCTCACTTCCATCTTCACCTTTACCATCCTTCATCCGCAGCCCTGAGCTCTGCCATGTCTGTTTTGTTGTTTCATCCCGTCACGACCTTCTGTCGTACCACAGCTTCTTCTTTTTTCTTCCCTAGCTTCGCTCAACCTTCGTAACCCACCTACCCATTCCGCTACCAAAACACACAGCGAACTCTTGTCGTCGCAACTCTCTACAAGCCGACAACGGTAGCGGAGAACACCAGACATCCAAACCAAATGTAGAAACGTAACATAGCATAAGCGTGAATCAAAACAAAACCATATGGTGCCGTGAGGCTATCCGTCTTTCCTGGAAACACATAGTGACCGACCGATTAAAAATAACACAACGACCTCGCAGCGGTTGCTTTTTCCGGGCAAAACTCTTCCTCCCCGAGAAACGAACAATCTGACAAGAGCAATGCATTGGTAAATCAAATTCCGAACAAAAAAAAAAGAAGAATCCAGCAAAACATGTAAACCGAACGGAGGGGTTGTTTGTTGCCAAACTCGCGTCTTTTTCTAGATCCTGACATTTTGTCCTGTATTGTTATCGCGCTCCCCCTCCGCTTTTTGTTTTTTTCTCTTCTCAAGCCACGCTCCTGTCACTTCCCGGTCAACGAAAATGTAGGCGTGGAATCGAATCGGAAAGGGTATTAAAAACAAAGCAATCGTCGTCATCAACTTGTCGGCAGCCTTCCTGCGGAAACCGACGGACTCGTCGGCAAGCGTCGTCGTCGTATGTAATTTTGACCCTCCCCGTTGACCTGTCCGGCAGCGTCAACTCTTACTCCGTCATTTCGTTAACGGCTGACGTCTCGTCGTCCAGCTGGTTGACCCGGTAAAGGCCGATTAAGCCTGTCAATCATGGTCTTGTCGATGTCATTCTTCTCTACCAAGTTGCTCAGACTCATGATCGATTGGTTTCCTCCTTGTGATTGTTGCCCTTTCGCTGGAGTTGACGCACCGCTTGACCCGTTTTGACCTGTCGGAGATCGACCGCCGGGCGCAGAAGCTGCGTAGCTGCCACTCGCCGCAGCCTGTGGTAGACTGCCGCTTGTCGGGTTACGCGGGCTCTGTCTTGCCTGGTACGGCGGGTACCCAATTCCACCTGGGCTGCTATGGTTTGAGAACTCGGCAGGAGACCTCCTTCGAGGGTCTTCGTCTACGGCGCTTCGTGGTGGAGGCAGTCTGTAGCCATCGTCTTGTTCTTCTGAAGTCCTGCGGCGACGTCGTCCTGCAAGCTGGCTTCCGTCATCAGTTCTTGCATCTCCATAAGACGAGAAAGATTCTGTCGGTGATTGAACAGGCGCGTAGTAATTTCCTGGAGGCGGAGCAGCACTAGAATGCTGGTAAGCAGCATGAGGCGGCGGAGGCGGAACAGTGCCAGGCGCCAAAGGCTGCCCATAGGCACCGAACAGCTGAGTACCCGGGGGAACACCTCCCGGAACTGCGGATACTGGAATAAAAGCAGTGGAGCTCGACGAAGAGACTGGCTGAAAGATGCATTCTTGGTTCATACGGGCACAGTTCTGGCACTTGCCTCCGGGAGCGCTTTGGTAGCCACTGCAACGTATCTACAGATAGTTAGCAACTTTGAGGGACTACAAGGAACATTCTTAGATGCCGGGGTAGTCACGAACCTTTCTCTTACGGCAGTATCGGCACGCGATTGACGTTCGTTGTCGGGGAGCTGCCTGGGTCAAAGGAGGCGCATTGCCAGGTCCAACGGGGGGATACTCATAGACACCGCCAGGAACGTGACGGTAGCCATTGGGCGGTGGAGGCCCTGGCGGGGGAGGCTGTCCACGATAGTAAGCATAGTAGGGATCTTGTCCGTATGCCTCTTGCCCGTATGGAGGGCGGCGATCATCATAGTAACCACCTCGTTGATCTGGCGGAGGAGGTGGGTAGGCTGAAGATCGTGGGTCAGACTGCGGCTGCAGAGGCGGGAGATACTGCGGCTGCTGGCCAGGTGGAGGCTGCTGGCCGGGAGGCGGATAACCGTTGACGGCATTTGGGGACGCATATCGCGGGTCGGTAGGATAGCCACGGCCAGGAGCTGCAGGCGGCGGGCCGTAGCCGCGAGAGTCATGGATGGAGGGTAAAGTGACCGAGGTAGCCATACTGGCTGGGGGAGCGTCGGAGGGCCGCTGGGCGGTATCCGGAGGTGGAGGATAATGGGACTGGGGTCGAGAGTGACTGTCGTCTGGGCGGCTCTGCTGGGGATACTCTTTTCGGTAGCTATCGTCGGCCATGCTATGTTGAGGCGCAACGGGCCGCAGACGGGCGAATGCGGTCAGCGGCAATAATACCAAATGCGTGCAGTTGAATGTGCTGGGTATTGTTTCTGCGATTGAGCATTTGGCGGTGGAGGTGACCCAAAACCAAGATGGAGCGGAGAGGAAATAGTCAAGTAATTAATCCGAGTCGTCGAGGTCGTATCCTATCCTGTCCTGTCTGATCGTGCGTGTCCTGTGACGATTGCAAACCGCCGGGATGACCGATTGCTGCGAGTCAAGAATGAGTGAGTAAGTGAGTGTCTCGGCGGGAGATGACAACAGATTCCACGAGGTCTTGGAACCGCAATCCAATGCCTGACGGACGTTCTGGTTCCCGAGAGGCGGAGGAGGGTGAAAATGGTCTCTGACGTGGGCGGGAAGAGTGCGGCGGGACAGGCCGACAATTATAGCGAGGGAATGGATGGGAAGAACCTCCGATCCAATCTGATCCACGGCGTGGGAGGAACCAGGAACCACCCAACCGTAAATGGAGCCTGGGGATTTTGGGGATTGTGGATTTGCTTGAGAGACTTGGGACTGGGATTTGAGACTGGGACTGGGAAGGGATTGTGACTGGGACTGGACTGGGGGTGAGAAAAGAAAAAAAAAGAGGGGGGCACCTCTGGGCCCTTTTTTTTTCCCTTCTTTCCTTTTCTTGGGGGTGCGGAAATAGTCAGGTGAGAGACAAAATGCTGTCTCGCTCTGGTTCCCCGTGTGTGTGCGTGTGCCTGCAAAAGCAGATATCTCACAGGAAAGCTGCAGAATGAATAAATATTGCCGGTAAGGAGATGATGAGGAAAATGATGTTGTCTTTTTCTTTTCTCCTTTCTTTTTCGTGTTTCTTTTTCTCAGATATCGTTTGGTGACAGTACCCGCACAAATGAGATCCTGATCCTGATAACGATCCTGGTTCGACGTCAAGGAGTGAGAAGGTTCCAATCGATCCTGCAAGGTTTTTTTTTTTTTTGGTCTTTTGAAGGAAGAGCAAATGGGAAGAAGAGGAGAAGATGGAAGTGGAAGGTTAAAGAGTAGAAGGAAGTTGTGTTGGAGGAAGAGCCAGGTAAGGTACCCAAGGTAAGGTAAAGAGGTAAGATGGAAGGTAGATGCAGGCGTGTAAGGGAAGAGTAGGTGCTATACTACCTACAGCAGAGCACAGCACAGCACAGTACCTACCCAACTACCTACAGTAGGTGCCTTATCCTATGCAGTTGCGGCGACAGAAAGTGGGGAGCGACACCGCGCGCGCCAGAAGTAAGTAAGGGAAGGAAGGGCAGCAGGGGGTAGTAGGGTGTTGTTCTAGTAAGACACTAGAGAGGGTTTGTGCGAGGGCAGGTGCATGTGCAGAAGGATGGAAGTTTAGGGTGGACAAGTGGCGGAGGCCAGGGCGGGAGTAATGGGACGGATGGCCCGGTGTCGTGCCGTTCCCAGGGAGCCGGCCCCAGCTAGCACCGAAACCACTTTAGGGATCTAATGCTGCTAGTTACAGGTCCTGTCGGGTACTGCACTGTAAGCCTACTGTACTGTACTCAAGCTGGAAATTGGCAGCCCACGCCCAGCCAGTGGGATCGCGATGGCAGTAGAAGCAAGGTACTACGTAGTGGCAGTGGAGGTATAAAATCCTGGAGCAGAACAGAACGGGTAAAATAAACGCGACTCAATCACTTGGAAACAGACCAACAATAACATCTTCAAGTAATGGAAATGAAGTAAGGAACTGGGCCAGGGCGTTTCTGGCGCCAAAGTCAAGGGCCAGAAAGGCACCACGGGAGATGAAATGACCGCTCAGCACGTACCACGTATAGTACGGATATACTAAGTATAATACCTACAAGCTACAGTAGCAATGGCGACGGGTACAGTAGTCGTAAAACTTAGAAGCCTGAAGAGCCCGAGTAAGGATAAGGCTGCAAGAGGCTACCTATTATACATAATAAGTCAATATTCCTAGCTTGAGGAGTGTCGACCTGACGCCTCGAGGAACGAACCGTAAGCGATTGGACTCGGATGCATGTTTGTTCACCGGACCAGGGCTACTACTGACGTATTCTAGTAAACAAGAAACAAAAAGAGGCTTCTTGTGGAGAGCTGGGAATCTTTGACGGCGCGCAAGGCTGTCGCCTCCAGGGTCTAGGCGTGTCGTCCATGCTGTCGGGCTATACCTTCAATGATGTGCTGAGCTGAGCCTCTTCGTCTCTCTAGCCTCTCAAAAGGCGGAGAATCGAGCCAAAGAATGCGACAGGCGTCGAAAAAGGGCGTTTACCAAGGCCAAGCCAAAGTGCAAAATGGCTACGCGAAGCAAAGCCAAGCGAGGGGTAAATAAAATCCGTCTATACAGAATCAGTCTTAGAGTCTTGTTCTGGCTGGAATGTCTGTCGACCACAACTCAACGGGCACGGCGCCTCCCTCCCTCGCTTGTCTTGTCTTGCTCATCTGCTCTTCAATCAGTCAATTATGTCTTGCAAGCCTCAACTAATCACATTTGTCTATTCTGCGATTTGATAAACATCGTCTACGACTGCTAGCCCGCGAGCTTCACAGAGAGTGCAACCAGAATGAGGATCAGACCGCAAAGACGCGGCAATCCAAGGTTTAGTCCCCATAGCTGTAGAGGTCAAACTGCCACAAGGTTCGTTCGCCGGTCGCCGCCCGCCGCCTGCCGGCTCAGTCAGCAGAAGTCACGAGGCAAATGACTGACAGGTTGAGGCCACACGAAGGGAAGGGCGTTGTAAAATTGATCGGGAAGATAACCACACAGGCGCATCTAAGATCAACAAGACGACGACGTACGTGTATCCAAGATACGTGGAAACCAGCCTTTTCTATTTTTAAATCTCAGAGAAGAAGAAGAAGAATAAAAAGAAGGAGAAAACGTATAGCGAAATGCATCTACCATGCAGTCGTTGATACTGTACTGTAGGTGAGAAATGATAGCAGGAGGTACCGTAGCATAAGGTTGAAGAGGAGGGGCGTGTGAATGAGGTGGTTTGAGTTGAGTTGTCGTTGTTGGTTGCCAATGTTGTGGGTGCATGTCCGTCCCAGCAGTATGGGAAAGGTACAATATCAAGGCCAGGTCAGACCATGCCAGGGCCAGGGCACAGCAATGCAGCGCAGGGCAAAGCGTCACAGGACAGGTGCTGAGCGATGTATGCTGGGTAGATGTTGGAGTTTGCCGGTTGGGTATCAGTAATCCAGCGCGTACAGATTCCATGTTCTCTGCATATGCTGTTGTCTGGCCACTGTACATAAACCCGACACCATCTTGGCCACAAACCAAAGCTCGGTTGTGGCAGAATTGACGGTACCTTACAGCAGTCGAGGGGTAAACGAGCGGCCGAAGAGGCGGCGGCGGCGACACGGACGATGGTGGACCCGATCAAGGAGACGCCGGACAAGCCCAGCTGGACTTGGGGCTTCAGGACAAGGCTCCGAGCGTCTCGGCCGTGCGAGAGGTATCCTGAAGCTGACGGTAGAAAGAACACGGTTTCGAGGTTGAACACGCGCCGCGTCCGCTAACAAAGCACATGTCCCCGTAACTTACAGGTCAAAAGGCGGAGGGGTTCAGTCGAGTGCGGTGCATGTGTGAGTGTGTGCGTGAGTGTGTGCGTGAGTGCGTGCGTGCGCAGGCAAGCGTCTTGTGTGGTGGGCCTTGTCTAACCAAAGAAGACAAACAACCTAATTGTTGAACCAAAGACTGTGATTGACAAGCTCGTGAATGCCCATCTGTGAGGATAACGTAGTTGACAGACCTACGTAAGAGCTGGGCAGGTGGGCAGTGATAGCCTGGAAGAGGCCGAACCTATCAGATGTGAGATGTGCCCTAAGCTCAGACTTGACTTACTGGATATGGCCTCAGCCTGGCCAGACACGTCGTATCCAACCAAGTCTGGAATAAAGGCAAGGCAGAGAGAGTGAGAGACTATGTAATGGCTGGTCATATGACAAAGAAGAATCCTCGAGGTTCGAGGTCGTCCTCTTAGTTCACATTGAAGTTTGTCCAATCAAAGCCCCGGTACAGCGTTGCTGAGATGCGTAGGAGCTTCTTGTTTTCTGGGAACAGGGACAGAACAATAGATGCTGCCGGGACGTTGCACTGCGGGCGGAAGGTCTTAGGTTTTCTGGAGCCCTGAGTCTTGGGCCGCTGCGTAGTCTGGGGTCCCGCGCTTGTTCCCGACGGCGGGTTGCAGAGGCGGCCGCAGGATGCACTGCCAGTGTGTGCGAGGTGTGCCAGATGTCTTGGGCGTGCAAATAGAACCAATAGATATCATTGTCGCTTGCTCGAGGCAGGAAGAGGGCGTGCTACGGATCTGTCTTGAGCCCGGCAGTGCTTGGATCACAGGCGTGAGCCTATACGAATTATGATGGCAGCATTCGCGTGGTGGACCAGGCAAGAGAACGCACCGAACCCTGGTAGATATTAGTCGTAGAACCCAGTTGCTTCTGTGCTTGCTTGGTGGACCTAGGTGCGGCGGACTTGGACCTTGAACGACAATGGAAATGGCCGACGCAATAAGTTAGTAGCTCTTTTCATGCAATTTTGGTATCATTCATGCAACTCAATCATCCGTTTTCTCGAAGTTCTCCATTTCGCGTTTATTAGAGCCCCGATTTCCATAATTCAATATTCCGATGCTTGATTGAGTCAGCTTACAATGCCTCTCTTATACATTTACCTGATACCCTACATCCAGTAACAGAGTGTATCTTTGGCATGTCTTGGGTGGATGCCAACGAGAACAATAGTGCCAGCGTCTTTCTACAGACTTATGTCGATCTTGACATTATCCGGGTATCTGAGCGAAGGTATGTATTGATTATTCCTCCATCCAATATTGACGAAAGGTTACTGTAACTTGGAGAGAACGAACAAACGGGTGATGGTGCATGACGAATTTCCGGGATGACGGGAGCAGGGGAAGGTCTCGCCAATGATCGCGGCTGCAGAGCGCTGGGCTACCTGGGACGGTCCGGCCTGTACTGGGATGCTAGGATGCTAGGATGCTGGGACGCTGAAACGCTGGGACCAGTGAGCCTCTCATCCCATCCATCCCTTTTCCAATCTAGTTCCAGGGCCGTCCTTTGCTCATGGGGACTGTCAGAGCCACTGCCGCTATGCGGCAGAGCCGTAGGATCCGCTACATGACAGTGGTGTCGGTGAGCTCCTATTAGGGCGAGCGAGTCGAAGTACGCAAGCAATACTTTGCATCTCATTCCAAACGTGCTATCACACACCCTTTTCCGAGAAATCATTTTCGTCCACAAGTACCGGAAAGGTATTGAAGCCTTCAGTATTGCAAGTTAACCTAACGGGACCCCACGGCCGAGTGACGTGCCGCTCTCGTACAGTAGCGCCCGGCGGAAGGAGGGAGGCCTTGACGAGACCTTGATGTAGCAATTCCATGGTGAATACGAAGGGATTCATGACAGCGAGATGAGAACTGCTCCCACCCTTCCTGAAGCGCGGGGTTGATCGAAAAGAAGTGTGTCATGGCGTAGTATAGGACAAGCGGGCGGAAAGCTGACACTCTGTTTAAGCAGGCAGTATGTTGCGTTTGCTCACCGCCACAGGCGCTTTTGTGGGAGTTGTCACAGGCCAAATATGGCTTAGGAAGCGACGCGACATGCATGAAATACCACTGCACGAGTATTGAAGTCGAATACGGTGTTTCGATAATACCTCACGTTGTGCGGTGAGTGTTGATGGCCATGCGAGGATATGTCATAACCCACGTATCGACCCGGTGTTCATCGTCGCTTATTCGCTTCGACAACTAGAGTCTTAGACGCTTCGGTGTGGCTTCTGGTTGACTGGTGACTGTTGTTCACGAGCCACCATCCTACCAGCCTTGGCTTGACTGTTTGATATGAGTCCACTAAATTCTTTGAGTGGAAATCGCTCACCCGACGGGTTGGTAATTGCATCTAATGGTCGGTCTGTTTCACACGCGGCGCGCTTCACAGCCTCCTCCGAGACCCGTTGCATTGATAACACCAACAACATGGATGTGGCAGTGAGGTGGTTATTGATCTTTTTTACTGGGTAGGAGGTGATGGTATGGCTCGAGGACATGTGGCTTTGCGAATCATTGAACCCGGATAGATCAACGCATCCAGGCCGATGCAAATGTTGAGCACGTCGTGGCTCCTCTTCGAGCCAGCAATATCGTACAACAACTCCCTCGCATCAAGTTGTCTTAAAAAAATAAATACTTGTAATTAGCGGTGCGCAGATGATGCCAGAACAGCTACCCTGCATTATGCACCAGGAGTGTAGTAGGGATTTTAAGCCTGTGCCGAGATCAGTGCAGGTAAAATAACTGGAAGCGAAAGACTTTTGCGTACCTGGAGGGGAAAAAATTGCTGTATGGCCCAGATAGCTGCAGAGCATGCTGCCATTACGACAATGAGTGAATACTTCATCTGGACAACAAACACAGGTCGGTTCACATCCACTCCACAAGGGCCGGTCTTCTGGGTGGCATCTATCCGTAAATGCACTGCGGTTCAACCCGCAACTCTCGAGATAGCGCCGGGCTTGACAACCAAACGCGCTGTAAAACCCTGTCCACGCACGAGGTATCGACTGGCAGCCCATCTGTTCATCCCTGCCCCATCGCCCATGTGCCTTCGATGTTTTTTTTGCCCTGTCTCGGGTTGGTGCCCCTCCCTGACAGGGACCAGGTGACGAGCACCCACACGACTCATGCAGGTCGACCTCAGCTCCATGCTCACCCATCGGCGCCAGAGTTGGCTTGCATTAAGCGAGCGACCAGTCAGGCACGAGGAAGCACACAGTATGGCTTCAGATCAACCCAACAGAACGGGTGCCCTGCGCTTTAGATCGGGCCCTGGCACACGGCTCGTGGGGAGTTGAGCTTTGGTTTGAACGTCCGATGACCCCTCAGCATTGTCCCTCGTCGGTTTCACCCTTGTGGTGCAAGTCTGTTTCTTCGCTTTGTATGACTATGCAACCCTCCACATGGGTCAAGATGCCTCGTTAAAGAAACACCGAGGGATATGTTTGGACTGCTGATTGGTGTGTTGGCTCACTTTCCGGTTGCTCTTGGACTTCGTGCCGTCGAGGTTGTGCGGAGAAGATATCCTTGCGTGCTTAGACAGTGCTCCGCCAAAGCCTCCAGCCTTGGTCCTTCCTTGGACGGTGTTGTAGAGGCTCGAGGCATTTTCAATTGTTGCACGTCGTTGGTGGTTGAAGTGAGGTGAGAGCTGATCAGCAGGAGGTCTATTGGCTGACGTCAAAGGGTAAGCTGCGCCAGTGTGCCAACACCCTGCCCATAACCACCAGAATGAGAATTGTCGAGGATACTCCACAGGGCACTTCCTTATCATGTCCATTACCAGACTCGCACCAGCCAGCGAGCGTCGTTGTATTGTTATCAGGGCCTGGCACACCGTGATTTCCGATTGCGGAACTGGCAGAATTGAACTGAGTTTAAAATGAAAACACTGTGATGGCTCTGAGCGAGTGTTAGACCGACAGGTCAAATCTTCCTCCCTACATGACAAGCCCGGGGTCAGACACACTCATTGGTCACCAGGCCGCACCGAATCGCTGGATGCCGGATCGTTGTGTGTCCCCGTAGCCCGTTGCGTGTCACGAACGCTCAGTGTGGAGTAGGGCTCCGGTTCTCTGGAAACCGGAATAGAAACCTGGGCGCTATCGGCGACGGTGCTTGTTCCAGTGACTTGCAGTCAGCCAATCATTTATGGATTCTGCTTCTCAATACCTAGCCACATCCAAGGCACGGGAGCGGCGGCCTTTGGGGCTCCTTTAGCTTTGAGCAATAAAAGTCTGTTTAGAAGGGGGTGTCTTGGACGTGCGGAGCACCATGACATTTCATAACCACTCATCAGCTAAAAAGTCAAAGCCACTGTTCACCTTCATACGATGTGCAAAGATAGAGGAGTACACCAGCGACTGTAATGCAATTGCATTCTCTGTTGCAGCATCCTGGTCATCTTGGTGTCATGCGTTCCAGATAGAATGGGCCAGCAGGTCGGTTGCGTCAGAATAACAGCGATCTTCAGAGGGCCGAGACCCCAAATACTTGGTTAAGCACGACTGGGGGAGTCATTTCCGTGACCAGGGACGAGCGTGGTCTGAGCCGTCCACAGAAAAGGCTCCTCCCGTCCCGGCCGTGTACACCCAAACCCCCTTCATCATGCAGTTTTGGTTGCCCATTCGCCAGCTCTGCAGATTTGTCGACGACCTTGTCAAACAAGACTGGCCAGCACTGCACGATGTTACGCTTTTGCTTGCTTGTGCAGCATATAACGCATCTGAGATGCCTGCAGCCTGCAGGAGCCCCGAATCCACACCTGCGTATTTGGTTGGTAGACCAGGCTCGTGGTGATGGAGACACGCAGGCTTAGCCACAATTAGGCTGCTGACCGCCAACCGAGGGACGCAACACGTTCTCACACTCGATAATGTTTCTGCTGCCCAGTCGTAGCTGCTTTTGACCCGAATAAAACACAGCACTGAGTGTTGAGCTTGATGCATTCGGTAGAAGCGCTGCCAAATACCGAATAACTCGTACGCCGCCCCGAGTTACAACTTTTCAATCAACTTCCCTTGCACCCACCCGTTCAATAGTTGGGTGCATGGGAGACGATCCTGGTCGTGTTCCGCCCTGCTAATGGAAACTTGATCCATGATGACGGGATGCGCAGCAGAGTGAGGCGAGGTGATTGATTTGAGCCAGGGATACTAATCCATGATGAATATGAATCAGACTTGGGGATGAATTGCAGGTTTGCGATCCAATTGTCGGTAAAGAAACGATACGTACACAGTATCGACAGGTTCACTGGAGAGGAGCGCCCTAAATTGACGCAGTGGCTGCTTTTGGGGTGGGCCTGGGGTGGTCTGAGCCGTACGGGGCATGCGGCTTCTAGGTGCGCGTCGGGCCGCAAGGGCTGTCCCGCCCAAGTGAAGGGAAGGGTTTTCGAAGGGAGAAAACTTTGGCCAACCCGGCAAGCCGCGTCAAACCTGCTTCACGTGAGAAGACTCCAGAATATTGGCGGACAGAAGCTGTAGATCGATGATCAATGAGGTATCCAGTGCGATGACGGGACACGGCCCATCATCGACATTTGACGTGGACAAAACTCAGCCGCTGCATGTCTTATCTGGGGACCGTGTTCTACCCAGCCTCGACGAATGCATTACAATTTAGTTGTTTCATCGTACGGCAGCCTCACAGAATTGATGCTCAGCCTGCAGAAAGCGTGCTGCGCTAAGTTTACGCGACATGTAATGCGTGGCCAGGCTTGCTAGGGCAATGGTGCAGTGCTCGTTGAAATGAGACACCTGGCCATAGGAGTTCGTAGCTGCGCTACCAATGCCATGAGTCAACGTATAACATGTTGTCGTATTCTTGACACAGTCGAGCATCAGTGTTTCGACCTGTCTCGAAATCTAGAGCAGAGTGTCGAAGGCCTTGGTGTCAACTCTGTGCTGGTTAGCTCAGAGCGGGCGGAACCATGGGAAAACCCTTGTTCAATGTAGTAATTTGATTTGTGGACAGACCACAAAATACTGACCTATCACATCTAGGAGCCTTTTGCTTCTTGCCAGCCTGATTGATGGGATCCTTTGTGGTGCCCTCAACGTTCGTAGGATCAGGGCGTATTTTAAAGGATTAAATCAAAAGGTCAACTGCCCATGATAGGGTATGTATTCCGATATGTTCATGGAAAGTCTTGACCGATAGAACGAGAACGGACGGTATTTGTAAATCTGTAAACAGTCTTCCTGGCCGTCGCTCACATGACCGAAAAGAGCTGCAGGGACGGTCAATGTTGAGACGGTAAAAGTAGAAAGACGATGACGAGGCTGATTGGTGAAGATGCACGGTCAAGGAGAGGACAAAGGCGACCAAGACCTTTAGATGAGACCGTAATGTTGTATCAGCGACATGGAACAGCTCGTTGAAGACATGGCGTGGGTGGCTAAGACGAAATTATCCCTGTTGACTCCGTCTTGCCTGTTGTCGGTTGCCCGCCAAGAAGCCGAGGGCTGTAGGCTTCGCAAATCCTCCCTCAAATCGGCAATAGTCATACAATCAAACATTTTGTTTTGTTTGTTATTCGGAGTAGGAATTTGAACCGCTTCGACGTGGGAGTTGTAAGTTCGTAATACGTAGGTAGTGAATTTAGGTAAACACCCGATGTGGTGGTCGAGGCTACCCAAGCTAGTGGTGGAAGCGTCAAATTGGGTAAGCACGTTTGATTTTTGGTGCCAACCACCAACCGCCAACTGCCAGCTGCTTACTGGGCCGTCATTGCAAGCCACCGCGCATCACACCTTCCCCAGGCAATTGGGGCCTCTTGTAATTTTCATGCCTGAGGTGTTGAAATACAGTATCATGTTGCCCGAAACCATCCCTTCTGAATCAATCATCCTCTCCTTAATCTACCACCTCAATTCCGATCGGGTACTTTCTATTTCTGATAAATGGCTTGTGTTGGTCACCGTTCAATTTGCCTTTCTCCTTCTTCCTTCTCATCCCTGTCTTGTCTCAAATAATAAAATTGCTTTTTCTGTCGCTTTGTGCAAATTAGCTCAACTCCTTTCAGAGTGATCAGCTGGGTACTCCGTACCACTACCGGTTACAGCCTGTCGATTTGACGTGAAAACGGGCCGGGCCATTGAGTTCAGCCTGTTCCCTGCTACTAGCCAATATCTCAAGGACCAATAACGAAGAAGTTACGCAGATGCAGCTCAAAATAAGGCTCGGTACCAGAAATCCGTCATCAGAGTTATCGTCAGCCAAAAGCACGATGACCCCTTCCGCCACGACGAGAATCTTTCGGTCTTGGGGGCAGAGAAGGAGGAGGTTTCATGTACCATCCTAAGAGCAAGCTGTTGTTGAATGGAGTGTACCATGCTACCGATCCATGGTGCACCAAGTAAGCAGACGAGCACTACCCGCATATGACCAATACTTATAGATTCCCCAACACAATCAATCACTGGAAGGCTAACAGAGAGCCAACAAGTAAGGCATTTCGTTTCTTTGTTATAAAGGCGTCAGCAATGGCGACAAAAGTTGACACACCACTTGACGTTGGCTTATGATGGACCGACATCCAAAAAGCAACAAGCACAACATTCAATATTGTGGAACACGGCTGGGGGGTATTCTCCAACATCATACTCACACCGACGCTCTTCATTTATCCTTACGCCAGGTCTCACTCGATACTGTCCCGAGACCTCGGGGCTGGCTTGAGGATTGGCATGGCGGCTTGCACCACAACCTGCCACCATGCTCGCTTGTCACAATCTCGACTCCATCTAAAGGATCCACCTTGACTGGCCTGGCTCAGGCATGGCTCGGTCCGCCAATCGCGCACGTTGACAAGTAATCACGTGAGTTAAAGCTCATGCGGAAGATCCATGCAAGTTCGGGTAGGCTGCATGTCTCCCGCAATCAGTCCCAGTTTTCCTTGGGTGCCGTGGCTTTGATGGTCGGGCCGCCATACCTTAATGAGACAGGCGAGGCTACCGTATCATGGACTTGATTGCTTGTTAACTTGCTGCGTCGCAACGAAGGGGGGCAGCCCAGGGGTGCGCTGGAAAAAGTTGAGCAGTCATTTTTCAGATGGCGTGGCAGTGTCCCAGATGTCTGGCTCCCCGGGCCGCAAAAAGTATTGAAGGCACAAGGGATCTTGAGGCCTGGAGAAAAAACAAACAATAGTGCAAGGGTTGACGGTTGCAGGTGCATCCATCCAGCAAAGCCTGCCACGTCGCAATTTCACGGCGCGGCACGGTCGCCGGCCACTTCGCGCCATCCCGGGGCTGCATGTCATCCTGCGCCGCCAACAACAAGGGTACATCAACTACAGTGCGAACATGGTGACAGGGAGACAGGAACCGATTGCATCGGACATTGGGAGATAACCCGCAGTCAGCCAGCCTCCCGTCACGCCCAACTTTACCTGGGTCCCGTCTTCGGCAGGGAAGCACGCCAGATATTGCCAAGGGTCAGGGCAAGCTTTACCACAATTCAATTCAATTCGATAAACTACAACTACGAGGAGGAGAAGACTCTAGGGCTCAGTTAAGGCCTTGTCCTACTCCGCTCAGCACTGCAAGAAGCAAGTACAACTTAATGTGTACAGTACTCTCGCACCACGAGACCTCGCCTGCATGCACGGCGACCTGCAGGCTGAAGACTGCGCGTTGGCCTGGTCTGGCGTGCCATTGTATGATGAGACGGTGTACCCTGTGAGAAAACACGCCCCAATTCGTTTTTGTTCTGCCCAGGGTTGAGGAGTGTACCTCGCATTTTTGAAATGCTTTTTGTCTTGGACCTGGTGCTGCTGCTTAATCTAGCGACTGCCACTCCGATAGGTTGCAGTAGTGATGTGAGCCAGCCCGCCCGTGATTCTGCGCTTAGCGGGTCTCCTCCACGGCGGCACAAAAGAAACTGCCAGACCGAGTAACGGCGTCCAGCAAGCGGCTGTACGGAGGTTTCTGCTCATAAGCCGTCAACGGATGTCTTAATTCCGGGGGGCTGGGGTACCGTCAATACCGGCGCACGCGGAGGATGAATTTGATGACAAAATAGCAGGCTCCTGATACCGGTGATTGAACTCTTCGGTCAGGCGGTAAGGTGGAGAATGCATACCATCCCAAATCGACTCTTTCCACTACAGAGATAACCATTTCGACTTGCTTGCGTTGCGACGGCTTATATCTCAGACGGGTGGGCTCGCTGCATTATCGGCACACTCATACAAACAGAGGCCAGATTCCCTTGTTGTCCAGAACTGCCGACCCTATCTTAAACGGCGAAACTACAGGCGGGGACATACATGCGCATGGGCTTTCCTGGGATAGCTACTACGGCAGCACCCAAACCGAGATGCCTCAACCCGCTTCAGATAAAAGAGCTGCTGCGGGATTGTATCATCCCTTGCAGGCTCGGCGATCAGCGTTGGGCGCGGTGAAACCCCACCCTTCTTCTCTTTGGGCTTTGTGCATATCACGGCTCACAAAGCGGGATGCCATCTCGTACCACTTGCTTAGGCGGCTGCATGGCCCTGGGGACCACGGCGGCACCTTGCTATGCACAAACGGAGTGTTGAGAATACCCACGGTTCTAATCACTGCTACTTCGATCCTACTGCTACCTACTGTACTGCACAACTCGCGGCTGGCGGACCGGTGCGCTCGTGCAGCCGCAGGATTACGGCCTACGGCTCACGGCTCATGGCTCACCCGCAATTCAATACTGGTTTAGTAAAACGTTTGTATACCCAGTCATTTCTTTGAGTGCACGGCGTGTCCAAGGCGGCCACGTTTGTTGACACGGCTGCTGCAATGCTTTGTAATGGGTGAATGAATGGCTGCTGTACGACTCGAACACCGAGGGGTTGAGAATACCGTGTTTCACTAACCATCAGGTGTGCCATCATTGCGATAAATCAATGAATTGAGCTTGGCTCTCGAAATTGGAGAGGCATGAATAGACCAGAGCGAGCTGTTTACTCGTCATAGAACTACGTCCTATGCAAGGTCAGTCAAACAACCGCGGGAGGTTCAATTCTGCCAAGTGCGGGGTCTTTTTTTCATCGTCAACATCACGGAGATATCGTCAAAAGTCTGCGAACAAATGTCTGCGACACGAAGTTAACTGTCCGAAAAGTCCCCGCTGCGTAGTTTATAAAGTGACAAACTTGAGCAGACAATAGAAGTTTGTCCAACCACATTAACCGATTTCGACCTTCTGTGACACCACATTCTGGTTCTCGACAAGCACTCGTTTGTTTTATGCGATACTACTTGTTCCTTCTCTTGCACAACTTGGTCGCCGTTTCACTTGGCGCCGAACCCTACCTTGCTACCATGGCCGACATTCTGTCCGAAAACCAAGCTTACTTTGGGTGCGTGTCATGCCCTTGCTCAGCACACGACCGTCCATGATGATGTGTTTTGTTTGCTTTGGCGGTGGATCAGTAACTTGTTATATGCCACGCTAGCAGCGCATGCTGCAGCATGTTGTGTTGTTCTGTACTACACAGTTCGGTCAAGTCCATTGCTAATGTGGTGTTATCACAGCAAGATCGCCAACGAGTACGATGAACGCAATGCGGATGCGATCGTGCAGTTAGAGCGTGGTATTCGGGAAAGGATCACATTCATTGGTGTTAAGCAAGGTGCCAGATTGCTAGACTATGCCTGCGGTACAGGAATGCTTTCGAGGGTTAGCGCTCCCTTTCCTTGAGGGAACATTTGCGGGAACGTTGTATAGAGACTAACGGCGTGTAACAGGTGTTAGCACAGCAGACAAGTGAGGCTATCGGCATTGACCTTTCCAAGGACATGGTAGGGGTGTATAATGTCCAAGCCCAGAGTCAGGTCAGTACAACTCATTCCAGGCGAGGATCAAAGCTCATTTGGCCGCATGGCAAGACACCTAAGTACAATTAACTGTCCTAACACACTGCAGGGTTCCTCTAGACAAGCCTATCAAGGCAACCTAGCTGACCCCAACGATGCCTCTCCTGCGGCCTTTGCGCATGCCCATTTCTTTGATTTCGACGTTGCAGGCGTAGGTCTCGGATTTCACCACTTTGACAAGCCCGAGCTGGCTTCTAAGAGACTGGCCGAACGCCTCAGACCTGGCGGTGTGCTCTTTATCATCGACTTTGTCGCCCACAAGATTGACCCTGAATATGCTGCAATGCGTGGTATCACTCACCACGGCTTTCGGGAAGACCAGATCAAGAAGATGTTTGAGGACGCCGGACTTATAGACTTTGCTTATCAAGAGCTTCCGGAGCCTATTACGTTCAACGATCCCAAGGGCAAGGAGAAACATGGTCATGGTCATGGTCATGGTCATGGTCACGGTCATGACTATGGCCACAGCCACGGGCGTAACAATAAAAACTCACATGTGCATCATGACGGGCATGATCATAAACATGGACATGAGCATGGGGACAGCAAGGGCGTTTCTATGACCAAGAGGATATTTATTGCTAGAGCCTCAAAGCTTTGAGCGACTGTCTACTTCTGTGTGCTCCTCCAATATGAGGATAAGCCTATTTAGACAAGAGGAGGTTTCAATTGAACATCCTATTATTAGACACGTTGTACACAACCTTCGTGTAGTTTTTTTGTTGGCCATAATCAGCATTCTTAAACTCAACACTCATTGTGTTTTGGCCAGATGTTGTCAAGCTAATCCGTTAGAATGAACATCCCATTGAAGCTCTTACCCATTCTCCTCCACATTGCAAGCCCGTAAATACAGCCTCTCTGCTCTATGGCTGCATGTAATTATTCTTGGAACGTACTGCCGACCCCGATTCACGGGACTGGTATCCAGCTGTCCAGGGTAACCAGGTCGCCTCAAGACCCGTACAAACAAAAGAGACGGGACTGGAATGAACATCTGCACTCAATCTTGCATCCCAAACCCACTTGCAATCCAGAAACGGCCCGTCCGATCCAACGATTCGGTCGTGCTTGATCAAGCCAGCCATTTACGGCAGGTGGCTACTACTAGTCCGGTCAGCGTGTGTACCATAGCCCTCACCCTAGCATTCAAAGACGTCCGGGTGAAGGCAAAGTCAACATCCAAAGAACATCCCTTCCAAGCATTTTCTCACACCCTTTTCCCATCTGGACCGTCCCGTCCCGCCCTTGCGGTCAACCAAAACCTTGTCCAGATCAGTGGACATGCGGGTGCTTTCTTCATCCGGCGGTAGCCAAGCCGCATTTGCTTCCAAGGGATGTTGTGAATCATGCTTGGCACATTACTCGACTGAGTCGAGATAGCCTATGCAAGATTGACAATGACGTCCTTGACTTGGAAAAAAGGGAGGCGATAGCTTGTCCGGGGCGGCGCGATCCGGTGTCTGGGAGGTGGGAGAGGGATATCATGTGTACGCCGCCCCTTTCAGCCTCATCCGCGCTTCCAGAACACCCACCCCGGGTTTGACTGAATCGAGCACCGAGGCGTTATAATTTCCAAAGCTTTGAAGTACACACCCTTAATTCATCAAAGCCATACAGGTTAATTTTGGTAATAAAGGGTGAAACACACTTAGTTATTGACGCCGGTGCCGCCAAGCGGAGGTTTGGTCATTTCCGTCAAGCGCGTCAGTGCAAGCGAGGACCTGTGTCATAAGACCTGGCGTTGTCTGTGCGAGGTCAGCTTCGATTCTTGAAACATGTGTTGGTCGTATTGTGACTGATCCAATATCAGATTGGAGGTCTGATCGTCGGGAGATTATGAATTACCATCCCTGGACTAGGGGGAAACTTGGCTCAGCTGTTGGTGCAGTCTGAAAATATGTTCATTAAACAATCGAGTCTATGGTCTAAGAAGCAGTTCAAGCGTAAGTGCCTTGGAAACTTGGTGCAAATTGCCTGTTAATTATCTTGGCCGTCGAGTTCAACCACAAAGGCACCGCCGAGTAGAAGCGCTGGCTCTTCGATTCTATGATGTTCGTAACTAGATTATTGTCAACGTAAATGTCATGAATAGGCAATGCAGGTGCCGTTATATCTTACCTGAGGGTTCCCACTCCGCCTGCTTCCAACAAGAATGTTGGTCCTTCTCGCAGGTGGTAGCCAGCCCATCTCATTGCAAAGGCACGAAGAATGTGTCCATGAGCAACAAGGAGGACGTCACCACACTGGTCACTACCTTGGTCCATAGCTGGCTTGTGCCATTTCTCCCGGATCTCTTCAATCAGTTGGTCGAGTCGTCTGGTGACATCGTGGGGGCTCCTGGTGAAAGTGTTATTTGGCAAGGCAATCAGGGCTGATATCACGATACAGGGTAGGTAAGATTGGGTGGTACTTACTCTCCGCCAGGGCACCCGTCTTTCCAGATATCCCAAGATCCCTTGAAGCCTTGTTCGGCCCTGATCTTGCGAATTTCGGGCGATGTGATTCCCTCATAATCGCCGTAGTCCCACTCCCTGATGTAGTCTGTAACCTCGACTTCAGCTTCACATTGCAGGCCAGTGCCGTCAGGAGCACCATGAGGTGTCCAGGGCAGGGGACGCTTCAGTCCAAGGTTGAGAAGTTCAAACGTGCGTTGGGCACGCTTTCGAGGTGAAACGTAGCTGGAGGGCATCTTAGCATTGAATTGGATGTAATGAGGGATATAGATGAGTGAAGAACATCGTGATGAAACCAAGCATGAAGGGTACTGCTATCTCCTTCGGCAAGTAGGGCTAAGCTTTGAGTTGTCACTTCTATCGATAGAAAGCTTGCATATTCATCTTTCTGTCGGGATGCTAGAAGAATAGAACACTCCACTTACATATGAGCAATCTTCTTGGGAGCAATGAGACGGTCTGGGCCAACAAGAGCCTTTCCCGTAGCTCTGACACGCTTCTCACCGTTAGAAGTGAGAGGGATATCGGTAAGACCGGTATGGCGTCCGTCGAGTGACCATTCTGTCTCGCCGTGGCGAATAAGGAAGACACGCGGAGTCGACATGATTCAGTGTTTGATGGAGAGCGTTCAACGATTCACTTGAATTATAGCCAGCAATACTGGTATTGATGAACAACGACAGATTCTAGTAGGTCCTCAGAAGTCTTAAAACTTCCTGTATTTGTCGTCAGCGACAATTCTCGAGCGGGGGTAGACAGGTGATGATCTGACGGACGTGAATGTGGCCTGTGATGGCGGGGTTAAACGAACCACGGGTAATTCGGGATGGGATGCTGAAGCGGTGGAAACAACGGCCTTTGTATCGTTTAAATAGGAAATAGTGTGTCTATGCGAGATAGTATTTCGTCTGGGGCTCCCGCAAATTAAGAGGAAAAAAGATGGATAAATGGAGTATCCCCAAACTTGTTTTTGGTGTTTAGGCGTGGAAGGAGACGGGATGGATTACGTTTGGGTGACAAACCCCGCTGTCCATCGGTCAGGTACCAGTAGGAGGGGCACCTTTCTGACCCTTTCGTTGACGTTTACTGTATTCAACGCAAGAATTGGTCCAGAATCAGAAGGAATCTACGGCATTGGGACCCAGCGGTTCTTGACTGCACCTGGCAATTATCCGGCGGCCGCTCTTGGCGCTTTAGGCCTTACCTTGTACGTTGATTATTTACTGCAGAGGGGGGATGGTGAATTTCAGCATAGGTAGATGGACTTATTTGCACCAATAGCTTCGAATACCTAGGTAAGCAGTAGATATTCATCAATATTCCCCGAGGGAACAAACAAATATCTTTAAAGTTATTCACGCCGAGAGTCAGTACCAAAAAGACCGTGAGACTTTCTCAAAGAAACTCAAGCTTGCTCAAGTTTGCAGTTGTTACTTCTCTCTGTGAACATGCCACCTAGGTCTTTGGGCTTCAACCTTCTTTGTCCATATTCCGACAGCTATCAAAGCCGTACTCCTTCTAAACACCCATGATATAAACATGTCAAATCCTTACCAATCCTTACCAATGTTTACTCTCCCTCCTTTTATCACCACTTTCTCGCGGTGACATCAGCAATATTCTCTCCCCCACGATGCCCCTCTTCCCCACTACAGCTGTAGCTAGCTTACTAAGGGGCTTCACAAATCCACCTCCACCGCAAAAGATCCACACGGCGGTCGCACCCATTAACCTCCGTGGCACCGACGATTTTTCCTCCGTAACCCGGCACCGGTCCGCCTCCGATTCATCTCGAGATCCGCCCTGGCCGACTCCTCCGATTGAGCTCAAGCTTCTTCCTCCTAGACCGAAGTCTTCACCTCTACCCTCGCCACGAAGGCCGAGAATTGGCTCCACGGATTCGACCGATTCGACATCGAGCTCGACGTCTTCTTCCACCGCCCAACAGTTTTCGCATCAGCAGCGAAGGAAGCTCTCGGAACAGATCTGGCGGGAGTACTGGTGATACCTACGACTGCAGTCAACAAGATCACACAATGGCGGTCTATAAGTGGACAAGGCAGGAAAAGATTAAGCGTGGTATTTGGGCTGTTGCTTTTGCGGCATGCATCTTTGCCGGTACGATCACAGGTGCACAATTAAAGACGGATAAGGAGAAGAAAGAGGTAAGATCTCGCTCACTACTCTTTCAAGAACTGCTTACTGACGTCTGAGATAGGCTATCCAAGAATTCCGAGCAACAGCCTCCAACGACCAAATAGCCGCTCTTCTGTCCCAACGGCAATCCTTGGTTGCACAGAAAGAGGTTCTTCAAAGAAAAATAGATGCGTTTCAACTTAGAGTCAAGGAACGTGAAGCGGAGAAGGCAAGGAAAGAAAGCGGTTCATAATGGCGAACGCATATGATGGGTGCTGCTGTACTAACATACTGTAACTTTACGAGCATTGCATTGGATACAGGAACAGGCGTTAATTGATGGACAAAATATTCAGTCACCGGGGTGGGAGATATGTCTAACCAGCGTTTGACTAAAAAGAGAGTCTTATAATCACGTACGGTAGAGTCGAGTACTCTGCCGAAAAGATATATTGAGAATTAACGTTTTATTGATCCAGCGTTCCTTGTCATGCTTTCCCCTACGCCTGACCTGCCACGCCACGCCATGCCATGCTCCTATCCATATTGATTCATCAATTCGTTGTACTTATGCTATTCAGGCCGTAATACATTTCTAGTACACCTTCGTCTGCTTATCTTCTAACATTACTCCACGACACCCTCGGCACTGGGAAGAGGAATGGCCCTGTACAGCAGGATGAGAGCAGAGTGAGACTCACCGCCGCCGGCGAGAGTATCAATCTTATCTGCTTCCACCTCTGTCACCTTGTCGTCGTTGAACCACCACCACTTGCCATCCTCCTCGCCCTTCTTGCCAGTCTTGGGGTCGATAGGCGCAGACTTCTTGACGTAGGAAGTGTAGTGACCACTGTCAGCACTGGCGCCCTGGTGTGTCACGACACCTCGAAGCTCGTATAGACCAGACTGGTTAGCGCCATCGTCGTTGCGCAGGTCGGGGTTGATAAGGGCATTGAGCTCCTTCTTAGCTTCAAGGATGGAGGCGTTCCTCTCGGCTTCGATGTCGGCATCGGTCTTGAATGTCTCGCCCTCCTCTCCCATGACGGTGTCGCCATCGGAAGTATTCTGAGCCTCCTTCTTCTCAGCCTCCTTCTTCTCCTTCTCAGTAGGAAGACCAGCGCCGCCGGGGATATCGCCAACGTCCTGATCATGAGACTTCTTACGTCGCTTGCGAGCGCGCTCGATATCCTCCTCGTCCTTGCGAATCTCACGAACCTTGTCGCGCACGGGAACAAGAGCGCTCTTCAGTTCGTCGGAACAAAACTCAACGATGTCAAGCTCCTTGGGGAAGGTAACTTTTCGCATAATCTTGGCCTTCTTCTGCGTCTCTCGCTTCCAGAAGAAGCGCACAAAATGCACTGTCAGGTACTTGGGAGCGCGAGAGATCTTGGAGGTCTTGGTATAGACGGCATCGCGGCCCAGAACATCCGACTTCTTCTCAATCTTCTCTTTGAGCGCGGCAAGAATGCCGTCCCGGAGATGGTTTGTCGAGCTATCGATGTGACAGTTGAGTTTGGCGAAGCTCTCCTTGTTAGTGATGGGCTGTTCGCCACCGTTGCGGGCCTCTTCCTCATCACACTCCATCACCGAACTGAATTCGCCCGACATGTATTTCTCCACAAAGGAGACCTCAGGTGTGCTATCATCCTCCTTGGTACGGAGCTTCTGGTTGAGCTGCTGCACAATCTGTGACCAAGCCTCCTCCGCGTCTTGTTGAGCATAACCTTGTCCAGACTTAGACTTCTCCGCAAACTGAGGGAACACCACTCGCAGAGCGTTCAGAAAGTTCATGGGGGGGAATGAGTCCTGTGTCTCTCCCATCTTTTTGTACAAGCCCGACAGTTGAGAAGCGAGATCCATGGATGTGCCGCTCATGAGGAAGTTGGAGGGCCCAGAGTCAGGGCTGTACTTGACTAGAGCATCTTGAAGCTCTGGAATCAAGCGCAGTGTCTGGAGGGTCGAATTGAGGTAGCATGTGTTGCCAAGGTTGATGAGACCAGCAGGGGTCGCACCGACTTGTTGGGCCTGCTCAGCCTCTGTCATATCCTCGACAAACTTGATCGCCTCCTTGGGTCGAACGAGAGCACCTCCACCGGCGCTTGGTGTACCCATCATCATGATAGTCTGACCAGGCTTCAGACCAAGCTTGCTCATATCGGCATCGTCCTTGAGCTGACCGCCCTTGATCAGAATCTTTTGGCGCTCGGGCTCCACATTGGTCAAGCTGAACATTTGGAGTTTGAAGTCCTCGCCAGTGGAGCTGGGGTCGATCTCGACATCGTGCTTCTTGCCTTGGTGTTTCACCACGACTAACTTGAGTTAGCAAAAGTCTTTGCGACGGTACAAAATGTATGATGAGTTGAAAGAGCAAAGTGGATTACTGACCTGATATGGACGCCATGATTTCGATTGATCAGAGCTCGTGGTTGTTGGAGGAGGGATGTAGTGAGATCAGGCGGGTAGGTTCGTCAAAGGGACTGAATGCCGTCTATCCGGCTTCTTCGTAGGGATCCAAGATCTAGAGAACTCGACGATATCAAGAGATAAATGAAGGTTAAGTCTGCACCCCTGCACTTAAAGTTAATGTTTGTCAGAAGTAGAGGCGTAGAAGATGCTAGAGGTGCGTCACCAAGTGGTACCTGGGCGAAGGCGAACTTAGTGGGGAAAGCGGTGTAGTTTCCGTGGGGCAACGAAAGAGCTGTGGCTAGGTAGGTAGTGATGGGTCATCAAGCCACAAGGAGCTCTTGAGGCTCGAGCTCTCGTTCCACGTGAACCTCCCCAAGGTTTCCCTATTGAGATGGCCCATCATGGGCCCCACCTAAAGAGACGTCAGGTCTGGCGACGCCTCGTTAACAACTGCGCCTCACGTCGTCGAAGCTCCAACCTCCAACGTCAACGTCGACCGACCCCGCCGAGATCCGTCTTGTCCGTCGACACCTCGATTTGTGCTAATTCCAACTGATTTGGGACGTCTCAGGACGTTTTTGCAGCCATGGTACACTCTCATTGTTATCCCAATGTCCTGACCGCAAGCTGACAGCTATCCCCGCTTAGTCTCAATCCCTCCGACCTTACCTGCAATGCGTACGCAGCAGCTTGACCGCTGCGCTCACCCTCTCCAACTTTGCTTCTCAGACTGCCGAGCGACACAATGTCCCCGAGATTGAGGCCCAGACGTCTCCCGAAGTCCTCCTGCAGCCTTTGACCATTGCGCGTAACGAGAACGAGCGTGTCCTGATCGAACCTAGCATCAACTCTGTCCGTATCAGCATCAAGATTAAGCAGGCCGATGAGATTGAGCATATTCTGGTCCATAAGTTTACAAGATTCTTGACGCAACGTGCCGAGTCCTTCTTTATCCTGCGAAGGAAACCTATCAAGGTCAGCTACTGGTCTGTTGTGCTATTGGGTTACCCCTGACTGACGCTCTTGTAGGGTTATGACATCTCTTTCTTGATAACAAACTTCCACACTGAGGAGATGCTGAAGCACAAGCTTGTGGACTTTATCATTCAGTTTATGGAGGAAGTTGACAAGGAGATCTCAGAGATGAAGCTATTTGTGAGTATCATATGGCAATGTTGGGGACCTCCAAGCTGACTCAGTTATAGTTGAACGCTCGAGCACGATTCGTGGCCGAGTCTTTCCTTACACCTGTAAGATGGCCCAATTACTCTTCTTTTAGCTCTTATTGGACAAAGCTGACCATTGATAGTTTGACTAAACCCTCAGCTGGTTTGAGGCTTGGAGTTTGCTTGGGAGTGTCGGTTGTCGCGATGTTCTTGTGACCAGGTAAAAGGTATCGATCGTGATAGCATTGACCTGCAAAGGCTCAGGCGAGCCTCATGCTGTGGTGAGGAGGGAGGTTCAAGATAACGATATTAGACATAAACTTTGCCGACCATACCGAATTGAAATGCGCATCTTTCTGGAAACGAAGTCTCAGCCCCTTTTGACAATGCTTGGTTTGGTCTTGTATGTGCAAGTCTTAAGGTTTGTATCTAATGATATCGGGTCAATTGAGGAAGGGGTGGTAGATTGGTCCTGACTGGCTAGTGCTGGCAACGGATATCTAGGGCATCGACACGTCCATTTTAGATCGAGGTTCAATCTTCCATCATCATCTTTTTCTTCACTACAATTGTTCTTATCTTTGTTTCCATGGGAAATGGTTGTCGTCGAATGATCTTCATCGTTGTCGATGAATCACTGTCAAGAAGCTGGCAAGAACTATCTAACCGCCCCTTTCTTCCTCTTCCTCCCCTCAACATCTCGTCCTCCAACACTGTCGACAACTGGCCAGCACCGTCAAGCTCGGAACAATCAGGTGTGGGTCTTTTGTTTCTCAAAGAAAATCACTTCGAGCTTCTGCATCGGTCGGCTACCTTTCTCCTCTCGCCACTTTCATCTTTCAACTCCAAACTTCAACCCTTCAACCTTCCGCCTTTCAACAAAACCGTCCTCACTCAACTACGTTTGCACAGCTACGTGTGCATCTTCATCTTTTCGAAGACGATCACTTGTTTGCTCTTTGCTTCCACAACACTTCCTCTTCCACTAATTATTTCCCTTCCTACCTGCGCTCGTTTGCTGAATCTCGAGTCTTGCGATCGTCAAGTCCGTGGGCTTGATCGGTCACATATGCACCTTGAGCTCAAACATCTACCACTCTACTTACTCTCAGTATCCTCTTCCGCTTCCCCTTGTCATCTTTCTTCAAACGCATACGCAAATCCTGCGAACCTCGAAAGTTTAATCAACGTTGAAGAAGCTGGCATCGTCACGTGAGCACCCTAAGCGCAATTATTTACCTGCGCGAACATCTTCTAATCTACTCTCTCCCCTCCCCTTCAGCTTCCTCTCCCGCTTCCTCCGCAGCTTTGTTTTGTGACCTTTCCTCAAGTGCGCATTTGCAGGCTTTGGGAACTTCGACACTGGAGGTTTAAGAAGCCAGCATTATCGCCCATTCAACGCCAGTGCAACCAGTCGTTCGCGCGAACATCTTTCTGCTCGCTCTTAGACGGCTTCTTGTCATCTTTTTGTGAGTACAAATTTTCAGATCACGACAGCCTCAAGGGCGCAAGTTTGAAGAAGCTCGCATCATCGAGTGGGCACATTGAACGCATTCTCCTGTTTACGCAGACACTCGCCAATACCCACTCTCTTCTTCGTCCTCCTCCTTCACTTGTGCCTGCGTTTGTTTCTTGGTTCGCAAATACTAAGACTCGAAATTCAGAAAAGTTCGGACGATCACGTGCATTCCTTAAGGGCAGTCATCTGTTCGACTATAAAATCCTCAAACGCTCTCCTGACTTTCTCCTTTTTCCCTTTTCCCTTCCACAAACACCTTCGGGCGGTTGATCATCAAACGGACATTTTCGTTTGACATTCAACTTGACTCACAAGGGCAAACACTTTACTTCAAAGGTCCAGTACGGAAACACCTTTGCAGTTCCCAGGTTGTCCTGTGTCCCCGTAACAAAAACGCATAGGCGCATATCCCCTAGTGGTAAGTTTCTCCCACCAGGCCACCCCTCGACCTATCTGCGAAAATATAGTTTCCCGAGGAGCTCCGCAGCGTTTGTCGTATAAGTCCATTCACAATACGGCAGTCCTCAACGTTTAATCACTGACAATATCTTCAAATGCAGCCCTGCGATCTCAACATGTCGTATCACTCCGACCCTTTTGCGGGCCAGTCTGATCCTTCCCTATCTGTTATAGCCCAGGGAAACTTCTCGACCCAGCACCCGGGTCCCCTTGTCTCGAACCCCCCTTTCGGGCCCCCGACTTTTCAGCCCCAACCTGGTCCGCCCCGAGGCCCCGACAGTGGGTACAACTCCGAGTCTGCCTCGCAGGTAAACTTTGACTCCAACTCTTGGGTGCCATCTGCTCACCAGGCTATCACCAATGCCCTTCAGGTTAGTGCCAGAAGTCTCAGATAGAATATCTTATTCACTTACTAACTTTTGTAAAGGCGAGCGGATATGCCAACGGACCTGTTGACATGGCGGCTATGGGAATGCTCCCCGGTCAGTACGCCGAACCCGACTACGGGTCTGTTGAGCCGCCCACTGTGCCTCCAAACACTCCGATTCAGGGAGTTCCTCGTCTTGTTGCTCCGGCTATGCCATATGGTGCTGATGCTTCGGCCCCTTAGATGGGAGGCCAAGCCTACAGCGCTGGTAACCACATGGCTAACGGTGTTTCTGCTACCTTTGCCAATGGAGATGTCTCTCGTAATCATGTCAACGGTGTGAACCAATCGCCCTCTGGCAGCACCCAGAATGATGTCGCTCATGGCCCTTCGCCTTCTATTGCAAATGGAGTTTCTTGTGAGACTTCCAGTATGCACGCGAACCCTCGAGGTCTTGGGAGTTCAGGTATCGCTAATCGCCTTCCCCATGGCGCACAGCTTTACGTAAGTCTTAGTCCGTCCCTTATGGCCTTATGATGAGATTCATCATAATCTTATGGTGCACTCCATCATAAACTCATCACTAACTTCTAAAACTTTAGCCCAGCCAACCCACTCAGGGTGTCGGTTCTCGCGGTGTTGAGCAGACTGGTCTCATCTCCCCTCCTCATGGCCACACTTCGACATCCCAGCCTGGCAGTCAACACTCTGCTAGTTCCGGCCCTGCTCCTGGTGTTCAGCAGTTTTACACGCCTGTTGAGCTTCCCCAGAGTCACTCTCACAACTCTGGTCTGCCCCAGAGTGTTTCCTACAACTCTGGACTTTCCATGATCAGCCCCGTCCCAACTCCGCACCATTCTGGTAGTGGTCGCATGAGTGATTCAGTGTCTAGTCCTAGCACTGGCCACAACCAACGTCTGACGGAGCCGCGAAACTACGCACCTCGAACCTCTGGCCAACCCGTCAACACTCTGCCTCCTCCTCGTTTCAACTTGGATCTGCAGACGATTTCAAGTGCTTCTCAAACCACTCCTCAAGACCCTTTTGGCAGCCCCGAACGTGCTGAGCCTACCGCTTTGATTGCGTTCCCAAACCTGCCTCCTCCTGCCGTTCAACAGGCCATGCTCGCTGCTGCGATGCCCGTGCAGTACACAGACAACATGTCCAACAGGCTTGCTGAGCTGACCTGCACCTTTTCAGGCTTTCCTACCCTGGAAACTGCCATGAGCCCCAAGTACTTCCCTTTTGTCAGTGGCCCAGGATCGTCCAAGCCCTCCAGTGCTGGAGTTGTTCGTCTCAAGAACGTAAGTCTTTCTTCCCCGTTTCTTACTCGTAGGTTCATTCTAACCTTTCTAGATTCCTTTCTCCACCAAGCGCGCCGAGGTCGTAGCATTCATCGGGCGTAACAGCCGTATGCTGAGCGATGGTGAAGAGCCTGTCCACATCATTATGGATCGAGCCACATCCAAGACCATGGATGCCTTTGTTGAGTTCGTGACTATGGAGGATGCGATGCGCTGTGCTGAGAAGCACCATCAGTTCGCACAGTTAGGACGTGTCAGCCGCCTCGGTGAACGTCCCATTGAGGTCGAGTTGTCTAGCCAAGCTACTCTTATGATGGAATTGTATCCTCTTGCCCGTGGTGTCTTTTGGGATGGAGCATCCCCCCAGGTTCTTCCCTACAACCCGAATGAGCCCTGGGCGAACTTCAAGGGCTTCATTTCCCCCGAGGAGATGGTCATGCTTGTCAAGCATGTTGAAGTTCCTCATCGAGTAAGCCAGCAGGACTACCCGTCCTTTGATTCGGTTGCTAATTTCGTTCCCCAGTCTCCCTTCTCGAAGGAGTGCCCTCAGCGCCCCTACGAATGTCTAATCAGCACTCTTCGCAAGTTCCCCTGGTTTGCCTCCAACTACATCACCATCGCCCAGCGCGGTGCGATGTACAAGGCTACCATCAAGCTTCTTCGTTTACTCGCTAGGTCGGTCTCACAAGGCGATGACCCGGTCAACTTGAACGCCCAGCTTTTTCAACGTGTCGTCCGAACTGCTATGGAGTGCAAGGGATTTACTACTCTTCAGAAGGACAACGTTGCCTACATGGTTCAGGTAAACCCTATGGAGCTGCAGCGTCGCTATGGCCAGCCGCTTAACCCTAACTCGTGGGTTCATCAGTACGCCATCACTCGCAAGCCTGGTGCTCCGCTTGACGTTGTTGACTGGTACATTCGTATCATTCGTGAGCAGACTACTCGCGACATCCTTGTCCGTCCCATTCATGAGCGTACCGCCATTCAGGAGACGCTCAAGGATACTGATGACTACTGGGGCTACCTGTACAACGAGATCGGCTATGTTCAGGGCCCTCAGTTCGATGCCATGTCTCTTGGACAGTGTGCTTACCTCGAGCTTTCGGCTATTGAGCGAGTTCTTGCTCGTGCTCTCAGTCACAACTTGGTGATGACCTGAGGACTGACCCTCGCGTGAACAACACAGAGTTCACGATATCGTGAGCCCAGTTTGACCTTATGGTCTTTTCGGAAAGCTTCAGCTTCCTTCATCGCAATTGCTACTCTTTTGGTTCAGCCCCCTGATTTTACACATCACAAGTCGGTCGTTTAATTGCATTTCGATGCGGCCTTCTGGCTCTACTTCGCCCCTTCATCTGGTCTTCATTTCGGTTTTTCTTTCAGGTTTCATTTGGCGTCTACCTTGCATCACGACGCATTTCCGCTGGATTCATCAAACCAGCGAGCCTCGGCTGCTCTTTTCCACACCCAGGACCCCTCAGACATAGACTTCGAGGCGCTCGCGGGCACTACTTCACCTGGTAACATTTGGGACTTAGCATTTTGTCGACTCACTTCTCGGGGCCAAGGCTAGAGGATCAACAAACGCGGGAGGAAGAAGAATTCGCGGCGCACTAGCACGATGGACTTGATTCGGGGGCGAGGATGGATGGCTGCAAAGGGTTATATAAAAGGGGACACTGTCATGGTTTGGGTTTTCGGGTTCACAACTGCTTGCTATATAAAAAAACAAACAAAAAAAACACCAATTTTGGGAATGCCTGATGTCTACAGCGTGACATGAGGGGATGATAATCGTGATCGTGAATACCTAGACACTGTTGTCCTTTTGGGGGCTTTTATGTTCACTTCATACCTCGAGCTGGTTGGTGCCCAGGGCCCAATTCCGAAACCGCTTATCGGGCATCACATTTGTCAGTTGTCATGTTTGGAATCTATTCATTCATGTCCTTAAGTAGGGCGTGTGCATAAGGCCCGGGAATTAATTAATATCGGATCATGCTCTGCTGGCACCTGCCCCTTAGTGCTGGAATTCTAGTGAGCGACCCCTAGAAATTCCAAGGTTCCACGTGTATAAGTTTAATTATTGACCAATGAGACGACCCATCACGCTCCTGTAACGGCACCTCATCTCCACTTACCGAAACGACATGGCGTTTCCCGCCCCTGGAGACGGGTAGGGTACTAGTGGAGGTCTCCCTTAATAATAAGGCTACCTACCTGTCTACCTTGTACTCGACCCCAGGTGATAATGCCCTCGGCTCATCTCTGAACAAACAAACAAATATCGAATAAATCTCTTCAGGGGGTTTCGTTTTCCCGTGTTTGTTCTTTTTCTATTGTGCACGACGCCTCTTCCCGTTCCCGTCGCTCGGCATCTCTTCCAAAACATCCAATTCAGGCCTGAGCCGCGTCAGACAAGACTCGTCCAGTCAGGTTGATAAACAAAATATCTACCTGTCAATCTCTCGCAATATTCGCCATCATCAGATCTTTACTTCTTTCTAATCTCAGATCACTGCCACTGCAATCATGTCTGCTGAGCAGGAAAAGACCGCCGGTGCTATTGCTGCCCCTGCAGAGACCCCAGTAGCCCCCGTTGCCGCTGAGACCCCAGCTGATGCTCCCGTAAAGGCCACTGATGAGAAGCCTGCTCAAGCTGAGCCTGAGGCTGGGTCTTCTGCCCCCGAGACGCCTTTGACAAAGCTTAACGGTCGTCTTGATGACATTTTCAGCAAGACATCCTACAAGGAGATGTGGGGAGTCCAGCTCTCTAACATTGACCACGTCCCTACAAAGGTTGTCCTCCAGAAGTTTCTCCGCGCCAACAACGACGATCCCGTGGCTGCTGAGAAACAGCTCACTCAGGCTCTCGAATGGCGCAAGAAGATGAACCCCACTGCTCTGGTCACTCAGACCTTCGATAAGAGCAAGTTTAACGACTTGGGCTTTGTCACCATTCACAAGGGAGAGAACGGCAAGGAGACCATTATCACGTGGAACATCTACGGTGCTGTCAAGAACAACAAGGCCACCTTTGGCAATGTTGAGGAGTGAGTATCCGCTTCAAAATTACTTGCGAGGCCTTCACTAATCTCATCTCAGGTTCATCAAGTGGCGAGCTGCCATCATGGAGCTTAGCGTTCAGAAGCTCAAGCTGGATCAGGTCACTGAGCCCATCCCCGAAGGAGGCGAGGACCCTTACCAGATGATCCAGGTTCACGACTACCTCAATGTCAGCTTCTTCCGTATGGACCCAGCCGTCAAGGCCGCCAGCAAAGAGACCATCTCCGTCTTCTCCATGGCATACCCTGAGCTTCTCGCCCACAAGTACTTTGTCAACGTCCCTGCCATCATGGGATGGATGTTTGGCGCCATGAAGCTCTTCCTTGCCCCTGCTACTCTCCGCAAGTTCCACCCCATGACTTCAGGCACCACTCTGGCCACGGAACTGAAGGGCATCGTTTCTACTCTGCCTAAGGAGTACGGCGGTCAAGGACCCAGTGTTAAGGATGGTCTGACCGTCTCGCTGGCTGAGGCTGGTGAGGCTTCTACCAAGACTGCTACTACTGAGTCTACTCCCGCCGCCGAGAAGGCCCTTGCCACCGAGTCTATTCCAGCTCCCGTTCCTGCGCCCGTAGAGGCTGCCAAGGAAGAGACTGCTGAAAAGGCTGTTGTTGCTGCCGAGAAGGCTCCTGAGACTACTGCTGCCGCTGATAAGCCTACTGCTGATGAGCCCGCCGCTGTTGCTGCACCAGCTCCTGCTACCGAGTCTGCCCCTGCTGCAGAGGCCGCTCCTGCTGCCATCCCTGCGCCTGTGGAAGCTGCCAAGGAGGAGACTGCCGAAAAGGCTGTCGAACACGCTGGCGAGAAGCCAATCGATGAGGCTCTCGAGAAGCTGGCCGTCAACCCAGCTGAGGAGGCTGAGAAGAAGGAGGTTCCTTCGGCTCCCGCTGCTGAAGCCGAGAAGAAGGAAACCGCTGCTTGAGCGGTGTTGTACGAAAGAAACACTCAGGATGAAAAGCGGAGGATACCAACCATGTGATTTAATGCCATAAACAATACCCCCTTTAGTTGTCGTGAGCGCGTTTTGTGTACGAGCCTCCGAGCTAGAGATAAATTTATAATTCTAAAATAGACTTAGAATTGAGATGCTTGTTCTTTCTGTTGAGATTGGCACGTTACCATGTTGGACATTGTTGCAGTGGATATCCAGAGGGTCCGAGTCGCACTCTTCAGTTTGCTGAGCATCCTCAGGTGACCCAGGATGTTTGTAAAATAATGAGTCCCCCGAGAGACTTGGTAGGTAACGAGAATACTCCAAAATTTTGTCGTCATACGAATGATCAAAATAAAGGCATGGGCGTGGCGGGACCATCAATCGTCGTGGGCAACGGCATTGTCCTCATGGCAGGCACGATGTGGTAACTTTGCTACCTTCAAGAGATTTTTTGTTGCCAATGATCATCTTTCGGACTCAGTGACATGTTTCCTCGAAGAATGCGGACCTTTTCAGTAGCAGACGCTCTCGACAATTAGATGTGTGTTACAATGATCTTGCGTGTGCACGTACCCTAAACCCCATGATGCAGAGAGCCGAGGCCCTGAAAACCGATACGCAATGTCTTTTGCTATAACTCGAATCAAATGGGATGATTCTTGGCTCTCAAGGTCCTTCCAAGGCCTCCCATGCCCAGCTCCTGACATTAATGCCAGTCTTTGCAACAAAGCCACTTACTCGTATTGGCGCCGTATCGCATCTGTATCGGCTATTACACATGCATTTTGCTCAGAACCAAGCAGGAAACCTCCAGTCAAAACAAATTTTGGCTCTAGAAACAGATCTCAACTGAACTGCAGGACATCTGATCAGACCTGGCCATACTCGAGATAAGGATTAGCAGTGATCATGCTGGAGTTACAGGGAACTGAAGCCGATCTGTAGAACCCGTGACTTAGTGGTCCTTCATGTTAGATGAACAATGAGCACAGAGTCTTATTAAGGTTTTTTACCTTCAATAAGCACAATTCAGTAAAATCGACGCAGCTACTTTAAACTATCCCAGAGCTTATAGATTAGGCGGCACGGTTTGCTTCGCTGCGAGGGAGTGTCCTCGCACAAGCTACGGGGTCGCCAATGAGTTGACCATAATATACCGAAGTCGAGACGTAAGGTGTAGAACAGGCTATAGAGCTTTCCAATTAAAGTTTAATGGAAATAATTACGATAAATCTCGGGAATGTGAACCGAGTGCTCGAAATCTCCTCGCCTTGGCCGGCAGTGTTCGTTGTTTACGAGTCCGTGAGAACCTCAGTCCCCGCCCTTTTCAGAGGTAACTCGCACCTTGACCCCTGAGCATTGCAACGTCACTTGAGGCGTAATTCGAGAACACCCAACATTCCTTTCACGAACTTTGCTTGATATTATTGAATGATCCTAAGCATATGGTTTTCGACATGGGGAGAGTGTTTGTGCCGAAACACGTCACCTGGGGTTCTCGATAACCGAGCCATTTCCTAACCAGGTTATACTGAAGTATGAGAGCAGCGTAACTGTCGAATTACTAGATAATCCTTCGCCGAGATAAGTAATCGTAACTTTTCATGGATTTTAAAAGGTGCATCACTTTAAATCCACAGGTAGAATGTGGTGATATCTGAGTCAGATATCGTCAAGGCTCAAAGTGGCAAAGCAGCGGGAGCACAAGATATCAACAAAGGCCGTAACTCGAGCAGCATGAAACATATATCTATGCAACAGCAATTTTGGAACCACCACCGAATCAAGGACAATTTTCTTGATTCGACAAATACCCTTGCGAGTGGCTCGCAGTAATCAAATGTCCAAGTCGTTGCGCATCTCGGGTGGTCTGTCTGCAGGTCTAGGTCTGGGAAACTTGCGTTTACCTCATTAATCAAGGTAGCCGTAGCCAGCCCGGCCAGCCATCTTCCCATCCTCCATCCATCCAATTGTTGATTTCTCCTCCCTGCCTGGGGGCGAACAAACCGAACTCCCTTGTCTTTCATCCGGCGCCCAGCCTCCAAACTCTTTCTTCTCCTCCTCTTAACAACTACACCTTATATTCCCCGTCCCATCTGCACCGAGAGAGCTGGAGTATACGTTGTGTGTATTACACCCACGCACGAGACTCTCTTCTCCACTATTCCTCTCTCAAAGAGAACTATAACTCTTCAATTTTTCTCTTCCCCTCCATTCGTCTCTGCTTCTTCCTCCTGTCACGTCTTTCTCCTTTGCCCGCTCTTCCCACTTTTTCTTACATCAACCAAACGACGCGACCCAGCAGCTTCTGTTGTCAACTCAACTCGACTCGACTATCTCCGCTTACTTACCTCTTTGATACGCGTTTTCTTATTCAAACAAGAGTGATTCACTTTTATCACGTTTGAGAGATCGATGGTTCTTTCCCTTCGGTCGAGCTTGATACATCGCTTCTTCTCTCACTTCTCTACTACTCGAATCTCTCTCCGCATTCGCATTCTCATTTCGGTCTCCGACACTGATCCTTTCTCCTCCACTCCTTTTTCGGCTGTTATTGCCTTGTCCCTAGACGGGAAGTATTGGAGTACGTACCCTGCTCGACCTAAGTTTGACCTTGCCTGCCCTGGGCATCTTAGGTTGGACCGGCGCGCGCGGGGGGAAGCACCACCCACTTGACTATTCCCTAGTCGCCCACTCTCTCCTTCCCACTCTCATCTCTGGCGCGCCGCGTCTGATTCTCACTTTCATTTACCTCTTTACACTCTCTACCTTATCCTTTCACCTTTTCACCCGCGAAACTCTACACAGAACAACATCTCGTCTTATTACTCTCCTTTATACTTTTAATACTTCCAAGACATCCACTTCTTTTACTTTTTTGTACTCTGGATGATCTCTTGTCTCTGAATATTTCGCGTCGAATCGAGCCTATTACACTCTTCAGACGAGCTCTTCCCCTGCCGTTATGGCCCTCGTCCTGTCCGCTGAGGGCACCTTCGAGGTTGGCGCTACAGACGATTCTTCTTCGAATGTCGCGTCGACGACATCTACACCTCCTACTACCGTCGCTGATGAAGCCAGTCTTCACTCCGATTCTCCCAAACGCGATGTTGTTCACGTTGTAGTCGAGCCTGATTCTCCCCAAGCCGCGCCCACCACCTCCGACCCAATCGACCCTATCGAGACCGTCAGCCCTGCCGATCCGCCGCCACCTGCTCCAGCTCGCACCCGCCGCAGCCGCGTGAGTGCTCCGGTATATAATCTGGTTCAATTGAGTGGTACAGCCGGTCATGGCAAAAGACGCGCCAAGGGTGACATTGTTGCGGACCGACGGCGAAGACGTACTGTTTCTGGCCCAATCGTGGACAATGACAACGAAGCAGCTTCGAGCCCTGTCCAGGGCGCAACTCCCGAAACCGTGCGCAGTGGCATTGACGCGCTAGGTACCACACAATCAGCTAGCAAACTGGACTCTCCACGCACTCGTCGCCAAAAGGTTTCGGAGGAAACTGTGCTTAGTAGACGTCCTTCAACGCGTTTCTCCGGTGCGTTCGCGCCCATCACAACTACCCCCATCAACAAAAGTTCCAAGATTAGCAAACGCAGTCGCAAATCTATGGAGAAGGCTCAGGCGCCCCTGTCACGCGAGCTCAGGCGCTTGCAGGACACTAAGGAATTTGCACACATTGACGAAAAGCCTGTGGTTCATACTGTCTGGTCAAACGGAAAATATGTCGACCCCAAAGCCCCCAAGCCATCGTCGCAAAAGAAGTCTGAGCCCGAGCCCGCCACCGAAGAGCCCAAGGAAGCAGAAGCCGAGCCCGTTACCAATACCAGGAAGCACCGAGTGAAGAAGTATCTCGATAAGGGTCTATATGCTGGCCAGGACGCCCCCATCGACATTTCTAAGGGATTGACTATGGGGGAGAAGAAGGCCCTGGCCCAGCTGCCCGAGCTCATTCCCAGCGGTCGCGCCAACAAGACGATGCCCCTGCCCATGTTTAACGGCCTGCGCATGCTTATTGAAGGACGCGATTTTAAGCTGCCTTACCAAGTCTGCAACCCCCTGCCTCCAGGCCAGCCTAAGCCTGACGAATGGAAGAAAATGACAAAGAGTATGCTTTATGCTGAAGTTGCGAGACTATTACTAACAGATTCCAGATCGCTTCATTGGTGAATCTAAGGATTACTGGCGAAAGTCCCCACACTTCCATGACTACTCTTCAAAATGTGTCTGCAAGCCCGAAGACGGCTGCGGCGAGAGTTGTCAAAACAGAATTATGCTGTACGAATGTGATGAGCAGAACTGCAATGCCGGTAAACAGTATTGCACTAATCGCGCATTTGCCACTCTCACCGCGCGTCGAAACAGGGGCGGCAAGTACCGAGTTGGTGTTGAGGTGATCAAAACTTCAGACCGTGGATATGGCGTCCGAAGCAACCGATGCTTCAGACCTAACCAAATTATCATGGAATATGCTGGAGAAATCATCACTGAGGACGAGTGTGAGCGCCGCATGACTGAGGTTTATAAGGACAATGAAGTAAGTTTCCATGATGTTATTGCGATTCTAAGTGGACAATTGGGCTGACTAAGCAAAAGTGCTACTATCTCATGAGTTTCGACCAGAACATGATCATAGACGCAACAACAGGAAGCATCGCGCGTTTCGTGAATCACAGCTGCAATCCTAACTGCAGAATGATTAAATGGATCGTTTCCGGACAGCCGCGAATGGCCCTGTTTGCTGGCGACAAGCCCATCATGACTGGAGATGAGCTGACTTACGATTACAACTTCGACCCTTTCTCGGCGAAGAACGTCCAGAAGTGTCTTTGTGGCGAGCCTAACTGCCGTGGTGTTCTCGGCCCAAAGCCCCGCGAAGTAAAGCCTCCCAAGACAGACCTCAAGAATGCTGTTAAGGGTGCTGTCAAGGCGGGAAAGCGTAAGCTTAAGGAGCTGATTGGGGATGAGGGAGACAATGGCAACAAAACAAAGAAGCGCAAAGTGCAACCTGCAAAGGGTGTGAAGCGAGCTATATCCAATGCCAGCTCCAAGGTGGCCAAGGGCGCAGCGAGTGCTCTCAAGAAGGGCATGTCGACCGTGACGACGACGGCAAAGAAGGCGGCTCTGGGCTCCAAGTCGCCTGCAAAACGACGAGCTTCGACCGGCGCGTTGCTTAAGAAGACAACGACGAAGCGAGTCATTCAGACATACTCGTCACGCACGCCTAAGAAGCGTGCCTCGGACAGGGCATCGAGTGTTGGTCTTGTTTCAGCAACCAAAGCTAAGGCATCTCCAGCAGCCAGAGTGACGGTTAAGACCACAACAAAGGTGACACCGGCTAGGAATGGAAGTCTTAGAAAGACAACATCCCGAGTTGCCTCGCCTCGACAGGCGCTGGACATTTCTCGCGATACCGAGATTCTTGTGGTGGCAGATGATTGAAGGATTAAAGGAGATGACTACGTTGGAACGGGGATTTATGTGTGCAAGAAAACGAGGCAGCTGACGGACCTGGATTGCTTTTTGGGACAGGAAATGAAATAGGGATAGGAAATCTGGATTCTGATTTTGATACGCTTTACTGCCATCTAGTGTTTTCTCCAAGGGCGCCAGGCGTACAAAGGGGGCTTGGTATTGTACAGTACAAAGGGAACTGATTAGAAGTCTAGCTGTTTGGGAGGCATGTAACTTTGCTCATCTAGTATTTCTATGCTGTCTTGTCAAATACGTATTGTAATGGCCTTGCTTTGTATGTGGTGCCGTGTCTGGTGACAGTGTTGTGATGCGGGATCCGACTTGTGACGTTGATATTCAGGGATCAGGGTTCCAGGAACATGGATTTCTTGCCAAGAGATATCACCCTCACCGTAAGCCGGCCTCACATATTACTATCATTAATCCAGGCAGCAATAATGCATATCTCGATTCTTGGATAATCCTCACTCCCCTAATGGCAGGTCAAAGACAAAAACCTGGACGCCAACGGATCCTCCCGCACAAGCGTGACGAGGCGACAGGAGGCATCAGAGCTAGAGCTGACTGCGCCTGATCGCTGTGCGACCAGGTAAGACCGCGCACATGCGCAAAACTTAGCCTCGGTCAGAATAAGCTTTGTTTTCTCTTACCACAAGACATAAGAACGAAAATTAGGAAAGTCAAGCCTACATGAGTTTGAGAAGTGCATTTCCACATCCAATGCGGCGGAGGTGAGGGAGTGTGGCTTCGCTGCGGCTCCCTCTACGCTTACACCCGTGAAGCAATGACTGTTTAAGCTCTTATGGTTAAACACAAACTTCTGACACCACTAATAATACTCACATACAGCCTTTGTGGATATATAGAATAATGAAAATGTAAAAAGTCAAGTGTACGTAGTTGGATTTGTGGTGAGGTACTGATTGTACTTGGGGTTTTCAGTGCTCCGGAGAAAAGTGGATCCCACCTCTGGGTGGCTCAGTCGACTTACACGACATGGTTCTGTTGAGCCTCAAAAAGAAGAAAACATCGCAACGTGGGAAATAAGGCACGTGATGGTTCTAGAAGGGATCTGAACGTGACATGGAGAAATAATACTCTTTTGCGATTGTTCGTACGTTTGGGGCGAATGCGTCTTACATCAACCTCACTCAGACCAGGCGGGGACTAAAATTGGGTGCATTGTGACACGATTAGGAGCATTCGCCTCAGTCTCAGGGAGAAGACATGCAATCACTTAGCACCGAGTTTCAGGAAAATAAACAGATTGAAAAGAGGACTCAGAGAATGTAGGGGGCAAATGAATGTGTCTATCGTGTAGTCTATAGTAATGTAAAGCAGTGTTGGGAAAGGGTATACAATCTAGCGTAAATCAAGTGGAATCAAAACGAGGAAGAACAAGAGGGGTAAAGAGAACACATGAGGATAAAGTCAAGAAGCGAATGAAAGAAGAAGAAAAAAAGCAGAGAACTGAAGAAGCAAGAATATGCACAAAAACACCAAGGACGAAGAACCGATATGGGCCCCGCCGAGGCGCGGAAATAAGAAAAATAAGCAAGTTGTCGGGAAACAAGTAAGCATTGTAAAACCATCATCAGCCCCGGTCATATAGCCTCTGCTCATTCTTCTGGGACGCGAGTCCACTAACGATGTACCGTATCCCATCGTTTTGTCTATACCGTCATGGCACATGGAAACATGTGTAAGACACCAGTGTGTTTTGGCATTGTCGTGTCTCGCCAAGTTTACTAGTCATATGCCTCTTTTGATCGCTCGGAAGATATGTCGATGTCGTTCCATATCTTCTGGGACCGTCTCTCAGGAGGAGTGTGGTGATGCTCAGGCTGGAGACCAAAGGGTCGTGGAAACCAAGTCTCTACTTGAGAATAGAGTATCTTTGAGCTTGTTCTCGAATTCATCTGATCGTCCTCGCTTCTCGAGATGGCTCTCAACCAAGAGACGTATTGAAAGCAGCCGCTTATCATTCCTTTCGGACCGGAACATAGTAGGTATGACTGCAGGGGTGGAATGGTCTTTGACAGCTAATACAAATCTGACCATTGGTGAAAGTGTTGTCAAAGAAGCAATAATAGCATTGCCACATGTTGGGCCTGGGCTTGACGGCTTTAGCAGAACGATTTTTAGAGGAAGGCATGTTCAAGAAATAAAAGTAAGAAGAACGAAGACGATTGATTTGAAGGCTGCTGTAAAACAAATCCTTGAATGTGATGATTGTATCGAAGCTGTTTAAGTCGACGCAAGCTCCTCCTCTTTATATCTTCGCTGTTGCCAAAATCAATAGTTTAAACATCAAAAAGAAGGCGAAAACTCGTTGTGATTTCCATAGACAACCTGTCCCACCAGAAACCACCCGGCCATTTGTCGTAAAAGCCATTATCACAAAGGCGCAATCACGAGAGAGGCAATCAACAACAACAGGGAGAGCTTGAAACCCATCGCAATCGTAATCCGCAGCGTGACTGCGCAAAGGCGAAGCGTTGAATTTGCGGGCAAAACTCAAAAGGGGAAGGTCGTACTATGAGAATCCAAGTGCCTTTCAACCTCTTGAATCTCACGATTGGTCTACGTTAGTAGCCATGACCTTGCCTCACCGATAATATAGCGACCTGTCTGAAAGGGATTGGATGTCGAGCATTGACGGTAGCGTTATTGTCACCGCGCTGTTGAGCATTACAGGAGGCAGGAGGGCGCCAGGTGAAGAAAGATCTAAGAGAGCTTCGCCTCAGTCGTGTTCGCTCGGACATCGAATAGAAGTCGTCAGGGGATCGATCGCACGAATAGTTTCTCGAACAAGGTGCCTGTGATGTGAAATCAGGTGGCTTGGTCTAGAAAGGGCCTGGAATCACAAAGTGATCCTTCCATCCTAGCATATCCGAGCCACAAATATACCTTGTCTACTTACCTTGGCCTGGAATACCGACCAAGCTTGAAACTGGCCTAGAAAAGACGTCATGAACTGAGTGTTTGTGTGAGTAAGTAGGGAGGTTCGCAAAGCGAAGGTGCCGCCTCATTTCAAGGCTCCACGCTACTATTCCGCTCCGCCACGACAAGCTTCATACTTGATAACAACACAGTTGAAATGTCGTTCTGCCTTGTGTTAGTTCCGCCCGGAATTGTAATAAGCTTGGGCCAGTGGGAAATTCTAGGCTTTGTGTAAGTCGTGGGTTGTTGAAGTTGTAAAAGCCACCAAAGATTAGTTAGGTTGGTAAACAAGGCGGGGGGTGTCGGAGGAGGAGAGCGGGGTCATCGGAGTCGGCCATGCTTTGGCGGGGGAGCTCAATCTCGCCCGCCACCCGCGCCGTTGTAACTTTCAATAGTGACAGGGCGAGAGGCTGCAATGAGGGCATTCTCAGAGAAGCAAGAGGTAACTTGAGGGAGTGAGGCTCTGCGACAGCCGGCATCGGAGCGAGCCTTGTGCAACGTCAGAATCGAAGGCCACATGGATTCGAGACATGACTGCCCCAAAGTGCAAATACGATATGCATTTACACTATCTTGTTTAGTCACAGCAATATCCTTTTAAGAGTGATGCACATATCATGCGCAAATATGGCACAGTTCCTAATCGAGTTAGCAATGGATGCGTCAAGATTGAAAGTGCATACCTTTGGGGTACTTCGTAGGACTTGATGTAACTTATGGTGCGCCAACCTCTTGTTGATACTGGTGCAAGGCAGATCAAGAATTGACATGCGTTGGGGTAGGAAGCCGTTCCCAAAGGCTCAATTTAAAGAGATATCATTCTTCGGATCGTCCAATGTTCGATCGAGGAATGAGGTAACAGAGTACAGACAACGCTGGTCTGACTCGAGAGAGGGTTCTCTCAGGATCTGGATAAATTTCCTGAACATTCGAGCGTCTATATCGCGTTTGCGTGTCTTGCGTACCATCAACGGCTCAATAGATGAATGGCAGTTGCTCTACTCTGCTTCAGTCTGTTAGTCACTTACAAATGATGGCTATTTCGGCTTGTTCATGATCAAGACTCACCTCATTGTCATCTGAGCACAGAAGAAAAGATAGCCCAACCATATGGTATATGTCCGGAAGTGATAGGCGTAGCCATCAGAAAGGAAGTAAATAAGAGTACAAGGGAATAAACCAGAACAGCACCCAAGCTACGTCTTGACTAGAACAAAGAAGAAAGAGAACAACATACTGAGGGCTAGACTTTATAAGTCATGGTTGGAAGTTGCCTTATGCACACCACCTGCGGTTATGCAGTACTCATTCAGCCGCAAAGCCTCGCATAATAGAGAAATATGCAGACCGAAGTAGAAGAAGCATGTCTACCAACAGTATATTCGTTCGGCTGTGAAAAGTACGCGAGCGTGGACTTGAGTATAGTCACGAAGAGATGGATGGCCCCTCCGGGCGTTAGGTATTGTTGGACTTTGACGCCCAGCTGTTATTCGAGTCGAACTATTGTCCCAGACCAGCAGACTCAGGCTTGAAGTCGAAGGGTGTGTATCATAAACACCACTCTACGAAGCCCAAACGCTCGACAGGTCCATAAAATACTCTAAGGCAAAGAGTATCATCGTTGGCGGGCGTTTCACGCGGTAGGTCTCGATGGCAGGGGCTGATATTGGTTCGATGCAAGGCTGAATCCTGGTTAAGTTATAACAAGATTTTCATGGGGTATACAAGTAATTCGATCGCCGGTTTCTATTTAAGACTCGAAGGTGGACGTTTGTGAAGGCTCATAGTTTTGCATGGGAGGGAATAGGCTTCTGGAGCAGAGATTGCCAAGTCCAACATGTGAAATCGAAGCTCGGGATGCTTGGAGAGTGAATGATACTTACAAGTTGATCTAGGCACCGTCAAGATAGTGTAAGCCCCTGATGCCTTACTCCTCGATGCCTGAGAGGCTGATGGGTGACTTCCACTGTGCCCAAGGATACGATTCGCCAAGATTAGTACCGAGTGTTTCCTTAGGCCTCAGACTTGCTGCATCGTGGCCCAATGACAGAGCCTTCGCATCAATTATGGCCGGTAAAGACAATGCTGAGGTACTCTTTGGCTCGGACGTATCGAATTAGGGAGGTGATCCTTGTGGCACGATTTAAGGCACTGCGCTTGAGTTTAGCCCCTGCATTGTTGATTTGGTCCCTGTCACTGGCATGGATAATGGATCCTTCGTGAACAACACGATGAACTCGGAGCGGAAAGAGAAGTTTACGTCACCAAAGAAGCTTTGCTTTTGTGTCTTCTCGTTGAAGATTCAATCGTGTTCTTATTGCGTATACTATACCGACGGACTCCAAAGAGTGGATGCTGGGAGCTGACGAGGAAGCGAGGCGGAGCAATTCCATTGAAAGCGAGCGAATCCTACCACTACTTCTTACATTCTGTAGTCTTAAAATAGTATCAAGAGTGTTCAAACAACCAGAGGGCAGATCGCAATCAAATTGAATCATAAAGCAAACCGACAGACTAGCATCGACGCATATCAAGCCTGCAGATGAGCCGATTGTAAGGCAAACCGCAGCCAATTAGTTTGATTTGGGGCTGACCCAGAAGCATTGAAGGCATCCAGAGAGATGGGAACCCTGAAGATCTTCGCTTCCCGCGGGAGATGACAGCCAATCAGTGTCAGATTATAACACCGGTATTCATGTATCATAAAACGAAGTTTCATCACTCTGTTGGCCGTGTTGTTGGTTGAGCTCAATTCGGCTGAACAACCGAGACATTGTACATGTACCTGAAGAGTCCAGTCCAGTTCGGTGGGGGGTTGGCAGCCTGTTAGTGCTCTAACAGCCCGAGCCGAGGCAATGATGTACTTTGCCATCCAGAACGGGCAGTTGGTCTTTCAAGAGTTTCAAGCGGAAAAGAGTTCTCGCTGGTTCTCATTGTATCGTTTTCGAGCAAGAGTGCGTTAGCGAAAGGCCACTGGGTGAATGTTGCTCTATAGGCCTAATTACTTGACCCGACGAGAATTGATATAGTATTAACATTAAACATTTGCAACGCCCAGTTTACCTACCATACTTGCGGAGTAATCCGATGAGGAGATGCAAACAAACTCCGAGTAGTAAAGTTTATATACAAGAATTTCCATCTGTAGAGTGCTTTGTGCTGCCAGTTGCCCATAGAAGTCTATGTGAATCTACACACCTCGAGGTACCTAGACGACTGCATTGTGGATGTACCAGTAACTTTTCAATGTGCTCTCAACGAGGGCAATGACAAAGTTTTGTTTCCTATATAGCAAGGTGTCCTCTCTCGCTAGTTTGAATCTCTTCAACTTGATCTTCTCTTCAACCGAATCTTTGACAGACGATTTCCAGCTTACATCAACACCACCCTTTGGAAATTGCACCGTGTGAATAGACGATAGACATGGTGATTGTGTCGAGGGGTACAGTGCTGGATACTGTGTTCCACTCCGACCAACCGGGTAATGATATCGATGCGACAACATCAGATGAGATCATTAACCCCCGAAACCCCGGATCGTCATCTCAGCGCACGCTCACTACCGTGAGTCCGGTCGCGATTAATACACCTGACGGCTCCCCAGTTTCTCCCTACGACACCGATGACAACGATGAGATGCCAGGACCGTCCACCAGCAAAAATCCTGGCACGCGATGGACTGCGCGCTTGCTTCCTGCCCTGATGCTTGGACTCGTTGGTTACGCAACCTACGATGTTATTGTCTATTGTTGTGGTATGTATTTACTCGGTGTTTCTACTGTAGCCAGCCGTCATATTTGTAAGCTAATAATCGCCAGTCGAGCACTTCCTTAAAAAGGAAGGGAAAACAGTCGCCGCTATCGTTCTCATCGTCCTCTACACGATCTTCTTTTTCCTGATGGTCGCGTCCTATATCCGAGCTTATACAACGATCCAGTTCAATGCCGGCTTTGTTCCCTGGACTACCGACCGAGAAACCATCGAGGCAGAGCGAGAAAAGAGGAAGAAGAATGGCGGCGACATTGAAGCACTACCATGGACCACTCCTGATACGGACCCTGACAGCCCTGGCCTCGAGGCTTTTTACAGCAAAGATGTCTTCATCTGCGAGGTAGACGGACTTCCAAAATGGTGCTCCGAGTGTAGGAACTGGAAGCCCGATCGGGCTCATCATTCTAGCGAGTATGGCCGCTGCGTTTTCAAGATGGACCACGTGTGCCCTTGGATGGGCGGCGTCGTTTCGGAAACTTGTGAGTGATGACTTTGCATGAAAGTGTTTAAATCGACTAACACTTCAGTAGCTTTTAACTTTTTTACTCAATTCACAGTATATTGCGCATGTTACTGCGTTATTGTCCTAGCAACGAATGGTTATACCTTGGACTTGCGTCAACGAGCTGGCGAGGATGTCGATGCACGACTCATTGTCGGTCTAGCAGCGGGCGGCTTGTTTGGCCTGTTTTCTGTCACCATGTCTTGCACGGCGTTAAAGTTCGTCTTTCAAAACATTACCAACGTCGACATGTTGAAGAAGAACCAGACATTTCGACTGGCAGTTCGGGTTCCTAATGGCACTCAACCAACCGAGCAATTCACTACTATTACCTATCCACTTTCACCTCCTGCAGCCCCAGAGTCGGTTAGTCTTAACGGCAATGGTCAGGTTGACAGCGCTGCACACGGTGCAACAAACCCAACGTCGGCTAGGGATGAGCAAGCCAAGCGCACATTTGCTATTCTCAAGACGGAGCCTGGTGAGAACCCCTGGCACGTCGGACACCGAAACAACTTCAAGACTGTCATGGGGAACTCCTTTATCGACTGGCTGCTACCAATTCGACATTCGCCTTGCTGTAGTCATGACAGTATGGTAAGCGATTACGAATTTGGATCTCTTGTGGAAGAGCTGAAGAGGCGTTATGGGCTTGCTGAAGGGGACCCCGAGAAGGCTGCGACTGAGACGACTTCGAACTAGATACCCAAAGAGTTACAGCATTCTTTATAGAAGAAGGAGGTCAAGAGGTGGAAAGGATATCAGTATTCGTAATGTTTAAACGGTTAGACTCAGTTGGTGTACAAACCAGACTAGAACGTCATATATAGTACGTACTTTTTTTTGTCTTGACGATTTTCTATGTCAGCTTGATGGGCTGTTCCAGAGACTGCATAAACTGAAGTAAAGTCCACTTTATTTATGTCAGTTCTACGCTTGTGCAGAGATCAAGAGCTCAACGACGCAAAGAGAAAGGCCTTAAGTAACTTGCAAGCCCCCTCAACTCTATATAAAGAGCCTACTCAACAGCGTTCTCTTCGACAAGTTGCGTTATCTAATACCAACTTGCTCATTGAGGTTCCACCCACGAAGAAACACTAGATCATCTAGGGCAAAAAAGGAACATACAACACCGGGGATTCGCTGGTCGTCACCGACCCAACTACTAATCCAGCGCTTCGCAGCTTGACTAAGGGAGAGCGAACGGGATCCCGTATTTTCTGCGAGCTATGGTCGTATGTACCAGGAGCAGAGACAGCAAGCTTCATATTCTCGGGTCCCAGGAGAGGGGAAGGGATCCGGATATACTACTAGGACTATGAGCAAAAGGATGCACGCACCGGACGGCCCGTCTTTATCTCATAAGGGTGGGAATCGAAGCTATGATACGTCCAAGTAGAAAATATGCTATGTTGCTGGGTTGTCCGTGGATGAGATGGGAGTCTTGGTGTTGAAGGTCTAGGTTAGGAACGAGGTTGCTGAGAAACATCCTCAATCAACACTAAACATTCCGAAATCCATCGTTTCATGGACGACAATTATCAATTGAGTGTTTCCGGATTATTCGAAGTGTTTGCAGGTAAACGCTTAGGTAAAAAACAAGCATGGCCAGTTCCAGTGCAATGAAGTGCCTTGAGTCCATGACGTGCCCAACGACTTGTATGCTCGACCGCCAACCGCGACGGTGTTGAAAAAACACAACAAGCAGATAGCACTGAAGAAACAATCCGGGGATCGAGAGGCATATAGAAGACTCGTCGAGTAAAAATAGTTTCAAGCAATTGATTGAATAGAAACGAGGACTGTTCTTCCCGAGCTACATGGAGGAAGGAAGTTGAGTTGGATCTTCAAGAGGTTGGATGGCACTGGCTAGGTACTCCGGGTGTGGGCCTATTATATCGCGTTCCTCCTTCCATTCACAACATCTAAGTCTCATCAAACCTACATCTTCAACTCTTGTTTCTCTCATCACAGTGTATCGCAAGCATTCAACAGTGCAGCAGAGATAATCTCACATTGCGAGAGACCCATGAAAAAAGGGCTCCTGCAACTCCTCTTGTGGCGTCCTGCGCGAACACGAAAAAACCCCCATTCGTGAAAAGAGACTCGACGAAGCACCCGCATCACCAACGCCTTGCCGCAGCCGTATGATGCAAATACGTTACTTATCATCGCCACTACTCTCAAGAGATTGATTCTGCATACATAATGCCTTCTTCTCCGCTTCACCGGCCTCCCGGGGCTTCGTCACCACTGAACGAGGCTGGTTGGCGACGCTCGCAATTCACGTACCGCCAGTTCTCGCAACTTGCTTCGTCCAACACTTCGAATCCGTTGCGCGTCATTGCTCACATTGACCTCGATGCCTTCTATGCGCAGTGCGAAATGGTTCGACTTGGGATTTCTGAGGACAAACCCTTGGCCGTCCAGCAATGGTGAGTTCTTTTTTCTTTTACTGTTTGCTGTCGTTCAAAATTGGTATGCGTATCGCATCTTCTTACGCTTTCTTGGAATCTATGCATTATGATGGCTCTTCTATTGTTCTCCGATTTCCACTACACTCTGTTGATTTGAGAATCGAGACTATCGCTCGACTGTTTCGACGAGGAACGCCAATGATTGGACATTTGCGACTCGTTCTCGCTCTGGCTTGCATCGTGTTACCCTCAATTGTACGATATGGGCTGTCATTATGGGCTTTTACATGGGAGGGTGTTTCAAAGACATCCCACAGTGTTTTCATTCAAGGTTCTCGACACGTTCCAGAGCACCAATCCCCCTCTCCATCAAGTTCATCATAGAGTTGCCGGCAAGCGAAGATTTCTCGATTTACCATCATATGCCCTCGTCTCTCGAAGCTCTTAAGTGCTTCGAAGTCCTGAAGATATTGGCATCTCTTCCTGGCCTGTCTAACATCACATGCTTGTCCACTCCCTGTTTCCAGTCTACCTTACGCTTCAACTATTGTATGTTGGTTGACAAAGTTGTCGCAGACACAACAATAGATAAGGAGTTTACCACTGGCCCCAAGGAGGGCAGGCCTCATCTTCACTTGCAATGGATTTCTGTGGCTCATGAATGACATGAATTTCCCCTCCAAATCACCGCTCTGCTCATTACTCACCCGCTGTGCCAATGTTGATCAGCCTCCTACAAGTGCTATGCTGACGGTTCAACAGGCAAGGGCTCATAGCGATCAACTATCCTGCACGCGAGTATGGTATTGGTCGCCATTGCAATGTCGAAGAAGCAAAGAAGCTGTGTCCCGAACTTATTGCTCAGCACGTAGCCACATGGCGGGAAGGCGATGAGAAGTGGGCATACCGTGAGGATGCCGCTGCCAATATCATAACGGATAAGGTCTCCCTTGATCCCTATCGTCTTCAGTCTAGGAAGATTTTGGCATCAATCAAGGAGGCCCTGCCGCCCGATTTGCAGAAGGTAGAAAAAGCAAGCATAGACGAGGTCTTCCTCGACCTTTCAAGTCAAGTTCACTCAATTCTCTTGGAACGCTTCCCAGAATTATCGAACCCGCCCCCATATGACGATCCTACCGAAAAGCTTCCACTCCCATCGATCGTTGCACTCGACTGGAAAACCGACGCTTTGATCGATTTGGACGAGGAACAGGAAACCGTTGACCCTGACTGGGACGATGTGGCGATCCTCATCGGTTCCGAGATCGTTCGCAAAGTAAGGTCTGAGGTGCGACAGAAGCTGGGGTATACGTGCTCAGCTGGAGTAGCTAGCAATAAGCTACTCAGTAAGCTGGGTTCTGCCTACAAGAAGCCTAATAAGCAGACCGTTGTACGCAACCGAGCGGTGTCTGCTTTCATGGCTGGATTCAAAGTCACAAAGCTTCGAAATTTGGGCGGCAAACTAGGTGAGCAAATCGTGTCGACTTTCAACACGGAGAGTGTTACAGAGCTATTAGAGGTACCTTTGACAACTATGAAATCAAAACTTGGTCATGACACTGGCCTTTGGATCTACAATACCATCCGAGGTGTCGACACCAGCGAGGTCAACTCAAGGACCCAGATCAAGTCAATGCTCTCGGCCAAATCGTTCAGACCTACTATCAATTCTTCAGAACAAGCAATAAGATGGCTGAGAATCTTTGCAGCTGATATATTCTCTCGACTTGTCGAGGAGGGTGTGTTGGAAAACAAGAGACGGCCCAAAACCATGAATTTGCATCATCGTCACGAGGGACAAGTCAGATCACGCCAAGCTCCCATTCCCCAAGGCAAGGTCTTAGATGAGGAAGGCCTTTTCGCACTAGCTAAAGATCTCCTCTCGCAGATCATTGCTGAAGGCAGAGGGGTATGGCCTTGCGCAAACCTGAGTCTTAGTGTTGGGGGCTTGGAAGACGGCGTCAAAGGAAACATGGGCATTGGCGCGTTTCTTGTCAAAGGCGAGGAAGCAGAAGCCCTTCGCTCATCGAACTCAGACAGTCGTCCATCCTCGACTGGCCCAGAACCGTCTACAAAGAAACGTCGTGTTGAGGATGGTAGCATTCAAAGATTTTTTGCCAAAAGACCATCTAATGACCACGACAGGAGTCCCTCGAGCGAGCCACTTACCCCCAAAGAATTTCCTAAAGCCGGTTGTATGCCATCGGAGGGTCCCCAGAAGATTCTAAGTTTCACTACTAAGCATGACTATGAGGCCAACCATGAACCCGACCTCTCCTTGCATCAGTCTAATGCGTTGCGGTGGGATGCGGGCGCTACCAACGTGCAAGGGGATGGGGATCGCAATCAGCAACCATATATCGATCCTCTTGTATGCTCCCGCTGTAAGGCCAGCTTCGCAGACCCGGAAGCGCTACAAAGTCATGAGGATTGGCACATGGCCAAAGACCTTCAGGAGGCGGAACGTGTTAAGCCTGCATTCGCTGAACGACAACCAACCCCCCGAAACTCGACGCAGAAGCCACATGGAACTTCTTCAAAACGCGGCAGAGGAGGGAAACTAGAGCAAGGTCAAAGTCGGCTTAAATTTGGTTGAGCAGATCGACCATGATGAGACCAAAGACGGGGTCATTATTCACCTTGAGCCTTGGTGTCCTACCCATTCTGATATGCTCCGCTATACCCTTGGCCTGGGATCACAGCATGACTATGCGACTTTCAGACCTGAATGAAAGGATTGACATCGCTTGAAAATGTGCTGAGCTTATCATACAGACCACAAAGTGGTTTTGGGACGTGCCGATACGTTACATGGGCAGTTATCGTCACTAATATTCAACATGATTGCGCAGACCTTCGACTAATTATTACAGCTATGGCCGTGCGACCGTTCACTCTTGCTGGGCGTTCTGAAACCTGTTGAACAGGAAAAACAGATACACAAGCCGGGGAAGATGCGGATGCGTGGTCACACAATTCATGTCAAAACAGCCGAAGCGGCATGGCAGGCCGATGAAGCAATGCGAACAGCCGAAGTGCACATCAGGGGGATCAACAAACTGCTGAGTGTTGAGGCAGCAGGGCTTGTGATAACGCTGGCGCACGCGCTCCAGTATTAATCAAGCGGAGGAGCCGGAAGCATGTCGATATCCATGATCTGCTGATGTAGGTACATGTACCGAGGCCATCAACACGATGACAAAATACTCATTTGCGTGGGATGCCAAGACGCTGTTGAGTCTGGATCAGTTTTCCTGGGCAGGATCAGGATGATTGGACGATAAAGCTTGGGCACCGAACAGGCGGTCCGGACCGCGGGCAGCAGAAAAGTTGGGCTTCAATTGGTGCAAGCATTGCTACCCAACCCACCCTCCAGAGTGCAGCCGAAAAGCCAGCCATCAACCACACAAAGCGGGAATTGGCCTCAAATGCAGCTGAGGCAATGCTGGAATCTCGCGACACCTGACAAGCATGTCGCTGTGGAAACACGTTGCCTATCATTTGTGGGCGTCAAGAATTAGAATTCACGCTCGGCGACAGCGACTGGACATGCCATGGAGAAATAGGGAGCCACAGGAGTAAAGATGCCCAACATCCCGAGACAGTTGGGCAAAATGAAATGCTGCAACCGCAAGGGAATGGAGGCACAGCTTTTCTCGCGACAAATGACAAGGAGTTGAGCAGAGTGACAATGTGCTCCATCAACCTACGTGTCGCTTTGAGTTAAGATGCGATATTGAACCAGCACATATTGGGAGTCCTGAATACTTCACGAGAGATATAAAGCAGCAGTGTGAGGTATATGATGAGATGTGACGGTGGTACCTTGGATGCCTGTTTTCTTGTCCACTCTTGTTTTTCTGTCACTTCGAGGTAGTTTCGAGCTTGCAGCAGACCACGGCACTTGTCAGAAAAGAAAGGAATCTCTCAAATTGGAGGCTTGTTAGTGAAGTCGAAAGACGTCATAGTCAACCCCATCCGTTTCTCTCTATCACGAATGCAATCTATTCACGGCATCACAGCACTAGCTCTAACAACAAGCGCTGATCTTTTGGAGAGAAAGAGTTTCATGTCACCTATTCAAGTTTTGTACGAGGTGTCTCTGCTCCGCTTGAGGGCGATCGTAACTTAGGGAACGGCGTATCGCCATCACCATCCTACCACGAACGGAGAAGAAGGCTCGAGTGGGCGTTGGGCATCGTCAAAACAAGGGATAGCCTTGTTCACGACGGTACAAACACATTGGTAGTGTCATCTGCCACGCGTGCTCTGGATGTCTGCAACATGCTTGGCTGTCGATAGCTGGCTTCAAAAATTATACGCTGCCAACACAGACAAGGTCGTGATCCGTTTTGATTCTAACTCGGACCGCGACGGGTTCGATCTCTAATAAACGGCGGACTGAATCGTTTCTCCATGTTCAGATTTTCGAGATTTGATATTTCAATCAAAATACCCCATAACTGACGCAATTTTGCTATCTTTGGAACGAACAAGGGACGAGCCACGTTTCAACCCGGGCGACAAACGACGTGCACTTCCTCAATGGGACAAGACAGAAAAAGAGGCTTATTACAGTGCATCTGTCACACCACACGAACGGTACATCACGACGCAAGACACCAGCTGTCAGCCTAGATGTGAAGTGAAGTCCTTGGTACGGGACTTTAGATACTTACGGATAGCCTTGTTGCAATTTCAACGTCAACTGACAACGAACGGCGTTGCCGCCATCGCAATCATTGATCACTCATCAGCATACGGCGGGCTGCGCTGTGACTCGCCAGCCAGAGACCGTTTGGTCGTAGAGTCACAAAAAAGACAGGAACTGGAAACCAGAAGCTCTTTGACAAGCAGAGCTTTTGGAACCAATCGTTACGACAGCCCAGCCTCTTGTGATGCCCAAGCGTCGTCAGTCACCGCTAAAGTCCAAGCCCAACCTCAAGACCACAACCTAGCTCGGCAAGGCAGAGAAGGCGCCGCACGGCACGCACAGAAAGCTCCGCAAGCCCCAGAGGTGCCAACCGCATCAGGCTTCGGTAACAGAGCGGTCCAACGGTCCACCAAAATAGGTCGCCACTGGATGCAGGGTTGTTGGCAGCACGGAGCAGACAAGGACCAGGCTAGTCAGGATCAGAATCAGAATCAGGGCACCCACGCACGAGGCCACCAGCGCCAGCTGCAGATCCCGCAGTTTGGTGTTGGGCTCGGTCAAGCAGAGGGACAAGCTTTCGTCACGGATAGTCCCAGACAAGAACCAGCCATCGCAGCCCAGCCCGGGGAGGAAAAATCCTCATCAGTAAACGAGATATTAGCATCATCTCCTTCTTGCTCTGAACAACCAGGTAATCCCAGTTTACACTATCTTGGCTTGCTGCAAAACCAGAACCAGCTCCACCACCAACATCATTACCCTCAACAGCAACCGAGTTTTGTGGGCGACGCCCCATCAATATCAACCCATCAGCAACCTCAACCTCTCAGCTTTGGTTATCAGCATCACGACCAGCAGCAATATCACCAACCTCCTGCGTGTTCTTCGCCACCACCACCTTTTTCTTTTCCTCTCCCAGCACCGCCAGCATCAGCTCCAGCAACATCTGCCTCTGGACTGGCTCCTCCTCCTCTTCTGCCTCCTCCTGCAACTCCACCGAGGCCACCGCCGAGACGACGTTTCCAGCCAACTACAACTCGCCGTCAGCAAAATCTGTCCCACTGCCGGTCCAATTCCAACTTGAGCTCGAGCTCCAGTAGACGTCTGCTGGCCTGTCGGTCTCCTGCAAGTCACTCTGTCAGTGGAAAAGCCCCTCGTCAGCGCCTAGCACCACCACCACTACAGCCAATAGACTGTATCGACCCACAGGAACCGCCCACCGCCCACCACCGCCATTCGCCTTTTCTTCCTCCTCATCCTCACCCTCCCGCTTCCTCTGTTTCTGCCTGTTCTGCCCTCTCAGCTCTCTCCACGTCGTCTCCCTCCTCCCCCATTTCCGGCTCTATCTCCTCTTCTCCCGCTCTTCTGTCGACCTTCTCTTCCTTCATCTCCTCTTCCTCACCTCGCCAAACCTCTTCGTCGGTCATATCCTCCCCACACATCACAATGTCGAGATCATCCCGAAACGCTCCCCCGACCAGTTCCGGTACTGGACGCCAAAATGAATACTTCGTTCCCCGCGATGGCATCGATCGCGAGGTCATCTCCGCCGACATCTGCCGCTACTTGGGCAACGACGCCCTCGTGCGTCCCGGTCACTACGAGGTACGCCATCCACTGTGGTGAACCCCGCTATCGCGATAAGAACAAATGGCTCACGCTTCATGACAACAGAACCCTCAGACAGGCCAAGCTGTGCAAGGCTACTACATCACTGCCTACAGAAATCTAACAACTGTGAGTTGCCCTATTCAACCGTCACTCAACACTTCATTGTAAACTAATACCAACCGCTCAGGCTATGATTGAGGATCTAAAAGCAGACTCTGCGCGATGGGATAGTGAAAGGCGGGCGCAGACTTCGCGCAATACCTCCGGAGGTATTATTGCCTCGAGAAACGTTGGCGCACCGCCGAGACACTCATCTAACTCACCTGTAGTGCAATACCGCTACTCGGAGACGCACCAGTCGCGTCAGCACCACGGTCCTACCGAGGGCCCTTACCAGACCGACCCTTACGCTCGTGCCTCTGATTTTGATAGCCCTAGATACCCAGGAACAGGTGCTCCCGGTTACACTGGCGCCGCCGGCTCATACAGCCAGTCTTACGGTTCCACAAGTGGTGGTGCGTATGGCGGATATGCCCAAGCCCAGCAGTCTCCTCCCCCAGCGGATGCTAGGTTCAGCTCTACTCCCTCTGCTGGCTCTGTATTGAACCAGTCGTTCCAGGCTCCCCAGGACCCTTACATGGCCGTCGGAACAAACCGTCAGAGAGGATACGCCGGTGACCCATATGCTAACCAGATGGCTGCCTCAGCCGCTTCTGCCCAGCAGGCTGCCTATGCCACTGCGGCACCTACACAAGCGGGCTACACGGGCTCTGCTTACCAACAATATTCAGGTCAGATTCCTCCTGCGGCCGCTACGTCGTATACGATGCAGCCCCAGGATCCCTTCTACGGTCGCGGTGCGTATAGCAGAAGCAATACCCATCCGGCAGCTTCATGAAGGAGCAAAATACTGATCTTGAGCTTTAGCAGGTCAATCAACACAAGCATATGCAGCCCAGGCACCACAGTATGATGAAACCCCCCGCACTCGCGCTTCAGCGACACCAACAAATACTCAAACAAATCCCAGTGGTTCCTCCAGCAGTCGACGTAGTGAACGAGAGAGCGACAGGCACAGCTCCGACCGACACCACCGATCCAGCCGCCGGTAAAAGGTGCGCTCCCGGAGGACCGAGGCCGGATCTTTGTGCCCTTCCCTTTCCCTGAGCTTGACGAGACGCCCCGACGTCCTCGCGAGTGTGATGATTTCTGCATAATGACCGGGTTACATGGAGTACGGCTTATTTTTTCCTTGGATCGACACTTTCATCCTCTTTTCTATTTCTTCCGGATATGACCCCCCTTCAGAGGTTCCAGATTTCTTTTTTCTGGCTGGTGCCACCACCGATTTGCAAGTTTGCATCTCATAGGAGTTTTCCACTGGAAAGGTATTCCATTTCATCCTCTACCGGAGACTGATTCTGTCTACAAACCTGGACCCCCTGGAGTCGATAATACCCTTGGACGTACCAACTGCTATTGCTACCAATGATGCCCCTGGATGCACGAACTGGACCTTTGAGACGCATACCCTTGGTGCCTTTTTTCTTTACTCTTTTTATGACGACCTTGCATTGTGGACAAGCCTTATCTGGATTTACGACCTCATCGACTACGCACCATTTTTTGCCACTTGGATGAGACCATGCTGCATACGTTTTACACTGGGATACGGCGCTGGGTTGGAAAAGGTAAGGGAGCCATCCCTTACCAGGTGGAATTGGGGTGGTATCTCGCTGTCATGGCCTTGCTGTCCGGATCCGCCCTCAGGGGGAGTATTCTATTTTCCGTTCTTCCTGGATCTGGCTGGTTCTTGCTCTTTTCCTCCAATGTCTTTGGCCCCCGGATTCTTCGATGTGAACCATCGTAGAGACGCGGTGTTTATTGAAATAATAATTGGCAGAGGCCGGCATCCGGACAGCAAGGTGAGTTCGAACGAGCTTGTATATATTAGCCAACCTTTTCAAAGGATCTTTTGCTTCCCCTTGCTTCCTTCTCCGTTTCCTTCCACTGATGGACTCACCATGGATTTTGTCTTAACATGAACCGCAAAGACACTGACTCGGCAGATTTGACTCAAGCAGCTAGGTGCATACTTGAACCTCTTGGCCATAAACTTCTTCCACACTGGATCTCCACGGATTTTTCTCTGGACAACCATCTGGCAATCGCATCCCAACTTACCAAGGAATGGACCCATCTTATCAGGAATCATGCTTTTATCCGGACTTCCACCCACTCAAGCATTGCCTTGCTTTGGATACTTGATGCCTAGGACAACCACACCTCAGCCGAGGTTTGCTTTCGTTCGTCACTGACGATACTTGCACTCATTTGCATCCGCAATGGGTTGCCTAGGACACAAACAAACACAAAACAAGAATCAGAGCATACCATTGCACAGGAGTCAAGGTAATATGCAAACAAGGTGAATCATGATCACCAACCTGGGATTCTTCTACTTTGAAAGGCACCGGATTGCAACTTGCTACACTTTTGTCTGCGGCATATGTCGCTTGTTGCTTTGGATTCTTTGGAATCCATTCCTGTTTGCGCCACGGATCCAACTTACTTGGAACATTCTTTGGGATAAGTCAACTTGTTCAAACCTGGATTTTGCTACACCTGCTGGCCATTTGGCAATCGTGATAATTCGGCACCTCGGATCAACTTAGTGTATTGGATTGTTTGTCTCGGAAAAAACATTGCTCAACCATTGGACAACAATTTGGACGACAGCCTTTGTCATTTTCACGCGCATTCTTGTGATTTCCCGGACAGCGTTACAATCTTACTGGATTTTAATCAAATTCGAGAACCTGGACCTTGCCGACATGGATATTTTATCCTGGGACATTTATCTGTGGGAGCTACTTGAATGGCGGCATGGATGGCGCATGGGAAGAGCGAGGGTTGAGAGGGCTTTAGATGTTATGGGCTTATATTGTTTCCTGTTATTCCCCATCTTGGATCCTTGGACACTTTTTTTCTGGCCGTCTTGTTATCTGCTTTGTTGTTTTGAGCTGTCGCTATCATGTCTTGGTCAGGTCCGTTGAAGATAAAGGGAGTTTAAGAGACTTTAATTTTCTACTTGAGGTGGAGTGCTTGAAAGATTTTGAGGATCATGAAGGATTATTATTGCAAAAGTCTGTCGATTTGAATATAAGGGTTGGCCATGTCACCAACATCAACTTCTCCTTTTATCTTGAACTGAAATACCGTCCGCCTGAGCGACATGGAACATCGAAATCGCAGCATTCATCCTCAAGTCCCATCGTTCCTCTGCCCCCAATAGTAGACGATAGTCTAACAAGACACATCTTCACTGGTTTCGGTCCATTGACTGACGACTGTGTCGCCTATAGGGATGATGGGAATGAAGCCGCTGGTGAGTACAATGGGCCGTATGGTGATGCCGTGGCAGCTGGTGGCTACCCATAGCCGCATGCTCCGGCGGAGGTGGCTGGACAATACCATCCTCAAGGAGCATATCGATGACAGCGCGGACCCAAAGCTCGCCACGACTTGGCTCACCTTTTGGAGGTTCAGGCTTTTGAGGGTTGAACGGCCTGGGATACCGCTTGATCATGGCCTGCACGACGTCGAAGTCTTGTGATGCAATGGTGCCGATCAGCTCGCTTTCGTAAATGTCGCCAATGTGGTGTGGAGCAGAGAGTAGATCGGATATGAGAGGTAGAACAGGCTGCGGATGATCTGGATGGGAAATGTCCGTGACAGAGTAGAGGTAGCCAGCTGGCCGAGGGGGCCCGGTGGGAATGAAGATCTTGTGTGAACCAGAGGAGTGTTGGATGCGGAAGACCTTATAACGAGGTGGTTCTGGGCCATAAGCGGGAGATACAAGAGGAGGAGGAGGAGGAGTGGGAGAATGAGCGGAGTGAGAAATCGCAGGCTGCGAAGACGAAGAGTTGGTTGAGACTACCATGTTGACGCAGATGGTGTTGAAACGAGGTAGTGATGTGGGAGGTTATTGATCAATTTCTGAAGTAAAGGTGAGTGCATCCTGTCGAGTTTGTCAGTTGGATATCACGTCTAGATATAGCACATCTACCAAAGATCCTGGAAGGATTGGGCATTATGGCGGTAAAGATAGCTGACCAGATTCATACTAGGGTCTTCTGGTGTCCTGTGTGAGCCCGTTCCGTATCATATCATCAGGCCTTGTTAGAAGAGTTTTGGTTTCGAAGTCCTGCAGGTGCCCGAATACTAAGGAGTGAGGCCGCAGCGCTTCGGGAGTGCCTGTTTATGGTGTTGAGCCCGACGGAGCTGGAGTATGTTACAAGCAAACACCCCTCTTGGTAACCTGCTGATCGCAATCAGACCTGTGAAAAATGAATTGAATTTGCGTAAAGCCTGGGTGTTGCTTGGAAACCGTATCTATTCGCTCTTCTACCAAACTTTACGCCTCTTGGGCCTTGTTGATGTTGGTTGCTTGAGTTGGCTATGGAACCGAAGTCCCGATATCAGGCTGTGCTTTACTCGAGTCACACACATGGCACAAACAAGGCATATTGAGATACTCGCATATCTTGCTAGCATGAACTTGACCGAAGGACAGCGAGATTCTGCACTCGGTGGCAGAATGAAGCTGGCATGGGAGGACAAGTGTAACAGGACAGAAGGGCGTTGAAGGTGGCTAGCCTTGAGACTCGGCTACTTTCGGTAAAGCAAGTCTGTGGTATCGTTGTTTGACGTTGGCATGGCTGATGCGATGCTATGGCATACAGGGTGAAGCCGAGACGGGTGGCTGCGCGACCTCAAACACAAGGCTCTTGAGGCTTATTGGGGTGTTTGCTGGCACATCGGATAGATTCGAATTCGAGGGCTATATTATGTATATTCTCGCTGGCGTAAAGAGAAGAAGGAGTGGCCGTGTTCTGTCATTTGGCTGTAGCTTGTGATATCACACCCAGATGTTTGGCCGTTTTTGGTGATGGGTGTTTGCCCGATGAACGATACCTAGGGAATTGAAGTTAGGTAGAGAAGAGAATATGAAGACGCCACGACAAAGAGATTTGACCCCCTAGTAACGGCATAACGGCGAAGGCACAAGCTTATGCAGCTGCCTCGTTAAGGCCAGCTGCATTTCGCAGCACTTTCTTTCACATGGGAAGGAGCCCTCATCAGTGTAACTGCAGCTTCCCGTTACGATCGCCGCGTGACCATCATTCAAGAGTACCGAGATACCTAGTAGCGTACGTGCTCTTGGAATGGTCGAAAGGACGAGAACGTCCTCCCCAGACACGAACGACTACTATAAGTGATAGGGCGACGACGGTAGAATCGATCAGTGCACTCAAGCATAAGAATCTATACAGATGGATTGGAAATAACAAGTATTAGTATCAGGTAAAGATCAGGACGAAACAGACACCGACCTGTTTCTACAATTTAATGCTGGCTCTTTACTGCCGTGTGATATTTGTATAGCATTGAATATAGATGGAGAAAAAGACAGACAATAAACCGCAAAACTCAGAATTTCAAGCCAACCATTTTCTTGATCTTGTTCCTGACCAAAATCATCCCAATAATACCAAATCCCCACCATTTCCGTCTCTTCCACCCTTCCTCGATTGGCAACCTCTCCTCTTGGAAGAAAGCCTTGATGTACTCGCACGGCACACTGTCACCAGTTCCAATGACGTTGAGTACCAGTGCAATCTCAGAGCATGCAAGGTCATGGTCAAAAGCTTCATACTTCACGTCGGGGTTGTCAGCTTTCTGTTGAGTGATGCGCTTCTTGCGAAATTCTGCGAGGTCCCTTGCAGTAATAACCTTGCCGTCTTTTGAACTCGCCAAAAGATCTTCGATGAGATCTTGCTGGCGAGAGATATTGTCGCCTTGCTGGTGATCTCGCCGTGTCAGAGAAATATCGTGCTCTACTGCATTGGGGAGCCCGAGTTGATCCAAGTTCAAGACCCTGTTGCCCTGGGCGTCTAGCTGTCCTGGCTTGCGCATGCCGAATGCTCCAAAGATGGCCCATGGGTTGCTGACAATTTGTCGTATGTTTTGTAGAAGTGAGCGCTGAGGAGCCGGGTCATCGTGAAACTTGGAGGGCGCATGGCGCTCAAGAAAGATGGGATTGGCAAAGGCTGCACCGAGGGCCTTGGACAGTCCGACTGTATCCATTCCTGCGAGGACTTCCTCAAGACGAACATTGCGGCCATCGCGAGGGAGATAGCCATGGTTTGCAAGACAGTTGATCAGTGGGCATGGACCTCGTAGGTCGTTTGGACCTGAAGGTGCATAGGTTCCCTTTTCAAGTGGACTTTTAGATGAATCCATGATGACTGAATCAAGACTTAGAACTTGAAGGTCGAAATAACAAAGTAGATACGGCGACCAATCTCAAGATTATTGAAGGCGAGATATAGACGGTAAAGAGGGGAACACACGGCAATTTACACAAAGCCGCTCGTCTTACCACCAGTCACCACCAGCCTTCAGCTTGCGAAGGCGTCAGCCACCGAACTAATACTGTAGCTGACATTGTTCTGGACCAAACTTTTAACCACCCATGTACCGGGTATTTGAGTGCTCACTGCATCAATGTCAGCCTCAAGTCACATGAAGAGGTGACACGGCTGGCGCAGCTGAAATAAACTCTCTTTTGGTAGGTTGGCTGCAGGAAGAGTTCGATGATGGCGATAGTCTTTAGCCCACTTCCTCAATATATCGCCATATCTGGAGTGGTTCGAATCGTTCGGTCAATTCAACCTTTATACAACATCATATTAATTGCCTGATGTACAGTAACTACCTGCCCGAGTTTCTACGATTTCTAGCTCGACAGGGAGGAATGGAAGTCGAGAACTTTACTTGATATCATCTTACTCTCTCAATATTGTCTCCAACAGTACTCACATAGCACATGCACCAAACAACGCTCGCAACCTATTGAAGTCGAAAGACTGACTGAAGTTGGCAAGAACAACTTCGAGCCGCCGAAAGAGGCAAACGAAGAAGATAGACAATTTAAAATGGATCGGTGCATTCGCAGTAGATGCTTTATCTCGCAGCTTCTCTCAGTCGCAGCTGGGAAATGAGGTCACCGTTAGCAGGACGTCGGAGGTGCTCCATGATGTCGTAAAGTACCTCCTCTTATACTTTACAATGAGTAAGGCAAGCAAGCTCTTGACACCTGTTAGGTACTTCATACCCCTGTATAAATTAGATTCGCATGGGTACATCAAGTTTCGGGACCAGAAGTATGCCGCTACTCCATGGTTAAGAGTCCACACTGACCAGAAGGCGTATGTTGCCGAGAACCGCCCAAAAATGCTGAGTATCTTATTAAACGACTCCAAAATCTGCTTCATGTCGCTTTTGGAACTTGAACTAAAGACTACGAGTGCGTATGTCCAAACCAAAGCGAGTTGCATCAACTCTCCTGAACATCGGCCCGGTCCACCTCTTTGAACAACATGTCCATATCTCATCGTTTGATCGATATATCTTATATTACTGTATCTTGCATCCCGTCCGATGGCCCGCTGTTGAAGTGTTGCGAGTATCTCAAACAGTATGCCCTTCATCGATTATTGTATGACCCAAGCCGGGGAGTGCGATCTTTGTGAATTCAAGCTGTTTGATAGCGAACACAGACGAGGTACGTGATGGCATTCAAAACTTGAAGATAGGATAGGCGTCAACCATACGCGCATTTCGCACTCCGCCTTCTATCACATTTCAACACGTTCACTGACTTCTCACTACCTATAGTTACCTACCGAAATTGCCATACTAACCACCCGGGTTGCCGTAAGGTCGTAACGGGGACTGTTATCCAGGAATTGGCCCAAGTCAACTGTTATGCCTTTCCGCCACGGAGAGGACAACATGAAAGGAACAAAGTACTCCTTTGGGCACGCTCAGCTCTGACAGATGCTCTTTCGATCCATTTCTCCAAGTCAACTTCCAACGCGCAAGTTCTACTTGGCAGAACTTCCGAAGCTTTGCGGACCATTGCCGAGTATTTGCTCCCTGAATATTTGACCCTGACAGCCAATGCCCAATTCTCCAGCAGACGAGGATTCTGTTTCCTCATCTCCAAGCCTGTTTGGGCGGAAAAGAAGGAATACCGAGGGACCAAATATGTCACAGCGCTAACTAATAATCGGAACGAGATTCAAGGCGATGCAATCAATATAGTCCAGCTATACGGGAAGTCAAAAGTTGCTAATGTCATGTATGTGGCCGCCAACCATCTAGGAGTAGTCCAGGTGGTAATTACAGACTCAATAACACGGCTCAAAGTCGATCAAGTTCCCGACATATGGTGGCAAGCCTTTGATATTCCATGCGGAGAGTGCTGTGTTCAGGCAAACTACGACGTAAGCTATCAGACCAAGGATATGAAGCCCATTGACCAACACAAGATGCAGGGTGTGAAGATCCGGCACTTATTTAATACTGAAATCTGCGACATCTGTTTCGAATCAAGATGTCGTAACCAAAGCAATCATCTAAACGCATTCACCGTCCCTACACATCCGGGGCAACTTCGATGGATCCGAAAGTCTTGGCGGTCCTATGGGCGTATGATGTCTGTCACTTTTAACAATCCCAACATGACTGGGTTGTCAACTAGCTGGCCCCGTCTGGATGTTATCCTTGTCCACGGATCAGGAGAACAAGGCGACATAGGCACAAGGTCACAGGGCCCCATCGCCGTTTATACCTATACGCCGTTCGATGAAGGAGAATCGGTCACCGAGATCTGGGTCGGCTGCATAAACGGCAACCCTAAGGCTCTGGGAGTACGCTTCCCAATACCATATTTTAAACATTGGCAGTATGACTGACGATCAAAACGCAGATGAAGACAACCAAAGGCCGCACGATATGTCACGCGCAGGCCACTCAACTGAATTATATTAGTTGGGTCCTGGCTGACGTCCCCCAAGGGTCTGTCAGCACGATGCATTACAGGAATGATACGAGATCTGAGGAAGACGCGCTAGCCTTCGAGAGTCCTCCCCCTTCCACAAAGTCGTTTCGTCAGTTTGACCCAATGGCTGTGATACCCCCGGTGCCGAGGTTCCCTTACTGCTATGAGGGTTTCTTCGGCGGCTCGGTCGACCTGACGAACGTCGTCGAGGTGACACCTTGTAGGATGGGGTACCAACAACAAGTTATCGTCTCGGGCATGATATTTCGATTCGAAGGGGGTCACCGAGAAGCATTAGGTCAAATCCGTCTCGACGGGTTGCAAAAACCAATGCCTTTCGGAAGTAAGGGCTATGAGTTCTTGCATCTCAAGTTTGGATACACTCGTGAGGTAGTTAGAGATATACCCGAGCACTCGCATCTCCTTGATGCACAGTTCGCCGAGTTTGAGGAGCCCCAGGAACACGACCCGAAACCAGGATACGATCCAGCTAGAGACGGGCATCGGTACTTAGAGATATCTCGTAGGGGGATTCTTCAGTGGTGGTGGTCGTGGTCGCAATCTCAGCTCATCTACGAGGGCAGAGCTAGTCTCCAACCTCGTCAAGGTTGGAGGATGATGATGATGCGCAGGTTTAGAATATGATACCCGAACCCCGACATGTCTCTGTGATGATACTTTGTTATAGCTTTCAAAAAGTAGGGGCCGGGCCTTATGGATATTGCACCCGTTCATATCTATCGCTCTCTGAATTTTGCATGTAGCTCTGCTGACACGGCTCATACAGGTTTTTTTTGTTGTCGATGTGGTTGCGTACGGAACCAATAAAATGTATGTGCCTACGACATACCTAGATAGCCTAAAGCTGAGAGGTATGGCTAGACTGATCATTGCCCTGCTTCCAACTTCATGCCTTAGAGAGCAACGTTTCCTGGATCTAGTAGAATGAGGTTTTTGCAATAAATTTAATATTCCCAACGTCCCTCGTCTTCATTTAAATCGTTCCATACTTGAAATTGCGAGGCTCCCACTCCTAAAAATGAAGTACGTTGGGGCAGCATATCAATGAATTGAATTAAACTATTGCTTATGCATAGAAGTTTCTGGCGCCTTTCCTAATCTTGGAATAATGGACGAGATGATGATCGTGACGTCTCTAGGCCCGCTTGGGGACCGACAATTTGGAGTTTCTGCATCTAAGCCAAAAGCGGTGAGAGACAAATGGGCGGGGCGCTAATGTTTATGGTGTTGGACCCTGCGATTTGACTGGTTTTTCTTGGTTTATTTGTTTTGGCTATTTGGCGGTTTGTTCTATTGCTCTATGACCCATTCTCCCTTTTATCGATGTAGCTGGCTCTGAACTGTGACAGTAAGCTGCCGTCGAGTCAATAAACCAGGCCTCTTCCATCCTATGCACACCTACTCCGTACGCTTGGCAAATACCTTCAGTGACATCCCACCTAAGTAGAGCTAATTAATAATTAGGGGATCATTTCAGGGCCCTTGTGGTTGTCAGGGCATTATCCTCCGGGGAAAGGCGCGCCTAGCCTGCAGCGTCCAGGCCAAAGCCCCCGACTAAAATGAGACCCGACCCTAAAAAGTGATCGGCCATTCTGCCATGGATGACCTCGTGCATTGCTCGTGGCAGACTCGTGCTGGTGCTTACGGTACTTGTGTCAAGCGCCAAGATAGGGTGCTTGGTCAGGTACCGGGCTTATTGCTTTCTATTTGCTTCGAGTCGATAGTTTGGGTGCGTTAAACGTGGGAATCCTTGCATTATTGACTGCCACAATCGCTCCTGCCTTGGACCTGATTGATGCTGCTGCTGCTGCATTCCGTTGCCTGACATCGTGGCTTCCATCCAGGTTGTGACGCAGTCAGCCATGAATGTGCTTGCCTACCATACTTCCAATAGCCTAACAAATCATCTGTCTCCATCTAAAACATCCCTACGACTGCTTCATTCTAACAAATTCTCATATCTTCATGCTTCAATGTTTTCAGCTTTCAGCATCATAGGACCTAACTTTGACCAAATATTCACCACACTTAATCACTGCCGCCAAAGGAAAGACCCACTCTCAGTCAAAAAGTGTGCGTGTGTTTTTTTCCCTCCTCCAGTTCATTCGACTCCGTCCCGACGCCGTCTCCAGCTTCCGCCGCCGAGCGACCGAATTGCGTCCCACACACAAACCCGCCCGCAGCTGGAGCCCTACTCGGTCCCAATCAGGACCTCCATATCCCATCTTTTTTGAGCCCCTGGACACTCGCACACACGGCCACGGCCCTGGTGGTACTTTCTACCGACTACAACTTTTTGGGCCTCTGGCATCGTCCGTCGGGACCTAATATTTCGGCTCTAACAAAAGAAAGCAGGAAAAAATTCCTAACAAACAAAGTCACTGCGGCTTTCGAAGGCGAGACACTCGGACCTCGACTTGAGACTGCATCTGCATCACACCGTGGCTCGTGGCCTCTGGAACTGTGGACTAGCTGGACTTGTGCTTTTCTTTGGGTGTTCTTGGGCCGTCTCTAGATGCCCCGCCATCCGCCGCTCGCCATCCTTATCCAGACCTGACAGATCCTGATTCCGCCTCTTTCGTCCGCCTTTCTTCCTACCTCCCACTCCCATCGTCTTCGGCCTCGACGTCGACTTCTCTCTATTTCCACCCTTTACCATGGATCCCGCCGCTGTGAGGTCCTTGCTCGCTGCTAGCTTGGACCCTGATGCAGACAACCGAAGGCGTGCTGAGCTTCAGTTAAAACAGGTGCGTCTCGCATTTGCGTCTTGGCTCGAGGGAAGGGGTTTGTGCTTCGATGTTGTTGGAGATCATGCCCGGCCATCCGCTCTGCTACTCGAGTATGGTGGTTGGCTTGTATCTCTCGCTGCTCTGGGTTTCCTGGGCGCCCAACATTTCGCTGTGCAGCTGCCTGTCCCTTGCGCTGGTGCCGAATTCAAAAATCAAGAAGCAAAAATGCTAATATGACATCGTTCACTGTTTAGATTGAAGAACAGCCCGGATTCCTCGAATGTCTGCTCGATATCCTACAGGCCGAACAAGAGGCCAGCGTTCGTCTGTCCAGTATGTTTGCATCCAACTCTTGTGTCCATCTTTCCAGCTTCTTTGTGTGGCTTGTTCCCATTCGTCCAGCTCTGACGACCTTGCACTACAGCTGTGATTTACGTCAAGAACCGCGTCAATCGTTCATGGTACAACAATGAGGGGTACTCCAGTGAACCCCCCACCGCCATAATCCCTGAAGAAGAGAAGGCTCGTGTTAGAGACCGCCTCCTGCCGATTCTCGCTGCGTCCGAGGGCCTCGTCCGCCAGCAGCTTATCCCCGTCCTTCAGCGAATCCTTCAATATGATTTCCCTGCCCGTTGGCCGAGGTTCATGGACTTCACCCTCGAGCTCCTGAACACGAATAACCCCGGCTCCGTTCTTGCTGGCCTTCAGTGCCTGCTCGCCATCTGCCGTGCCTTCCGATACAAGTCGACCGACAGCGACGACCGACAACACTTTGACAAGATTGTGGAGGCTAGCTTCCCTCGCCTTCTAGCCATCTGCAATGAGTTGGTGACCCAGGAGAGCGATGAGGCCGGTGAGATGCTTCACCTGGCATTGAAGGCATACAAGCATGCGACATGGGTGCGCAATCACCTGAATACCACTTTTCTTGCTCAGGAGCGACGTATTGACCTTAATCACAGTTGGAACTTTCCCCCTCTCTGCGACAGCGCGACGTCAACATTGCCTGGTGTACCGTCTTCCTACACACCGTTTCCAAGACTTGCCCCGCGAACGCCATGCAGGGCGACCAACACGATCGCGAGAAGCATCATTGGTGGAAGGCCAAGAAGTGGGCGTACTTCAACCTGAACCGCCTCTTCATCCGGTAGGACTGCGCGCACTGGCTCGCCAATCGTATCTTAAACTAACATTTGTTCTCCAGACATGGCAACCCCACTAACCCCGGCAAGGGCGAAGATGCGCTTGCTTTCGCCAAGGACTTCACGGCCAACATTGCCCCCGAGATCCTCAAGCATTACCTCCAAGAGATCGAGAAATGGGTTGCTAAGACTACCTGGCTCAGCCGACCTTGCCTTTCTTACACTCTCGTTTTCCTCGACGAGTCGGTACGGCCCAAGGAGATGTGGACACACCTCAAGGCTCACCTTACCAACCTCGTTACCCATTTCGTCTTCCCTGTCCTCTGCCTCACCGAGGAGGATGTCGAGCAGTTTGAGGAGGAGCCCGATGAGTATCTTCACCGAAAGCTCAACTACTTCGAGGAGGCGTCCGCCCCGGATGTTGCTGCCACGAATTTCCTCGTCAACCTTACCAAGAACCGCCGCAAAGAGACCTTCGAGATCCTCAAGTTTGTCAACGCCGTTGTCAACGAGTATGAGCAGGCTGCCGATGATAAGAAGAACCACATTGCCAAGGAGGGTGCTTTGCGTATGATCGCCACTCTAGCGCCCGTTATTCTCGGCAAGAAGAGCCCCATCGCGGACCAGGTGGAATACTTCCTCGTCCGTTACGTTTTCCCCGACTTTACCAGCTCTCAGGGCTACCTCCGAGCTCGCGCTTGTGACACCATCGAGAAGTTCGAGCAGCTCAACTTCCAGGACCAGAACAACCTCCTTACCATTTACCGACACATTCTGGATTGTATGGCCGATCCTGCTCTCCCTGTTCGTGTTACGGCCGCTCTCGCCCTTCAGCCTCTGATCCGCCACGATGTTATCCGAACAAGCATGCAGCAGAGCATCCCTACCATTATGCAGCAGTTGCTCAAGCTTGCCAACGAGGCCGATATCGATGCTCTCGCCAACGTTATGGAGGATTTCGTCGAGGTTTTCGCCACCGAGCTTACCCCCTTCGCCGTTGCGCTGAGCGAGCAGCTTCGAGACACCTACATGAGAATTGTACGCGAGCTGCTTGAGAAGGAGAGCAAGGTCGGCGATGACGGCGAGCTTTACAATGAGTACGATGACAAGAGCATCACTGCTCTTGGTGTTCTGCAGACTATTGGTACTCTGATTCTCACCCTCGAGAGCACACCTGATGTTCTGCTTCATATCGAGGCTGTTCTCATGCCTGTTATCAAGGTCACCCTAGAGAACAAGCTCTACGATCTTTACAACGAAGTGTTTGAAATCATCGATAGCTGCACTTTTGCTGCCAAGTCTATCTCCCCCACTATGTGGCAAGCCTTTGAATTGATACACACCACCTTCAAGGCGGGTGCCGAGTATTACCTGGAGGATATGTTACCAGCCCTGGATAACTTTGTTCAGTTTGGTGCTCCTCAGTTGGCTCAGAAGCCCGAGTACACTCAGGCTCTTTATTCCATGGTCGCTGATATGTTTACGGATAGCATCCAAGGTGGTGTTGAAAGGATATGTGCCTGCAAGCTGGCTGAGGCCATGATGCTTAGTCTCAAGGGCCAGATTGACAGCTGTGTCGAGGGGTTCATCAACATTGCTATGAGCATTCTCGCTAATCAGGATGTCAAGGTCAAGAGCTACCGTATTCATCTTATGGAAATGGTGATTAACGCTATCCATTACAACCCTCTTCTCACTCTTCAGGTTCTCGAGAACAAGGGCTGGACAAACCGTTTCTTCAGCCTTTGGTTCGGCAGCATGACATCCTTCAGTCGTGTCCACGACAAGAAGCTGTGCATTGTTGCCATCTCGGCTCTCCTCAGCTTAAGCCACGAGCACGTCCCATCCAGTGTATCCGTTGGCTGGCCAAGGTTGCTACAGGGCATCACTGAGCTGTTCCGTTCTCTTCCCGCTGCACAAAAGAGTGAGTTCAAATGAAAGAAAATGTATGTCGATGGGCTCAAACTGACGAACGACAGACCGTGAGGAGGCTCTCCGCGATGACTTCCACCTCGAGTCCACCTACGATTACGGCGAGGAAGACGAATGGGATGATGACGAGGCCAACTGGAACGTTGAGGAGGAAGAAGCAACTGGCGAGACGGCCGAATCCAAGGACGAGAGCACTGCTTATCTCAATTTCCTCAATGAGGAGGTACGTTGGATAGCACACATGAACTTTGAGTGATTATTAACGTGAAATCAGGCCCAGAAGTTCAGCCGAGCAATCGATGATGTTGAGGAGGATGACTTGGGCGAAGACTCTGTCTTGCTTGAGTCACCTCTTGACAAGATCGAGCCCTACCAACTATTCCGTAATACTTTGATGAGTAAGTAGAGGTCCCAGATGCAACCGAACATGACTAACGTTGTTAGAAATGCAACAAGAGCAGCCCCAGTTCTACGGCAGCCTGGCCGGACACCTTACAGCCGATGATCAGAATGTGATCCAGACTGTGATGGTCAAGGCTGATGAAATTGCCGCGCAGCAAGTTCAACAAGCACAGCAAGCACAGCTTCTGGCTCAACAACAGGCTGCTGCCATGGCCGTCAACGCCGGCGCGCCAAATGGCGGTGCTAGCTAATGCGGTGGCGTGTGTGCTTGGCAAAGAAAATAAGAGTTATTGGAGTTGTTTCTACCCCCTTTGTTATATCCCCTTCCTCTTTCACGTTAGGGCAGGAGTAAAGATTCCCCGGAGAGAAGAGGTGTGTTGAGCCCAGATCAAAAGAAAGAGACTTAGAACGTGCAAACAACGATGAACCCACCTGCTGGAGGAACCCTCAAAAGAGTGCCGTGGGTATGATTGGTATAGGGAAGCTGGATTGAGACGCCGTCAAGGTGTTTGTTTTGATGGGAAAGGAGTGATGATGGGGAGGAAGGAAGACGCGACAGACGAAGACACTTGAAGGCGCCCTCAGCAGGAGATTTGAGGGTGAGTTGAGATGATGGTCGGGGCCGAAGAGGCGGCAGCGGCTCCAGCGGAATAGTCAAAAGGTAAATTAAATGAAATCACATAGTTCCAACTTTGGTGCAACTATATCGGCTACCTTTGAGATTGGCATGGGTGCTGAGATCTGATTGAGTTACCTTGAACTTGTCTATCAAGTAGAAACTGTATCTAGGATGAGGTTTGTGTCACCACTACCAGGTAACCAGACTCCCACATCTAACTCACGTCAAAGGACTCTTCCCTCAAACTGCTTTTTGCTAAACGGAGCACGCTCACCCTCCATCAATGGCCGGAACTCCGACGACACGTCTCCTGTTCCAATATGCCAGTTCCATTGGGAGGTTTTACACCCTAAGGACAATGATTTTGTCCTTGCTGCTCAGGTCGAAATTGCCGAGCCTGTAGGTGAAGCTCAAAGGGGTCGCGGCACTCTCATAGAGCACAGTCCCAAGACTAGGATCAGTAAATTCCCTCCACTGCGTTCGCCAGATCTCTCCTCACAGCCATAAGCGGGTTGGTTTCAATCTGGGGGATGCTGACGGCGCGGATCATACCCATCGCGTTGGCAAGGGCAGCGGCGAGATTGTGGGAGGGTTGTATCTGATTGTTGGAGAAGAGGTTAGGAGAAGGAGGAGACGCATTTTGACGATGATTTCCTACGGAAAGGATTACTTTGATAGAACATGAGTAGGGTCATCGAAGACATATAGAGGTACCATTGTGGATAGTTCTAGGATAAGATGAAGATCTCAAAAGTCACAACCAAGCCAACTAATCAATAGTTTAAGTTTAAGCTGAGAGGGTTAGTTGTCAAACACTTACATGCGAGTGCTGTTCGAGGTTCTCGTTCATGGAAAACTCGCAATGTTCAGATTAGAGGATTAAAGGGAATCAGTGTCAGCCCTACGAGCACGCATCTCGGTTCTTTCCGAAGCATGCCCTCCCAATGTAGTAGATCTTAACTGGTCTCGACAAGTCATTTCCACAGAGCCTCACTACTGCATTCATGAAACAGCCACAACGCCCAGATGAACCATTGAGCGGCTTGCAGCGGGGCTGATGTGGTATTTTGGCCCCCAAGAGCCGTATGATCAGACAATCGTTTACAAGGGTATTCTGCAAGCTATCACTAGTGTTTTGTTAATGAATGGCCAGTAATGAAATAATAGTTAAAATTAATTACAGAACGCTCGAGAGCGAGGCTCGGGGTAGGCTGCCTTGAGCTTTAACGATACTAAAATGGGCTTGTATCCCCTCCCGGACTGGTCTTCATGAGTCCATGTTGTTGTTCTTGGAACTCTCGAATTGAGAAGCTTTTTGCACTGTCGAGACCAGATAGAATGCATCTCGTTCAAATCGCCCTCCTGGCAATAGCCGTAGTCAGGGTACGCTCTGACACAGTTTTCCAACGACCACCTGGCCCCGGACCGAATCGAGACTATCGCGATGATCCAACCTATAAGCTTGGAGAGGAGATGGATATGATATGGGAAATGGATTTTGAACAAGCCAACATCGTGGTGTGGCAGCAAGACATCAACAGTGTCTTTGGGGACAAGGCCTATTATGCGGAAGTGATCAGTAAGTCTACAATAGACCCGATGCTGAGACTACTACTAACTACAGGCCATAAAGAAAACACAAAATCGACGAGGTATACCTGGAAAGTTAGCTATGATGCCTTTTCGACTGGTCACGATCCGATTTTGAGCAACGTATATTTCTTTCAACTATCTGATAGCGCAGGGCAAGGAGGCTTTATCACGAGTCACTACTTCAATATTACCAATCCTAAGAGCAGGACCACCACGCTGGCGGCGTCGAAAACGCACATGAGGACAGGAATGAGAGCAACAGCGAGTGCTTCAAAGATTGCAGCCCAAACCGTCACAGAGACGGAGGAAGTCACTACAAAAACATCGACATCGACGGACAACGAGGATAACAGTAACAGTCTCTCTACCGGGGCCATGGTAGGCATTGCAGTTGGAGCGACGTTATGTGGCATTCTGATTCTTGGTGGACTTGGAATATTCTTATGGAAACGTCTCCGTGGTGTCAGACTCTCTGGATCGTCTGGGTCCTCGGATGATGATAAGGAGGTCGTCACTGTTTCAACTACGCCCAGTGGACAGCATGCATATGACCAGCCATATCCACAACCAGAACAGCAGCCAGAGCCACAGTTACAGCAGGTCGGAGGGTTGCATGAAGCACCGGCTGAGAGATATTTATAAGACATTGGATCATTGGGACCAGCGGGCGATATTGGCGATAACAATAGATGAGGTGGTTGAAGTACAGCTCATCTAAATCCAATTCAAATTCGTCATAGTTTTCCATTGGCCTGTTCACGCTTCTGGCTCGCACCACACTCCTGTGCAGCTGCGTCCAACGCCGTTCTCACGAGTTCATTCAGACACTCCTGACTCTCAACTCCCACACTGATCCGAACCAGGTGCTCAACTACACCATACCTTGCCGCCCATTCGAGCTCAGAATAGTGTGCGAACAACGTATACGCGCAGCATAGCGTAAAGTTGGTCCCCAGGCTCGGCCCCTTGGCCACATCCAGTGCATCGTGAAACGCTATCGCAGCTTCTGAAGTCTTGAAGCGTATGGAGAGCAAGTAGCCATAACCTTTGCCGGGTCGTTTGTATTTCTCGTAAATATATTCTGTCGGGTTGCCCTTTGGGTAGTAAACTTGCTCAACCGTGGCATCGTTTTGTAGCATATCCGCTATACGTTCTGCATTCTGGCTCGCTATAAGAACGCGTTCCTCAAAGTCAACGCTATTATGCTCCATCACAATCGCATCTGGAGGAAAGTACGTATCCACAAATTGATCCTTCAGAAGCCCTTTCATGGTCGAAAAGAGCTTGGACTGTGGGTTGAGTGCTATGCTGCCTCCCATGACATTACAACTGCCGCTGAACATCTTGGTCAAGCTTGTGCAAACGACATCGCAGTATGACACAAGCTCGACGTTGACCGATGTTGCGACAGTGTCGTCTACCACGAATAAGAATTGGTGATCGCTGGCGAGCCGTTGTATGCGCTCCAAGTCGACCGAGCCTAGTAGTGGGTTTCCCGGAAATTCTGTGAAGAGAGCGCTGAGCTCTAATCCCGCTGCTAGGTCGTACTCAAGATCATCTAAATCCGATGGTGTGGCTCCATAAAGCTTGCAATGGAAGCCGTAAATTTTACTCAGTACTTTGAAGGTATCGACATAGAGAAATCTGGAAGGATGATGAGTCCTGAGAGCCAAAACTTTTCACCAAGCTTACTTACCCGAATATTGCAACAGTCTTCTTTGTGGATGTAGTGAAATGGTGGACAGTTCCCGCAGTATGACTGATAGCAGACATGCCGGTCGGATACAAGAACACATCGTCAACCCCTAGGCTGGCGGTCTCAGTGCTGAACAAGTCGGCAATTCTTTCCCGTACAGTAAGCTTAGAATTCTCAGACTCTGCAATTGGAAGATTAATGGCAGAGATATTGCTCTTTGGGTTTAGAAAGGGGGCGTTCTCCAACCAATACGTCGCTCTCCGACTCGAGATACCAAATCCAGTATGCTGCCAAAATGCTTTAGCTTCTGTCGCCAACTCTTGAGGATATACAATAGCGTAAATTTCGTTTAAACTGCATAGATTCGATGGCTTTCCTGCGATTTGTACACCTTTGTTGAAGTCGACTCGCAAAACAACAGTATATCCCTTTCCCTGAGCCTCCAGGTACGTCTGACACATCTGGGCCTGGTGGCTTGCTGGCAAGAGCACTGCTAATCGTCCAGATTCTGCCAGTAAAATTCCCAAGCTCGACGAGGGTATGTTGAGAGCTTTATCGGCAGAAGTCCATTCGAGCAAGCGAGTCGAGAGTTGGCCGACGACAAGGGGGACGAAGAATCGAGGGTAGCCCGTCTTTAGCTGGGCTAGTAAGTCGGGTTCTCGTCTAGCCCAAGCTACGGTCTCTTTCCATGTTGGTATATACACGCTGACGGCCTGAAGGGTATCATGTAAGTACAATGAACTCTAGAGATGTCTTGGCAATGTTACTTACATGCTTGTCTCCGGGTGGGAGGGAACTCCCAAGCTGTGCCTTCATCTCAACGAAATAAGAGGAAACAATTTTGAATACGCCTGAGCTCCGATCCTGTCTCTATTTTAGTGTCGTTTCTCGTATTGTAAGCTTAGTATAGCGCTTCGATTGCACCAAGATCTCACTGTCAATGTCTTTGGAAGAACCAGAGACAACACTGGAAGTTGGGAAAGCTTGAATTTTCGATAGAACACACAATTTTCCTCGTGCATAAGTTGCCACGTCAATTCATCGATCTTGTGGTGTTTCACCGCATCCAAAACTGCTTACGCCATGTTGAACAGGCCTTTGGACTAGTTCTTGCGGTAAGTTTAAGACATGCATGGCTTCAGCTCGTTACTAAAGGTGTTGGCTGGCCAGTGATTGTGTGTCTAAATCTATAATAAGAACTTCAATTAACACTTAAAGTCTTTTTGACTACTGGGTCAGCTCGAATTCACAAGATTATGAAAAGCGTCGCGACAATATATTGGGTATGTGTGCTGTGTCAATTCAAAGACACTAGCGGTGTGGCTATTGTGTTTCAACCAGCTTCTGAACCAACGTCATATCTCTAATTACTAGGCTTCAAGCTACCTAACACCTAGGAGAGAACCTTTAAAATAATGCACACGCGTACTTATGGGAATAGAATGTCAAGGCGATCAAAATCGTGAGGCTGAGTGCAAGTCTAGGGTATGCTGGATTGTGTAGGGGGATGATGGTGAAGCTGACGAGTACCCCTACGGCCGCTGTAATGCAGGGTAGATTGACAGGGGTATCTGAACATCCCGAGCCAATCACAAAGACAATCTGTCACAGCTTGGGCATTATCTTAGCTGTCGGCGTCCCCCGCTCAAACGGCGGCTCCCGTGCGTCACCCGGATTCGGAGGCCCTCGTCCCCGCCCGCGGCAGGGAAGGTACAAGTCTAGGTCAGTCCCGGTCAATTGACCTATGTCAGGCAAGTGCAAGTCACACCGTCTTGTCTCCCCTCAGCTTATCGAACACGACAACTTCTTCTCCCTTCTCTCTTCTTCAGACAAGTCATAATCTTTCTGTTACTCGAACAGCAAATACCCGAATTCTGAATCACAAAGCTCTTTAACAAAGCTCTTTAGATTTCATCTGTAGCCATGACAACCCGCTACCGCGTCGAGTGTAAGCCACCAAACAACCCCACCTCGTCTTCCAAACTCTCATGGTTACACAAGCTCATGATAGCAAACAGATGCCCTCAAGACACACCGACGAGACCAGTTCATTGGTATGGCAAACCTCATTTCTCCTCAAAGCATGACAAAAGAAATCGCATAACTACATATGCTTTTTGGCCCATCGTACTTCGAATCTCATCCCTGCATCACACGTGCCACTATCATCACCCCTCACCTCATAACACAGCCCAGCTAACTCAATTCTCAGAATGGGTCAAAGGTCTTCTAGCTGTTCCTTTCGTTCTCTACTCGCAGCCTACGGGAGTCTTTGGCGATGGCCCTAGCGTCACACAGATGGCCGAGGAGTCTCATCGTCGCTATGCAGAGATTATGCGTGATGTCGAGCTCATGATTGACGACCATAGTAAAGATCCCTTTTCCACCCCTCAAAGCAAACATATCTGACCTCAAGTAGTCAGCCGACAGCAAGATGATACCATGCTCCCGTCCAAGTTACGCATGCTCATACCCACAGCGGGCCCGTTCTTTACCCGTCTTCCCCTTGAAGCGGCTTTCAAGTATCAGGATAGAAAAAGGTTCATCTCATCCCGAAGATTCGTTGCCCCATCTTTCAACGACGTTAGACAGATTCTCAACTCAGCCCAGTCCATGGCCGTGACCAACGGCTCCCTGCAGTTGGCTACCTTTGATGGTGATGTGACACTCTATGATGACGGTTTCAATCTCGAGCCGATGAGTCCTGTGATTCCCCGTCTTCTCGGTAAGTTTGGTTCCCAGGACATGAGCAAACAGAAGACTTACAAGTCGTAGACCTCTTACGCAAGAACATCAAGATCGGCATTGTCACAGCTGCTGGTTACACATCAGCTGACCGCTACTATGAGCGCCTTCACGGATTGCTTGACGCCATCGCTGAGGCTAACGACCTGGATCCTATTCAGAAACAGAACATCGTCATCATGGGAGGTGAAGCCAACTATCTCTTCGAGTATTCGCCCTCCTCGCCACACAAGTTGGCTCCCGTCCCTCGCACCGAGTGGCTGACTCCAGAGATGGCCTCATGGTCGGATGCCGACATTACAAGACTTCTAGATGTTGCTGAGTCTGCTCTCCGTGATTGCGTCAACAATCTGAATCTGCCCGCTATGATCATGCGTAAAGACCGCGCTGTAGGCATCATCCCAAAGACCCCGGGAACTCGCATCGCCCGTGAGAGTCTTGAAGAGACTGTCCTGGTCGTTCAGCGGATCCTTGAGCTAAGCAGTCTTGGCTCCAGTGAAGAGCGTCCGGTCAAGCACCGTCCCAACTCTCCGCCAGTCCCGCCTTCGGTGGTAAGCCAAACACGCCGCGTGCCGTTCTGCGCTTTCAACGGCGGCAACGATGTGTTTGTCGACATTGGTGACAAGAGCTGGGGTGTAACTGTCTGCCAGCAGTGGTTTGGCAGCAAAGAGAATGGTGGCGCTATCCGAGGCGAAAATACGCTGCACGTAGGCGATCAATTCTTGAGCGCTGGCTCCAATGACTTCAAGGCGCGAAGTGTTGGTACAACGGCTTGGATTGCTAGCCCTGCTGAAACGGTGGAGCTGCTTGATGAGCTGGCCGATTTGATGCAGAAGAAGCTTTCGTGATTGCACGTATGTTTCGGCCTAGGGCTTAAGTTGCGGGCTTATTGGTCTGCCCCGATGCTCAGTCCCGTGAATGGGTAGATCATTGAGCCAATTCGATTTGGGAACGGCCCTTGACTGTAAGTATGCGCGCGTCTCATAGCTACCCAACATATAGCGCCAGTGCGGCAAACCGATGCACTCAGCCCACTGACATGATTGGATGAGGCGGATGACTCGACACAGAGGAAGCATTGACATGAATGGTTTGTTCCCGATTCATGTCGTTTTTTGTCGAGTCGGTATCTGGTTCCGGCGTTGAAGTGATCATATTTGGCTGACATCGGCGGCCCCAATTCTGAGGCTGACCGCCGGCCATTCGCACATTGAGACATACTCTGTCTGTTTCAGCGTATTATGCATAGTCGCAGAGAGACTTATCTCTTTTCAAGGTCTACTCACATGTTGACGTTTACTGATAGCCTAATTCAGATCATTAAGTCTACCTAGAGTTTGAATACAAATACCCATTGGATTTCCGTTCACATTTGATTCCTTCTTTCTTGACTGTAATTATCCATGATATATTATATACACCATTGTCTGTCTAAATTGCATAGTGTCAAGTTGGAACATGCCCAGGTCTGAGCTAGATACACCAATCTAGTATACTGTGGACAAGACTTGCGGCGCCTTTAACAGCTGAGATCGAAGTTATCCTCGAGAACACATTCTTCTCGCCAAAGGGTCTAGTGAGCACTCTTTATGTTTTGGTCTATCAAAGTCATAGCCACAAACCATATCTTGGATTGTCGGGTTTGGCTATGCCCCAGTGAGCTTGGCGTTCCTTAGGAGACAACCAAGGAGCCTGTCAGACCTCATCAACCCTTTGACTATTGCCCTATACCTGCAATGGAACATGACAACAACGGAATAGCGGACCTTTTCTTCGCCACCTGGAGCCCTGAGGATCCATTCCTATCTCAAACATCCAGACACTTAGCCAGGAGCTACACAAGATAGCTCGGGACGCCCGAAATGGAAAACCAAAGGTATGTGATGTACTTCTATCCCCTGAACGGATGCTAATTTGCAGCAGGATAAGGAGACCTGGGGACGTAAACTCTACTGTCTCATGTTCATCATTCAGCCTCAACATCTTGACTGGACTATCGTTCGCTGGTATATCGTGCTTGGTCCTTCGAGCTGACAGCTTTATTTCTCCTTTGCACAGCCCGTAGTAGCTTACAACCTGGCAGACTATATTTACGGCTCTTTTTACTTGAGCCATTTTGAACAACCACAAAAGACCCAGTGAATACTCCTATGGGAACGACTTCCAGTCAACCCTAGCGGTGAGCAACATACTTGGAATCACGGTTGTCCTTTTTCTTTCCTTTGGGTACTAACGCTTGGATGTTTAGGTCGTGTTTACGCTTCGCTCTTGTCTATAATCAGCCCAAATTCCTACTCCTGGAACACGACTGCACTTGTCAAACTGGGCCCCCTGACCAAGAAGGCCAACACCGCAATAATGGTCTATGTTTTGACTGACTACAATTCCGATGAGACTATGGCCGAAGACTTTGTTGAAAAGTAGTTCGGCAATGCTAGATACATTCCGGAAACAAGCCGAGATGAACCGGTGAGCAAATCTTTGAAGAACCTCGCAGACACGAGGGGGAACAGACGCTTTCGGTTACTGACATTCGTTAGCAATTTCAACCGGTCTTATTATCTCCGGCTTCATTATCTCTTAGGACTGGAGAAATGGACGGTCGGTCAGTCCACAAACTGGCGTCTTGCTGTAATCGACGTACAGGCGCGTCGAATCGACCATTTTGATTCGATGGCATTTCCTAGCACAGCCAGGCATGACGGACAACATTCCCATGTCATACGGGACAAAAGCAACGAGAAGTGCTTTAGGTCCAATCGTGCGGTACATAGCGAATGCATCGTGTCTAAGCGCTCCCTCACGGCCTACAAAGGTATAGCACACTGTTCAGATAGAGATCGCTCCCTCTATTGTGGCAGCGTAACGTCTACCATAGACTTGCATTCCCGGATTACCGAGGCCAGAATGCCCTACCATCGCAATTCTATGATTGGAGAAGCCATTCGTTTAGCCACCAAAATAATCGAAGTGGACAGGATCAGATCGGCATTTCTTGAAGCGAGTAGTGTCGCCAGAAGGATAATGTCCAAAGACCGGCCAAGACCCATAGCCTTCGGGAGGCCGACCCGAAGGTTTAGTTTCAAAAAAGAGGGAAAACAAAAGGTGGGAAGGCGTCTGTGCCCAAAGGGAGCGATGGTAACAAGCTCACAAATTTGCAAAGTATGCAGCAGGACCTTAGAGCCCTCGTCAACTTGACCAAGAGGATATGTGTGATACCTTTCCTCATTGACCCTCGACGAAAGAACCCAGTGATGACATTCTGGCGCAACCATAGGGGCTTCATGACTTTAGCCCACGCCACGCACAGCTAGGACAAGATCATACAGGCTATCATTACGGATCAGGTTCAACGCCGAAAGAACCATAGGTCAAGCGCTACAAGGGCTCGGCAGACGAAAGACGTCAAGATGACCAACAGCACTCTCGCCATACTCGATCACAACATAGGGGTCCCAAGTAATTCCCGCTGGCATACCATCTAGACGATCTGCGGCCAACGCTTCAAACATGTCATGGCCAGGGGAACGAAATTTGTCTATGGTACACAATGTAAGACGACAATCCATGATCATATTGTACACAACCGAATGGATCCCACGGGGTTACCAGACGCAAGATCAGGCCCACCGGTTTCGGGTAGATCTTGCATGTCTGAAGACGTTGAAGAGACCGACTTCGTATATCTTTGATGCTGGTCATATCACCCATATGGCGCTATCGACTGGATCAATATCGCTTGGAACGAGAACTTGCGCGCCTCGAGCGCCTTATCACCCAGTTGGAAAAGGACGACAACAAGCTTGGCGCAAAGCTTGACCATCTCATCGCTGAGCGCAACAAGCAGAGGAAGTATATGACTCCACAAAATTGCGAGAAACTGTGAGAGCCAGAACAAACTCCCTTCATAGCCAGGCGAGACACCATCAGTAAATCTTCTTAAGAAGGTTCCCGCCTTAGGCAATATCGCCATCCACGGGAAAGGCCCTGAGCTTCTGCAGCCCAGATTCCAGGATACAGCGCAAACAATAGAACCCTACTTCACAGAGATAAGCAATTTGCTCGCCCGGATACACTTCATTGTAGGCATTATAAGGTCCGGCAAATCCTATGCTATACAGATACTTATAATCTTCGCTCAATTTGGAGGATATAAGCCAGACACAAAGCCCAAGCTTGCGAAACCAGAAGGCCGCAAGAGTCCTTTATCTACTTGGCCATAATGCAAGTATAACCACGTACTCTAACCCCCGGTACCTATCCGACTTTTGGTATTTCAACAGAAAACGCCCCTCTAATTATGCGCTTATTTCCTCCAAGACAGCCACCATATTCGCTATCTCACATCTATTCATGACTCTATCCTAACCGAGGAACGTGAGGATTGACACATGAAAAGATTAGCGAAGCTCAAGGAAGCCTACTATCCGAAAAAAATTGCATGGACAATGATGAGGGCGGCATACGATTGGTATCTGACTCTTATATCCTTGTCGAACCCAGCTTGAGGATTCGACCTGTTCGGCGGAGCAATCCACCGAGTTCTGAACGACGAGATACTGGATGATGTTGGCACTAGATGATCTTAGTTACAAAAAGATCAAGATGAAAACACGACTTCCACAGGAACTCCGCACCGATTAAATGCAATTCTCATTACACCCTCATCGTCTTGGTCGTTGACTAGCCGCATTGGAGCCCGGCAGTGAAAAGAAAATGCGTTGAAAAGTGCAGCAGGTGCGAGCGGTCGGGAACGGGTAACTACCATCCCAACTCAGCCCGGAAGGTGGCATGCAGCTAGTATGCGGATGTCAGACAGCGAAGGAGGAGAGAGAATCTGAACCGACACATTCAAGCACACGACCTAGGCTTGGAGGTTTCCCAGCCTTTGCAGGCGAGTCATGCAAAGAACGCACCGATATCTTCGAGGCTCCGGGGGAAGTCATACTTTATGGCCATGCCCTGATTGAGAGTTGCAAGACCCTCTATCTTGCTATTGAATACAAGCTGAGACAAGTGTGTAGGATTTATCCAAGGGGGAAAGTCAGCCTGGCAGGAACCTGGCAAAGAACCAGTTGGGTCCGAGAACCAGATGTCCGACTCTCTCATTGAGGACGGAGACATCCTGATATATTTCTACGGGGGATATCGCACTGGTTTGCGCTGGAGGCTTGAGACACTCACAAATGGATCAAGAATATAGAAAGCTTTATAAAAATCAGGAAACAAAATAGATAAAGTTTTAAAAAGACCAAAATATGGCATATCTGGGAGTTTCTCGCGGTGAAATAACAGATTGAGAAGTCAACTTTGTGAGCATAGTTAGACTTGGACATTCTACTCGATATGACCACCCCGTCCTTTGGGACCACCCACTATCAGGATATCAACCAGGTTTAATCCCAGAAAACATACATGGTTATGAATCTTTTTACATCTTTAATCACGTTTGTATTTTCTTACGTTGGCTGATGCCACGTGATGTCATCAAATAGCTTGATTGAATATATATCACGGCTCAGCTTGAATTTAGCCTCATTTCATCTTCCGTAACGTCGTGATCCTCGCAATGCTCGATTTTGGAAGTCCAATCACTCACGAAGTTGATCCTGAAACAGCGGAAGGATGGTTTGACCTCAATGAGGGGGACCTTGACTTGTCCATTTTACAAGACATGTCTCCGATGTTCCCATATCCGTCTTACTGTGTCAGCCCACGGTGTGGATGGTGTCGCTTCGTGATCAAGACCGACGAGTTGATCACCGCAAGTATAGTTTCACCGCCATTTTTAAATTTCATCATTCGATTCTAACTCACTTTTTAGGATCTTCCGGTGGTACTGAAACGGCCGCTTTTGCGTTTTCCTACCCACATGAGAACCAGCATATCGACGAAGACTTGCCCGCGACTTTATGGCGCTGCGACAGGGATCACAACACATGTGCGACAACTGCCTACCACGTCGAATGTTCCAAAATTGCCTTGAGCTTTGGTCTGGGAAAGAATGACTTTTTAGATGTCGCCAGGTATTCATATGAACCTTCAGTGAAGGAAGATGATCGACGACGGGAGTGGATTCAGAACCACCTACAGCAGCTCATGGGCGAGAAGCTTGCAAGATTACCAGCGGAGATTTTGTTCATGGTGACCAAAGATCTCGTTCGCCATTATGCGATTGCTTCAATGTCGCATGTTTCTCGGGCAAATCGATGCACGATTGAACCGTTGGAAGATGTGTGGGCTACATATTTTAACCTTGACGGCATTGAGTACATTGTCTCATTGTCAAACTCCCCAAGTCCCGGAAGTCGGTTACTTTGGAACGCTTCCAAAACCAAAGATGACAGTGTTCTTTTTATTTCAGAGGATCACTTGGGTATTAGACAAATCATCAACGACCCCACAGCCCTATCAGTTGAGAAACAAGGCAGCTCAGGCTGGTGGCGTACGCTTCCAATAGACGGCATAGCCCTCGCCTATTCGGATGATGTGAGTTCCCTTTCAAGCTCCAATCTGTCGCTGTTACTAACGTAGAGCTAGGGACTGAAGTTGCGAAGCGTTATAGCAGCTCCATTACATCCCACCATATGTTGGCCAAATCCCATGAGACCAGCTGCGTTATGGGATATGGCTTACTATGTTACAATAAAACCTTCTTCGTCATTCGGTATGATGGTCGAGGCTCGTCTGGAGCCTCTTGACTTTAACCAGCCTGACACCATCGGAGTTTCTACTTGCTGGTACAGGGATGGACTCATTGATCTCCATGTACACAAAACTGGTGAATCTTTGACCTTTTATCGTGAGGTTGACGCAAATAAGGAGAAGAGATGGCGAACAATGAAGAAACCCACCGTGACTCAATCACCCCCTCCTCACTGGACATATCACCCATTGGACCCGGGGGAGCATGTCGAACAGATATGGCTACGCACAGGAGATGGGTCGGAAGATAATAATAATTCATCGAATGACGATAGGAGAAATCCGCTGTTACCAAAGAGGTCGTCAGAAACGGCCATAGCTGTATGATGATATCCTTTATCTTTTACTTTATAAGCTGACGTGTCACTAGTTGGTAACCAGCCAGTCGCGTATTTTGACTATGGGAGGGAATGGGTCACCGAATAACGAGTGGAAGGTCATAGCCGAGACAAGTACGGGTTCACCAATGCGAGTGTTCTTTAATCCTTGTTTGGACGGTATCTCTTTAATCGCAGCTCCAACAGTGGGCGGGAGTGGCAAGGATTCTACACCAGCAGGACTGTTGGCCGAAAACGACTACTCAAAAGTTTCACTTGACGGCGCCAAAGAGATTGTTGTTTGTAAAGAAAGAACCACCACAGGGTTTCCGTTAGTTACTGGGATTCTGTTCCAGTATGCGGACGGCAAACAGGCATGCGTTGGGGAGTTCCGCTTTGACCATGCGGGAGCGCCTCTGTCTGTTACCGGCTCATCAAGCTTGTATCTTGGTGTTCGCAATGATACAGCGGGCTTATATGTAGCAGATGTTTCTTTACATGCGCCCCAGTATGAGGAGGATCTGAAGTGGAATGAGATTCCGTGGAAGGGAACTCTTGCGTGGTGTTTTACATCCAACTATAGCCAAGCTATCCAGAGCTACGAGGATGAATACGCAGGTAGTAGGCCGATCAAAAACAACTAACCATAATCCAGTATGCGACATTGATACAGTTACTTGGATCAAAGGGTCTTCACTTTGTTGGGGTGAATGCAGATACAACGGCTTTGTACCATAGGCACAGAACGGAGATGTCCGTTAATTGCGTCCAATCCTATGCATCGATCCTGCATTCGTACTGAATTGTACGTCTATGTATTTCTGTTATCCTTCAAGCTACTCATAGAACACTTGCTGTCAGTAAAACATAGCTGGCAGGCAGGGTTTTCCCAGACGTTGTGAGATAGGACTTTGTTGTGGCTTTGAGAGGAATTATTAGAGAGGCAACACATAAAATTCCATTGAAACTACATACCTTGTAATGGAACACGAAACATCCTGTAACTTTACTTCTTTGTGGACAACTGTTGTGCTAGAGTATCAGGTTTGGGATCGTCCTTCTTGCAGTCCCAGGATGGCAGGCCCGGTCTTCTTTGTGCTCTTTTTCAAGTGTCCAATATCTGCTGCCCTTCTTCTTTTCTTCATCATCACTTCTCATCAGTTTCTTCAGGCTGATTGTGTCACTTATCACAATTAAACTCTCTATTTGAGAATGACCTTGCCAAAAGAATGGATGCGGCCTTGTTTAGAAGCCCATCAACGCCTGGCTTTGCTTGAGTCTACCGACTGACACTCCACTGGTAATAGCCCCTTTCTTGCGAGCCTGCTGTAGGGACAAAAGTATTCACTCAATTAATCATAAGATCCCTTGCTTAGAGTTTCATGGAATGTTAGTGGGGGCTCAAAGGGACAGACCAGGTTGATGGCACAGTATACGTGGTCACATAAAGCTGATTCAATCCACACATCGCCCCCTAAGTGATTGAAGATCTCATTATCGACTTCCGAACATGTCTAACCCCGGGGATTACACTGTAGGTTGGATCTCGGCCGTCAAAGTCGAATACGTCGCCGCCCGTGCCCTTCTTGACGAGGAACACCCAGGACCAGCGCATGTCTCCCAGCGTGACGACAATGCTTACACGCTAGGGAGGATAGGCCAGCACATGGTCGTCTTGGCGACTGCTCCCGATGGAGAATATGGCACTACCCAGGCTACAGCAGTTGCTATGCGCATGGTAGCATCGTTCCCCAATATCAGAGTTGGCCTGATGGTTGGAATTGGTGGTGGCGCTCCGAGTTCAAAGCATGACATTAGGCTGGGCGATGTCGTTGTCAGTGCTCCAAGAGATGGTAATGAAGGTGTCTTCCAGTATGACTTTGGCAAAACTGTCCAAGGTCAGACCTTCCACACTACACGTTTTCTCAATCAGCCACCGACACTTTTGCGGACTGCTGTTCGACATCTAGACGCGGTGTATGAGTCCGACGGCCATCAACTCAATGAGTCGATCCAAAGCGCCTTGAAGAAGAAACCGAAACTCCGAAAAGGCCACACACGACCTGTTTCTACCAGTGATCAGCTTTATCGCAGTAACTTTGTTCACCCTGCTGATTGTCAGATTACTTGTCCAGGAAACTGTGACTCAGATTCTCCAAGGCTGATACGCCGAGCTCCCAGAGATGACGACGAAGACGACCCGGCAATTCATTACGGGCTAATTGCTTCCGGAAACCAACTAATGAAGGATGCCTTGGTTCGCGATCGACTCATACAGGAGAAGGATGTTCTTTGCTTCGAAATGGAGGCAGCTGGGTTAATGAACGACTTCCCCTGCCTCGTGGTCCGTGGCATATGCGACTACTCTGATTCACATAAGTCCAAGAATTGGCAGGGCTATGCTGCCATGGTGGCATCAGCCTACGCCAAGGATCTCCTTCTGAAGATTGCTCCTACCAGGCTTGAGGCGGAGAAGAAGCTTGGTGAGGTGATGGGAAAATGTTAGTTACCTCTACATTGTTATTGCCTAGACTAGACCCTATGCAATTAAAGACTCATTGAAAGCTGATATGATATTACACGCAGTGGCTCAGGGTATTGAGAGTGTGAGACAAGATACAGAAAAAACGGTTCGTCATCTGGATACAGAAAAGTGCCGCGAGGTACTCAATTGGATTGCGTCGACCGATCATACCGCGACTCATGCCAAGCACCTAAGCAAATGTCAAGAAGGAACCGGGAAATGGCTCATCAACTCGGAATCTTTCCAGCAATGGCTCGAGACGCCTGGTCAGACCTTGTTCTGCACGGGGATGCCCGGAGCTGGCAAGACAATAATGACTTCTATCGTTATGGATCACCTTCAGGAGAGGTTTAGGGAGAGTTTCGATGTTGGTTTGGCCTACATCTATTGCGACTTTCGTCGACAAAGTGAGCAATCAGTGGAGCACATGCTTGCAGTTGTTCTCAGGCAATTAGTCCAGCGTTACTCTGTCCACTTTGGAATTCCACCTGCCGTGGACGATATTTACCACCAGCACAGAGCTACAGGCAATTCACTTTCGCGTGCCACCTTATGCCAAGCTCCCTGGTCTCTTTCTGCATACTTCACCAGGACTTATATCATGGTCGATGCCCTCGATGAATGCCAAACCGTGGGCGGATGTCGATTGAAGTTCCTTGAAAAGTTGTTTGGCTTCCAAGACACCACGAATTTCAATCTAATCACAACAAGCCGGCCGATTCCAGAGATTGTTCAAATTTTCAGGATGAGAAAGAATGCTGTCAGGCTAGAAATACAAGCTAAGAAAGATGATCTTCAGTGCTATCTCGAGGGCCAGCTAGGCCGCCTGCCAGACTTTGTTCGAGATGACCCCGTCTTGCAGAGAAAGATCAAGAAGAAGATAGTTGACGCAGTAGGAGGGATGTAAGTAAATAATATATCTTACAAAGGAGCCTTTGACTAACTAACGAACCAAGGTTCCTTCTTGCCACCTTTCATCTTGAATCCTTGATCGAAGAACCTACTGTGGGAGACCTGGAGATTGCCCTTGAGAAATTGCCTCGTGACTTCTTTCAGACATACGATCAAGCGATCGAGAGGATTCGAAGGCAGAGTGATAGCGCCCAGAAACTTGCTAAAAAGGTACTTGGTTGGGTCGTGTTCGCGAAGGGACCCCTGAAATGCGAGGCTCTACAGCAGGCTGTCATCGTCAAGCTCGAAAAGTCCGACAGCGACGAGAGATTCAAATCGTCTGCCGAGAAGATGGTTTCGGTTTGTGCGGGCTTGGTTGATATCAACTCTGGAACGAGGGAGTTCTGCCTAGTACATTATACGGTGCACAAGTACCTGCAAAGCCAGGCTGCGTGTAACGGCTGGTTCCAGGGTATGCATGTTCATGTCACCCACGCATGCATCTCCTACCTCCACGAATTTACAGAGACACTCGTCAAACCTTGGGATATGATCAACTTTCGGGATTCACTGATTCTATATGTCTCCAGATACTGGTATAACCATGCTTCTGCGAATGAGCACCAATGTCGGGACGCTATACTGAATCTTATCTCCGACAACGACAGAAAGCTGAGACTCGACTCCATCCATCATGGATACGTCACCATGAGTGATATTCCGAGTTGTACCAAAGGTTGGACACCCCTTCATTTTACGGCATTCTACAACTTCTCTGAGATCACCACACTTCTTCTGTCAACGGCCAATGCGGCATGTATAAACATCCAGGACGCTTGCGACGAGACTCCTCTATCGCTTGCTGTCCAACGTGGTTCCGAGAAGATTGTCGAATTGTTGCTCCAAAATGGGGCTAAGATTGACGCAACAAAGGGCGAGGCACTCATCCTTAAAGCCGCTGATAGATTGGATTTGGGTATTCTGGAACTCTTGATTTCTAATGGTGCCAGTGTTCGCACACGTCTAGGCGCAGATCTCTGGTACCATGCCGCAAGATGGAACTCTGAGTATCTGTACGAGCTTGCACTCAGATTCGGTGTTGACATAAACACCAAAGACGAAAGAGGCAATACACCACTCTTGAAGTCGGTGGTAGCCGTGTCTTTTGGCTCGTCTTCTATCGGCAGGTTACTACAGAATGGGGCTCAAGTTGATGTACGAAACAATGAGGAGGAAGCTCCTTTAATGCGAGTCCTCAAGTACTCTGATCTCGTGCCGAAACCGAGTGAAATCGTTGATTTCCTACTACTCAATGGAGCCGACGTCAACTCGCGCGACAAATATCTCGAGACACCCCTTCTATGTGTTTTGGCTCCTGGAGGAAATGTCTCGAATGGTAAATTTATTCCGCGTGATAAGAAAGAGAATGTGGTTTTGACTTTATTACAAAAAGGGGCAATGGTCAACGTCAAAACCGTGTTTGGGGAAACCCCTCTTTACCGTGCCGTTGAATTCAGCAAGGACATTTGCCAGTTACTTCTTCAATATGGTGCGGAAGTAGACACACGGAGGGTAGAACCTGGTAAGCCGGTTCAACAGTGCTCTTCCTGCCCACCATTGCATATGGGTGTTGAGATGCATGAATCGGGTCTCCATTACTCTTTCTACTCACCACTGCATCGAGCTGTTGAAATGGATGAATCCCCGGTGGTTAAGCTGTTTCTGGACCAAGAGGGAGTTGATCCAAACATGTTAGACTCTCAGGGCGGACCCCCTTGTATGTCGCTTGTGACAGAAGCCTGAGGAAGTCTTCACTGAAGTTGCTATTAGGACGGAACGATGCCCTCATTGATGCTGTTGACTTCTCGGGAACTACGCCTCTGATGCTTGCTGCTAAGACAGGTTGTCAAGACGGTGCCAAACAGCTCATCGAACACGGCGCGGACGTTTCGGTACTTGGGAGTTTCGAGTCATTTGCCTCTAATGAGCTTAGAAGATACACTATCAGTTACGATGATGAAGCGTTCGCGTCCACGTCTTCCTGTTTCGATCCTTTTGAGATTGAGGTTAGACAGGAAGACTACCCTAAAAGAAAAATGGGAGCTTGAGCAAGTGAACCTATACTCGCGTGGTTGGTTGTTCGACCCGGAGGCAGACCAGGAACAAGAGAGAGAGAATTTGTCGTTTTACGGAGTATATGTAGTAGGGCAACACAAGTATAGAATGGGGTGGAGTGGCTGCTGCTGATTTTATTTTGGGTGCATGTTGACCATAGCTTCATCGTGTCGAGCGATGTCTCCGATACAATACGGTAGATAATTGTTTCCAGGATCTAAAAAAAAAAATACCGATAACGGTTAACCAACACTGAAACGGTATATAAACAGGCCTCCAATTCGAGAACAAGTAGGCATACTGGAAAGCTGTGTTATTGTTTTACGGCACGCTTAGGCACACTGCTAACAATTTCCAAACGTCTGACTGTCCGTGGCGTCAGATAAGCTTGCAGGAATGTCGCAATGTTTCTGGAACATTATCTGCGGATCATTGATACCAAAATATGGCAGAATCACATGTTGAAATGTTGGGAATCGCGTCTTGCAATTACGTCAATAGATCGTAAACGGTACCTCCAGGTTAGCCAGACTCCCTGCAGTACACAATGAGCTGTCCATTTTCTGCAATTCAATCTCAAAAATCACCATAGACTTTTCAATATTATTTCTTCATATCTCATATTGTTCTTTCTGTAGCTCGCCTTTTGCTTGATACAAGAGCTTCGGTCGCTAGAAATCGATTGCATCAATAGTCAATATGTCTGTAAGTGGCACCGAGACCTCTCACACCGCAACCAATGGATCCAACGGCCATTTCAATCAAAGCACATTCACCAAAGTCTGTGCAACTCCTCCCGTAAAATCAAGCTACAAAAGCTTGAATCCCAAGCACGAGAAGCTTAGCCCTCTCCAAAAACACGTCCAATTCTGGGACCGCGACAATGACGGCATCATCCACCCGTGGGACGTCTACAATGGCTTTCGCCAACTCGGTTTCGGCCTCTTCTTCTCAATAGGCTCTCTCCTGATCCCTGTCTTCTTCTCGTATCCTACACGTCTAGGTCACAGCTGGTTACCTGACCCCATGTTCCGCATCTACGTCAATGACATCCACAAGGCTAAGCACGGCTCCGACACTGGAATATTTGACTTTGATGGAAACTTCAATCCCGAAAGATTCGAGCAGCTGTTTGACCGGTTTAATACATCGGGTGGAGGAGGTTTGACGGCTGACGATCTACTGAGGCTATGGGCAAAGGACCGATGTGCGGCGGATCCAGCGGGTTGGAGCTTTGCGTTCATGGAGTGGTGGACGACGTACGTGCTTTTACAAAAGGATGGACTTGTTTGGAAGGATGATTTGAGAGCGTGTTATGACGGAAGTCTGTTTTGGAAGATCAAGGATGAAAGGGAGAGAAGCGAGGGCTGTATAGAAAGGAAGAGTTTTGGGATGAGGAATTTCTTCACTTCCTTCTAGATCTGGGAATTATATCTTGCGGATACAAATCCTCTTTGAAGAAGTCAAGTAATTGGGCAATCTTTACCTTTGCCAACCTTTCCATGTATGCGAGATCGCAGGCTAATAAAGATATAATCCAAAGACACTGGCCTTTGACTCCTGGCTCAATTATCTCAGGATCATCTAATTTGTCGGCATATCGAGACCCACCAAGAAAAAAAAAAGCCAAACGTCGAATTACTGATTATGTTATAGTCTACATAGGTATCCTGGTTCCTGAGCAAAGTGGTATTGATTCCAATAAGCTTATTCCATTGACAGCGCCGGAGCACCAATGCGAGTTGGACGACTTTGGAGGACTGATCCTGTCGATTCGACTGTATCTATAGATATGTCATAAAAAATGGGTTTCAGGATTGACAATGTTCTATTCAATTGTTTGCAACTTCTCAAGATCGGACAATGACTATGTGTGAGTGAATGGGACTCGGCATTCCCGAGTTTGTCGCCGTATAAGTGTCCGTTATCATCGCATATACAAGCACCTTGGAATAAATTGGCTGGGTGTAATTTATATACCGACCTCTAATTCGCCTCGTCTGGTATCGTCTGTTTAAACGTTGGCGCCGTGGCGCTGTGTTACAGTCCAAGAACACACGTCTTGTGTCCCGTAGCAAAGTAACAAATCAGAAACGAGATGCCATTTTCTTGAGTATTAACGACGACTCAAGTTTCCACAGGATAATACACTAAATTGCCTGGCAGACCCTTAAGACCAGAGACTATTCCATATTGTTAAAATAGCCCTAAGCTTACCGTCACGATTCTACTATGGGAAACCTCCACGTTGGCCTTTACTTAAGACTGCATCACTTCTTGTGTAGTTAAGTCAGCAGATCACCAGGTTACTAGTTAAGTCAGTGCTGGCCAGCGAGTCCCTGTCTACCGTGATATGCTTCTCATCTCAATTTCCTTTTTACAGTAGAAAGGATCTCCGATACTTCAAAAAGTCTGTCGTAGACGTGACTGGGAAGGCCTTCCGCTGAAGCAATCAAGTTGTCGATAATCACGTCGGCGCGACTGAGTTCCGCCTGAGCGTTGCGGTTCGCTTCCTGAAACTCACTAATTTGTGTCTCTGCCCGTGAATGTCGAGTTCGAAACATTTCCAGTTGACGTCGAAGGCTCCCATTTTCGAGCGACTCCTCTGGAGCTGAGACTGCGGCTTCTGAAGATCGCGACGTGGGCAACGTCTGGGTTGAAGCCTGCGGATCAGAGTCAGGGGTCTGCGATGGGGCCCCTGATTGAGATGTCCTGGAGAATTGTAGATATTGAGTGTCTGTGGGAAGCTCATATGAGGCGGGTGCATGTAACAAAGGCATGTAGACCGTATGTGACGGTGTCATAGTGGGTGAGAAGAGCCTCAGAGGCTGCGAAGCCTGGGTTTCGACTTCAAATCTGTGACTGAATGAGATTTGACTGCCACTGTTATAGTAGACTTGGAGAAAGAAGGCCACAGAGGGAAATGAAACACCACATACCCTTCGGTTGCTGTGGCCGGAAAAGACTGCTGCAGCTGGAAGGATGCGCCGGGAAACGAGATTGGAGGAAGCTCCAAGGAGCCAGATAATAGATAGTCTGAACTATTAGGTTTCCCTTAGCTATCAAAAAGTGGTAACAGTGGTGACTCACATGGGTAAACCTGGGATCTCAAAGATTGCAGATCTCTGTCTTGCATATTGGGAATGAGAAGTTGAAACATCTTCAACCACGTCTCCTCTGCTGACCCGGAGCATCCCAACTTCTCTAGTTTTACCTCAGATTCTCGGCTCATCAACCTTTCGGTTGTGGGCATCTCTCTAGCCCTACAGGATGTCTGCTGGGAATTGTGAGTGCCGACACTCTCCTTTTTCTCGAATGATTTCCAGCATTTAGTGCAGCGGTATGATTGCATATGCCTGCGGCTCAAATGCTGTCTGTTGAAGTGTTAGTCACTTCGCCAGTAACAAGGTAACCACGAAACTAGCTGACTTTAGACGTTGGATACCAGCACATCCTCCACTCGGATTACGGGGTCCGGGTCTGAAGCAGCCTTGCCCTGGTTCAAATACCTGATATGGACAGGCAAATCGCCGTGCGTTCTTTCTATTGCTAGGTCCAGGGACCTTCATTTTGGGTTGTTTATTGGGGTCTCTTCGTGCGCTGGAATCGTCGCCGACTGGGTTATCGGACCGGTTCCTGTTCGAGTTCGTTGACGATGACGAGGCGTCTCGATTGCCGTCAGAAGATCCTATAGGAGGGATAAATTCGCTCCTATTCGAGTGTCCTGATTCAGCCTCATGCGTTCTAGTTCGTATTACTGTTGGTTCTTCGGTTTCTTCTTCCGTGTCTGTCTCCAATTCGTTCCCAGAAGACTCGGAACTCTCATAGTTTGGCTGACTTAAGCCGGACAACCCGCCCATTGAGATGATATCTACCTTCACTCTTGCAAGCCCAACCTGCCGCTTCCCTGTCATAGGTATGGGGGTCTTGGTGAATGCTTGGTGTTGTGAGTTTGATGTAGCCTGGTTCTTGGTGTGTGACACATGCGTAAGGATCGTCTCTTCGAATTCGTCGCTCGCCGACGCATCAATGTCGTATGGGTTCGGCTCTCGCTGCAGTTTTGACCTTTTAATGTCGAGTTTCAGTCCATGGTTACTTGTTCGGTGCCTGCGGGAGTCAGGCGCCATTTCTGAGATACCTGTGGGCTTCCATGCAAAGTCATTCCACTTATCGGCTGGATCATGAACATCTGCTTGGAATGCCAAGCACTAGGATTCTCTAGTACGGGCTTGGTAGAAACGCTGGCGCTGAGACTGCTGAAGGTGCTCTTTGGTGATGTTCCAGGTGTGATACTGCCCAAAGCATCAATAGGACTGCGGAGCGACGTAGGCGAGGTGCAAGAATATGACTCGGAATGAGAATGTGGTGATCCGACAGACGGTAGGTTGTTTCCTCTTGCAGTCGCGGGTAGATAGGTTCTGGGAGTCAGCAAACTTGGCCAGCCAGGTCCTGGTGTCAGAAGCGAGTAGTGAACTGCCTCCTTGTTTGGTGTATCCTCGCTGCTTTGAGTTCGATCCCCATCACTATTGGATCGGCTGCGCTTGAGGTAGCCAGATTCAATGGGACCCTTATCCTTATTCTGTGTTTCCGGGGGAGTTATGTCGCTAGACGCTCTGGCTATGATGTCCTCTTCAGGCTGTGTCTGTATCAAGATGTTTCCGGCCATACGCCTTGGCTCTGAATCTATGTCCACAGCGTTAGAAACGTCTACTCTCTGAGTCCCCCAGGTAGCCGCTCTCGATGCAGTCGAGCCGGTATCGTCGATCATTCTGCCGAATTTCTCAATGGCCGCCTGTGAGGTTTCGGGCTGCAAACTTATTTCATTCTTCATGATGTACGACAGCATGGGTGCATTACCCCAGTTGCGGACTGACGCGACCAATTCATAGTCTGCCGGCCTCATGAACCCGGAGTGTCTGAAGTAGACCTGCTCAGAGATGATCTTGTTCTCTGTGTGATGATCAGGGTCAGTCTCGTCTATCTCGTCCGCTGGGTCGTCTGAGTATGGGGTTCTCGTCGAGTCTTGCATGTCTCCAGCATCAGGCTCTTGTTGCGCGGCCAACCATTCTTGAATCGAATTGTTCCGCTCTATAGCTTGGCGATAAGCGGCTAGGTCGTTGACGCTTGGATGATAGTTGGGATCATCTCGGGAATTGTATTGGCAGCCTGCCATGGATCTGTAAGAGACGAAGGCATCAAGCAATGCTTTGGGATATTTCAAGTTGACTTACTAGTGTCAATGCATCTACGGCTTCCCCGTTCCCACATGTCGTTATCCCAGTCCCATACTGTAAGGGTGATTTTTGGAATGTCAGTGTCCATTGTGACGAATCAGAGCTGTCGTATCTTGAATAACAGTTCCAATTGGACCATAGTGTTGCGACTGATGAATTGACTTTGGATTATGCAGAGGCAGCCGGTGACTTGGGAGAGTCTAAGTGCTATGTTGAGTGTTTCGCATCACCGACAATACATTCGCAAGAAAGATAAGATGATATGTCAAGAACATTGATGAAGTGATAGAGGTTGAAAACGAGGCTTTCACAAGTCCTACCTGCAGATTGGTGCTTGCCTGAGGCTAGAAAGAACACAATTGTGTCGGGCTGCAGGCAACAACGAATGCTGACTGGTCGTTCCTGGCATACAAACTGGCGATGTCTGGCCGTCCATCCCAAATGTGTTGGGTAGATAAACCAGAGAAGATTTTGTGCTGCTCAGACTGCACACATCGCGACTCAAGCGACTCAATTGAGATAGACCTCAGTCAAGATAGTAAAGTATAAATAGCTAGTAAGATGCGCTCTTGGTTGTTGTAACATGTTTCGGGCAAGACCTTGCATTGACATTGGTTCGTAAATTGCCATTTAATCGCACTCGCATTTGCTTGAGACTATTTGTGCATACAAGTTCCTTTATAGCCACTGAGAGTTCATCAAGCTAGACATGCAGTTCTCATCTCAACTCGTGGGCGACAAGACCTTGAAGAACCAGTCAGGAGCCAGGTAGGTCTGCAGTAAAACCTTTGCGGTCGCAAGTATTGACCAATCCAAAGTATAAAGAACAAGAGCAGTCTTGAACCAATTGACAATCTGTCCATTGTTTGTGACCTGGACACTCACAGAGAAAACACGAAGACCGACAAGGCTACCGCATCGTTATCTCCAACACCAGCATGCCGCGTGTCTGATAACCTGTTTGGGATAGGCTCCCAGTTTCTTCACGTTTCCGTCGAAACCAACAAGAGTAATGCGAGATTATGAAGCTTCAACGGGCCACCTGTTTGTTCTATTTTGTCAGCTTATAAGCTAATATCCGGCAAAATAATATATCTTTCCTCAAGTCGGGTTTGTGTTTATTAGAAAATGATTGACAGGTATACTCACATTGGCGTCTAATATTACTCCTGAGAGGATCATAAGACCACACACAGCCCATACCATGTTCTGGAAAAACTTTGGCAATCAAGTATATGATAATAAATTACGACAAAGAATTAGTCTAAATTGATACAAATATTCATTAAAGTTCTTCAAAGTCATCCGGACTATAGAACACCCTTTAATGTGACTTAGCACTGCTAGAAGATAATCATGGGTCTCTATCTCGAAGAGTAGCCCGCGTGTATCTCACGGTTCACACCTAACAGCTCGTGCTCGCCATATTAACAGGTACCACCCGTCCAGTGTTTGCTTTCATGTCCTAGTCCGGTTGCGATGATATCGTCAGCTTGTTCCTAGTGTTAATATAGTAACTACAAGTATTACCCACGCTTTAGAAATGAGATGATTATATTCAGTTTCATAGACGGTGTTCATAAATACTCACGATTTCCTGAAAGGTCGAAAAATATGCTTCATCAAGATTATGATTGCTGATTGGGTCGGTGCATTATCTATAGAGGCAAGCCTACATATATCTATAAACTTATAGCCGTACTGGTACATATGTAGTGGGCCCCTTATGCAAGAACCTAGACAGAGACGCAGCCGTTCTTGCTGTCCTCAAGGAAAATGCCACCATAGATGAGTCCCTCGTTCAGGTTGCTCTCCTGATATCCAGCGTTCACGACATCAGATGTACCAGTAGGCTTCTTGAGGACACCGATCTGGTACTGTCCGTCACCAGTCAAGTTACGGGCAATAGGCTGAGTAGCCACGCGGAGAGGCTTGCCACCCTCAGAGTACCAGGCTTGAATTGTGCTGCGGTCGTTAATTTAGTGCTTCAAACTATACTATCAGATGATGACTTACTTCTGGTCAAAGTTGAGGGTGATAGCAAAGTTCTGCCACACGTCCTTGATCATGGGAACGTCCCAAAGGAGCTTGTTCTCGCTGTCGAGGAGCTTCCAGGTGTTGCCAGTGAGGTTCTGTCCGATGAGGGTACCGGACTGGAACTGGAACTGGTTGCCAGAGTAGTCGGCTCTCTCGTGCCAGACGTTCTATTATTATTAGCACAAACACTTTCCACATGAAATGTGGTGTTGACATACTAGGTACTCATGACTGAGGTTGAGAGGCCGGCTCCCATCCTGCAGAATACTAAAGTGAAGTGTCTTGACACCCTCAGAGCCAGGACTGCCCTCGTTGCTGTCCTTGGCAAACTGCAGACCCGCGCGTCTGAAGCCGAACTGCTTCATGAAGATACTCTCATCGCTGATAGTGACCTCAAGAGGAAGGCTTCCAGCAGAAGCATCGAAGCGCGAGCGTGTGTCGGTCTTGGGAAGTTGAAGAATTTCAGACCAGGTGATGTTGTTTCCCTTGACGTAGCCGGGGTTGTACGGATTCCAACCACCACCGTTCTCGGTATCGAAGTCGGTCAAAGAGGCATTCGCAGGGACACGGCCGTCAAAGACAACGGGGCAAGAGTTGCTGGCCTTGGAAAGAGCGTGGAATCGGTGGCCGTAAGGAGTGGCAGAGACCACGGAAGCGACGAGAGCGAGGAAGGTTGCGGTACGCATTGTGAACGAGGGACGATATATACAAAGAGCGAAATAATGAATGAATGACAAAGAAGTGAATACTAGCCAGTAGTAAGTTGAAGATGAAGAATTGTTGGACGAATGGCTCAGCTCGATGCAACCAACCCTTAATATACATATGTCTGTCAATTCATTAGGCTCCGGAGAATTCGGTAGATGCGCAGTTCCAGGGCCATCTCGGTAAGCCCGTCCACGCGGCAGTTGGTGAAATATCCCACTCTATCCATTATTCATCGGCATTCCACCCAAAGATCTGATGCTTTTATTGGAGGAATATTAATTCTATAAAGTGACGATATTGCGGCCGTGTAGGTGAAACATTTTCCAGAAGCCAAAGAGACTTTAACAGGGTGCAATAAGCTTAGATGCTAATAAGGTTTAATTAAGGAACTGACGACGGGCTGTAACAATCTACCGAGCTTCCGACGATAGTTTCAGAAGGACGACACGGGCCATTCAGTGGAGCACGTAGTCGTATTCTAAGACGACGATGAAGTCCTTGTAATTACTAAAGGTTATATATGACAACATTTAACTTGAGTTTCGTGCCAAACTTCCTCCAACAGAGTATTTGACGGCGTGGGCCGCTGTCAATGTGAACAACTTACCTAACCCGGTAGCCGGCGCGGACCTGGATCCACAACCTACCGGTCTCCACAGAAAATGCCGGCCGTCTCGGCATTTCGAGATCTTGGCTACCGAAATCACGTTGATGAAATCTCGTAGCCATCTCGTTCCGCAAACTTAGGAGAAGTCTATCCTCTCTCTGATGCTTAGATAGGACGGCACGGCACGCTTCCCTTCAATCCCCGCCTGTCGAGTAAACTCTAGATACAAAGTAACTATCCACTACATATCTATCAAACTTAGGTTCCGCCACAGCCTTCCATCTTTTATTCTCACGCCCTTACATCGCATCCAGCCCTCTGTCTCTTCCCCACGCTCTTGATGTTACATCTGGGGAAAACAAACATATCCCAAACCCAACAGAAAATGATAATCACGGGGTCTTCCTCAGATGTTGCACAAAAATGTAGAGAAGCAATATCAACTCCACCCCCACGAAATATTGAATGCGGGCACGAATCAACCTCCCTTGGTCTCGGCATTTTCCATCCGAACGAGGGTTTTTCTCAATTGGTGTGCTAGGTCATGCAGATGGAGAAGATACCACACGGCAGAGTTGGAGGCGCTGCAGTTGGCACATCAGCCTCATAGCTCGGCACGTTATTTCCGTGATGGTGCATGAGATGGGAGAGGTATGTGCCTGGTAAGCATCGGATCGTCCTTTAGCGTAACACCGCATAACGGTAATTGATAGGTCACGCGTTCAAACAATGTAAAGCCACTCGTTGATGAAACATCTGCACGAGACTGACTAGACTGAGCAGTGCATACGGCAATGCGGCCACGAGGTTAACTGCTCCTCAACTATGGTAGACCATGCAAACCTAATCCTAGGTAAAGTTAGGATGCATCTGCTTTCAAGACCATTTCTGCTCGGTCAAGCATTTGTTCAGCCACGTGGGGGTTCAACCCAGCTATCTAATGTCTCTACTTCGATTCACGATTATCCCAATGTTGAATAATGATAACCTCAACTTTAGTCAGGTACCCGAGACAAGCTTAAAGTCAATGGAACTGGCCAGAATTTTGTAATGCTAATTACCTCAGCAGAACACGTCTCGTTGTCATGGGGAAACCTTATACTCTAATGTTCACATGTCTACGATAGACTCCTCATCAAAAGTCTCATCATCTCGCAAGCCTCATTTTAACTAATCACCAGGAGCAATTATCCCTACATCAGCGGTGAGAACGTTGTAGTCTCGGTCGTTCCAATCCATGCATTACTCACTCCGACATCGCCCTCGGCCATCGCCATCACCCTCCAGCATTGTGGCATCGTGGTGAGACACTCCTCGCATACTGCGTGGGATGCTTTTCTTCAGCTTTGGATATGTATCACCGAATAATCCCAGCCCACAGCATCGGCGCGACCGCACACGCCACAGGGCTGGATGTACTACTGTCTGGCCGAATTTCCGGATAAATACTCCGTAGACGCCATGACAGATATATTTCTCGCAAGGATGACGATGACATGTGATATAACATACTATCATATGAACAAGTCTGATGCTTCTTTGATGCTTCTAGTAGGATAGATCTCACGCTAGGCCTGGTCGATCTAGACAATAGCTTTACCAAACGGCGTCACGCGATTGATAACCACTATCTACAAGCGGTCAAAGCACCTGATAAAGACGTCAAGCCTCACGGCCAAGTCGTCCCGAAGACGGGCCTTCTTTTATGGACACTCAGTTACCGAGGTAGGTTGAAATGATCTGAATCAAAGAATGCAAGTCTATTATGCATTTGCGCAGAAAAGACTGATAGCAATGGCAATGTAGCACCATTGCAAAAAAGCCCAGATATACCAATGCGTACTATATGTAATACTTGTAATAATAAGCAATCTTCAAGGGGCGCATCTTTGCATCCAAAAAAAAGATGGAAAAGCATAAAACGGGTGAATTAATAAACCCCCATGGTCATCCATCCACCTCCACTTTTCTTCGCATCCTTAGAGCAATGGCGTGTCAAACATCCATCGTCCACCAGATTCCAAAAGAGCAAGAGACTGTTTTGTTCGGGGGTATTAAGTCTGCTTGCTTGTATGAGGTCTTCCATTGCCTGCCGATCGTAATGCAGCGTATTCCGACAGAAACAAAGAAAAGCTGTATACTATGTACAGTTTGAAGTTCCATAGAAGAGAAACGACAGTAAATTCATCAACTCCGGACCATGCGGGCATGCCCCTCATCCATGGCCAACGTCCCCCAACGCCGATATAAGTGCATGCAAGGGTAACAAGGCGCGCAATCCAACGCGCTTCTCGTGTAATCAAGGAAAATGTGTGTTCGGTGGTTGCAAGACATTCCAAATGTCGTTCCATCAATCATAAATCATGGTCTAGTAGCCCGGTTGGCCGGGCATCTTTCCCAACGAGTGGGAACCACTGCTCTTCGGGGGCAAGTGGTTGTGGCAAAAGATCTTCTTGTTACCGTTCACGGTGTTGTCCTTCTTGGTCGCATCGATAACTAGAGTTGGGTCGTCGTAGGATTCGACCTGGCAGCACTCAACGTTCTTCAGCCAGCGGTTGTTGATAACACCATCGATGCTGATACGCTTGTTGGGGTCAGGGTTGAGCATCTGTAGCAAGAGACGGCGGAGAGCAGGCGGGGTAACGCCAACGTCTAGGGCGTAACACTTGGGGTAGTCGGTGTCGGTAATGCAGGCATCGCACTCTGGGTGCTTAGCGTACCACTTGTTCCAGCCGTCAACGAGCTTGTCGTAGTGGAGGTTGCCGCGTTCGGCACGGGACCAGATAGCACCACCAAAGGTGAGGTAAATCATGATAATGGCTGAACTCCACACATCGAGGGCTCTTGGGTCGTAGGATTCCTTCTTGGCGAGAACCTCTGGGGCAATGTAAGGCTCGCTACCACAGATGCCAGGAGAGCACAGGCGGACTTCGCCCATGTTACGGCCGCATTGTCCACCAGACTCACGAAGACCAGGGTGAGTACCGCAAAAGACTTCTGATACACCAAAATCGGTGATCTTGAGCTTGCTGTCCTTGGTAATGAGAAGATTCTCGAGCTTAATATCACGGTGGGCAATGCCATTGGCGTGGAGGTAAGCAACACCTTGGATCAGCTGCTTGAAGAGACACATACGATCCTTCTTGCGGTCATCGGGCTTGAGATGACCCTTCTGGACCAAACTGAAAAGATCACCTTCGGAGCAGTATTCCATAACGTGATTCCAGCGCCCATGGTCAGTGCAGAGGCGGAAGGTCTCGACAATATTGGGGTGATGTAAACTCTTGGCAATGCTGAATTCTGACTTGATCTTGTTCTCATAGTCTTGTTGACTTTCACGATGCGACTTGCCACGAAATTCCTTGACAGCGTAAAGTTCCTCTGGGTAGCCCTTACGCATCATAAGTGTGACCTTGGAGGCAGCTCCCTTGCCAAGATGCTTGCCATGACGCCCAAGGAATTTGCGCTGGTATTCAAACTCGGTCTGCAGCTCAGCCACATCCACAGCAAAATCATCAGGTAGGCTCAAACTCATTCGGCGAGCTTTAGCACCAGTACCAGAGTCAGGAGGTAGAGGCCAAACACTTCGCTGGGGCGGATACATGGTCTCATCGCCCTCCGCAGGTGGGGGAAGAGGCGTGCTAGGACGGCTGCCATCGAAGCTACTAGCTCGACGAGAGAATTCAGGACGCTTATTCCCACTTGTACGGTTGTTGTTGTTCGCGCCAACAAAGTTGATAGCTCGGCTGCGCAGAGTCAACCCGGTAGATGCGCGGTTTTTCTTGAAATCAGCCGGATTAGGGATGTTGTTGTCGGGGGCGCGTTGGCGGTGTGCGGGAGCCATTTCGAGGCCATTGTCGCTGGGTGAAGGAGGCGAGTTGGAACGAGTAGTGGCGGAGGAACGATTCATTGAGAAACGGCGACGGTTTGCGGCTCGTGGTTGACCATTAGTCTGAGGCTCGGTTGGTGCAGATACAACCGAGGGTGCTGCTGATTCCGCAGGAGTGTAGTTGTCTTTAGCAACATGAGAATTTGATCGGCGGAAAAAGCTCGACATTGTGCGCTTGAAGCTAGAGGTAGAGGTAGAGCCGCGGGTAGATTGGCGGGTTAGGGAGCTACCCGATTCTGGTTCCGTCGCCCTTGGGGTTGTCGGCTCGTAGGTGGTTTGAGGTCGACTTGTAGACTGCGAAAGATAGTTCTTGTTGGTGTTGCCCGCGTAGCTGGCGCCTGGGATAGCAATAGGCCCAACGCCTGAAGATGTGACCGAGCCAGCCTGGTAGGACTGCAGGCTCTGGAGTTCTTGTAGGTCTTGGGTCTGACTTTGGAGGGTGAAATCCTGTGACTGGCGGCCGCTGACAGGAGTGACGGGCTCAACAGCAGATTCGCTTCCAGATTCACCGCCTTCTTCTAAAACAATTGATTCCGTTAGATCGGTTGAAATATCGCGCGGCGAATATGTAGACAGAAATTTGCTGGCAGCAGACGAGGTACTTTTATCTGTGGAGGGCACAAGCAAAAAGACGTCAGCAGGCAGGGATGACTTAAACTTGGAGAAGGGTACAGGGTTCGGGTTGACATGGGACAAAACTAGGTATCAACCGAGGGGCATGAGGCAGAAATAGAACGTGAGCAAGACGAGAGCGAGAGAAAAGAGATCAGGCAGGGAATTAAACGGGGACTGGAACAAGGATGGGGGATAAACAAGACATGAACAAAATCCCCCAAAGTCGCCAAGGCTCAGCGATGGATTGGATGGATGTCATGAATTTGTCAGGTTGAGCTCAGCCCAACAAGGCATAGAGACAGGTACAATCCGTCCGTAGGAGAACCGCCAACGTCAGTGCCACTGCCAATGGAAATAACCGACCAACGGGCAAATGTCCGACATCAAAGGGCCCCAGCTGGGTGCATCCAACTGTCTCAGCAAACCCACTTACAGAAGCCGACCCAAGCCAAGTCCCACGTTTATCGCGTCACCAAGGCTGGTGTTGCAGGGTCCACGGAGATGCTTCTCGCTTCCGGTGCGCATGAAGAATGACGAACATCAGACGCAAAAGCGGAGGAGGAAAAAAGAGTCAAAGTGAGAGGCTGTAAAAAAAGAACCCGAGGGGGAATAAACTTGACTTGGAACGGGTGAAAGGATGGGCAACAATTGCCCAGATGGGCTTGGGTCAAGTGGATGAGATAGAGGCAAAATGACATGAAAGAATGAATGAATTGATTACTGAGAAAAGACAAGAGGCTCCATACCTGTTGCTGAGTCGAGCATGGTGCTCTGCTGTGGTTGGTGCTGGTGGGGTGCTACCAGTGTTCTCGGGGCCGAGAGTGCCGCCATAATGCTGCTGTTTGGGGGGTAGCTGGGTCGCTAGACTTTGGTGGGTTGGAGCTGGAAGATAGCGAGGGCGCCTCTGCTGTTTTATCTCGCCGGGGGCTTGAGATGAGATGCAGTGGATGCGCCGGTCCAGTGTCAGGAGGGGTACCGCGCTTCGGTGTACAGACGGCGTCTAAGGTACAGAGAATCGAGGGTGCTGGTTGGGGGCGGCAGCTGGTCACTGACAAAGGCGAGGAACCAAAAAGACAGGGCCACACACCATCCAAGGACTGGGTCAGTTGAGTGATGGAGCTGTGTCGCTAATTGGATCGCGACTGTGGTTGGTTCGTCGGTAAAATGCGAAGAGACCGTTCGACGGCACTACCGAGTCGTTGCGGCGAAAAGATGTCCAAGATTTGCGAGCTTGGCGTGCAAGCTACCGGCCAAACAAGTTGCCCACGAGGATGTTGATGGATATCGTGATTAACAAAGGTGTTGCGTTTCAGCGTAGGCGAGACGAGACGTCTTGCCTTGACTAAAGTTGACAAGTGATATGATAAACTGTCTGTCGATGGTGACGGAAGCAGGCCTGAGTTGGTCAAGATCTCGTGCCCTTCCGTGTAAGCCTGGTTGTCGATGCGGCAAAAGGTGTTGAACGGTGTTCGATGTCCGTTCCTCGATTCTCAATTGAGCATTGAATTGTTGTTTCTTCAACCACGCTGTTCGTTGTATGATCTCCTACGAGTGTTGAATAGGAAGCTAGGGCCACGACAAGGGAGGTCGAGCTGGTCGTAGGAGGAGAGGTTGACGATGAAGAGGAGGGGGCTGCATCAAAGTAGCCGGATGAGTATAGCCGTGAAAGTGAAGCAAAAAGCGGCACAATCAAGATGGTTTCCCTTGAGATCTGAAATCGAGGGAAAGCAGAGGTTTAAAGGAGAGAAATGGAATGCTAAGCTGAAAATATGGAAGAGTGCAAGAAAAGCGCGCAGCTTGTCTTTTGTGTTAAGCACCAGCGAGTTATGAATGAAGCACGCCGGCTGCTGTACTATACTGGGTGCAGTCGATCAATTCGGTCCCTTCACAGTTCTACCATCCCAAGCCCACCAGAGCCAAACCAAACTAAGAACCCTCTTTGGCTTGAATGTGGACCGTAAGTCGACGTGGGGAACATGACCGGGGCCAGGATATGGATGGATGGGCCATGGGGAGGGGCGTGCGCATTGCAAGGATGGAAGGGAAGTGAGGTGCTTCAGAGATACAGTATGTATGTACATACACACATAACATAACACACACAGCAGCAGATTCACTGATTTGGATGCAATGATTGACATGCAAGTAACTTGGCTTGGGTTCGGGTTGATTGAGAACAAGAAACTTGTGTGAGTGGGGGTTGCTGATGATCAAACTACCGTAACAACGGCAAATCATCAGTCGTGGACATTGAATCAAGAGATACTAGATACTAGATGATTACAGCAGAGAATCTTGCCAAGTGTTTTGTTCTCTTTCACTTCAATAAAACAGAGATGTTCGCTCTTTACTCGATCCCATGGTACCCTTGAGCAGATAAACGGGACGTGAGTGGTCAAATTCGCTCCGTCAGATGGCCCGGACCTTGCAGACAAAGATACGTACTGGATATAAGCACAGTGCGTGATTTTCTTGCTAAAAAAAAATCCACATCTTATGCGACCCAGTGGGTGAATCGCCTTTTACCCAGAGCCAGAGATGCAGGACGGAAATTGTGTGAGAGAGACAGGAAAGCTTGGCTTGGCCAACTGAGCCGCTCTTCCTTTCCCTTCACGATGACCGAAGTCCCCAGTTTTACAAGTTCCATTCTCCTGCTCCTGGCTTGGATTCCGCTCCGCCCTGCCCTGAGCCTCTTGTTGTACAGCTTCCCTTTGGGCTCTAGAGTTGCAGGTCTGGAAGGTAATATTATTATGCGTGAGCCCTAAGAATAGTTTATTTTCATGTTTGTTTTCTCGTCATTCATAGTTGTCACTTCTTACTTTGCATGTAACTAGCCAACGTAGACAATTCATGCTAATGCTAGCCAAATGAAAAGCGCAAGTGCCATCAACGTAGTACCGTACCTGTTGAGAAGCCTCGGCGAGCAATTCGGCCTCTAATTTACCTTCTTCTGATTGGTCCACTGGCCCTGTCAACCCGGCGTCGCTTTCCCCATCTGGGGACCCTTGGACAGAGCGGTTCGTTGTCCTCCTCCAAACTGCAACAGCCTACCATCCTCACCTGCACAAGCTCCACCAGCGGCCAAAGTTGGTATAAGCGCATTCAGTTCCTTCGATTCTTGAAATCATCATGAATTGCTACTAATAAGCCATCATGAACTTCTCATGTTTTGCCTGGTCTTCTGCTTACAACCTTTGAGTATTGTCACGGACTTCGCCTCAAGCAATTGTTAAAATTCCTGTGTCTAAACCTTGTCTGTTGAGATCCTGTCTCGTCAACCTACAGAAGCATCATGGTAGTTGACCCCATGCAATTCCAGCGCGACAATCTGCCCGAGATCCTGTTACAGCCAAGACTTTCAAAAAGCGATCGTGACACTGCACAACGGGAATCATAATCTTCCAACTCATCAACTAATCCAGTTACATCATGGGAAAGAGTATCAGGAACAGCGGTCAATTCCATGAGCAGTCATGCTGTCTTTTGTGACGATCTTCCACGTATCATGAATCTCCACCTGAAGCATTCGTGTTTCCATCGTCAGCAAATCACTCGTCTCTTGCTGTCTCCTGAACAAGGCGCAAGCAGTCAATAATCCCGCGCCTCGCTTCAGCCCTGTCTCGCCCTGCCTCGCAATTGAACGAGTCCGGAGTCAGCAACTGGCGGTGCAATTGTTGATCCCATGTCAGGGTTTCTTTCTCGACCCCTTGGGGCCTTATCAGCCAGCTCGCGTGCCTTTGAGCCAATTTAAGCACAGAATAAGGTACATCCAAAACCAAATTACGGAACCAAGCAGACCGACTGGGCCACTGCATCATTTACCACAAAGTGCCCCACGCAAGCCGAGGGTTTTACATCGAAACAGCGGACAAGCAGCACAACACAGCGCGCTACCACCCACGCGTACCCGCTCAGTCGCCTCGCCTGAGTCGATAGAGAGGCTGGACCGCTGGGGGCATGAAACGGAGCCTGGGCAAATTAATTATAGGCCTTTCGGTCCTCTATAGCCGGCTGCGCTGCTGCCGCTCAGGGCAAGGGCATCATCAACATCCACCGGGATAAGCGCCTCAAGGCGTTGATTGGAGTTGCTCGGGAGGAACGGCAATACCTGCCAACAGAACCGGTGTCAGGCTCAATTGGCTGTCAAGTCAACCCTTCAAATTTACTCTCCGGTTGTAGACACATGCGATTCATAAGCCTCATCATGTTGACGGATCTTGAATAGGATTGGTCGGTAGTGAAGCTCAAGGGAACCGCAATCAAGCATATCCTTTCACCCGCGAAACTGCGGCTCCTCGACCAGCCTGCCAGCCCAGCACTTGCTTGCTATTGCGGCTCTTACATCGGCTGTTGAGCGGCGCTTATCCGGTCGACATACCTTCAGCAATGCGAAAACCCCGGTTTGCTTTCCGGAGTTGCCTCATATGAAGCTTTTCGACCGAAAGACCTCAGACGGTATTTTCCTCTCCCTGAAGCTGCTATGGCAATAAACTGGGTCGTCAATATGACCACCTAGTTAGTCTGGCTACAGTACAATTTTCAGGACAAGTCATGCTCTTTTACTCGAGGTCAGGTACTACGTAGTAAATGTCTCGATTATCGTCGAACCACCTGCCACCTCAACCAAGTAGTATCAAGGCTTGTGTCAACGTATAGACAATGATCGTCTCTGTTTCATTATTGCCATATGCAGTATTCCCTGGACAATTTCGCAAGAGACGCGTACGCAGTAGATGCTGTGTATCTGGACTACGAATCTCTGGCACAGATCTCAGATGCAATGCGTTGCGTGTCCCTTCATGTCCTGCCTTCATCTTCGCCTTGATTGCGCCTCGAAGTGACGCAGAAGTGAGACAAGTTGCGCGGCGGTTTGGGATTATTCAAAGTAAGCTTGAATTCTAACTCACATCTGTCACGCCTGATCGGCGTTGAGATAAACATAGCAAGCGGCATTTACACATACGTACAGAGTATGTGCGACGCAAATCGCATGGGAATTCATTAGGCGCATTTTGGATATCGGGATCTCCCCTGTGGCCTGTCAATAATAAAGTGTCGGTCTGTCTGAACTAATAGCCAACTACCAGGAATAAACGTTGTCCGTGTCATTGTCTAGGGACAAATAAACAACAAAAGTGGGAAATGATGGCCATCAAAATCTCCGCCAAAGTCAAGAAACAGGGGACGCAAAGGTCGCACCGCAAATCTGGCATACGATGATATCTGCACTGTCTGGTCATTGGAATCCCTTGTCGCCAAGACCATCGGTGTTTCCCCCTGCTCTGGCGGCCCTGAATGGCTGGACACCGAGATCTCGGCCGCGACAGCGAATCAAGGGACCACTCTGGGAGTTGCCTGGTTCCTCTCTGAGCACAACTCTCGTGCACCTGTTCTTTGAGGAACCATTGTGCGAATAGTATTCTGTCCCGTTGTAAATGACCCCCTGGGCCCATGAGTCCATCGTTGAATATTCAGCGCGCCTCGGGCGGCTGTCGTTTCGAGCTTGAACGATCTCGTGGCCTGCTAAGTCTGGGAGCGCGTATTGGCATTCAAGAGCTCCCCCAGAACCGGTCCGGTGCGGGATCTCCATTCCACGCCCACCCCAGCCCACACCATTCAAGCCATCTTTCTCGCCTCTGCATGACAGGGATAGCTGACACGGGTACGAGTGCGTCATATGCGCCCCGGAGAGACAAGGAGGTGGAGGAGATCCCTGGATATCCCGTGGCACGGTCCCCTGTCCCTTGGTGCCTCTATCACACTCTCGACCGCTCATTGGACGCTGCCAATCTTCAATCCTGCCTTGACTGACTGTGGGTTATCCACGTCTAAGAAACAAAGTCGAGCACACGTTGAGTTAAACCGCAAAGGATCGACAAAGGTTTCTAATTTAACAAAGTTTCTGTCGGCCCGCGCCCGATGGCGGAGGTGATAATCTTGATGCCTTGACGGACAGAAGCTAATGTCTTTAAACTGTGTTAAACAGGGACCAATCGATTCAATAGCGAGGCTATCTAATCCAGCGTTCCCTTGTTGGTCAAATTCATTTCGAGTCTGATGTGTTTCTTATTAGGACACGCTTGGATGCCGTGGGGTTCAATATGGCATTTTTTATCACAGTGTTGAAATACTCTTGGCAGAACTTGAGTCAATTCAGGACGGGACGGGCTAGTTGTTCAGTCGCTGCCACACCGTTCGTAGGTAAATTGTTCGTTCTGTCTTCACCTGAGCCCTAATGGTGATCTGCCGAACGTGCTTCGCAAATTATTTTGCAGTTCTGACAAGGGATGAACATCAAGCCGAAAGAATAAAATGTCATAACATGCCAAGCGAAGCATCTACCAGGGTGTTGATGGACTTGGCAATAGGGCTTCGATCAGATGTCGACGCATGGAAGCATGATCACAGCTTCTTCGGCCCGGTATCACAGATCATCTAACCTCACAACAGTCTTGTCAGATGTCAAACATCAAGACGGCATACCTATTGGTTATGAGGCAGGCCGGCCTTTCTTCTGTAGTTCGATATCGATCACGCCTTGAGCCGCCACGAGAAGCACAGCAGCTCTTGATACACCGAACTTGTTCTAGCATGAAATAATCCCCTGGTCAAGCTACATGACTCATATGGGCTCATCTGGCCAGTGGAAAGCAAATGACTTGACAGATTACGACGAACGCAAAGGCGCTGAACGTCAACGCTCAACATTACAGACGAGCATGTCGGGACAAGATCGTACAGTCAATTCTCGAATGCTCCCCACGCTCAATTGCTCCATTTCCAAGGCATTGAGGTAGCACGCTTCAGCATGAGCTCCGCTGCGATCACTTGTACAGACAAACTACTTTCCAGAAACGCGAAAATGGAGCCTTAGAAGTAACACATACGAGCTACAAACAGCTGCGTGCGTCTCTTGTGTGATTCGGGTTTACTCCCATGACTCCCATTGGCCCAGTTTTGACCTTTGGTCGATAGGTTCTTGTTGGGGCTTTCAAAGCGTTGTTCAATGCTAGCAAATTGAATCTAGTCAAGTGAAGCATCGACCGTATCGAAGCAAACTATTATCAAGATGCAAAACACGGCACCACCAGACTCATCCATGAAGTTGCCGTACATCCAGGACGTCCAATGAGCTCAAAGAGCAAGGAGAGCTTTTGGAACAGCGCCAAGGAGCTCTCCAGTTGAACGTGTGAGGATTCCTAAATATGCTCGTGGCGCCCCCTTCCGCTCGAGATCTGCCCATGGCTTTCAGGTCCGGCAGACGTTGCCTTCTTGGCCCGTTGGCCCGCAAATCTAGATGCATTTGGGAAAAGAAAATTCTTTGTCGAGAGACGGGCAGTGGCGGATAAGGCTTACATGGAGCTTGAGATTGACCATGTCGATTGGTTTGAACATCACAACACCTTGGAGATAACCAACGTCGGGTGGCCCGAGCAAGCAACTTCAAGATCTAGCCAAATGCCGGATCTCGCCACACCTTCTTTGATCTCCCTCCTTGCTGCTGGAGGGGAGGCACTACACCAAGGAAGGCAAAGACCAGATCAAGCTCTACCGTGGATGGGCGCAAGAAAGTCAAATGGAAGCTAGAGAAAGACTCGCACCTGGGAGCTTGAAGCTGGTGCAGGATGGTCGTTGTCATCGTTGATAACCAGGTGGTCCAATGTTGAATTCCGATCTGATACTGGGAGGGAGTGTGCGTCTGATCATTATATCGTCGGCCGGCCCGTGAGTACTACGTTCACCACAGTCAAGTTAGGGTTGAATCTGTCGATGAAGGCGTCTCGCTTGCGGTTGACAACGGCAGCATCCTATCTTCCATGCACCTGCATCAGACCTGGCGTTGTTTCAATGCCTTGCATGGAGTGAGCTCTCACGTTTTGGTGGGCAAGGAATATGATATCTCAGCCTTGCAAGGGCTTCTTGATGTCAGATCAGGTCGGTTGTACAGAAGAGCCGCTACATCAGGTGATGCAGGGTTCCTGACGGAATGACTGACAGCTCTTGGGTCATGATCATTTCCTCTCTATATGAGATGAGATGGACAATTCTTGTTTGCTCAATTGCTTGGCGAAAGCTCTCATTCAAACGCCTATGAAGTTCCAGACTCAAGACCCGCTGCAGACACGCAAGACCTGATACGTACAGGAAACCTGGGCATATGTACGGTAGTTGCGGTGCGACGGTGCTCCGCTTAAGAGATGAGGGACAGAAAATGCCTCACCACAACAACACATCACAACACTACGCTACGAGCCAAGGCAGGGCAGGGCAGATTGAACGGCTTTCAGCGGGCTACTTTTTCTTTTACTTGCCCTACTAGGTAAGTGTATCCATCGGATCCAACAGCCTGGATACACTACAACTTCAACTTTGTGCATTTAATGGATATCAACCACGACCAGGGGCCTGTTCAGGTCATGGTGGCGTCATGGGTCTCGGCATATTCAATATTTGCCTGATGGAATCGGCTTTCCTTGACTGATACAGGTGTCTCGTCTCTTTGATTAAGCGCACCTGTCGTTTTGTCGATGCAATGCCGTACTCATCCATCGGCGCCCTAATTACGTATCATGAGACGTGGGGTTTAGAGTAACATGACAGTTTAAACTCAAGGAAGCTATATCGAGATAGGGTTACGGCGATGGATGCAATGACGAGTGGCAGTTGAAAGCGATGCACGCGGTATGTCACCAGGTGTTGGGGTTTTACCCAACTCGTCGGTCACTGAGGGGTGATTTGTGAGATGATGCTATCAAGCATCTCGGTTGCTCAGGGTTCAACAACAGGATTGGGCAGTCCAAGGATCGCCGAGCATTTAACGAGAGGCACGACATTTTATGCTTTAATAGCCTGTCTTTTCACTCCTTCCATGCAGCTCTTCCAGACTCATTTCGCCCGCCACAGTCATCGGCTTGGCCGCGTAACGAACCACACAAGCTTTTGATCAACAAGCTTACATACAGCATAACTGATGAGGGGCATCCATGGCCAAGACCAAGAAGCGACCATTGATTGAGACTATTTTAGGCGAGGGGAAACAAGCTCTTTTCTCAACGCAGCAACGTGCATCGTTGGACGGCACAGCTCATGGTATCAAGCCTTGGCTTTTTCTTGGCCTTCAAGTCTAGGCAAAGTTGTTGAGGGGAGGGGCATTCTCTCAAGTGAGGACGATGCGGTGCTATGTATGCACCGTCGAAGCTTGTCCATTTCAAAGTTGTCTAATTATCAAACGAGACGACGGTGGATGAACTGAGCAAGCCACCTCCGTTTTCCCCCGCCATTTGATGTACCCCATATTCTTGGCGGAGACCTTCTGCAATTAATAAAAGGGAAATCCGGGGACTAGAACGACCGATGATGGAGTCTTGTACGTAAAAATGCAATGGTTTCATCGCCACGCGCTGCCTGTTGGTGCTGTATCACCAGGACCATCGCATCACATCTGGGGTGCATCAACTGCAGGCAAACAAGAGTCTCAAATCGGTCCCTGCGCACCCTTCACGGCCAAACGATGGTGCTACACAGTATAGACTTTCCGAGCCATGAGCTGAGTTGAGCTGAGATAAGATCCAATCAACAAGACAGCGGCGAATTTCACCTTCGCTGATTATTTCCTATTGGGTGCAACGGCATCTAACTCGAGTTAAAACTGTTGGCAAGTTAGCCCTACCGCCTTCAGAGCTCACTCCCGCCTGTCCGCATTCAAGAACCGAGCGTATACTGGGGTCCCTGGATGTGCATACATGATACAGCACAAAGCAGAGGCACGTCTCGACTTGCCAAGTTCAAGTAAGCATTTAATGCTGGCCCAGGACGTCATGCTTCATTGAAGTCTTACTATTCGTGCTTACTCTAACCCCCAACTCCCCGATGCGAGGGCTGGGGATTCGATATACGGGAATGTATGAAACAACCACTCGGTACGAAGACGAGGTTGGTCGAAACTCTCCCGTTTTGATATCTGACACGTCTACTTTCATCAACGTGGCAACTGGGCGAATGCAACAACCAATGTTGATTGTTTGTCCGTGAAATACACTTCGTGAAGGCGTCTGTCAGGCACGGGACAATGAACCCCCATTGTCCCCAAGAAAGTCCAAACGTCATGCATGCATTCAGTTTCTCGTCTTGACATCCACTTCGGCGCTACGGAACCTTCACGATGATTTGTCTTGCACCGGCTTCCGCGTTTATCAATGAGGGGTTCGTGTCTTACACCGGAAAGCTTCCCGAGACCACCCACGACTCACACACGCCTTGACTAGCACGTGGGGTTTCGATAACGATAATCTTCCGGCAACTGGCTCATGTGAATTATATGATCTTGAAGTTGATACAGTAATCATCCTGATGTTTGGCTATCAGTCACGCACGAGGTTGAAGGAGATGTATGCTGATGACCGTGTGATTGTTTGCATGTGAGTACTAACCATTCAACTAAACAAGGTCAAGATGGCATTATGCAAATATGATCATGGAACAGTGATAGGAAAGACACCTTCAAATAGCATGTTCTATAACACTATCCTCCAGGAGTACATGGTAGCCTTTACACGGAAACCCTACATACTCCGGTGTCAACCAGCTCGTGCCGCGCCATAGAGATGTCCAGATGAGTGTCGTCGGTTGATTAGCTTCAAGGTAATGCCTAATGAATAGCACATGTAGTTTATACAAAGAATAGACAGAAACACCTCTGTGACTAACAGAGAGGCAGTACTTGATTACTACTCAATTCACTAAGGTATATCTGCTGTAGTACCTTTAACCAAGGAACTAACCATCCTCCCGTCCAATAACGCCAATCCAACAGATACAGAAACAAAAGACAGGTAGAAGGGAGTTTGCTCCATCGGGGAATATATGTCAACCCGATCCTGCTCATTCCAAAACGCCTAGTCCTCCCTCTTTCTTAGTTGCTAGTGTTGTTACTTTACCTCCTGTGCAGTAGGCTGTACAGGCTCGTTGATATCCATATCTAAGGGTTCATTGTCCATCCATCCAGAATAATCGTCGTCGTCGTCAGCCGCTGCTGAGGCGGCTGGGAATGCTTCCATTGGGCTGGTTAAGTCTCTGTCATCCTTGACAAGCGAAGAATCGTTAGTAAGCATCGAGGGAGGGTGAGAGGTTCCACTGTCTGCCAATGTTTGTTCATCGCTCGACACCCATGTTTGATGACTTAAGTGATCATCTGCAGATGGCGTAGCTGGCTGAGAGTCATCTGGAGCAGCGACTACCAGCATATTCTGGCCATCATCTGGTTCAGGAGCATGACTCTGCCTACGTCGACCACGCTGAGGTAGCGGGGGACGATATTCGCCGTGGTGATCGTGGCTGTGGTGATCGTGATCGTGCTCATGGTTGTGCTCATGGTGCGTCTCAAGGGACTCGGCAGAGTTATGCGTGGATGAGTGGGGGACAGGCTTCCTCGCTGGAACGCTTGTCGGGGGTGCTATCCGCGTCATGCCGTTCGTGGGCTTGGGAAGAGGTGTTCCAGGAGGAGGTAATGGTTGGCCACGTCCCATGGGTTGAGTGAGATCGAGGTGGCTTGCCTGCTCAGCCTGTCTTCGCGCCTCCTTGTGTCGTTGGTAGGCATTCCAGCCCCATTGCTTGGCCTGCATTGCTGCGTTGGAGACAGCCGCCAGAGTAGTCTGCCTTTGGTTGTGATTTTGTGCCTGGTTCTGCTGCTGGTTCTCAGAAGTATCATTGTGGTCCGATTCTTCCTCGGGCACCGGTATTTCTGGGTGCTCACGTCGTGTGAAGAAACTCCTTCCCAACGAGCCTGTCTGGCTTTTGATAGAATCCTTCGTGGATGCAGCAGAGGAGCCAGGCCTTTCATCTGTAATAGATGCAGAACCAGTCGATGAGGTCGTGTTACGACGCCCCATCGCAACTGGCGTCTTCTGAGAATCTTCCGTCACCTCATTATGCAAGCTTTCTTTGGCTGATGAGGAAGAGCGCGAAGAACGGTTGGAGCGTTGTGAGGCAGATGATGACTGTGGTGGCACATCTGCAGGCGGGGGCGGTCGAGGAGAAGCGTCTTGTGAGCGGGAGTGTAGAGCTGCCATATAGTTTGTCGCATGGTCGGGAGGTGAAGTCGACGGCTTGAAGATATCAGCATGAGCGACATCAGTACCCACTACAGGCTCAAGGGACGTCTTTGAAATCTTAGGCTTCAAGACTGGGCTCGCACCTGGCCCCTTGGAGTCGACACTAGTCGAAGATGCGGAAGCCTGCGGGTTGGTGCCTGTCTTGCCAAGCTTACGCCCAAAGAGTCCTGTTGGTGTTGGTGTTGATTCCATGACGGGAATGGTATGGCTCTTCTCCAAAGGTCGACTTTCGTCTGTGAGATCAGGATTTCCATCTAGCCGACTAACAGCTCCCACGTCTCCTGCCGCAGCTACGATACTCTCAGCATCTTCAGATGGAATTGTGGCATCATCTCCTTCAAAAACACCACCTCGCCACTTCTTGTGCTCCGTCTTAAAGAAAGGCAGATCATCCCAGAACGGCAACACAACTGTCTCTGCAATAACTTCCTTGATACGGTTCTCGATTTGGCGGAGGATGACCGTGTACGTGATCTGCCTCGTACTGACGACCGGTTCAATATCCATCTCCATCTTGGGCATGCTCTGGAAAGTGACCCAGACTCGGTTGCTCGGTGGTGGCTTGATCTTGAACAACATATGGCCTTCCGCTCTCTTGAGCACAGCTGCAAGAACAAGGTTGACCTCTCGTGCTTTGAACCTGGCACCGAGATCGATCTTTGCCGTAGCGGCGATCTCAATACGAGCGTTTCCTGAGTACTTGACATCAGCCTCAACAACACACTCTCCTTCTACAGTGAGATCTCTGAGTTTCAAGTTGGTAAAGTAGGGTGCTGCATCGCCGGTATCAATTCCTTGGATGGTAATGTTTGTGAGGAATGCAGGTTTCTTGACACGAGAAATCTTTTTAGTGAGCTTCTCTCGAATGAAAGCTTCGATGTCTTTTGTCTTGTTGATTCCCAAAAAGACCCGTCCAAATAGTGCGTTTATCCATCTCGAATGGGCATTCTCTTCTGTGGAGTGGAGCTTCTGAACCAGGGAGATGATGTTCTTGACATCAAAGTGTAGAGGCTTAGGTACTTGGCCATCTACCCCATAGCTCTGCTCTTGGTTTTTGAGCAGAGCAAAGTAGAAGTCTTCCTTGGCTGAACAGTTTTCCGAGAAGAGGTAGAAGGGTTTCGAGACAGGGCTGTCAGGACCCAGGTCGGCGCCAGCTTGCTTTCGGGATAGTCGGATCGCATTTCGCTTGATAAAGAGTTCACCTTCTGGTGTGACATCGCCGCCCGAGTATATGCTTATTTCGTGGTATGCTAGAGAAACAACATGTCGCACTTCGACTTGTTCTTCATCGTCGAACAACATAAGGTGGCCATGTCTGGTTGCAGGTCAGCAAGGGACGTTCGGGAATGCGGGGCATGGATAAGCTGCACAAACCTCAAGACCACATAAAACACATTGCCCGCGTTCTTGGGCCGCTGACTTGTGGTGTTGCTATTGTTGTCCAAAGGTCCTGGAGCAGGTTTCCTCTCAAAGATGCTTCGGTACATGGTCTGGTAGACGCTGGGACTTGGAGAGGCCACGGTTGTAGAGCCGACCGGGGTCGAACGTTCGATGGGCTTTGCGTTGATGCCCATAGGCGTGTACTCTCTGCATACGGCAAAGAAGCCGGCGGCTACATCGAGGTCGTTTTCGTGTGCGCGGTTGTCCTTCTTGTGCGACCGCTTTGCTGCCTCGAGGGCGGTTGTATCATCGCCCTTCTCGACAATATAGCTGTATTTGGTCTCGTTCGGGTCGGCATCGTCGACGACGGGGGAGGTATAGAAAATAAACGCCAGTATAGATACGACAACAAGCGGAACAAACGTCAAACCACCCAGGACGTATGCCACGAGAAGAGACTTGAAGCTAGCCATGGCTCCGAATGCCGGAGCCACAGAGGCTCACGATAGAGGGAGCTTGTGCGCAAGCTTAAGAGGGGCACTACAGCCTCGACTCTCCTGTAGCTAGAGGGCACAGCAATAAAGAGAAAGACGCATCGGAGGGATCGAAGAGAAGTCGGTTATTTTCTGAAGGGAGAAGAGTTGTCGATGTTGTTCTTGGTTGGGGGAGGCGGAATGATTATACGCGGAGTAACTTGATAGGCTGAAGGGTGAGTGTAAGTGACACCGCTAGAGGTAGAGGTACATACCTCTAAGCTGACGGCTACTAACTACTACCTACGTCATGTGATGAGTCCACTGGCTGACAGCCCTTCAAGTGGCCCCCACCGTTCGAGACCACTATTTATGGAGTTAAGAGGTAAGAGACCGAAAGGACGGTCCATCAAAAGGTGCTTGAGCGGGTCTAGGGTTTGTAGAATGTCGTTGAGATTTTGTGAATCAAGTTACTGTTATACTAGTGATCGCGGCTTAGTTTATCTATATACAAATCCATCTGGGCGGTTTACATGAGGTGCAGTATCTCGTAGTCTAAGAACTAACGCCAAGGCCAAGTGACCAACGGTGGAAGTACTAGTTCCTCCCATCTTGAGTGGGCTGAGGTACGTACCTCTGTAGCATGGAAGTCCGCCTCACTGAGACCTGAAACCCAAAACCCAGTGGAGGAATCACCAGGTCTTGTCTTTGAGTGGAGGTTGCATCTGACCAGCATCAAGTGGAAATCTGTCCTTGGGCTCAAGAACGTGTGAGCAGTCCGTTGAGGCTCAAGCAAGCCTGTGGATATTACTCAGGGCTTTATACGAACAGGGTTGACGGAGGACAGCATAACCTTGGTTGAATTCACGAGGCCATTAATATATAAAACAAAATCTCATTCAGTCATCATGACCCTCGCCTAATAAATGTCTCTAACACATCATGTCTATCTGCAAGCCCCTTCTTCTCTTCTGACCACAGCTCCGAGAACATTACATCAATCAATACGTCTCAGGCGTACCTAGTACTGACCGACACTCGACAGCCTCCGGATTGTACAAAATGACAAAACTCCTGTAGGTCCCCAGCATCCCATGCGCTGATCCGATCGAGAGAGGTTTGCTCAAACAAATAACGTGTTGACTAAAAAATGTGGTGGTTGTGCTGTTGCTGCTGTTTTTTTGGTGTTTTTCCGTCTCCGTCGATTCGGTTGTCGAACGGTAGATCTAATTGCGAGTGCGTACAATATTATCGAGAAAAGAAATGACAAATTTAGGAAAAGTGTGACAAGTCGTAGCCAATGGTTGGCTTCAGTAGGTGATTATAGTCTTTTGAGTGCCGTGATCCCAGGTTCGTTGGCGAGGATTCGCAGCGAAAAAAAAGTCAAGAAAATCATAAGTATCGTGAAAGTCCGTAAGGAAGTCGGTCGTAACAGTTGGAGTTTGCCATACAACGGTGTAATGGTCGAAAAGGTGGTCTACAGTAAATGGAAATGTTGCGTTGTGCATGTCTCAGCTTACACTCGAGAGCGTAGAGAAGACATGGTGGTATGGGAGTGTGTAAGTCCTGGATGCGAGTGCGTATGATTGTTGGAGTGACGACCTCGCTTGGAGAAATGGTGGAGAGTTCCGACATCATGCTTGCCTAAAGGTTTGTTAGTTTAAACTCTTCTTTCATATAATCATTTTGCACTCACCATCGCAGCATGCTCGGACATTCTCGAGACGGTCAGCTTCCCTATCCTGCCGCTCGATGATTTCCCTCACATCCTCAGCACTATCATGTGCCTCGCTGGCTTCATAAATGTTAACGTTCTGTGCGCTAGCACCGCGGCCACGGCGGCTCGAGAACGTGCCAGACAGCTGGCTTCCCTTCCAATAACCACTCAACTTGCTCAGCGTTCCAGTGGGGCGCTGAGGCTGTGCCTTGGGTGTCAAAGTTGGAATGTTCATCGACATACCAACAGCGGGCGACTCATTGCGGGTTGTTCGGGAGTTGTAAGACGACAGAGAAGCGGGAGCTCCAGGTCGAGTCCCATTAGCCGCGCGTTGACCAAACTGGGGGTTGAATTCGTCCACATCCTCACGAGTAAAGTTCTCCGCAATGTCCTCGACATTAGCTTGTTCATTGTTGGTGCGGAGTAACAGGTACGAGAGCGCATTGAACCATGTCTCGTGTCGCTGCCCCGTGGTGCAGGTGAATTTGACTGTTCTGCCAGGAGAAATGATGACCAAGCTCTTACGATGGAGTCCTGGGGGGTTGGGGTTATCGTCGGTAACGACACGGACAGCCTCGATAGGTACGCTCTTGGCCTTGAGTTCAGCGCGACCGGCAGACGAGGGGTCTCGGTCACTCCAGTACAGAGTTCTGGTGTATGGGTGAACCCAGAAGTAGCGGCGATGTCGGTTCTCGGACATCTCACCACGACCTGTCTTGCGGGTGTACTTCCACAGATACTCCCCGATCATGGTCTGGGTAATAGCCTGAATCATGCGGGGATCAGTGTTGGGTCCAAATCCAGTGGCATCCATCATTTCACCAGGACGCATGTTGAATCGAGAGTCAAGCTCTGAAGCAAATGAGGATACGGACGACTTTCGGGACATGTCTGTAAGCTTGGCTGGCGACTGACGTCCCAGTTCGCCATAGCCGCCGCCGTTTCGAACAGCACGAGGTGTAGGTGTGCCTCGAGCTGATGATGGCGAAGGAGCTCTGCGTCCGGGAGTAGTTGGCCTTTGCTTGAGTGCAGAGGCTGGCCACAGGGGTGGTCCCATGTTGCCCTGAGTGCCGTGGGACGAACCAGTTCGTGCAGCCTCAATGACTTGGCGATGGTTCTCAGGCAGGGGAGGCGCATCTTGGATGGATGCTCGGCCACTCCTAGAGCTACCAGGTCGGCGGATGGAGCTCGTATCAAAGACATCGTCGGTGTCTCTGCCTTGGCGGATAGGACTCTCAAAGATCTCTTGTGATCGGCGGATTCTGACTGTACCAGTTGTGCCAGCGGTTCCTGGAGTTCCAGGAGTGGCGTTTGACAGGTTCTTCTCAAAACCAAAGACAGGTTGAGCTCGAGCCTTGAACATGGCGTCGATGGCATCAGCTGTAAGGGCAGTTTGAGCACCCTGGTCGCTCATGGGAACCAGAGGCTTATTGGGAAGAACACTTGAGTTGAGCGGCAGCTCTCTGAGTGGTCGCTGAGAGTCAGGTGTCGCAGGTTCAGGAGTATCGTTTGGCGACTGGCTATTCTCATCTTCAGCCATGAGAGGCGACGATCCCTGATCGATGTCCCGGCTAAGTGAAGATCCAGTGGCCTTGTTGTTTGGTGTCTTGGGCACATCTCTCTCCATGAAGGGCGAGTTCATGTCACGAGGGAGGATGAAACCATCTCGCTTAGGGGTTCGGGGCGAAATGGGGAGGGTCTCGACAGACTCGATGGTAGAAAATCCGAAAGAGGGCATAGTAGGCGTCTTGTGCACCGGGCTGATGGGTTCAACACCTTCGGTAGCAATGGAAGACATGGCTAGAGTTGGTGGTAACGGTAGCGGTTCAAGAACAGGCTTCACGTGCTCGGAGGCGATGCCAGACAAAGCCAGGGCAGGTGCAGGTTCGGATACTGGCACCACATGTTGCGTTGAGAGATCAGACAACACCAGCGTGGTGGGGGTTGGTGGAAGTTGCTCCTTTGGTTCACAGTCCTCAGCATAAATAGAAGACAGGTTAAGCATTGGCGGAGGAACCACCTTCTCTGGCTCACTGATCGGCTCGACAGACTCAACGGCAATGGACGAAAGAGCCAGATCGGGAGCAGGAAGGTCGGTTGGCTCGACATACTCTCCCTGAATGGCAGAGATGGTAAGATCAGGCACAACTGGCTCGGGAACGGGCTCAATGACTGGTTCAACATGTTCGCCGTGGATTGTCGAGATGCTGAGCTGAGGGACAATCGGTTCAGGGACATGTTCGGCAATTGGTTCGACAGATTCACCAACGATTGCGGACATAGCGAGCTCAGGCGCCTTGCTAGCAACAGGCTCAACATGCTGTCCTTGGATCAGAGAGAGGCTCAACTCAGGAGCTGGAGGCAGAGAGGGAGCGACGAGCGCGGGAACCACGGGCTCGGGCTCAGGTTCCGCAATTGGCTCGACATGCTCACTTCGAATGGTTGACATGAGGAGCTCAGGAGGAGGCTGCTCCACAACTGGCTCAGAGATTGGTTCGATATGTTCTCCCCTGATAGAAGAGATGCTGAGTTCGGGAGCCTTGTGCGCGACTGGCTGAACATGTTCGCCAACAATCGTCGACATTGACAGGGCCGGAGGTGGTGGCATGAAGATAACTGGCTCAATGGGTGGTTCGGCGATAGGCTCGACGGATTCCTCCACGATAGTGGAGAGGCTCAGAGTCGGACGAGGGATCTCCGGCTCTGCGATGGGCTCAACCATCTCCGAACGAACAGTAGTCATTGTAAGCTCAGGTGATGGCATCTCAGGCTCAGCAATGGGTTCAACTTGCTCAGTGACAATGTTTGTCAGGGACAGGTCGGGAAGAGGAGCTTCAGGCTCTGCCTTGGGCTCTAAGCTGTGAGCTACGATACCCGACAAGCTGAGCGCTGGTGGGAGGACAACAGGCTCAGCATGAGGCTCCAGCTGTTCAGAAATGATCGAAGTCATAGTCAAATCAGGAAGAGGAATCTCAGGCTCCGCAAGAGGAGTAAGATCTTCAGTCTTGATGGAAGAAAAGCTGAGAGCAGGAAGAGGACTCTCGGGCTCAGGCAAAGGCTCAATGCTCTGGTTGTAGAGAGGCGTGAATGTCAGAGCTGGAGGTGTAGGAGAATCCTCGATTTCTTCTCTAGGCTCGATATCCTCCGAAGTGATCGAAGACATGCTCAACGTGGGAGGTAGGATAGGAGGGAGCATAGTAGGAGGGGCAGGGAACTGAGCCAACTTCTCCTCCATGTCAGGATCGTGTTGCGCGCCAGCATCGCTATAGACCATGGAAATTGGTCTGGAATCAGCATGGCTGTCATCAAGCGGCCAGGAAGGAACCGCACGATCGCCAGATGGTCCAACAACTGAAGCCATTGATCTTGGTCGGCGAATAGCGGCCACGACGCTCACAGGAGATCCGGTCATGGACTCATCATCTTCCGTCATGACTCCAGTGGTGACCATCTGAGAAGTCTCAATACCTGTCAGTCTAGGCATGATCTTGACAGGATCTGTCATCACACCGCTGTCAACCATAATGACCTTGGGCATAGGAGGCACTGCGGGTGGTGGTGATGCTCCTCCTCGGCCGATGGAACCGGGAGTAGTGGAGCGAGCACGTCTACGGCTGGGTGTGCCAGGGCCGGCTGACTCGTCGTCGCTACCGTCGAAGTCTTGAAGCTCGGCAAACAAACTTTGGCCAGCTTGAGGAGTTCCATCTCGGCTGCTCGCAAAACTCATAGGGCTGCTCTGGAAAGGAGGCTCCTCGCTTTGTTGTCTGGACGAGCGGTTGAAGATGCTACGGCTCATACGGAAACGGCTGCTGCGTTGAGATCCGATAGTACCAGTTGGTGTCCTTATGTGAGTGAAGTCATCCTCGTCGGCCGACGTCGATGCTGTGCTGTGCAGAGAGTTGCTGCTCGCGTGACGAGCGAAACCAGCAGGCAATCGTGGGGCATTCTTCATCCTACCAAAGCCCCGAGTTGTACCCTCGGTCTCGGTCTCAGCATCACTCCCTGATATTTCTTCGTTCACTGTCTGGAAGTCCTCAGTCTCGGTGGCACGCTCATTGGCTGTCTCAAATGCAGACTCGCCGCCCTCATTGGCAGTATCAAATTGCTCAGTATCCGTAGGGTGAGCGGACTCGATACTTGGGAGAATCGTATAGCTGCTGTTGCTCAGAGGGGATCTAGTGCTCAAAGGCGAGACGGACACGCGAGGTGATACATCATGCTGATCCTCCCACTCAGCGTCGTCGGTAATAACCTCTTGTCTGCTAGAACGGAATGATCCGAGAAGGCGGGGAGGCTTCTTAAATTCCTTAGACTCCTGTTTGCGGGTTCGTCGATGAGATTTGTGTTCGCCTGCATCGCTTCGTGCTTTTTCAAGGTCATCGCGAAGATCCTGAATGATGCGCCTAAGCTCCAGCTTCTCTGTCTTCTCTCGGTGGAGGAGACCCCGTTGGCTTTGAATAGTACGTTGAGCGTGGTGGAGAGATGACTTCATAGTCTCGGTCTCAAGCATGGCATGGCGAGGAGTACCCTTGATGGGGGACTGAGGCGGCGAATGTTCAGGTGTGAGATGGTCGGTAGATGATTCGAGATCATCATCGCTGGGGCGCAAGCTGGGCTCCGATTCTGTAACAGTTCGACGTTGGGATGCAAAGGCCCTGGCGAGCTCTTGATTTTGGCCAGTAAGGTCATCAATCCTGCGCTGCATAGCGGCACGCTCGCCTTCTGCCATTGCAATGTTGCGCTTGACAGTTCCGAGCTCGATGTCGTGTTGCTTGACGGCAGCGTTGTGTTGGTCGATCAACCGTGCGTGGTTCACCTTGACCTCATCAAGCTCACGCTGCGCGGTAACCTTTTCAGTCTTGATGACATTGAGGGACTGGTTGAGCTTCTTCTCACGGTCCAGTGCCTCCTTATGTTGAGCGGAAAGTTCTTGCAACTTGGTCTCCAGATTCCAGTTCTCCTCCTTGTATCGGTTCTCGCTTTCGTCCAGAGTCTTAGCGCGCTGTTGGAATCCTTCTGATTCAAGCTCAAGTCGCGACTTGTCGGATTTCAGGTCCTTAACCTCTTCATCTCGTTCGGCAAGCACCCCTTGAAGATTGCGAACTTGTGCGATAAGGGAGGTGCTGATTTCGGCGGCGAATTCGATATCATGAACTCGGTTGGAGGGTTGGTTGCGAATCTTGCGATTAGGAACACTGAGCTTTGTGGGAGACCCAGTTGCTTGACTCTCGAACTTGGACGGGCTAACAGATCGCTATAAGAAAACGTGTCAGTGTTTTGCCAAAGGTTGTGTGAACATTGGAAATGCAGCAGCGACATACTCTACCGCCCTTGCTCTCGGGCGCAAAAGGGGAACTGGGGTTGGCTTCATTGCTGGGAACCCTCTGCTTGGGCAACAAATTCCGTGCGGACTCTCTAGCTAAACTGTTGAACTCCTTCTCGATTCCAACCATTCGCTCACGAAGTTCTTGCGATAGTTCTTCTCCTGTCTCCACCTTCTCGATCTCCTGAAGTTGCTCGGCGAGTTGTTTGCGCTGGTTTACCAAGGCGGTACCCAGTTTTCCGGCCTCCTCGAGGCGTCGATCGGTCTCCTGCAAATGAGCCTCAAGGGCTCGCCTTGCGGATTCTGGCGAGGCAGGGCCAGATGTGAAGAAGTCATGGTCGTAATTTGAGTATCGGTGGTGGGCGGGCGCGGGTGTGCTGGTGACGAATGGATCGTGCTGCCCTGCGCCAGGTGCGGGCAAGCTTGGCTTGTCGGAAGCCAGTGACGAGGCCATATTTGCAGAACAAAGTGGCCCTCTGCCGAGGGAAAGCTTCCTCAATCACGCCTTGAAACCATCAAGAGGCGCAGACGGACGACGTTGCAGGCCCGTCGCGGGGAAGATGGCTTTTTGGTGTGGTGAGGGTTCGAACGTGTTGTTGTGTTTGTTTGTTGAAAGAACGGGGTACCTCTGCTACAGTACCAGTAATTGATTAGAGCTGGCGTGTGCCGCAAGCCGCAGACCAGTTAGATTGCAGCAAAGCAATCTGCAGGGAGAGGGAGGGAGCGTAAGATTGGAACTAGGTACTGTAAAAAAGCAGACCCGGCTGCGAGAAAAAGAAACACAATTCCCACAGAAAAAAATTAATGTGACAGAAGTAAAAAGATACTGAAAAACAATGAGTTTGAGTGGCGGTGGAAAATAGACCAAATAATGAGTGTGATGAAGCGCGAACGTCGTCGACAGAAAATGCCCAGAGGTCGCGCGAGTGAGCGAGTGAGAAAGTGTCTAATTATTGACACACCCGATCTCTCAAATGCGCGCCAGCGACGGTAGTCAGGTACCGTGGAAGCAAAGAGGTGCACACTGCACGACACAGTGGGTTGTACCAAGGTCAGTAGTGGAGCGACCCCTGCTGGTTAAGCGTCGCAGGTGTCGGAGGCCAGGCGAGGCTGTTTGGTCGTAGTGAGCAGCCCTCTTGGAATATGTCCCCTAGAGTTATGCGACCTAATTGCTCATTCCCGAATGGAATTTGGCAGCTGAAGGAGCTTCAACGGCCGAAAGCGTGTATACGTACAGCAAGTTACTATACGTTACCACTAAGGGGCGTTCTGCCACCAATGCAACCAAGCGAACGGCGACAAAGGAGGCGTAGACAAAGTTCCCAGCAGCGACGTGAGCGGTCGACGAACGAAGTTGCCGTGAAAGAAGACGAAGGAGAAGAAACGAGCCCAGACTCAAGAGAGGAAAGGAAGATAGCTCTGCTAAAGGTACCTGACCCTCAGGTGGAGTCTGCTCTGACAAGAAAGTCACTTTCTAATTCCAGAGTGGACTGGGGTGGATCGTCTGATTCCAAGGGCGGCCGGCCGGTGACGTTTGAGGTTTCGTGAGGAATTGGGTTCGCCCTTGTAACAAGGACCGAGGTTGGCTGAAATACGAAGTTGCAGAGAGAACAGGAAAAGTATAATGAAAGTCGAAACTATGCAGATGCACTAGAGAAACGAGATATTGGATTCGTAGCAATCAAGCTTCACGAGAGTGAAAGGCAAGCAGCAGAAGAGATGGTGAAAGAAATTGACGTCGAAAAGACGAGCCGCTATAGAGCAAGACTTTCTGAGAATCGGCTTTGAAGGAATGGATGGCCCCGGATCGAAGACCTAAAGGTGAGGAGAGTCTCGAAAGGGGGACGAAGATGCCGAGTGATTGGTAGAGGGCATCCAGACTCCTGAATTAGACGCGCTACCTTTGAGGTTCCGGCAGTCGCCTATCGCCCGTCGGTATCGTCTGTCGGAATGGTCGCTGTGGGTTAGTATTAGGACTTAAGAAAAGAGGTCGAAGACGAAGAAGAAATTAGGATTAGAGAGGGGACGAGGTTAAGGTAAGGAGAATGGAAAAGACGGGAGGTGAAGCTGAATGAGGACACTCCCGCTCTTCCTTCTTTTTCTTCTTTCTGCTATCAATGACGGGGTCAAGCAGGGAACAGGCTCCAGCTCGTGGGCTGTGCGTTTATGGGAACTGAGCTGGCTACTGGAGAACTTCAAGCTATGGGCAATCCTCCCACGAATGAATCTACGGTATGTTGCTATTCTCGAGCTGCCCTTGTTCAGTGGATATCAACGTCCTGCACGGTACCTAATGATTTCCGCTTTTTCTCCCCTGCGTACCTACGTCAAGTTGCCTACTTACCGAGATGCACATGGGCAATATTGACATGGGACCTTTTGCCCTAGTCTGCTGCTGACTGCAGATTTCTCTTGTGCCCTTTCGGCTGGTCTGAGGTTACTTAACCGGGAATGAGAGTCCTATTTGACTGGGATGAGCGTGGAGTCGTAGTGGAACGTGGAGAGTGGGGCAGCGGACGGACATGAAGACACCGCAAGACTGATACTGTAGCTGTAGCTAGCTCTCCCTCTAGTCAGGTACGCCGATGGACTAACTAATTCTAAGAGATGGTGTAAAGCTCACTCTATTGTTTGTTGTTGTTTTAATTCCTGTTTACATTGTTGTTGTTATTGTTGTTCATCAGCTTGGTTCTCTATAGTAGAGTATCCCATCCACGTCCTGCAATTCCATTGCAATGACCATAGAGGGGTCTGTGAAGCGACGTCGAGAAGGGGTCATACAAGGATACGCTAAGTGGCTACGTTGGTAAGGGAATTGATTTGCAATGCTACTGTACGCTACCCGCTATCCTCATCCCAGCTTCATCCGCGTTGTGTGATTTGTCTCGTACCCTGCTGACCCGTTGTGAAGCTGTCAAGCATGAATGGATGAACGATCACATTGACCGCATATTGAAATCAGCCAACGCATGTATCTTTCTATATCAACATAAACATTCGCTCTCATTCTCAATCTCACTCTCCGCTTCCGGTTTGCTTCACTCCACGACCATGATAGGTTCAAGTGTCATGCTAAACTAACAAACCCTAGCCTCGACCTTGCCATGGCGCTGAGGCGCTCACGGGGCTTTTCTCAAGTCGTGAACAGCTGCCAATCTTTTGTTAGTCGCCGTTGTGCTCTTAATGGCGCAACGCCTCGTCTCATAGGCTGGCTGAGCTTCCAGCCCATCCTTCTAGGAGCTGCCGAAGCCTTTCAGGCCGCTAACAGAGCCGCACGAGCCAAATGATGCTCACTTGGTGTGTTTTTCTAAAGTGATTTTCCGGTATTGAGTTCAATTGTAGGCATTGTCCTTGTTTACTTGGACTGTCTGTGTAGCAATGGCTTAACTATGCATTGCAACTCTGAGGTGTCATCGAGAGCGAGGCTGCGGGGTTTATGCGAGCGATAAAGCATGACTAAATTATGCTGCATATGCATGTGCATGTGAAGCTATCTAGAAGTAGTAATAAACAAATAAACAACACCAACGCGGTGTCGTGATATTGACTTTCGGTATAGAGATATGGAAGTCAACAGCATGACACCAATGGCAAAATACGATATGGATTTGTTTATCTAGCGTCACATGCCGTCATCATTGAGAATCACACGCACAAAAAGTTCAGCACACGCTTGAATCCTCAACGGCTCCGCATAAACACCCTCATTCATCTCATTTCTCTGCCAAGGTTGTGCTTGACCAGGATCTCTGCTCGGCCAATTACGCTTAGCTGCCAGCTCAAACCTGGCCTGGTCTGGTTAGTTGACCGTGGTGGGGGGGTATTTTAGTGTTGGGAAGCTCATTTGGGTGTTTTCTTTGGCTTTTTCGGAGAGATGGGATAGATGATCAGATCTGTGTTTGGGGGTGCCCGCGATCGATCGAGACCACGTCCAAAAATAAAATGGCAAAAACTAAAGTAAAGTTTTTGCCCGCAATGGATCTCTGATTGTCGAGCTCTTTGCTCCGTGTGGATGATACGAGATGCATTGGCTTATGAACTATTGTTTGACGGCTTGGCCAATTGCAGCTCTGTGGTTGACTCTTCTGCAGACACGTCACGCACAGCCTCATGTCCTCATATCGCTTCCATGCACTTCTCGAGATCCGACCAAACATAGCACTTTTCTGCGGAGTGATAGTTCATGTATCATGCGGGGGGAAGGGTCTTCCTACACTTGCTACGATCCTGGGCTTGATAGTAATGTAAAGTAGCGCGCGGAGTACGTGTCATCTATCTCGATTAGAATCAGTCGATCGTAGTGCATGAAATGTTGAGGTCCATTTGACGTTATCCATCGCCAGCCGTTCTTCCGACCCAATAGTACCTAGCGTGACCATAACGAATAATTGCACATGAATTATTCAACTGGCATGTCTTGATGGCTGTAAAAAGCCATGCTCAACCCCAATTTGGAAAATCCGAAAAAAAACGATAAACAATATAGGGTAGTCGGGGTTGTGTCGTGACTCAATCGCGAAACGGCGCACCGTGTCACGTGCTTCATCCAACTGTCGTTGCTATCGTATAAGGGACTCACCGAGACCGTACGTGCAATGAACAAACGAGTAACATGACAGTTTCTGCCAGAGGCTGAGATTGAGTACTATTGTCAACGTTTTGAAGGCCTCTTTGTAGCTTTGTTTGAGTCTATCCACTGGAGCATGTCTAAAAGCACATTGGGTCCCCGTTGAAACACACAGCATGGTCAACTTTTACGAGAAGAGGAAGCTGATTCAAAACTCGTATACATCAAAATCTCGCGCCATAGACAGCAGTCCGTGACATCGACTTACAGCCAAAACCCATCAGTTATGTGCTGGGAGCTCAGCCCTTACGTTATAGCCCTGAAACTGATGTCCACATAATTCCGCGGATGTCGGTTCATAGTTGGTAGGTGGTGTTTGCTTATCTCCCATAGCAGCTTTCTCATTTTTGCTCATCCTCCATAGAATATACACCACTGCACCAGTCACGATTGCTCCAAGGCCGACACCAGCCCCAATCCCCGCCTTGGCGCCAGTTGAAAGTCCTGGAGTCACCTCGGATGAATCTGACGTGTCTGATCCCGAAGTCATTGAAGTAAACGCTTCGCTTGTGACAGTGGTAGACGTGGACTTTGTAGTCGTGGCCAATGATCCAGCAGTTTCTGTGGCTGCTGCGGTGGTGAATGTCGATTCGTCGCTGAACATTGTACCAACAACAGTATATTCGGTTGCCTTACGGTCCCATGTCGCCCAGACCTCGGGATTAGATGGAAGCACATGGAATCTGCCGACACCATTATTACAGCAGTCGGGATTGTGGTCACAGCAGTATGATGTATCGCTGTTCGTGACGTTCGAGCATGATACTAGATCGGTTCCTCCTGTGTCCGCACCTGAATAATGTCAGTACGACCGCCAAGTCTTCCAGAAGAACCGTTTCCTACTGAGACAGAACATGGCACACTCGGGAGATGCCCAGTTATTATCTGTACAAGAACCTCGCATCGTATTCCCGTCAGTTCCAATGCAAAGTTTGTTCGATAGACACTTTGCGCCTAGTCCCCCGGCATAACAAACGCTCTCCTTTGCGCCGGGATCACAGGGGAAATCATTGGCCTTGATTTCGTTAGGGTAGTAGCAATTGCTAGCAGCAAGACGTATATGTATGGAGCTAAGAAAGAGGAAGATGAAGATGAACCTTGTCATCGTGGTAAACAGATCGCACATAGACTTGAGCAAAGGGTCACGTGTACTATATGAGAAAAGGAAAGGGAGAAAATTGAAGAGTTAAAAATAAAAACACCAAGGCAGGAGGAACATCCAGCAAAAGGCAGAGCAGGACAGCTAGGGGATGCCTTGATAACAGAGGGTCTGGATGGCAAGGTTTGCTTCTTTCGTTAAGTGTATCGGCTATACTCACATCGGCAGTTTCGCGTAACACATCAGAAACTACATGAAGCTGCGAAGGTAACACTGTATTACACAACGGAAGAGAATACGAGCTTAGATGAGTAAGGTAAACTGCTGCTTCCACTAAATCATTACTAACCAGCGCCTACACTTCGAGACATATCTGGTGAGAATAGATGCTCTGTCGGCAGCAGAGATCAACATCAAGCAATATCATGACATCTTGACTTGTGTATTAACGATATGTGAAGTTGTAGTGGGTGGCAGAAGGGGGCTGGCTATTGGCTGCATCCACGATGCGATGTCCCGACATGGCCGGAAAAGGGTAACTTTGGGGACGGCCCCACCCAGATCCAGGGGGACCCCATGTTGCCGCGATTAAGGGTTGATAGGGCTGAGGGAGAGTCCAGCTACAGTACCTATAGTTCCGTCTTACATTGACCACGTCGTGTCAATTTCTCCCAATTCACAGGCTCAACTCGGTCACAATGTTGTCGTCGGCGTTGACGCATAAGAAGTACTTCTATGTTCTTCTGGCAACGGCCGTGATCTTCATCCTGTTAGCTGGCAACTATGTGTACAACGACCGAATAAGTTGTTAGTCGTTGTCTTGCTCACGCTTATCTTGGATTGAATGCTGACTTGCAATATAGCACATGCAGCAAGCAGCTTACCCCAAGAGCCGCTGCCGACATCTTCAGATGTACCCAAGCAAGAGCCTTTTCCTCAAAAGATCTGGCAAAGTTGGAAAGACGATTCGGAGAATCCCACAGATCGAACAGTTGGCTTTCCCCATCAATGGCGCGCAGTGAACCCAGACTGGCGATACGAGCGCATCACTGACACCAACATCAATGCCTATGTTCTGGACCGCTTCGATACCAGTATCTCTGACGTTTTCACGAGCCTGCAGGACCCGATCTTAAAAGCCGATTTCTTGCGCTACCTAATACTGTGGCGCGAGGGTGGTGTATGGGCAGATATCGACGTCTATCCGCACCAGCCCGTTTCAAAATGGGTCCCAAAGCGATATCAAGAAAAAGCGAATCTGGTAATCGGTATAGAAAATGACCACCATAAGCAGCCCATTTGGCCCGGATCCCCGTATTCCGTGCAGCTATGCCAGTATTCCGTGCTGGCCAAGCCAAATCATCCAGCCATCGAGACGGTCGTCGATCAAGTGACTCAGGACCTCAAGAAACTTCTTGCGTCCAAACAGCCTGGTGAGGCAGTCTCTTTTGAAGATGTTATGGCCACCACCGGGCCGTTCGCCTTCACTAAAGTCCTTATGGACTACTTCAAGGAGATGACGGGCGTGGAACACACTGGCGACGAGCTAGATAGACTTGCGGAGCCTCGCTTGATCGGCGATGTGCTAGTTTTACCTAAGGACAGCTTCGGATGGCTGCCGCAGGAGAATACCCATGAGAAAGGGGATCCAAACATCCTCGTCGAGCATTTGTTTATCGGATCATGGCGAGATGGCCATCCGGGCTAAGAAGACAGAGGGCAGCAATGAATTATAGCGGCCGTCGTAGTATGGAAGGCGTTGTTTGGCGTTTTGATATTGAAAACGTGGGAAGCGAAGCGCTTAGAGACAACAACAGACAATGGCCAGAATGTGTTTCATGATGAATAGATAAGATCATTGGGTTTTTGCGGACAAGTGTATCCTATGGTACAGAAATTTCGCACGACCAGCCGAGCCAGATCAGGTAGAGTCGAACACATCATCGAATGAGGAAGTGCAGCAATCTATGTACACAGAAAAAAGTATGTGTGATTCTGAAGGATGTGGTTGGTTGTCCCATGAGACGCCAAAGCTACGCGCGATCACATGACCCTTTCCAGATTCCTCCATCTTGAATTAAGAAAGTTTGATTTCCAATCGGCAACCCGTCGCAATTATAACCACACTCATTAATTCGAAGTTGACCACCAAAAATCCACAAACATGGCCGATTCAACGACAGAACCACAGGCGCCCGTCGCTGTCTTCAAGAAGCGAGGCGCAAAGGGGAAAGCAAACCTGCGAAAGCGACCCGCGACGCCACCTCCCGCCGATAGCGACGGTAGCGACTACTCATCATCAGAAGACGAGTCCGGCCAGCGCGTCAAGCGGCGCAAGAAGACCGCCACTGTCACAGCATCCTCAAAAGACGTAGCGACAGGGAAGAAGGATCTTTCTGCTACAGTTTACTCGGCGGATCGCAACGTACCTATCACAAGTACCAACGATGCGACCAAACACAGCAACTGGTACGATGAAGACTCCAAAGACGAGCTCTCAGCAAAGAACCTCCTAGGCTCAGCGAGAACTACCGCCAAGGATTCACAACCAGATGGAACATACAAAGGACTCGCAAACCAGACGACATTTATTCAGAAGAACCCCGACGCCCCCAATCGCGCAAAGGGTCCCATCAAAGCCCCCACAAATATTCGAACCATCACAGTCATGGACTTCAAGCCCGATATCTGTAAAGACTACAAGAAGACTGGCCACTGCGGATTTGGAGACAGTTGCATCTACTTGCATGATCGAACAGACGTCAAACAAGGCTGGCAGCTCGACAAAGAGTGGGAGGAAGTCACCAAGGGCAAGAAGAATCTGGGCGGCACCATTGTGGCGAGCGCGAACCGCGACAAGAAGGAACAGGTCCCCGAGGATGAGGCAGAGATAGCAATGCTGGAGAAAATCCCATTCGCCTGCATTATATGCGAAGAGTCTTATAGAGAACCTGTCGTGACGAGGTGTGGACACTACTTTTGCGAGCCATGTGCTCTTAAGAGATACAGAAAGGACCCGACATGCGCGGCATGTGGGGCTGGCACGAATGGAGTGTTTAATTCAGCAAAGAAACTGAAGAAGTTATTGGAGAAGAAGAGGGAACGCGAAGAGAAGAAGAAGAAGAAGAAAGTAGAGGAAGAGGCCAACGAGGAGCAGTGAAGCATATACTGAGGTTATACCGATGCATTTTGATGGAGTAAGGATTGCTATGGAGATGAAGAAGAAAGATACCACGACACTCTGAATGGAACATTTGACCAGTCTATAACATAAACATATATCACTCATTGTCCATTATACTCTATTGTTCTCGTGATTCAAACATCAGACTCGATCTCATCATCTCGAGAGAGGCTTATGGAACGCACGTGAACAGACCTTCTGGAAGATGACGTGCATCTTGATAAGATAAGCCCACCCTCGACTGACAGGTCAGACCCACTCCAACCATCTTGGTGTTCTCTGACTGGTTATTCCCCGCGTCACGGCCAATGAGGGGTCCAGGCACACGCACCCTCCACCTCCATGTGATCGCCTCATCAGTGAGTGAATCCTCTATTACTCAGGGACCTAACTTGTCTTGGCCAAGACCTGTCTTGTCTGTATCAGTCATCCTCCCCCTTCATCAGGCAGACGTGACGAGGGAAATACCAAAAGATTTCTTGTTCTTCTGTAATCTTTGCCTATTTTCTTCATAAGCCATACTCTTGGAGCTTGTACAGAGCTTCGACCCCGCACCCTTTTGAGCAACACAGCATACGACTCTAGGGAACTTATCTGCCCTAGTCCTTCGGGTCTTTGGACAACTACCATCTCTCCCGAAGCTTCGAACGAACCGCTGCCATCATGAACTACATATACTCGACCGTCAACACCCTCCGGGATCGCTACACCCCCGTATCCCACAAGTCAACCTTCCGCCAGACCGGCCAGATTACACCCGAAGAGTTCGTTGCCGCGGGCGACTATCTGGTCTACAAGTTTCCGACCTGGTCCTGGGGCGACGCCGATTCTCCCGAGCGCCGAGTGAGCCATCTGCCTCCTGGCAAGCAGTTTCTCGTCACACGAAACGTTCCCTGCCACCGCCGTCTAAACGACGACTTTGCCGGCGATGCGGGACACGAGGAAGCTCTTGTCAACGACGGCGATGACTTCAAGGGCGGCGCAGGTGATGATGAGGATGGCTGGCTGAGGACTGGTGGTTTGGCGAGCTCGCAGCCGCTAAAGGTCAAGGAGGTGAGAACGGTGGATGATTCCGGAAACGTCGGTGATAGGGAGGTTGTGGAGGATGATGAGATTCCTGATATGGAGGACGAGGATGATGATGAAGCCATCATCCGTGACTCTGGCGCCGATTCGAAGAACAGGTATTTCCTCTTCTATCTATGTTACAGGGCAACCGACTAACAAGCTACATCAGCGCTCACCGAACATATACCCTCTACATTATGTACTCCCCCTACTACCGAACACCCCGCCTCTACCTCTCAGGCTACCTCGCCAACGGCCAGCCTCTTCCTCCTACCGATATGACAGAGGATATTGTCGGCGACTACAAGGACAAAACAGTGACACTCGAGGATTTCCCCTTCTTCGCCAACAACATCAAGATGGCCTCTGTGCATCCTTGCAAGCACGCCTCTGTCATGAAGACACTACTTGATCGTGCCGACGCCGCCCTGCGCCTGCGTCGTGAGAAGCTCCGCGCCGGTAACGCTGGCAGCAGCTCTGCGCCATCGGGGATGGAAGGCCTGGTTGACGAGATTGGAAAGTTGGACGTCAAGGGCGCTCAAGAGGCAGCTGACAAGGACGAGTGGGAGGAGGTGCAAGAGGCTGAGATTGACGATCACGAGGTTGCCATCCGAGTGGATCAGTACCTGGTTGTCTTCCTCAAGGTACGTTTACCCCTGTTCCATCGAGATATTCTGATTTGCTAATATTTGTTTAGTTTATGGCCAGTGTCACACCTGGTATCGAGCACGATTTCACCATGGGAGTCTAGACCGAATGAATGGAACCAGTAAATGTGAGGGAGAGGAACAGGCTTGAAAGAATGGATTTGGAACAACTATATCAGGAGAAACGGCGTTCAAGGTGTTTGTTTTGACACAAATGTTTTCCTACTTCTCGAGATCGTCTGTAGTAGCTATCCAGACAGACAATAGATTTCCTCGCTTCTGTGCATCAACAAGTGGAACAATATCCATCGTGACTTGTCCGTACGCTTACCAAAGTTGTATCTTTCTACCATGGAATATAGAGCCGCTATTATATCTCTCTACCATCTGCGTGAGGATTCGCGCGGAGTATCTAAAGATCTATTCCAGACTTTAGGATGATAGACATCTATGGCTACATACTTACGCCTATCCTAAACATTCTCTGACCTCACCATAAGTTTTTATGATGTTATACAAACTAGTAGAAAACTCTTCTAAAAATGAATAAGGTTATGATGGTTTCCCTAGGAGGTTAGAAGAGACTATTCTAAACTTGATGTACATAATAACCCCAAGTACTCAGGTAACCAATTCGTTTAGATGGACCATTTTCTGGTCAATAGTTGGAAAGTTCTCCATCACTTTCTGTTGAACAAAACTATATCAACAAGGCGTTGGATGGAAGAAAACAAATGCCATCTACACATACGGAGTACACACATCACTATTCTTTTCCAAGAAGTCGTGACGCATACGCAGTGGAAACAGAACACTTGATGAATCAACAGAATCCAATGGATCAAGCCATATAGCATACGCTGTATTGCTGGGCGAAGTCTTTGTCGTCCCATACTATACTCCTCTGGGTTGTTTTCTTCATATCTACATCTACTAGTCAGCGTGTCCTTCAGCTCCTATTGCTGCGGACCCAGGTCATCCTCTCCGCTCAACCCATCAAACATGGCTTTTTCTTCAGACAACTCCTCCAACCCTTTTTCGCTTGTAAATCCATGGTCCAAGACCAGCTGTTTTCCGCTCCCAGGGTATTCAAACACAATTCTCCTCCAATGCTCCATTTGCATAAACGATTCTGAATGAGCTTGCCTTCTTTATCATAAGCTCATAAGCGCGTCACTGTTTACCGCTGTTGCGTCCATAGTGTTGCCGAAATCCATGTTCCCTAAAACAAAACGCAAAGGTCTAGCAACCAGTCCCCGGTACTCCTATTCTATAAATGTGCATTCCTTTTTATTCCGTGTCCCGGAAAATCGCATTTGTGCTCGCTTGCCGTTGAACCTGACTGGAAGCCCAACCCGAAGTGAAAAGACAATTCGCAAATTCGACTAGACATGTGCGTCGTACTGGTATGATGTGTAAGTGGTGTCGTGCGTTCGTGAAAGACTGCTCAATAAGCATTCAAGCAAAATATTTCATCATCGTGCATAGCCATCATGAGGACGGCGGTTATGAAGGCTTCAGATCCCCTTCCGAAGGTGGAGGGGCAGATGGTTGTTCTGAAGCACTCGATGTCCGATCTGATAATCGGCGACGCTCGAGTGGGGGCAAGTTGGAAGAACTTGAGCGAGTAGCCGGATTCCGCGAAGCGCTTCTGGTGTTATCCTACATCGCACCAAACGGGGCACCGAAGTTGGACGTGCTTTTCAACTTCAATGGAACGTCAGCCTCGATAGACTTCTTGCCGCCTTCACCATCACTATCACCAGCGTCGGCTTGTGCATCAGCTGACCCATCTCCCCCAACTGGCCCGACCTGTTTGGGTCGATGTGCTGGAGCGTTTAGGCCAGAAGGGCCAGCAATAGACCCCATTTCCTGTTGCATAACAGCTGGAAGGGCATTTTGTCCTTGACTAATAGGCTCAAGCTTCTTGTGTACCTCTTCCCAAAAGAGCTCATCCTTGGCCGGCAGGTTCCTGAGCATCAGCGGTCCCTTGAGTGGCTTGTCGCCCTCGCTGGGTTCCAGCATAGCATCTGGAGCGTCCAAGTCGGACTCTTCAACATATGATACGAACGACACCTTAGAGTCGCGCCTTCCAAGTTGTTCGGGTAGAGGCAGGGTCCCCTTTTGCTTCTCTTCTGTGGGAACAGCCGCACCAAGATCGATTACCGTCTCGACGGTTGGCGTGGCACCCTCAACCACAATGGAACCTGGGTCGGTCGGGTTGACCTTGGGGAAGAGCGATAAAGAATGATTGGGTGTGTGGCCGGCGTGCATTGTCAGGCGGCGAGACTCAACAGCAGACAAAACTTGCATCGTTTTTTCCTTAGATGAGCCGCGCATATTCGGCGGTCGTCGAGATTGCTCCGGACTTCGAGCAGCAGGGCCAGGAGGGGACGTTACAGGGGAGGCTGAACTTTCGGGAAGAGATGCCCCGGGAGCGAATGTGGGCTTCTGGACCGCAGTGGCCTTGATGGGGATACCTTCCAACTTAGGGTCAATCTCTTGCACATCAATGACCGGCACAGGCGTGGCCACATCCTCTGTGGGGGACGGTAGAAAGTCCCTGGCTACTGGGTTCTGAGTCTGCATTCTGGGATCGAGGGGAACGAAGGGCGATGATTCAGGTTGCGTTGTGGGAGACATGCGAGCGCTGCTTGGCTGGAAATAGTGAGGTCGTCGGGACGCGCCATCAAGGCCAGGTGGAAGAATTGACGCATCAGCCATTGAGAGACTGGCCGGGATGGTTGGGTTTTGTGTTCTTGACGCGAGTCGTCCCGGTGGAGCAGGAAAGTAGGAACTGTCCAAAGAGCCCTCACCGCTCCCGCCTCGCTGACTCGCGAGAGGCGATACCACGCCCGTAACCTGGATGCTTTGCGCTCTCAAGGCCTTGAGTGCATTGTTTTCTCCTTCAAGTCGATGCACGCGTTCCTTGAGTTCCTCAATTTCTCGGGCCATGCCCTCTTTCTCAACTTCCCAGCTGTCCCGAACCTCGTCCATGATGATTCTCTCTTCTTGATATACCTCCTCAGCCCGTCGTCGATTGGCTTCAAGGTGATTCCGCTCAGCTTCCCAAGCTTCACGAATCAACGAGTTTTGCTGTACCAGACGTTGTACGACATGTAGCGAAGATTGAGTTGCTGCCACAGCGTCTGCAGAGACAGACCTTGAGAGAGATGCTCCAACGAGTCCGGAAGACGAGGAGACGTTGGGAAGAGGAGCTGTAGACGAAGCCGGCAAGCGGTGGTCGTGAACTGGAGGCGGACCTCCGTGAGTGGGAGATACAGTCGCGGGACGAGGGTCAAAAGTATCGAAAGGGTCGGCCTGTTGTGGATACGGCCGGTAGCTTGGCGGAACAGACTGAGCTGCCCGCAAAGACTCTAACGAGAGAGGAGACAAATCGTTGTGCTGGAGTGGAAGAGTGCTCGCGGGAGGTATTCGGCCGCGTTGAAATTGGCTTTGGTTATAATCTTGATTATGCGGTTGGCATGGGTTGAGATAGTGCTGTGGATACTGATGACGAAGGGTTCCGGCTCGAGGATACGAGTTGGGCGGAGACGGGATATTTGAGGTGTTGCGGTACGGAAGATGGTTATTCAGGGAAGAAACAACGTCAGAGTCGTAGGCGCCCGATGGCAGAAAAGCCTCGGGCATGAGCCTCGCAGCCATGATCATGGAAGGCCCGTGGAAGGTCGGTCACGGTGGAGCGTGGAAGTAATCGGCGGAGTAGTGGCGGATCAATTTTTTCGTTAGGAAGGCATTGATTGATTGACTAAAATCAGAAGGGCGTTTGAGGTTGCTCTAGTCGATTTCTTAAAAGTCTGGTTTGGTGCAGGTGCAGGTCGTTATCGCGATAGTCGTCGAGGTGGGTAGATTTGAGTTTCCAAAAATTTCAGGAAATCGAGTACAGAGGAATTGAGCTATGTTATTCTTTTCTTCTTTGATCACTTGCGAGGGCGACTAAGACCAAATCCGAGACCAGTTCCAGACCAAAGCAAGACCAAGCCCAAGGGATGAATGCTGAGTGAATGAAGTCGAGATCTAGGTATGACGCAAGTAGGGCCCGCTTGGCAAGGCACAGGGACCCTTTATCTGCGAAGATGGTGGTAGCGGGAGTGGGAGGTTACGTCTTGCGTCGCGCTGTGCAATGGAGAAGCTCGGGTATGGCGAAGTAAGGGACGACAGGGTGTTGAAAAGGGTAGGTAGCGTTGGATATCGAATTTAGAGAGAAACTATGGAGTAAAAGAAGGAGAAAGATGGGAAGTTGATATGGAAATGAGTCAAGACAAGGCAAGAGCAAATTAGAAAAGACGGTGACATTGATGATTCGTTCCTGCGCCAAAGCCAAGTTCCGGGTCGGTACCTGCCACCCCAAAAGTATCCGTTCTTTCCATTGCTGGATGCTGGATGGTGTGGATAGTGGAGGGAGGGGGGAAGAAGGTGCGCGTGCCGCGAAAAGACCAGGGCTTGTGTGGGGAGCGGCGCCTTGCCGGGACGTCGTAGCAGGCCATAATTGGATGTGGCGGCGCCTGGCAGCTCGCCTTACAGCGCCGGTCCCTTGTAGTGCAGCGCACAGGACGCTGAAGCATCTGGTGCGACCCCCTGTAATGGGTATCCAATTTGGCTGAATGCCCCCCAGATTCCTCTCCTCTCCGAGAGCTGGAATGGCTGGAAATGGATGCGGCCGCCTGCCGAGACGGGAAGGCATTTCCTCAATTGGATCGTGTCTTGCAGTCATATCTTACTCTTGTTCTTACACAAGACATGCAAATGATACAGCGATAGGCGATTCCGTTCCCTTGAGGCAGCTCGTGGCGATGTTGCCTTGGATGAATTGGTTTGATTTGATTTGATCTTCCAAACATTCCACTGTCTCAGCCCCCGAAAATCGCCTGTCATGCCTCCTCAACTTGCTTCTTTTAACAAGGGACGGACTTGCGCAGGCGAGTATGGATCTTCCAAAGTTTAGGAGAAATCATCATAAATGTAGAATGATTTAGACTCTTAAATTAAAGACTCGACTAAGCTTTGGAAAATATATTCTAAAGTACTCTTTAGTATGTTTTTGATTAACGAAATGCGAAAAGATCACTTGGATTGCGGGCTAGGTATGCCATTTCTTCGTTAGCCCGTGCCTCTATAATGGACGGGGCGTTGCGGCAGAGACCGGACAGCCGGGAGGACCAACGGACACGCGGGCGGGACCCGTTGATCTTCCAATTCCTATGAAGCTTCCATATCATCACGTTGATATCACGGCGATTGACACGCTAACAGCATACTAGACCACGTATCAGGCGCTGATACACTTTCTTGTTGTTACAGGACTTGGACGGACTCTCTGCGGCCAGTCCTCGGAGATTCATGCTTGACGATGCACATGGCTGATGTACCATCCAGACAGGGGTAAGGGACCGACAGCATGGGGTTGGATCAATGCAAAGAAAGTTCAGAGGACCCTTGATACAGCGTTAGGTCGTTTGGTGCTCCCCGGGAACTATCTCGTAGAAAGGGATGTCCAACATATCGATATTGACTCCAGGACCGAATCTATCTGGCACAACAGACTGCATATCCCTTGCTGTGCCTGGTTGTCAAGGTCGCATCCTGGCCTCAGATCATCATCGATATTGGCCACTCGATCTACGTGATTGGCAGTGAGCAGCCAAACACCACACGGAACGCCTCCAATTTTTCCCACTGCAAGGGCAACCTCCACTGCGGTTCGGCCCCTTCAACGTCTAACTTGAGTTGGCTGATATCTAGAAGCCTTGATTGGGTCTTTGGGCCAATCTTTGCCAGCTTTTTTGGAACCAACGCTCAGGCACACACTTTGCAACCCAACCCATCCTGTTTCTCCACCCGAGCTTACTTTGGTGTTGTACAGCACATTGTACACCGCGACACCTCATAAAAAATTCCATAGTTATTTGCTGGCACCGCATTGCAACCCAGCCAAGCCTAGTCAATTCGACAGCGGTCAAACCCCTCCCTCTCTCACCTTTTGCTCCGGTCAGTTATTACAGAATTAGCTTCCTGGATGCCATGTGGCTGGCTGTCTTTGGACTTTGGGAATGTGGAGGCGCCGCGCAAGCCAGAATCAAAGCAAGGACGAACTGGTCCCTGATCTAGATCGCTAAGCTTTGCCCTCGATCTTGGTCTGCTTCACATGTCAGTGGCTGTCTGACCTGAGCTGTACCTGAGATCTATTTGTGGATTGGTGGTCAGGTAATTTGCCCACTGTAACTGTACCTGAACTGTACGAGACATGTGATTTCTTACATCAAGATACTCTGACGCACACCATCCATGCTTCACTCTCGATAATTCCTTCATGGTAGGCAGCCGCTGTCGTGAATTTCTTATTAGTCCCCTACTTTCGACAGGGATTCTTCTGGGGCCCTTCATCCTTGGCAGTTTTTACCCCAAAAGCTGAGAATTCCGAAGAACCCGGAATAGAACACAATGGGTCCTGTCACAAAATAGGCATATCTAATCATTGAGCGCATATGATACCTCTTGTCTCGGAAGTGTAGTAGCCACTCCAAACCTCTTATCTGAGTTCCCACTGTTGTGAATCAAAGATTCGACAGCGGGCGTCTGTTCCCTTTTTCAAATATGAACCGACCACAAAATATTAAATCGGCCCCGCAAGGGTTCGGACGAAATACATGTGGGGCCGGTACGGTAAGCCGCTCCGACGGAATCACGGGTCTATGACCGTGAGATACGAATGAACTGATCGTCAACTTAAAGACCGTATGTTTGCAACAAATAGATGGAGTAGGGATGCTAGTTAGTGGATGAAGAGACATCAACATGGCTGATGAATCATCTTAAATAGCAGGTGTTCTATTGAATGCCTAGAGCAAGTTATGATCCTGGCAAACATTCAAGCAACATGTGCACACAACACGACCAAGTCCCAAACACCACATCAACTGTACGAGTCTGGTGCAATAGTCATTTTGAGCTATAATATGTCAAATTGCATATAGTACGAGATCTCACGCCATAATTTAATTTAAGACGACACAATCAGGGTGGGATGTGTGATAAGAGAAAATAAATTGTTTCTACAGGGTAGCTCATCGCAGTATTTCTGTGGTCCCGCAGCTGACCCAATCAAGAGAGCTAACCCATTCCATGTCCAACGCCTCGCAATACATACAAAACACCAAGACCGCCTCATAGATAATACATGATCATTCGCCCAATCATCCCATTTTCACCACTCTAGTGAGAGCTTCTCAACACTATCCACCAGAGACTGTATCACAGGCTGGCTTGCATTTCGTTCGCCTTTCGTCTTGCTAGCCTGTCTCATGCGTGTCCAAAACACAGGACAGTCCTTGCTGTCGCACTGGACATCCTCAACGGGTCCAATGCCGGAACAGCTACGACATAGTGAGAGCACCTCCTGTAAACGGCGCTCTTCGGCCGTGAGTCGCGTCTGAAGCGCTAGCAGTGACGAAGGAATGTTTGTACGGCAGGCCGCACAAAGGGGGTTCTCTTCTTGAGTGAACTTGACGCCGCAGACGAGACAGTGTGTCGACTTCATATAGGATTCGAGGGTCATCTTTCTGTTTCCAAGGGTAGTTGCACGGTGCACCCGCTGTATCTTGGGCATCTCATCGTACCACTGGCGCACGTTTGCACCTACAAGGTTGAAGATTCGTTCGAGAGGAGGAATCAGGTTCTTGGAGATGTAGTACTCGGCATCGAGCTGCCAATGTGGGTTACTGAGAAGTTCTTCGGGCGCCACACATCGGTCGATAAGCCGCGCTCCGGGAGCACCAGTAATGACAACGTAGGGAACTCTTTCGCCATATTGCGGCTCTGCGCGTGCGTCTTGAAGCATGCGCTTCGTACTGATGAGGGCTCCTGCAGGCGGAGCACCTTTGTCAGAGTATGTGCCTAGACGAACTTCTTTGGCAAAACAAAAATCTTGCACCGAGACGTTGTTGCGCATGATCTTTTGGCACTGCTTCTGGAAGTAGTCCTTGACCTGGCTGAGATCTGCCGTCTCAAACAGAAGGCGAAGAGCCTTCTCCTCGATCTTTTGCTCCGCAGGCGTGCCGTCACGACGGACAGTCTCAATTCCCTTGGCGTCAAACTCGGGTTTGACTTGATCCTTGCTTTCGTATTTGTAGCCGACGTATCGTTTCTTGGCGAGAAGGACGCAAGGGTGGTAGACTTTCTCAAACTTGAGTTTGATAGGTCGAGGATTCATCTCGGTAATTGCCTTCGAAATTTCGTTGCCAATATCGAAAGCCTCATCCTTTGTTCGGCCTTTCAAGTGGATGAACAAACTGTCCGTATCGCCATAGACAACCTCTGCGCCCCATTTCTCGACCGAGTGAATATAAGCGATCGCTCTTTCAAGAGTCTCTCTACCAGTCTGTACGATGCTGTCCGCAATCTCAGAGCATGGCATCCGACCAGAGAACGATGCTGAGGTGTAGCCGTAGGTGACGTTGGCGAGCAGCTTGAGGGCAAGCTGTCGGTTGTTCAAGAGTTGTTGAAGGACTTTATCATCCTTGTCCTGCTTCATGCCGCTCTTGACCATGACTCGAGTTTCGAGAATCTCTGTAAGCATCTTGGCGAGCAGCGACTTGCGAATTCCCGTCTTTGCATACATCATCCCGTTTGGTGCGATGTTGATGTAATCCTCCAATAAAGAAAGGAGGCCTTGTTGGCGGTTGTACTCAGTGAAGCCCATCTTGTTCATGCCCCTCCAATTAGTGATTCGACCCAAGAACGTCGAATAGCAATAGTTGTAAGCAATCATGACACTCGGATACAAACTCTGAAAGTCAAGAACCAGGAGCGGGCTATTGTAAAAGGCGCTTTGTGGCTCCATGACAAGCGGAAGACATTCGAGAGCGTTTTGGCCACCGACTTGTTTGCGACTAGGCGACACAAGGAGGAAGTTCTCTGGTTTGGCAATCCTGAACATGATAGACTCCACCTTGAACTGTGATCCTCGCGAGAAGACCGAGAAGAAGTCTACACCAAGAAGTCGGGCTTGCTCGCTGGTTCTAGCGACGAGCTCATTGGCGTCAAGTATCTCGATATCGAGTTGTGTACGGTTCTGGTAGTATCTCAACATCCTGCTAAGCTCCCGATGCTTGCCGCTCCTGTACCAGCTTGTTAAAGATTTCCAAGAATAATGAGGTATCCGTCGGTGGAGTAGATGCCACACGACGTTTTCCATCGTGTATTGAAGGAGATTCAACTCTCCCCGCATCGCCCTCCATACATTAACCATATGTCGGCCGGTGACCCGGATCGTCGATGTGGTGTTAAATCCCCATCGATCATTCTCCTTGCCAAACCTGCCGTGCGACTCTGTTTTCATGCGGGAGAACTCGTCGCAAAGATTGTAATCGTATTTCAGTCGTGCTCTCTCGATCAAATAACCCCACGAACTACCATGAACTTCATATCCTGTCAGGATGTCAGGATCATGGTTCCTCACGATCCCGACCGTTCGGACCATGAGATCCAGTTCGGAGTTTTCTTCGACAACTTCAGCATTTGTCTGGCGCCGGATACGCTGGGTAAAGTCGGTGTCATTGGACAACAGCAAAATCCCTGTTTGGACAGTCCCAGCTCGGTCTTGGCTGTCAGTGGTAGTCTCATCTGATTTGAGTGCCCAGAAAACACACTGAACCTCATCTTCCTCAGGGTTCGGTACAAAGTTCCCTCTGGTGTTGACATGCACCTCCAAGCTCATTGTGCTCATGTATGAAGCTTCATGCTGCACGCTTGTTGATTTCTTCCCCTGGGTGTACTTGAAGCCATGCTTACTCTTTGGCGTTGGTCCTTCGATTTGAGAGTGGCAATGTCTGGGAGTCGATGCTAGTTTGGACCCTTCAGATGCCTTCGCTTTGCGCTCCTTCTCAAGCCACCAAGCCTCAACTTCATGATATGTGGGTGGCGGACTTGCAAACTCCCAGCTCCTCCACGAGCACTTCTTCCCTTGTCGGTCATACTGAAGTTCTGTGGTTGTCTTGTCAAGGGTCTCGTATTTGAGGCCGTAATTGGCTGGCGAGGTGCCTGTCGGATCGAACTCTGGGAGAAAGGGCAAAGTGTTCCCTTCCAATCGAAACTCTTTCCCAGCATATTCGCGTGTTCGTCCAGGAACGTCTTTCTCCTTGCTGTAGTATGCATCTTGATAGATGACATCAGGAAGCATATGTTCTTTCAAGGAAGAAACCACAGAAGCTGAAGAGGGGGGTAGTGACGAAAGCAAGTGTACTTGTGGACTGGCGAATCTGCTCATTGCCCTCTGAATCTTGGATTGCTGGCTGTCGTTTTCATCTTCGTACGCTCCAGATGAGATCAAGGATGATGTCAGAGTAACCTGGGACAGGCCAGCTTCAGCAGGGAGAAAACTGCTAGGGTCGAACGAAACATGCTTGGTGTGCCGGCCATCATCAGTCTGTTGAGAAGCGGATTTCTGACTCATCTGGCTGAGACGTAGTTTAGTATTTAGATCATTCTGATCCTTGACAGTAGGAAAATTTAGTTTTTGGTTGGAACCAGCGGCTCCCTTCAACACGGAACCGGCACTCTTGTTGAGCGATGAAGGGCCTTTGAGAATGGAAGAGCCCCTGAATGAAGGCGTGAAGGGTTTGTTCATATCTGTTGAAGGAACAGGGACCAAGTCCATCTCGTTATCATCGATATTCGACTCCTCGTCAAGTCTGGCTTTCTTATTGGACATCTGAAGTGGTGGGGCGTCCAACGGTCGCTTGAGTTGTGTTGAGCTGGACGAGGTTATTGGAAGTGCTTTCAGCGTACGCCCAATCAAACCCTCATTTTCCGCAAAATCAAGTAACTCTTTGTATAACGGAATGTCAGGTAGCTTGCCAGATACCAGACCGCTCTGACAGACGCCAATGGTCGACGTCCAAAGTAATGTTTCGTCGAGTTCATCGAAGTCGAGCGCTGCCATCTGCTCCAGGTCTTCCTCTGGGAATTGGGTTGTAGAGCCACGAGAACCTTTTGCGGCAGCCTTCTCCATTGCTACCAGTGTTGTGATAGCTTCTTCATCCGAATCATCAGGGAAGAAGTCGTCATGGGCCTCGCCAACTTGTAGCACCTTGCGCTCATCAACAACAATGCTGCTTGCCAGGTCCTGCGCTGCTTGATCTAGACCTGATGGCAAACCCAAGGCCGGCGCAAGTTTCGATGGGAAAAGATCTTCAACAGACTCTAACGTAGTTCTCACGTGCTCTTCATACGGGTGAAGTTTTGCAAATGTCTCAAAAGTAAGCCCCTCTGAGTCGGTAGCGATCTTTTCCGCTGAGATGAGATTTTGAATCTCAGTCCGATATTCTTCCTCATGTATCCAGCCCTGCGGTTGCGAGTCACGAGGATTGGCGGACATTGACACAAGAGCTTCTGGCGGAAATGGGCTGCTGCCTTCATCTGGGTCTTGCATCTTTCGCTTGCGTCTCTTGGTCTCGTCTTTCCATAAACCAGCCATGCTGTAAACAAGCTTCACATCCCCAGGCAGGGGATTTGTCCGCTCAGTAAAGTCATGGTGAAGTGGCCGTTCCTTAACTCTCTTTCGGTTGATGATATCTTGCACGCATATATCAACTTCGATTGAGCAGTGGCTGCTTCGAGGAAGTGTAGTCTCATCGGTGATGTGCTCCTCGGGTATAGATCGATTGTGCCACAAATGTGACGAGTTCGAGCCCTGGTCGTGTTCAGGAACAGGAGATCGAAATCTGGTGCTCGATACGTCCAAGTAGTCGCAGCCGTACAGGTTGAAGTCTGTCATGAACTGGAGAAGGTACTGAAGATGTGCCTCGTATGGCTGGAACTTGTGTTTCATAATAACACCTTGCTGAAGAAGATCCGCCAATCTCGTCATAACGATGGGATTGAACATGTAAATCTTCAAGAAGAATCGATATCCCACGTGAAAGCCGTAGAAGGGTATGCCTTTGACGAGGGTGATTCTCGCTACGAACCTTGCATTGTCGCCTTTCTGATCCCTGCGATAGCTGACTGCCAACGCATGATCGATGGACAAATGAAAGCGATATATATAAGCTCCGACTAAAACGAGTCAACAACTATCTCTTTCTTGATGAACACGATTGAACAAACCTTCATCGGGTGACAAACCTCCCTCATATTCCACGTACAAGTACGGGAACGCGCCATGAATGTGTGCGCATACTTTTTGGCCTGTTTCAGTAGCTCCAAAGACCCTAACGACAGGGACTTTGGGTCCTTTTGAGATTTGAGAGGCCCGGATATCGTTGCGAAGCTGAGGGTCATATCGTGTTGGTGTCGCTTGATAGTGGTCGATACAGTTCAGTCTGACCCGGAACAAGTCCATATTCTTCAAAACTGGGATCCATCAGGGGCTCAAAAATATTTCTTAGAAGGCGAGAGAGCTAAACATAGTTGGGAAAACTGTTGACAAAGCAATTGAATTCACCGTGATGATCATTGTGTGATCCTGCTTAGACGCGTTTTGCCATGCCAGCACGTAGACGCGCGCAATCACGTGACGATAAGAATGCTTATCTAAACAACTTTACACTCCCAGCATTCGCGATCTGCAACTGCGACATTGCCGCAGGCCTTTCTTTTTGTCGCCTTGAGCCTCTCCCATTTTATCTTGCTCTTTCGACCACATACATCATCGAAGAACCCTCGGAAAGCATCAAATATGCCTCCCCCACCACCAAAGCCGCCACCATCGGGTGCCGGTGCCGCTTCGAAAGAAGAGAATATCTACATCCCATCCTTCATCAGTAAACGGCCGTTCTACGCTGGCGAAGAAGGCGACGATAATGACTACCTCAAGCATCAGCGTCGTGAGGAGAAGGACGAGAAGTCTCAGTGGTACGATCGCGGCAGAAAGGCCGGCCCAGCCGCTACAAAGTACCGGAAAGGCGCTTGCGAAAACTGCGGCGCAATGACACACAAGAAGAAAGACTGCTTGAGCCGGCCACGAGCGAAAGGCGCAAAATGGACAGGCAGAGACATCCAGGCCGACGAAGTGATTCAGGATGTTAAGATGGGATGGGACGCCAAACGCGATCGTTGGAACGGCTATGATGCGAAGGAATATCGCAACGTCGTGGACGAGTTCAACCAAATGGAGGAGCTACGGAAGCAGGCGACCAAGGGCGAAAATGGCGACGAAGAGGCAGATGAAGGCGACAAGTACGCCGAAGAGAACGACATGAGCAAGCACCAGAGCACAGCGACTCGACAACTACGAATACGAGAAGATACGGCCAAGTATCTCTTGAACCTCGACCTGGAATCCGCCAAATACGACCCCAAGACACGCTCACTGGTCGACGCTGGTGCAACAGCAGACAAGGCGGCAGACGTCTTTGCAGAGGAGGGATTCATGCGATCATCTGGCGACGCTGGCGCGTTCGAGAACGCTCAGCGATACGCGTGGGAGGCGCAAGAAAACACTGGTGATACCAGCCAACATTTACAAGCAAACCCGACAGCAGGAGAGTTCTATCGAAAGAAGGAGAGGGAAGAGGCAGAGGCGAAGCGTGCGGAGCGAGAGAAGCTCCTTCTCGACAAATACGGCGGAGACCAGAAGGCTATGCCAGCTGCTTTGCGCAACATGGCTGTGACCGAGTCCGAGACATTTGTCGAGTACGACGAGGCTGGCTTAATCAAGGGCGCACCCAAGAAGGAGGCCAAGTCCAAGTACGCCGAGGATGTTCTCATCAACAACCATACTTCAGTCTGGGGCAGCTGGTGGTCCAACTTCAAGTGGGGTTATGCCTGCTGTCACTCGTTCATCAAGAACAGTTACTGCACCGGAGATGATGGCAAGCTGGCATGGGAGGCAGCCGAGCGTCAACGGACTGGTGCTAACCTGATTGAGGATAAAGAGCAAGAGGAAGAGGAGCCAGCCAAAGAGGATGCAGATAAGGACAAAGAGGAAGAGAAGCCGCGCAAGCGAACAAGAGAAGAAATGATGAACGGGGTGACAGAAGAGGAGATGGATGAATATAGGAGGAAACGGACGGCGACGAATGACCCAATGGCAAAGATGCTGGGTAAGGATGAGCTCTTGTCATAGCGATGTATTTACGATAATAATTACAACATTCGTCACGTATATAAAGATTGTTAAAAACAGTGCAAACATCATTTGACTATTCACAGCAAGAGAAGGTGATTGGGTGGATTGTCGTGATTGGATTCATGTTCCATGAGATTCATGTACACAGTAGAGGAGACACCGGTGATTGTTTTGTTGTCGTTACCCGGCGAAATCATTCCATTTTTATCCTCTGGCCAACGCCGCAAGCTATGAAGAGAATCCCCTTCCCATGAGTGGTATTCCATCACCCATTGCCCTAGACACAAGGGAGAACCGTTTTTGCATTTTTGGTTGCATTTACTCCTCGTCCTCCTCCTCGTCACCACCCTCACCACCAGCGGCGGCGGCGGCCTTCTTTCTGCGGACACGGCCGGGGCGGCCACCACCGAAGGGCGAGGTAAGAGCGAAGTCAATGTGCTTCTGGGAGTCGAGACGGACGATGAAAGAGGGAACGTTGACGATCTGCTTGCCGACTCGGATGTGGCGCTGACGGATCAGGACACGGGCGTGGTGGATAGACTTGGCAAGACCGAGCTTCCAGACACAGGTCTGGAGACGGCGCTCAAGGAAATCCTCGATCTTGAGGGCCAGGACGTAATCCAGCTTCATGCGGGACTCGTCAAGGACACCGACACGGACGAGACGTCGAATGAGGGCATTGCCTTCGAAGAGACGCTTGGGGTCCTTCTCGTCGAGGGTAAGAAGCTGACTGTAGAAATTGTTAGAAGATTTTCACTTGACACAAAAAAGTGCAAAGGTAGAATTGAACATACCGGGCAGCACGACGGATCTTGGACAGAGTCAGACCGACTCGCCAGACCTCACGCTTATTGCGCAGGCCATACTCGCCAACGAGCTTCAACTCGGAGTCACTATTTTATCGGTCAGTCTTGATTCACATACGACTTAAACAGAGACAAGCTCATGTTCAGTGGCCGGTGATACTGACAGTCGGGCAGACTCGAAGGGTCGCCGGGGGACACGGGAGGTCTTGGAGTGGGCGCGGGGAGGCATCCTGAAGACTTGTTAATTGATGCGCGAGGTGAAGGTTCTCGTGATAGTACTCACTTGACTTGCTCCTTGGGTGTTTTGGCGGGAGTTGAACTTTCACACAAGTTCCTAAATCTGCAGAAATGTGCGTAGGAAATTTGGCGGCTCTGCAGATCACGTGGGCTAACTGCAGGAGAGCCCTAAAAAATGGCAGGAGCCCACCAGGTAAGCCCCACCCACAATCGCCCTTGCCCTACCGAGGGGGAAAAAATTTCGGAAAATCCTGGGTGCCGCGACAGCTCCCACAAGGCCGCCTTCGAGAAATCCACAACACCAGAGCGAAGGACTTCACCATCTCTTTCGCCAACCCACGACTACTAACCCCAACCCTCCCGCGACCGGCAGATCACGATTCGAGATGGGTCACTCCTACGGAAAGAGAGCGGGCACCCGCGTATGTTCAACCATGGAATTGCGAATTTCGACCACGGCGGAATGAGACTGACATTTTGGATTTCTAGTATGCCTTCAGCCGGGACTTCCGCAAGAAGGGTATGATTGCCCTGAACACCTATCTCCGACAGTACCGCGTTGGTGATATCGTCGACATCGTTGCGAACGGTGCCGTTCAGAAGGGGTAAGCAAAACCCTCACCACCATGCGACAAAACATCCGCGAAATTGCGGAACTTGGACGTTTTGGGGGAATTTTGTGCGCAATGGACTTGGTTGGCTAACAATCTTTCAGTATGCCCTTCAAGGTCTACCACGGTAAGACTGGTGTCATCTACAACGTCACCAAGTCTGCTGTCGGTGTCATCATCTACAAGCAGGTGAAGCACCGATACATCGAGAAGCGAATCAACGTCCGAATCGAGCACATCCGCCAGTCCCGATCTCGTGAGGACTTCCTGAAGCGAGTCAAGGCCAACGCCGAGGCCAAGCGTGAGGCTAAGGCCAACGGCACCGTCGTCCAGGTCAAGCGTCAGCCCGCTGGACCTCGTGATGCCCGAACAGTCTCTCTCGGCGACAACCCCCCTCAGACCCTCACTCCTCTTCCCTACGAGACCACGATCTAAAAGAAAAGGAAAAGATATTGCGGGGGTTGGTGGTGCTTGCTTCTTTTTACTTGGGGTATTGCGTCCGGATGGGAAAGAACTCTGCATGGCAAGGGCTTGCATTTTGATGTCCATAGGAATGAGACCAAAAAGACATCGTTTGAAGCATGCCTCGTCTCTGTATTTGAAGATACCTTTGGTGAACTGTGCCTGGTCCATGTAGCAGGCTCAGTGCCGGCTTGGCGTAAAAATGAACTGACGCTTTCCCCAATGCTTGTCTTGTGTCAATTGTTCGGGTGAAGCTTTGCTGTGGTGTTCGTGTTGAATGTGTGCCCCTCATGGTATCCGTGAACAAAGCCAATCACAGAAATGAAACCCGTCACCGTCTACCATATTCACTTCACACATTTCGCAAGTGGTCTCATACTTGTCTACTCTTCATCCTGACTCTATGTGTGATGAACTATGCCATTCATGCGGACAGAAGAAGCCTTGCACATAACTCCAACTGAAGCTTGTGTCATAGCCTAAGGTAGTGTCACTCTTTGGGATGCAACTCAAAGATCCCAAACACTTTCAGTCTTGTGACAGTTTCAATGGGTCAACTACCACTCTATTCTCAGATACTTTTCGTGGAAATATAAACTTGATATTAGTGACTTGAAAACTATCAAGACTAAAATGGTCGGTATTTCTACTCTAAGGCAGCACCTTGACGATTCACTTCTTATCATGGTCTAAGTCGGATAATTTGGGCACCGGCTACCGAAACAACCAGTTGGTCAACAATCAGAATAGTTACCTTACTTGAGGACAGGTTTCCATAATAACTCGAACAAGCTTTGAGCTGAAAGTTCACTCAAATGTCTGTTTTACTTTATCATCTCTTATCTTAATATTCACCGAGGCCTGAGTATTTGCTGGACGGACTGCCTGACAACTTACTCTCTGAGGAAGCTCATCTTCACCAGGGCCCCACATATGCAAGATACGTACCCCGTATGACGCTCCCCTCTTGCGGCCCAGCCACTGAAGCCCACGGCATCGAATCGCAGCCAAGACGAGCCACGCCCAAGAGTCGCCCGAGATTTGTCAAGGCTGACGACGACCCGAATTCTTGACCTGCAGTGGGATCTTCAGAGCAATCGCTGCCTGAATCCTGCTCTTCCTCTCTTCGTCTCCTAGAACCTCCTCTCCTCGTTAGTCTCTTTAGCTTGCGCGGCGTCCGGCCTTGACGGGGAAATTGTCTCGTGATTTCCAGGGGTTGCGTTGGTAGCTACCGTTGAAGCTCACGACATATTCTCCTTGCGCAAATATCCCTATCCTTTATCGAATAATAGCATCGCGGAGCTTATCCGCTAACAATCGCAAACATGTCTGCTGCTGTGCGCGGTACCGAGCATACCAAGTCAGTGATTCACCGCCGCGCCGCATCTACACCGAGCTAACTTCATCTTCTTGCGCAGAACCGATCAGGAACTCGCCATCAACATCAAGAAAGCTACAAATGCCGAGGAGATCTCCCCAAAGCGAAAGCATGTCCGAGCATGCATTGTTTATACTTGGGACCACCGGTCCTCGGCCGCCTTCTGGTCCGGCATCAAGGTGTATGTCTCATGCGCTCTCCATCATGACAACTTCCGCTGATTGATCGTGTCAACAGCCAACCTATCCTCGCTGACGAAGTGCAGACGTTCAAGGCCCTCATTACGATCCACAAGGTGCTCCAGGAAGGTCACCCCAGTGCTCTGAAGGAGGCGATGGCAAACCGCGCCTGGATCGATAGCTTGAACCGCGGCATGGGCGGAGGAGGTGAGGGCATGCGCGGTTATGGCCCTCTGATCCGCGAATACGTCTACTACCTCCTCGCAAAGCTCTCCTTTCACCATCAACACCCCGAATTCAATGGCACGTTCGAATACGAAGAGTACCTCAGCTTGAAGGCGATTAACGACCCCAACGAAGGTTACGAGACTATTAGCGATCTTATGGTGCTGCAAGATAAGATCGAGCAATTCCAAAAGCTGATCTTCTCTCACTTTCGCAATGTGGGAAACAACGAATGCCGTATTGCCGCGCTTGTCCCCCTTGTCCAGGAGAGTTACGGAATCTACAAGTTCATTACAAGCATGCTTCGCGCTATGCACTCCAGTCAGTGATTCACTCCCCACTCCTTAAGATCTTAAGGCTAACACCCTAAAGCAACCGGCGACGATGAGGCTCTTGAACCTCTTCGTGAACGATACAATGCTCAGCATTATCGTTTAGTCAAGTTTTATTACGAATGTTCGAACCTACGATACCTCACCAGCCTTATCACCATCCCCAAGCTTCCTCAGGATCCCCCCAATCTCTTGGCAGAAGACGATGATGCCCCTGCACTTCCCGCGAGACCGAAGCAGGAGATCGAGCGACAGCCATCACCTCTGCCGGAACCCAAGAATGACGCCCCTGATGAGATGAACGAGTTCTGGAAGAGCGAGCTGGATCGTCAAAACCGAGAGTACGAAGAGCAGCAGCGAATTCTTGAGCAGCAGCAACAGCAAGCTCTCCTGGCCCAACAGCAGGCGCAACTCCAGGCGCAGCGCGAATTTGAGCAGCAGCAACAACAGCTGATGGAGCAGCAACAGCGAGAGCAGGAGGCACTGATGGCGCAACAAGCCCAATGGCAGACCCAAGGACGTCTGGCTGAGCTGGAGCGTGAGAACCTCAACGCGCGTGCTCAGTATGAGCGTGATCAGCTGATGCTCCAGCAATATGATCAGCGTGTTAAGGCTTTGGAGGGTGAGCTATCGCACATTCAGAACAGTCTTGGCCAGCAGATGAACAGCAAGGACGATCAAATCCGAGCACTTCAGGAGCAGGTCAACACATGGAGGACGAAGTACGAGGCACTGGCGAAGCTTTACTCTCAGCTGCGACACGAGCATCTCGACCTCCTGCAGAAGTTCAAGGCTGTTCAACTCAAGGCGGCTAGTGCTCAGGAGGCAATTGACCGACGCGAGAAGCTTGAGCGTGAGATCAAGACCAAGAATCTTGAATTGGCTGACATGATCCGTGAGCGCGACCGCGCCCTTCACGACAAGGACCGTGCAAGCGGCAGCAGTAAGGATGAGGTCGAGAAGCTCAGGCGCGAGCTCCGCATGGCTCAAGACAAGGCCGACAACCTAGAGCGCAGCAAGGGTAACGAGCTGTCGACGATGCTTGCCAAGTATAACCGTGAGATGGCGGATCTCGAGGAGGCTCTTCGCAACAAGTCGCGACAGCTGGAGGATGCTCAGATGAACCTTCGTGATGGAAGCTCTGATCTCGAGCAGCTTCTCCGAGACAAGGAGGAGGAGCTTGAGGTTTACAAGGCGGGCATGGATCAGACGCTTATTGAGCTCAACGAGCTCAAGCTTAACCAGGGTGATACTGACAACGCTCTGGACGGCCAGATCGATGCCCTTATCATGGCGAACCTCGACAAGATTAACGACATTATCGATTCTGTTCTTCAGGCGGGTGTTGCACGTGTGGACGACGCGCTCTACGAATTGGACTCGAACATGCAGGCTGGTAACCAGAATGCCTCTCCTTCATATGTACTTTCACAGATCGAGAAGGCCTCAGCTAGTGCTATGGAGTTTGCGACATCCTTCAACAACTTCATCGCAGATGGCCCCAATGCTACACATGCGGAGCTCATCAAGGCCATCAACGTCTTCTCTGGTGCCATTGCCGACGTGTGCAGCAATACCAAGGGTCTGTCTCGTCTAGCTACGGATGACAAGAAGACTGATTCACTTATGAATGGAACTCGTCAACCTGCTCTGTCAGCTGTACAGTTCCTCCGAGGTCTCCAGAGCTTCCGACTTGAGGGCATGGACCCCTTGCAGAAGACTGACGTGGTCATCAACAACAACAACGACGTTCAGATGAACCTGCAGAAGCTCAACAAGCTTGTTGAGTCTTTCGCCCCAGGCTTTGGCAAGCTTGTCAACAAGAAGGGAGACTTGGGTGACCTCGTTGATTCAGAACTGAGCAAGGCTGCGGATGCCATCGCAGCAGCAGCTGCCCGCCTGGCCAAGCTCAGGAACAAGCCTCGTGACGGATACTCAACCTATGAGCTTAAGGTGCACGATTCGATCCTGGATGCAGCGACGGCGATCACCAACGCCATTACGCAACTTATCCAGGCGGCCACAGTGACACAGCAGGAGATCGTACAGGCTGGCCGTGGATCGTCGTCGCGAACAGCATTCTACAAGAAGAACAACCGCTGGACCGAGGGTCTCATCTCTGCTGCCAAGGCTGTGGCGTCGTCGACCAACACTCTGATCGAGACGGCCGACGGTGTCATCTCTGGTCGCAACAGCCCAGAACAGCTTATCGTGGCCTCGAACGATGTGGCTGCCTCGACGGCGCAGCTTGTGGCTGCCAGCAGAGTCAAGGCAGGGTTCATGTCCAAGAACCAAGAGAAACTCGAACAGGCCAGCAAGGCTGTGGGTGCAGCGTGTCGCGCGCTGGTGCGCCAAGTCCAGAGCTTGATCAAGGAGCGCAGCCAAGACGAGGACCAGGTCGACTACTCCAAGCTCGGAGCGCACGAGTTCAAGGTCCGGGAAATGGAACAGCAAGTAAGTTTAGCAGCCCTGTCCTTGTCGTTGTTTGCCATCCTTTTTGATCACACCCTCTTCCCCTTCCCCCCTCACAGCTCATTCCCGGGCCTGTGCGGGCATAACGGTTACTATATCCGGCAAGGTTTAGTTAGTACATGCTGCAAGATCAACGACTGACAAGCGACCAACAAACAGGTCGAGATCCTCCAATTGGAGAACGCGCTGGCCTCAGCCCGCCATCGTCTGGGCGAGATGAGGAAGATCTCCTACCAAGAAGAGTAAGCGTACGGATTTGTCCCGGAGGTGGAAAGCATTCCACCTCCCCGTCTTCAGCCTCGAGACATCAAACAACCAATGGGACCCCCTGCAACAAGACTGGAGGACGAAAGATGAGACACACACACATATCAACCCCTTGGAAAGTGATTAAGTTGATGGCTTGCGGAAGCTTGTTGGTTGTTTCTTATAATTTACATGGATGGCATGGACGTTTGCTCTAGCCCCTCCCCTTGCCTCTTCGCGACGCGAGTAAAGGCGCGAGCGGTAGACGGACTACCCGTGCCGTAGCGTACAGTACAGTGTGCCAAGGAGCGAGGACGAACTGATGGTCCCTACACGTGCGTTTTGTTGGATGGCGATGCCGGTTGATGGTGTTGTAGTACTAGATAGAAACAGGAGTGGTCAAGCGAGACATATGCCTCTTCCGAATTCTTGGATTCAATTCTTTCTGACGCAACTGGAATTGATCCTTGGCGGCGACTCGTGATGCGGAGACACCTCGTCGAGATATGAATCGGGTATGTTTCCTCGTAATCGGTGGCTTAGTGACGGGCGGTGAATTGCTTTTTCTCGTATGAGATGTGTTACATGGTGACAGCCATGTTTGCTTGTCTGCTGGTTCGGTCCATCGACCTAGTTGTGGTGCTGAGGTTTAGGGTAATTTGCTGTCAGTATTGACGAAGACACTAGCGAGTCACATCAGGACGTTACAAGTCAGTTACATTCTGAAAGGCTCCAGCCCAGTCGCTGACAAGCTTGGAATGCCTGCCAGATTGTTTCCATTATCAGGTCCGGTTCAAGTTTTCTTGCAAGCCCCCGGGGTGGTGGGGATCTCTAGAGCCAGTGGCCTTGCAGAGCAGCTCAAATGGTACGCTGGAAAGACATGGACGTCAGGCTCGAGCTGCTGGCCGCCAATTTGCGATTTGTGCCTCTCTCAGGTTGGTTGCGAAATGACCGGGGCAGTCACCATAAGATTAGAGTACAATTAGGGTAATTTAGGTATCTAGTCTAAGATTGGGCATATGTTTCTGTCAAGTCCCTTTGGAGTTCCTTACCTTTCTGCGACTTGCCTGGCTCCCTGCCCGATGCGGGCTTGGCCTTACCTGTGGGTCAGACCTATCCTGTTAGCCCGGTCCCTGGTTCCGCGATCGTTGGTGGTGATCGATCCACACCTCCATTCTATTTCCGCTTTACCTGGTTTTCTTAGAACCATCGTGCTTCTATCAGTACAGTAGGCCCAGCAAGCAGTGGGGGGATCACGGACCTACTAAGTAACTGAAAGGGGTGATGGTTGCGAAGAGTCAGTATGCGTTGAGAGGCATACCAGATATCACTGAGATCTTGCGTTGTCGTGCAACAATTGATAACGGGAAAACACCATAGTGAAAGATTTTTCGATATTCATCAAAGAAGTGTCATCACTACTAGATGAATGTCAGGCACGTAAGATACTGCGGAAGCCATTCCCTACTATCGTCATCCGAGACGTTGAAAACCCAAGTGGAGGGAAGACAAGTGCGTGCAGCAAGCCTCCAATAAGCTTCCGTTTCTTCTTACTCTTGTTACGTAGGTTTGTGCCTCTCAACTCTAGCACTGCACACTGTCGTTGTGGCATGCGCACTAGTTCCTGTGATTTACGAGCCAACTCTGTGATCGTCTAGAGCAATCGTCATCGCATCACCCGCCTGTGTGGGGTCTCAGGAGCTTCATCCAGCAGCTAGTGTGGGATCGCCGCGTTGCCGAATGAGGTTAGATCACCAGTATTGCTATTGTTCGTTTCATCTCAATAACGCATGTCAGCGTTTGCAGAAGCTCAATTGCGGGGTTGCTGGGTAACGGAGGAACAACTATTGACGTGAAAAGTTTTGCTCGCCAGTGCCGGCAACTGACACGATATCGAAGAGCAGAGGGGAGCGAGCGGGATGCACAAGCGTTGACAGGTTGGCAGATATCTCATTTTGGGGTAGCGCCAAGAACGTCTGGACCTGGATCTAAAGACTGTGTGATCTCATACTGTGCGCAGACCCCCTGTTCTCAGCCCTGGAGGCTCGCCAAGCGGCTAGTGACCAATGATGTTAGCTGTCAACCATCCATGACCCTCCCATCCTCCCATGTTGTTGTGGGCCCTGCCAAACACAATCCGGACCTCACTCCAGGCCCTGAAAAGGCTATCGACTGATGTGACATCCTCTGATTTGGACTATTACCAAGCCGAGAAATTTCTGAAGCTTTCTAGTAGATGATGTGAACTACAGACTCTGGACATGTTCAATCGCTTGATCACAGAGTTCTCGGGCTAAAGCTGGCAATTTACGACAGTCTGGCAGAAGAAAAACTGAAAATTCTTCGATTGTGAACGAAATGATACAAGCTGAAATATATCAGACTTTTTATTTTTCAGAGACTCTAGACCTCAGTTTGTATCCTTGACACCATTCCCAGTGAGCATCAAGCTCGTCGCACGTGAAGCCTCCAAATGTATGTTCGGATGTGTACATAGCATGATTAGAAAACATGTTGATATCTACCATGTAGCAAATCCAATCTCACTTGTATACTGGCGGCCCAATTCTCGATTTAATCCTGCTGCTTCTTGTTAGAAACTCCAACTGTAGCTGGGAGATTGACCTACCCTCAAGTACATGCTTCAAGACTCTTCAGAAACATTATCGCCAGGAGGAAAAACATTCGTAATGTTACACTCAGGAGCTAGAGGCAAATGAGTTCCAATGAGGGTCGGTATCAGATCCTCCAAGATTTCCATTCTGAAGAACTTCGGGGCTGGTACCGAAGGTGAGGCCGTCTTCGATCTGGAACTCTAGCAAAAAGTAAGTTATGGGCACCACTTCGAGTTGAAAGGACAAATGTACCAGGAGGATCTCCAGAATCATTCTCAGTCATATTAGCTCCCTGGACGGTCCGAAGCGACTCCGGCTGCGCTGCCAATGGTGTATCGTAAGCCTGAAGAGAGACTTGAGATTGATCTTGATCATGGACAGGGCGAAGGAACTGATCATGAACTGGAAGCTCCGCACTGACTGAGTCTGGCGCACCGCCAGAGTGATGGACAATAGCGCCTGTTCCCCAAGTGTTGTTCGTGCTTGGTGCCTCAAGGTACGCCTGCGAGAAAGAATTCATCTGTCCATCTGCGTTGAGTGCAACTGAACTCTGTGCGTGAGGAGCCTCTGGCAGGGGCGCTGACGCGTTTCAAAGTCAGTCCGCGGATCGGAGTTGAAATAGAGAACGTTGAGCACTTACCCGCCGGGTAGCCGTAGACGTGTTGCCAGCAGAGGTCCGCTGCAACGTCAGGGTTTGTGGCCATATGCACCGTGGTCGACATCACTTCGGTACCATCCCCCAAGACATAAACAATGAGAATAGTGTCTTCAGCTCGAGATACCATAACCCAGCGACCACCTGGAACAGGCATCAAGTGATCCAAAGCTGGTCCAGTCAAGAGAGCTTGAATGTCGTGGTCTGTGGCTCTGGACGGCATTGGAGGACCGGCAAGAAACCGTTCGGCCTCAGGGTCCATAGGCATGATGGCAGAACGTGTGAACAATGACACGTTTGAACAGACAAATCCCAGCAGCGGTGCAAATCAACTCGAAAGAGATAATGTAGAAGCTTGGAGAATAAGATTTGGCGGGGTTTGAGGATTGAGAGAAGGTCGAGTGATGGTGATGGGTAAGGGATGCAGTGGGGGTACCTAGAAAATTCACTGCATTGAACAACGCCAACTTGAGCTGGAGGCCCCTCTGCCGGTGGTCAAGCTGAAACTGCCAGTTCTTGGCATTGCTTACAGCATGCCACCTCAGATTCAGAGCTGTGTAGGCGAATTCTAGAAAATTTGTTAGACGCTGCTGGGAGACAAACTTTTGAGCACCATATATTCTATGCATCCTTTTATGGTCACTAAGGAATTATATCCTAGAATCAGAACTTGATGCAGTGCTTAGATTTCATTATCATAAAGTACTTTCATATCATCTGTCTGTTGTCTCATTTGAAAATTGTTGGGTAACTCTTTGAGGATTCAATGAACTATAAAACTCGTTCTATCACTTTATTTCATTCTGTTTCTAAATATCTTGCATTATGAAAGTGGTGAGTTTGACGAAATAAGCTCTGTGCTGAATCCGGGACATTGGTTTGCGGAAAACTGAGTGTCTTCACCTGCCTCAGTTTTCACAACAGAGCCAAGATGGGATTGGCAAGCGTCTTTGGACTTAGATCCCAGCTTATCAAGTGTCGAGTGTTATCTCAAATTTAAGTTCTAAGCAAGATCCAGATGCGCTCAGTAGCTTCATGCCAATTAGAAACTACAATATATCGTGCTGGACAAAATATGTCCTGTCGTAGAACTCAGAAAGTATCTAAGAGTTAAATCTTGAATATTTCAAGGAAAAATGAGATCTTATTGGATATACACGTAGCTATGTCGCTCAGAATAATCAATTCATTATATCCTAGTAAGGATTCCCATATCAATTTGGATGTACTTGTTCTTCTACAGTGTTTCAAAGGCGAATCATATAGCAAAGGCAATTGACTTCAAGATATCAAGCAGACACTTCAGAAAATTCAGCGTCCAATAAACAAGAACAGTACACCGGCTCTTAGAAACTCACTCACTTGGGTTTCATATCAGGGGAAACGTAACAAGTTAGCTCAAATTACACTTTAAACTCTCGTAGCATGGATGCCAAGTGACTAGACCTTAGATCCCGCTCCAGAGTCTCACACAGTGCCTGCCAGCTGCCAAGAGCGGGATTGCACAGACCAGTCAGTATTCAAACAAAGAAAAATGAGGAGTGCCCAAGGAGAATCTCAGAAAGATATGTGCCCCACCAAAGTGCCCCACTTGCGTGCATCAATAAGAAGTTCAATGAGAAGCTCAATAGAAATTCAGGCGTTTGACGAGAGCGCCGCTACTACAAATTTCCATCAAGGCAGCTCTTTTGTTTTTCTTCCTTCATCTCTGCACACCAACATAGCTTCTAGCTTTTTTCCTTTCACAACCAACCTTTACTGAAAAAGCTTTCACACATCTCTCAAATACGCCAGCAGGACCAGCTCGGGTCACAACAATCATCACCATGAGCAACCTCATCCTGCTGCCCCCGGGCTCCATGATCCCAGCTGGCTTTTCCTCTGACTGGAATCAGCAGCACATCGACAGCGTGTTTTCTTGCCTCAAGCCTAAGCCTGACGAGAAGAACAACCCTACCAAGATCGTCGTCGTCATCCCCAGCGAGCTTTACCAGGCCATGGATGCTGGCGCCAAGGCGGGTATCGCCAACCTGTTCATGTGAGTTACCATGTCTTGAACTTGTTCACATACTCATACTTTTGCCAGGATGTACTACAAGGAGCCTGTCATGTATGCTCGCGATGGCAACGGCTGTGGCTGTTACTACATCGGAACTCCTCGGGACTTTGCCTCCGGCGGTGGAATGATTGTCAACATCACCGGTGCTCCTGAGGCTGTTTGGGTCTGCCGCCCCGACAAGTCTGCCCAGACCAAGATTCCACGACCTCCCAACGCCTACATCTTGTACCGCAAGGAGCGTCACCAGCTGGTCAAGCAGAACAACCCTGGCATCACCAACAACGAAATCTGTAAGTAATACGTGACCGGTTTTTGAACTTCGCTAACTTCCACTAAGCCCAGGTCCTTGGAAAGTGCTGGAACATGGAGACTCGTGAGGTTCGTGCCCGGTACAAGCAGAAGGCGGACCAGCTCAAGGAGGAGCACCGTCAGATGTACCCGGATTACCAGTACCGACCTCGTCGCACTGGCGAGAAGCGACGCCGCAGCACTGTTCCTCGCGCTGGCACTTCTACCGTCACTGCCCAGTTCAGCTTCCCTGCTCTTGGTGGTGTTCAGCAGAACAACGTCTAAGCAGTTCATGATACCCTTGGATCCTACCATCTCAACAAGCTTTCGCCTCTTTGAGGCCTTGTGCTTGGTCGTCCGACGACATGGAGTAAGTTTTCTGATTCCGAAACTGGAGAGAAGTGACTAACTTTGACCAGGTGAAGGAAAACAACTTGCAAGGGAAGACTGAAAGGTATTTGATTTGATCTCGGCCACACGGAGTTTCGGACATGGACGCAGGGAAGGAATGCATTGTTGATTTATGATACCCGCAGTGGACTGTAGGCAACTTGGTCTTCGGATCACTGTCTGCTGACAACCGGATGGTATTGCATGGTGTTGCCGGACTGATAGCATCAAGCTTCCTGTAGCTTTGAAGCAACTCGGATCGGAGAACATTAATGGCGGTAGCACGGCCTGCAATCCACTCACTGTGTTTATTATTGCGGATGGTTAATGGAACACTTTTCACCCTGGTAATTAGGCAGCTAACTTAACGGTTAGGTAGCGCATCGGCATCGCATTGCGTTGCCCCAGGGTGGAAAGTTAATGGAGGATATTACTGAACTCTTGTTTGACTACGATGCTACTTGTGACATACTTAGCTGACACTTGAATCGTGACACTCATACAAGCTTTGCGCGTTGTGGATACATGAAGGTTCTATTCCGACTGCTCTGCTTTCTAATCTCCAGGTAAATTCCTCCTCGTCCGTAGACTGAAGTTAAAGACTCGTTCGTATATCACAATTCCAAAAGACAATTCGACCCAAGCTCCAGTCCATCGCCCAGTTCCAACCCGAGATAAATGTACCGTACTCCCAGCAAGGTCCGCTCCCAGTGTGCAGAATTCCAGATCATGAACCACTCCAATCGCTGCTCCAGATGAACGTACCACAACGCCACTCCGAATTCCTTTCTTTCTCTCCTGACGGTCCCAGCGGTCGTGGGCAAATGTAAAATGACCGACCTGTCATCAGAATTAGCTTTCAAGGTTTGACCTTGCATCGGCAGCCAACGTTGTAGCCGCGACGTTGTGTAACGGGGACGCCACATGCACTTTGGATCAGCTGCCGCTGTACTACGTACCGCAATTGACTCCAGGTTTCTTTGTGGTAAGGCTAATGCATGGTTCGTTGTGTTCACATCGGGGTGCGACCCTCTTGCCCAGTAGTTTGGACCAAGACTCCTTGGCTTCGATTGGATCGAACACTCTGTCGGAAGAGTCGGGGTCGCTACTCCGCTGAGAGACCCTGGATGGTGACCCATTCGTGGGAGTAGCTTGCGGGGTAGACGAAAGTCTTTGGGGACTGGCTAGTCCCTTTGCTGGCCCTGTTGGTTTCTTTGTTGGAGAAGGGGTCGAACTTGCCGCCACCTGGTTTGACTTGCTAGCTTGAGCCGCTGGCGCTTTTGGCTTGAAGAACCCTTGCAATGTTCGTTGGCCCGGTGCCACTTTGCTCTTGGAGTCGTTCGCGCTTGTTGGGGTCTTGGTCTTCTTGAGGGGTCGACTTGTCATCTCAGCGGCCGCCGCAGGTCTCTTGGCGTTCATCTGAGTTATCGACTGCTTGACCGAGTTAGCCGTCTCGCCCAGCCTTGGTGTAGAAGCAACACTGGTCTGCGACTCCGAAGCGTCGTCCAATTTCTCTGACGTCTCTTGAGTGTCACTGATTTCATTTCGTAACGATTCTGCAAGTGCGTCTGTGTTCGTAGACTCTCGTGTAGGGGCGGCTGGGGCGGCCTTCTTTGTGAACATGTCGCGGATGCTCTGCCGTCGGTCAAACTCTGGTATCAGCTTTGCAGACAAAGGAAGCAGATCCTTTGGGCTCCAATCCCGGAGACGCTTGTCCCCTTCGAACATGCCAGGAGGATTCAACATCTCCACCAAGGCACGCTCTTCGTCTCCTACCTTCACTTTGTCCGAGAAAGAAGCAAAGACTGGACAATGGTCAGATCCCATCAAGCCCTCCTGAATATTTGCAAAGTTGAACCAGCTCTTGATGCCATCACTGCACAGGATGTAGTCAATCCGGCTACCATTGTTCGCAGGCCGTGTATTTCGTTTGGTATCCCAGCAGGTGTTCATGCCTGCGCGTTCAGGGTGAAAGCAGCGACAAAGATCCCAAAGAGCTGGTGTTTCACGGCCTTGGTCTCTCTCGCCGAGCACGCTTCCCTCAAAGATGAGTTGATTGAAGACGCGCCGTGCAGGCAGGTTCATCCAATCACTCAGGTCTATCCCTTCTTTGCGCAAGGTTTCTGAAACGTTGGTAGAGTCGATCTCGGAGCGAATGACGTTCAAGTCACCTGTGAGAATGACTTGCTTTCCTGCAGCGATAAGATTTCGTATCCTCACATCGAGTGCTTGAAAGAAACCAATGCGAAACTCATCGCGAGATTCATCACGGTTTGCCGGGCTGTAAACCCCGAGGAGCACGAAGCCAGGAAACTCGAGAACAACACAGCGGCCTTCGGAATCGAGGGTTGCTTCGTCTACAATCCCATCGAGTTGGCCAGGTCGAGGATAGCCACCAATCTGCTGGTCTTCAGGGAGATCGCGGTAACTGGTCGTAGACTTTGGAGGCGTCAAGATGCCGGTGATACCTTCTTCAGCTCGTATGGGGGCGCATTTGGAGTTGCGTGTGTAGATAGCGACGCCAGAATATCCTGGTGTGTGTCAGATGGTGACTTCGAGTAAAGGAGGTGCCATACCTTTCTTGTGCTTGGGTAAGCTGAAGAAGACATCCCACCCGGGAACAAGAACCATGTCATCGCGCAAATCCTTCCGCTGAATCTTGGTCTCTTGCATAACAACAATGTCTGCTTCGAGGATGTCAAACATGGCCTGCGTAGGTGTGAGTTGAAAGTATGAAGGGGTTGTGAGATGAAGAAGCTAACTGGGAAGGTCCTCTTTTCTCTCCAAGGTTGATAACCAAAAGGGTTCCTGCGATGACGAATCATTAGGATGAGTTTAGGGTTTTGAGAGTGAATCACGAACCTGATGCCATTGACTGCAAGAGATGTTAGTCTAAGGGCTAGGAAATAAGCGGGTGAACTTACCGTTCCAGGTGGTAAGACGAAACGCCATGATTGCAGGTTATTGCTTTCAAGTTTCACAGACTGGGATTTGTCATAAGAGATCAGAAATAACTCTCACAGACGCCTTACGCATCATCTCGAGATGTTGAACGATCTAAAGGTCATGAGTTGAAGATGAAGAAACTCGGCGATGAATTGCGAAGAAGAGCGAACGAGGAGTCATAAATCACACTTCTGGCAATTTAGAGCCTTCGAGTGAGTGTGAAAGAAAGGGCGATCACGCAAAACCTGTCAATTACAAATTTGTGACTCGTGGTCAATGACACGGTTGAGTCCAAGAGGTCGCGATCTTTCCCATGACGCAGGAGCCCCACCGCGTGGTGTTGCGCCTCGAGCTCGCGGTTGCTGCACGAGGTCACGTGCCTTGAGTCTCCGGCCAGGGTAAAATTGGTACCTTACAATTGAGGCAGACTTGATTGGCGGTTCTAACCGAGCTCGTCCAAGAATGACCTGATCACAAACTTGCTTCGAATCATCAACCGTCAAAGCGAACAACAACGTCCACGATGTCCGCCGTCCGATTCACCCGCGCCGCCACGCGCGCTACTGCGCAGCTTCGCGCTCCCCTCCAGCGCCGCTTTGCCTCCACCACCGAGAACGAGTTCATCAAGGAGCGTCAGCACATCAAGGAGCACGCTACCGGTACCACTGGTCAGTAGCCAGCCGATGACGCAGAATTGGGTCAATTGGAGCCATTGGACATGATTACTGACGATAGACAGAGCTCTGGAAGAAGATCTCCCTCTAGTACGTCCGAATCCGATCATTGAGCGAATTACGAGGCCGGCGTCGGCCCGGAGTATCGGAAGTTGGAAATGAGGAGATGGTGTTGATGCGTTGAGAGAACGATGGCTAACAGTGTCGAAGCGGCGTCGCCCCCTGCCTTATCGCTGCTGGTGCCAATGCCTACTGGCTCTGGAACGAGCACTGGGAGCACTGGAGCCACATGCCTCCTCTGGAGGAGCGCACCGAGTACCCCTACCAGAACATTCGTTCCAAGAACTACCAGTGGGGTGACGGAGACAAGGTGAGTCTGAAACGAATATTTTGGCTCAATTGCAAGTTACTAACGAATTACAGACTCTCTTGTAAGTTGTGACATCATCCCGGACGAAGAAGCTCAGGCAGCTCAAGAGAGCTTGCGGAAGCTTGGACGCCAGCTCTCACGCGATTGAGCCTCGTGCTCTTTTGCTTTACGACTAATACGGATTGTATACTAACTGTAAATAGCTGGAACCCTGAGGTCAACTACCACAACAAGGACAAGGTCGCTTAAGTATGATCTGTGGACAGGTCATGCGTTAGACAATTACTGGATTAATCCTTCCCGGACTACTCCCACTGGAGATACCTCGTACATGTTCCCTAGACTCGAATTGACTGATTCTTAAAACATTGAATTATGAACTATGAGTGTGATTGGTGATGTGGAACTGGACGTGTCTTCCAAGAGCATGAGCGAAGTTCCATGCCTGTTACAAGTTCTTACCAATTCTCCCTGCCGAACCTGTGCTAGACATCTGCTTTGTTCAAGTGTCTTCTTGTATTCCCTATATTTCTGCTATCTCTTCTAAGTCTCTTCTAAGTTCTTACATTCTCATCCAAATATCCTCACTGTTCTTACCTGAGTCTCATCTAAATCTTGTATAAAAAACTTCTAACTTCCTCAGTGTTCTCGTCTAAGTCTACTCCTAATTCTCATCTAAGTTTCCCCTAAGTCTCGTCTAATGTCTTCATTGCTCTTAGCTAAATCTGCTCTCATTATGTTCTAAAGTCTGTAATATCTCGACTAAACTTATTCTTCCTTATGTAAGTCTGCTCTATCATCCATTAAAATTTCTTTTCATCCTGATTATGAGAACATTAAAAAGTGATACAATGGCTAAATGGATGGGAACGTTTAGCTAGATGCTTAAGGATATCTCCGTCTCATTCGTAGAATCCGCCCTTTGATTGTGATGCATCCCCACCATATGTCATCCCGCCTGAGGTAGGCTTTGCCGGAATTTTCCGAAGAGCCGCCGGCTGAACCACAAACCACCAGCAACACAACACCACGCGCAGACGCGACAGCCTGAACAGGAATAGCCGTGGAAGGTCGTTGATAATCTCAGTAAGGAAACTTAAGTTGCATTTGGCTCAGTGACATCCATGGGACAGGCCAAGGACCAATAAGGTAGCTGGCTGATTATTTCCTGGGCAAGAAAGAGCATCACCTTATTAACTATTGGGCAGGCGCGTTTGGGTGCCAAGTAAAACGGTGCTTGCACCTAGACCTCACACTTCACTTCATCTCTACAACCTCGCTCTTTGAATCGAGCCATTTGATGGCGCGCAAAGATGGCCCGATATCTCAATCCGGCCAAAATTGGCCTTCTCGTCCTCGTAGAGCTCTATGTGGAAGGGGCTGTACCGAGTGATGCGATTCTCCCTGTGCTATCTTTTGTCACTTCTCATCTCATGGATCATTCTCCTTCAAAAGTATCTGCCGACCAGTCCGACCGATGGAGCAAAGCAGAGCGCACCGTCAGCCTTGTCATCAGCATTAAAGACTTTGAGAAGCTTCTCGGAAGTTATCCCTTTTTGATGGGCATGCCCGGACGAAGGCTATGGGATCAGTTCCTCGGAAAACTTTGGGACATCAACTCGCTAGATGCATTACACAGCTTCTTCGACAACCTGTCTGGCATGCTTGCCAAGACCAAGGAGGAGCGGAAGAGGCTGGCCGAGCTAGGCCAACCCGTGGAAGAGGATGAAGGCGTCAAGCTCTCGTCAAACTCTCCCTTTGGTACCTTTGTACGCAGAGCACGATTGGAGTACCAACGTCTACGCTTTCACGACTGTACGGAGCTTTGGAAACACTTTGTACGATACCGACAGCCAACCGCCCCTTACCTCAAGCGCAGGATCCCCGGCTTTGGACGACTGAGCTTTGACAACGTCCTCTTGGTGGGCGAGCAAGAGGATTGGGATCACCAAAGTGTCATGGACCTGGCTTCTGTGGCGTACGGTGACATGCTCACAGGAGATCAGAATGGCTCACTTCCTGTGAGCACGGATGACATCGAGAGTCTCCTAGAGTTTCAGATCGAGCAGATGCAGAGTAAGTGGTCCTTATATCTCTTTGGCAACGATGACTTACACATTCAGAATTCGGCAACAGAATACCGCTCGAGATTCGTCATCAGTTTCACGATCTACTCAACGACAGTTACCTTATCCCCAGCCTCACACATTACCTCAAGTACGGAGACAACAACCAATGATCGGTGTGACTGAAGCTAACAGTATATAGGTTCCTTGATTCCTGGAGAGCCGGAGACTATCCGACTGCATTCGATTATCTTCACCGGTACTTTGATTACACCATGCAGAACAGAGACCGTTTGTTCTACCAATACGCCTTGATGAACCTTGCCGTTCTACAAGCCGATTTTGGCTGTCACAAAGAAGCGGTGGCAGCCATGCTTGAAACTGTGTCAACAGCACGAGAGAACCGAGACATGACCTGCCTCAACTTTGCCCTGAATTGGCTCTTCCACTTTGGGCGCGCCCATCCTGATCTCGTTCAGAACCTGGAATCTAACAGCATGCTTGGTACCGGTAAGGAAAGCCTGGCGTTCCTACGAGTGAAAGCGAAGGAAACGGGCATGTGGACGCTGTGGAGCTCCGTACTTCTCAGCGAAGCAAAACTTGGACTACTCAACGGAGACAGCGTAGCTACTTCGTTGGAGTCTATTGTTCGGAGCTCACATATCATCGTCGAGAGGAATATGAAGAACATGTTTGGTTCTCATCTTTCCCTTGCTGCAGCTCTATGGGACAGGCTCGGACTCTCGACGCTTTCATCAGCAACTTGCGAAGTGTTTCTGAGATGCCATGCCCGCCATGCTATCTTTGATGACGAACTGAAGCTCACTTGCCGACTGGCACTTTTACTCGCATCGCTTGGTCGATATGATGATGCGTTAAGTAAACTGGAAGAGCTGGAAGAAAATTCGCTAAGGTCTTGGAAACCCAGCCAGTATTGGCACAAGTATCGCGGAGTCATCAAACTGAAGAGGGACTTGCACCACAACAACTTGGAAGGGGCCGAGCAACTGTTGTCGCAGATACTTCAATCCAAGATGGATGATCTGGAGCCCGACATGGCATTCCTTGTGGACACACTGCATATCGACTATCTCACTCGCCGGGGAGACCTTCAAGCAGCTTTTGCCAAGGTGGACAACATGATGTCGCAGCTACAAGATGAGAAGAAGGACGTAGTACTTAGAGTCAAGCTATTACTCCTCAAAGCTTCACTTCTCGACAAGTGTGGCCGGCCTCAGAGGGGGTTTACCACAGCCATGAGAGCAGCAAGCATTTCATGGGGAGCTCGTCTCATTCCCTGTCTCTGGCAAGCCATCGGCGCTGTATCCAACATCCTTGTTTCTTTGGCAGAGTTTGAAGCTGCTTCTCAACTTCTCCTGGCTGTTATACCACGTTCGTTGGAGTGTGAGGCAGCGAGCCTGACAGCTCAGCTCTACAGTTATCTTGCTGATGCTAATATGGGACTTGCTGGTAAATGCGAGCCCAAATCCTCCAAGCGGACGGAATACATGACGAAAGCTCTCGCCGCTGTACAAAAGTCGTTCGATCACTATTCCAGTATCGAAGACATCAACATGCAATGCCAGATGATGGCAAAGAAGGCCATGATCATGAAGCTATCGGGAGATCTGGTCTTAGCTGCAGATTATGCTGCGGCGTACAGATCACTACGCAAGACTGCTGAATCACTCAGTCTTGGGGGATGATGATTGATGATGACTGAGATGAACACATGAGGATCGAAGGAAGCGAAGTGTGGGAGTTCATTATACCTTTTATTTATACAAGGATGCATGATACATCAGCTAGCCCTCAAGGGTATGCTTATCCAGGAGCATCAAGAACTATAAATATACACGCCATGATGCTTTGTCCCATCTACGTCACGTAGTGCTTAATTTTCTACCATCGCACCTTTTGTCCCTTCTTATTCCTCAGCGCACCTTCTTCTGCTACAGTTTCAACCTGAGCTTCCTCGACTATCTCGGCCTCACTGGCGTCATTGGTAGCCCAAGCTTTCTCAATGCAGAGCTCAAACGGACCTTCGACACGATCTGTTAGCCCCACACCCACAGTCAGAACCTTTTGTCGCAACATCTCAGTCTGGGGTTCCACCACAAATCCATGGTTCGTCCGGACAAAGTCATTCCATTTGATCAACACTGTCTCCCATTGACCAGGTCGTTTTGGGAATAGTCGATGTTGGTGTAAATCTGACGGTTCAACACTCTCGGTCTGTAGGTTGACGAAGTAACTACGGCCATCGGACTTGACGCGCAGGGCGAGATAGAGGTAGGGATCAATGTCCCACATCGCGCGGCCAAACATAGAGGGCTTTTGGTCGGGAGATCGGAAGCCGGCGAAGCCTGTACGCTGAATGTTAGGGCGGTCGGCGGGTAGGCGAGTAGAGATATTGCCGTGAAAGCGGGCGTATGAGGAGGGTGTCTTGGGGTCGGTATTGGAGTCGGTGGACTTTTGAAAGTCAAAGTTACTTTGTGAGAAACCGCCAATAGTCTTGTCGGACATGATGATGCAGTCGCGGACGCTCTCGGGGGTATTAAAGTCGTAAAGAGGCTTGGGCTGTGTAGCGCCTTTGATGGCCTCGAAGCTCACGGCTACTACGGTTAGCTCTGGTCTCTCCGGCGATTTCAGAGAACATACCTATTTGTGTGCGCCGCTTGAGCTCGTCCATGCTTCGGCCGAAGAAGCTCCTCGAGAGGAGTGTCTGTGTAGCCCTCATGACGGGCGATTTGAATAATCAGATAGTGGAATTTGGGGAATCTTGATGTCGCAAGCTTTGTCGCAGAGCCCAATTGGCTCACCGAGAATCGAAAAACATGAGATTTGAGAAAGGAAGCAGTCTAAAAGTCGTAACTGCGCCTTTGCTCGTGGGAAAGACTGTCAAACTGGTGATGTCGTCGTAAAGTTGCGGCTCTGCGCTTGGGAGCGTTGGTAATTTGCACGTGCTTAGCCTGTGCCAATCGTGCTATTGAGGCGGGCAGTCGCACCCTTTGACACCGCTAGCCCGGTGTGTCGGTTGGCGGGGTATAGTTAATCCACAATCGGCCCAGATCTCAAGAATTCTTCTGCGGGACGGGCACAAGGTTCGGAAGCCAGCTCGAGCTCGAACAATGACCCTGCGCCGCCGGTAACCACCGGGTTCCCCTCTATACAAGCCTACGTCCCAATACTCGCGACTTAATAAAGCGAACAGGCTCGCAATGCCTGCCCCATCTTCCACAACAATGGCCCTGCGCCCGGCCATTTTGCGCCAAAGCGTACTTGGAGCAACGAGGTTACAATGCCGTTATATGTCGATGCCCTCCAAGGGGCGGATGGTGCGAGAGATGGAGAAGAGTGCCCGTCAGGGTGCAAAGAGGACGGATGTTGATTCTATGTCTGTGATTCAAAAGAGGGCAAATGACGAGTACTTTAAGTCTGGTGGTGGTCCTTTGTTTCCTGGTAAGTGAAGATTGAGTGGAATTTTGTCAATCCTTGGCTTCTTGAGAGTACCAATTGAGTCAGTAGATTGCAGAGGATGAGTTTGGTATGACAACAACAGACTAACAGCGCAATACCTAGGCACCTTCGTGGCTGTCCCCTTCTCCCGATACCCTTCCGGCAGAGACATATTCCGTTACTCTTGGTTCCGATTTCGACAATGGGGAATCGAATTCCTCTCCCTCCTTCAGTTTAAGCTCAAGTCCATGCCCGACTGGACGACCCGACCCAAGTGGAAGATTGGCCGTGGCAAGATTGCACCCACCGCAAAGGTTATGTACACCGAGATGCTCTCGGCCTTTGCCGCCGGCGACAAGGCCACCATCAAGTCCCTATGCCTAGGCCAATTCGCAAAGAAGCTCACAGCCGCCATTGATCGCCGTAACCCTGCCGAGCGTGTCACCTTCGAGGTGGTCAAATTCAACAAGACATTCGTTTACCCCCGCGTGATGGCGCACCAGATCCACAACGTCAACCCCCACGACAAGGAGAACTCGACGGAGCAGGCTGTCGTTGCTATTGCCTCAACACAGCGGGCGCAAAAATACAGCAAGAAGACGGGCGAGCTGATCCCTGGAAGCACAAAGGTGCAGGAGAAGATTGAGTACGTTGTGCTCTCGCGGCAGGTTAACGAGAAGACATATCAGTCTGGATCTTGGCAATTATGGGGAACAGTCCCTGCGACAACGCTTGAGGCGCATCAGGAGGAGCAGGATTGGATTCACAAGGAGCAAGCCAAGCGTGCTGGCTGGAATGAAACTTCAAAACGGGGTTGAGCTGTATGGATGAAGAGCGTGAAGCGAGTCAACGAGGAGGGTGAAACGTGTAAAATCAGAGTGTATATTGTACGGGGAGCATATCTGTGTACTATAGAATAGCATTGAGGCCGGCGAACGGACGTCACTACAGAGTACTTCTCCAATTCAATTCTGGATAATTCGTATTTTGTCAAGAGCAAGTCCATAGAGGTCTGGCGCTGGTTAATGTGAGTGTTCTTGATTTGACAAAAACGTTCTGACTAAAATCACGGCTGTAATTGGATCTGCTCAATTACTATTGTGGCCCTTGTTAGTTCTCAGGTGTAGAATGACGCTGATTATTGCAGGGCATTGCATTCCTGGCAACGTCCTGATGATCAAAGCCTTGAGTATGACCGCAAGACAAGGATAAACCTGATTAGGTACTATCACCTCCGGATCGTGACACAAATTATAGGTAAGAGTATGTTCATATACAAAGCCTAGATATAGCTTTCTATAGATTATAACAAGATTGGATCAAATTAGATAACTTTTGTTTATCAGACGTCTCAAAAAGAGACCAAAACTGCACCGGATATCCTTAGCTAGACCGTGTGCCAACCTCCCATGATGTGAACCAGAATCCAGCGGCATCTGGTTCGAGATTTGTTTAGAAGAACTTGCCCGCGGTTGAGGAAACAAGGTTCTCCGTGGGAACATCCTCCTCCTGGCTAGGACGACGAAGGTTCAGAGGAGGGTCCATAGCGTCGAAGCGATGTCCGCGGATCTTGGCATGCACGAACTGGCAAGTAAGACGAAGGACCAGAGCACCGCAGCCCCAGAGAAGACTACCGACAGGTGCAGCAACGAAGGCGCCAAAGGCACTCCAGTCATTACCGTACAGACCCTTCTGCACAAGCAGAAGCTCACCAGCCTCCTGAGCGTTGCCGTAGTAAACACAACCGAAAATGAAGACAGTCAGAATGCCACCGAGGCCACCGACAACGACCTCAAAGCCGCGCCACCAGTAAAACTTGTCGACGAGACCGATGACCAGAACGGGGATGGTAGCGGCGGAGATCAGATCGGTGATAAGCCAGATCTGTAGGACTGAGGGCGCTTTGAGGGCGATGACGATGACGGGGATGATGATAAGGACGACGATAGCACGGCAGATCCAGATGTTCAGCTTGTTTCGGAAGAGATCGTTGGAGCCAGAAGAGACCATAGCAGACTGGAGACTGTCAAAAGCAGCTGTGCTCATGGTGACAACCATGACAATGACGATACCAACAACCCAGCTGGGCAGTGTCTCAAGAAGCACGAAGAATGCCACTCCGCCAGAACCAGCGACATCGTCACCAGCCAAGGCACCGGACCAAACCGCAATCAAACCAGTGGAACCAACGAGGGTAAGAATACACAGGATGACACCCGTGGCGATAGCAGTTCCGACTCGAAGGTCCTTGTCAGTCTTGGAAGAAAAGGTTCGCAGCCAGAATGACGCAAGGAAAAAGTCATTGGTCAGAACTGCGACGGGGAGGATGTACAGAAGCTGCCAGCCGAGAAGGTTGGGCTTGGTGAGGCCAGATTCGTCGATCAAAGGTTTCTGGATCTCGGTCTTGGCGCCGATTGTGATGGCAGCGATGATGACGAGACCGATGACCATGGTACCCTGGACCATATCGGTAATGAACGAGATTCTGAATCCTCCGAGGGCTGGTCATTGTCAGACTATAATTTAGACCGCAGATAAGAGGGAAACCCACAGGTATAGATGGTAGTAACCACGCACTGAACGATCATGACCGGCAAGGGATCAAGACCAGTCAAAGCATTGATGACCTGTCCAATGGCCGAAAGCTCGGAAACCATGTATAAGAACAGCGTCACGAGCGACATGAAGCTCAGATACAGCATAGTGATGACACCATATCGCTGTCGAGTCCATTCAGTCAGAACGAAACCCTCAGGGCATCGTCGTCGAATGATGGGGCCGAGGTATCCAAAAATGAGCATAGGCAGAGACGACGCGAGAGCGTAGACGAGCATTCCCTGGATACCAGAAATGGTAGCCAACTCAGGATACGAGAAGAGAATACCGGAACCGAGAGCTACAAGAGTCAGTTGTCATTCCAAGTTGTGAAGGGGGCAGGGGTGGATTTGGAGCGGCAACACTTTTCCCACGCAAGCATTAACTTGATCGAGTATTTACGGTACAATCTCAGCTTCGTCGTCGCACGCCAGGATCTCCCCAGAAAAGGCACATCTGCTATGAAAACATATGTGCTCCGAGGTTGGATCCAGACGATACGTCAACTCAGCGCCCGTAGTGAGCCGCATCCTCTCCCCCTGCCTCCCGAGATTGCCTCTCTGGAGCAGGTTTTGAGTAGCGTCCAGCTCAGTAGAGTAACTGTGTATCCTCAACTGAGCTGGAGGGGTTAGTAGCAACAGAATTTCGAGAGCAACTCGGGGAGCAAGGGAGAGAAGAAGAAGATCTGGTTTCAATGTACGAACCTGCTCGTTCATTTGACTTTTTATACTCGACCGGGAAGTTTCAGGATGGAGTTCTTTTGAGTTCTCGCAGCCGTGTTTCTTCATTGGCTGCGCAAGTTGCTGTAATATTGCGTTGTGTTTTGCTACCGCTCCGGAGTGTCGTAGCAAGAGCTCTGTTGGCTCTACTCACCGGAAGCGATGAAGTTGAGTGCCAGAGGCATGGCTGTTTGAAGTGGTTAGCTAGTGGCCATTGGCTGTAAGTTCAAAGGGCGAGATGGCCATGGGAGTCGTAGTCAAGATAATTGAGCTGCGATGTCTTCATCCCCCACAAGCCGATCTCGGAAATGAGAATTTCTGACCAGTCTGAGTTCCGTTGCCTGCGAGGAAATCGGCCTTGGACTGATGCCTCATCCTCCAAGCAATGCCAGTTCCCATGGCTCTGTCATCATTGTCAGCCTCAATTCTTAATTATCAGCGAGACGATATCACGAACAGAAAAGCGCCATAAGTGACGTAGATGATGGCGTTTGACGCCGCGAACGATGGAAAACCCATTGCGGTAGACTTTTGTTTGTCGATCCTTTAGAAACAAGACACGTCCTTATCGTTCCTTTGCGAAAATTGTCGTTTGTCGGGAATAGAGTGAGAAGGGAAAAGATAGAGAAAATTTTGGGTTCGAAGGCAATAAAAGTCGCGCCGGCTGGACTGATTAGTTAGCGTTGGAATAATAGCTCCTACACCCAATCCAGTAATCGTTTATCGCCAAATTGACTGTAAAAAGGATGCTTGGCGAACAGTCTAGGCCATCGGCGTTCATCGAATGCTCGTCCTGTTCCTCAGACGAGAGTGGGGGTCACTTTTACCCATTATAAAACGCCTGATAATTGACCCATGTCATGGATGTTGTAACTAACGATGACTGATCGGCCGACAGACAGCCCGGGCACTTTACCTGAGGCGTATTATCCATCATATCATGTGGCGACTTTCGGCCCTTTCGATGGCTCTGGACATCGTCACATCATTCACAACAACATTGAGGAGCAGGGACAAGAGGAGGTTTTGGTGGGGTAAACCCCTTTGGTGGGATTGCTCCCTTTTTCAAGTTTTTTTTGTGCTTTTCTGAGGATTTATGGTAAGGAAAAGAAAAGAAACGAAACGAAACGAACGTATACAAACTCATACACTCAAGGAGATGCCCGGAAAAGAGACAACTCGTCTCTCTTTCTTAGCCTGGGACCCAACGCAAATCCAGTCTTACCAACCCATGTTGTGTTGAAGATCTGCTCTGTCTATGGGCATCCAAGCCGCTTTCTCCTTGTAATCCCAAGGTCTGTCGTGTGTGGGAGCTGGGTTCATGCCTTGCATGCTGCTCCTCTGTTCTGATGATGATCTTTCTGGTACTTAGAAGAAAGATCGTGTGCTGGGGGGAGACAAAAAGAGCCGAAATGCGATTGAAAGGAAAGATGTCGAAAATAAGAGAAGGAGATGTCGAAAGAAATCAGGTCAAGAATCAGAGCTGATGAAAGCGAGCCTAGTTTACTAGGCTGAAGGAATGATGCCGATATAAATCAACGCGAGCAAACGTACGTGCGTGCATGCAAACTTGCTGATCGAAAGCATTGTCGAAGGAAATCGTCGAGATGAAAGTAAAATCAGGTCCCAAAAAGAGCTGTCGAATGAGTGAAGCTGGTCGGCAGAAGGTAAGTCGAAAGCAGAACAAAGAGCAGAAAAGGAAAAGGTCATAGCTGTGAGCAGAATCTTCATGCTCGATGGGCGTGATGGATGTCGCCGTTAACATCACTCGCCATTGTAGCGACGATATCTCTCAGCCTCAAGACGCTGTCGGATCTTGGTAGGAGACTCGAATCGACCACGACGCAACGTGGCGTAGCTGGGGTAGGACATGTCAACATAGGGCTCCTGGTACTGAGCACGTCGAAGTGGTCCTTGGTACTGCATCTGCTGAGGTGGCTGCGAGTACTGGACTGGAGGGCGCTCGCCATAAACCCGAGGGGGTTCCTGGTACTGAACCTGAGAACGCTCATGGTATTGGATTATAGGATCCTGGTACTGCATTTGGGGAGGGCCATTATACTGAACCTGAGCGGGCTCACGGTACTGAGCTTGAGGGGCGTCGCGGTACTGAACCTGAGGGGGAGGGTAGGGCATGGGCATGTAGCTGAATCCACCAGGAGCAGGAGGAGCCATCTGACGAGGCATCGCCTGGGGTTGCATGGGCATATCAGAATAGCCCATGGGAGGTTGAGGCGGATACTGAGGGGCCATGGGGGCATATGGCATAGACTGCACAGGCTGTTGATAGAGGAACTGCTGGGAAGAAGGGCCAGGGATAAGTTGTGTCTCGGGTGGGCGTAGTGTCGCATCGCTCTTGCGAGACTTCTGACCTGGAGACTTGTGAGACTTCTCACTCTGCCCCCATCCCTTGAGGTTGTCATGAGAAAGGGAGCCCCGCTTGGAGCGCAGGTTGTCTTCAGAACGATGGGCCCGCTTGAGCCGCTCCTGGCAAAGAAGGTTACGTTTGAGATTTTCCTCAGACAAGTGAGAACGACGAAGGCGAGCCTTGCTCTTGGCCTTCCTCTCCTTGAACTCTTCCTCCTCTAGGGAGCTTCCGCTGTTGCGCCAGCTACTGTCCTCATCACTTGTAGAAACATCACTGGCCTTGTCAGAAGGTTTAAGGCGCTCGGTGCTCTGGATGTACATCGAGGCGGCACGGCGATGTCCCTTGGTTCCGTCTTCACCCCTCTCAATAGCCGACTCGCATCTGTCTGCAGCGTTGCTTGCAGCGGGAGAGAAAGCAAACGAGATAGAACGGTTTGCAGACGCCATTCGTTCAGAGAAGGACGGTGCAAGAAGAGAAGACTGGTTTGTATGTGAAACAGGCACAGGCTGGTGATAATGGATCGGAGAAGACCCCGCTGGAGACAAAGCAGAACCTGGGGAAGGCGCAAAATGAACCATGTTGGCAGGCTTCTCAGGTGAATGGACAGGAGTATAGTCGTCCAAAGTATGAGATGCAACGATAGCCGCCCGATGGGGAGACATGGGTCCTTGACGCGGGTTAGCCTGTTCATACTCCCACTGAGCCTGAATCTCCTCGAGATAGCGTGTCTCCGCTCTAGCCAATGGAGACAGCGGAACACTTGCGTGAGACAAAACACGACGATGGTTGCTGTGAGTAGAAGCCATAGAGCCAACTCGACGATGGGGGCGTAGAGGTGGGATCGTAGGCATGGGCTGAAGGGGCAAAGGACGCATTCGCGACTCGAGGCTCTTGGTTCGCTTCCGCTCAACCCGAAGATAGTGACCATCAATCTCTCTGCCATTCTTAAAGCACAAGTTAGCAAGTATTAACCATGTAGGGCAAGACAGATAACTTACGTATTGGCGCTTCGCCTCGTCAGGGATGTTGGGGCGGTCGAACTCGACGAAAGCATAGATGTGCGGGTCTGGTGTTGTTAGTTGGAACAGCAAGGTCAACCAGCTTGAGCCACTTACAGCCAGCACCATCATCAGGGTTGCATCGCAAGTCGACAGAAATGACAGCTCCACAAGTGCCAGCCAAGCGGCGGACGAATTCTTCATCGGCGTGAGGAGGCAATCCGCCAAAAAAGGCCGAACGACGATCCTTGTCGTACAATTCCATGAAGGCAATGTCGTCGGGGCCACGGTCGGGACGATCCTGAACGAGCTTGGGATCCCACGGCGCGATCCCGAAGACCGCGGAGTAGCCAAAAGACTAGAACTATGTTAACCATCATATGATGGTAGTGCCTAGCACTAAAACTTACTTTGACCACATCGCGTCTGGCGTCAAACATCTCATAGTGAACCAGCAGAGAAGGCGGGAGACGGAGGCGTATTTGACTCTGACGACCCAAGTTCTCAATCTTCGCGATGGTTCCATACTTAGAGAAGATGATTCGGGCTTCATCATGCTGAACCATACGGTGGTTCCTGCGGTAGATGATGTAGATCACTACGACCGATTAGCAAGGGATTAACACCAGTATAGGAACACTGACGGTTTCCGCCACATTTCTCAATGCGACAAGGGCGACCGAGAATATCTTCTCCTCGACCGTGAGACAAAGCGAGGTCAGCTTGGGAACGCTCCTGAGATGAGAAGATTAGTCTAAGGATCAAGTTGACGCTGGTCAACAAATGCGGATCAACTCACGGTATACTGGACAAAAGCAAAAGGCATGTGCCTTTTGTCGCGCTTCATCTTGACCCAGACCGTGCCGAACTGGTTGAAGACTTTGGTGATAGCAGCTTGTAGGGTCAGGTCATCATAGTTCTGAGGAAGACTAAAAGGAGGTTAGCACAAAGATTGCGAAGCAGAGAGACAAGTTACTCACTTGGCCACGAAGAGGCAGGCGTCGGCAGAGTACATAGCCTGAGCGTCGAAGCCCTTTGGCAACTTGGCGATGGCCTGGACAGCTTCTTTGTTGGTCATGAGCTGGCCCTCTTGTTCTTCTTCCTGCTTCACGGTCTCCTGAGTAGCGGGTTCTTCAGACTTGACAATAGCCTGTCCGGCTTCATGGCCCGCTTCGGACACGGGAGATCTGGAACTGTCAGCCAATGTCTCCGAACACAAACATGACAAGATACGAACCCCCAGTGAGGCTGAACACCGTCATCGTAGTTGGTGGGCAGCGAAGGAAAGCTGCAGCTTTGCGTTAGCGAAGTCCAAGTGAGGACATGCTTGGGCTCGGAACCTACCTCTTGGCCATGGAAAGAGGACGAGGACATTCAACTGGACCATGTTAGCTTCTTTCTGATAGATATGCTTGGCATTCAAGACAGTAAGCGAAAGCTAGCAGCTAGCTATCCAGAAGGCATTTCGGCGCGACGACACGGATAGGGGGTGTCATCTAGCGTAGGTAACCACGCAACAAAGGAAAAGAGACGATGTGTTAGGACAACACGACCCTGCTATCACTTCGAAATGAGGCATAAAAGAGGCCAAGGAAGCTTTAAATAGAAATCGCCTTAAAATAAACACGATGCGCGCCCGGGAAAGGCTGCAGAGTGTCTAACTGTGCCACGAAGGGAGGAAGAAGAGAGGAAGGAGAATCTGAACACTTGCCTTTGGGAGAATCATCGCCTTCTGAGTCATCACTACCAGTGTAATGAATCTCTAGAGCCGAGAAGGCATTCCGAAGCTGATGTTTTTGAGTGGCAGCATCGTGAGGGCGGCGAAACCCAGGAGAAGAGGACATCGTGATGGCGTCAGAAGAGATGAAACGTGTCTGGCGAGCAGCAACCAGGTCAAGTTAGCTTCAAGGAAGGAGCGATGGTAGAGACAGAAGGAAGAAATGATTTACCTCGACGATGTGCTTCTTTGTGGTGTTTTGGAAGTGTTCTTGGAAGCTGGAGGTGCGCCCGCGTGTCGTCTGATGACCACAAGAACGCGATGAACTCTAAGAAACGTTCCAAGACGTGTTTATCGTGACCTGAGAGCCGTAGGAGTGAGCAGATAAGATGAAGCCGACGATCCTAGTGTAGGAAGACACGAAGAACGAAGTAAGCAGAAACAGAAGCCCAACGCGCAAGAGCCTCTCGCGAGAGGAAAGGCGATGAACTCTTCTCTAGAAGAGATTCGATCTGAAAGAAAAGCCTTGCAAAGACGAACGATGGTTTGTTTCTTGGTGATGTTCAAGGAAGGATAAGGGTAGAGTAGGAAGTTTGGTAGAAGGTTGGTGTTGTGGTGGGAGGGAGGGTAGAGGATGAAGAAAGCGGAGGCAGAGCGAAGAGGAGTAGGGGTAGTGGGCGATATGAAGATGAAACAAAATATCCAGGGGCAGCAAAATAAGGCGGCAGATGCCAGATGGGCTACGCCTACTGTAACTGCCAATTATAAGGCAACTAGCACCTTTTAAAGAGATCTTGCAAGTGATACAAACTACAAGAATATGTTCATGAGTACTGTAGAGATTTATCTCAGTACCATTCATGTGTTTTTATGTCATTGTATAGCAAACATGGCGTTGATCACCTTTATGATAGTCTTGTATAAAGACGCAGATAGGTGCAGCAACTTCACGCATACAGGGGAACATCAACTATGCCAGGGAAACTCTACCCCCTGGACAACGTCTCTATGCATTGTGAACCGTTAGTGTTTGTGGTGACTGCCTTATGATAGGAACCCGCAACGACGCATGTATGTGCGGCAAGTTCACGCATACAGGCCAGTATCAACTGTGATAGCATAATGCCAACCCCTAGAAAACGTCTCTACCACCTAACGACCATTGCGTTCTACAATGTACCAACGCTTCGGAATGCTCAAACAACGGTAGTGCTAATAAAGGGATCAAAGAAATAAGGGAAAACAAAAGCATGGCCTGATTGCAAACACCAAACACTCGTCGACAATTTTTTGTAGCCTTGATATTTACTTTTCTGCATTACTGCCAAAGCATGAAAGCCATGTTTGCATTGCCCATGTGAAATATTCTGTTGGTTCTTCTGTGGGTGGTTGCTGGACCCATCTCAGCAGTTTTCCCATTTCACAGTGCCTACCGTAGTTCCACCGCCTTAGCCTCACCCGTGGGGGCAAATTCTATACTTTCCGTTCACTCCCATATCCTCTCGAGGATCCTTAGTGTCCATCTTTCGATTATCGTGACTTGGTCGTGTCGTCTTGGCAAATCTTTTTCAAGTTGGCCCAGGAGGATGCCACCTACTCAACTTCACGTTACACTGCGTCAACACGACGAGGTAGGTATCTTGTGCAGCTAATTTATACAATCATTCATATCTGACTCTTCTCTCGACTATCTTTTATGATCCCAGATGCATCTTGCACGTTACGGACTCAAGATATCAAAGACCGATGCCGACAGCAGATTCCACAAGCCATTACCAAGTGCCGACCGTCGACCGTAAAGCATCCATCTCCCAACTTACATCACCTGTCCGAATGGCCAAGTTTTCGTCCCCAGGACTCTAATGGGATCTTGAACTGAACAAAGATCCAAGGAGGCCGAAGTGGTAGACGGACACCCACCGCTTTCAGGAAGACCAGGTTACTCGACTCTCATCACAGCCAGGTTTGGTTATCGCACGACATCTCAGGTCTCCTTGAGGAAGGTTCTGGCTTCATGGCTCGCTTCATCGATCAAGAGTACACAACAACTTGACCAGTCATGTCGGGGTTCCGTAGAGCAGCAGACCGTGCCCCAAGAGGATCAAGCCTCTTGAGCTTTTACAGACGCGAGCGGCTCGCCAAGCTCTGACCTGTGACCTTCGTGGACTCTACTGTAAGTCGACATTCTTCTTGAGGCTTGCCAAGTCACTGACTAACCGGTTCTAACAGTAACATAGACACATTCGACTTCTTAGCCTTCAGAGAATGTTCGACGGATCATATCTGATAATACGAGCATTACTCAGCATCTTTGCGGCTTTGTTTGATATCCGAGCCATCCAGTAACTCGTCAGCCTTCGGTTCCTGAGTTCACTATTTCGGGCTCTAAGAACTATTGCAGGTCTTATCTCGAGGTCAGTATCTCTCCTTGTCGAGTTTCTATAAGTAGCATCGTCACTTTCTGCTCGCACAATGGGTGTCCTGGCTGACAGTAGCGCTTTGATAAGTTGCCCGCCTCTCAGGACCTCACATCTTTGGTTTTCTGCTTACGACAAAGAACGAGCCAGTCGATGTTCCAAGACCCCCTGAAAAGTCGAAAATCACACTCAATGTCACACGTACCACGAAACACGATAATCTGTCTGAAAGCGCTCCCAGAGCAAGGAGAAGCCCAAGAAATTCTACCCAGTTTTAGCACCGTATCGCCAGTATTGCCCTTAGCCATCTTCTTCGGCAAATTGAAGATGCGGTTCGCCAACGAGGCTCGAAGACGGTAGCCATTGGGTTAATGACACGACCAAGTTTGAATGACTAGCAATTCAGGGGTTTGGAAATATGATCTTGTTATTCTGAGCCTCAGAACCTTCTAGCCCTGAGCTTGACTGTACTAGCTGGGGTCGACAGGAACCAGTATTGAAGTTCTGGGAAGATTTGAAAAATCCCAACTGGCATTGATTTTGGTTATCCTTTGTGTCCACACAGGTCAGGGTACGGCTCTTACGAAGAAGTGTACTACATTGCATACACTTCAAACACTGTGTTTCTGCTTTCTGTTACATCGATCGTTGGATACATATCCTATCATGGCTAACCGTTTGTGCTAGATCTTCATAAGCCTTTGGTTTCTGAAGTATCAGAGTTTCAATCCCAATACAAGTCTTATACTGTTCCAACCTAGTCCACAGGTGTCTGATTATATCGATGTGGAATACCTAGACGACTAGCTATCCTACACTAGTCCCAACTTGAGCTTCCACTATGGCCGGTTTTGCATTTCATGACGAGAAGCGACCCTAGCCAACAATTAGGATGATGATCCTTCACACAAACCCCTTTTCTTCCCTTCACCTCGGCATTCGAATCGAAAGGGATTTTCAGGGTTTCATGGGGGTGGAAAGCCCTGGAAGACTCTGGATATTCTTCTCACACTTACCATGAGTTATTTCAGAGTATCTCACTAGGCGAATTTATCCTGTTCATATAGTCGTTGTCGTAACTTGATCCTATACAACCAACAGTTGAAAAGCGACCTAATTATGGCAAGTTCGGGATCATACTTCACAGCCGGTGGCTAGAACCAAGAAGTGCAACAGTCCTCCCAACTAGTTCTGCGGCTTCTGGACGGTATTGTCATGAGTCAGGGATATGCTAAGTGACAGCGGAATGGGGTCAATACCAACGGTGATGTAGGAGTTTTTCGCATTATACGGGCAAGAGGCTGAAATCCAGTAATCGGAAACTCCCCTGGTCGAATCTAGAATATTACAGAGGTATGTTGTTGGCTCCGAATTCGAACCATGTTCTAACCCCTATTTCTCAAGTTCGATCATAAATTCCTCGGGGCTCTTTACTCGACATCATCCGGCTCAACCCGCTTTACAATTGATTATAACACTCATAATAAAATACAACTTTCTTCGGCAGTCAACTTCGAGACAATCATAAGAGGCTAAGATCCCTAAGACATGAGCTGTGCAACACACGCAGCCCGACAAATATCACGCCAAGATGGAAAGACCTAATGATCCTCAGAGTTTGTGAGATCCAGCTTAGGATACATTCGATGGCCTCGATGCTTCTTCGAGGTCAGTTAAAAGCCTTTCGGTCGAACACACTGCAGTATCTTGGCGATGCCTTCTTTGAAATTCGAGCATGGACTATGGCAATCTCAATGATGCATCAGGCTTTCCTTTCTGAGTTTGGAAATGATAGTTAAATAGGGTTTAATTTAACATGCTTGGTAATAACATTCTTCACAAGACATAGTGACTCCTGTGCTCCCAAGCATCTGCCTGACTAAGGTACCTATAAATGGAGGGGCCGGATAAACGTTGCTAAACCCCAAGGACCGGGTCAGGCCAGGCGAGTGTAGCAGAAGTGTGTCTCGAATTAGAAAAGAAACTACTTGGGAAAGTATTCTACGAGATTATTCAATGCAAAAGTACGTTCAATATCACTCTACTCCCTTCAAGTGAAATTTTCTAGTTAGCCAAAATGACTGTGGGCATGCATGGTTAGTCATCCATCACCACGAGATTGGAGATTTGCGATGCATGAACCAGGCTGTCCCAACATTCGGCATATTTGGTAAACCCATAATTGAGTATGCAGGCAGCTGGTGAGATCGACAGTGAGAGACGCAGGGATGATGTACAACGCCGATGCCGGCAATACTCAGTGAATATTTGTGAGGATACGGCGCTTCGGGATATCTGGCGGCGAGGGCCGCTTTGGTTTCCACTTTAGATTGGGTTTGTGATAGACAACAAGCCAAAGGATAGTGGACACAAGTCAAGGGAGACAAGATAACAAGCATGGGAGAAGCTACAAGCATGACGCATGCGGTATTAGGCTCGGTCAAGTGAGGCTCCTCAAATCCCAACTTTGGGTCGACTAAGTTGACAGCAAACGCCAAACAGCATCGAAAAGAACAAGAAAGCTGCATGCTCTTTATGGTGCGTGGGTCATGGAAATCAGTGACCAGGGTCATAGTGATCTAATGACATTGACATTGTACATGCGGTTATGCCGATGGCATGTGGATGAGGTTGTTTGGAGCTAGAAAATGGCAGCTTGGCTAGAACTTTCTGGCGCTTATCCCGCGGCACTGGTAATGTTGATGCTACGGTACCCGTATCGTGACCTCACATTAAATGGAAGCCAAACTTCCAGGGCGGCTTCTTCCCCACAGTGGGTAGCGTGGCCCCCCTGAACATGCCAAAACATGCTGTCGGCAACTCTGGATCCAATATCTGATATCCAATCCAGTTGCCCGACGCTAAGTGCGGTACGTACCCGTGTCTTGCCATGGAGGGCGCGGATCATGGAAGTGCCTGCCGGGCCTCAGCGATACAGGGGCACTTGGTCCTTGGGCCGCGCTTTCCATTCATTAAATCAGAACCTGCGACGGGCCAAGCAGGAGCAGGTGCGTGCGTGCGACATGCAACTTCCTTACTCTGGAAATGTGAGAAAAACAGAAAATTAAAAGTAAGGCTGCTGGGCCATAGCACGGCTCAGCCTCACTCACGATACGATCCGTCCCGTCTTTTTGTCTTGTCCTTTCTTGTCTCATTCATATCCATCTGTGACGCATGCGCTGGCTGCACTTTCAACCGCCATACACACTTTTCTCATCTTCCAACATTTATTTTTTCACCGTCTATGCCCAGCATCAGCCGAATCAGCTCGATATACTTGGTTCTGCCCTTTCACGCCTTGAACAAACAAAAGAAACAGCTATAATTTCGGGCCCCCAAATAGCCAAACCCCCAAACCCCCCAACTACACCCGCACCAGACCCTTCAGTTGGACTGACAGATCGAGCGATGGACCAAATTTTCAAGCCTGTCAAATGGTCTGAAGAAGACCCAGAAGAGCAACGAAATGAGCAGCAATTGTGGGTTTTCTGGGTATTTTATCTGTTGCAGCTTCGTTAACGCCAGTAATAGATCTCACGAGGCTCAAGGGCAAGAAAAGGTTGCCCGTTGGATGAGAGATGGACTACAGTACGGGTAACCCCTTCTCTCTCATTCATCGATGGCTTTCTTGTTCACTTTCTGATTATCCAACAGGGTTCTCTATTGCGATCTTCTACCAGATATCTCCAATGTCGCACGCCCCGTCGATAAATCCAGCAGCTACATGGACATGTTTCCATGGTGGAACCCGGACTTTGAACCCAGCACTACCCTGACAACCACTGGGAGAATATCTCCGACTCCCCAGCTTAAATCCACCTTGTCGCTTAGAGACCAGCAAATTGATAGCATCAAGCGCGAGAAAACATTCCATGACTTGATTACCAAAGCTGGAGGTCGCCCTTGGTATCCCAGTGAGCTCATTGACCAAGTTGCGAGCAACCCAGGAAATTACGCCGAGCTTCTTGAATATTGGAAACAAGACCCCACTGGGCCAAAACAAGACGAATGGATGGTGTTTGAACGTCAATTGGAAAGGTGGAATCAATTTCGTCGCTATCAGCTGAGAGTGAGGCGAAATTCAGACACTTTCGAGGAGTACTTGGCGCGATGCAATAAGTGTCTCTCGAAGCACTCACTACCTACGCCCATGCATCTCAAGCAGGATCCAACCGACCAGGATTCTCTATCACAATGGCTCGAATACATGTGCTTCGAGCTTTCCGAATGCAAAAAGTATTCGTGGTATAAGAGATACCATCAACAGTACGAAACCGCCTGGCAGACGCTCGTCGGCTCCAAGGTATTGAGCCCGCACGAGACCCGGGATCAGGTTGAAAGCTCTAACTACATATTCTCACAAGATGGTGAGAGAACGAGTCTAAGACAATCCATCGAGGAGACCAGCTCGAACGTATTGCTAGCTGAGCGAGACCTCTTGAACCCAACTGTGAGAGGGCCTACAGCTCAACGGAAGTTATTTGAGGCTCAAGCTGAACTTGACTCTGCAATCAAAGCATTTGATCACTTTCAACGACGAAGGGATGCAGTCAAAGTATTTAAAGAGACTACATCTGCATATCGCGAAGCAAGACATGGAGCTCGACGCCACCAAACGCTCCTACGATGGGCAGGACAGCAATTGTCTTCAATCCAGAAAGACCTTGGATTGTCGTCTTCAACAGAGCATCTAGACTTTGAAAGCGACAAGCTTACAGAGACTGACAGCGATGAGAGTGACGATCAGAACGCCTTTTTTGACTCTTCCTCCGTTGAGTCGCTGAACATTTCTAGTGGATTGCAGCGAAATGAAAGCAAGAAGCGTTCACGCCTTGATAGTATCGCGGCTGATGCTACTCTAAATAGCAGCAATGCGCCTCCGAAACGTTCGAGACATGGCGTCAATAACGGCTCCGAAATGGGCAAACAATGAGACGAGGTTTCGCTGTGTCTTCTATTTACCAAGTGAAGTTTTATTGTCTTATACGATGTTATTTCCCGATGATATAGGGGAGTTTGAGATATGGATGTATTTAGATATCGTTACTGAAGGCAGGAAAATGGCGTTGCGAGCTTATAAAATACTGATTCTGTCAGGGGACGTTTCGTTACAATGACAGTGTCATCAATGTAATATTCGCATATCTTTCACCACCATGTCATCTGAAAAACTTGAATGAGAAAGCTTATGTGGCCATTCATTCGTCACGTCCATGTTTACATGGCCAATTTGATACATACCCTTGCTTCAATCCCCTCTTCAACGGTTCAACCCTAACCCATCCCGCCACAGGGCGGCCACTAGCCACGTTCAGAAGGTCTTGTGTTCCCACTTGGCGAGCAACTTGCACAAACCTTGGCGCACTTTCCCCCCACGACCCCTGTCGCTTTATCAGAGTGCAGCTTGCTTGTCCTCCTCCTTTGACGCCATCACCAACAGCTGCTGTCCCCCTTGCGTCCACCTGATTTCTCTTCCCCCCTCCTTTTTTCCCAAAGCTCACAACCCAGTTTCTTATTCAATTGCCTGTGAGTTGGACCAAGCAATTGCTTCAGATGGCCTGAAACGATAGAGGTGAGATGGCCAACCCTCCCCCCGTTCGTCGGGGCTCTTCGACGGGCCATCTTCCTTTACCTCCACAACCTCTGGCGCCCGTGACCTCGAACTCGACCAAACCTCCTCCTCCTCCGTCTACGACAACGACAGCTCCCTCAGACGACGATGCTCCCGTGCACCCCTCTCTCCTCCAACCTCGTGTCGCCGTCGTCCTCAATGTTCCTACACCATGGCACCCGTGGCTCTTTGCCCTACGACTAGTTTCGATCCTCCCGGCGCTGTGGTGGGGGTTACCCTCTGCACTTCAGCTGCTGTTGCGTGTCTTGCCAGGACCGGAGATCGTTGTAGTTGTGCCGTCAACGACAGGAGGATCCGTGGCTATGAGTGTCGAAGCAGATGCGCGATACGCCCTGACTGAAACTGGGCTTGCAACTATATGGGTGCGTTAGGAACACAACACTTCCTGGCCATGGAAGCCTCAAGAAACTGGTTGAAGAAAGAGCTGTGCTGATACGCTGGACTTTGCTAGTGTTTTGCTTCGGGATATTTATCTTTTTTCTTTACAGACTGTCTGATGTCAAGATGGTACGTTTTGTTCACTAATACATACCAGCTAGACTGGTCTCGCGACACAATACAATGCTAACCAGTTCGCAGGCTCATCAATTACACTCCTCAAGCGACAATGGTCCGACTTCTTACGATCAATGCCTGTAATGCCTACCTCACAATGGGTGTCCTCTCCCTCGCAGGCGGCTTCCAAGACCCTCGTCTCCTGCTCCCAGGCTGGATTGGCATAGCCACTGTACGTCTCCCCCGCACACGCGACACCCACGTACACCATGCACCTTGAGCGCTCACCGCATCGATTGCAAAATATTGACTGACAACTGTGCTGCAGACCTTAACCGTTATGTATCACATCACCCACCAGAAGATCAACATTCGCAAGGAGACGTCTACGTCCGTCAATGTCTTCTCCATTGCCAGCTTCTTCAGTATGGTGACTCTGCTGGCACACATGCACCAGCATACCCCAGACTACCCCCAGGTCCCCTTGATAGCCTCTGGTCGGCGGGCATGGGACGAGGCGTCGCGTGTTGTAGCTCAAGTTAGGGGTAGTGTTGAGCAGCACGATGACTTGTAGAGTGTCGGTAACTCGATGCTCAATTTTGTTTATGCAGGGTGTTTACTTGGGAAATAAGCGAACGGCCGATGTTTTTTATGTGTGATCTTCAGCGATTTTTGTTCATCCTTCAACCTCTGATATCCCCCACCCATGTAACGGCCGTTTATGTTTGCTCTTTTGTTTCTAGCTTTGGTGTTTCGTCGAGCTCTCCAATCTACACACCTTGTTGTATTCCATGGTTCGAAAAGTTTACGGACAACATTTGGGAATTTTCGGTCGGCACGACGCTGATTGTCGCGCCTTATGAGTGGGACCTGACGTCAAACCTACCACAACCAGAATCACAATTTATTCACTTAAAGTTGAGAAACATCAAGATTCGGAATCGACGTTGTATTTGCCTGAGACTACTGCGGGGCTTGCCCATGTAGACATATCTGACTAACGAGCGACTGACAAGCCATGTTTGATTAACAAATGCTTTGCCCGTAGCCTCGTCCTTGTGCACATGAGCGAGGTAGATGCCGTAAAGCCATCATCCACCCGCTGCAAAACGTGCAGCATAGAATAAATACTCTTCCAAAAAGCCACCAGGAGTCAACTCGCCCTGAGTGGATGCCCGTCGTCCTAGAGTAATCGGAGCCCGAGCCTCGGTGTGTCTGTTGCGAAAGCAAGAGGACACGTCCGGAAAAAGCACAAGCCGGAGAGGCCATGCGTCCCTGTCCCTCTACGTCAAGACGCCCGGGAACGGCGACTGACAGGACGACGGGGCATGCAGAGCTTTAGAAACCGTGGACCTTAATGGTCTTAGCATCTAGCTCGAGGCCTTCCTTCTTGTCGATGAGAAATTCCTGAACATCTTTGCGCTGATCACCCTGGAGCTGGATCACCTCTCCCATCTCGGAGTCGTTGACAATGGTGCCATTGCAGGCTATTCTTATGTTAGCACGATTAACAACGATATAGCGCGAGCGGTACTTACCAAACTTCTTCTTGATGACCTTAAGAATCTTCTTCTGGTCGAATTTCTTGGGGAGACCCTGAACAGTGGTCAAAGTCTTACGGCCATTACGCTCTGTATAGATGTTAACAGTGTACGCGACGATGACGTTTTCAAAGCCAAATGTGACGCTGATTCACGCGGTCACAGGGCAATCTCACGTGAGGTTGCGGTGTGATGCGATATTTGATGCGACAGTGGTTGGGGTGGCTTGAGGGAGGTAACTTACGCTGAATGCGTATATGGATGTAATTCTGCGTCTGCTTGGTTTCTCCGGTGTCCTCGTCGGCTTCGGCGAAGGGGTCTAAGAATCGTGGCGGTCAGCTATAATGTTCCTGAACGATCGCCTTTGTTTTGATCGCAGGTACGGGGGTTGAGTGGGGATTTGGCATGTGGCTTGGCAGCAACAAATGCAGGTACAAGATGACGAGACGCGGCAGTTCGACAGCTCGGAATTGAGGGTATCGCGCCGGCAAGCCGATAGTCGATAGGAGGAGAGGCGGTTTTTCGAAGGCAACAGAGAAGACTTACCGTAGGTCTTAAGATTTTCGATGGACATAAACTCGGAGGTACTGGGGTGACCTTGGGAAATGGGTTTTGTAAAAGGGTGAAGAGTGTTTTTCAGCGACCGCTGGCTAAGATAGCGCCTCGCTGTATAGATATCGAGAATGCGTATGCGTACGACGAGACGAGCTTTAAGCGATGAATATGTCTTGCGACGAGGTTTGCGAGGTACAAAGTCTTGGGGGAGTTGCGGGTATTTGTGTTGGTGACGTTGTAGGGAGAAGAAAGAGAGTTTGGTAGAGAGGGAGGGGCAAAGATGAGTAAGTGGGCTGTGGGCTTTGGGCTTTGGTGGGAGGCGGGAGGCAGCGCGGTGAGCTAGCGTATGGTTATTCTAGCCTGATAAATGAGGCAGAAAGCCTTGCAAGATGAATTCGGCGGGCATCCACTGCCATCCATGAATGGGGCTTTGAATGGACACACACAGACTCACAGTGGTTGGTTTGGCAGCATTATGCTCTAGGTTCAAGGGTCTCATTTCAAGGGATATTGGTTGAAAGTTACGGTAGAGTCATTCTTACATGGCTATCTGAGGCGCATTACAGCAACCGGCCAATCTAGACGGTGGTCCAGCCTATGCAAGACATCGGTTTAGCCACCAGTAATCTTTCTTTTGCTTCGGGAAGCCCGTTAGAAGCGGCAAAAGTCTTGCCCAAGAATCCAGTGGTCTATTGCATTCGGATGCGAGGCCATCTGCCGAGTACAAACACTGACGGGTACCTTATGGCGTTCCGCTTCTAGATCCAGAATAAGTGACACCTTTCGAACGATTTGTTAGCTGACTGCACTGCGCCCTTGTACCTCGCATAATGCTGTGATGTTTGCAAGCAGTCCCTGTTTGACTGAAAGCTGCGGCGTTGCATTGCGGCCTGTACCTGTACCTGTACCTGTACTGTGGCTGCAGTCACCCGGCTCTCGCCTGTGACGCACATAGCCACATCCTGGTATCGGAGAGTCTTGTTCCAGTGCCGTAATAGGATGGAACAGGACTGACAGTGACGAGCGAGTGACTCTATCATCGTTTCCATAATGAACATATGATCAAAAGAGGCAGCTGTCTTACAGAGTCAGAAAGTCCAAATTTGATGATACCGCCACCTTGTCTGAAGTTCCTGATGAAGTCAGGTACATATCTTGCATCAAGGCACTGTCTCAGTCACTTGACGCAAGCAGTGTCATAACCCCGTACCAGAAATGGTACAATATCAAGACAGAACAATTTAGCAACCCATGAACGATAGCACAGGAAAATGAACCAAATTGTTGTAAAATAAAAAATAAATAAAAAACTAGAACAGGCTTGGGATCTGAATCATTACAAACGTATAATTTCGCGTCTCACAAGTACCTATTTTGATAGATCAAGATTGTGATGGCCCGTAGAAAGTGAGGATGAGTAGACACCGGAGCACACAACCTTCCTTCCATATTTTGTTATTGCGAGACAAGCTAGGGCAAGAGCAAGTAATAACGATCGCCAACTGCGCCTTTATCAATTTCACAAACATCCACCAATAAAGCCATGCTGAAGTTTCGTTGCATTCGGCCTCAACAACTATACATGCACCATAGACAAGTTTTCTCCCGCCTTGAATCAACACTGACCTTAGACCCGTACCTACCCTATGCCAGGGGCGAGCCCTAGCTTTTACAGCCCGCTCCCGCGTCCGCTTCCACAGAAACCGGCGCCGCTCTTGGCTTCGTCTTCCCCCGGACTCAAGACCGGGTGCTTTTCTATTTCGTCATTGTCGGCGGTTGTTTCGTCTAGTTCCTGGACCCTGGATCAAACCATCCCACTTCGCTTCCTGGAGCCGAGATTTCTGTACAGGGCTACCTTGGGCTTGGGCAACCACCTAGTCTAGCCTTACTTGAAGGCCCTGAATACGATACGTATCTCGAAATACCGAACATCTTCTCTATTACCTGGGTGCCTCAACCCTGGGCAAAGCCTAGTACAAATCGTATTGCAGCGGTACCTACTACGACAAAGTCGAAGTTCACACTCCCACGGCACTTTGAGGTTTCGCACCATAGATAGTGCTTCACACTTCACAGCCCTTGAACACCCATTCAGCTGTAGGATCTCTGTTTCTGTTTCTTGAATGAAAATGGAGAACCGAAAGAAAGTTCCCTTTGAGCCTGAGGAACTTCCCCCGGGGTTGCCGCCTATGCTTCGTGAACTTTGCGGCGAAGTCGGCTGGATACCCATGTGCCGCCACACCTGCACGTTTGAGACTCAACACTTTGACAAGATCATGCTCAATCTTGTCGAGAACCCAAACCTCAACTCGAAGTGGCTGTTTCGTGCAGACGTTCTCTATGATGACGACAGCCAGAACCCTATCTCTGAAGCTTCCAGTACCATCAAAGATCGCCCTTCTGTTCAAGGCTTTGAAGGATTCAGCCGTCGTCGGAGTATCGTGCGTCGACTGATACCTCGGAACACACTTCGAGATGCTCCATTGGATCAAACTTGCTCATTTTATCATTCCTCCCATGCCCCAGTCAACCAGCAATCTGATGGCGAAGCTGAGCTGAGAAAATCCCTTGTCGTGTACATACCACATGCTTCCTCCGCTGCAGAGCTACCCTTCTATCATCCAAAAGTCCGGGGCATTAGCCAACTTCATGAATGGGATGAAGCCACAAATACAGGAACCATCTCCGTTCATTTTCTGCTCTTTGATGACGAACCAGGCGCCGATGAGGTCGATCAAGTCAAATTGGGGAGAATAGCCTACCATCTACTTCAGACCATTCACAAGCATGGGCACAGTACAGCTGCTGGCTATGTCAAAAGGGTCCATCATGACGTTGTCGTCCCCAGAGAGAGATTCCAAGACAAGTACTCTGAGCTAAAGAACAAATATGCTAGGTCGCTCGTCCAGTCCTGGCTTGAGACTACCGACCCGGCAAAACATGTGTTTGAGGATCTAGGGATAGCAGCATTTCTCATTGGGTTGTGGTCAGACATGTATGACAACAAGGATTTTCCTGGCTTTGTGGATATCGGCTGCGGAAACGGATTGTTGGTTCATATCCTAAGGATGGAAGGTTATGCTGGTTGGGGCTTTGACGCCCGAGAACGCAAGTCATGGTCTCAGTACAACTCGTCATATTCAGGCTCGCCTTCTGGAAAATCTCTTCAGAGACTGCTCTTACTCCCCAGCGTCATCCCAAGGAGAGCAGCCGACGAGGAGACAAGAACAACAAATTCCGAGAATATTCACGACGGTATCTTTCCTCAGGGCACGTTCATAATTTCCAACCACGCTGACGAGCTGACACCTTGGACCCCCATACTTGCCGCTATCTCTCAATGCCCCTTCATCATGATCCCTTGTTGCAGCCACAATCTTACAGGCGACAGATGGCGAGCCCCTCCGCCGCGCGACAGGAGCAAGCCAAAGAGTATGTTTGCATCTTTGGTCGATTGGGTTGCACAAATCGCGGAGGACTGTGGGTGGGATGTTGAGACGGAGATGTTGAGGATACCAAGTACCAGGAATACGGGCTTGGTCGGCCGGGAAAACACAAAGGACCCTAAAGAACTTGATGTACACGGGATATTACGAAAGTATGGAGGAGTAGAGGGCTATTACAACAACGTTGTAAAGCTGCTCAAATCGTCTCCTAGAGGGCATTGAGTGTATCAACCTGGAGCTTTCCATGACATACCCTGCCTTCTTGGTCGACTCTGCCGAGCACTGAGTGAACCAAGTATATCCGCAGCTTTGTGCACTTCATCTCATCAGCATAGCACTTGGTTGGTGCGGCGGATGGTTACACGAACAAACCGCTGAAAACGTCCCTCCACAACATCGGATTTCAGCCCGCTACCAGAGAATCCTTCTTAGGATGCTTCTGACGGCCTCCAGTAACCGCACGACCTTGGAAGGAACTGAAATTGGCGATATAAGAACAGTTTTCTCCGTATCATCTCGCATCGTTCTCGTCATACATCCGAGCGACCCTAGCCGCATTGGTTCAGAAATGTGACGGTTCTGTTCGCTCGTGCATGGATGCTGCAGCCGCCTCTTGATGTGGAATCTAGGCTCCGAGGAACTTTGAGCAGTACTTGGACAGTTGTGCTAGGCAATCAAAACTGAGTTATCATTTTGTGATCGCCATCTTTTCCTGTATTTCAGCTTTGCTTAGGCTCTATGGCTTCACAGCCAAGGGCCTTGCATGAATGTTTGCCAAAGCCGCCGTTACATTTGGAGCCCTGGTCGCTCATCAACGTGGATCAGTGTGGTACTACAAGAACGGAACAACTTTGCATGTCTGACCTGGCGTTCTCAGCCCCAAATCAAACATGTCTTTCCCCTCATTTTATCCTCAAATTCGAACTCGGCATCCCAGGCCAGTCCATGCGCAACAGTTGACTGCAGCTCGCTCGTCGCTAATCAGCGTCCATGCATCATAAACCAGGGTCTGAAAGCAAACACCAAGCCACCCTAGTCATGTTGTTCAGCGAATCACAAGCAAAGATATCTTGTACTTGACTCAGATGTCTCAAACGTCGACATTGAGAACTGTTTCCCTGCAGGCTTCCGTTGGACAAGGGCACAGTCTGCCTCATTTTCACCAAGTTTGAGAGACATATTTAGCTGCGGCATAAGGGTCCGGACTGCCGGAGCATGGAATGAGCAAACGATAAGCTAATGCAATGCAATGCTTATCGAAGGGATGCCCCCCCGGGCCCGACGTGCAGTATTTGGCCGGTATACGGACCGGGCTCACCCCAGGAGCCTTGCCGCTCAGTGGCTTATGCGTCGTCAATATCCATGTAGAAGCAAACTACAGCTTCTGCTTCAGGTTGAGCAGCTTGGTGTCTGCACATTTGATCGTCTGTAGTTCACGGCCTTCTCATCAGAGTTGAAGCATAAAAGGCATCACATCCGTGCGTCCCCGTTTCTCAAAGCCCCGGTGCCCGTGTTACAGAATCACACCTTTCGAGGATACCCGTCTTTTGTTGCCCATTAAGTTTTGAGCACTACATTTCCTTGGTCCCTAACTTCTGTTCCACAGTGCGGCCCGGGACCATGGCACAGGAACCTTGGTATAACATTTTATGCGTCAACGAGGCGACTAAGGCTCTCCAGGAGGAAGCCATTCTCGAGGTGCTCAGACTGACACCAGGAGAGAAACAATCGGGATTGGGTTCATATGGCCTGACTGACCCCTGTCGAGATCTCAGTAAGGTCGTCATTCGGGGGATGGTACGTTCTAGTTTCCACGCCTCCCTGGGCTTTGTTTAATCGATCATTTCAGAACGGGGCTCTTGAGAAATGGGCTACCAGCTGTGGTCTTATCATCAAAGATCTCGATAAACCATTTTACCGACCCGAAGCATTTCGACTGCAAAAAGGGTGCTCACTATGGACGTCACGAGATTGCACAGCATTGCTAATGCCTTTGAGTCACAACAAGGCCCAGATACATCTGCTCCCTCGCGGAAGTAATACACCCATTCCTCATGATTGGGATCCAGAGACGGTCATTCACCTCAACGAGATGGGATTTGAGTTTCGAGGGAATGGAAGCGTTCGATTCATCTTCATCATATTCCGCACAGCTTCTTGCCTAGAGTATCGTGTTTGGTGAGAGGATACACAACAAGGTTAAGCATTGAAATATGGCTATCTGAGTTGGCATTGAGACGGTTTCCCTTTTTATCTTGGTTGTATTCACGAGCAAGGCTTTTATTGGTCGCGGGTAATACTTTACACACATGCCAAGTTTGCAATGGCACTCCTATCCTCATCACCGTTCTCATCTTCTTCATGTTCGTCAAATTCCATTACATCGATCATATCAACGTTTCCATACCCAACTATCTCTCCAGCTGCCTCGGAACACAAGATCCGACAAACGGCCTGGTACCTATGAAGGGTCAGTCACAGGGCCAGAGTCAGTTAGGTCACGGACAGACCTTACTCCCACTTGGAGTGCCGCCCCCCAAGCAGGTCGTATACCAGAGCTGGTATCTCCAGGCACTCGGACTGGAGGGGAGTTGTTGGTCGGTATGTCGACGGGATGCGGTTTTTGATGAATGAGAGGCAGGCAGAGTCACAACGCTGGAATAGTTGCAGACAGTCTTGTGCTGAGAGAACGTTAGGGGCAACTCTTTGTGTTGAGGACGTAAATTTCTCTCATACTCACCATGCAAAGGGATCTCGTTTGCACGACAACCCACCACTCTCGTATACTCTCTCAGTATCCCGATTCCTGTAATAACCCCCTCTCTCACCCTGTCTAACATAGGCTCCGTTAATTCATCCTCTGAAATACCGCATTGCCTTACACAAGCTTTTAAACCCTTGAGTACCGTCTCGCGCGGACAGCCATCAACAAGCGCAACATGGCATGCCGCAACGAATATGAGGGAGAAGAGAGAGGCAAGAGGAGGATTTTTGCATGCCCGAGCAAGATGCCAAGTACACTCATCAAAAAGACGTGGCCAGTCAAGATGGGCCTGAAAACCCGGATATAGATAAGGTATCTTGAGACGATAGCATAAAGAACGAACATCGCCATTGCAGGACAGGTAGCGGGACCAGTCGGCGTCATTCTGAGGGACTTGGGCGAGGAAATGGAGAGCGTGTGGGTGCCACGGAGCATCTATAGCCTTATGGTTGTCGTCTTCGGCTTCTTGCTGGTCATCTCCCGAGTCGACTTCGTCGTCTGTATCAGTATCCGAAGCGGCGTCATATGGATAAGCTTCCGGGTCCGGGCCGAAGGTGGGGCCGTCACCGGGGTCTCTAACGGTATTAAGCCTGGGAGGAGACTCAGAGACCATGTCCTGTCCCAAATGGGGATATTCGAATATTAAACGAAAATGATTTGGTGGCATTGTGCTCGACCTTCCAACAACGCTTGGTGCTAGTGATTGGAAGTAGACGGCTTGCTCAGCTAGGTGGAAAGTGTATGGCAAGGGTTCGAGGGCAAGGGCAGCAATGTACCTATGTTAGTATGATGGGTGAGAACAGGTGCCCAGGTGGCCAGGAAGGGAGCTGACGAAAAGCAGGTTTTCATCTCGGGAGACTGAATTCGAGCACGTCGTACAAGGAGGTTAACACAACTCGGGGGATAATGACGATGAAAATATCAATCCCACGAACCCTGCTGCATTCCACTTGACTCTATCTGCCCAAGGGATCCTGCCCTCTAGTTGCAGATACTGAGCAAACAAAGCCAGCCCTACATTTGACTTGCATTTGTTGTCTCGAGTTTCAGCTTGAAACGTCTATCACTCAACGCCAGAATGACGCTCTGTATTGCAGGCCACCTTTCCATTCTCACGGGGAATGGCAGTAGCCTTGATGTCGAAGGCCCTAAACGCTCATTGATGGCGCCGCCACTTTGTCCCTGTCAGCTCAGGGCTCTTACCACCTCCCCGACCTAGGTCGGGTTGCGTTAATGGCGCGGCACGGGCTGGGCAGAAGCAAACATGTCATCACTTGACTTGTTAGGGGCCAATGTCGATCTCAAGGTGGATGACTATCATTCATTCAGGAGTCTTATGCCCATGAAAGAGTCATGACTTTGCTTTTTCTTTGGTGTCGACTAGGTTGAAAAGGTAGGCGGTTATTTGTCAAGGCTCGCCCTGTCGAGATAAGCTACTGTCCCTGTCATCGAACGTGCTACATCCTACAACGATTTGGGCGAAAAGCGCAGATGTGACACAGACCTTTCGCGACTATAATCCCCATTCTCCAAGCTGCAGGGCACTACGGGTAGATGCAGGCGGCCCAAACCCCCGATGTCAGTCGGCTCACGGAATCAGAGGAAGCTCATCCTTGCTTACAGAAGAACAGACGAGGTATGCTCTATGCAATCTGCATCTTGGCCTTATAAGCCACATCCCAGAAATCGGAACATGCAACAAACATCCATGAAATGGAACGGCGCACTCCGCTCGTTCAATGAGGGCAGATACTTGATATCAGCAGTTGCGCTCCGTTACCCAGCTGCAGCCACTCCGATGAGTCGTCAAGAGACAGGTTACAGCCAAGACCCTGACCATAGGCTCGGAGAAAAAAGATCGAAATTTAATTGGACTTGTCTCATATGCTTAAAAACAAATTAAATCACTCGATGGGCCTTCCGGGCTCCCCCATTGGCCTCGGATGAGTTGATTCGATGCCGCGCCGATCTAAGAGCAGACATGACCTGTCAACCTCGCTTACAGTCTCAAGGACGAGATCGTAAGATTATGAGATCGGCCTCGGAAGGATCTAAGAGATGGTGATGTCTGAAGGGATCAGGTCACTCGATCTCTCATCGGATGCCGTGCCTTAGATGCGAATGGGTTCCCGGCTCCCCTGCTTGATCCAGTTGAGGCTAGTGTCTTTCATGCTTGACTCGGGGCCTCAAAACGCAATAATCCAGTTACCAATTGAGTTGGCAGATTACGAGGTTGAACACGCTGTGCCTCTGAGACGAACCAGCCTGGCTGCATTGTTGTCTCAGGACAACGACAGAAGTTTGGTCCAGCTTTGCCAAGTCGTATACATGGCAGGATACGGTTGGTCTGATATCAGACCCTTGACAGTTTATTCATATTACTTTCAGACACGAGCATGAATATTAACTCTTAGCAGTTGTCTATTATACGCCATTTAACCAGATTCTCGTGCCGGGTCGTGAGCAAAGACTCGATCTATTGCCGGCCGCAAAGGATACCTACATCCACGGCTGCACGTTTCCCCCAAACCGGTGAGACGGGATACAACATGAAAGCGCTTATGTATGTACGTATGTGTGGGGGAGGCAAAAAGAAAAGAAATGACGATCAAATCGACAAGTTCTTTCGGGTGAGACAGATCTGACCCGTCAAGTTGATGTTGCTGCAGCCAACGAAGAATATCACACACAAGCCACGACGCTGCAACTCACCTGTTAGTGTCGTTGAAAACTGGCTTTATCTCGCGAAAAATGATCTGACAATATTTAAGATGGCATGATCTGACGATAGACTTGAAAAGGGCGAAAGCAATTGTTGGATGTTGGTGAAGTCAAGTTGTTGTCTCACGCTAATGCACACATACATGGATGTCCCCTTTTCACGACACTCTACCAGATCTACGTGAGAACGCGTGAGTTTGATACTGCAACTTGTTTGTCGCTCAGTAGATTGACGGTGGGCATACTATGTATCGCAAACCGTTGAAGAAAAAAGAAACGCGAATGCCTTTTCGCCATGCCTAGTAACAAAAGAAAGGAAAGGAAAACAACCCTGGTTCCGAGTAGTTCTTGAATCACACCCCTCCCAAAGTCTCAGTATATGCCCGATCCTCCGCTTGGTATCGCTCATCAATCATTCTTCCCAGTTCCATTCGGTCCTCTTGAGAGAAGAGACTCGTAGTCGGAGCCCGATTATGCCTTTTTGGTTGTGTCATTCGATATGTTGCCGTATCTCTACAACGTGCAGGGAGAACATCTAGTATTCTGTCAGTGTCTTTTGTCTTTGTGGCGAGCGATGCTATTGTACCTTCGAGAGAGCCAAGTCAAAGTTCAAAAGGTTCCAGGTAGCGAGTTCACATCCTCAGAGAGACTTAGGTCTGCTTCTCGCTCTTCTTCTTGTCCTTGTCAGGCCCGGTGTCTCCACCATCGTCCTTCTTCTCGCCCTTGTCACCATCGATGTTGTCGGCCTCCTTCTGAGCCTCAGCCTTCTTCTTGGCGGCAGCTTCAGCCTCAGCAGCACGAGCAATAGCCTGGTTGCGACGAGCCTGGGAGCCCTCACGCTTGATCTTGGCCATCATGCCAGTGCGAGTGAGAGTCTCAATGGTGGTTTGGTCAGTGAGGCTGACCGTCATGCGACGAAGATCCTCGCGGGTCTCCTCGTCCAGTTCCTTGTTGTCGGACATGTTGTCGTAGTGAGACAAAGTGACGAAGTTGTACTATGGTTTCTCTGGTAAAGACTGAGTGAGGCGTGATGATCGATGGTGAGGAAGGAAGTTTCTCGATCGTGATGGTCTCGAAGAAAAGGCACGTAAAGAAGGAACCAGCACTGGTGACAATAGAACCAAACGCTTCATCGAGGCCATTGGGTTGCTCGATCATTGACATAGCGTTTGCAGAGCAGGTGAGGAAGAATAATAGCGACAAAGAATTGCATCGAAACGGTAACTTCATCCGGTAGAAATAGAAGAAAAGAACAAGGCCGTTTGCTTCAAACGTGACGACGGACCGGATTCTCAAACCTACGCATCGTGGTGAATTCGCAGCCAGTGAATGCAATGGCAGCAAGGCCTCAAGTTGTGTCCTACACAATACAGGACAACTGGAATATTTTACTAGCAAGAGGCTTGACGGCGTGCAGTTTTCGGAGAACCCGATCCAGTACGCCTGGACTCATGGCAAGATAGAAGCCATCTGATGTATTATTACACAATTCGCTGTATTTGAGACATTAAGATGATGTACAACGCGCCCTCTTCTACTAGCTACAAGCTTGTGTGAGCCGACACTTAATAAACACTGACATGGCTCTTCACTCTACTCATCACAAGTAAACACCGCCAACAGCAATACGCTGCATTCACCATATCGAGGGTCGATATCAGCAGGGCATTATTGTATCATAAGTGATATAATTAACTATCTATGTTTGTTCTCAATCTGAGATGCCCAAATGTGAAACTCCAGACTTCATTGTCGACCAGATTCTCTATAATCTTGAATGTTCATGTCGCATCTCAATATACTTCAACGAAAAGAATTCGCAAACCGCTTCCTGGCCCAGCAGGGAGACGGCAATATGCTTGGTATTTACAAAATGCATATGTTCAACACCCAGCAGCTAAGGCTTGCTGACTGGGGGAGATGGGGAATATGGGAAACTGGTAAACGTCAAGGTCGTAATGAAATCCAAATGCAAGTGCCAACCAAGCGACAGCGTGTCGTCTTGGGCGATATAGTCAAAAGTTTCCGAAGCGGACAGGCGGTAATTATTGTTCGGGTTTCAGTGTAGCGTCTTCATTTCGACCACCTGTCGAGGTGATCTTCTCCAACGGCTTCTCTTCCCCCTTCTCAGCTTCGGCGGATGGCTCTTCGCATATCGAGCTTTGATCTGCCCAGCTCACGGTTCTCTTCCTCCTCTTCGGTGTGGCGGTGTTCGGCGTAGTGGTATTCTCTGCAATCTTGTCCTTGGCGATTGCGTCTTTATCTTCAGGGTTCATGGTATTGATGCTCATTCGGGGAAACTCTGCAGATTCTCTGGTTGGTGTCATTGGCGGTCGGCCACCAGAGTACTTCGTTGCTTGCACACGCAAAGAGCTGCTTCGCATACGGCTGATTCGAGATGTATCCCCTCTGTTCATATCAGCATCCCACTCTGCAAAGTCCTTTGCGGTCCATGAAGCACGATGGGTGCGTCCCGATCGAGGCAGGGTGTTGACTGAGTGGCGAGAGCCGGCACTGTTTGCCCGGCTACGTCGGTTAAGCGGGTGCGCTGGATGAGATGGGGCGTTGAAGCCCGTCCCTTCAAGCATTGGGAATGCATTGCTGTTTGCATTGTTGTTGGTGTTGCGTCGCACATTACTAACGCTGAAGATTGATTGAGACAGCTCCTCAAGCTCATCCACTTCGGCCGGCTTGGGGATTGAAGTGCCGGCTCGGTTCTCCATGTGTTCGAAATATTTAACACGTAAGTCGTCAACCTTCTCGGGGAAGTCCTCTCGGTTACGCGAAAGTGACATCCAGGTCGATATCATCCCAAGAACAATCAAGACCAAGATAGCCGCGGCCAGGAAACACTGTACGACGAGAATAATCATGCCGATAGCCGTCGCGGCAACGCGGCTGAGGTTCAGAGATGGTAGAAAGGCGATGGAAAGACCAGTGGTGACGATCTTCGATATCGACAGTAACCAAATCGCCGCCGTTGTGTTGCGAGCCCCCTCGAAGGGATTTAGCTTGATGATAATAACCAAGGCAATGATCTCAAAGATAAAGAGGCCGTAGACTTGGGCCAGGGGATCTGCTCGGCCTCCACCGATGAAGCATGCTCGAACAAATTGGTAAGCCAAGTAAATCGTAAAGAACCACCATCGAGTGCGTCTATATCGTGCCGAGAGCCATCCAAAGCGCTTGACATATGGCTCATCTTGGTGGACGTTTGGTCGGTCAGGGTCTTTGTCTGTGAACTTAATGCGTCGAATCGGCAGGCTGCCGAATAAATGAGGTTTCTGTGCTTGTTCCTCCTCGCCAATCGAGCTTTCAAGCGTTGTCGCGACAAATGGAACCTTCTTAAAGAGCTTCCCTTGCTCAAATCGCAGTGAATCGGTTACCACCTCAAATTTGCCCTCGCGCAGCCTTGTCGAACACGCATACGCTGTGAGACATGCGAAGCCCATGAACATGACAAAAACAACAGCGGCGATAGCTGTTGGGCCTGCGGGACCGTTGATTGAGAATTGGAAGAGAGTCAAGGTCATCATGGCGAAGAAAGCAATAAAAAGCGTTCTAAGCAATCCGGCAACCAGATAGCCAAGCCAATGGGAGCGAAAGAAGTTGAAACCATCGCTCTTAATTAGCTTCACCTTGATACATAAGTCGAGTATCAATTTGAAGGCTGCCACAAACAGAGCCACAGCTGCTAGGACAACCAGGAGCCAGATTAGGCCGATGATGAATGCATCGTTCCGGGGTATTCCAATCATGGAGAGCGAACCCGCAAAACCGGAGTAGTCTCCTGGGAGTGGCATACCAGGATTGCGAGGTTCTCCCGCCCAGTTATAGTCATACGGATTGTTTGGGTTGAAGTCGTTGCGGCGAGCAAGTGAGTGAAGAAAGTCGTCCGTCCTAGGAATGGCCCGGCCCTTTAGATTTCTGCCAAAGATCTGCTGTGCAAGACCACCTCCGTTGTTGATGGGAATAGATCCCGCAGAACCAACTTGGCTGGAATTTCCGGAGACGCCAGCAAAGGAACTGATGGCATCAATCATACTATCGCTCGCAAACATGCCAGCGGTCCAGGCAAAGTTGCTCCACCAAGCAGGAAGCAAGGCAGGCCAGTCGACAGACAAAGCCCCTGTGAAAAAGATTGATTGGAATGTCTCGAAAATGACCAGAAGCGAGAATGAATGGGCGTAGTGCATCCTCATATGTGAAATTTGTACGCCGTAGATAGCTGTCGCAAATGAGGCCAAAACAGCAAACACGGTGAATACTCCCAAAACCGTTCCTACAGACTTCTGTTGCGAAAAGCTCCGTCCGTTACTCATGGTAGCCTGGAAGCATCCGATTGCCGTCTGCGTCGAGTTGGCAAAAATTTGTAGGCGGGAAAATCCTTCCAGATCAGGAATATTGAGAGCAATAGACGGGATGCCAGCAATGTCATCGGCTGAGATTGAAGTGGTGATGTAGGCCTCGATCGGTTCACCAGCTTTGAGTGGGCAAAGACTTGTAACGTTGGCCGCGCATGGGTCATAAGTCTTGTTGAATCGTTCTTCCCCGTATACTTCGATCGAAAGGTGCACTAGGATTCAGTTAGATGGCGTGTCTGGGATTAGGGTATTTTTGAAGCGTACTCATGACGTTCTCCTGGCGAATGTTGGAGCTTCCGTACAAGTGGAATGACACCGTAAGATTGTCTGCATAATACGCCGTGTCGAAGCCGGTAACGTTGAACAAACTTCCATCGTTTAAACAGTCATCAAAGTCACCCGTGTATAGTGAAGGAGTTCGACTAACGTCGAGGCGTTCGTGGAAAACACCATTGTCACCGGTCCCGTTGATAAAGACTTTATCTTGAGCGCATACTGTCGGTAAAGCGTTTAAGGCGGAGAGGAGGCAGACCAGTGCTGCAAAAGGTCGTTGAGTCGGCAGCATTTCGACTGGTGACAATGCAATAGGGGGTCGGAAGGAGCGGGATGCGGGCGAGCCCGCCAGGGCAGATTTCTGCGATACGGACGTCGCTCTCCCGAGGGCGTATTATCTTAAACAGGCGACGGGAACGTATGCTTGGTTGGAGGAGTCCGGTGGTGGAAGACTCGTCGGTTCGGACATGAAGATCAGGGAATTTGTGTCTCGGTGAGGATTTCGTCAATTTCGCAAGCGGCTATTCCGGCGGGTCCGGGATCGCAATAAAGCGTAGGCGATGCGTTGTCGATCGTCGATCGTCGACCTTGTGGCGGTTGATCAAGGAGGAGAAGGGAGGAGAGGACAAGACGCGGGAGATTAAGCTTGGTGTTCTTTGTGCCAATGCAAAATCTCGTGTTTGTTTGACGTAGGTGTAACCCCGAGAGATAAAATAGTGGCGCAGCGGCTGGGAGAAGCCACTAAAGATCGGCAGCTTTGCGAATTTAAGGTTGACGGGATGGCAGCTGCAGGGGCTCTAATTAGGGGAATTTGTCTTTAATGGATGGATAATGATGGCAAGTTCACGACATACTGAGAGCGAGTACTTGCAAGACAGTTTCTTCGAGTCAAAGCGAGACAATATTGAAGGGAAAGTGAACGGCGGATCATGGAAACAAGGAAGGCTGGGATCGGAGAACTCTGATCCAACCACATTCCCGGAGCAATCAAGTTTTGGAGGCAGTCGCGACTCGCAAACCTAATGGAGTACCCCGACGAAGCAAAGTAAGTACCTTCCATTTGCGAAATGCACCTATCGATTTTGGGTCACTTTCTTCATCACGACACGGTCTAGACCAACGACTACAGATAACCAACCCTGTCTTTGATTAATAGTCCCTACAAATTTCTTCTTTTCTAGCCTGCATCATGCCTTTTGCCTCAGACTGATTCAATATTCAAGCTCCAAAGTACCTACACCGCGTACCTCAAACACAACACGACTCAATCATCTGACACGAAAGTTTTACGGTCCCAACCAACTTAACCGCTTTTCGCGTTAATCCAAGCCTCATTTTCGGGGAGTTGGCATCATCGATTGGCTATCAGCTCTGCTCCAAACACAAATCAAGAGGCGGGGAATTCTCCTCTCCACGTGTCGAAACTTCAAGCAATTGCGTGTCTGTTGGTACTTGGCAGTGGGGAGTGTCGCTTGGCACGCGGTTCAGCAAGCAATTGCAGTGCTACACCTAGCTACACTCTGGGTTTATTATACTTTTTTCTTAATTGTTTTTGTGAGTCTTCATGAAGTATATTGACCTATTTACGGTCACAGTGGAGGCGGCTATCCTCTGATATCCTGAGTTTTCTATGACCGCATGCTTGATTTCTTGCATGTTTGTATTTCAGTGAAGACCATGATTGAGAGACGCCAGGACAATGGAAAAGCGACCACATAATCGTTACAATACCAGCAATTTACCCGCCAGGCACGTTAGAATGTTTTGCATCATCAGCCATTTCTATTAGGGTAGCGCGCGGGTAGATAACCAGAGGTTGGTCCTAGTCAGCTATCTAATCTTAATTGCCGTTCAGAAAAGATCGCCTGGGCCACTCCACCAAAAGCTATCAAAAACGAGCTTGCTGCTGAGCAATGAAAGTCCTTGGTGTTGATCAAACAATGAATGGTTTGGTTCTCAACGAAACCAGCTTTCGGGCCGTCGGCATGCAATCTGACCCCCATAGCAATGTTTCTTGGCTTCCTCATCCACCTTACGGGTGTCAATGCTTTACGAACGGGGCCGGATCGTGGGACCGGGCCTTGGCAAAATATGGCGACAAAATGCCACAAAATGAGGCAAGTTACGCTGCGCATGTGGCTGCCGACTCCCACACGGCCCCAGCATCTCCAATTCATGGATCTCCTTACCGTTGGAGATGAAGAGCAAACTGTATCGTCTCAACTGTCAAACTGCTTTTCTGGATAAGAAAAAAATCTCACATAATTGGTGGGCCTATATGAGCTTTTTTCCAAGGTCATTCATCCCAGTTCCTTAGTCGATCACAAAGAGGATATTCTTGGAGGTGCGATATCCACTCTCACCACTAACCTGGTCATGATGCCATTGAGGTGCCTGTTTTGTCGATTGATGATCACCGCGGCTGGCAATTATAGATGCCCATTTGTTATCCTCACTGCATCTACCGCGCCGCTTTCCCCAAAGCCGTGCTCCACATACAGTATCTCCCCCACGGACTGTTACAGGGTAATCGCACCAAACGTTAAATGAGTTCGAGTAAGACCTTGAGAAGTCGAGATTTGGCGACAAATCGGTCTAATGGTTTCCAATATTCTAGTCTCACCATCCTGTGATAGGTTTCTCGATATCAAAGGCATGCATTTGCTGAACTCCCCGAAGCTGATTCAGGGTGCATGTTCGAGCTAGCAATTTGAACATTACGGGCGGAGATCGCCAGGGCGGCTTGCCGAAAACTAGGCGCCCTCTTTCACTTTCCCGAAAAGTCAATTGATACGGCAGAAACATTCAGCAACTCAAAAAATACAATTGACGGTCAACAACCACGATCGCGGAATTGACATGAATCAATAATGCCTGCTCACAAACGGTCCCCTCAATAGGCCATGACCAGAAAGCATCGCACTAACGTCACAGGATTGCGTGATTACTAAGAGAAGATCCTTCATCCATCATGACTGAGGGGGATCAAAGGGCGTGCGTGCTTCTTTTTTTTTTTTTCTCTTCCTCCCCATTTGCCGGGCGATCGCCCGACAACCGCATTGACTCGGGGGAACTCATCGCCCTAGTCGGCGGGACCCCCCAGCAACCGGTTCAAGATGCAAGGCTGCGGAGGAATACCACCGGGCCGAGCAGTTGTATCTCCAATAACTTTATCTGAGAAGGAATATCATTGTCCAACCGCTGATGGGAAGCTGAAGAATGACTACGACCGGCTAAGGCACAAGAAGATGCCTTGGGAACGCAACATATCGTAGGCCTTTGAAGCCTACACAAGGTACAGTACAGTACCGTACTCTTCGCGTGCCCATGTGCCTTACGGCTTGCTTAGCAAAGCTAGTGGTGGGTATGGATGCGCAAACGTGGGTTACATGTGGATGGATAGGTGGTCGTGCCACATGGAACATATCCGTGGAATGTCTCGTTCGCTTCTTCGCCCTGATGGAGATGGAGACGGAGACGAGGGGCTAAAGAGGGCCCTACTGCAGCTGTAGCGCTCGAAGAGTCTCCCTGCTGTTGCTACGGTGCCAGGAACCGGCGGGAAATGGAAGATTTGAAAAGAGCGAGGTTCACTTTGAGGGTATTAACGATGTTTCAGATGTTTTAACTGCATTGGTTGGTCATGATCTCAAACTGGGCAGACCTTTAACCACGGCGTCACGCGCCGACATTTCCCTCCAAACTACAGTATTGACTACTGCAATATTGACAACACTCCTCGGAAAACGTCGCATTCACTCAAGTTTCTCGTCATGATGTCCCCGAGGGGCCAAACGCCGCCCGAAGAGCGATGCTCCGACGACCTAGCGCCGCCTTGTCCGGTCATGTCAACTTTGATTGGTCTCTAGGGTCGTCGGCGGCAGGTATAAGCCTCAAGTCCCGAGCACGTCATTGAGAGCTAAAACCGCAACCCCATTATTTTTTTCCTCTTTCTGACGGTGAGGGCCGTGAGCGTGGTCGATGCGATGGTTTGGCGGCCCGTTCAGCAGACGACATTGGGTGCTTTGGCCGATTTCGTCCGTTTTGCCAATGGACACGCAATTTTGCAATTTTTTCTCTCTTACTCGATCTCCCACTCGCTGCATTGTACACCCCTCCTATCCATTCAACCCCAGTAATCATGTTTGAGCTAGGGGACGGGGAGAGAGGACTAATCATGACAGGGTGGATGTAAGAAGATGGATGAGGATCGAGGACAAGGTACCTTTCTGTATCCCCTTGGTAGATGATTTAAAATCAAAGCACTTCCTTCTCTTCTGCCTGTTCTTATCATTCTCGTCTTTCTTGTCTCTTCTCCTCTTCGTCGTCTATCACCGAGTAACACTTGTGCAATCTTTGCCCCCACGATTGCGTGCTCTGTCTTCGGTTCTCTTTCTTCACAAAACCCGAGACTCGACTCGGTTCTTGAAGCTTTAGTTTCTTCATCCTCTTCTCCCTAAATACCAAAACCCTCACATCACAATGGCCAACACTCCTCACGGTGGTGTCCTGAAGGACCTCTTCGCTCGCGACCTGCCCCGTCAGGCCGAGCTCCATTCCGAGTCTGAGAAGCTCCCTGCTCTCACCCTCAGCGAGCGACACCTTTGCGATCTTGAGCTGATCCTTAACGGTGGTTTCTCTCCTCTTGAAGGTATGCGCTGCCGATCTTTTTATGAGTGGTTATTATTTGTTTCCCCCCGCTGCGATGATGGCGCGCACGGGGAGTGGACGATTGCGGTGCCCCGCCCCCGCATCTCCGACCCCGGGGCTTTGCGCTTTGCGACGGGAACTTTTGGTATCATGAGAGAGAATGGCAATTGACCAGCAATTTTACAGGTTTCCTGACTGAGAAGGACTACAACGGGTAAGTTGAAGCAAAAAAATCATGCGCCGGCGTTTCATAAGCTAACTGAGTCTTTCAGCGTTGTTGAGAACAACCGCCTCGCTGATGGCGCCCTCTTCTCCATGCCCATCAACCTCGATGTTGACCAGGCCACCATCGACCAGCTCAGCATCAAGGCTGGTGCTCGCATCACCCTCCGCGACTTCCGTGACGACCGAAATCTCGCTATCCTGACTGTTGAGGATGTCTACCGACCTGACAAGTACGTGGTCTCAGTGACACAGCTCATACAAGGCCGTTAGTAGCTAATACGGATACTTTGCAGGGTCAACGAGGCCAAGAAGGTCTTCGGCAGCGATGATGACACTCACCCCGGTGTCAAGTATCTCTTCGACACCGCAAAGGAGTTTTATGTTGGTGGTAAGCTTGAGGCTATCAACCGCCTTGAGCACTACGACTTCCTCGACCTCCGATGTAAGTCACAGCGAGTACTGGGAGAGACATCATGAGACTAACAGTCACCAGTCACCCCCTCTGAGCTCCGCGCTCACTTCAACAAGCTCGGCTGGGAAAAGGTCGTTGCTTTCCAGACCCGAAACCCCATGCACCGTGCTCACCGTGAGTTGACGGTCCGTGCCGCCCGCTCCCAGCAGGCCAACGTCCTCATCCAGCCCGTCGTCGGTCTCACCAAGCCCGGTGACATTGACCACTTCACCCGTGTCCGTGTCTACAAGGCTCTTCTGCCCCGATACCCCAACGGCATGGCCGCCCTTGCCCTTCTGCCCCTCGCTATGCGTATGGGCGGTCCCCGTGAGGCTCTCTGGCACGCCATCATCCGAAAGAACCATGGTGCTACCCACTTCATCGTTGGTCGTGATCACGCCGGTCCCGGTAAGAACAAGCAGGGCAAAGACCACTATGGTCCCTATGATGCTCAGGTCCTCGTCCAGGAGCACCAGGAGGAGCTTGGCATCAAGATGGTCGAGTTCCAGGCCATGATCTACCTCCCCGACTCTGACGAGTACCTCCCTGTCAACGAGATCCCCGAGGGCACCCGCACCCTCAACATCTCCGGCACTGAGCTCCGACACCGTCTCCGAACCGGTAAGGAGATCCCCGAGTGGTTCTCCTACCCCGAGGTTGTCAAGGTCCTCCGCGAGGAGAACCCTCTTCCTGCCGAGAAGGGTTTCACTGTCTTCATGACTGGTTACCAGAACAGCGGCAAGGACCAGATTGCCCGTGCTCTTCAGGCTACTCTCAACCAGGGCGGCGGCCGTCCCGTTTCCATGCTTCTCGGTGAGAACGTGCGACACGAGCTCTCTCCCGAGCTTGGCTTCACCCGCAAGGATCGTGACCTCAACATCCAGCGCATCGCCTTTGTCGCCTCTGAGCTGACCAAGGCCGGTGCCGCTGTCATCGCCGCCCCTATCGCTCCCTTCGAGGACGCCCGCAAGGCTGCCCGTGAGCTCGTGGAGAAGTCCGGCCCCTTCTTCCTGGTACACGTCGCCACTCCCCTCGAGTACTGTGAGAAGACCGACCGCAAGGGCGTCTACGATTCCGCTCGCAAGGGCGAAATTAAGAACTTCACCGGTGTCGACGACCCCTATGAGACCCCTGCCAAGCCCGACCTCGTCGTCGACCTTGAGAAGCAGAACGTCCGTTCCATCGTGCACCAGATTGTTCTGCTCCTCGAGAGCAACGGTCTGCTCGACCGCCTGTAAACGATGATTTTTGATGAATTATCTCGGGAATGAGCCGAGGGAGATACCCGCAAGCTAGACCTACCTGCCGATTCGACTCGCGCGGGAGGTTGGCTAAGAGCAGCGTTGTGGTATGAATAATTATTCTACCAACTACAAGACACTTGCTCTATGAAACTTTTGCAAATAATAGCGCAAGTGGAAAACGGAATTGGCGTTAATTTGAATGAGATGGATGGGCAAATGAAGCGTGAATGTAATGCGTTACATTACGTTGCTGGACTACTTAGACGACGAAGATGTGTCGGAATAGATTAGGACCCGATACAATGAATGAAGAGCATGATCAAACAATTTTTAGAAACGAGAATATGCAATGCAAGTGATATGTAGGCGAAGAGACTTGGCACCTATCACGATTGGTAGGGACATGGCTGTTAGTTGTGTTAGGCTCTGAGTGGATGTTGGAGAGACTCGTGACGACGTGCGCGCTTAATCAATTATTGGATCTTTAATGGCTGAATATTGGGCAGCACCGCCAACCATGAGAAATGGGTCAAAGATGGAGACTACGATGCGTGAGATATTACTGACTCATGTTGGATCTTAGCATAATAATATTAACTAGCTACAACCTACGGAGTACAAGGCACTACCACTATCGAAAGATGCTCACACTTAGCGATGGCTTCCATATGCTTCTACCAGGGGCATGCAGGCGGGTCAGTAAGTAATCGACACTCTGCCTAACTTTAGGTAGGGGTTAAAAAAATAGCATAAGCACTCTAGGATATCATGAGCGCAAAGTATGCTCTAATCATTATAGCAACTTGAGCTAAAGTTTGGCAGAGTGCCGATTGCATGGCATGCTTCTCGGGCGGTTAGAACGTTGGAGGTGGGTGGTTGGTCGTCAATCCACACCCAGCCTCCAGAAGGCACCCCTGTAAATCTCTTCGCTGGGTGTGCCTGGCCTGGGCTGGCTTTTGTTGGACAAGGGCTCCACAAGGGACTTCGGGGCACGGGATAGACGGGAGCTTCCATGGTCGAGGCTGTGTTGAAGAAAGATTGCGTATTTGTGGTGGCCGTGCTGGTGATGAGATGGTAAAAATGGTGATGATTTGCTTCCATGTGATTGTGAAGTTGTGATTGTCATTGTACCTGTTTTTAATAACTTTAGAGCCTCGCCCTGTTGACATCATCACTGTAGCATCCCTACACAGTTTCAGTTTGTCACCGTTGAATTCCCTCCCCAGCAAAAACGATCCAAGTCCGAGCTTCTCGATCCCCTATTACACGGACAATTTCTTTTATTTCGCGGGCTGGGGAGCCAATAGTCTCCTTATACGACTCGTGACTCTAAATCAGGAAGAGTTAATAGCTTGCATCATTATTCACCGTGCTTCTAACGGTGAGAAAAGAAGGAATCAAAGAGGCAAGGTACACGTCTCGAGGGCCTTCTCTCCTCCTGCCTTAGTGCCTGATTCTCCCGGAACCTGACCTGAGACCGAATTGCTTGCGCCCTGCAGGGAAGGAACCAACCAAGCCCAGCCTGACACTGCGCTTAGCTTCCATCCAATGCGACTCACCTCACTTTCTACAACCAATCCCCTCACCAAGACCTCGCTTTGCTTTGCCGTAATCAGATCTGCCCAACTTAGCATTATCCTTCCTTGACAGCCTGAATCTCAACTCACCTCATCCTCGATTTTTTCTGCCGTTTCACCAAATATCACCTTTGACAGCCTCTTGCGCCCCTTCTTGACCGCCTTCTTGAACATCCCTGATATTCTTAACGACAACGACAGCAACTGCGATTAATACACCGAAACAACGACCATACGATACTCTCACCACCTCTCCATGGTCCACCATGTCCTCCAAGGACCACGACGTCGAGGTCCCAGCCGATGAGCTATCGCGCGATAAAGCACGACGCTCGAAATCTGAACGAAAAGAACGCCGAGACCGCGACCGAGATCATGATCGGGAGAAAGATAGAGATCCCGACCGCGAACGTCGCCGACACCGCTCCTCGCGGTCTTCTAAGAGCAAGCTCAGCGAGGGCAGCGACACCGTCTCACACACATCTAGTCGGCGCCATCGTCACCGAAGGGAAAGGGATAGCGATGAGCATCGCCATCGCCATCACCGCGACCGCGCGGCTTCGACCAGCGATTTAGCTAGCTCACACATGACGTCGACAGCTGCTACATCTATTCTTTCTGACCGTATCTCAATGCCTTATCCATCTTTCAGTAAAGCACACAGCAAGGAGGCTATCGTTAGTCGCGATTCCCTAGCTCTCCCTCGTCATGACAGCCCCAAACCTCCTACTCCTGAGCCCACGGAAGGGCCGATCGCTGAAGAGCCCAAGTCTCCCAGGGGTTCCGACAATGGCATGCCAGAGGCACCAACTAGGCCACCGCCTAGTCCACCTACAACTGACGTCGACGCGGACAAGAAGGCTGAGGAAGCTGCCGTGGACGAGGAGACAGTGGCGGAGCCAGCTAACGAGGAAGTACGGGCAGAAGCTCCCGAAGAACAAACACCAAAGGTTGAATCACCTAGACACGGGACACCAAAGATTCGAACGCCAACAGAAGAACTTGGAGCCGACGAGGCTGGTCTCGATCAACCCAAGTCGAGACTCTCCAGCCATTCTCGATCAGGATCACGAAATGAGGAACGTTCCCGAGTCAGTCGCCGGTCTGGATCCTCAAGTCAAGCTACATATATCAAATCTTCTGCTCTTCGCACCGAAGAGAAGCTGCGTCGCTCTGGTTCACGAGCGTCTAGTTCCTCTCATCATTCTGTGCATCGAACATCCTCTACACGAAGCCGCAGAAAGTATGACGCCGATGGAGCATCTTCTCCCTCAAGCGCTCAGGACTCATCTCCCAGAACACCAACTCAAGCTCCTTTCGCTCACGGATATCCTGATACCAAGCGTGAGACTCCTTCGGTTATCGACGTTCAGGATGTTGACTCAAACCTTCATTCTAAAACAGCGACGCCAGCATCTGCTTTCGGTGTTGCGCCTCCCCCCCCACCTCCACCGCCAGCTTTGGATATTCAGGATATGCCTCGTGTCGATTACCTGCTTCAGAACGGTGGGCTCGCTTATACAGCTCCTAAAAACTTTCTCTCCGTGCTGCCTCGTCAGAATGGTACACGACCTTCGAACCCTCCCCTGGCCGGTACAGATACTCTATTTGCTCCATTCCATAACCTCCTCGACCAGTACAACACAGTGCTCAGCAAGCAAGGTTCGATTGCTGTTGCCACAGGACACCGATCCGTTGCCCGCAGGCTACTAGACCGTCTTGAGAACGTTTTCTCTCGCGACCTTCCTCAGCATGGCTGCACTTGCATTATGTGCGATAACCCTCACGAGATTCACGATGGTCTTCAATGGGGCGATGTTTTGGAGTGGGTGAGTGGGCGTATTGAACTTCCGCAATGGCCTCCCTTCGATCTTGCCGAGATTGGTACCAAGGCTGCTGAAATATCTGGTGATGTGCCCCCTCGGCCTGCATCGCCCGTTCAGCTGGATCCGGATATTGCGGAAGAGTTTAGAGAACACTACCTTCGCCAGTCGAAGAAGGTCCGAACTGCTGTCGATCGATGGCTTTCTAACACTGGAGAGACCCCAGTGCCGCCCCCTCAGGACGTCGACGATGAGACTCTATCTTTTGCTATTCTCACAAACCTTGAACCGGAGGATCGTCCTTACTTCAACGCTCTTATCAGCGGCTCCAAGGAGCTGCGATCAGCTGTCCGCGCTCCTACACCAGGACACCGACCTCGAACCGACTTTCTCATCAAGACTGGCCTTGCGCTGCAGCGACTGTACAGATTGCCCCAGGTCCCCCGTGACGCCGAGTCCGCCACTTATCTGATCAAGAACCCCCATACACACGATCTCCTTGTTGCACTTTCTAATATCAACAACTCAGAGTGGGAGATCCTCATTTCTGGTCGGTTTGATGGCTTCCTCTGGTCTGGAGCTGATGACGATATGCCATACAACCCTCATCTTGAATCGCGAGGACCCACCCCTGCCAGTGCCTATTACAACACCCGAACAATGAGCCCTGGACCTCGAGCTTCATCATCCTTCAGCTCGAGGAATGTGACTCCTTTCTCAGTCTACTCTCGAGGCACGACGCCAGCCTCGTTCGTTAGTGTTGCTTCTTCAGGCATGCCTGGAAACCGACAAGCGGTTTCGAATGACGAGGAAATGGAGATGGCGGCCATTGCTGAAATTGAGCGAGAAATCTATAAAGGCATGGAGACTTTGGAGGATGCTTTTGAGAAGCTTCATAAGAAGGCTGAAGTGGTTCGAAATGCGCTGCGTCAGCGAGGAGCGGGTTTGATGCAGAACCTGCAGAACCGCCGCCGTATCGACATTCTGTCAGGCCCCAACTCCGGTAACTCACAAAGCTCGGGCTACGAGCGCCCGTCCTGGGCTGGAGAGAGCGATCGTGATCCAGGCAGTGATGACGACTGGGCCTTTGACGATATCGACATTATGCCCGATGATTCGGCCAGCAACATCAGCAGCTCGCGACATAGACGACCTAAGAGGCGCACGGAGCGACGAACACCCGCCCCTATAAATGAGGAGGACGAGGATTAAGCGCCAGACTACGATACCCCAAGATCTATGACATGAATGGGGGAAGATTATATGAATGATGACCAGAAAACGTTTGAAGGAAGCGCATTTTTTCCATCATAGAAATTTCAGAAAACACCAGTCCAATGTCAAATGTCACCAAAACTTGTTTGATTCAGTAACGGCCTGTCAGAGAACGATGGCAAGATGTTTGAAGATGACTGTCAGATACCACGTATGTATGTCCGATGTTGGAAGCCCAAGGCGCGGGCTGTTCCCTGATGTTGATCAGGAGAAGTTTGGTTCTGCTTTGCTTTTTTAATCCATTTCTTGCTATGTTGTTTTTACTGCTTTGTTCTGATGAAAGGGAAAAGAGAGACTGGAAGGGTCTGTCAAGAAAATATGGGAGGTCTCGGAATGGGAGGAATTTGTCCAAGTCTGTGTGGAAAATATGGTTCCTGCCGACCCGAATCCGAGGTGGCTGTATGAGTTCTGTTCTAGCTGCAGATGTGGAAAGGGAGGCTTGGCTTAAACTTCAAGGGACGTTTAGGTCCGGTCGCTGATTGAGAGAAGATGATGGATATACCTCTAGCAAATGTTAATGACGGGGGATACAATGATTTGACTGCAATTCAGGTATGAATCATCTCGCCTCATGAGGATGTGATTATTGTTCCCCTGAATCCTTGAGAATGTTGTTGAATGTAAGCCGAAACATCATCAGTCTTCCTGTTTGAGAGAAGCCAATTGTGTCTTGTATGCCTCATCGTACATTAATATTTCATCACCGGCATACCCAAGGTAGCCCCTATTTACAGCGCATCATAGCTTACATACATGAATACCGTCCAAGGCTCATCCATCCATGTTCCATTCCGCCCAAGACATCAACCACTAGCAAGTAATTCCCACTATATCTCGTACAAAAGACGATGAACAGTTCTTCTGGCGTGTTCCCTTTTCGTGTCTCCTTATATGTGATTTTCCCCTTGCATATGTTTTTTCAAATTTCATACCCCTCTAAGCCATGTCTTGGCGAAGGGGGTTGGTGTTCAAGCGCACCGAACCGAGTGAGTGGCTGAGATGATCTCAGCCAAGTAATTATACAAAAAAAAAAGTATCTAGCCCAACAAGTTACGCCGGGAGATCTTTGGTCCCTTGTTTTTGAAGAAACGGCCGTTAAATATTACAACGAGTAGGCGTCAATTAGGCAAATGGTCTCAGATGACGACAGGTATGTGAACCATGGTCTATTAGAGAAAAAAAGAATTTTTGGCATTTGAGAATGGCACATTTAGCTGTAGATGGACTCCAGGAGGTAAATAACGCCAAAGATGAGGAAAGCAGTGGCACCGCCGACAGTGACTTGAAGATGTTAGCTACTTCAGTTCGAGCAGAAGGATTGGAAATTGTAAACTTACCGACTTTCAGACTAACTCGGCCTGCGATGGCTCGACCACCAATAACAGCAACACCAGTGCAAATGGCATGGCCACACGTAGCACCCAGAGTCACCCACCAGTAATCCTGACCAGCAGCCATGGCAATAGTAGCAATTTGGCTACGGTCACCCCACTCGCCGAGGAAAGTCATGATAAACGTCTGAACCCAAGCAGGGCTCAGCAGCAGAGAACACAGGTTGGTCGCACCTTGGACAGCACTGGACACCGCGCCCGAGCTCGAGCGGTCTCGGACCGGAGACTGAGAGGGTGATCGAGGAGGAGACATCAGACGGTTGCTGGGTCGTGACCTTCGGCCGTTGCCATTCATACCCATCTCGAGAGTGTAGGCGGACACGGAATCTCCACGCTTTCGGCCCATCTCCTTCTCCTTCTCGGCAAGTTCCTGTTCAACTTCGTGCATTTCAGCAGAGACACCCTCGTTGGGGTCCATCTGCATACCCTCGCGCATCAGCTTCGCACCAAAGACGAAGAAGAGGCCGGCAGCAAGAAGACTGGTTACGCGCTTAGGAATCAAAGTAGGGACTGCATGACCCAGCACAGCTGAAAGCACTGTCATGACAAGGAGGGCTCCAAAGGCAGCAGTAAAGACAACCATGCGGTCATGCTTCATGGCCATGAGAGCTGCAACCAGGAAAGTCTTGTCACCAACTTCGGAGACCAAAATCATAGTAAAGGACAAGATAAAAGAGTGGAAGGGTCGAATGATGTGGTCTTCATCGTTGTGTGCATCGTGTGTCTTTCCTCTGCTCAAATCGACAGGTGGTGCCTTTGTAGAGTCTTGTACAGGTCTGTTCTGTCCGATAGGTCGGTCGGGGAGGTCGGCTGGCTTCTATATAACTGTCAGTCGTGGTATCGCGATGGTATGGACGGTGGCTATTACTCACTTCCAATCCTCCGGTGTAATCATGATCATCGTCGTTACTGACAACAGGCTTGGCGGGCTTAGGCACCACATCGTCCGCCTTCCTAGCGCTAGTCTCGTCATCGAGTACCTTGGGCTTATCACCTTCTGAGGCACGAATCTTCTCCTCCTCACTATGTGGCAGAGGGGGTGCCTCCTTGGGCGAAGAAGGCTTCCTGAAAGTCTCCTCACCTGCAGCATCCTCTTCGAGGATTCGAGCCTTGTACCTCTCAGTCACGCCGCCCTCAGTACCAGTGGTGCCTTCTTGGGCATGGGCTCGGTTCGTATCGAACATGACGCCGTCATTAGATTCGGGGATCTTCTCGCCATCGACAATAGTCGGGTCATCTGGTCGGCCCTTGAGCGCGGGGAGGGAATCTGGGTTGGTGTCAACCTTGGTAGCAACCTCAGCAACAGCTTCAGATTCAGTACCAGCACTAGCACCAGTTCCTGTTCCAGATCCAGATCCAGATCCAGCTTTAGCACCGGATCCAGCATCAGTCACCACCTCAGGTGCCGACTTGTGGTCATCTGTGTCGATAAAAGGTCCATGGTGAGGCTTCCCGTCCCTTCCATCAACAGGAGCATCTCTTGTTGGGATGTCATGACGCTTCACGCCAGCCTGAGGAAGGACTTCGGTTTGTTCTGGGATCGCAGCCGGGGCAGGTAGATCGGCTATATCATGAGAGGATAGCGCATTGGCTACGGCGGGGAGGAGAAGGAGGATCAAAGGCGAGTGCCTGGTTCGAATCTTCATGATGGGCGGTGATGGTCGTTGCTATCGAGCGCAGATACAAGTAGGGGATGGCAGGTCGCAGAAAAAAAAACTGTCGGTCGGCGGTCGCGGCCGCGAATCGAAGGGACGACCAAGATATTGTTGAAAAGAGGATGACCCAGTAAAGTTTGAAGCCGTCAACTTTGTGATCGCGTGTAACGTAGGATAGACTTTGGAGCGATGACGGAGGGCGCGAGTGTCTGATGCTGACACCAGATAGACACGAAGCAAGAGAAAAGGAGTCTCTAGCGCAGGTGAAGCCAAGCAAGTTACAAGCTGGCTAGACTATGCGAAACAAAAGGGAGTTGAAAGATTGAAGCAGGAATGAAGGTTCTGGCTTGATATTGAATTGGATGCTTTGGATTGGTTTGGAGTTACATAGGGGCAAATCAAAGATCCGCTTTGTACGAGGAGTCTCCCTTCCCCATAGCCTGGAACAAATGGGCAAGGAGCAATGCAACACCTCAGACTGACTTCCAGACTGCAGGGGTCTCAAGTGCCCAGCACCCTGCCTGCCTGCCAGGAAAAGGGCCTTAAACGCCTAATAACTGTGGCGACGTGGCCCCAGCTGTGCCACGCTAAGCCTTCATCTGCCTAAAGCCAAAGCTGGTTCCTCTATTTTTGCCGAAGCTTCAGGGGCTAGTGTGGCTTCTGTCATGATTCTAAACAGGGGTACTTATTCACCAGTACCTCCGAGGAAACAACACCATTTATTGCTGGCAAAAAAGTAATTTCCTGATATTAGGTACTGTCATGAATAATTTGTCTCGTGTTTTTGGCAGATTCTTCTCGGCTATGTCACCTACTCTTCAATCGGGGCATCAGCCTCAGCCATGGCATCAATTCATTCCATCGTCAGAGTCTTGGATTTCTGTCGAAACCACCAACTCAAGCTGCCAAGTAACGGAAGTCGGCAGAAATCTGGATCCTAACCTCACAGTCGTTTCTTGGAATATTGACGCAGGGGAAAGATCCTCGGTTGCACGGACAGAAGCTATTATTTCTCATATTCTTGGCTTACAGAAAGTTGATATCATCTTTTTCCAAGAAGTTTCTAAGCCCGCTCTGGCGCATCTCTTGAGCGACCCCCGGATTCGCCAATCATGGTACTCAAGTGAAAAGGATCTGACTAAATGGGGAGGCCATCTTTTTGCGACTATGATGCTCTTGTCAAAAGACCGATTCACTAGCTCTAATTTGGGGCCATCGTGGAGAGTCAAGTTCCCTAGCCGCTTTGGTAGAGATGCCCTCTGCTGTGATATCCTTATTCCCTCACTATCATCACCAGCAGATACCTCAACTAAGACGTCTCAGTTGAGACTTATCAACGTGCACCTTGATTCACTCCCTATTCAGCCGTCAAAACGCCCTGAGCAGCTCTCAACCGTCGCTGGTCTTTTACGAGAAGCTGGACAGGGGCTAGTTGCCGGTGACTTTAATCCCGTCCTTCCTGAAGATGATTCCCTCGTTCGAGGCAATGGCTTGGTGGATGCTTGGGTGGAACTGCACAACTCTCAGCCAGGTTTTACTTGGGGTGTTGATGGCAAACAAAAATTCCCAGCTGGTCGATTAGACAAGGTTGCTATGCTTGGGTTGCGACCGGTTAACATTGAGGTTCTACATCCTGATACCGTATTTGGGGAAGATGGCCAAACAGTGCCCTGGAGCGATCATTCTGGTCTGAAGTGTACTTTCAATCTCTAGATTAAGAAAATCTGTTACTCAGAATCTGACTTCTTTTCCGAAAGTGATTTGTCTGCGCCGTTTTCATGTTGGTGTAGAAAGTACGAATACTGCAATATCCCAAAACCAAATTATACCCGTCTTAAGCACAATGTAAGTATTTACAGTACAAGTATTGACCTCCCTAAATATTCATGTTACAAGAAAGTGTTACACGGTCCGATACAAACTTGGCCCACTGGACCATGTAAACTAGGGGTTTAAGCCGATACAGTCTTTATAGCTCAACCTTTGGGATAAAGCAAGTATATTCTTAGATTCTATCTTAATACTTAAAGATAATAAGACTTGCAGTACTTCATAGTGATTTTTATTAATTTCTGCGATGCCTTTAAGATAGTCTATTCTCAGTTTAAGTTGCGGTATCTTGTCGTGAGTCGAACATTTCCCGCTTATTTCCACCATTCAAAGTTGTGAGTCCAGGGTAGCTTATCACGGAATCGAGGTCTTATCTTATCTCCGGCCGATGTCGTCACAAGCTCCGGGAGCTCCCCCGTTAACTTCACCCAGCAGCCGACCTCACTTTAAGCATTTGCGCTCATCGCATCATTGATAATTTATCAACGTTTCGTAACTCCTGTGAACATTCATCTCTTTCTCACAACTTACATATCTAATAAACTGCTTGATATATCATCCTCCCGATCAGACCGAAGAGTCGCCTTCACCGTATCGCCCCTCCCAGCTGTCGTGCTTAGCAAGCATTCATTATCTGCATTCACCTGAACATTCTTTTCACGAAATCTCACCCACGGCATCAAATATGGCTCCTCTCGACGAAGAGAGGAGCTCTCAACCTCATTCGGTAGATCAAAGTGATGAAGAAACTCAGGACCAAAGCACACGCGAATCGTCGGCAGGACCCGCATGGTACTATCATGTAGAAGAGGAAGATGAAGACGATGAGGAGGAGGAAGACCCTGATTATGAAGATGAGCCAGATGAAGAAGACGAAGATGGCTTCCAAGGTAAGTTAATGCCACTCTTGACTCAATTAGTCTTGGGGTTTTTCTGAGTACATCACATAGTTGCTGACGACGGTGGTATCGAATTTGAAGTCTTGGTAGCGGATGACGACGAGGATGAAGATGAAGATGACGACGATGACGATGGCAATGATGGTGCACAGCGCCTACTCAATCTCGTGCGGTGTAAGATCACCACTTCTCTACTCATATAGGAAGACATAGCTGACTTGTAGTGATTGGACAAGCTGGCGCTAGGACAGGACTTTTAACCAGAGGACAACTCCTTGCCCTGATGCAGAACCCAGACCTCACTAGTGTTTTATTCCAGGATAACCCTGATGATGATGTCGAATTCTTGCAATGGCCTCTAAGGAGACGCCGGACACCGAAAGACCCGAATCGCTTCCCGAAAGTGCCAAGTGAGAACGGCATTAAGCTTATGCGGTCAGGAGCTTTTGGTGCAAATAACTACAACATCCAAGCCAAGAAGCGCCTCGCTACGAGGATGCTAGAGCGAGAGTTGGCCTTGGGGAATCGAGAAGATCGGATACGAAATAATGCTCTCATCACTCAGGTATTACATAAGCCAAGGCCTTATTGTTAGAGTGACTTGGCTAATGCTTCATACAGAGCTTATTACCACAAACCAGAGCGGAGCAAATCATTCACTACGACGATCCGGTATATTCTGGACAGTTTTCTGACGACGGTAACTTCTTCTTTGCCTGCTCACAAGACTTCAAAGTCCGGATGTACGACACTTCTAGCCCATACGATTGGAAACACTACAAGACAGTCAGCTATCCCTGGGGTCAATGGACACTCACAGATGCATCGCTAAGTCCTGACAACAAATGGCTCGCCTATACCTCAATTCAAACCATGGTCTCAATAGCTCCTACAGATCCGAACGACACTGGAGACCCTTACACGCTGGATCTTGATGATGGCCCCCCTAGACATGGGTGGCACGGTCGACGTGGTTTTGGTATCTGGTCTGTTCGATTTTCAGGTGATGGAAGAGAGCTGGTAGCTGGAACGAGTGCGGCTTCCATTGTTGTATACGATATCGAATCACGAACAGTCTTACACCATGTTCGCGGTCACCAGGATGATGTCAACGCCGTGTGTTTCGCTGACAAGATGTCACCGCACATTCTATACTCAGGCTCTGACGATACAACGATCAAGGTCTGGGATCGGCGTAGCATGGGCGATAACCGAGAAGCTGGTGCTTTCGTTGGCCACATCGAGGGTTTGACGTACATCGACAGCAAAGGCGACGGGCGATACATTCTCAGCAATGGCAAAGATCAGAGTATGAAACTTTGGGACCTAAGAATGGCCATGTCGACCGATCGATACACTGAGCTGGATCCCACGCGGCATGTCGGGAACAGCGGCTTCGATTATCGAGGAGGTGTTTACGATGATGAGGACTGGGATGTGCATCCCCACGATAACTCCCTTGTGACTTTCCGAGGCCACAAGGTGCTTCGGACTCTCATTCGATGCCACTTTTCGCCTCCATCGGCGACCAATTCACGATACGTCTACTCAGGAAGTACGGATGGTAAAGTCTACATATGGAATATGGACGCAACAATGGCTGGTGTCGTGGATGTTAAGAAAGCAACGATGCGCACACGGCCAATGGACGGCCGACATCGCTTCTACCACTTTGATGAGCCTGGAGCCTGGGGTACTTGTGTTCGCGATGCAAGCTGGCATCCTAATGCTCCTCTTCTCGTTGGTACGTTATTCACATACTTGTCTTAAGTACTTTAGCTAACCACGCACCAGCTTCCGCATGGAACGGGTACAACATGGCGCGAGGAACATGCACGTTGCATTCATTCAATGAGAATATTGACGATGAAGGAGATCCGCCACTGGGCCGTAGCGTTAACAACGTGCTCAAGGAACAACCCGAGCTGTACCAGAATTCGACGTATCCGATGCAGTAGATTGAGATTGCAGAAATAACATTGGATATATTTTGTACAATTGATCACATTCGCCGGCCGTCTTGTGTAGGATATCTCTCAATCCCATGTAGACAGCGTCTTGGACGTGAAAGCACATCTTCTCATCCTCACAGTGCTTGGTCAAATTCCAGCGTAGTAGTGTGTCGCGTGCCCGCCATAATTTCATTTAACTCCGCCCCATTGAACGTAATCGCAGCAAGAAAGGTTGTGATTCCCCTCGTTCCCGCTATGCGGGTTTTGGATTATCAAGTCGCCACCATCTAGATTCTCTCCTTCGGCTGATCGCGTGATCGTTTATGCGCTACCGACGAGAGCGTGGTTGAGGGGAATGTGCACTGGAATCATGTTAGATGAGAGGTCGCAGCAGATGGAGGTAATTGGAGGTCGTACCCAGCTTGACAACGTAGCCAACAGCGCCCATGATGAGGAAACCAACACCAACAGCCTGGCAGAGTCGCAGGAACTCCTTCTGGTCGGCTGTAGAGTATAGAGTTAGTAAGATGCATATACTCAAGCTGCGCATAAGGTTGACATACGCTTAGTGCATCGTCGCATGAACTGAACACCGTCCTTGACGAACTCGGAGGGAACCTCGAGGATCTCTTGAACCTGGTCGGACATTTTGTGTGCGGGTTTTCGAAAAGAAAGGGGAGGATATTAAAAGTATGTTGCGCGAAAGAAGAAAGTAACTGACGAAAAGTCGTTGAGCAAAGGAAAGATAAGTCGTCGAATTGAGTCGGGGTCGAGTCGCGAGGGGGATGAAGAAAGGAGAGTTTTAGAGGTTGAAGTTAAGGGGACTTCTTTTTGGTGATCCCAGCTAACGACAGCTCTCTGGCCTCTCCTCTCCATGCGACGACGTGTTAACAATTACCTTACCTAATTTCCAATTGGGGCAAGGCCAGATTTCACCAGCTCTAGCTCGGGCCGAGAGATGATCCAGGGTCTGGACCTGGGACCTGAACCTTCCCGTCAACTGGCAGGGTGGAGCGAGGTTGCAGTTGCATGTGGGGAAAGGTCTTGCCTGCTGCTGTGTGCCTGCCTGCGCTTTCCCAGTTTATTTCCCCGGGCCCAGACGCGCAGACACTAGGTAGACGCCAGCTTCCGCGGTTTTGGGTTGCAGCGGGTTTGGCTTTTGCTTGCGAAGCTCCTTCCCCAGAAAAGAAAGCGTGAAGCTCTTCTTCTTTCGTCATCCGCCAAGTTTTTCTTCTTATCCCTTTTCTTCCTCCACATCGCGAGACCATATCTTACGTTTCAATACGGCCACTGCGCTTTTGATCCTTCACTGTGATTACAGCCTTTTGACCTACCAGATTGCTCGATCGCAGAGCTTGGTGAGCGTCGCCAGAGCCTGATTCTAATCAGCGACCACAGCCGACGACTCGAAACGACCGAGCTCTTCCGATTGAATACTGTATCATTTGACGCGAACAGGTCTTTCGTAGTTTGGGCGCTATCTGGCAAACGATCCGACCGCAATCGATCGCCAAACCGAAGGAAAGGAAAGGAGGAGGTTGATCGGGCTGACGGCATCCTCTATTCCATTGCTCCCCATCTGTATCTGAGCGCTTGCTTGGGAACTATCAGGAGCTAGACAGCGAGGATTGCAAGCACAGAGCTTCGTCCTCAAGATCGCATCTTTGAGTCAAGGACCATCTTATTAAGGGGGCTATACCTATTCCTATACCTGGGACCCATTCTTGTTACCGAGGAGTGTACGTATTGCAAGCTTCCTGTCCAGTTCATTTCTTGTCTCTGGTGTGCAAGGCCTCTGAGTCTTGGAGATGGTGTCTTGTTGGCGACGGAACGATCAATGGCTGATAACTATGTGTAAAGACCAGAGGCCAACTCTTGTATCTCGCAGCCTAATTATCACATTTGACCTGATCACATCCTCTTGATTACTCTCCAGATTTCGTCTCTACGACATTAATCTGTGCTCAGTGCACCAAGTCAGCTAAAATGGCCGAAGAAGATTTCGAGATCGATTTTTACGGTGACGCCAACAACGACCAGCAGCAAGATGGTCAGCGAGGTGACGGTAACCACCAGGATTATCACCAGGACGAGCACCGACAGGATAGCCACGATGACCAGAACATGGATGAACACCATGCTCAGGACAGCCATGCGGGCGAGAACCACGATTCCGGCCACCAATCGTCTGGCTCCCAACAAGGGACCAAGAGAAAACAGGAGGAGGATGACCGGCCAGTCGATCAAACCGCTACGACTTCGCTCATGATTTCAGAATTGAACTGGTGGACTACGGATGACGACATTCGCGGATGGGCGCGACAAGCTGACTGCGAGGACGAGATTAAGGATATCACATTCAGTGAACACAAGGTTAACGGCAAGAGCAAAGGGTATGAGACTTTGGCAATCGGGTATTGGTGTGCATGACTGATTGTATTCGCAGGCAAGCCTATATCGAGTTCTACTCACCTCAAGCATCAACAGCTACCAAGCACTGCATCGAGCAGATCCTTGCTGAGAACTCAGCTGGCCAAAAGAAGATCACACTGGCCTACTGGAACCCCAACATCAACCCCTTCAAGACTCTCCCGAAGGATGCCCCTGCCAGAGGCAAGGACCAGAACCGTGCGACGTCTGGTTCTTACAATGACCGCAGTAATAACATGGGCGGCAACTATGGCGGTGGGTTCCGAGGAGGACGGGGTGGCTACAACCGTGGTGGTATGAACCAAGGCAACTACAACCGCAACTTCAACAACAATAACATGGGCGGCTTTAACCCCAATATGGGAGGCGGATACAATGGACCCATGGGTGGTGGCGGCAACTTTGGCTTCAACAACCGCGGTGGTATGATGGGCGGCGGCATGCGAGGCGGCCCTGGTGGCATGCGAGGAGGTCGAGGAGGCATGATGGGTATGAACCCTATGGGCGGAATGCCTATGGGTATGCCTGGAAACATGGGCATGAATATGATGGGCCCTAATGGTATGGCTGGTAAGTGACAATTATACCCAAATCACCGTTGTCGGAGGCTCTTTGAGTTCGCAACTAACATCTATAGGCTTCCAAGGCATGCCCCCTAACTTCAATCCCGGCTTCGGTTTCAACCAGAATCAGGGCGGCGGTGGCGGCGACTGGGGTAACCCTCACGGAGCAAAGAGACCACGACCAGAGTAGTATACGGGCATTGACCCGCAGCGCCGGCTGTTTCCAATGGCGTTTTTGGCCTCATGTGCTCGAAAGCCGGCGCAGACGTGAGAGTTTTTGACATGCTCGCGATGTTTTCTTCTTCGAGGTTCGAGATGAGTTTGGGATAAGTTGCGGATCCGAATGAGTATGCTATCAGAGAACGGTTTGAGGGAAAATGGGAAACGCAACTGCCCACGTGTATCATAGATTTAAGGATGTAAGGCTAGGCATTGGCGTCAACAGAGCGTTTTGTTTAATTTCCTCTGAGTCTTATTACGACAGTTTCATCATGCGTGATATGCTGGCTTTAAGTCAATCGCGTTTTAGAGCTACCTCTGGGCTAATTCCCAGACTCGAGCCTTTGACAGTCCACATCACAACCGATTTCAACTGAAAATGCCTGATGAACCGAGAACAGTCTCGTGAGTATTGCACTATCTGGAATCATGCAGAGGAAGTAGGCACGTCTCCCTCCTGTGTTTCTGCAGTACCCTCCTCTTGTCGTTCGCGCCAGGTCTTACGAGGGCGCACCGAAATGTGCTCGCCCTCGAAGTTTAGATCTTTAGCCTCACGTATGGAGACATGGAATTTGTGGACGGCTTTTTTAAACACTTGGATCTCGATCTTTTCGGGAATATCGAAGAAGAAGTCTTTCTTCCACTCTGGAATATGGATGAGATAACTGTATGGAAATGGAGAGTCTGCTTCGAGATCAGCGGCGTACTGCTCGAAAACGACATCTCTCCATGTTTTGTTTAGGTTTCTGCTTGTCATATTGATAGTGGAATAGGCGAAGGAGGGAACTATCGAGGGAGGAGGTGGCTGTTGGTTGTTTGGCTTGATATATGTAGGTCATTGTTAGTCATGGATCGACGTCACTTGACCGGCAATTGAACATACCAACTAGCAACAAATATAGAATCAAGAAAGTGAGATGAATGATTGATCTTGCAAACGGAACATTTGGTATCCAATATGGTGAACTCACGTGAGCTTTCCCTTACATATAATTCAAAGAGCTTGAGCACATTTCTTTCTCACTGTGACTGCTGCCTAGGGATCAGGAGCAAGTACCGCATGCCTGTAGTTGGCAGCTAAAACTGGCACTGGCACTGGCACTGGCACTGGCAACAGCCGTTGAGAAACGTTGAGCCGCAAACGAGCGAGGGAGGGCTCACTCTCCGCATATTTCTCAAGTCGAAATGCCTCCTCCATACTCCACACTCCACCAAGATCAACATCAACACCACTCTTTACCATGGTTTATCACACCCGAGCCAGGGCCAAGGCATCGGAAATGAGCGGTTAGTAACTCGTCACTTTCAAATTATATACACTAACAAATCATAGAGGTGGCGGGTGAAAAGCGCCCCCGTGAAGTGGAAGAAGATCCAAACGAGCGGGGCTTTGTCTTTCACATCTGGGATTTTGGCTCTGACACGCAGAAGGAAGACGTGCAAGATATTTTGCGAGCGAAGGAACTCCCGGGAGAAGTCTACTGGCCAGACACCGAGCCTGACAACTCCCACAAAGGCTGGTGCTGGCTCCGATTCGACCTCAAGGATGAAGCCGAGAGTGCCAGGTCGAAATTATCCCGCGCCACTCTCCAAGGCGGATGCATCAGAACTGGTCTAGTCACTGCCAACCTTGTAAGTAGTTTGGCGGAGCTCTTCATAGCTGGGTGGTTTAGTTTATACTGACGATTTGAAGAAACGAGTTCGACCTCGAGCGGCAAAGTTAAGAATCCAAGACTCCCTTGAGATACCGCAACCCTCTGCTACAGAACAGCCCAATGTTTCAGACGAGTTTCGCACTTCGAGCTATTTTCTTCCACCAGTCTCAACCCTCTCGAAACACTCTGCCCGCTCAGCTGCCATCGGCTCATCAGAGGACTACGTCCCCCTTCGGTATCCTAGCACTTGGAAATATAATGAGAGTGACCCTGATAAGTATCGTCGGGAGTTTATGGCTGCAATGGTTGCGGCAGAGGCCAACTATGAGAGACTGGGTGTTAAGAATCGACCACTGGTCATCCACCATCCAGGTGGACGTCAAATACTACGCTCACAACTTGCCAGCAACTCTGCAACGGGAGAGACATTCATCTATATCAGGAACCCCGATGGTGCTAGAGAATTCAAGAAGATTGCCCTGCAGCAGCTACCTGTGGCTGAACTCCTTGGCTAGAAGCAATGGTTTCATCCAGGTAGACCGACAAAAATCCCACAAGATACCGACCCTCGAAAGATCAAAAGACTCAACTACAAGCGAACACCTAGCTCTCCTACTGAGGCCACAGCAGCCATGTTCTCACTGGGAATCAAGGTGTCAGGCCTGGCGATTACAGTGCTGCCTGGACAGAAGTCGCCTGTAGGAGCAGTGCCGCTCACTCAACCCAAGATGGAGGACCTGAAGACAAAAGGAGAGATGAAAAAGACGGAAGAATTGCCCGACCTGTATTGGCAACCTGGTCGTCTACTTGGACCTGATGATCAAGCGCGAGCGCTGATCTCTCAGTCCCCAACTTTCTCTATGCTTTCTCCTGCCTTCGCCCCCCTTTCTGAGATGGACCCGAATCTCCTTTCAGCAACCTGCCGTAGTCATATGGCACAGTACACGCGTCCAAAAGGTGTGGGTGTTGGCTGGGGTGACTTTGATCGCTTCCACGAGTGGCAGCTATTCGGCCGCTGTGTAAGAAGCCATACTAATTCCAACTTGAAGGCCAGAGCTAATATCGAAATAGGTCGAGAAATCCATGGTTGAACGTAAGGATTGGCGATGCTCCAAAGTCTCAAATGTCATGTTCACCTCCGAAGCCACAGACCAGGTCTACGCTGTCCCTACAGATTGCCCAAGCCTTCAGCCCCTCAAAGCTGCGTACAATCTCACTACACTTTGGAAGCAGGTGAACAAAAAGAACAACAAGGAGCCACTTGATCCATCTGAGCTTGCTTAAGTGAACTGATAGCCGTACAGAAGATTTAGAGAGTATGGCTGGTGGTCAATATTTGTTTCAGAATTTTGTGTCCCTCCCGTTCTACTGGCTGAGAAAGCCGGAATTATTGGCTTTGGCTGAATGCAAAGTTACTGGTGTAAACTATCCTCGAGATGTATTATATATACCTTTGCTGCACTATTCCACACGCTTTGCTTTATTCATTCATGGTTACATATGATAGCATATCCTTGACTATACTGCTAGTTCTCTTGAGAGCATATCAAACAGACAACGGGTGCCGAAAGACAGAAGAAAACATGAAGGTTTGTACCCGAGAATGACGAGATTGTGTTTAGAAAGGCCCAAGGGAAAACAAAACTTCAGACGCGAAGTTTACCTTAACTATAATATCTGCGTCGTAATTAATTTATAATAACTACGTCCAAGATAACATTACTATAATTAATAAAACTTGGTTTAGATTATTATCATGTATATGCTTCTCAAGATAATTAGGCATGAATTAAGTAAGAGTCTCAGTCTAGTCTGCGTCTAAAGTCTTATTTATCCCGCCAGGAAGGGTATATGCTATCTTACAGAGCATTGTGACGTCCACCTTACTTGGCAGAGTGCTTCTCGCGGGACTCGTCGAAAGATGCCTTCGCTAGTGGCATTCTGTACTGAACTCCATCGTTACCATTTTTGGTCGGCCAATTTTTCTCCCGAAAACGCTCAGAATCCTAGATCATGTTAGTATAATCTTATGGCAAAACATAAGAACCTACCATGATCCACTCGGGTTCAATCGCAGTTACAGTCGTAAGATATTGACAACCGGTGCACGTAAAAGTATCATATATGACCCATTTGTGGTTGATACCGACAAGGCTACTGTCAGGATGGATACCAGCGTGCCAGTTGAAGTGAAGGACTCTGTAGTGGTCGTTTTCGCGGACACTCTCACTTTCATTGAAGGCTACGTGATGAACGAATGCCAATGCTAGGGCCTTGCGGATGTTGATGTCGTAGTCTGCGCTCTCGACATTGGCTATTCTGGGCGTGTCTTTGAACAAGTCGGCGAAAGACTTCCTCATCTGGGCACGAATACGCTTGACCTCTTCAAGAGCACGACTGTTGAGAAATGCATCTGAACACCACTGACGTATATCAACGTTAACTCCGGCAGCACCGGGCTGTTTGGTCTGGGCTTCTGTCTGGAGGTAAGCTTGTACGGCACTGAGTTGGGTGATATGGTCTGAAACTGGACATGCAAAGCGCTGACGTGCTAGATCGGCGGTGAACTTGACCGCGTGAGGCCGTAGAAAGATTGGATGCTGCGTGGTTTGAATAGCAGCAATCGTGATCATCTGATCGCTGCAGCCGAGTTCGTGTGCCTTTTCGAGAGCGTTGTACCAGGCTGGGTGAACTGGTAGCTTTGAAGCTTTCTGACCTTTTGAGGTGATGGCTCCGGTGTCAGACAGATAGCCCCTAATGAAGGATTAGTGTTGTACTAGAAATAGCCAGGAATGGGTAGCGTTACATGGCGAGCAAATCTTCTAGAGCACGGAAGAAGACTTCAGGGTCAGGTCTGTCGATGAAATCAAAGTTGGCTACATCATCGATGCCCATGGCCTTGATTTGTAGAATTAATTCAGATAGATCGCTAAGGAGGATAGCAGGAGGCGTTGTGGGGAGCATTATCTCGTGGAAGTCGTCTTTCGTATAGAGGCGATAGCATACACCTGGCCTCGTGCGGCCAGCTCGACCAGCACGTTGCCGGGCCGAGGCCTGTGAGATTGGTGCGGTGATTATAGTCTGCAGACCAGCTCGGGGATTGTAGCGAGACTCATGGACCAACCCGGTATCTGAACGTTTTTGTCAGTTGCTTGGTCCAAGATCAACAGATGTGAGTGATAGCACGTACCAATAACATAGACAACGCCGTCGATCGTTACACTCGCCTCTGCAACATTGGTGGAGATGATACACCGCCGCTGGGTAGATCTCTTGAACACCACATCCTGATCGGATCCAGGCAACTGCGAGTACAGGGGCAGAACCTCGAGATCTTTCGTAGCCCCTCGAAGCTTAGCACAAGCAGACTCAATCTCGCTCGTCGAGGGCATAAAGATAAGGATATCGCCGTAAATAGAAGTCTCATGGAGATGCTTGGCAACATGCAAAGCCAGGCTAAAGAAATCAGGGGTCGGCTCCTCAAGATGACGGATGTCTACGGGATATTCGCGACCAGATATGGCAAAGTATTTTCCTTGACCAAAATAACTGAGGAACTTGCCAACGTTGGCTGTGGCCGACATGACTATGACCTTGAGGTCAGGACAGTGAGGTAGAGCGCGCTTCAATAAAGCTAATAGGATGTCTGTAGGTAATGTACGTTCGTGAACCTCATCGATTATGATGCATCCCTAATGTAGGATATCAGCACTCGATCAAACAGAGCATAGAAGAGTGGTACTGACGTATTTCTGGAAGTAAAGGTCATATTTCACCAACTGCAGAAGTATTCCATCCGTCATGTAACTGAGACGTGTTTTGGCGTTGGTGCGTTTGTCGAAGCGAACATGGCATCCGACTTCTTCTTTTCCCAGTTTGACGTCCATTTCAGCAGCGACACGCTCGGCCACAGAAGTAGCTGCGAGTCTCCGAGGTTGCGTACACGCAATCATCTTGGTAGATGCAAATTCGTCAAACAGGATGAACTGCGGTATCTGAGTAGTCTTGCCTGAGCCTGTCTCGCCAGACACAACAATGACCTGCGCAACCTTCAGTACTGCCGAAATGTGGATAGGTGTACTAGGAAAGTTACCTGATTCTCATGATAAACGTCGAGAAAGTCTTGCCTCTTCGCAGAGACTGGAAGCTGCCGGCGAAGTTTCAGTAGCTCAAAGTACTTTGTGCTGTGGCTTTGGCCGGGGCGGAAGGGATGAGCCATGTCCTCCTCGAGCCGGACGGCCTCGCTTGCCGTGGTGGCACGATACTCAAGATTGTTCATGATGAATCCTGGTCTGACTCTTTGTTATGAAGCTGTGGTGAGGATCCAGTGTTTCGACCCTGATTGTCGGCGAGGCGATGATTCACTGTGTGAGCTTCACGTGATGTTTCTTGTGAACAGAAACCGTTGGAAACCTGACAACAAGTTAGGTAGATTGTGCACTGCCGTGACAGCGTGACAGTGTTAAGCACAGCTGCCTGTTGTGCGGCCCATGAAGGCTTGCCGTTTGCCCACCTAGTAGACGCAGGCTCGACTAAGACTCTTATTAAACCTATGCCTATATCTTTCAACATACATAAATATTATTAAAAAATACTAGTAATTTAGACGAAATACCACTAATTATAAAGATATTTATTTAAGTTTATTTCACGTTTTATTAATTTCACTATAAATTATTTATAACTTACCATAATAGAGGTAGAGTCTCACGCCCAAAGTTTTATTCCCCGGAGACCAATATGTTCCGTTATTCTGTCAATGTCTAACCAGCTTCTGGGACCTAATGGATAGAAAGAATACAAAACATATCATGTAGTTCACTTAAATGACTGCAAGTTCTTCTGCCTGCCAGCGTAACTAAGACGATGGCTCAAATGATATCGGTTTAGAGGTCTTTGCCCCCCTCACTGTCGTATAAGAGGAATATCTCGTTACTCTCGCTTCCCGCACTGAAAGCCAGATGCTTTAGATTCCCGCCGACGACGGTAAGCTAATTAATCGCATCTGCGGCTCACACAACATTAGACATGGTGTTCATGGAAGAGCATCAAGCTTGTGAGTCGAGTACCTGATACAGGCTAGGACGAAGGGACAACGGGGAACAGAATGGTCAAGGCAATCCTTCTACACTCGCCAACCCTCGACTACCGTCTTCGCTTTGTACTTTGTACTGTGTCCTTCCCACTTCGATTCCCAAACATTCTAGTGACGAAAGCGACAATGTGACTGAAAGCATTAACTGGGGTCTTTGCTAGACCATGCCAGCACACCTTGGCTATGCCCGTAAGTCTAGATGAACCACCAGAGAGTAGCGCCCTCAAATTGGGATCTTCTGGAAGAGTGAATAAGCGTTTGCCCAAAAGACAGACTTGAAATTTGTCGCAAGTGTATTTATATTGCTCTCGGAAGCAACGTTAATGCTTTGGACCCTCCTCAACGATACCGAGGAAGGCATGTATAACTAACAAAATTGGAAGACGTTCAAGGTCACACTGAAAGAGTTGGCTTGCTGGTCGGTACCTGATGATGGGTAAGTTGGAGGAAGAATCGATGGAGAACAAAACTGCCGTGCCGTTGAGGGCATAGACACTCAGTTCTGAATCGCGTGAGCCGAAGAACATGGAAACATATCCTGAAGTTGAGCTGATAGAATTGATAGCGTTGTCTTGGGGATGAGTTACTCAATATAGTTCACTCGGCGCCCGCAGTAATTGTTCATTTGAACCCAAGACTTCGTTCCATTCATTCTCGATGCTGAGTCTCTTTGTCGACATTGGACTCTGGTTTCCAGCGCCGAGAGATATGAAGTCATTTCTGTTGATCTGTTGACAGACTTTGATACTCCGTTGCGCTGTTGTCAAGAGCACTTTGAGCACCGGACCTCGGCGGCGCTGGCTGGTGAGAGTCTGCATAACCTGAACCACATAGCTGAGCTCTTCCCACCAGCCCCTAAGATTAGTTTCGAACTGAGCGATATCGTCTAGAGCACAATAGACAGTGACATGCGAAGGAATTTGTTCCAAAAGGACCTGGAAGAGTTGACACAATGCACCCAAATCTTGAAGGGTGATTGCGTGCAATAACGCATCGTCTAAGCCTACTCTCGCATTTCCGGGCTCATTTGGCCTGTTATTGATAAGCTGTGCTACGAGACAGAGCACGATCCCACGGCAACCATTCATGGGATGGTTGAGACTCGTGTGTAATCCGCAGAAATGTGTCAGTATAATAAAATGGGGTAGCTTGTTCATGCTCGCAAAGGTAGCAGATAGAACAGAAAGCGGCGAAATCTTTCCCCGACAATGTTCTCCAAGGTGTCCATCGACAAGTAAAATGTCTGAAGAGCCATTCGGAATTTGCGCCCATTTCTGAAATCGTTGGGTGGACAGCAGCCATGCCGCACGGGAAAGCCCCCCCTTTCCCATGGAGTTGCTGGCTCTCAGGATCAAGTCAAGATCTTTGGCCAGAAAGTAAAGATCGGTCAGACGAAGTATCATATAAAGCTTGTCATAAGACATGGTCACAGTCGTAGAAATGGGCATGGGAATCGTTGGTGGATAATGAATCTCATCGTATCCGCAGGGTGCTTTGCCGGGCTATTAGTAGAGGTCGCGACCAACAGCTTGGTAGTTCACTTACAAGGACTTCGCGAAACAGTAAACCCACGAACATCCGGTACAAGCTGAGGAGCTATAGGTTGAGCGTGCCACATCAACTCTCGTAACTCAGCCTGTGCCGTGCCGAACCCTTGGCGAAAATGCGACGTAGACTTAGCCAAAGAGCTCTCTGTAAGCTTTGGGCTATGCGCTTCGCAAATGTTTGAATGAGTAACTCTTGGTGCTCGTATCGAGCTTCAATATTCTCGGTCTGACTGTTCTGGATGGAGTCGACACCCTCTTGTAGCTTAGCGAGAATGAGTTAGTTCCTCGATAACTCCTGACTGATGTTCCTTGTCTCCTCTAGAATGTGCAGCATGGTTCCGGTGGCTAAGTTGCTGACTCTGATGGATACTCTACGGGAAGCTCTCGTGATGAGTTCGAGGGAGGTGTCGATGACAGCAGATTCGTTCTCGGGGTGCTGCTTGAGCAGCCTCTTTGGTACTGAAGCATACAGCGTCAGCCTAGAAGACTTTTATGCTGAAGAATCGGTCATTGAATCCTGTGATGCCTTACATGACACTTTGTGCTTGCGTAGCAAAACTTCGGTGAGTTTTGTCACTTGTTCCTTAACGGCTAAGTAAAGTTCAAACACGCAAGTGCGCAAAGGCTCGTCTGTGAGATGGGCAGATAAAGCATGGCATGCCTCCATGAAAGTCATGGGAATATCTTCAAAAGTAGCCAGAATACGCTCTCCATTTTCGATGCGTTTCCTGAGTAGCTGACTAAGACTGAAGTTAGCTCTGTTTAATGGATATAACAAAGCCCAAATACCTTGAAGATACCATTTAGCCCGCCTCGCAAGACACTTAGGCCGTCCGACTCAGGAATCATGTCTGTCAGCGAAGCAAGAGTCGCTGCCACAGCGTGGTTTCGGTGAAGAGCGCGCATCCTGTGGTTTTCGCTTATGGCTTTGTATTCTTGAGATGCAGCTTCCATGGAGGCCATTACCTCGGACCATGAACAGTCATTGTTTCCAGGAGGAAGATTGTTCCTATTGCAATAAGCAAATGTTTGTGTAAGTGAAGTTTGGTGCTGACTTACCCAAGTTCAGAAGTGACTACTTCCTGCCTCGTGCGACCGCTGACGACTTTGAGAGTACCAGACTCGGGTTCAGATTGGGCAACAGTAGTCATGATGCCTTGCGTAGAGGGAAGATTAGTTTGCACGACCGACCCGGTCATGAATATTAGTACCTAAATGCTCAGTCATCGATGATTGAACTTGGCCAAAACACCAACAGCACATGATCCGTCACTATTGATTGAATGTTGACCTTATGCGCTCTTAAGACGATGAGGCAACCAACCATTCAGCCTATCACCTCCATGGCCCCCAATGGAGATGCAGTCCCTGACCAGTCAATCCGGTAGGAAGAGGCACATGTATGCAAGCACTCTCCCCCACGCACACATTAATCTGTTCGTTGAATCCGGCCAAAACATGAAGGCCAAGTTTCATGTTTCGCTAATTACAGCAGAAAATGAGAGTTTGTGTCACGTATCACAGTCACGGAAAATAGTCGTTGGCTGATGGAGGTGGTACCTTTCGACATACAAAAGGCAGCGTGCCTACAACTTGTAACTTGAAGCAACAACAGCGATGAACTCGACCTCATGGGGTTTCATTGCATGACACCAGCCACCACTTGCCGACTCAAGCGCGATGGATTAGGCAGACATACGTTTTCCATGCATGCTGAGCCAAGCTGAGGTCGTGCTGACCATCGCAAGACTGGGTTGCCTTATCAATCAAGCCCTGCATTTATAGCAGAACATTTCTCAAATGTCTCAGATTTATATTGTTAGAAGTTTCCAATAATTTGTTGTCGATCCCAGTATGAGTGTCAGTCTTCCAAGGTCGGTCGGCACCCAGTACGACGAGCTGACAATGGCCAACAACCTCGCCCATAAAGAGAAACAAACACGGCCAAGCAATGCAAATCCCTCGCTGGTTCCCAATTAAGGTACAACTGGTAATCCCAAGAAGCCCACCTTCAACGCCCAGGGTGAAAGCCAGCGTCTCGGTCAGCCAGTTCATCAAACCAAACCACCTGATATCTCCGATATCATCCCTGAGGTACGCAAATGCGACTGGGAGAGTTTTATCAACAGATTTTCCTCCGATGAACCGGTCTACGCTGTTGAGTATCTAGAGACTGGAGAACGACTAGTTCAAGAGATGGCCGACGAAACTCGAGTGCGGACTGCTTCATGCCATTTTGAACAACCGGAGCTCAGGGAACAGAACCATGTCAATAAATTATACACCGGCGCATCATGGATTGACAGAATAAGAATCCAATCTCCTGTAATGATGCAGATATTCAGATAAGTGACTGGTTTTACTTGGGGATCAACCTCTTACACGTTCCTTCACCCATTCCAGTATCTGATCCATCACCACGAGGCCATAAAGGATGAATTGCGGAGATTGGAGAAACCCGAGAACAATAACCAGGGCCAGAACGAAGAGGAGCATAAAATACCGCATCTGCGCTGCTATGTCGACTTTATGGAGGATGCCATCATGCCTCGCTATAGGCAGTTGAGAGAAGGAACCACCTCTGTTCGAACAAGGATTCGTTTCCGTGAGCTATGGTATCTCTTCAAACATGGAGACTTGATCTATGTACCCGAAAAGACACTGATGCGCATGAACGAAGCGAATCGTAGTATCATGAGCTCTGACACGTGGTCGTACAGAAAGTCAAACGAGACAACCATGTACCAAAAGATCTGGCGTCTCTACGACACGCGGTACTGGGCTCCGGCCCCTCCTTCACTTAATGAAATCAAACGAAGTCTCGCTTTCGCCTCCATTTCAGGAATTTCCATGACTAATGAGGAAGAATACAACGTCTCTGCATATTATCTTGACCACGACGGTCTAGGATACAGTCCTGTATCAGAGGAACTCATCATTGAGCATTTCGAAGGGGAGAAAGATATTCGAGAGCTTGACTTCTTCCCGCTGAAATATCTCAAAACGGCATCAAATCTTTTAGAAGAGCAGCGCAAGATTGGCAGTATGTTCATGGAGCGGCACGACGAATGGCATCTATCCTATAGTGGCTGGACCCTCTTGACCAACCCGACGGGTTTGCCATTACCGGAAACCGATAAATGGAACAAGCCCCTACGATCTATAGACGGCGAGATCATTGTCAGTTTTGCAGAAGCATACAATGAAGAGCCCGATTTTAGGAGCACCTTTTCCAACAACGAGTCCTGGAACATACCCAATACCTCAATCACAGCAGTGACTGGATCAGATATTCTAGCTGTGTGGTCTGACTCAGAGCGATCAAGCATCATCTCGGGTTCGCACGAGACAATCGTGAAGCGCGACAACATCCGGAGTTTAAACTTCGAAGAGTACCTCAAAAAGGATAAATACATAGGCCCACACAAGGACCCCATAGTCCCGGAAGGAGACGACTTGGCTTTGCTTCCACGAAGACTGTTTGTCTATTCTCTCAAAGACAGCAAGTTTGCTCCCATAGACGTACGGTTTCTGAAGTCATTGAGCTGGGGTAATGATGGGTTCAGCCAACTTCAACTCCACGAGAGCCACAGGCAAGTCGTACAGAGCTCTGTACAAACCTACCTAAACCGTAGGCCAATTGAGAGGCAGATTGAGAACAGAGAGTTTGGAACGCTTTACACTCAGGACTTTCTCAAGGGAAAAGGCAGAGGACTCCTCACCATGCTCCATGGAGAACCAGGCACAGGCAAAACTGCGACGGCTGAGGCAATGGCGCAAAAGTTCAGAAGGCCTCTTCTTCCGCTTTCTTGCGGAGTCATTGCCGGTGCGGAAAAGATCGAAGTTCAGTTGGACAAGGTGTTTCGGTTGTCGACCATCTGGGATTGCATCCTATTGCTTGATGAAGCCGACGTCTTGCTATCTGCCAGATCATCCACATCCGACATAGCAAGAAACAGCCTAGTATCAGGTAAGTTCAGCAGATAGCTGTAAAGCTTCAGTATTTTTCTAACTGTGTTCTAGTGTTTTTACGCAAGTTGGAGTACTTTAATGGGGTACTGTTTCTCACCACAAATCGCATCGGCAAGATAGACGAAGCTATCTCATCGCGGCTTCATCTAATCCTGCACTACAAACGATTGAAGTACCCCGAGATAGAAAAGGTATTCCGCACGAATATCGACCGATTGCGCCAGTTGGAGGAGCAGTATGCACTCGCTAGCGGCACCAAACCACTGGTAGTGGTGGAAAGCGACGTTATGCAATTCGTTGCGGATCACTGCGCCAAACATCCTGAGGGCAAAGGAGCTTGGAATGGACGACAGATCCGAAACGCGTTTGTTATTGCCACAGGCATAGCTCGCGATGAAGCAGAGCAGCAGAATTCGCCAGATTTTCAACCCCAACTCCGATACTCACATTTCAAGCGAGTGGAAAGGCTCTTTGATGAGTATATTCAGTTCCGACAGAGGGTGCTGGGTAAAGACGATGCGGAACGGGCATTGTTGAACGAAGAGCGAAACGATGATTTCGATGGAGTCCCCGAAGAAGATAGAAAGCAGTCTTGGTCCTCACCGATGGGTCGTAGCCAGACTGATCAACCCCAACGAACGCCGCAGCCTTCACATCTTCACTACTCAAGACAAGCTCCTCCTGACCAACAGCAATTCTCAAATAGAAACAGATTTCCCACGCGGCCGTATGGTTATGATAGCCAGCCACACAACACCTGGGGAACGAATACTAGCCAAAGCCACGGATACGACCCTATAAGACCCGGAATCCAGATGAATCAGTTTAGCAGAGCACCATTTCACACGGCACAGAGCGAAGCTGCATTAGACTCGCGGCCCGAGGGACCGAGTATGAGCCAATTTGCACAACACCAAGTTCCGGGATATAGTCAAGGTCAAATACCCCAAGTCAGTATCGAAGGGGCGAGTACAGGAGGCATTGGACAAGATCAATTAACCCAAGATATTAGTTTGAGCGAGTTCATGCGCCAGGAGAGAACTGACACACTCCCCATAGATCAATCTTAGAGTAGAGACGTATCAAATTAGACGAGATTCTTTCCAATACTGCAAAGCTCCTACTCTCCGATTGTGCCCGGAGGTTTGTTATAGATTAGATGGGCACACCATCTGGGATTTCAAACTTGAGGTTTGCTCTATTGCCTGTATCAGAGAGTCCGTCAGTAACTTATGAGCTTTGGTGTATAAAGATTTTAAATAGAAATTTCAGATAGCTTATAAAAGCTCTATACTATTTATCTTAATCTATATCCAGGCTTAGTCTCTGGAATATTTTATTACTTAAGTGCCTGGGTATATTAATTGCCAGTGTTTAACAGAGATGCTTTGTGACATGTCAGGTGCAAGTGATATGGCTTACCTTTTATACCTGCCGACCTACCGTCAGTGAATATATATAGATAAATACCTTATTGGATATCTCAAAGAGATAGATCAAGGTTGTACATCTTAAACAAAACGAAATTATTTATTTACACATTAAAGCATCATGCCTAATACTTTTACACAGTTTTCTCTCTCTTAACTTTAAAGCCAAATAACGCCGTATTGCCAGGCAGTTACTAACCTTATTATGCAATTAAAAAACCTTTCCCTTGGCTATAAGAAGCCTCTGTAGAGCTCTTTTTCTTTAATGCCAGCCATCCAAATTCCTTGTCATTCTAACCCCCCGTTCTACACAATCAAGCAAGACCCTCACAATCACACACAAAGAACCCTACTTTCGCAAGCCGAACTGTCAGTCAACTCTACCTAATTGTTTCCACGGAGGTTTTCCCACTTCCGATGGCCTGCTCTATCTAAAGTAGGCGTCGCTTTCAAATAACTACAAAGTTGTAACCAGAGACTGTAGGCATCTTCTCTTCTGAGAACTCAGAACATGTCATACTAACGTGAGCCTGTAGCATATCTTCCGCCAGGATGCCGCCACTACCCAACGAGATCTGGCGACTCGTCTTTTCGTTCTTCGAGAGCACGGTTGCGCAGGAGCCATTTTACTATTACCGCTATGGCGAGGGTGTTTCGCATCACCCAGAACTCGTGTCACTGTCCCTTGTATGCAGACAACTCTACCCCTTAGCCATGGATGTGCTGTACCGTACACTCCTGCTAAGCGTGGAATTGAGAAGAGCCTCTGCTGAGAAGAAATTCGGGATTCTTCGCACGCTCGCTGCCAGCCCCTGGATAAGATCCACCACCCGCGCTGTTGAGCTAGGCCGCCATTCTAGTTTGCTGGAAGATGGCCTCGGTCCAGATCTCGAAGAGATAGTTGATTCTCTGCACATACCCGGCCCATTCAAGGAATTCCTCAAAAAAGAGCCTGATTGTGAAGGCAACTATGGACCTAGTATACCGTTTCTACTACTCGCTCTGACGCCAAAGGTCAAACTCGTTCAATGCACGTACTCTCTGAAAACAGACATAATGGTTCCCTAGATCTTGGGAGGCCATTTGGATCGAGAGACCGCCAGGAATCCGCAAAAAACCATTGCCAACTACCTGGTTGACTTGGAAGAGGTTCGCTTGACCGATTTAAACGGATTCGGCATGTTCGACAGGATTGAGCCTGTACTACTTCATCCAAATATCAGGACGCTCCACCTGTCGGAATTCGATTGTACTGAGAAAGCGATCAAAGGCTTGATGTTTCCAGACCAGTATTGTGGTCTGCAGAAGTTTGTTCTTCAGGACTGCGCCGTCGACGCTCCCTTTGTGCAGCAAATCTTGTCCCGATGCACAAACTTGCACAGTCTGGATATATATGATACCTTTTGGTGTCAGTGCAGGGATATGGCAGGCCATGCGAAAATAAATCTTGATGAGTACGGGCAAGTTCTAAGAGACTTTGGGCAAAACCTTGTCAGGTTCGCTCTCAACATTGATGCTTTTACATCTCCATATGGTATCACAGGCAAGATCGGCTCACTTCGGAAACTAAAGCATCTCCGACACCTTTTGATCACTAAACGCGAACTCGTTGGCAAGGAAGAAGAAGGACACGTGATGCTGTTGGCAGAAGTTTTGCCATATTCTTTGGAGACGCTGCATTTCTACCTTTCTTTGAGCGAAGATGATTACTATTCTTCACATCAGAACCCAAATCTTCCCTCTGAAGATAACGACAAGATTTTCGCACTCGTCAGCAGTGGTCAATTTACCAATCTACGCAAGGTCACATTCATTCGATGGGGCATACCGGAGAATGACAAGTTCACCAAGGTGATAGAAGGTTGGGATATCCAGGAAAAGGGCGTTCAGGATACGGAAGGAAATAGCCCTGGCAGTGAGGTGGAGTTAGTGGATATGGAGCTTGTCATGGTTCGTAAGAAGTAGAGAGAAGTAGAATGTGACTACGAAAACACCACATCATGTACAAGTAATCGAACATCATAAGACTCAAACTTCACTGCGATATTGATTATGACTATAGCCTCTTACTGAAATTGACCGGGTATGAGAAGAAATGGAAACCTAGGACCATCCTAGTGAGATTCGCTCTTACTCAAAATTTCGATAATTTCACTTGGCTAAATCAATAGAGATTCACATTCAACCACTAGTACTAATTGGACTCAGGCAGCTCTATAAGCCTGACGGATTCTGGAACGAGATTTAGGCTACGATGTCAGGCGAGTTGCCAAAAAAATAGGGAATTCCAAGAACACTTAACAAAAATATGTGATCAGTTTGGACCAGAATCACTAAGAGTGGTCAAACTTTATGAGCAGTGTCCCGGTTTACAACCGAATTCAATTTTGGTAGTAGCAAACAGGGTTGCAGATTACTACTGTATTTGGCACCTCGACCCTACAAGTGCCGTTGCTGCCTTGGACGTGGTTCGAGTGAGTCATGTAAGTTAAGTAAGAAATAAACGACCCAATTAAGCAGTACAGACAAGGCTGGGATTTAACGTGGTCAAGGTGACTCATGTAAGCATGAAGGATTAAAAAAATCAAAAAGAAAAATAAGCAGGACATATAAGCGTTGTTCTATCACCTCCAACAGTTTTCTTAGCAAAGGTTGAAGGCAGACCCTTATACCTTATTTGAGGCCCTATGCACATTGAGATAGTTCTACCATTTTCAAAACACGCCGAAAAAGCCCACTACACTCTATTACCATGATATATGTCCCTGACGAGATCTGGGGCTCCATTTTTTCATATTTCCATTACAAAATCTCAGAGCATGCCTGGGAGTCTGTCAAACTCGTCGATGGACCTTCTACCGAGACTCTTCGCTCGCTCAGCCGAGTATGCAAGCAATTTCGCCGCATCGCAAACGGCTTCAATTACCGCAACATCTCCATAGAAGCCGCAGGATCCATGCCACTAGTTGCTCGGAGTCTCAAAAATGACCCCCAACTTGGTCAAATCACGAGACAGCTGTCTCTACAAACAGTCGAGGATCCCCCAACTGGGGATTTCCTAAGGGGTTTCTCCAAAGCTATTGCCACACTCAACTCCCTACCTCCTAATCTCAAGAGGGCAATATTGAACGAGTTGGAACACTTAGTCAACGACGAGCAAACTTCGAGAGAATCTTTACAGACTCTCATTTTGGCTGCAACACCTCATGTCCGCGTGGCTGACTTGCTTCTCAATTCAAGCTCACAATTATCGCGATGGCTTTTGAGTGGCACCCTCGACAAAAATGGGGATTACAACCCCAAAGATTTTGGAGACGATGATACAGTTGCCTCTGTTCAAAGCTCTCGCGGCTCGGACACCTTTGAAAATCCACAGGATACCGAACCCTCTGGCGATATGAAAAACCAGGTGGTTCCTCAAGCCCTCTATCTGCACGATCTGAAGGAATTGCGCCTGGATATCAGTAAAAAATCATCAGGTGCCTCTATGAGCCAATACGAAGGCCTCCTGCTTCTCCCAAACCTAAAATTCCTAAGATTGACACGATTCGAGTGGCTTTCCCATACATCGCACAACATGCGTTGGGGTAGCGTCCCAAGTCACTTAACCAAGCTGGATCTTGTCGATTGCATGCTGGAACCCGCTTCGCTAAGACAGATTTTGACAAGATGCAAGAGTCTCAGTTACCTCAGTATTGATTTTGCTGGTACACTCTCTAAGCCCGCCCGTGGCGGCCAGTTCTATAGTATCAATCTCCAACTCTTCGGAGATGTCCTCAGAGAACTGGGCCAGAACTTGACCGAGCTTGTGTTTACAACTATCAATTTTGAAAAATACTGTGGCGTAACAGAGGAACGAAAGGAAAAACTCGGATCCCTTGAGGAACTCACATCCCTGCGGCACCTCACCGTCAGCAGACAGAATTTAGTCGGTCCAAGGAGTGTAAACGAGGATCACCAGATAAAGCTAGTCGATGCCCTCCCACCATCGTTGCAGACCCTGGAACTCGTCTCGGAAGATACTAATCCGCTACAATTCATCGTTAATGGGCGAATGGGGACGCATAATGACTGGCCAGAGTATTTTCGAGAAACCGATCACCAAGTTGTTATTGCAATTGTGACAAGACTATGCCCTGACTTGCACAAAGTCATCATTAATCGTTATGGTCAGACGACAAAAGTTTGGAGTTGTCGATTTGACAGCGTCATTGGTGGCTGGCATGTTGAAGAACAAAGAATTGAGACCCAGCCGAAATTTAATAGAATCGAAATACGAGCGAACATGAGGACGATAATCACTCGGACGGAATGAACTGGTTGATGGATTGAGATATCGTCCTAATTTGTACGTAGTTGATTACACCGGGGGCTAATTGCGTTGTGTGCTTAACGTTGACAAACAAAAGTTTTCTGTTTCACTGTTTCAAGATATTCAGGTGCAAAAAAACATCCCTATGAGCCTAATCTGGATAGACGAGACCACTGTTGAAATCGAGAATAAACTTCCATCAGAAGAGTTCCATTGCTAGTGCTTCAGCGCTGATTCGTTGCTCCAGCGGGCTCTGAGCGGTATCTTCGGAGCTTAGTCATTGAACCGGCCCATCGGTACAACACCACCAGCTCTCAACATCGAACCACAACCATCATCCTTAAATTGCTGGCCAAGATGGAGACCGCACTGCCAAAATTACGGTCAATTGGATCTGTCCGCCATGGCAGTATAATTCTGCGCGCCGCAACATGCGCATCCTGCTCTCCTTCTTCATCACGAAGCTTCTCCGGCTTAAATCGCCCCCCACCAAACTATCCAGGCCATGTTCCTCTGACGAGGGTTGAGCGGGCTGGATTGGCCATTGGAGCCAGCGTCTGGTCCTTTTTCGATCCTTATCGTCACGGTGTGTTCCAAAAACCTCAATAGTATCTTCCGTGAGCTCCAGCTAATGCCCTTCCCAGACCTCATCGCCGCTACTGGCGAGGCCACAGCTACACCCTACTTTATCTACCGCCTTCGCGACGCCATGCTCGCCGATCCAACAGGCCGCCGTATTCTCCGAGCCCGCCCCCGAATCTCTTCCAAGACACTATCACTCGAAGCCCTGCGCGCGCTCCCTGAGAACTCCGTTGGTCGCGCATATGTTGGCTGGCTCGATCGCGAAGGCGTCTCGCCCGATACTCGATCCGCAGTGCGATACATCGACGATGAGGAGTGCGCCTATGTCATGCAGCGATACCGAGAGTGTCACGATTTCTACCATGCCTTGACGGGTCTACCTATCGTGCGGGAGGGCGAAGTCGCCCTCAAGGCATTTGAGTTCGCCAACACACTGCTTCCCATGACGGGACTGAGCATCTTTGCGGCTATAACTATGAAACGAAGCGAGCGACAGCGTTTCGCCTCGACCTATCTGCCATGGGCCCTGAAGAACGGAGCGCGGGGCAAAGAGGTTATCAATGTGTTTTGGGAGGAGAGGCTTGAGGATGATGTCAACGACTTGAGAAAAGAGCTGGGCATCGAGCAGCCACCCGACATGAGGACCATCCGAAAGAGAGAGAAGGAAGAGAAGAAGAGGCTTCAAGAAATTAGAGAGCAAGGCCTATGATACCCTTGTTCTCCATTCTTTGGAAGTTTGGCGTAAAAACTGTACTTTACTGTAATATTTCATGTATTCAAGCGGGAAAATTAGAGCTGCCAATCAAGCGTTGATATCGAGGCATTGGATGTTGTTACAGGTTTCTTAACTCGTGAAGCAGACGTCGCTCATATCAAACATGTAGTCCGAAAACTCAGCAACATCCTCGGGTGCTCAGACCAAACATCTCTTCCCAAGCATAATCATCACGTTCATTTCAATTCCTTTCACTCAAGGCACAAAAGTAGGTCCCGCCCACGTATCTGCCTCATTTCCTTTTCTCGATCTTCATGGTATCACAAACATCACCCTCTTACAGGTCCAGATCATCGTCATCATCCCACGCCTTGCGCCTGCTCACAACAATCTTCTCCTCCTCCTTGGATTCCGCCATGGCGTTGAGAAGCTCCTTGAGCTGCGCTTCGGTAACCTTCTGTCGCAGCTGACCGGTCTGTGCGAGCGTGATAAGTCGGTTCTCGATATCGTTTGCGCGCTCCTCCTTGACGAGACGGATGCGGCCTAGACGGTCGGCGGCTTCTGGGTGAAGGATCTGGTTAAGGATGTGTTGGCGGGCGTCATCTTGCTGTTGTCTGTGACTGGGTCAGTATCGCATCATCAAGAGAGAAGAGAGAAGAGAGATAGACTTACTGGCGCTGCTGCTGCTCTTGCTGCCCAGAACCACCGCCTCCGCTGCCGCCGCCTTGGGCCTTGAGCTGCTCTAGACGAGCTTTTCGGATCTGCAAAAGCTATCAGTGACATACTCTAGCCCGCAGCTCTGAGATTGGCATACCTGATCTAGCTCTGCGTCATCCATGATTTCTGATACGATACGCCGTTAACGCTTTGTAAGTCGGGAGATCAGCCCAAACTCAACCGCGGGGTGCTTTGCAGGAGGGGCATTCTGGGGTATCTGTCACATGACCCTGTAGGCACCCCATCATTAACATGAACATCATGATCCTCACTTAGCACACCTTCATAATTTTGTGTGCAATGTTGATTGAGTTTATATTGACACTATAAAAAAATGCGCCTTTCCAATGCTTGTTTTTGCATGCTGCCCCAGACGCCAAAGAAGATGCGACTCGTTAGTACCTTATTTTACATAATTCAAGCCCTCGACATGCGCCGTATCCTCTGTCTAATGCTGTGCGCCGAATCCTCCTCTATGTGAATAAATGATCTTCTCTTTTCTGCGGCCTCTACCCGTCTGGCCTTGATCATTTGCACCATCAATTCATTTGTTGGTGTGTTAATGCCCAGGATGTTGGCCCGTTGCAAGAAGTATCCGTTTTGGTAGTTGATGTCCGTTTGTAGACCTTTTTCGATGCGCGTTAGGAGATCACTGGGGGCATTGGCTTTGCCTGTAATGCGGCGATAGCAGAACTTTTTGAAGCCTTCTCCACGTAGAAATGCTGAAAGATCAGGCAAGCCCTGGACTTCTGGGAGATTTTGCGTCACCAGAACCATTTCATCTAGGAGGTTGTTCATCATCTTCTGTGCCGACCGGTTGGTCAACATACCGCTGTACGGTATCTCCAAGAGCACACACACAGGCTCGACAGCAGCTGTAAACATCATAGCGGGAAGCTTGAACTGAAGCCACTGCTCATAAGTACTCAAGCTTGCCTTGAGTAAGTTGGCATGCTTTAGTGATTGCATCAGGTTGGGTTGATCAACAGCTGCATGGACATCTTTTGACGCTTCCAACACCGCATCGGCCTTGGTTAAAACTGTTCGCCCACCCTTGAGTTGTTTGACGGAGCCACGGTTTCGGTTAAAACGTAGCGCATGGGTCATGTGCCCCAGGTAAAAGTTGGGCTCAGAATGTGTTCCTTTAAAAATCTGTTCGCGGACTCGCTCAAGAACACCCAGGCCATCGTTCAAGAGACAAATGGATGTGTTTTCGTCAACTCGATCTTTAACCGAAGCAACCGCCTTTACAGCTTCAAAGCCACGACCAGTGACTATCAGCTGATCGATATGTGAGCGATCAGCCTGGTCTACCGTGGTTTCTTCCTCCACCTCGGGCAAGGCTGCGTTCTTCTCGGCATATGCCGATTTCCTGGTTCTGTCTGGTTGTACTTTTTCGACATTTCGATATCGTGATTTGGGCATGTCGCGGAACGATAGCATTTCAACTGAATTGTAAACGCTGGCTAGGGCATGGGCGATAAATCTTGATCGCTCATCTTCGCCGAGAATATGGATTTTGTGAACAGGTCCAGACTTTGCAGCTTCGGCCGGAAGAAGAACAGAGGGAACGTAGAATCGTGATGAGGGGCCTGTCGATGTAGATGTGACCGACCCAGCCTTGGACTCAGAGCCCTGCCATGGCCTTGACGGAGGTGACCCTCCAAGCTCTGGAGGTACGGCCTCCGGCTTCTTGTGATGTGTTGAGGTAGCAGCCGAAGCAAAGTGTCGCGAGGGAGCCCCCCGGCAGACGCCAGTACTATGTTGAAGCCATCGGGTCGATCTATGGGCTATTTGAGCGGTCGCCCGCGGCTGAGTGAGGCCCGCCACCTTGACGGTCGTGATCGAGGTCGTGATGTAAGATAAATGGGTGGCTACGAAGCCGAGAGCCCTAGAGACTATAAAGCGCACGCGCGCATGGGGGAGCACCAAGAAGCGGAAGCGATATGACTGCAGTAGAGTCGCGGAGTTTTCGGTGAAAGTATGTAGGTGTGTCGTCGGGGTTATCGTCTCGTGGGGTCGTGAAAAGCGGCGAATTTAAGGGAATGGTGAGGTCGACAAGTAAGTGATGCGTTGAAAGGAGATTATGGTTCCGAGAGGCAAGTCCGTTTTTTCCCTCGAGCTGGGAATTATCGCTGGTCCAATCAGAGCGCTTGGCCTAAAGGAATCTTTGAATCATCTGGGCTGTTTTTTTAGTATCGACGCTATTGGTCAATCCCCGGCTCCGATACCGTTCTAGGGAATCCTTGCAGATCCGGCCAGCCGGCCGTGTAGGTTGCCAAATGCAGGAGCGTGAACCTCAAAGTTGACAAAACAATCAGAGGCCAGAGCTTATGTATCTGCTGCACATTGAATAGATATTCGATGACCTAGGCGCTCGAAGATTTTCCTCGATAGGGTACTCTTGAAGGTTGAGCTACGGAGATCCAAGCCCGAACAAAGCCGGGCCCCGATAAGGTGTCGTACTTTTAGCTACATATCCTCTGTTCATGAATACAGAGCCACTAGTCCTAATCAGGTTCCATGTCCATCAAGTTCTGCGCCTGTGCGAAGTCTTTCATGCGACGACACGAACTTCTCAACGTTGCACCTTACCACATTCATATTTCCGCAACATCAACACGGAAATGACAGACGTTAAGGACATCACGCCGGATTTGGACCGGCTGGACGACCAGCTAGATGACCTCGAGGAGAAGCTGCAGCCCTTGCTCGGCAACCTTGAGGGTATGGCCTCTCAGTTGCCCCTATTGGACAAGGCGAAACTGTTTTCACTGACCGCTTATGCGATTGAGTCTCTTCTTTTCTGTAAGTTTACGCGATATGCAATTTTGCTGGCAATCTGGCATAAGTATGAGCATGCGCTGACAACCGTGATAGCGTCCCTAAAATTAGAAGGCTCTGACTCTCAAGCCGTGCTTACTGAACTCAAGCGAGTTCAGCAGTACTTTGGAAAGATCAAAAATATTGAGTCTCCTGCGGTGGAAGAGCCGCGGAACTTGACAGTCAACCAAGAGGCCGCGGCCCGCATTCTCAAGGCGGATTTGGTATGAGGCAACATGATGAAACATACGAAAGTCACAGTACTAACTATATCGGTAGGCCGATAACAAGACGATCAGCAACAAGCTTGCCGAGAAGATTGCAGAGGAGCGAGCCAAGGCCCTTCTCAAGTCCGTTGAGAACCGAAAGCGACCAGCTGACGAGTCGCCTGTCCCATCTCAACCGGGCTCTGCTTCTGAAGGAAAGGATAAGATCAAAAAGAAGCAGAAGAAGAGCAAGAAGAACAAGTCGAAGAACTGAGAATGTGAAGCAACGATAAGCTGAGACCAATGCTACGTTGGGCTTGGCGCAGAAAGGGCAGCGCCTGGTGGCAGATGCCAGGGATTGGAAACATCGCTTACAGAGGGAGACCTACAGTGATACCCCGGATTTTGAGGCAAGCTTGGAAAGGGTTCAGATCATTGAGAACCAGGCTATGTGGCTTTCAGAAACAGTTGACTTAGCAGGGGCATGGCGTTTAGGAATTCGGCATCGACTTTATTGGGAAAACATTACTTACATTTACTTAAAAGTCTGCAATCAGGTCGCGTCGTTTACACGACGTATAGCTAAGTTGTTTTGGTCATTCTCTGGCGTTTGTGACATGAGAGAAATCGCACATCGCCAAACAAGGTCAACAAATGAGTCAATTGACCGACTATCAATAAGCTCAAGCTCATGACAGATTGCACAACGAGAATCTTCGTGAAAATTGACTTATTTCCTTCCCTGAACTCTGTCTTCCGGCATAGGAGCTCTTATCGCCCCAAGTGGTGGGAAAAGATAAGGACGGCAAGGTAAAGTGACTAACAATTTTTCACCCCACCATTATCGGACGTGAGTCAAGGGGAGGAATCGCGGGGCACCACAAACCCCTCCAAATCAAGGCCCCTCGAATTCTGTTTTCGCATCGACATAAACAGAACACACAACACCAAAATGGCGGTTATTTACGTCGACGAAGAAGCTGGAAGCGATCTCCCCGAGATTCAGGGCACTGAGGTCGCCCCCTTCAAGTCCCTCCTCGAAGCCTACTACCGCCACGGAGCCGAGTCCGAGTACCAGGTCAAGAAGAAGGACGATGAAGAGTACAAGCCCGCCGCCAAGTCGGCCCTGAAGAAGGCTGTCAACTACGCCGCCCAGCAGAAGAAGAAGCTCGAGGCCGCTGCTAAGCGCGCTGAGAAGGATGCCCAAGACGAGTCTGCTCGTCTCGCTGTTCTGGAGGAGGCCAAGAAGATCAAAATCACCGACGACCCTTCGCTACCCAAGCCCGTCTCGATCCTCCTCCAAGAGACCGACTCTGCTGTGATCGGCCAGCTTCGAAAGAGCAAGGATGAGCCCACCGAGGGAGTCAAGCGTGTTTCCGTTGTTGGTCGTGTCAACCGTGTGGCTAAGCAGGGTGGTCTCATCTTTGTGACTCTGCGCCGAGGCCTCAACTACATGCAGTGTCTCCTCTCAGGAGATCTCTCCAAGACATACGATGCTCTGACACTCTCCCGAGAGACATCCCTCGAGATCATTGGTGAGCTTTGGGAGGTTCCCGCTGGTGCCCATGCGCCCCTCGACCGAGAACTTCGTGCGGATTACTTCCGAGTCATCGCCAAGGCCCCTGGTGGTGACGATGCCTTCACCAACCAAGTCCCTGTTGACGGCGACACTCAGACCCTCCTCAACCTCCGCCACCTCGCTCTCCGTCACGAGAAGCCCGCCGCCGTCATGTTCGTGCGCGACATTGTCGAGGATGCCTTCCACACCGTTTACAAGGAGTTGGATATCAAGAAGGTCAGCCCTCCTGCCCTTGTGCAGACCCAGGTCGAGGGTGGTGCCACCCTGTTCAAATTCGACTACTACGGCGATACTTCATACTTGACCCAGTCCAGTCAGCTCTACCTGGAGACTGTTCTGCCCGTTCTTGGTGACTGCTACTGTATTGAGAAATCTTTCCGTGCCGAGAAGTCTCTCACTCGTCGCCATGTAAGTGCCTACCTCTCCACAGAATTCTGCAGGTCTTCTGTTGTGCTGCGTGTATGTGAGCTGATCGTGATATAGCTTTCTGAGTACTCTCACGTCGAGGCTGAGCTGGATTTCATCAACTTTGACAACCTACTGGACCACCTTGAGCACGTCATCTGCCGTGTTATCGACCTGACCCTGGAGAACCCCGTTGCTGCTGAGGCCATCAAGAAGTACAACCCCGACTTCGAGAAGCCTGCTCGACCATTCCTGCGCATGCGATACACCGATGCCATTGACTGGCTGCGAGAGCGGGGTATTAAGAACGAGGAGGGTAACGACCACACCTTTGGCGACGACATGTAAGTGACCCTGAAGTTATTGCTATGCACAAACTGACTAGAGATAAGTGCCGAGGCTGCTGAGCGTAAGATGACCGACGAGATCAACCGCCCCATCTTCCTAACTCACTTCCCTGCCGAGATCAAGTCCTTCTACATGATGAAGGCTCAAGACGACCCTCGAGTGACCGAGTCAGTCGACTGCCTGATGCCCGGCGTTGGCGAGATTGTCGGTGGCAGTATGAGAATCTGGGACTACGAGGAGCTCATGGCTGGGTACAAGCGCGAGGGCATTGACCCTACAGGATACTTCTGGTACACTGACCAGCGCAAGTACGGATCAACTCCTCACGGTGGTTACGGCCTGGGAGCTGAGCGGTACGTACATTTCGACCCTGTTATTTGATCTTTACTGACGATTGTCTAGATTCTTGGCATGGCTGCTCAAGCTCTGGACTGTGCGAGAAGCTTGCTTGTATCCCCGATACATGGGCAGATGCACCCCGTAAACGAACAAACACTGATGAGATGTATAACGAAAATGGAGTACAGGGCAATGATATAGTAGAACAGACCGCTCTAGAATTACAATCTAGAAATGAAGATGCGAGACTGCTTTACTCTCACTGGTTTTTGATATTTTGCTTGGTTTCTACTACTTATATCCGATAGTGAAATCCCCGATATCTCCGTTCTGTTTCTGATATGTAGTCGTAATCATCGTAGCCTTCACTCAGCCCGTGACTCAATTTAATGGAGGTGCCCACTAAAAAGTTCCCTCAGCGGCTGTCAACGGAAGGCCCTGGAGTGCTCTGGACCTCCCGGACCCCTGGTGCTGGGGGAGCATGCCTCTACCGAGGCCCTACGGGTCAATCCCCCCACCATCTTGTTGAAATTTGCCTCTTGTGATTGGTTCTTTGTACTCAACCGTCTACGCCTCCGAATCCAAATCCGCGTCCCCGGCATTCTTTCTTTCCGATCTTTCTCCTCATAACATCTCGATCTTGAACTTTGTCCTTTCTCACCACCAAGACCTCACCAAAACCTCACAACACACAAACCACATCCACAATGCCTCGTCAACGATCCGTCGGCCGCGCTCCTTCGCGCCCTACCGCTGCTGCTCCTAAGCCTCAGCCCCAGCAGGCTCGCCCTGCCGCCACCCACGCTGCTCCTCCCGCCGCCTCTCATCCTCCTCCCGGGGCCATGCCTCCTCAGGCTGCTGCTCCCGTCTCTCAGGGTCCTGGACTGTTCGGTCAGATGGCTAGCACTGCTGCGTGAGTTTACTCCATCGAAATTTCATCAATTGGCATCTCTCGGTCTAGGAGCTCCGGTGGACCAGAGATATAGTCAAAGCGTCTACAGTCTCGTCCTCAGAACACGTGTGGCTAACTCCTTCTCTCAGTGGTGTCGCTATCGGTTCCTCAGTCGGCCACGCCATCGGCGGTATGTTCGGCGGCTCCTCCGAGGCTGCTCCCGCCGCCCCCGTCCAGGCTCAGGCCGCTCCCCAAGAGCAGTCATGGAACCAGAACAACTGCGCCGGCGTCGCCCAGAACTTCACAAAGTGCATGGACGACAACAACGGCAACATGCAAATCTGCAACTGGTACCTTGAGCAGCTCAAGGCCTGCCAGGCCGCTGCTGGACAGTAAATTCCGAATGCGTGTCTTGGTCGAGGTTTAGGAGGAGGATAAAAGGAACTTGATATCACGAGGGACAATGAAATAGCATCGGGGATTCTGGACGGATTTATCCCCTGACAGCGTGCGTGCTTATAGGAATCTGGTGGGAAAATACTACTATTACATCTCGGCACTACCAATTGTATAATACTACAAAAAAAGACCTTACCCCCACTCAAACTGGGAAACCTTTCAAATATCCTTCTCTTCCTCTTCTGGTCGTGGCTCGAAATTCAGCTTGATAATGTTAGTAAGTTCGTGGCTCCAACAATTGAGTGGTAACTGGACTTACAGAATTTCCATTGTACAGCTGCTGGTCTCTTTGCTGATCCCTAGGATTCTGGAACCCCCGAATCCGGGACTGCTCCCGAGAACTGGCCGGCGCATCATCCACCGTAGACCCCCGATGTGTAGTGCGCTCTTCGCCCGAACCAAAAAGACCAAAGAACCAGGTAAAGATGCTTAAAATAAAACCAATAAATCTCGACACGATGCCTTGTGATTCGTCGTATGCAGTCGTGAACTTCTTGACAGGTATGAGCACCAGCGTTGACGAGGGAGAGAGGCCAAGCTCTCCGATGGCCTTATCCTCTTCTGTCTCGTCGATGTTCTTGTTCGGTAGTGGTGTAAGGACCTGCTTGAATGTATATGGCAGTGATCCGTCGGTCCTGTTCTCATCCACCCACTGTCGAATCTCCTTCAGGGGAGCGCCTGTCTTGAAACGGGATCTCAACGTCGATCCGTCAAAGAGGCGTACCTGGAGAGCTGTCATTCCACTGGTCTTGTTCGCAGTAGACAGCTTTGTCTCTGGCGCATTCACTAGGGACGATGCAACGTCGCCGCCCTTGAGACTGTCGATCCTCTGCTTCTCACGCTCCTCGGCACGGATGCGTCGCTCCGCCTTGTCGTCTTCGATGCGCTTGAGAATTCTCGTTCTCTCATCCTGATCCTGCTGTCTCTTCTTTCTCACTGCCTCGGCCGCCTTATGAGCCCTTGCATTGTCCGTGTCCAGACCAGCTTCGGCATCAGCCTTGGCCTTATCCTTAGTTCTTGTACGCTCCTCTTTGGCCTTGCGCTCATTCTCTTCTCTTTGGGCTTGCAGTCTGGCTGCCCTTTCAGCTAATATCCGACGGACATTCTCAGACGTCGAAGGTGGTGCTGTTTGAGGTGAGCTTTGGTCTGGTGCTGCAGGTGCCTCTGGTTGCACCTGTGCTGTGCTGGCTGCTGCTGGAGCTGGTTGTGCCGCTGCTGCAGAGGTGGCGTTGAAAGCAGTCTGGACTCTCCGCAAGAAATCCTCCTTGCTGGTACCCGGAGTAATGTACTCCTTCAACTCTCCATTCTTGATAATAACAACTGTGGGAGTCCTTGGGAGGGGAAATATCTGTGCCAGATATCCGGCTTCCTCGGACCCAGCCTTGAGACGCAGGGCAATGGCATGGTCTTTGAGTAAGTCGCTCAGCTACACCGCAAATTAGCCCCAGATTATGTATGATCTGCAGATTGTAAAATCCTACCGTATCATCGGTAAGAAACTCAGTTTCCCATTGTGTACTCTCGTCACTCTCATCTGAGATCTGGTGTTAGCGATTGTAACAGTCAGCATGATGACGGACACACCTGTCACGAAGCACAGGACAAGCTTCTGCTGGCCGACAGCTGTCGAGATGCCGTCTTGTAAAGTTCCGTCGTAAAACATTCTGAAAGGTGATTTGCGAAATAGACAGTCGTTATTCCTAGAACAGTAAAACCTCAATTATGCCCAAGAAATGCGCATGTGCGAGCAAGACAAAGCTGCGACGTGGACGTTCTAGGTGTTGGTAATGTGAAAGGTGTCTTGTCTCGTTACTCCCTTAGACTTTCACAGCTGTTCTTAATGCACCCTTATCAGTCGCAAGAAAAAAAACTCTCCTATGAGACTAATACAAAGTATGAGCAAGTAAAAAGAGCAAAGGAAAGGATCGCTAGCAAGAATAAGCTCCGATCATATTCGTCAATTTGGCTTGGTAACCATCATGAGTGAAGCATGGAGGCAGCTATGAGCTATGACGCTTATGCCATCACGTGGCCCAGGTATAGCGCCGAATCTCGGCAGGGGGCAGTAAAGAATATCAAAACAATAAACCGCGACCCAGTAAGCAAATCTACCAACTTTTCGCAAACTTGGTACATATATCTTGAGCAACTTGGCATGTTGTACTTTTGGCTTACTGATTCTACGTTTATCTATTCAAGACTTCTCAGTATGCTACTATAAATGCGTATGTGTTTTACATCTGAAGATTGCTCTACTCTAGTGTCCCACTTTCTTTTTCCACCAAATGCTCGCCCTCTAACCCGCTGACTCAGCTAAATTCAAGCTCGCCATCCAGTAGAAACTTTGCAAAGTGCCTAACATGGGATGAATGAAGTTGGAGTGAGGATGAGTCAAAGGGTGTATATCACCTACTAAAACTCCTTCGCTTCTCTTCATTTCATCCACTAGGAGTAAAGTTACTCGAAACAGTGACCAAAAATGCTCATCGATCCAGCTTTCCTACCATGGGCAGAAGGCAAAGGCGTCAAGTTGAAAGGTGTTGAACCTCGCATCCTCCCTGGTCGAGGTATTGGTATTGTCGCAACTCGCGATGTCAGGGTGAGTGATACTACCTCTTTCAAAATTGTTCTAATGTGTTCTCAGGCAAATGAAACCATACTGAGTGTTCCGATGAAAGCACTGCGTACTATTGACACAGTCCCCAAGAACATTACCGAGGCTCTACATGGCGTCTCCGTACATGGCGTACTGGCTGCTGAGATTGCACTTGATGAGAGCGATGACTTTTCAGTATGGAAGACAGTCCTACCAACCCGGGAGGATCTGGAGGCTGGTATGCCCATGATGTGGCCGAGTGAACTACAAGCCCTTCTACCCAAGCGAGCCAAGGACCTCTTGGACAATCAAACTACCACATTCCGACGCGAGTGCGACATTGTTCTAAAAGCCTTTCCTAAGTTGACACGAGAAGACTATTTATACGCTTGGGTGCTTATCAACACCAGAACTTTCTACAACAGCATGCCCAAAATGAAAGGGTACGCTCATGCTGACCGACTAGTTTGCATGCCAACCGCAGACCTCTTCAACCACGCAGATCAAGGATGCAAACTTGTCTACTCTGCTCTGGGTTACAGTGTCCATTCAGATCGAGTCTATCGCCAAGGTGAGGAAGTATACGTATCGTATGGTCCTCACTCAAACGACTTCCTTTTGACGGAGTACGGCTTCATCCTCGACACAAATCGCTGGGACGAGGTATATCTCGATGAGGTGATTCTACCGCGGTTGAACAAGACACAGCGGGCCGATCTTTCAAGCATCGACTTCCTGGGTCGATATACCCTTGATGATCAGACTGTGGGCTGCCACCGCACCCAAGTTGCATTGCGAATGCTTTGTTGTACACCGAGGCAATGGCAAAGGTTCTTTGACGCAGACGATGATGGGCATGCTTCCCAAGCTGAGGTAGATGATCTTTTATTGACTGCATTGAAAGATTTTTTGCAGATAATCGAAAAGACGCTGGGCGATATAGACGAGATAGAAGGCGGCTCGAGCGACCAGCGTGAGCTTTTGCGCCGAAGGTGGCAGCAGATCGAATCGACGGTGACAAAGACAATAGAGACGCTCTCATGATTTAATTCATTACCTCTGACATGTCTTCAGTCTGACTGCGAATACAAGGGGTAAATCCAGTCATTTCATTTAGCGAAACGAAGACGCATCTATCATGGTGGCCTGCATTCCTCCAAACCCATTGCCAGACTCCATAGCCGCCATCATCTTCCTCATCGATGTTCCATCCGATCCTCCAGGGCCTATACCATAAACCGCCTCGCCAAACATACGAAGCTGCATGGGAAATCGAGAGTCACCATAGTGATCAATGATATCCTGCTTCTCAACCCCAGTCCTCAGGTCCTGCCACTGCGATGAATACATGCCAAAGGCCTCGCACTCCTTTTGCTTTTCAGGCGTCCACCAGGAAGGAAGCAATCCCTTTCGCTTTGATATTTTGCTCAGGAAACGCTTGAAGCCAGTGAGGCTATTGGAGGCTCCGCTGTAAAGACTGTCTGCTTCCACCTCGCCTTCGAGGTTGTACATGTCCTCAACACGCAGACGATATACGTCAAGAAGAATTCGATACACATCTTTCTCCGGGCGGTCATGTAGGTATTTGCCAGTGTCCAGGCGAGTGAAGGGATCGGGAATAGGCTGGTCAAGTCCCTTGGGCGGCGACAGGCCCATTTCGCCTGCATTGATAGGACCTCCGGATCCAGATGCAGCAGATCCCTGCTTACCGCAGATCTTCTTGTGGACTTTCCAATCGGCCTTTTGGCATTCTCGACCGCAGTACTGCGTTGTTGAGCACTTGGCGCAGCGCTTCAGCTCGACCTCAGGCTCAGACTTTCGGCAGGTATTTCAAGCGGCCATTGTGTAAACTCTATAGGGCAATTAGTTATAAGCAGATTCTGAGATTAGGTGGTAGCTCTTGTGATGTTGTATAATAGCAAAAGAGGTGGTTCTCATGTCGGGAGAAACAACCGTGAACGCAAGGGATGTCAGTGGCAGAAAGACACCAGTGAAAATCCCTGCATCCTCCTCCGCAGCCTTCTTCCGATATTCCCTGACTCCCTCACCGACAGTTGGAGTTATCAACAAATGAGCTTATCGCATCCGTCTCCCAGATTTTCGGGGAAAGCTTGAGATACTACCTGGAATAGAACCGCCTGCAGGTACTGAGTGTATAAATGTTAGCCACAAAATGATTACAGCAGCTTCCAAAATAAGTAAGAAAAATAGTTAAAAACATCTCGCGTCACTGTCCCATCCCGTGCCTTAATAATATCAAAGGCCAGTTGGCTGAATTACCTTATCTATATCACGTACTCTAAGCTGTCATTTCCCAACGAAAAATGCCCGCAGTATATTACATTCGCTCCGGTAGGTCCGACCTGGCTCGCTTAGTGATCTGGGACTCATTTCACAGGGGAGACATTGCTCACAGGCAGCCGCAAGTACCATTGTGCTGATGAGAAGAACCTGAAGTTGTTTGCAGGATATCTGATCCGCCGGACTACAGGTACGAATAACCAAACCACAAGCTCACAAATCTATGTGTGAATATCTATCTGATTGCTTGTAGATCAAGTGCTCGAATCTATAAAAGCAGGCGTGCCGGTCATATGGCACGAAACCTACGATGTCATCAACCCTTTTAAAGACGGTGATATACGGAGTGCCGGCCTTGAAAGCGTCTGGTTATTTGATTTGACGAATAACGCCCTTTTCATCCGAAAGAAGGACCTGTTTTCTTCTGCTGATCTTGATCTCGCGCGCCAACGTCGGCTCACTTTGGATGACTTCACGCCTCTGTCTTCTCCCTCAGCTGGCCCTACCGACCGGATCGAGCAGCTTGTCCTCCACAAACTTTGGGAGCCCGATTTCGAATGCATTTCACAGACAAAGCATGTTCCTAGGCGTATCTTGAAAGATTTCGCTTACATCTGGCGTCATCTGCTTCGAAAGCAGCAGAACGACATCACATTTTCTAGACTTGCGCACGCTATTGTCAGCATTGCGATGTTGAAGTTCTCAGTGTCCGACCGAACAGGATTTGATCATAGCAAGGGAGGGCCCTACGTTTGGATTGACGACCTTCCGCAGTGGGATACGCCGAATGATAACTTCGTTCGAGTTGGAACATCGCGGTTCGTCTTGACCCAAGACGTTCCCCATGGAGTCGACCTGATCCAGCAATACATTCACAATCAGAACAGAAATAGCAAGATCCTCACTTCAAGCAGTCAAATCTACATCATTCTCACGCTTCAGCACATCATTCTTTGCCGCGCTCATGGTAAAGACTTGGAGTGGGCTCAGCCAGAAGTCTTCTTCAACAGCGAGGAGACCATATCAGACAGAGCGATAGACATGATTCTTTGGGCGGCACACTCACCCTCGGAGCCTACTCTGCTCCACAACTTGCCTGTGTAAATTCAAGATCTGATACTTCGCTTCTCATGCGTCAGTTCCGTCGGGGCAGCTGTTCTCGGCTGCCAGTTAGGACTCGGTTCGCCCTTCACTTGGGGTAACAAAGGAACTATAATCGAGCTAGAGGAGTGTAAGAGAAAACGAAATGAGTTCTCTCAGCCTGAGTCACAGATATTTCTGGACCAAGGGTTCACAGGTGTATCGTACAAACCAAGACAGAAGTCACCTAATTTCCGGGCGGCTTCATACCTAAACCTGAACTGAAGCCACCCGGGGCGATATGGGCTCGGAAGATGCAATAAATCTTACTCATGATTTCATTTAGTGCAAGTTAACTAGAGTACATCTGGAACAATAAACACCAACCGCGACATAGTAACTATAGCTAGTGAAGGACAACTATGCTGTTGCCTCTCCAGGAATATCCCGGATAGCAAAGCATGCCCCAGCAGAACTGACATTTACAAAGCAAAGAATGTGGATAAACATCTAAATAAGAATATACCAGTGAATTGATGTGAGAGATAATGCTACTTCCCAACGATAGAGTCGTTTGTCACTAGACAACTAGAGGGCAGACACTCACTCACATGTATTGTTTGACAGACAAACCTGTAACGGGCATCAACTCGATATCATTACCGATAGGTACCGCCATCTTTCCTTGCATTTTAGGTGACATAAACATACAATTACCCTGGCAGCTTGTTTTGAACATCTCAATGCATATCCCAAGTCCATGTCATCAGCCGTCCGAGCTATTCTCCTGAATAAACAGTCAATCATACTGCATCAATGTCATAGGTTCTTAATTTGATCAATATTTCCAAAGAAAAACCTCCAAGTAACTCGTTAATTACTTGCACTGAACTCATAAACGCCCTTCCATTCATAATACAAGTCATCATCCGCCCCTTTACTCCAATCATCTGCAAGGTCCCACTCTGTGACGTACTCATCCGGCGTACGATAAGAGAAAACATTGGTTTCCAGCACGACAATGTTCTTCGTAACCCCTGACTGTGAATGCCGACGTGCATTGATCAGGATCCTACCAAAGAACGGTATCGTCACCACGTACGGTTCAAGACCGTCAAACGTCCCGCTACATGCCGCTTGGAGATTTTCAAGCACCTCAGCAGCCTGACTCGCCACTGCGCTATCCAAAACCCCACATGTCTCTCTCATTCTGCTAGCAAGTTCAGTGATCATGGTCTTCAGACGTCGCTCCTCTTCTGCCGATCGAGAGGTCTCCTGTGATACCAAATCTACAGCAAGTATGACGGCTGCACTGAAGGCAAGAAAATGGAGGAATTCGCTGCTCGCCGGTCCGTAAGGTTTGACTTCCAGGGCCCTCATGTCTTGGTAAGCCCTCATCGCTCCTTCGGCCGACTCCAAGGCGGCAATTTTGATTTGTTCGTAACTCCTGTCCTCATTCGCCAATCGTGCGTAAGGCAAATGTACCATCTGGTTGAGAGTATGATAGAAGAGCCTGATGTTGGTGTGGACAAAGACCTGAGCGAAGGAAAAGGCTGATTCGAATTCAGCCTTAGTACCCCAGTCGTCTGGTATCATAGCTTTCAACTCATCCATCTCCACCGGCATACAGGATATTTCGGCATCCTGCCCCAATTGGTCCCTCTCACTAATGTGTCCGGATATTGCAGCAATTTTTCGAAAGACTTCTGTCTCCGGCATTGGGTATTCTTCTCCTGTAGTTGTCAGTGTAAGGTGCTCTGGAACACCGTAGGGAAGTCCAAGAAACAGAGACAATTGCCGGTCTCGTATCCAAAGAGCCTCCCATACGCCTTGATGGAGGGACGACTGGCTACGATAAAGCCCTAGTATCATAGCATTCTCAATGCCGGCTCTGATACACTTCCATGCTGCACTCAGTCGACCCATGGAGACGAAGAGCTCATACTGAAGAACAATCGCCTGGACAAAGTCGATGTTGCAAACCGGCGTTGAGCTGACCTGGTAGAACGTTTCGACTGTAGCCAAATAGCGTGTAATCAGTTTCTGTGAGCGCAAGGGCAAGCCTGTCTCAACGTCTTTAAAATCCTTCGGCAGTTTTTGAAAGGAGAGGCAGAGCCAGATCAGGCACTTTGAGATAACTCCAAAATCCCTGGATTGCAATGAGTTGTCGACGAAAGACAATGCTGAATCTTTTTCGGTACTCATCGGAAAGCCAGCATCAAATGTCTTGACCAATACACAGCTCAAAGAGCTTGGTGTGGCCTTCTGGAAGGATTGCTTCGTTGACAGTGGCCATGACATCCAGGTTGCCTGGGTATATTCTAGAATCTTTGACAGAGTCGGTCGGTTGGGAAGGTCATCAATCATGGACTTCAACCGCGGTCGGAGTATCTGCAATTCCAACTTAGCTATCAGATCACTTCGAAGTTTAGCGTTCTGGGGTTTTCTGAGATTTCTAACCTCATCTTGCTGATCGGGGTTCTCGGAGAAGCCATCACGAGCAGCGCCAGCGCCATTCTCAGGATTAGCGTTGTGGTTGGCTTTCGAGCCAAGTTTACTAGCCAATGTGTCAATTGCAGCCTGCATACTAGCCATCCGTTTCTCTACTTGACCAACAAACTGTGTCAGTTCCTGGATCATCTGATCCTTGTCATCTGATGATGGTGAAGATGCATATTGCGACTGGCAGACGAGGGAGTGAGCTTTACACTGCCGACACTCATTCTGGCGCTCATCGAACATGCATTTCACCTTTCGTCTTCTGCATTCCGTGCAACTCTTTATGCCGAGTCTCATACGCTTGTTCTGAGGCTCCATAACGAGTTTGTAAGTCAATATGAAACTGAATGATTATGAAGTAGTGATTGATGATGATGTTGGAGTAGAGCTCGGTCAGATCGGCCGAGTCGTCCGAGGGAGTGTTTTCTGAGGTAATTTGTGGGGCCTCTGAAGCTCACTGTCATCAACGACATGTCTCAATCCTAACGAATAAGGATATAAAATGGTCAATACTTTGTGCCAAGTAAGTGTAGTATTTTACATCATTCTCATGTCTCCGGCTTACATATATTCAGGGTAAGTCGGGTGTATAATAGGGTCAGATCTTGGATAAAGTCCCACTGCAATTTAGAACACTGACTATAAAATTACTTATATGCTCTTCTGTATAAGAGAATATAGTGTAGTCTGAGAGCTGTCATGAATACCGTCTGAAGTGATTGTTCTAAAACGATAATATTCCAATTACGTGGTTTGCCTTGGTGATGACATGTCCAGTTTCTCTATTTACTGTGAATCCTACTTACAAAAATTTAAAAGTTAATATTTCAATACTATGAGTCCTAGAGAGACTACTACCATAGACACTCAGAGCAAATTAGAAAGACTAATAAAAGTCAATCGCAAAGTCTAGGAATATCCAAGTCCAAGTTCAGGTCCAGGGTACGCCGCAGGTGGGTCCCCGTCCGGTCCGAGCCCACCACAATCGACATCATCACCAAAGCTATCACCACCCATCTTCACTTCACTTCACCAATGCGCCCCCCGACACAATGAATGCGCCACAGACACTCCTGCGCAGTCTACGCGCCTCAAGGCCAGTCCAACGCTGTACGAGGCTAACGAATGCACCGCCAAAGAGACAATTCACATCCTCCTTCTACCGTCGCAAGCAACAGCCCAATGCCGAAGACCCAGAATTCGTCTCTATTCTCGATGGGCCGCCAAAGCTTGTCCGCGCTGGAAAGCGCCATGGTCCTGGCCTAATCATTCTCGGTGCGTTGTCTTCTATCAATTGAGTTGGCTTTGGACTGACTTTTGTAGCCATCATCCCCGTCACAGCCTTCATCCTCGGATCATGGCAAGTCCAGCGTTTAGGCTGGAAATCCGAGCTCATCGCCAAATTTGAAGACCGTCTCATCCGCGATCCCCTCCCTCTCCCACCTACCATCGATCCGGATGCTATTCACGACTTCGATTACCGCCGCGTGGTGGCAAGGGGTCACTTCCGACACGATCAGGAGATGCTCATTGGGCCGCGCATGCGAGACGGTACGGATGGATACATGGTTATCACCCCGCTGGAGCGCGAAAATGGCACTACGATTCTAGTGAACCGGGGCTGGATTGATAAGAAGCATAGGAGTCAAAGGACGAGACCCGACGGGCTACCGACAGGCGAGGTCACGGTGGAAGGACTCTTGAGAGAGCCGTGGAAGAAGAATATGTTTACGCCCGATAATCAGCCCGAGAAGGGCATGTTTTATTTCCCGGATGTGAAGCAGATGGCTGCTTTGACCGGCAGTCAGCCTGTCTGGATTGAGGCTACTATGGGTATGTCTATCTTCCTCATGATCATTCATCTCATCTGGTATCTTTGCTAACGACAGCAGAACCCGAGTTCATGCAAATGGTTGACTTCGAGGCTCGAGGTATTCCCTATGGCCGACCTGCAGAGGTCAACCTGCGAAACAACCATGCCCAGTATATCTTCACCTGGTAAGTTGTCTCATCCTTCATCTCATGTCAACTTGCGCCGCAGCGTTCTAACTTGTTGACTTTAGGTACGGTCTTTGCGTCGCCACATCCATCATGCTTTGGATGGTCGTCAAGAAGCCTGCAAACGACGTTGCCCGTCGTGTAGCCCGCTCAAAGGGCCTGTAAACTGTAAATCGCAATCATGCATACACCATGTAAAACTCATGTATACTCTGCAACATCTCTTTCGTCACCTTGATCCGACACACGCTTTGCTTTGCGTTGCTTGGCAGGTTGCGGAACTGGCATTCTCAGCTCCTGGAGGAGTTCTCTTGGAAGGTGCTTCTGCGCCAATGAGAACATGGAGGAACGCGGTCCTATCTGACGTTGCCTGTACGATATTAGGATGCTTGGCTAGAACAAAATACGGAGCTGATACCCCTGTGACTTTCAAACGTACCTTTTCATAAGTGTAAAGACGTCGCTCTCCTCGATAGTCTTGCGCTTGGCGTGATCTGCATAGGCTCCTAAATCATCGCCAAGTTGCTCAAAGAACCATTCTGAAGATTGGATAAGAGCATCCAGCGTTTCCGCTGAGAGACGTTGATTGCTCAGACCTGATGACTGGAGAGCTGTCTGCGCCGCTCTCTTGACGAAAGCTGGGGGTAGTGCCGGGTACTCGATGCCATGTTGTGATATCCGCTTTCGCTTCTTGTTTGCCTTCAACCCACGAGGTAGCCTATCGTCAGCTGGTATGTGATGCACTGTAGCCGTTGTTGTTGGCTCCGCTACTGGTTCTAGCGGTTCATTTATCGAGCTGTGGTCGTCTACACCACCATCATCGAAGTCCCCCCAACCATCCATAGGAAATTCCGCACCCCCAGGATCGGAGTCCGAGCCAAGAACCACGTCAGGAGCAGGGTCCTGAGCCTCTGCTCCCCTAGCTTCTGCAACTGATTGATCAACAATAGGAGATGTTTGTTGGATGTCATCGGCTGGGTCTGACATCTGAAAGACTTCTGTTCGTTCATCAGGGACGTCGGGCATCTCCAAGTTGAAGTCGCTCCCTCTGCCCTCGGTCATCCGCCGGGTTTGGTCGGCGTCGAATCTGTGCTTCTGTTAGTGTGTGTCACGCAAAAAATTTATATTAAACGACGACTTACTGTTCCAAAGATAAATCATCCTCACCAGCCCTCGCTTGAAGATCCTCTAAGAAGTTAGGAAAGAAATCCGACTGCTGGCCAATATCGTCATCTGTAAGGGGAAAGTCGCTCTCGCGAACGCTTCCGAAGCTTCCCCGCGATAACCGCGACGTCTCATATCGTCGTGGCATTTCAATTGATTGAACTGTAAAGTTTTCCGTAAAATTGTCTTCGTCTATCTGTGACAACCGCGGTGGGGGTAAGTCTGAGCTCATACTAGAAGCATCATCATCCATGGGCAAGGAAAGTCTTGGTGGCCGGGTGAGTAAGTCGTCATCATCGTCGTCGTCGTCGTCGTACATGTTACTTGGTTCCTGTTGTTCCGGCGATGCGCTGCTCTTAGTCCCTGGAGATGACGAGGAAGACGATTGAATAGGTCGGCTCGTTGGCGCCAATACTCGGCCAAGGGTTCGCAGAACATCCAAGGGCGTTTCTCTCTGTTGCATCAAGCTACGCCTCCGATTCTTTCCAGGCGTGAACATTGCTGTTCGACGCTGGTCAAGCGCCCGACGGGCTGCTTTGGCGTGGGGAGTCGGCGCATTGGATCGACCAGCGGATGCAGGAGTACCACGACGGAGAGAGGCGCGCAGGTCGCGGGCATCGGTACGGTCGAGAGGTGTGTGAACAGAGGCGCGAGCAGAGTAGGGTTCAGCACTAATCGCGCGACGATTGGGGGTTCGTGAAGGTGTCCGCGCTGGTGTTTCTTGTGAGGCCGCCTTGACCGGCGGCGATATGGGGCTTGACATGGTCGAAATGTTTATTTAGGTGATGCGCCGTAACGGCTGGCAGAGCGGACGTCGCTCAACTGGCAGCCGGTATTTTCGATTCGTACAGATTGCCATTCATCGGTGTGTTGAAGTGGGTTGGGCGATAGTACGAATATTTTGGCGGATTGCTCGTCTTTTCTTTTCGGTTATTGTTGATGTTGATCCATGTCCATGATGAATGTTAGTTCAAGTGGGAACGCGACAAGCTTCAACCATACGCGACGAGGGGAGCTGTGAGTGCATGCACGGACCATGTGCATACAGCACCCGTTTATCAAGATGCGACAAAACAGCCATCGTAAAAAGAGTATCCATGAAGCATACAATTGGCTTTAACTGGCTAGCTTGTGATACTTCTCCCAATTGAAATTCAGGAGTATCATGTTCCATAGAGTAAAGACAGGTTTTTAAGTTAGGTACAGAAACAGCTTGGTATCTACTAATCAAACAGCTCCATCAAGGTCAGTTGACCAGGCCAAGGCTCACAAAAGATCAAAGGGCTTTACAATGATCCCCTAGCCGTACATCCAAGATATCCCCAACCACCAATTGCGACGCTGCTCACGAATCTGAAAATCGCTGTTTGTGTTGCACCAGCTTTGAGGCAGATCCATAAGTCAGCGACACCCCACCAAAAGAGTAAGCTCATCAACGTATCCACGACATCGTATTGGCGACGTAGATAGAAGAGCCATAAGCCGACACCGTAGGCGCTCACACGAGCGCCATAGACCGCAAAGGCTATGCCCGCTGGTTCCGACCTGGCAATGCCTTCCGGCAGCCCATATTCGCGCATAGCACGGTACGGAGCTCTGAAAGGAAGAAGGCCACCAAGAGTAAAGGCAGTACCGATGAAGCAGGCAGGTATATGCCAAGGAGAGAAGTTGGAAAAGAGACCTGAAGCCATTTTGTTGTATATATATCAGTCAACGCTATGAATCAGTCAGTATCACAGACCATTGAGGATAGCCACATAGACCAAAAGAATTTATGTCCCATCGACTCACCAAAGACGTGTTCAACAAAGGGAAATGTTAACAAGACAAAGTTTGGTTCACTTGAGATCTTGGCAATATAAGCTGTCAGCTTCAATTGAGGGGAAGCAGTTTTAAGATTACATCTATGTAAGCCGGGATCATCAGGCAAAATAGCAAAAAGAAGCAAAAGAATACACATGAGGACCGAGCGTGGATCGAACACGCGACCTAGGGATCTGCAATCCCTCGCTCGTACCACTGAGCTATCGATCCTTGTTACTGAGCTGGAAAGAGTTTTGAAAGTAGGGCCTGTATACACTGCATCTCACGGACGGACCCACCGGCTTCACATGAAGCTTTCGCACATCATTACCTGAAGACAAGGATCTAAGCGCCGATTAGACTGCTTGTTGTCAAGGGATCAACAACTAACCTGGCAATACATCCCTGAAGGCTCATGCCTTTATCTCCAACCTCTTAATGCCAGTTTTGCTTGGGTAAAATACAAAGAATCCCATTCATTAACAACAAAGCGTTAATGATGTCAATTGTTGCCTAGCCTGTACTGTTACTCTCATCTGTTGATTCACCTGAGGAATTCTTGAAAGGGCCTCTTTATTCATTCGCCTTACTCATTGTTGGTCATTCTCTTCTGCCCCTTGTTCTCGTGAAGCGCCATCCTCGTCACTTTGCATCATGAAAGTTCAGATAAATACAATATTAATATGCAACTGTTGCAGTACTCACTCTCCCTGCCACCGGTTCACAATCACCCGACCACCTTAACTAAGAAAATAAGTGAGGGGCTGTTGCTGTGTTTTTTTTTTTTTTGGTGAAGGCTGACCTGCTGTACCGTAACTAACTTGCCTATTGTTACTCCATCTTCATTCATTCTTGCAGCCTCTCCTCACCATTCATCTGCATTCACAATAGCCATCGCCTGCTTCTGCGAATAGCCGCGCTGTGTCTTTTTGGAGAATTGCTTCGCTATTGCTGCTTGAATATTATTTTATCGCTTACTTAAAATTGCTTCCAGCCTTGCCATCATTTCTCCTGTCTTTAGCCCCAAACATCTTACTCAACATCCAATCCAATATCTTCAAAGTCATTCCCAGCCACAACCGAGAGTCCATCTCAGCCAAGACCTTCAAAGATACCAAGATACTGCGATACAGTTCAAACACAGCAGGTGAGCTCCCTTTACCCCAATCCATGACGCTTGGTTGGCTCTGAGTCCTTGCATCTCCCCACTTGCAAGGCGCCTAAAGCTGTCGAGCTCGCCGTTGATGGCCATTCCATCCACCCATGATGCTCGACGGGCCCTGAGGCCCCTTGCTCTGCCTGTCCCAGCGGATAAGTTAGATGGCAAGGCTAGGTCTTGGCTTATTACTGTTAGCAGGGGACTTTAGCAGGGCCAACGCCAACCTGAGGTGGCACCGGAGGTGGCTACTCGTGCTAATGGCTACTACTGGTGGCTTCCCCCATGCTGCCCTTATCCTGGGCGCCTCTCTCGTGGTCTTGGTCTTGGGCTGGGCTTGGGGGGCGTCTAGTCCAGTCTAGTCCACTGATAGAGGTGGATCACTCCCATTGTTGAACCTCCTCCTGTGGCCTCACCTTCTGCGGCACAAAACGCGTGAACTACACCTCGGTTTTGTGTCAAGTTCCTTCTCTGACCTATCTTTTTATGCAGCTGTGAAACTCGCCTTCGGAGCCATTCGAGTCTTGTCGCCGCCTGTAACATCGTCATCGGCATTGTCGCACCCGTTCCGTTATCCGACCTCGAGTCCCTTCGTCGTGCCCCTCTCTAGGCTCTACATTACATTACATCCATCGACGGACCAGGCTTCGACCATCCGTATCTGCCCCTCGACGTCCTGTTGCGCTTCGACGAGCTCATTGATTCCATTCCCGATTCCCCCGATTTTTCTTATACCCGATCGCAACAATGGCTCAGCCTGGTGTGCAATCGTTGAAGGTTTGTTGAGTCGATGGTTACCTGACGCAATGCCTGGTTGGCTGACCGCTGCTGCAGTGTGTGGTGACTGGTGATGGTGCTGTTGGAAAGGTACGTCGGACAACAAAGCGTCGCTTACACGGCGATGGTTATCACAACAAGAAGCAATCGCTGACTGGATTTAGACCTGTTTACTCATTTCTTACACCACAAACGCCTTCCCCGGCGAATACATTCCTACTGTCTTTGACAACTACTCGGCGAGTGTTATGGTAGATGGCAAGCCTATTAGCTTGGGTCTCTGGGATACTGCTGGTCAAGAGGATTACGACAGACTGCGACCTCTTTCATACCCCCAGACGGATGTCTTCCTGATCTGCTTCTCCATCGTCAGCCCTCCTTCATTTGACAACGTCAAGGCCAAGGTACATCGACAAGCTCAAGTCATCGCGACCAACCGGCCAAAATCGCTGACACGTCTCTAGTGGTACCCCGAGATCGATCATCATGCGCCTAACATTCCTATTATCCTGGTCGGAACCAAGCTCGATCTTCGAGAGGACGCTTCCACCCTTGAGTCGCTTCGACAAAAGCGCATGGAGCCTGTATCATACGAGCAGGCGCTGGCTTGCGCTAAGGAGGTCAAGGCCTACAAGTACCTCGAGTGTTCTGCCCTGACTCAAAGGAACCTGAAGAGCGTCTTCGACGAGGCCATCCGGTAAGTCTCAGCTCATTGCATTTTACTCTAGCGCCCATCATCTAACTTCTTTTCAGAGCGGTTCTCAACCCGCGACCCGCAACCACGAAGAAACAGAAGAACAAGTGCGCCATCCTGTAAATATCCATCTAATCTACGCTATTCCCGCGCGAACTCGCGATGCGCGCGTTTGATTTTCTCAACGAAAGCGCCTGGACGGTGCGAAACGACATGAAGATTTCTGGACGAATGCCCGGCAAGCATTTGGCGATACAAGACGGCGGCTCTTGACGGAATATCCCTGGGAACGGCTGGCTATTGCTTTTTTCACAAGCCCCGATTCTGTCCCCAGAACATTACACAACAATTACGCGAAAGCAGCAACTGCATATGACGATGGCTTTATTTGCGAGGCGGTTCTTGAACGACTTTTGGGTTTTACTATCTGCGGTTATGTGTTTTCCAACCGTTGTTTTTTCTATTTTCCACTCTATTTGCTCACATCTCATGCTCTGGCCTCCTCGCGGAGTTTATACCGATTTTGCCAGTAATTCAAGAACCGGTTTGCACTTTGGAATTTCAGAATTTTGTTGGCATTGTGATATTGGCTAGGCCCCAACTGTAGACGGATGTTGGCGACAGGACCCGAATTTGCGTGATGTCTGCCATCTGGATGTTTTGCTATTTCGAGATTATTGCGGCTTGATGAGTTGGTTCTATGTTGCCTGCTTGCTACATGACTTTCTGAACAACGTATGGGTGGATACTTCTTGAATATTGAAACGGCATTCTTGGTTTGTCGTATCATAAGAATGAATGGATAACTTCACGAGAAATAGATCATACATCTGGTTCGCAAGTTACAAGCTGGACATTTGACAGTCATGACTGGTACGTCGTTACGTATAACTACAAGGTCATTGGCTTATATCCATTGATTCAATAATTGGTAACGTGAACGTGAAGTGAACTGAGGTACTTAGGAATTATAGTTGATTCATTGTTCATAAGCTACGATTGGTCGTCGCGAGGTCAATGGTCCAATTCCCTTGGGTATCTCACTCTCTATCTCGTAAATGCACAACCGACTTTTTTATATCCGGGTCCGATATCAATCATTAAAACACATCCAAAGCACAATAAGCTTACGCCTCTTTGCTGAACACAATCGTTTTATAGTGACGACGCAGCTGGCAGTCTAAGCCTACCTGCCGTTATTAGGAATGTGCGCACGTCGGCTGGGATGGATGCCATCTTCGCCCGGCTGACGAGCGTCACCGTTGGCCTTGGCCTCGTCCTTTGCCATCCTCTCGCGCTCGATACGCTTGGTGCGGTTCTCGTTGAGCTTGCGGTTCTTCTCCTTGATCTTATCCTGGCGCTGCTTTGTCTTGCCGCCTCCACCAGCACTGTTGTACAAAAGTTAGCGTGGTTTCTAGTGTCAAGTGTGTGTTGTAAGCTGGGAGATTTGCTGTTCGTGCAGATGGGAGTGTCGGTCAGGCGGTACTGAGCGTGACTCGAGACACGACTAGTGTCATGGGCTCAATTTTGGGGTTACACAGATCGAGCTGTGATGAAACCAAAGTAGGCTATAAGGGTGTGGTGGAGTAAGAGAAGGGATGAGATGGGCTATTGAACAAGTGACGTGTAAGACAGAAATACGAGAAATAAGGTCACTCACGTCAACTCGACATTTATGCGACGAGGATAAGAGACACCGTCTGAGAACTCGGAGTGGTGAAACTTATCGAGACAAGTTCGCATATGCCAGACCTTTGAGAACTCGACAAAGGCAAAACCGCGGCAGGGCTTGGAGTCTTTGGGATCGCTCATGCAGCGAACGCCAACGGGGTCAAGTGAGGCAAAGTGGGCTTGGATGGTTTCGGCGGTGGCGGTGAAGGGTAGGTTGCCGACAAAGACAATGTGACGGTCGGCTTTGCTATCGGCGTCGGCACCGGGCGCCTCCGCTTCGGCGCCGGTGGCAGCTTCATCGTTGGCGGTGGTGTCGTCGGAGGACTTGTTTTGCTTCTTCTTGTCCTTTTTGCTCTTCTTCTTGGACTCGTCCTTGGGTTCAACATCGGCGCTGGCGTTCTCTCCTTGTGGTTGTAACTCCTCAGCCTTGGCCTTCTTATCCTTCTTCTTCTTGTCCTTCTTTGCAGGCTTGTCCTTGTCTGCAGTCGCATCCGTAGGCTTATCAGCTCCAGCCATTGGTGTATCCTCAGCTGCCTGGTCAACCTCCGCGTCGTCGTCCTGCTCGGGGAGGTCCTGGAGGTCTTTGCGCTTCTCCTTGCGCTCCTTGCGCGATTCCTTCTTGTACTTCTTATCTCGCTTTTCCTTCTTGGCCTTCTTCAAGTCGGCGCCATCATCCTCGCTGCGCTTGCGCTTTTTGGCAGGGACCTCAGCATCAACAGAGGCGACGGGCTTGTCGTCGACCTCAGCGGCCTCTCTCGCTCGCTTGCTCTTCATTGTTGGTGATTGTGGTTCGGTTTAGAAAAAGAGGATCGTAGAAGTGCAGAATCTGCTGCTGCCAAGTCAGTTTTTTTGTGCCACGTCGCAAAGTAAAACATGTGGCTTTGGGAAGAAACAAACAATGGTTCGATGGAGCAAACTCACATGCAGTCGGGCGCTGGCAAGCAGGCAAGAAAAAAATTTGGCTGAAGGATCGTGCAGGCTGTTGTTTGCTTGATCGACAGGACGGGACGAGGTTTTCCGCAGGGAAATCTTCCGGACCGACTACCACCTTGGCCTAGCTAGTCTTGTCTCGGAAACGTACCGCTAATGCTTGTGCTGTATCGGAGCGTATCGTATCGTATCGTACCCGTTCCGCAGTTGAGGCGGCGCGGGATTGGAGATTTGAGGAGGATCGATCTGCGCGTGCCAGAACGTGCAGAAAAAGTGAGAGGTGAGTTGTGGATGCGGATGCGAGAATCCAATAGGGAAGCTAGAAGCGGGAGAAGCCGAGATTTTTGAGACTTGCCGGGAATATCGTGGATAAAAATAACTACTATATACTACTATCTGTGATACTTTATATAAATGAATTAATCTTTTCAAGATATATTATTCCATCAAGACTTTGTACGATTTGTTTCTATTAGTTCTTCGTATCCATTCTAAACATAAGCTTTTATAGCTCCGAGTCTGCTGCCACCCCTCACATCATGGTGAAAGTGATTTTCCGGGTCTAGGGAATTGCTTTCTTTTTCCTTGTCCGACTGTGTCCAACTTTTTTCTTTCTTTTTTTTCGAATATATCCCTCTCGGCCGGAGTCTCACACACGTATGCGTATGCCACTTGAGTAAACTAAACCAACTAGCAATCCTACCTATGCAAGCTGCACGGACATTCATACGTACATATAAGTTGTCTTGCGTTATGGTGCTAGCCATGCACTTGGTCCACCGGGTTAATAAGATGGTCGGTGATCATGTTCGGCGGCTATCACTAACAGCCGTCATGACACTGGTCCCTCTTATTACGACGCTACGGTAAGGAGAAAGGTACCCCAGTCCTAGTCGCAGATGCAGACGCAGACGTAGACGTAGACGCAGATGATGCTGAGATGCTGAGTCAACTAAATATGCATGTATCCTTCCATCGGCCGCTGTGCTACCAACATCGAGGCTGGTTGGACCCATATGTCATATCTTGATCCCCCATCGGGTACCAACAAGAGAGTCGAGGCCATCTGCAGCTTAGAGGCACCGTGGTGCTAACAAGATGGTGCATATTGACCCAGCTGAAAGGTCGAGGGGGAGGGTTAGCGCACATCCCATCCATTATCCCGATGTCCAATATCAAGGATCAGATCCTTGGAACGAGATGGGTATGTAACACAGCCTTTATGACAGATAAAGGAGACGTCAGAACTATTGAAAAGTAAATTGCCGCATCGGCGAGTCATTCAATTAGTGATAGTCAACAGTCAAAATACCTTACCCAAAGAGAGAGAGAGAGAGGCCCCTGACGTGGACTGTTCAACGGCCGCACTATTTGTGTCGCAGTCAAAGAGCAAAAGCAAAGAAAACGACTAACAACGAGTCTAAATAAATGCCACTCCACTGGACTGTTTGGAAAGTGACACTAACATTTATGCACGAGATATTGCCAAATGGACACGGGCCGGCACCTTCCTACGCACGCCGCAACTGCAACTGACAGCCGCGTGGAGTGCGTGTGGAGGAAGGAAAAGGAAAAAGAAACAAAAAGGAAAAGGAAGGCACCACCCTTGTCGACAGGTCCCTTGTCCTTGCCCCGTGCTGAATGCCCCCATCATCCATAACGCAGCCTTGAAACCCACTCATCCCCGTCTAAACCGTCATCCTCCATCACTGAGAAAGTCTTAGAGTGAACCTAGACAAGGCATTGGATATCCACCCAACTTTTCATCTTAGCTTCAGTCTTCCTTTTTTTGCACTTTCCCTTTCCCTCAGCCCATACCGTCTTTTTCTTTTTTCTTCAACGTCTTGTCTCAAATCTCGCTATTCTGTTCTATTTCTCCCTCTACTCTGCCGAATTAGTCCCCGCCAACTCCGCTTCGTCTCCGGCTTTGGCTCCGCTTCGTGGTTACAGTACGCCTCATTACACTATGCTCCCTGTCTCTTTGACACCCTTGTTTCCCCCCGTCCCTCCATTTGCTTTAGCTGCTCCAACCAGCAGCACCTGAAGTTGCTTTTCTCCATACTTACAAGACTGTTCTGTTTTTGCTGGCAGTGTTTCTTGCCGCAGAAACACTGCCAGAAAAAACTTGACAAGGGTTGGATTTATGTCTGCAACATGACATGCAAGCTCCCGCGTCTTGTCTTGTCTTGTCTTGTCTCTGATGCTTTCTGACCCTCTTTGTCTAGTCCCTCTTTCTTTTTCAACCTCTCAAAAGGCTCAGATCCCTTTTACTCTCACCCGGCTGCTCCGATATTGCCTTTACACCCCCCAGCTGAACCAGCTGAGCCCGTTTTGTATCCAACCAGCGTTGATACCAGCATCCATTCTTACTCTTACTGTACATGACATGGTCAAGGACATTGCATTGCCATGGCATAGACAACGAGTGTCAAGCAACAAGCATCAAGGTCCAGCTGGCAAGCACAAGTAGCAGCACGCGAGATGAGGCCCGCCGCGTATCAATAGTCTATCCATACCCGCCCCAACCCGAATTTCTGCAGTCAAGAGTCCAGTCCTGCATTATTCTGCCTCTGCTGCATCTTTGCTTGCTTCTTATACACAACGTGCTCCCGGAGTGGGTGGCCACCCGGAATCTTCAGCCTTTTCTTCTCTTACACTCTCCCCTGTCCTTTTCCATTCCCATATCTCTCATATCTATCTTAAACCTCTCTCACACCTCTTTTTGCTTTCTTTCCTTTTCTTCTTTCTCACTTGTCTTGCTTTAATCTTGCTTGTCTTTTCTTGTCATCCGCTCTCTCAAGACACCCCACGTCCCTGCAACAAGTGAACTGTTGTTCTCATCTTGAACACTTATACGAAGCCACCTCAAACAAGCTCAACTCTTCTTCCTCTCACAATGAAGTTGACGTGGGACCTGGGAATGGACCATGTCCGGTCCTGGGTCCTTAGCGGTGACTACGAGCTGGACGACTCTTTCGACCGCCCTTTTGCTTGGGGTTCTACTATTGTTACAGGTCTCTCTGAAGCCGCCATTGTTCCCCAGCCTGAAGATGCAAGTGCTCATTCAAATACCGGCGCAGACACCCAGACCTCCCAAATCACCGAGTTGACTGCTGCTTCAACCGCTCCGGACTCGTTTTGGTCTTCTTCTAGACCGTCCCCGACTTTGAACGAACAGCATTTCCTTGCGGTAGCCGATGATGTGGACGACCCTTTAATTCCAAAGCAACGCGACATCCGCCGCATCTTCCATGATGGCCGTCATACCTGGCAGCAGTTCCTTAGCCAAGCTCTGGCTCTACCAAGGGGAACCTTTCCCTCCGGTCTCGATCCGTCCATCATGCTCCAGGATATGCCGCCGCTCCCCGAGTCCGTGCCGTCAAAGGGTGTCCTGGCCGGAGCCCCCACCTGGCTCGTCCCGGATCCCGAACCTGACCATCGGGACGGAGCGGATCTTGACCTTAACAATGTTACCGGCACCACCAAATATTTTCGGCTTGCCTACCCAGCACCAATTGACTGCCTTGTCTCTTCGGACCCAAGTGCCTGTCATTATGGCAATCCAGCTGGCACCGCGGATGCGTCCAATGCCCCGCAAGGCCTCGCCGTCCTAACCATGTGCTGGTCCTACATCTTCTCCACTCGACTGCTGCAACTCCAGGAGAGAAAGATCCACTTCACTGACTCCTGCCTCCACCCAGTCCCGATTAACACGGTTGGGAATCTCGCCCAGAATGAAATCCTGGTTCATCTCCCTACAGAAGCCTCCTTGCGTCTTGTGCACTGGCTTTGTGCGATTCTGGCGCCACGATCGGGCTGGGCCGTGACTGACGAAGTGGGTGTATACACGCCATGGGATGCACAATTCACAGGTGATGTGCGGTTCGTCATTGCTACCGAAGGACAGGTCTCAATCGACACCGATGCGGAACCTCCAACTCCCACCGAGGCCACTGAGCTCCTCATCGAGTTCTGTAACTTGTTCGGTATTGGTCATGAACCCCACCGATCCAGAGATCCAAGTCCCCTGTCGCCCATCAAGGCTGCTTTCCTTGCAACCCTCGCAATTCCGTTCTACCGCATGGCCAAGCTGCAGCCACACCTTCCTAGGCCGTCTTTGAAACAGAGAAGGACCACCCCCTTGGATGCTGACCAGACGGCTGATATTCATCGGTACACAAGAGAAGCACACTATTACATGACGCTTAGCATGCATCCCTATGCTCTTGGACCAGTACTATGGAGTATCTTCTGGCAACCCGATATCCAATGTAACCTCGTCAGCCCTTGGCTGGCTGCTATTGCCAGCGTCATCCGTCCCGCCTTCAACTACTGCGATTTCGAGATGCTGGTCAAAATCTTTGCGCTACGGCGTCCTCGCGTCGCTATGTGGTGGCATGGTCTATTCCTTCTCGGCAACACCAAGATACTCGACTTCATCCATAACTATCTCACTACACTCGACGAGGAATGTTCTTATGATACTCTATCTCGTCCAGACATTGTCACTGCGGCGTGGACAGGGGCGCCCCAGTCCTACCAGGACGATGTTTCTGTAGTCGCCTATCATCATCTCAACGAGCCCATTCCCCGCGCTGCCCTTCTGCAGCACCGGCATACCTTAACTCTTCGCGACCCCTGGCCCCTTTTCTATGGATGGCGACCGTTTGGATCTGTCCCTAAGGAAACCATTGAACCCGACCTCTACCCTTGGCTTGAGCGCGGCCATCATCGTGAGTATCGCCATTGGACCTGGTGGTCCAAAGATGATGTGTCTTTCAAGCCTTCCACGCACGCTGGCTACCGCAAAGAGACGAACCGATTCGACATGACTGTCCCAGATAACGTCGGTCTTCTTACCGCCCCTAACTCCTTTGCGCCCATTTCTTCTCCCACCATTCTTCCTGGGCCCTTTGAGCCTTCTCGCCGCGCCACTCTGCAAATGATCAACCATTCTCTTGGAAATATTGTTGGAGAGCGCAGCCTCAGCACTGCTGTCATTCCGGAGCTGAAGCAGTCTCACCCTTGGCTGAAGGACTGGACTCCTGTCTAAGCATCTTTTAAAACATGATACCTCAATCTTTAGTATTTTAATTCGTCACAATTCATACTTGCAACTTTTTACCTGGAGGGCCATGACAGAAACGAAGGAACGACATCCACGGTAGATGGAATCGCATCTCAAAAGACCGGGAGCATTAAAGGGTTTGGCCTCGAGCATGTTGTTAATGGAAGCGCGTTTTGGGTTACATAAAATGAGGAACGACCAACAGTCGACTGGTCTAATTCGCTAGGGAGGGTTATGATGACAGAATTTTTATCTGACTGGGGTTGCTTCTTCATTCATATCTGTATTTTTTTTATTATTATTTACTTGCTGTCTTGATTTGACGGTCGGGGGCGCTTGGAGTTGTTGCTTGCCTTCTAACTCGACATGGCGTATCGGATCAGTCCAACAATATCCACTTCTTGGACACTGGGGGTCTGTGTTTCCGATATGCCTTTGTCATAACTACCATGCGTGTTCTATTTAGGCGCTAGATATTCTCAATACCTACTCACTCGAGTATGAACGTCATAGCCCAGTGAACCAGTATGAGGTAGTTCTAGCTTGTATTCAATCGGCGACATTCTGATGAAAGCCTTCCTCAAGCACATGATAGAGACGCAAGCATGTAAAGGTGGATCATTGTAGTTCATTATGTTTCTCCGATGATAATCTAGCCTACAATAGTCCTATACATTACGTGGTTTCTACACCCTCTTCTCTTCAATGATATCTCGACACCAATTGATACAAATCTGCCGAAAACAATGCATCCCCACTAGACTCTTAAACCATCCCCAGGAATAGACCTAACAACAGGAGTAAGCACCCAAGCCTCAGGAGAGTGCAAGCATTTATAAACATACTTAATACCAGAAAGGTCAGAGACATGAAAGTAAGAGCCCAACGTGAGGGCATTCGAATCCTTGACGAGGCGCTTGAAGCCACGAATGAAGTCTCAGGTGTGGCTAGACCTGATGGGGCATCTGCTCGGACGAACGATGGCGATGAGATGGCACTGGGCGGGACAGAGGCTTCCTGGTCCGAAGTTTGGGAAAACTCTTGGCTTTCGTTGTCTTGATCGTTCTCTTGCCTTCTTGCGATGTCGGCCGCAGCATGTGCATTCTGCTGAAATGGCGATGAGTACATAGAGGGGCCATCTGTCGGCTAGACTGTTATGACCTTCGTCTCGGTGACTTCCACTTGCGTGGGCACAATTACTGTGATCAGGTGAGGTCCCGCTTGGGCATTACCAGCTGTCGTGGGCTCCGCTGGTAAAGAAGAAGGACCTGCTTGAACAGCAGATCCTACAGGCTGGGTCGGAGCCGCTGGCGCAAATGAAGTAGGTTGGACAGGTGCCCCGGTGTTTTCTGGCATTTGAGAGCCAAGACCGCCCTGTTCGTCTGATACACCATTGTTGTTGTTGCTTGCTGCACCGGGGCTTCCCTGGCCAGCGCCATCGCCATCATTGTCTGTTTGATAGGGTGAAGCATGGGTAGGTACATTGTTCGAGGGCTCTTGAGGGTCGACAGAGACTTGCCCTCCTGCAGGCCCTGGAGGCGAAGGCGGATCGCTTGGAATGGAAGTCACATGAGGATTGGCTGTGTTCGGATTTGCTGGACTCGGAGGGGCTCCATTGTCGGTAGGCACCTTTCCTTGGGTTGGTGTATCTCCTGGGCAAGGACCGAGAGCCCCGCCACAGGAGTCGGCATCATCTTTGGGGGAAGCGTTCGTGTCGCCTTGAGATGGTGGTTGTGAGCCTGCGTCTGACAGAGGAACTGCCGTGCTACTTTCTGGTGGACTATTCGCGGGCGGTAAAGCAGAGGGGCCGCCGGATCCTGGTGCTGGTTGAGGGGGAGGAGAGGGTGGTTGAGGCTCAGAAGGCTTGGGGGTACCACAACCATTACTCGAATCAGTATCTGGACATGCATCAACGTTGCCGTTATTTTCAGATGGTGTATCTGGCGAGTGTCCGGTATAAGTGGCCGGATCATTTCCACTTGATTTTGGATTGGTGTTGGGAGGCTGATTTGGGGCGGGACAAGAGGAAGCGTCATCCTCACCAGCGCAGTTGGGATTGTCTTGATTGGGAGCAGGACCAGGTGCCGGCAAAGGAGCTTGAGGCGCGGCGGAATTTGGTGCTGGAGGAGCCGGTACTGGAGCCGGAGGCCCATCAGGTGTCTGATTTTGATTCATACATGCTGGGTTGTTGACGAAAACCGAGCAGTCCACGGGACTGTCAGGATTCGCAGGAGAAGGTCCAGTGGGATGGTTCTCTGGAGCAACATCACCAGATCCAGAAGGAGGGTCATCCTCACAATCCTCTTCCGCTGGGTTGCTGGGGCTCTCTTGACCTGGCGCTCCGTTTCCTTCATTAGGGTTTGGTGAGTCTGGACTCTGCACTGGTGCAGCAGGAGCAGTAACTGGTTGTGGTTGCGGTTGGGGCTGGCCGGGATTTCCTTGGTCCGGCCTAGAGGGTGCATCGCCGATCTCTTTTCCATCACCAGGACCTGGATTTGGAGGTGACCCCCCGTTTTGACCATCTTGCGGAGGATTGTTGTTTTCAGGTGGGTAGGCTGGGACTGGGACGGGAGCAGAGGCAGAGGCAGGTTGGCCATCGTTGCTAGGCTTCGATGAACCATCTGCTGGGCTAGCTTCGTCACAATCAGGATCGGGGCCCGGGTATTGGGGACCATCATTACCACTGGCAGAGTTGCCGCTACCCCTAGAAGCTGCGTTCGTAGATGTATCGGGTTGCCCGTCACCGGATCCTGCTGGGGCTCCTGATTGAGGATTATTGTTGGGATTAGCTGGCGGGCTTGAACCAACGTTAGAGTTGCCGTTTCCAGCTCCTGGGGAACCAGGAGAATTATCACCTGTGGTGGGTTGACTGATGGAAGATGGGGTGGGTTCTGGAAGAGACAGCGTAAGAACACCGTCAGAGCCAGCTGTACAGTCAACATCGAGGATAAAGTGGCTGTCAAATCCAAAACGTGCAGTATCGGAGCGAGGAGCAAGATGAGGAATTTGACTGGAGGCGAGGCTCATGTGCTGTAGTTCAACAGGAAGGAGGTTACTGATGGTAGCACCATGATGAGAACATGTAGAGATGGTATGCGCCAAAGCTAGGCCATAGTCATCTGCGCAAGAGCCGGCCAAGCACAAGAATAGTTCCTGTTTGGGAAAGTTAGCTCACTCGTAGATCAGGCTTTGAAGGACACGTACTCGTTGGTTGGCTATGTCATGACACAGAGACTTGACAGTAGAGATACCATGGTAGTGCATAAGGTCGCGCGAGCAAGCAGTAGCACATTCTGCATTGTACATTAGCCCATGTTTCAACAAGGAACCAAAGATCTTACCTGGTGTAGATGTATCGTGGCTGTATGTACAGCTAGCAAAGCTTGATAGCAACAAGCCCGCAAGCACATGGGATCGCATGGCTGCGTAAGGTAGTTCAAGTAGCTATCGTTGAAGCAAGTGCGAAGCAAGTGACTGTTGGTTTTAAACGACAGTACCAAAAAAGAGCGAGTGACTGAGTTGAGGGATCCAAAAAGAGAGCAAGATGCGGTCCAAAAACGAGCTTGTGAGCTGAAGGTGAAGCAACGGATGATGATGAAGAAGAAGAAGGGCGAGGGGGTCTGGGAGGTTGAAGAATGAAGCAATCATCCTTGGGTCGTCGAGGGCAGGAGCTGCTTCGTGAAGGGCAAGAGCATGACCGTTATTGTGGTCGTCACGAAGGAAGCAGCTTTTGTCCGATGTCGGATTGTCGAGATAGGCAAGTACTGTATCAAAGCATCTGGGTCGCGTAGTCAAAAACTCGATAGCCACGGGTCAATAAGGTAATCACAACGTAGTAAAAAGTCTCAATGGAAAGAAAAATCTAATAGCATGTCAACTTTTCTGGTGTCGGGGTATCGCATCTAATAGAACAACAACGCCAGCGGCTTCTTCTCGTCACCATATCTATCCTTAAACTCCTTTCGCGACAAGAAGCGAGCTAGAGGCATCATCGTGTCCTTCATGTCCATGACACCGCGCTTCTTCTGGTCAATATGGGAGGCATCTACGACCAGACGCTTCAAGTTATCCAGAGAGAGTGCACCTGTTGAGGTCAGTTCCTGTTCGCCACTTCCGGGGTGAACAATTTGCAGGGAATAAGGCCAGACTTACCGTTGTCAATGAGATCCATGAGCCGGGCAGGTGTACCGACGGCGATTCCAGTCCTGTGGTTCTGAAGGAACTTAACCTGCTCTTCAACTTTCATGTGCTTGGCAAACTATTGCATATCAGTGATGAGTCGTACGGTTGACTTCAAGGTGAACCTACCAGCTTCGCAATCGAGCTATCTTTGCTTTGAAACTTGCGCATTGACCTACTCGAGTTAGGTTCGTCACCCTCTCACAGTGAGTTGCCACAACGTACCTGACGATATCCGCAGCTCTCAAACCCGCTCCTGCAACAATAAGGGTGTGAGGTGAGCCCTTCTTCTTGGGCGCCTTCGTCAAGCCCTCAGGGTTTTCTGAGACCTTCTCCAGAAAGTCGGGGAATTTGTCCAGGGTTCTTGACTCCTGCCATGAGGTGGTGTCTTGAATGGCATTGGCTAAATGCTTGTGAGTAAAATCTCAATAAAATGACCGTATCGAATTGATGAGCCTACCTGATACAGTCATATCAGAAATCTCAACAGCGCTCAAATCACCGCCAAATCGTCCAAGTTTTTGAGCCAGGTGATCCGCCAAGAGCTGGTTGTCCATCTTGGTGAAGAGCGTGTTGAGACCAAGCTCGGTATCGAGGAGTTCGTCATCTGGTGCATTCGCCTTTCTCTTCTTGCTTTTCTTGGGCTTGGGTTGAGCAGGAGTATCCTCCGCTTGCCTCTTTTTTGAAGTTGACATGGTGGTAGCTGTGTCTGGGTATGTTGTTGCTTGATCCATTCGCTTTAAGATTTCTTGAGTTTCCAGGCAAGAAATTTTGCCATGTACAGTGCGTAATTCGATCATGGCTGCGCCACTACCCTTGTTTCGAGTTTCTGTACTGTCTTGGGCACTGTGTTTCTAGCTAATCAGATCCACCAGGCATGATGAAGAACGCCTCACGAGTTTGAGAGCAGTTTGGTAGCCACGAGGTCGCAATCAAACTTTACTAAAATAGGGAAACCCTTCGATTACATTTTATATTCTATCCACTTGATTATATCACAATAGGTATGATAGCCCTAAGCTTGTTCAGTATAATTGCTACTGTGTATATCAACTTTGTCTAAATTGGAGCCATGTTTTTTTACAGCCGCATGTTAGCATAAATGAACTACAGAATGGCAGAGCATCCCATGAAGTCACTGTTGAAGCCCGAACTATTCTTATTGTGATTAAGTAAAATCATGGACTTATCAGAAGTCATTTATTGTCCCTATAGTAAAGATGAACAAAAACCCAGTATCCTCCTTTGAGATACTCGTCTATGAACCCTTCAAAATCCCCAACGCCAATACATGCGCCCAGCAGTTAAAGCAGTATGAAATGTCTCCTCCCAGCAATTCCAATATTAAAAGATGCTGTTGACAATGTTTCCTCCGATGGTCGCACCAGCACCAAAGATAGCAGCGTTACCCAGCTTCTTACCAAACTTCTTACCATACTGGTTCACCTTGTTGTCCTTGCCGTCTCCCTCCTGTCCCTGCTGTCCTGATCCCTCAGCTACAGCCATGGGTGGCACATGCGCGTTGTAGGGGTTCTGTTGAGGAGGCGGGCCTTGAGGATATCCGTACTGGGGCTGCGGAATAGGCGCAACGGGCTTCTTCGTCTCTTGGTCGACGAGCACGTAATTGCGGGGGAAGATACCCTCATGTCCAGTGCGCTCGTTGCGGCCCATCCACCAGTCCTGGTTCATGTACTCGTACACGGCGACACGGTCATCCTTCTCAAACGACAGGTCACGCCCGTCAGAAGCAGCGTAGCGGTACAGAGCGCGGGCATGAGCGACGGTGGGCTTGACGTTGCGCTGGGGAAGACCCGGAGGAGGCGTCTGGTCGTAAGCGGGCGGCGCGGGGGAGTGCGACTTGACTTTGAGGTCCTCGAAGGCCTTGGTAGGGGGCGCGTGGGTGGCTGGGGCGGGAGAAGCGGCCTTGGGAGCGGCAGCGGTGTTGTTGTTCTTGTTGGCGCCGGTGGCAGTTCGGAGAGGGCCGGAGAGCGGAGACTCAGCAGGGAGAGCGGTGGTGATGGTATCGTAGACGGAGTCGTCAATCACGCCTCGCTCCAGGAGGTTCTCGAGTTCCTTCAAAGTGTTAGCGGATGGTTCGTCGTAAGCAGCTGATGTATGTAGTGGTGTGACTAAAGGCGCCGTTCTGGAGATGCGGGATATTTACACTTTTAATGTTGCGAAGTGATCGGTTCACTTCCATAATAGTCTGGCGATCAGAAGCCATGGTTGCAGGTGTTGCGCCCGAAGGGTCCGGACTCGGGATGCGGGTATAAAGACGGGTTTATCGCCGGTTGGTCAATACGAATAGAGAGGGAGATGGTTTCGGCGACACTGTTGCAAAGGCAAATAGCGAAGGTAATGAATGACAGAATGTCAAGTTAGATGAAGGAGGAGTGTTTCGACTTTTGACCAAAGCTTCCAGCACGGCCAAGACGAATTACCCATTTACCCCTACCAAATAAAGCGGGCATTGAGGCGGTGTTGCCCCTCGCCCAACCCGACCCAATCACGAGGTTGGGTGATTCGTAAACGTGCGGTTCTGGGTGTAACTTAGACGCCCTCGGGGTCATACAAAACACCGTATTAAATGTTTCGATGATATTTTTTGCGATACCTAAAACCATATATCTATTTTACCAGAAACTTTGGTTTGGGCAACGGAAAGATTCTCTAAAGACTGAGATATTGAGTCCTCATGCCTTTTGTTCTTTTCATGAGGTTACTGGCTGTGGACCTTGAGATCTTCGTGAGACTAGTCCTAGGAATGTTTCATGGTTCCTGAACGGTTTCCAACTTCAAATCTTCACAGCAAAGGTTTTCATGAAGTCATGTAGGCAGCTTGTTTTGTTCATTTTGAGTCTGTATGACTCCTGTATTCAATTGTTCATTTTAGACGTTAAGTTCCATTTATTCCAAATCATAGCCTTCTTTGGGCTTTGCGATTAAAATGTTCACCCTCCACCTCTTTTCATCAAATAGCCAATCCCTTATTGCACAAACTTGCTGCTCTCAACAGTGTACAGATCAACATACTCATCAACGGGGGTAGACTCAAGCTTCTTGGCATCCAAGTTGAGCTCCACAAGCTCCTTAACCCGAGCCTCAGGGTAGTGAGGGCCAAGGTGGCGCTTGTACTTCTCGAGGATAACGGGCTTGGCCTCCTCACGACGGAGACGGTGACCAAGAGGAGCCTCAACAGCAACCTCATCGAGGACGGTACCGTCGTTGAGCTCGACGGTGAGAGCGTTAGAGATGGTGCGGAGCTTGGGGTCATGGTAGTCCTTGGTGTACTGAGGGTCCTCAACACACTTAATCTTCTGGCGAAGAGACTCGACCAGAGGAGAGGTGGCAGCCTCACCACCGTCAGTGTAGTCGGTGGCTTCAAGACGGCCGAAGACGAGCATGGTGGCGCACATGTACTGGATACAGTGGTCACGGTCGGCGAAGTTGTCCATGGGCTTGAACTGCTTGTCAATGATGCGGATGCAAGCCTCGTGAGTTCGGCAAGTGATGGACTTGATGTCAGCAGCAGACTTGCCCTGAGCCTTGAGAATGTGGTGGATCTTCTCAGAGGCCTCGACAGCGGTCTGAGAGTGGAACTCAGCAGGGTAAGAGACCTTGAAGAGAACGTTCTCCATGACATAGCTGCCATAGGGACGCTGGAACTCGAACTTCTGACCCTTGAACAGAACATCGTAGAAACCCCAGACAGGAGCAGACAGGACGGTGGGAACACCCTGCTCACCCTTCAGGACCTTGAGAGCCAGGTTGACGGCGCGCTGGCAAGCATCACCGGCAGCCCACGACTTTCGGGACATGGTGTTGGGAGTGTGACGGTAGGTTCGCAGAGACTGGCCATCAACCCAAGCCTGGGTGACAGCGTCGGCGATCTGCTTCTCGTTGAGGCCAAGCATCTTGGAGACGACGGCGGTGGAGGCCACCTTGACGAGAACAACGTGGTCAAGACCGACCTTGTTGTAGGAGTTGAGGAGAGCCAAGCAACCCTGGATCTCGTGGGCCTTAATCATAGCCTCGAGAACATCCTTGACAACGAAAGTCTTGCCGCCAGCGAGGTTACCACCAGCCTTGTTGGTACGGTTGATCCAGTCAGCGACAGCCAGAATAGCGCCCAGGTTGTCTGAGGGGTGACCCCACTCAGCAGCGAGCCAGCAGTCGTTGAAGTCGAGCCATCGGATCATAGCACCAATGTTGAAGGCGGCGTTGACGGGGTCAAGCTGGAAAGGAGTACCAGGCACCTTGGGGCCGTTGGGGACCACGGTGCCGGGGACAATGGGGCCAAGGAGCTTAGAGCACTCCTTGAACCTCAGACCCTCAAGACCGCAGCCGAGGGTGTCGAGGAGGATCCATCGAGCAGTGTCGAACTGTATAGAGCTGTATTAGCATCAAAAAGATACAGCTGAGACCCAATTGGGTTCTGGTGATGATTTCTCTGGTGTTGAGGTGGATGAAGCTTCAAGGCGGGGTATTGCGGGGTGCAAAACTGCCACCGAGTCAGTTGGGCTGGGCAAAACTCACGGCAAGCTCAGAGTCAATGGGCTTATTGGCGACATAGTCGGCAATATCCTTGATCTCAGGATCGTATTCACGAGAAGCGGAAGCCATGTCGGGAGCTCCAGAGCGTCTAGCAGCAAATGTTGAAAAGGCGCCGTGAGAAGCGGGAAGCGAAGATCGAGCGGCGCCGAACGCCGAGCGGGCCACGAGAGGGGCGGCGACACGAAAGCCCCGGGACTGGAAGCGCAGCTGCTTGGTGGCCGTTCGGAGGGTCCGGTTAACGGCAGACATGCTGGAGGAGCTTGTGAGAGTTGACTTGGGTTCGTCTTCTACGCGTCGACGAAGAAGAAGGGCGAGGTCAATTGGCGGGGAGGGGAGGTTGTTGAGGGGGGTATCACAATGCAGAGAAGAAGAAGGAAAGGAGAGCAATAACCTCAGCAGGGCTATTATCCTGGAGATTTTGTCTTTGGAGAAACTTCGTAGGTATTCATATTTATTTTACGCTCGGCTGTAGGGCCTCAGTTTGCCGTGGCTTACCGCACAACTACCCTCGGCTAGCCGCCGGCCTGGCAACGATCGTCAGGAAGGTATCATATTCACACTGTATTATGGCTCTTTTTGATGCCTGGTCCGTACAGTCCATACAGTGCAATATCCCCAACATCCAAACCAGGAATGTGAGTTCTTCCAGGTGGTTTTTCGGTGAGGGGAAGCTCAACTCCCTAATTCTGACCAATCACAATTCTTCAATGTTATCTTTCTGTTAAATTGACTTCGAAGATGAGCTCTTACCGACCAACTAGAACCTGAAGCCATCGTTAAAGTGAAACTTGGCGTATTATCCAGTCTCGAGTTTCGGATGCTATTCTAAGTGATCAAACACCTACTCCTCACCGTTCCTTGACCAGAGCCGTGATATTGTAAACGTGGATGAGTTAGAGTTGTAGTGTTTGTGGTCAACGTATTGTTGATATGGAGAGCTATCAAACGTGGGGGAGATGCTCACAATCACAAGCCCTCTGGCTCGGCGATATCCTCAGAGCTTCATCAAGACTTTCATATTCCAAAGATTATAGATATGTCGGCTTCAACGGTCTTTTCTGCTAACCTATACATCTATTTTAATTTTCCGTGACCTTAAGTGAACTCCGAACTCTTCATGATGTTCGTATCATACAGTGATTGATCTCTGTTCGGTCTTGATTCCCCATCTCTACCCCAGCTTCCCCTCGCCGAAAATCTGGGGTCGGTTTCCCCACGCTGCATCGTCAATATTCTCGGAGGCAATGCGCGGACATACGACGGAGAATCCGACACACTCCGACCGAGGCTATTATTTCTAAGAAGTTCATCATCTCGATGCAGTCGGCTTGTCGGTAATTCAAGTACACTGATGGCTTGGGAGTATTATGCTGCATCAAGCGTGGCTGTCTGCATCATGCATCGTACGAATATGTATAGCATCAATGACGAAACCCACATGGCCAAATCTGCGACAAAGTCTCAGTCAGAGAAATTGGAGAACGCGATGGTATAATAGGCAGCCCTATCGCTGTTTTTCTCGTCCAATTGGGCTTTGTTCCTAAACCAACCTCGCAGACAATATTCTGCGATCTCGATCGAACAGAGATATGACGAACATAGAGCTTACAATATGTCAGTCAGGCATTTATGCATAAAAGACATCTGCATTTGGCTGTAACATAAACAACAATCCGGGAACCAGCATGCATTGGAATTAAGACATCGTGGGAATAAATCGGTTGGAAAATATGCCCCCTACGTCAGTTTCGTGATTTGCAAAGTTGATGTTCTTGAGAGCCAGTCTTGAACTTGTACTGATGAGACGGGATTGAGACCATGTCCAGGTTTTCGCCGGTTTCGAGCACCGTGGCGCCCAGCATTACATAGCATCACCATCATTATCATAGACTACTACGTAGTGTGGCAATGGAGGATATTTCGATCTAGATCAGCTTGATCAAGCGAGGCAAGCAACGGCTGTAGATCGTAGAGGATCGTGAGAACTGTAGATCGGATTTTCTGGTGTAGGGTAGGCATACCCCACGATCAGGTCCTTCGAAACCTCCATGTCGTTCAGCATAATGGAAAGATCGATATACAGAATCGATATTACACAAAATTACGCATGCTGAACTCTCGCCTGCAGCACCGGGAAACACTACCCCAGCTTCAGGTTCATTGTGAACCCTGATCTTCATTTCAACGTTTGATGACTTCACCACCTCCCAAGCGCGTGCACACAGCGGCGATCGAACGCGGTCTAAGAATGGATGGGTTACCAAGTGTCGTCATAGACCATGTCATGTTCCTGACTCTGCAGCCGGAAGCTTGAAGAATTCCCCGAATAGATCACACGCTACAGGATACCTTAGACAATTGCACTTGTTGCAACGACGACAGCTTCAAAATGCAACATGCAAAAGATGGAAATAGACAACCAATTCGAGGGTTATACATTATAGTAGAAGCAAAGGGTTTAACTGTCGTCATGGTTGCGTAACCCATGTCAAGATTTCTGGACGAGAAGAATTGAATAACTTACAAATCCGAAAACCTGCATCTTCGGAGAAATTGACACTTTAGCACTCTGTACAGGTGGTCTGTAGCAGCCCATGAGTCGGGACTATGTGGTAACTATTCCGGTCGAGCTGTTCGAGAACCTTGGCCGTGATCTGCTTTCGACCCAACCTCATTGGCGATCGGAGCGTGTGCCGACGGGAATAGGGCCAATAGGCGCATATGGGTTTCCTGCAGGTAATTACTTCCCTGACGCTAGAAAAAGATGAGACATGCATCTTCGTGAGGCGTGAAAAGCGGCTGGAGTAAGCATCAGATTAATTAAGAATGTTTGCTTTGGGTACTGGGTGCAACATGAAACGCAGGAATAGCACGAGATCGAGAATAATCAAGATTCGGTATCAATGGTAACAGTGATAAGCATCTATACCTACACGTTGCAAGAGTGAGTCGATGGCATTGGCTTATACAGGTATTCACGTGAATGGTAGCTTCTTTGTTGTTCACGATGTTTTGACTACAACCTCACTCAACAAACCCCAAACAAACGGCACATGCCGTTGACAAGACGTTAGGTCGAAATAAAGGCGCCGCCTTTTGTTTCTCCTGGAACCTGAATCCATGAATATTTAGGCCCTTGCTTGCGGGCGGCAGCCAGCGAGCCAGAGCCATCAGCAGGTCAAAGTGGTGAGCCCGATCGCCGGGAACGCACGTTGCCAACGGATATCGGAGACTGGCATCGAGAAGATGGGTATTTCCCATGTCGGCAGAGGAAAAAGGAAAGACAAAAATCAGGTCATTTCGGGGAACACGCATGACATGGCATGGGCCATGGGGCACCAAACCCGAGAAAACGGGCCTAGAGTGAGTGGGCTAGGCTTGACAGGATCTAGAACCGGAACCCCTTGACCCTCCCTCTGTCTCGATGGGTGCGTGTTAGCACCCTACGTGCAGATCTGGGACGGAGGCGGGAAACAGGCTCGGTAGTGGCAGTGGCGATTGTATTGACAGAGGCACAGCATCAGCTTCTAGATAACCGCCTTCACAAAACACGAATTCTTCCATCTACAATTGACTAACTATCGTCAATTATTTCAAAGGTGTTGTGGCGGAACAACTCTGAGACGTTTAAATCCAATTACCTCTCGAAGAGCCCATAATAGTCGTGATGTCATTGATCTACTAGACTGGTTGGACCCTGATTCTCCAAGACTCTCGATCACAGTCAAGCCTCAACCATCACCACGATCACCAACATACGACACGCCACAGGCATATTTCTATGTAAAAATTAAACAGTACAATCTCAATGGCATGGATCCATTTATCACGAGGTTTGCGCCCCTTGTCTCAAAGACAAGCCAAGGCACGTAGTCAGTGTAACGGTGCGCACGCCCTCGATGGCGATGGACATGTTGATAGCCGTGCAGCCGCATCGCATCTCAATCGCTGGCGCAACACCAGATCAGATCACGTCGTACGCATAAACTGAGTCGCGAGAAGGAGACGGGATGCGTAAAGTGAGGCGGAGGATGAATGTTGCAGGTGAGGCTTGATAGGGGAGCACAGTAGTTAACGTTGAGTTTCGAGAAGACCAAGGGTATCAATTTAGGCATGATTTTCGCTTTACAGATATGAGGCTGCTGATAATGTCAGCATCTATGTCTATCACCATTAACGGCTTCCTCAGCATTAGCATCAGCTTCTCAGCTCAACTGTGCCTGGACGAGCTGGAAGCCATAGAGCACCGACCCTCGTCGGACACGCCCTGAAAAAGTCTTGGAGCCCCCTGTGGGAATGCGCGTCGTCCCGCCCCAGCGTCCGGGCACCGCATGGAGTTGAGTTTGACAGGGCCCCAGGAGGTGGTGCGTTGCATTTGCCATGCTGCAGCAAGGCAAGGCATGGATGAGAGAAACTAGAATGGCATCCAATACAACCTCACCCATTAACCTTTTTGCGCGTCCAAAAGCCTCTTTTTCAAGGGTCCCTTTTTAAACCCTCCCACCCCCTTGTTTCTGGTAGCAGCCGATTCGCCTGGGCCTTACCCCTGTAGGCTAGAGCTCCCGCGTCTGGTCCGATCTAGAGGTCCGTTGTAGAGGCATGGAAATCGAAATCGTCGACCATCGTCGAAAAGTTAGCAGAAACAGCAGAAATCTCAATCATCATCATCACTCGACCATGGCGCCGCCGCCGCACCCGGCTGCTCCGTCATGGGCCGATCAGGGTCCAAATGACGCTCGTTCTTGTCTTTTGTTTTTTATGAATCAGTTCTTTTCTTTTTATCTCCATCCTCTCTTGTTCCCAATTACCTGTTTAGTACATTGCCCTGGCATCTTGATCGAACGACTTTCGACACGACAACGCAGTCATCGATCTCTCCAAGCTGTTTGTTCCTTTGTTCGATGATGCTTTCGGGTTTCTAGACCTGACCACATCGGAAAATTAGCCTATCGATCACTGCAGGTCCCTTGTCCCAAATCGCCGTTAGATCTCCGTTTACCTAGATTGTCATCGTCATCACTACACCTTCACTGCATCCTCTACCTGTCTCTCCCCTGTTACACATTCCCCTCCTTTACTGCGGTTGGTCGAATCCCTCTGTCAACTGCATACTCATACAGAAACAAACATACAAGTCGTCCCGTCTTGTCTCAGCTGCAGTCTCAAACGTCCAGGGTTGTTGAGTTCCTAGAGCTTCAGTCTCGATCCCGTGTCTAGGGGACTTGGATGCCATCATCATATCCACTATCAACTACACCAAGAGTCCACCCGTCACGACGCTAAGCTTCCCGCTTAGCTTCCTCTCCCTAAGCACATCTCACAGGGTCGCAGGCGATATAGACACCCCTGTGGCTACATCCGCATCGAACCGACGTTATCACTTTACAGTGTATCTGGCCAGGAACCGTTGGAGCCGCTAAGCTAGTTGCGAGATCCCAGGCCTCAAGATCCATGATCTATTTGACATCTACAAGCCTGTTCCCTATCGAGTCAGATTTAGCTTACGGTTACTATTCGACCTGACCACTTACGCAATACATACAAGGCGACCCGCTGCCTCCTCCATCTACGAGTTTCTTCTCTTGAGTTACCAGACTCATTACTTTGAGAAGATCTCTCCTATCCAGCTTTCCTTCATCTTAATCTACTACCTATCATATTCTATCTTCCTAAGTGAGGCGCCTAATCCCTCGTCGACACCCACCAACTACTCCTAATACGCTGCTCTATTGTACAGGGCTGGACCAAGTGCCTCCCACCACCTCCCCCAGCTCTAAACGACACCATTCAGTGGCCCAGATATTGAGCCCTCATCCCAGTCACATCCTAAAGCCTAGACCCATTCCGCACAACCCGCATAGTGGAAGATCTAGCACCCGTTTCTCCCCTCTTAAAGATCTCTCCCTTCGGATCCGAAATTAGGACCCTTCACGGCATACCATAGGCACCTTCAACGCCTCGACTCATTTGACGATAACCTCAAACTAATCTTCTCACCATGGCTGGGAATAAACTCCTCGTCTACCTACTTCGACGCGACCTTAGGGCCACCGACAACCCCATCCTCCACCACTTGGCCACTTCTGACCATGGCTTCACTCACCTCCTACCCATCTACATTCTTCCACCTCATCAGATCGAAACCTCAGGCTTCGTCGCCGAGGGCCAGAAGTCCCCCTACCCCCCAGCTCGAAGTCAGGTCGGCCAGTTCTGGAGATGTGGTCCGGTTCGAGCCAAGTTCCAAGCTGAGTCTATCTGGGATGTGAAACAAAATCTCGAGAACATCAGCAGTGGCATGCTGATTCGAATCGGCAACTTCGATGACGTCTTGAAGCATCTGATCAAGACTCTACACGATAGCCACCAATCTGTCGACTCCCTCTGGATGACTGAGGAAGTATCGAAGGAGGAGGTAGACGATCAGAACGCCGTTGCCTCTGTGTGCTCTGAAAAGGGCATTAACTTCAAGCTCTGGCAGGATGAGAAGTTTTACATCGACGAGTAAGTGTAATCCAACAGTTCTACCTCCAACCGAGTTGGAGACCATCTTGAGTGACCCACTAACGTTTTTCGAAGCCGTGACACCGGCCTGAGCAGTCCCAAAGAACTTCCAGACGTTTTCACTACATACCGCAAAACCCAAGAACCTCTCCGCGAGCGCCCTCGCTCGCCTCTTCCTCGTCCGCAGGCCGGATCGTTACCGTCTTTTCCTTCATCCTGGGCCCCTCCCCAGGACTCCCCTTTCCAAATCCCTGACAACTACGATGAGTTTGAGCGTCGGCTCCTAGAACCTATCGACAGCATGGTACCCGACCCCCCTGCTTACCCTCAGGATGCGAAGTCAACACACCCATTCAAGGGTGGTGAAAGTCCTGCCTGGGAGCGTCTCTACCACCTCATCAAGTCAGGTTCCATGACTACTTACCAAGAGACTCGTAATGGTCTACTAGGAGTAGACTACAGCACTAAGCTCTCAGCATACCTCGCACTCGGATCCATCTCAGCCCGCTCGATTCATGATGAACTCCTGAAGTTTGAGAACGGTACAGACCAGTCTTACGCCCGGGCTAGAGGGTTCGAGCGAGGTGAGAACGAAGGCACAAAGGCAATCAGATTCGAACTTCTATGGCGAGACTATATGCGTTTGTGCACCATGAAGTTTGGCTCTCGTCTGTTTAAGCTTGATGGATTCAAGGGTGCTAGCGGAAAGTACGACAAGAAGTGGAAGACAGCATGGAAGCAAGAGGCCGATAATGACCAAGACCCTTCACCAGAGGAGCTTAGCGATGTCATCAACAGGTTTCTTCGAGGCACGACTGGCATGGGCTTGATCGACGCATCGCAACGAGAACTCTACCACACCGGCTACACCTCCAATCGAGCTCGACAAAACGTTGCCAGCTTCTTTGCTAAACATCTCGGCATCGACTGGCGCTATGGAGCCGAGTGGTACGAAGCCATGCTGGTTGACTACGACGTATCGTCCAACTGGGCCAACTGGCAGTACGTCGCAGGTGTCGGCAATGACCCTCGAGGAGATGCCCGTATCTTCAACCCAGTCAAGCAAGCATTTGACTACGATAACAACGGAGCATATGTTCGGACTTGGGTGCCTGAAGTGAAGTACATCGAGAAACTGGAGAATGTTTTTCAAGTGTGGACAACCGACGAGGAGGAGCTTCACAAGTACGGTATTGCGGATGATATCATGGTCACCCACCCCGTCAAGAAGATTGATTTTCAAGTCGATCGTAAGCCTCGTGGCCCTCGCAGACCTTACCGATGGAGACGAGGAGCTGGACGTGGAGGTCGTCGAGGTGGAGGTTCCGGAAATGGCTCTGGAAACGGTTCAGGCGATTTCAACGAGAACCGACGATCTTACAACCATGGACCTCCATCACCCGAGAGTGATCGTCAGTTTTACAACGGAGGCGACTCACCGTACATGCAGAACAATGGTCAATCACGGAACAACTGGACTCCCAGAGGCAACCAAGGCATGTCATGGCGAGGCAATTCAAATGGACATGGTCCCAACGGCCACGGTCCTCCTGGTGGACGAGGTGGTCACATGGGACCTTTCCGCGGCAACGGCTTCCAGCGAGGTTACAACACCAACGCCTACAACCCTCAACCTCCCCGGCAGTACATGCCCACTCCTGGATACCCTCATCATCAATACCCTCCGCAAGCCTATCACCATCAACTCCCCCCTCACCTAGGACCTCATGTCTAGCAGACGACGGTCCCAACATATATACCCCCACCACCGTGGATGTTTGATCCACTGCTACAATATCCCCAGCTGTATTAACGGCGTTGAACTGGATTTAGGAAGGAAAAGGCTTCATAGGTGGTTATCTGTGAGCAAAGGGGTGGCTTCTTTGCTTTCGTCGACGGAGTAATGGAATAGTAGCACACGATACCTGCAATATGGCACAAAAGTTGAGAACATGATGAACCAAGAATGAAGGAGTTTACACATGTAATTATAAGAAGCACAAGGCACGATCTACCTGTCATGTTTTGGGACACATGAACGGCATTCAGATGTTTGCTGAAATATTTGCTCTACCATTGCCCTGCGGATACCTGACAGGTGTATAATTAGTTAAGATACTGCGTTTCCACGTTCGTCCTCATTATAATACATGTACATTCGATCAATGCAAAGAATATGAAACTCATTATCACCGTAATGTCTCGTTCCAGGGCCGCCACGACTGTTTTTCCCAAGTCGGCATACATCTCACCTGCTCAGGAGGATCAAACGCCCAATCTATCCTATCGTCTTCTTCCTCCTGACCTTTGACTATATCCGATACATAACCCTTGAGTTGTTTGATATCCGCCGCCTTCTCGTCGGAATATTCTAGATTGACGCTTGGAACCACTGCAATCTTGCGATAACCCCTATACCACATGTCTTTACAGAACAGCTGTGGCTCGCCCTGAAAGCACTCCCCCTTATCACCGTGAATATCCCGAAACCGAAGACCGTGCAACAAAGGCGCGGCAGTGAATGCAGTAGCTCCGTTCCAGCATGCAAAAACCTGGAAAGGGCGTTGTGCGCTGTACCGATCGCGCGTGTCGGGGGCGTTCCAGAAGAGGTTCCACGCCGAGTTCCAATTTCCATCTGCACCGACCTCGAAGAAAGAGTCTCCTGCTATGGTGCGGGCGATCCAGATGTCGTAAAATGTTGGATCGGGACCGACATAGGTCCAGTCCATGGCGCATGTCATGTCTGCATTGAGACTGCGGCGCTGGAGGGCAAGTTCTAGAATATCTTCTGTGCAGGCAGATACATCGTTTATAAAGAGAACTGTTGTTTCTTCCATGACTCTTACTTGTTCTTTGTAGAGAGGTGTTAGGGCTAGATTGCGTAGTTGAGCGAGCCTTTGTATTCGCTTGTTGCCCTGGGCTGGGTTGATCTTGGAGTTGTTATAGAAGTAGGCCAGCCCTATATCTTGTAAGAAGGGGTGAAGTGCCGTTAGTATGTCTGCGGTACCGTCGGGAGAGTTCCCTTCGACGATTGATAAAGCGCAGCGGTGGGGTCCAAGGAAGCGGATGGCCTCGATGATACTGCCTATTAGACGGGGTAGGATATCTTTACAGTTGCGCAGATTGAGAGCAAAGAAGTAGTCAATCTGATGGTCGTCACTATCTTGACCTTGGCGCGGGTTGCGTAGAACGTCATAACGTTTGGTGTTTAGAGCAGGACACTCAAGGCGTGAGAGTACCGTTGAGGATGGGTCAAGTATAGCTGAGATATAAGGGGAAATGCGCTCAGCAGATAGAATGGTCCCTGAATAATATGAGTACTAATGATCATTTGGTGATGATGAAAGATGGGTTGCGCTCACCATTTGAGATTGATGGAGTTGGAGTAGAGATTGCAGATGGACTGACTGCGCTTGGGATGGAAGAACTACTCTGTTCAATCTTGGTGCTCGTTGAAGTGGCAATTGGCGCAAGCGCCGAAGTTGGACTCGTAGTTACTTTCGAGTCTTGATGCTGATGTACAGGGATATACGAATTAGATAGCCAAGTCAAGTGTTCGCGACCAAGATACAGGCTCGTGACAACCAACAAGAAGCAGAAAGCTGCCAGCAGCGGTGCTGCGAACTTGCGATACATAGCAACGTGATCGTTGTAGAATTACTTTGTAAAAAGAGAGACTCGCGAAAAGGAAAAGAAATGGCGTGGACGGATGAGGAATACAGCGGCTTACAACCAACAGCATCTCCGCTTACAAGGAGCAGGGGTTCCCAACCCCAGGATATATTTTTGGGCCCTGTAAGCGCCCAAGTTTTTCTGAGAATAACCCCGGCTAGGACAACCGATCGTTTCGGAAAGGACCAAGGGCGATATATAGGGCTGATTATTGACTTGGTTATGTGATACTGCGCTTGTCAACTTGATCTTCCAGATTGGGCTGAATACCGCCACAAGCGACCTATGGCCTCGGGAATGATACTCTTCGTTCTGCAATGAGCCGGTAGACCCACTTCCTGAAATGGCGCCTGGGATATGGTGCTGCATGTTGGTTGTTAAATATGCATCAGCCCACCCTGGATGTTACAGATAACATTACAACCAACGACCAACAACCAACACTTTATCAAACTATCCGTAGAGCCGTAGACAATTTCAACTCAAACATCTGTATAATCTGTGTATGAGAGGAAACCTGTTCCTTATCTAAGCATTTTCCTGTACACGTCTTCATTTCGTTGTGGTCGATAGACATAGATGATCGATTGATAGGTAGCGATAAGAGGATAATCAGTCAACTCATTTGACATACATACAGCCAGGAGGCTATAATAAGGAAAATGTAGCTACAGGGAGTGGTCCAATGGGAATCTGAGTGAATGTGCCCAAGCCCTCGGGTCCTGGGTCGGCTGAGCCAACAACTTGGAATCCATGCTAGTAGACACTTAGGAATTATAATTCAGTACCCCAAAGCCCGCAGCTGTTGCAGAGAGGTATGAAGGCTCTGAAATTGCTTCCGTATATGCGTTGCGAGTACCCTCTCCTTGTTCTCTCCTGATCACCCGTCGACTCATTTGTTGTTGAATGCTTCTCAGTCCATCATGAAGCGTCTTCACATCTTTTATTTACTCCTCTCTCAACCATGTCTATCTCTAGGTTTTGTTTTACACACTGAAATTCCTCCGATGACTAGGGTACACTTGCTGGAGCAACCTCGCCCTCAGCTTGAGCAACGAGCTATCAGCACCGAGCTGTCGACCTGCGGCTACCTCAACGGCGACCCGGACAAGAAGAGAACGGCTGACTCGGGATACAATTGCCGTGTTGATACAAAAAATGGCCTTTGGGGATTCTGTCCCACGAGTGTCTTAACGGCTTCGGACTGTGGGCTGGCGGGTAGTTGCGTAGACAAACATGACTGCTCCGATGGATGTGGGATGACTGACGATGAGGACTTGACCACATTCACCTGGTATGTTAGGAGGAAGTGTACTCTTCTTTAGTCTACTAACTAAGACTCCTAGTGGTCGTAAATCCTTTTGTTCTCTGGCCCTATTGACCTTTGGCGTGGACCAAACATACTCTTACATCGCCTGCGGCACGAAAGCAGCTACAGATCATTACTACATAACTCCTACAATTAGTGCAACGACAACATCCGAGTCTAGTCAATCGTCCGCATCCCAAACATCATCAGCAATCTCTAAAGCTACAACAGAGAGCACCGTCGAGCCGACACAGGGCACTTCCTCAGCACCGAGTGACACCCCCATAGAACAGAGCTCCTCATCCTCTGATAGTCACTCAACTAATCTAGGCGGCATCATCGGAGGCGTTATTGGAGGACTTGTCGTGATCTGTGGCACTATAATCGCAGTCATTTTACTGCGGAGGAACCGAAGTAAAGGCACCAAAGAGACCATGTCAGAGCAAGATCCACACAAACATCTACCTGCAACTCAGAATGAAGTTAAAGAGCTGCAAGAGTTGGGAGGCGCGAGTATACAAGAAATGCCAGCAGATACGTATGATGGTCGTCGGAGCCCGGTGGAGTTGGCTGCTTAGTTAACCTTCGAAGGATAGAATGCCGTAAAGAGTACAATCACCAGCATGTAGACAGTGTAGTTTTGTCGGTGTTGATACAACGTATAGCCTTGGGCTCTTATATTCATAGATTTCGTCATGAAATTTAATCCTACTACATATCGCTCATATCGTCATTACTTAATCTTCCTTGTACCAGATCTTCTTAGTTGAGTGGCCCTCCAGCACCCCCTTGAACCTCATCCCCATTTCCCTCATCGCATCGTCCTCACAGCTCTCCCATTTGTTCATCAACTCTCTCACCTCCTCGACAATCTTTTGGTCTTGTGAATCCTTGACCTTACTAAGCATGAGTCCTATGATCTCCAAGCACAGATAATCTCTAAGTCTCGGCTGGTCGTCCGTTGACGTAAGTTCATAATCTTGCACTTCTGCCAACTTCAATGCAAGACGGCCAAACGACTGGCTGATAGGCCAGTAGTCCAGTTCTTCCTTGAGCTTCTGAAAATCTATGTGATAAGGATGATACGGGCGGCCTGCAAGGCCTTCGACCAACCCGTAGAGCTCTGATACGAATGTTGCCTCTTCTTCGCCCGTTGCATTGGAAAGGGGAACCGGTAAAGTCTTCAGACTCAGGCGGAACACGCTGGGCATCAAGCGAGGTTCAGCCTTCTTGTCGCGTATACGTGTTTGAAGCTCTTCCGTCCTCGATATCATCTCTCTAATAGTAGGAAGGCAATTCTCCCGCCAGCTCTCCCACTGCTGTCGCTTATTGAAGCGCCCCGAGCACAGTCTCTCGGCCAATGTCCCGACCATGCTCGCGTTACCAATCTTTAGTAATCGATCCGTGTACTCGATTAAGAAGGACCGAAGTAAAGATATGGAAACTCCGTTACCTGGCAACTTGGTTTCAAGCTCACTAGGAGTGCTCTGCATCACGGTGGCGGCATGCATGATACCGTACTTGTACGAATCACGACCGGGATTCTTGAACAGCGACAGCCAGTGCTTTCCCGCTTTAGAATTGACTAAATCGCGGTTTTCTGTCACAGCAGTTGTGATGCGGGCTATTCCAGGTGGCGGGTCGATGTTGACGAGTGCGGCGGAACGGACCATGTTAAAGACCGATATAGGGGTGTAGGGCATCAGCTGCCTGAAGAGCGAGGATAGCATGTCTATGTGGACTGGCAGATGGGGCAGTCCCTCGTGGTTATCTAGAGTGAAGTTGTTCTTAGCCAAGAAGAGCTTCAACCAGCGATTGTTGTTAAGAGCCGATTGCTCCATCGCGTCCATGACGAGCTGCGCAAGTCGTGCTTTATCTTGGTCATTCAGCCTTGCGTGATGCACTTTCTCGATCAACAACTCAAGGAGTGGAGTCTCGTCTCCCACGACAGGAAGGTTAGAGTCCTTTGATAAGGCAGCGTCCCAATCGGCGCCAGTTAGACCACGGCGCTCATTGAGCTGTGCGGCAGCAGGGACAACATACTCCTCAAGGGAATCGAGAATACGTTTCCGCAAGTTCGGAGGACAGGTTGACTCCTCCATGACGGCAAAGAGACTTCGAGTGATGGTGATACGGATATCAATGTGTCGAGCCTCGGCTAGCAAGCCAGTGAGGATGTCGCAGGATGAAGAAGCGTCAACAAAGAGGTTATGCTGCAAAAGCTGGGCTAGCATTTTGACAGTCGTGACCTTGATTGACGGCCCCTGTGGTTTGCTGGGTTCTTTCGAAGTCTCTGTCTCCTTGGTTGATTCCTTTGTGATTTTCTCTGCCTCTTCTCTAGCGTCTGTATTCTGGTTCTGCTCCCTCATCTTCTCCTTCATAGCACTAGCCATGGTGTGCAGTACTTCCCTTGCGGCCTTCGATGGAAGTATCGATAGGAATCCTATATTGAGAAGATGGCGATGCCACGAAGAACTCTCTTGAGCGCCCTCACTGTCCAAGATAAGGTCACGAATAAAAGGACAAGCCAGAGATGGCTGGTCGCTCTTGGCCAGACGGTCGATGATAAAGACGATATCCTGCATTTGGGCACGTATCGCTTCAGAGCCCAACCGTGCTCTCATCTGATCAATAAGGAATCGTGCCAGCTCTGCGAGCAAGGGAGGTGATAGAGGTGTGTTTGCAAGCATCCGATAGACATATATACCCTTCACAACGTCTCGGTTTGATCCAGATGCCAGGGAGTTGAACAGTGACTTTCCACGAGTCTCCAAAGCTGGTTTGCGGATAATAGCACCAGCGTCGATGAGCACGTCCGTCGTAGGTTTCCAAACGACGTCCATCATGTTCCTTTGGCAATTTTCAAGGTGAGATTCGGAGCATTTTGTGAGATTCTTGAAGAAGGGACCCAATTTGCTCAAACGTTGTTTCGCCACAGCCTCGACGAGATCAAACAACCAAGCCCAATTTTGGGGCTTGAATCCGGGCTCTCCGACGGCCATGGGAACTGTCTCAACTATATTGATTAGGATCTGGTTTGAGAGGTCGATGTCTTGCTTGACCACTGATGACGTGAACGAAACCGCAGATTCAGGCGACTCAACCTGAACATCCGGCATGGCACCCAGAAGCGCCTCGATCTCGTCAGTCCTGAACACCTGCGCGGTGAATAAGGCCATGCTTGCCACAGGATCCTTGGTAAAGCGTTGTGCCCAAGTGATAGTATCGTTCAGAGTCTCCAGATCTCCAGCAGCCACACAGAGGTGAATTGCCTTCCTCGCCCAATAAGCTCTGTCCACGGCCTCGCGCGACTGTTGAGCATTGACCCTTCTTTCACTTATAAGAACGCGAGCGCGCTCAAGCCATCCTTGGTGCTCATCCTGCGTCTTGGACCTGCGGATCAGTAAGGCCCGGGTGATCTCGACATCTCCCAAGCCGCTGTATTTGTGGTTTTCTTGAGTCTGTCTGAGCACCGTTCCGTCATGGCCTGCGTGCCCCAGAAAATCACTGCTTGGGAATAGTTTGTCTAGCTTCTCAAACAATCTCAAGGACTTTTTGAGGTCAATGGAGAAGAATAACTGGGATGGCCAAGTGTCTCCTTTGGGAGCCTGCTTCAGCCGAGCGAGATCTTGATCAGATTCGCCCTCAATATCAACCCGATAGTCTTTAAGATGCAGAAGTAAGAGGCGAAAGAACTCGTATCTCGCCTTCAGATCCAATTTCCGGGATACAAGTAGAGCTTCACGAATGGAATCCAGTGGTGTAACGTGGTTTTTCGATGCAGGAACCAGTTCAATCACTTGCACTAAGTAAGATTTGAACTGTTGCTTGCTCCCGGTGTCGCTAGACGCCTCGTACCATCGATTGACCGTGTACTGAAGTAGGCCGCCTTGTGAGAGGTTAACCTGCCCTGCAGCTGCCTCTTCATGTTTCTGGATACACTGCAGCACTAGGTGTAGGAACTTTTGACGTGTCTCGTCGTCGTATCTGCTCTTGAGAAGGCGCTTGAGCAAAGGCATGGCCACTTCATCGATCAGATCGGACGGGACGTGGGCCTTGCCCTCCTTGGCGAGCAATGTTGTTAGAATCTTCTCTGTAAATGGTATGTTGCCGCGAAAGAGTTTCCTCTGCTGCTGGAACCTCAAATTCTTGTCCTTGGAGAAGATCTCATCGAGGAACTTTCTCTCATGTTGGTCCCGGTGGCCGAGGAACAGACGCTTCTCCTGCGGAGGAGTCCATTTGATACTTCGATCTTTCTCATACTTTTGTACTATCTCAAGGTTACATGCCGGAACAATGTTTTGGTAAATGGCGTTCAAAGGTCTATCGTCTTCTCGTCCTTGGTAGAGTATTGTGACAAGCTCTCCCAGAGCTGTACGCCTCTGGTTTTGTAGTTTTTGAGCTGAAGCTGTGTGTCCTAAGCGTTTGCAAAGATCACGCAAGTCTCGGATGCTGAATTCAGCCATCAAGCTGGCCAGCCCAGAAGCTCCTCCTACAGCGTCCCATACTTGCTGGAAGCGGTCTTCCCGGCGCAAGGCTTTTGTAAATTGTGGGATGGCGTATTTGCGCTTCTTGGCGCTTTGCGTCTGGCGTAAGTCCTCAACGATCTTGGTTTCGTTGCGACGCGTCATTGCCGTTGATGTTTGTGGTGAGATTATGTTTCAGTAACAAGGCAGACCTGGGGATTGACGTCGCCTAAATATGTACCTGCGATTGTAAGCCACAGGTCAAGCAAGTCAGCAATCCTCAGGCGGAAATCGTCATGGCGTCACCAAAAGGGAAACCACCGAGGCCCTCGTAAATGCATTGAGGACTAAAAGATAGATTTTTCAAATAAGCCAATGAATGTTTTCCTTCATACTCAAGCGAGTAGGTCGTCTCATCCTACTGATATCATCCGCGTTGCATGGCTCCACTTGATCGACCGGCGTATGACTGATAGCCCGAGTGGAGTTGAGCTTCAATATGTGGATGCAGTATGCATTTACAGCAGTTCCTCTATATGTCCCTTTAATATACTTTCTCTTATTCCATGAAGCAACGATTGACTCCGGTAATCCATTTATCACTGCTGGTCGATATTTTAAGTTCTGTGGTCGTCTTGGTGAGCCATCGGCACCGCCAGGTGTATGATGTATCTAGCTTGGCTTTGCGTCGTATGGCAAAACTGACCTATAATCCAATTCAACTCTTATTGAGCTAGACGAGTTATTTACTCTAATAGTTCCATTCTCTACTTCTAATTGTCATAATTTGTGATGTTACGCAGGAACGCAAATCATTGGGTGATTCCTATCCTAGGTGTCACCCACATCTTTCATTGTTATGTTGTATATCTCTTATTCTTTGACTGGTAAACCTGCTTGGGAAACATAAATACGTATGATAGGTGATTTCTGAAGTACTGAGTGTGTTACAGGAGCAGAAGATTGGCCATCACAATCGTGAAGCAAACACGTCAACTAGCAAGCCAAGCATATCACGTATCAACAAAGGGGCAATTTAATTGCCAATCATGTTAAGTTTATTGGGGCTCTACAATTCTATTCGTTCAGTTCAGAATAATGTAGATGAACAAAGGCCAGTGTTTGGCCCTTGGCAATGCTGATATCAATCGCAAACTCAAGACACATATAACAAACTGCCAAACAGCTGCCTGCAACTCTCACAGCACTCCCTGCATAAGGTATTAGAAACCAAAGGCCTGTGATTCACGCAGATAAATAGGTCTTAGCATTTCCCAAATCAGAACACGCACCTCATCGCACTCAACTCTTTTCATTCAGCGCTCACAGATTTTTCTACCACATCATCTCACCACCATGACAACCACGGTAAACTGGACCGACGGGTACGAAAGTGTTGAGGATGATGACATCGGTTGTTGGCAAACTGGCTGGAGTAAAGCTGAGGAGTTAAGCGAAGGTAAGCTCTCCTCATCACCGCCATCTGTGGCACTATTTGCTGATCAAAAAATCCAGAAGAGGTCATGGACGGTGTAGGGGAGATCTGCCAGGTCAGGGATGCCTTTGCCAAGCTGGATATAGATGGCTCATTCATGACTTGGCTCGACGAGAAGCCCTTCGGGGAAGACGAAGAGAAGATTCGCAAGGCCAAGCGCGTTCGCGATACCTATGCCGTCGTCTGCGGTCACTACCCACTCCCAGATGGCACTTGGGAAGTCCGAAAGATCATCATCAACAACGTCGCCTTGAAGTCTGCACTCTGTTCAGTGTTCAACGACTATCCTGGTGTTGATTGCAACACCTCCACCCTGAAGTTCACGAAACCTTTTGTGCCTCTGGTTCACCGCTGGAAGCAGCTATGCAAGTTGGCAACTAAGGAGATTGGATCGGAGGTCCAGCAGACCATGAGTCTTTTTGTGGGAATGCTCAAGCGTGAGCTACGAGACACGCTCAAGAAACTCAAAACAATCAAGGCTACTGGATATGTCTCTTTTGAAGACCTGCCGCTAGCTTTCGAGCCTGGGCAACTCATCATTCGCTTCCGACCTCAGGTGGCTGCGGGCATTTTCCGCAATCTCTCCTTGAGCCCTGTCGGCTACACGGTTAATGTCGATCAAGTCATGTGGAATGGATACGAGTATGGCGTTGTTCAGATGACTTGGAGCGTGAATTTCTTTGAAGATTCCTGCCGTCTCGCTGAACTCGATGTCCATCCCTGCTGGGCCTGCTCCGAACATGCTGCCAATGATGTGCGATCAGCCCTGATCAAGCGTGGTCGCAAGTACGAGGAGTTACGAGGCAAACATCTCCAGTTTCATGTCGGAGTCACTCAAGTGTCACGAGACGAAAACTCTTGGGAATATCGCCCGCCTATCGAAGTGGTAAGTTTTGAAGAGCATCCAAAACACATTGTCGTGCTAACAAACGATGCAGTCAGAGGGACGGGTTATTGTAGATGCGGCTGGCTACCACGAGCTCGAGAGGGTGCCGACAACCAATGTCAATTTCTTGTCATCCCTCAAAACCAGAAGCACATCGATCACAGATGTGAAGCATACCAAGAACATCGCCACTCCTGGACCCCAGAAGTCTCAGAACAACCACGACCAAAAGAACGGGACAGCACAAGATTTGGTGTCCCTTACGGATGAGCAGTGCATGTTGACTGTCTCTACCGTGAAGTGCTTTGCGCTCGACAAGAAGGTGTGGTGTAAGTTCAAGTCTTAGAAATATTTGCGCTCTAGGTTCTGACACCCTTGTAACAGGTAACATGGAAGTCGACCATCTTGTTGACATCAAGTGGAATTCCCAGGCTTTCGAGAAGCTCGTCCTAGACGAGTCGGAGAAAAGACTGGTGCTTGGATTCGTGGGCGCGAACAAAGGCGGACAGCTGGAGGATTTCGATGACTTTGTTGATGGCAAAGGTTGGCCCCCTCAAGCTTGCGAGTGACAGTAGGCTGACAATCACTACAGGAAAGGGTCTCATCTTACTTCTGTGCGGTCCACCCGGTACCGGAAAGACCTTGACAGCAGAGTCTGGTTCGTTGTATTCGTGTCTATCAACTACAAACCATTGCTAAATCTATCTTAGTTTCAGAGAATCTGGAGCGTCCCCTCTACCGCCTCGACGCTTCCGACCTTGGGTTGAACACTCACGACCTGGAGCACCGTCTTCGTCTAGCTCTTAACCGTTGTGCTCGCTGGGACGCCATCCTCCTGCTGGATGAGGCAGACGTGTTTCTTGAGACGCGCTCTAGCAGCAACCTTGTGCAGAACGAGCTGACTTCAAGTAAGTTATTACCTTACTTAATTATCACAGCCCCTTCTCACATCGCTGTCTAGTCTTTCTTCGTCTTCTGGAATACTACAAAGGCGTTATGATCCTCACGACAAATCGATTCCCTGCCATCGACCCTGCGTTCGAGTCGCGAATCGACATCGCCCTCACTTTCAAAGACCACGATGCAGCATCGCGAGCTAAGATTTGGTACAACTTTCTCGTCAGAGAGGACACTACCCTGGCTGATGACAGTGCTGCCATTGAGAAGCTGGCCGGGTTGCCTCTGAACGGTCGCCAGATCAAGAGCGCCGTCAAGACAGCTCGGATTCTTGCTGCCAGTGAGAACATTCCCCTTGGCATCGACCATCTGCAGATTGTGGTGGATATGCGAATCAAGGCGCTTCAACTGCTCAGCTGAGCGCCAGTGGCCGAGGCCAGACACATGTTATCATTGAGATAACGCTATTGCCCTTAGTGATTGGGACTGATATTGCATACTAGTAGCTGAGAAGATAGCTCGAGGGCTGCCAAGATTGACTATGGTATGAACGCTAGATTGGGAAGCATGAACGAAAAAGATTCGCACGCATAGAGCGTGATGGTCTTCTTGGAATGGCACAACATGGCTCAAGGATAGTGGGTAAGGTATCTGCATGGGTACGCGTGAGCTACAGGTACTCAAACAGACAAATTGGCTTTAAGAGTCATAGATTAGGGTCTCAATAAGTGACATACGTCGTCAATGTGAAGAGTAATAGGGTTCGTAATCATTCAGGTGCCATCATCATCTAATTGTACAATTATTTATTTGCTGTCGCTCATTCATAACAGCGCCCATTTTCCAGGTGTTTACAGCTTAAGCACCAAACTTCTTGTCCTTGTCCTCAACGAAGAACTCATTGCCCGTGGTGGTCTTGTACTTGTCGCGGATGAAATCGGAGATAGCCTCGTCCTTGGCCTGCTCGGTGGCGCTCTCGTTGTTCTGGGCACCCTGACCGAGGACATTTTCTTGAACGTAGTCGACGGCTGTGAAACATTTGTTAGTATAACTTCATTAATCTGGAGTGAATGACAATTAGTTACCCTTGTCAAGAGCGTCTTCGTTCTTCTCGCCCTGTGCACCACCGCCGGCCATGCCGTTGATCTTGTCCATGAAGCCACCGCCAGCCTCGGGAGGAGCCTGCTGGTTCTGGGCCTGGTCGGCGTTGTTGTTGTTGTTGTTACCGCCGGTGAGGTTCTTGACGAAATCCATGATGAAGTGTGGAGGGGTTTGTTTTTGTGGTGTTTTTGGTTTGTAGGATGATGAGTATGAGATGGAAGAAGAACGATTCTAGCTCAGAAATGGAAGACGTCTTGCCTTATATAAGATCGGTGATTACGCAACACATCATCACGGGAAGGACCAACACAAGCGTGAATCCTTGATTCACTTAAGGCAAGATCTGTGACGCAACTAAAACAAGGATACCGGGTACTGAGCTTGTGAGACGCGCCAATCCTTTGACCCTTTAACAGCTGAAAATGATGCTAAGTGACGTTGACGTCGCTCGACATTGGTGGAAGCTCCAGCTAACGTTACAGGGATCGATAACCTAAGATAAGGTGCGGCGATAGCCCCAAAGCTTAAGCTTGGAAGCTCGCGTGCCAAGTTTTGCAGTGGGCTAGACCACTGGAATGGTACCTACTGAACCACTGCGGGGAAAGTGAAAGTCCGGACCTTGTCTTCTGTCACCTAGATAGTCATTGGATCTTTGGCAAATATGGAATGTTCGGTTGTCAGATGATAGGTCAATTATTTTCGTCATATTTGTAACCCAAGGCACTACGAAGGAAGAGCAAAGTTTCCGCCATTCCAGATTGCTCCTCTCTCTCCGAGAGCGGAGGCAGACTGGCTGCCCACTGAGCCGCGGGGTAATTGAGCTAAGAGCTCACCACCAAGCTTGTACTGGCGATGATATCACTAGCAGTGCACAGGAGAGGCAAGATGAATGCAATCTTTTTTTAAGCAATTAATTTACAAGCAACTATCGTGAAACCTCGTCCCCCACCACCATCCTCATCAAATGTGCAGCTCTGCTGCTGGGTATCTCTCGTAATCGTCAGCACCGTTTTTTGTAGTCGTTTTGAAATCATCTTGTGATCGTCGTCATTGTTTTCGTAGCTCGTCAGTCCATAGACTCATCAGTCATTGCCGTGAATCGTAATCAGAGTCGAGTGTACATGCCGTCGGCGTCAATGACAGCCCGGCATCGCTGGGACATGCCCTCAATCAGCTCTTGCATGTAGTCCTTGGAGATGTCAATCCAAGCCTTGAGCAGAACAGCCTTGGCTTGGAAATCGGCGGCTTCGCCAAAGAGGGTGGTGTTGTTGTCAGCTGCGAGGGCGGCCTTCATGGCGTTGAACATGTCAGTGATAGGGTTGAGGTCGGGTGAAGCAGGAGGCAGTTGCAAGATAGGCATGTGTCGTGCTCGAAGCTCGCTTGCAGTAGCGACGGCGTGAAGAGGGAAGTCGGCCTGCATAGCAAACTGAGCAGTTGACTGATGACGGTCAAGCCACTGGCGGAAGGCGGGAATGCACTTGCGATGGTAGGATTTGGGGCCGAGAGGGCCATACTTCTGGTTGTCGTAGTCGTCCCAGGAAGCCAGAGGGCCCTTGCCATGGCTACCTGAGAAGTTGCCGCGGAACCAGATGCTGACCTGGCCCGATGGGGCGACGGCTTCGTCGACGATGCAGTCGAAGTTGGATTCCTCGTCAGATTTGCGAGTAACCAAGACTTCTTGGGGGTTCCTGACGCAAATTTTAGTTTCGGCAGACCAGAGAACACTGTTCCACTGGTCGACACTCCAATTGACGTGCTTGAGGGCAAAGGCGAGGCGGAGCTGGCGTGTCTGCTCGTCAATTCTTGGACGTATGACAGCTGGGTACTGCTTGTAACCTTGTCGGCCGAGAGCATGGCGGACAGCTACCTCGGTGCATTGCCATCCCATAGTAGCAGGAATTTGGGCGAGGGAGAAGCGTCGGCCATGTGGGGAGGACTTGACGAACTGAACCAGTTCTCGGACTTGAGTCTTGGAGAGGGTTGAGGTTCGGATGGGATGGGGAGGAGAAGGGGAGGTGCGAATAAGGGCATGGACACTAGCCCGAGTAGGCTGTACATATCTGATGAGGTCGATGACAGCCACGTTGGACTCTTCATTGTGTAGGGATTGGGTGTTAACTCGTGGGGTGGGAGAAGGACGCTGGGCAAAGCTTTGAAGTTGCTGGATCTGGTGAATCTGGTGATTCTGCTTGAGGTTGCGCACAAGCTGAGGCGACTGGCCTACAGCAGGAGTATTGTTGCCATGGAACTCGAGGATCGTGTCCCTGAGAGCGCTGATGTGATCATTGTTCTTGACCTGGATGGTTTGAAGCTGAGCTTGCTGCTGTTGCAGAGCTTCAATGGTTTGTCGAACAGCCTGCAAGGCCATTGTGACGATGACTTGAAGGTGAATGAACGGTGATTTTGGGTAGTAGATGGGGGATTATCAATGCAGAGCAATTGTAAAGTGAATGCAAAGTGAATGCAGAAGACAATGGTGTTGTAGATGAAGAGCGAGGATGCAATGAAAGGGCAATGAGCTCGATTGTAAAGTGGTTGCAGTATTTGTGGGGGAGGTGTGAGATTAGGGCAAAGATGCAACATTGGCCAATGAAACGTCGAGATAGCCCTGGACAATGGACGTCCAGGCGGGCTCAATAGCACGACCCCGCACCCATTAAAGGAAAAGCGTGGTGAGAAATTGACCCGTGGCGCAGTGAGTCTGTGGCTTTAACGCATCCATTTTTGCTGGCCGGTTGACTCAAGCTTGGGGTGGGGCGCGTCCCGTAAGGCAAGGTGGGCTGTGAGTCGCTATGACGCATCGTGTCGACTGGTGAGGGCGATTGAAAAAGTTCAAGTATCGCGACAGAGCCACCAACTGGGGACGGCTGCAATTCTCCATCATAGCTCTTCCTTCGCAGTACACACTAGTGAAATCGTAGCAATGGCTAAGGCAAACGAGGATCTGCTTCGGCGGCCGTTGTATGGTGAGTTGCTCTCCAAAACGACATGTCCAAGAGTCGCAAAGTGCTGACATATCGCAAGTCTACGATCTGCCCGCCGAGGTCTTAGACACTCTAGTGCTCAAGGCTGATGCCGACGCTGAAGCTGAAGCTATCGCTGCCGCCGAATCCGCGAACTCATCCCCCTCCAAGAGTCCCTCCGCGTCTGATACCAACCTCGTCGGTACCCAAGCTTGCTCTCTCTGCGGTCTCACATTCACAACAGTGATCGACCAGCGTGGACATCTCAAGTCTGATTTGCATCATTACAACCTCAAGCAGAAGCTGAGAGGGCAAAAAGCTGTGTCGGAGGGAGAGTTCGAGAAGCTAGTGGGAGACCTAGACGAGTCATTGTCAGGTTCAGATTCAGACGAGTCAGAAGAGGAAGAGGATGATAGCCGACAAGAATCAACACTTACTGCACTTCTCAAGCGACAGGCGAAGTTGGCAGATAAAGAGGGCGATGTCGATGGAGAGGAGGGCGGAGAGGAGACTGCAGGCAGACCAGGTCGTGGCAAGCCTCCTCTGATCTGGTTCAGCTCTCCTGTGCTCCCAGAAAAGACCTATTTTGGCATGTATCGTGCCATCATGACAGGCGAGGAACAAAGAAATCAGGACTTAGTCGAGGTGTTGAGGAAGAAGCAGGTCGAGCCTATCTCAATTCCCAAGATCCCCAAAGAAGGCGGCGAGTTGCCGGAGGTTGCCTACAAGGGCCCTCACATCTTCCTTTGCATGATCGGAGGTGGCCACTTTGCAGCCATGGTTGTATCTCTCGCCCCACGGCCCAACAAGAGCGGAACGACCATGAACCGAGAGGCGACGGTGTTGGCTCACAAGACCTTCCATCGATACACCACACGACGAAAGCAGGGCGGCTCTCAATCGGCGAACGATAACGCCAAGGGTGCCGCTCACTCAGCTGGTTCGAGTTTGCGACGATACAACGAGCAGGCGTTGGTGGAGGATGTGAGAAATCTGCTCCAAGACTGGAAGGCCCTCATCGATACATCAGAGCTGCTCTTTATCCGAGCGACTGGTGTGACAAATCGAAGAACGCTGTACGGCCCCTATGAGGGTCAAGTGTTGAAGCACAATGATACTCGACTACGAGGTTTCCCTTTTAGCACGCGTCGAGCCACACAGAACGAGCTGATGCGATCTTTTATCGAGTTGACAAGACTCAAGGTCCGCGAGATCGACCCTGTACAAGAAATTAAGAAGGAGGAGTCTGCGACTCCAACAAAGACCACTTCCAAGCCCTCAAAACCCAAGCTGTCAGAGGAGGAAGAGACAGCTTTACTACACACATCCCAACTACAGGCCTTTGTACGAAGATCAAAAGTCCCCGCGCTACTTTCCTACCTCAAGAATAACAACGTCACACCTGACTTCGAGTTTCAGCCCCTGGAGCAAAACTATCACGCACCACGACCACTTCACCTCGCTGCCGCCCAAAATGCTGCACCACTAGTGCTGGGTCTCCTAGTTCGCGGCGGTGCAGATCCTACTATCAAGAACAATGAAGGCAAGACACCTTTCGAACTCGCTGGCGAACGCTCAACGCGCGATGCCTTCCGTGTCGCCCGTTCTGAACTTGGTGAAGCCAAGTGGTCCTGGGACGAAGCCAAGATACCATCCCCCATGACGAAAGCCGAAGCCGACAAGCGTGACGAGCGGGAGAGGAAGGAAGCCACCGATAAGGAGACCGAGCGTCGGCGTGCTGAAGAAGAGAGATTACGGAGTGAAGGGCCCAAGGCCCCAGAAGGACGCAAGCAAAAAGGAAATACCCTGTCGGCAGGACTTAAGCAGACACCTCAAGAGAAGCGAGAGGCAGAGGCAAGAGGCTTGACGCCTGAGATGAGGATGAGATTGGAGCGTGAGCGAAGAGCGAGGGCTGCAGAAGAAAGGATAAAGAAGATGCAGGGTGGCGGATGAGCTAAAGCATCACTGATAGATAAACAGGCGTAAGCGAATAGACCATGTCGTTGGCATTTTATTTCACCATAAATAATTCAGTCCTTTATTCAAAATAATCTGGCTGAGAAGAGTGCATTACAGCTTTTGTCCAGAGTGACAGAACAGCTGTACCATACATCACGACTCATGGCTACATTTTTGACGAACACCAGCATCATGACCAATGGACAAAACTTCACTTAGAAACGGAGTAATTTTACAGGACAAGCGCAAGCGAAAAAGTTTAGTAGCATTGCTTACAGCCAGAAGAACCTAGAAGACCAGCTTCATCTCATGTCTACTGAATGACTTACCATGCCCGAACTCCTAATACCTACCCTGAACGCCAATGCCACCTTCAACGAAAAAGGAATGTCTAGCCACCAGTTCTACTTCTTCTCTTCAATATCAAGATCCATCGGATCTTCATGATGATCCACAGCCTCTCCCTGCTGCTCCTGCTGCTCCTCGTCGTTGACCTCCTCGACAAGCCCAACGCCCCCCTCTCTTAGAACAAGTAGATCAAATTCGTGTAGACAAGTGGCCAACCACTGCCCATGCACAGAATCCTCAATCTGCACAAGCACTCTCGGTCCGTTGACCATGACTAGTTCCATAGGCGGTATATCAAGCCATTGCACAGGAGGAATAAAGGCGGTGTCCTCAAGTCCTCCCGCGGTGGCAAGATACACCTCCACGAATCCATTGTCATGGTGGATCTTGACCCGTACGGTTAGATCACGCGAGGTGTTGGGCAGGATTGGCTCAGTAGAATGAACGGTGTACACACCGCCTGCGTTCCAGGGTCGATGCTCAATGAGATGAGTTCTCTTGGGGATCTCAAGGGGTCGGAGGAAGCGGGAGAGAACGTTGATGACGAACCGGCATTCTTCATCCTTCCAGGTCAGAATCACGACTTCGTTAGACTTGACCTGAGGAGGAGTCTCGGTTTTAGTCGTCTCCTGAGTTTTGGTGGCCTCCTTGGCGTCCTCGAAATGAACTTGCTTAGACTTGGTCATTGTGTCGTTCGGATGTTACTTACCTGATGTTTAGGTTTCCTGATATAGAGTCTTTGGCTTGTGGTGTTGATGGTCGCTGATATTGGCCCGTAACCAATTTTAGTCAATAAAATGCCAGTCTTGGGCGCTGTGAAAAGGATACACCTTGATGATAGCGAACAAAAAATTCGGGATCATTCAGAGCGTCCAAGAAGGAATATTTATACAGTCCTCTCTCCACGGCCGACGCATTTCCCTCGCCCAAATCCCATCCGTGTTCAAATTGGAAAAATTAGACGACATCTGTTCAGTCCGTGATTCTCTGCTCTTTTTCATGAACAACCCGCATCTTCTGCAAAGAACACTGATTCACTGAACAGCCCAGTGTAACCATGGCTTCTACTCACAGACGTCCTGGCCTCCCATGAGTTCGACAGATAATCATTGAGCAAACTTCAGCGTCAGTGAATCAACATTGAATTTTGCTATAAGAACCCAAGAAAATCGCCCAGAGAGGATGAAGAAACATCGTTATTTATCTATACACATAAGTCTCATCTGCACATATAACCTTCATCTAGACACGTAACTCCCATCCATACACATAAACATCTTATCTTGTCTATACAAACTAGGGGCATACCCTCATCGCAAGGTATTCACCTCTGATCTTTCTTCTGAAAGACCCTGTAGACTAAAGCCCTATAGAGGCAACATCCAACAATGCCAACGTGCCGTTACTGTCGCCGCAACTTCTCGGGTGCTGCAAAAGTGTGTCATTGTTAGAGACTTGATACACCAGAGACGATGCTAGAAGAAGAGGCGCAGGAGCCACAGGAGGAGACGACGACGGGCGCCTCACAGAGCAGAGATCAGTCTCATGCTGTGGTCAAGGGAGCGCAATCCGCCAAGCTGTCGGAGACCGGGAGGAAGTGGATGTGTCTGTTCAAGCCAGTGACGTAATTGAACAAGACGACGATCTAGTGTTCAGTTTCTCGACGTCTTCAAGATGTTGCATTCCGTGACAGATGAGGTGCATATGAGGCAAGGTCATTATCCAGGCATTTGGGGAATACGAACAATGTCCCTGAAGAATTAAGGCCCAGGATGTCATTAATAAAGTCTGGAAAATGATAATGTCACACGTAAAATCTCCACTGTGCTGTCTTGTCTGGTCAAGTTCTGTCCTGTGAGTTGGGAACTCATTTGTCCATGCCACGCAGGGTACACTTGTATCTTGTGGTTAAGGGCGATCTTGTGGGAACGAACAATCGGTACATGGTGTCGCTTGCTACTATATTCCAATTTTCATATCCATCGGATCGCAGCTTGGCTTAAACAGATGGATGGTCGGAATTAACATCCCCCGATAGTTTCGAACACAGACTCTTATCGAGGTTGCAAAACATTTCATAGAACATAGTTGGGATGCGCCAGAACACGCCCTTTGTTTGTTTTAATCCCTGATCAATACCTGGATTTTCGCTATCTTCTGAGCCATTCTTTGACCCTAGATATGATGTTTCGACCAGACAATCTGCCAGATATAAACCTCATTTGTTCATCTCATCCCTAAGGCCTTGAGAACACGTTATTAGAACAAGTCTAGCGATAAAGATTCATATGCCATAAGCTTGAACCCGTCTAGTAGACAAGACTGAGAGAGGCCTCAAGTCGCCTCCAGGCCTCCCAGAGCCAAGATCCAGCCAGGTAGGTCAGTAGATAATCGGCACTCTGCCTAGCTTTAGGATAAGTTGCTATAATAATTAAAGCATGTTAATACTAAAGATATCCGAAAGTGCTTAAATTGTTTTGTCACCTTTTGCCTAAAGTTAGGCAGAGTGCTGATTATTTCGCGGGCCGTCTGCCAGCGTAAGGTAGGTAACAAAGGATGGTCCAAGGAGGCCGTCAACAGTCGCATCAACTACACACAGTCCACCTGGGCCAATATCCATGCCCTTATCTGGCCTATATGCAGATCGCTCAACACAGGTATTTCGTTATTGCAATTGCCGACATCAAGACATTTCGCCTCTGTCGGCAGGCTTGAGCCGGCGTTTGACCACTGCGGCTCTCTCCAGCCCCGACGTTTCGCATAAGACAGCCAAAAGGCCAATGCGTTTTTGGGTGCTTAGCATCTGGAGGAGAAGTGGGCAACACGGGGTTTATGTGCTCAATTCAGAACTATCGCTGGTGAAACTGTCCCCAGTCGGCATCTTGAACAGACCGCAGAGTAAGCATGGCGGCACTGGTTTGTTTCTGATATGATTCCCATGCCCACCTTCGAGCGTATCGCGTATTATGGTTAGTAGGTTATATCCCACCGACTCATCCAACGAGAGATTCGGGTTCGTTTAGTCATACGCGGACAGAGCTCCGACTATCTCAGCTCACGGTGGAATTCTTGACGTGTGAATGAACACTTGACCCCCGCTGTTTATTGTGGGAGAGGCCAGGTTGGATAAGTCACGCAAGAATTCCACCACTCAGCTCGGCACAGGCATAAAGAAATGGAAGCTTCCATGGTTCACAGCCACCTCCTGGCTACCTAAACGGGCAACCCTATCGGGCTGCTTCAGGTCTGCACCACCCAATGCAGCATCACCTCCGCTCCTCGGTTGGGTGCCACCCGGACGACAAATGCAGGTACCGTACCCTGTTGGACCTCGTAGGGTCAACGGTCGGGCGGGAAAATGTTTTCATAGGCAGCTCCGAGTCCCCTGAGGAAGGCCGAGAACTCATCTTGGGACCCATGCAAGTGCAAGTAGGCGAAAACTGATATCTTCAACCAACGGAAATGCAACAGCAGACGCACATACGATTCCTTGTTATCCCAACGTAATAACGTCCTCTAGTCTAGTGTGAGCTCCAAAGAAAAATTCCGGCTTCTGTAAGGCGAGTCAGTCAGTCAGTCAGCTCGACCTGATCTAGGTAATAATCCTTGAAAGGGCCGGAGGCCAAAGGACAACGCTTGCACAGCGACGATCAGTGGAGTTTTTTTGGTGGAAGCTAGATCGACCTGAATGAGAAATCCACTGTCTAATCGATCGTAGATGAAGTGACTGACGATCAGCATATCGTTGCAAAGCTAGACTAAGTATATCTCACGGGTTAAGGCGGGAAGCTCAATAAACAAATGCCTATCTTAAAAACGTACGAGAGGCTTGACAACCTCGTCGCATTAGACAGCTCGTTCAGGCCGACTCTCCGAGATTGTTTCCTGGATGTTGGCCGTTAGTTGATCTGCATCACTAGGCAAAGCAAGAATTATGTCACATCACCGTTAAAAAGTAAGAAGAGAAAACAGTCACCGTTTGTGTAGTGCAACATCAAACTAGATGCCGCTTTTGGCAGATCGAGGGTTTCAACCAACCCGCCATGGCCGTAACTCGAAACGCGGAACGACCAGAAAGGAGACGCTAAAGTAAACCCAGAAGCACTCACTCCTTCGACTAGTCCCAGTCGGGAGATCCCTGACAGGTCCAGGGGAACAGCGTTGTAACGCTGCATCATTTTGACTTCAGGGGTCCACTGAGCATCGTTACATTCGATCATGGTTCGACCTTCTTCCGCGAGCCTGGGCTCTAAGCGACTGAACGTGGCAGCCCGAACAAAAAAGATGATCCCTGTGATCAAAACGAAACGACAACGGCGACGATCCATTACCGACATGGTTTTCCACATGTTATCGGACGGATTATCGCGTCGAGACTCCAGAATGGATTCAAATCAGAGATTAACTTGAACCATTTTTGGAACACCGAAATTTGCCGGCGCCTAGATGGGAGATTGTCCTTATCGAGAAATGCCATCAGGAAATCCCTTTTACGCTAAACAAGAGGCGTTCAACGGGACCGCATGACCGTCAATTCGTGGCGTGCGGAGGCTGATGTTGACGGACGCCAAAGATGACGCGAACAAGCCACCGGGAGCTGCCCTCAATAGTTCCGCCATCGTTCGTGAGTATATTTTATAGTATAGAAATTGGGTTGTGGTTGGTCGTTGTATGTACATCTGAAAAGTGATCCTCGAATCTGACAGTCGTGAATAGCCAGTAATGGTAACGGACTGGTCGCAGCTTGATCGGAGAGCTCGCAAACCTCGGCCGACCTGGAAATTAATTCCGTTGGGTGGACCAGTTTGACCAAGATCCTCGATCATCATTGGAGGCGGATGGGTTGTAGGCTCCAGCTTCAGGTGAAAACAGGGCCACGGACGTTCATATGGATGGTTGCGCGCGGACTTGAAGGGATTACTCCAGCCATGCTCCTTTTTGTTTCGATTCCTCGATAGTAGACATGTTTGAGCTGAAACAGTTCGAAAAGGTAGGCAAGCACTGTGGGTAGCACGGTGGGTGGATTACCGACTAAGCATAGATTCAAGGTTGATTGACCAGAACTTTGTCATCGTATATATGCTTCAGATGTATTTTAGCACAGCGTTTAAATAAACGTTGTAGCATAAAATGAAGCTTAACCTAAGTTCTAGTTATATGCGTATCAGCTAGAACTTCATCAGCATCAAAGAAGGACTTGAGATCGTTGGTAACACTCGTTGCGAATCTAGATGCCAATCATTCATTAATTGTTCAAATCGTTCAAAGCTACCCGGGACCTATTATTCGAGATGAACCGGGATAGTTCACCACTTGCCCAGGAAAGCATCTCAAGCAGAATGGACTTGGAATCTACAACCCCAGCTTATTTCCCTTGCCATTCTTCTTTGGGATCTTTCGTCCAGAATAGGATCTATTCCAGTCGCGATGAGACGGATGAATTATCAATGGGCGTGATAGGGCTGGGTGACTGTGGTGTGGTGTCTCAGATTTGCAGCTTGACGGGCAATGATTGGCTGTCCTGATGTTGAAACAGACTAGGGCGCCTGTTCCTGAGACGTTTCTGGCGTCAAACACATCGATCCAGGGTCTGTCTCGCGGTGCCACTGGATGGTAACGCTAAGTGCTAAAAATGAGCACCATCCACTAAGAAATGGGGACGGAAGCTGGTCAAGCCCGGCAAGCCACTAAGACCCTTCGGCGCCGTCCCTTTTGGCTTTCTTTGGTCCGACAGCCATGGCGACGGAAGAATTGAGAGCCAATCGAATTGCGCTTGCGATTCGCTCCAGAAGACTGTCTCAGGTCTCTGTAAACCCATGTGGTAGATGTGCGTCGATTTTTGGCCGCTTACAAGCGCTGTAGCAAGCAGGTGAACACAGCGCGTAAGAGTCACAAATAACCGCACAGCATGAGAGACAACTCAAATAATGAAATTGAGTAGACTGTGTGATTCTAGTCGCTGTGTGACAATGAGAATTGCTTCTTGAGGGCATAAACCCATTGCAGACAAAGCATAAAGTACCGTGTCATTGAACTCCATCGGTCAGGCCATGGAGGATCCATGCAGATGCCAAGCTTGTCGTCTTTGGCCGTGTTAGCCAGATCCACGGACACGTCCCTCACGGACCTTGTCTGCATCCAAGTCCCTGTTTACCTACCTATGGCTTGCTTCCGTGTCTTTGGATCCCAGTCAAGTACGGTGGAAACGGTGGACATATGGGTTTGCCCTACAGTATCTCCGTTCTCCTATCGTTCGGCAGGAAAAGGGCCAACCCCTTGGTGTTTGTGGCGAGTCGTGGGCATATTGTAATTTCGTTTGACGTAGCAACCCGTCTTTGATTCATACTGACATGCTCTAGGTGTAAGGATTACCCAATCGTGATATCTTCGGAGGCCTACCGCAGATCCACGGACAGTAACGAGGTGCGAGGGTTCATCGCATGGCTGATGTTATTTTTAGGATTAGAGCATTAACGTTATTGTTGGCGAAGTATGTCAAAACCTACCGGCTTGCTGCTGGTAGGAGCTGTGATAGGTTTGGCCGGCGGATAGACAAAGAATACCTGCCATACATTGTTCCTGTCAGGTGTGCTAAGGTTTCGCCCGCGCTTCCTGCAAAAGCGGAAGCTCCAACGACACCTCCCACGACAAACCGTCGGTGGCTTGCAGTGGCTTTCTGGGGAAACAGCATCGGACGATGATGGCTTCCAACTAGGGGCAAATCCGCAACAGAGGCAAGTGCCCCAAACGACCAGCCCAGGGCCCCGAGGAAGCGCTGCAAGGCGATTGGTGGGCATGGTGGCCGTACCTGCAGAAGTGCTGAAGACTGGAGGGACGGGCATCGACGAGGCTCCACCACGATGGATCCCTTCCATGAGGGTCCTTAGTCTTAACGTGCTCTGATAAGGTGGCGGAGCGTTTCATTCATCACTTGCACTTGCCCATTCATAGACCTGAGTGATACCCAAGACAAAAGACGGCAGAGGCGGAAAGAACAACTCGCTCTCAAGAAGGAAAGGTGCAGAAACATTTGCCAAAGGTCCAAGACAGGGGCAAATGGGCCCCTTTTGATGCTGTAGGTTAGTTATGACAGGTACGATATAGCAATTGAGTACATCAGAACTGATTTGCAAGCCGTCAATCACTCACTGTAACGTGAGCGCAAATGCTTCCCGGTTGATCTTTGACTTTGATTCGATGTAAGAATTCTCAGTTGGTTAATTAACCGCTATCTCAGAGCGCAAGAGGCCTCACATTGAAGCGTAAATATTCCCGCCGTCACTAATCCCCCGCAATGACTGGCTAAACGCCCGCCTCCGTCAGTGGCTGAAAGCTCTGTTTCGCTTTTTGCCTACCCGGAGTCGCAAGAGGTGCTCAGCTAGGCACCGCCAATGCATGCAGTAGTGTCTCGGAATTTTAATCTGGACATGCATAATTGTTTATCACCTGGTATTGGCTGGCCTCCCACCATTTCCTCGAGCCAAGCGCCTTGACGATCAAAGGATACAGCGCGGGCGGTTGATGTGCAATGCAGCAACGGGCAGCTGAAGCAAGCCCTGTTCAGGGCATAAACAAAAGTTATGTCAACCTTTCTAAGAATACAACATCGGCAAGGCGAGTCAGGGCAAGGTGCACCTTCAAATCCATGGCCAGGCACAAGCATTGCATTGGCTACCGTCGATTTTGCCATGTGCATGGTGCCAGGAAGCTCTCCCATCAGTCCATTCACAGCCAAGACCTGAGAGAGATACACACCCCTGCACGTTGTTCGTTGTTCCAAGCATGTCAACGGATCATTGAGTTTGGGCCAGAGCCGCTGTTGGAGGACCCCTGTCAACGGTGGAGTAGCATCTGAGGCCCTGGAACCCTGTCACGGATACACACCCTGGTCCATTGTCCCTGAGCCGCCCTTGAACTGCGAACCTCACCGGAGAGCTTTGACGATGGATGGACCGCTGCACTCCTCAGGAGCCTTTTTCGAACCTCGAGCCGATACTCAACCTTGCTCGGATACCTACCAGGGGCTTCCATCGTCGGTGCTATCTCCACCGGCCATGGATCATGGAGGGGACCATCCATGTTTGGCACCAGATGCCGGACTGGCCGCCCTTTGCCCTCCGCTGGAGAAGGCGAGTGGCTGACCGACTGCCTCTTTCTCCGCCGTTTGGATAGATGGACTGACTGACTTCTGGATTAGTATATAGATGCATCTCATACCCGCCCATATCGACTCTTTCTTTTGGATCATCACTCACCTTTCTCTTTCCCTTTTTCCTTTACATCAAAGTTCTCTCTTTTGTTCTGGTGTCAAAGTCATTCGTTTCCTTTGACTCCGTTCTTAATATTTTGTTTTGCATATAACACACTCGCTACATACATACAACTAGTTATTATTACCACCAACCCGACAAATCATTCATCATGAAGGCTACCGTTGCCATTGTGGCCCTCGCCAGCCTTGGCGAGGTCTCCGCCCACGTAAGTATACATCTACTCCACAGATCTATACACAACTTACTTACATCTCTCTAGTGGGGTAACTGGCCTGAGGCCCCCAAGTACAGCCCTCCTCGCAGCGTCGACAACAAGTGTGAGCAGCACCAGAAGACCGGCTGGAAGTGGGATGACCTCCAGGTCGGAGGCTTTGAGAAGTACAACGGCTTCGATTTCAAGGGCTGGTCCTGCGGAACCGACAAGTCTAAGCGCGATCTCACTGGCCGACACTTTGGCAAGTCTATCAATGCCGAGTGTGGTTCCGTCAAGGAGGAGGCTCCCTCTTTCGGATGTGGCTCTGAGAGCAAGGAGAAGTCTTTCTCCCTGAAGAAGTTCCACGTCAAGCCCGAGTTTGACTGCCGTCTCGAGTTCCACTACGAGATGCCTGACGGCTCCAACTGTAAGCACCAGGCCGACTGCTCCAAGGACGGTACCGATGTCTACAACACCCAGTGTGGTGGTGCCAAGAAGGTCCACTTCGTCTACCCCAAGCAGCCCAACAAGCCCAAGGACAAGTGTAAGATTGAGGTTCCCGAGATCGACTTCGACTGTGACAAGCCCGAGCCTCCCAAGGAGCACCACACCAAGACCTTCCCTTACGGTGACAACACCAAGACCATCCCCTACGGAGGCGAGGAGACTCAGTCTTTCCCTGCTGGTGGCGAGACCACTCAGTCTTTCCCCTACGGCGGTGAGACCACCCAGACTTTCCCTGCTGGCGGCGAGACCACCTCTGCTCCCTACGGTGACAACACTGAGACCGTCCCTGCTGGTGAGGAGACCAAGACCAAGCCCGCTGGTGACAACACTGAGACTGTTCCCGCCGGTCAAACCACCTCTGGCTCTTCCGGCTCTGAGACCACCTCTGCTCCCGCTGGCGACAACACCGAGACCGTCCCTTACGGCGAGGAGACCAAGACTTTCCCCGCTGGTGAGGAGACCACCTCTGCTCCCTACGGTGACAACACTGAGACCGTCCCTGCTGGTGAGGAGACCAAGACCAAGCCCGCTGGTGACAACACTGAGACTGTTCCCGCCGGTCAAACCACCTCTGGCTCTTCCGGCTCTGAGACCACCTCTGCCCCCGCCGGTGACAACACTGAGACTGTCCCTGCCGGTGAGGAGACCAAGACCAAGCCTGCTGGTGACAACACTGAGACTGTTCCCTACGGCGGCAACACCGAGACTGTCCCTGCTGGTCAAACCACCTCTGGCTCTTCCGGCTCTGAGACCACCTCTGCCCCCGCTGGTGACAACACTGAGACTGCCCCCGCTGGTGAGGAGACCTCTTCCGTCATCACCACCGTCTATGACAGCACCTCTACCGTCTACACTACCAACATCAAGACCATCACCTCTTGTGGCCCTGAGGTTACCAACTGCCCCGCCACTGCTGGTACTCCCGCTGTTGTCACTGAGACTGTTGCCATCTCCACCACTGTCTGCCCTGTGACCGAGACCCTTACCAACGACAAGCCCGGTAACACCAAGCCTGTTGAGGGTGGCGACAAGACCGTTCCCTCCAAGCCTGAGGAGACCAAGCCTGTCTACACCAAGCCTGTCGAGGGTGGTGACAAGACCGTTCCCTCCAAGCCTGAGGAGACCAAGCCTGTCTACACCAAGCCTGCTGGTGAGAAGCCCGGTAAGACCACTGAGGGTTCCAAGCCTGTCGCGACCACCGACGTCCCCGAAGAGGAGACTACCTTCGTTACCAGCTACGACAGCACATCCACTGTCTACTCCACCAAGGTCCAGACCATCACATCTTGCGGCCCTGAGGTCACTAACTGCCCTGTCACTGCTGGCACTCCCGCTGTTGTCACTGAGACTGTTGCCGTTTCCACCACCATCTGCCCCGTCACTGAGACCCGCACCCACAAGGCTCCTAAGCCCGAGGAGACTGGTTCCGATGAGAAGCCCGAGTCTCCCAAGGCCCCTAAGGACAGCTACGATGTTCCCCAAGTTGTCCCCAGCTGCTTGAACACCTTCCTTGACTACGTTGAGGACTGCAAGGACAACACTGACGCCGCCTGCTACTGCCCCTCCAAGGACTTCGTCGACAATGTCTTCCAGTGCCTGTACGCCCACGCTGAGGATGATGACACCGTTGCCCAGGCCGTTTCCTTCTTCCAGGGCATCTGCGCTCCCTACGCTGAGAAGAACCCTGTCATTGTTACCGGTGCTGATTCCGTCACTGAGCACATCACCGTCACTGGCACCACCATCATCACCTCTGCTCACTACACTACCGTCGTTGTTGCCACCACTGTCACTGAGCCTTGCGTCACTGGCGGCACCACCATTGAGGGTAGCTCCACTGTCAAGACTATTGAGACCGAGATCGTTGTTCCCGAGGTTGGCTTCACCTCCGGCCCCGCTGGCAACGGCCCCGTCCCTGCCCAGACTGCCCCTGCTACCGCTCCCGCTGCCGGTACTGAGGCCCCTGCTGCTCCCGGTGCCGAGGCTCCCGGAGCTGGTGAGACTCTCATCACTGGCAAGCCCGTTGTTGGTACTGGTGGTGTTCCCGTCCCCACCTCTGCTCCTGGCAACGTCCCCGTGACTGCTGGTGCCGCTCGCAACGGCATGGGCATCGCCGCTGCCATCCTGGCTGTCGCCATTGCCCTGTAAGGGTCATGACGCGCTCCGCACATAAACTCTGTTTTCCTTGTTGTCTATAGATTGGGTCTTGGTACCTGAGGCGGGACCTGTATGTCATCTTGTATACTCCTGCATCCCGAGACCGCTCTAGCAAGCGCGCTCATACAAACATGTATCATTCTTACGATCCTTACGAACTATGCATTGGTGTGGACGCTTGGTACTAACCGGACCCTTCACGACATTATGTCTTGGGGTCGAAGAAAAAAAGAAGTAGAAAAAAAGAGCAAGGGAAGTTACCAGTGAAGCCGAGATGCATATAGAGCATATATACCCGCTGGCTGGTTGTGTAATGTTAATATTGACTTATTTTTGTTTTGAATCAATTCCTGATGCTCGCCCATTTTGACTTTGCCTAATGCTTCTTGTGAAAACTATTGTGACTTGTGACTGTTTTTTGAGTTGTAAACAATCATATCATTCATTAGCTATGATTTGGCTGTTATTCTTTGTGAATCATTCCTGTGTTATAGGGGTCATGACTTGAGGACCTCTTGTTGAATAGAGTAGGATATGTAGTGCTGTGGTTGTAAAGGATCTTGCCATCACCCTTTGAGGTGATGTGGACTCGGTGAACAGGAGGACAGACAAGTCCGGGGAGCGGTGCTAGAAGTAGTAGACACATCTTTTGAACAAGTTCCGTATATTTCTTCTACCTTTTGAGTACTTTGATGAACTTCCATTCTTGTCTCCTATTTTACTGCCTGTGCGATTGAGACCCGGTGGAATTGTGGTGATGTTTCAACGGACCATGCACCAGCGTGCAGACGTCAGACATTGGCTCATTAGTTCTCAAGGGAATCATAGAAGTGGCGGAGGCTGACATGGCCAGATTGTCGCAATTGTCCAAATCCAACAGCAACAATGAGTATCATTGAGGCGACCAGTAAAGGCCGATCAGCAAAACCGAATGATAGTCATCAGCTCACAGTGTCTCAAGGACCCCTATGTTGTTATGAGCGAACTAGGAAACAACCAGCTATGTACATATCGATTTATGGATTGCATTCCCTTTGGATGTCGGGCATACATATTTGACTGTCTCGATTGTATCGTAACCTTCAGCGACATGCTCAAGGACCACTGTGGTTCTTTCTAAGAAGTTCTGGGCCCATTTGAACAACGGAGACTGGCGCATTCGCCAATAAACCCGTTACCAGTAAACATGCCCCTTCTTTGTTGTCGTGTGAGTTGGCCTGCTCAGTCGATGTACCAACAGCACCCTCCTCATCGGCCCTATAGGATTGTGCCACTTCTCCTTTGATAACGCGCATTTGTTATTTTGCTACAACTTTTCTTTCATGCGCGAAATGCTTGTACAAGTGTCAGGAGTCATTCATGTGGTGTGCATGTATCTATCTATGTATCGCAGCACCCGCGAATTCTCTCACGAGAACAAAGAGCACCCGTCTAACCGGACTACAGGCACACAAACAGGTGAGAACAATGCTTCTTTGGGGGTCAGTGTGACTGGATCACTCCATCTCTATGCATAAAGGACATTCGTGCCTTTGAGCGGTAGGGAGCAAAGGTAGAACTGTGCGTGATCTTTATTATAGTTGAAGCTGACCTCTTGGACGGATTCTTAGAGGCGCATAGCAAAACAGCATGTTGGTTTGTATACCATGTTTGCATATCTGTCGCATAAACTCTACATTACCTAGAGCCCAACGGGTGAAATAATGGCGAGAGTAAGTGAAAGCTGATCGTCAACGAAGAGTACTCAGGTACAGCAAGGAGTTGTGTAGGTAGGCAGACCGCCGGGTACAGATTTCATCGCCAAAACCACTGCTTAGACTCGTGAATACTGACTGATTATTTTTGCCGACAGCTTTGCCATTAGAAGTGAGACTGATGAGCCATTCCACTACTAGCCCAGCCAAGGGGGAAGTCGGGAGAGGCTGGCCGAAGATGTGATATTGGTAAACTGATCGTGGCAGAATGCTTTACAATACTAAGGTAGTCAAGAATAACTATATGCTTCTAGTCTGGTCCCATTTTGACATTGGTTGTTACTGCTTCCATTTGTTCTACGATGTTGCAATGGAAGGAAGTGGGTGACAACTGGCAGATGCGGGATATGCAACCTTTTTTTGGTGGCACCCAACCACCAACCATTTTTACTGGAACTCAATTCAACCCACCCAACGCAACCTCCGCATCAGCGACATCAAGGATCTCTCGCTTCACCTTCTATTTCCAGTTTTGACTTGTCTTTGGTGGTTGCCAGACTCTGGCCTAAAGCTTTTTAGCCTAGTGCACTTGTCGTGATCAACTTGCCACTGGCCCACGGATCGCTGAAAGGACAACAGCACCTGTTGGAACTGTACCAAGGCCAGATAGAGAACAGTACTTCGCTGGGCTGCACTGCACGATATCATTTCGACATCATCAACTCCATCTTATTCCCACTTTGACGTTTATCGATCTCCGTATGTATTACCCTATCAAATCGAAACCATCACGATCGGAAAGAAGCAAATACCGACTATTTGCACGATGGCGTCAACTGTTCATCTACGCCGCCTGTAGCGCGACCTCGACATCAGCCTTGAGCATGCCGAGACCCAAACACTCCACAAACCATCATCGCTCTCCCTCTGGTAGATCATGATGCTCTCGACGCAGTGTGACTAAGAGTATTCGGTGTAACCGGGGAAAGTGGCCGACAAAGGTCTCGAATACACAATCCCTGTTCAAGTCACACTGGAAAGCTTACGATCCATGGCGACCGTAAGCAGCAGCACACCTTCCCATGGTCCCTGATCAAATCCCACGCGAAGACCGAGCTACCCTTGTCTCAACATCCCTAGCTTTCCAAGCTCCAGGAAAGAGACTGCGATATCGGGCGTGGCAAGTCTTTTGGTGTTTGGAGTGAAATGATGATGTCTTGGTTAAGCTGGACTCGAATTGCAACAAATTTCCACGCTCGATGCCGTGGTCGCCGCTCTTCCGCACTCATCAATTTCATGCTCTACGGCAACTTTACCGGTCTCGGTACACTCAGAATCGAGGATCGATCATTTGGAATGCTTGACGATCAGTTTTGGGGCCCTCGCTACGCCACTAGGGTCCAGTGCCAAGATAAGCTGGCAATTTGAACATCAATCACGATAATCTAATCTTATCAAATCAATCAGTTGTGGGTGGTGGCGATTTTAATCGTCAATGCGACATCACTTGGCCTCAATACTGATGGCTCTCATTTCGCCGCGGAGGGTGGCACTACATACACGCGGTGCGCTTCGTGCAACCTTTCCCAAGTCTATCCTTGGCTAGTGGAGGGAAGAACATCACCACGGATCAAATCGGAGGCTCGAAAGGCCCAACGCTTACCAGAGCATCAGTATTGAATCCCATCTCGACATTTGGCTCCCAGCTCTTGGCCTTAGACAAGACCGGTCCAAAGTCTACTTACAGAAAAGACAGGAGTGATCGTCAGTCATTCTTGTCATGCTATTGGGAGAAGAATTATCCGCTTCTCAACGTCGAGAATATCTTGCTTCCTGGCAACGTCTCTCATGGCCCACCTGGAAAACCTCTCCCGGTCGATCGGTTCCTACGAGGTCTAATGTCTTATTTCTCTTGTATAGAACCTCATTCAACTCCATTCTTCATATCAGGTGTCCAGCACAATCGGACTACTAATCAAAGGACCCCCGCATGTGTACAACAAAGCACGCGACAAACCAGGGACACATTGACCCGTCAGCTCTCAATCCTACTATTTGACATGATGGTCCTTACCAAAGCCACGGCTCTGGGCCACTTTACAAGCCCTAGCTTCAAGGCTTGTCTCTAGATCTGGTCCAGCTGCCTGCCAAGACAATAAAGCGTAGTTGTAGGGCCTTTTGTGAGACGAAAATTTGGTTCAAGCCTTATTCACTAACCATTTTTGATCTACTTGGTTCCTGTTTCGCCGCCGGCTTTCACGAATTGGATCAGGAAAACTAGATCAAGCACGACACGGACTTTGGGCCAGTAATACTACATGATGTTGGGACGAGTTCGATCTTGGTATCGAGCATTTCAAATTTAAGAGATCGACAACGGTCGATAGGAAGCAATTCCAGCTACAACACTTGCAAATTTTGTACCGAGATGTGGCCCTGGATCTGTACCTCGAAGAAACGGGCGATGGGGTCTCCACCGAATCACCTCCCCTGCTGCCGTTTCACTGTCATATTAACAGTTAACAGTGTAGGCTGATGCCAAGACTGGTGCCGAGGATCCTGTTCATGTCGGCAGGCTTTGTTGTCAGCTATGGTTCGAACACTGGCCAGACCCATGGCGACTTTTACGTGAACTGGTGCCACGTTCTGGGCAACAATTTTACACTTATCCACGGCGTATTATGCACCGTTCGAGAAGCGCCATAGACGCGCTGTTGGGCGAAGCTTTTACGACCCGACCTCTCGCAGTAGTGCAGATGGACTTGCAGACTTGCAAGAACCCTTGGCCTACTTTGAGGCGAAAACGTCAAGTCTATTGCATCACATGCTTATTATCGGAGAAGGACGGGTTAAACTGATGTGACAAGACTGTGCCGCAAACCAAAAGACCAAGATGCACGATCTTCGTGCTGATGCTCCTTATCAGATTATCAGATGATCAGATATGCGACTAGCGTTGAAAAATTGCGTTGATTCCCTGGGTTGTCAACACCGACACCCACCATACCGCACCGAGCAATTAGTGCGACGCCTCTCTCGGCCAACTCGCCCCGGGCGATGCGTGGGTGGCTTCTGGAAATAAGCTTTGTCCAATGGATGAGACTCTAGATACTGCAGGCAACTCAATTGGAGCATTTGCGGTGCTATTCCCAGGGTTAGCCATAGGGCCAGGCAAATAGAGGGTGGATGATCGGTCTTAGTGCGTCTTATTTCTTCCCAGGGTTGACAAGGACAGTTTCTGCAGCTCTATGTAGCGCTAAAAGCTCTAATCCCACGGACACGGGGGTTCCTACCGTTGATTGTCCAGGGTCGCACTGAGTTTAATCCATAACTGGCTCATGGCGAACGTATCATGACCAGTCATAGGTAGGCTCGGAATGTCTGCCCACTGGAAACCCATAACCGTTCTGGCCTTCCCTGAAGGATCCATTCAGTGAATCTAGCCATGGTCTAACAGAAGGACGATCATCGCCTATCCCGTTCCCAAAAGCCTAGCTCAGTGAGAGCTTCTTCTGCAGCCAGAGGTGTAGTGAGCTACTATCTGCAGCAGGGCAGGGTACTTAATGGATGTTCTCCCCCCTCATCCCGAGCTCGTGGTTCCTCATCGACTTAGCAATCGTTAGCTTCTCTTTCTTCACAACTCGCTTTCTGCGCTTCCACTATACGCCCTCTTCCCTTTGGAAAGGCTCCAGTAACCCCTCGCTCCAATGGCGACCCATACTCAGAACGGGCCTACGCCCATCACGCCCATCAACGAGGTGTCCGTCCCCGACATCGAGAAGGCCCCTACCAACGACAATAACAACATGTTTACCGAGGAGGATCTTAAGGATATGTCTGATGAGGAGTACAAGCAACAAGGTGTCAAGAAGGTCGAGGCTGTCACCAATGTCTGGACCAAGAAGATGCTAATTGCTACCTTCATCTTGTAAGTTCATTGATATGCAGATTCTTGGCATGCCATGATGGTTGTACTGACATATCTCTTCCCAGCCTTTTCCTTGTCTCGTTTGTCGATAGCCTTCTCGGATCCGTGCAGGGCAACCTTGTCCCTTATGTCACTTCATCGTTCGCTTCCCACGGTCTTCTTGCAACTACGGGTATCGTGGCTTCGATTCTAGGCGCTGTCTGGAACTTGACCATTGCTAAGGTCATTGATATCTGGGGTCGAGTCTGGGGTTTCGGTGCCATGGTCCTTCTGCTCGTCGTTGGTATGATCATGAAGGCTACCTGCAATGGCGTCGAAATGTATGCTGCTGCGCACACCCTTTACTGGGTCGGCCATCTTGGTCTACTTTACATCATTGACGTTATTGTCGCCGATACCACTACTCTCAAGAACCGGTTGATCATCATGGCTATCAACTACACGCCCACTATCAGCTCTACATTTGCTGGTCCTAAGATCGCCGAGCTGTTCTACGTCAACGTCAACTTCCGATGGGCTTTCGGCGCCTTTTGCATCATCCTTCTTGCTTTCTGCATTCCCGTCATGGTAATCTTCATCATGAACGAAATCAAGGCCAAGAAGTTTGGTGTTGCTCCTGAGAAGATCCAGCACGCAAACATTTGGGAGGCTGTCAAGTACTACTTTGTTCAATTTGATGGTATGTAGCTTCCACCACCATCTTCAGCTCGAACTTTCTTTCTAACAATACCTCTAGTTATTGGCCTCAGTCTCACCACTTTTGGTTGGGCGCTACTCCTGCTTCCCTTCAGCATCGCCTCATTGGCTCCGAAGGGCTGGGAATCTGGCTACATTATTGCTATGTTGGTTCTTGGTGTTGTTTTACTGGCCGCCTTTGTCGTCTGGGAGAAGTTCTTTGCCCCCGTGCCCTACTTCCCCTTCCATCTGCTCATGGACCGTACTATCTTAGGCGCTTGCCTCATTTACGGTATCATGTTTGCTTCCATCTTCTGCTGGGATACCTATTACGGCTCCTACCTACAGGTTGTCCACTATGAGAGCATCACAACCTCTGGTTACGTCCTTAACTCGTTCTCCCTTATGGCTGCCTTTGTTGGTCCCTTTGTTGGAATCGCCATTCGATACTTCGGGCACTTCAAGTGGCCGTCTTTCGTTGGTGTGCCCTTCTTGGTGCTCGGCACTGCTCTGCTCATTCACTTCCGTCATCCCGAGACCGCCGTCAACTGGCTCGTCATGTGTCAGCTGTTCAACGGTATCTACAGTGGTATCTGGTCGCTGACTGCTCGTATCGCCATCATGGCCTCTGTCAAGCATCAGGATGTTGCTGTCGCACTGGCTATCTGGAGTATGTTTGGTGGAATCGGCTCCTCTATTGGTCAGACGATTGCTGGTGCCATCTGGACAAACATGCTTCCTCAAGAGCTTGCTAAGCGTCTGCCCGAGTCTGCCCAGAACATGACTGCCACCATCTACGGAGACATAACAGTCCAGATGTCTTACCCCGCGGGTAGTGCTGAGCGAGACGCCATCATTGGTGCCTACGACTACGTGCAGCAGAAGATGGTCATTGCCGGTGCCTGCTTTATTCCCTTCTGTGTTATCTGCCTCTTCATGTGGAAGAACATTAACCTTAACGAGAAGGATGCTCGCAGCCACCAGGCCAAGGGCATGGTCTTCTAAGAACGGTTTCTGTTTTACACGAGTCAAGTATACTTAATGATATGGGGACGGGTCGAGTCCTATGGGTCTCCGGTCAAGATTAATGCCTTTATGTAATTCCAAAAGTTTCATTCGCTTATAGATACCTCACCTAGACTCTCTTTAATACAAGACAGTCTTAGCTGTACATTCTATCTTCCAACATCTGTTTCTCTAGTGATCTTTACAAAAATGTCTCATAACCATCCAGTTTGTCTTACAGCTTCGCTCCCTTCTCCTTCCTAGCCTGCCTCTCACGATCTCTCAACAAGCGTCTCAAGATCTTACCACTAGCACTCTTGGGGATGATGTCGATGAATTCGATACCGCCCTTGAGCCACTTGTGGCGCGCCTTGTGCTCCTCGACATGCTTGTTGATGCTTTGCGCCACTTCCTCGTCAGACTTGCCCTTTGCCTGAGGTGCCTTGACGACAAAGGCCTTGGGGACTTCGCCGGCGCGGACGTCAGGGACTTGAATGACTGCGCAGTCGTCGACAAATGAGTGGCTGAGAAGATGAGCTTCGAGCTCTGCAGGAGCAACTTGATGGCCCTACATAAAGCGTGTCAGTCAGTGGATCATAACATGAAAAAATTGGAATCTTACCTTGACTTTGATAAGCTCCTTGATGCGGTCCACAACAACAAAGTGCTCTACGCCCTTGGCTGATTTACGAACAATGACCTCATCGCCAGTTCGCATCCAACGACCGTCGCTGTGGTGAACAAAGGTCTCGGCGGTGGCCTTTGCGTTGTTGAGATACCCGAGAGTGACGGTGGGACCTTGGACTAAGAGTTCACCGGGGGTGTTGTACTCTGTGACTTCGTTGCCTACAAGATCGACAAGTTTGGCTGTTAGACCAGGGAGGAGAGTTCCTGAAGAGCCGGGATCGATGTCGAGTTCGCTCGTGGCTGTGACCACGGGTGATGTTTCGGTGAGACCTGGGAAGTTTAGCTATATGGCGAGGAACTGGGAGATAAGGAGGCATACCATAGCCTTGACAGATATTCCAGCTGGGCCAGACTTTGTTCATATCAAGAGCTGTCTCCTTTCCAAGGGGTGCGGCGCCACTGAAGATGAAGCGCACGGTGCTAAGATCGTACTTTGCGCATTCGGCTTGACTGCTGAGGAGTTGGATGAGAATCGGGGGAACGAGAGCCATTTGCTGGATCTTGAAGCGCTGAATGGCGGAGAGAAGGGATTTGAGCTCGAAGCGAGGGAGGACGATTGTGTCGTCGCCATTGTAGATGCCTATTTCAGTCAGTTATGAATAAGAAAGGTGAGATGAGATGAGATGAGATGTACCGTAGTGAGCGACTGGAACAAGACCGTAGATATGGCTGAGTGGTAAGAGACCGAGTTGGACTTGAGTGTCGACACCTGCTGCTTTTCGGCCGGCGGCGTCTTGGATTGTCATTTGCATGATGTTTGAGATGACGTTTCGATGGGTGATTTGAACCGCTTTCTACACCTTGTAAGCTACTCATTCAACTCATAAATCCCATGTCAAAACTTACAGGAAGACCAGACGTTCCGCTAGAATAGCACAAATAAGCAACCTGTCTCGCACCTTGCCCCTTGATCCAGTTCAGTGGCTGAAGCTCAGGCGCATCTTTCCCCTCGGCGATCAAATCGTCGATGGTCTTGAAAGGCGCCTTGGACTCAAAACCAGGTACAGGGAGGAGAAAGATGCGCTCTTCAGGAAGTCCGACTGCTTTTGCTGCAGCGAGAGCGGTCTCAAGGAGAGGAACACATGTGAATAGTGCGTTGGCGCCGGATGAGCGGAGTTGGTGCTCGAGTTCTGGGGCGGAATATGCGGCGCTAGCGGGTGTGACTATGCCATTGAGATGGTGGACAGAGTGAGTGAGAGTGATGTAGTCGATCTAACCCGTTAGTTATAAGACTATATGAGATGAGAGATGGACAAACTGTGTTGAGTGAGTATAGCGCAAGAACTCTATCCCACTCAGTGCCCTCGTGGATATCCCACCCAAGCCGCTTAGAAAGTGCGCGCGCGAGAAGCTCCTGGCGCTGAATGACTTCTGCGGTGGTATAAGTCTTGCCTGTGATGCCGCATGTGTAAGGATTTCTAGATCTGGAGAAGGGTTTGCGGGCGTAGTTTTCGGTGAAGACAAATTCGGGGATTGTGCATGAATCGGGAGGATCTGTGGAATGTGAGTATTTGTAGCTGATGGGAGGGAACGTGAGTGTTACCGAAGGGGAGTTTGGGGACGGAGGGCGGTGGATAGAAGACCATTGTAAGTGTGACTGTGAGTAAGGGTATCTAAGAATTTGGAGTTGGAGTAAAATGAGAAGAGGAGAGAGAAGGGAGGAGGAGCTGAAATAAATCTGGTCTACGTAGGTCCAGGCTTCATTTACGTCGGAGCCCAGAGCGCGTTCCTTGCTTCTCCTCTCTCTTCTTCCTCCATCAAATCTGGGGAAGGCCCAATTTAGCGCCGTTAGTTCCACTTTCTCCGCATGGCTCAATATCTTGTCTTGGCTTGGCTCGGCTTGGCTCAAGATCCAAAGCCTCGGTACAGGGAAGCCAATCGCGATAGTGGCAATTTTGTCTGCGTCTCAGCTGAGAATACAAGGTGCATGTGACCACAATCGCTTTTATTGTAATTGATGTCTTCTCTCAAGATAATATCTCAAGTAACCAAGAGGCCACTTTTTCCTTCTGTTACAGAAACTCTGGAGAGTGGACCGCAATCTTCATGCCTCGGCAAGTGGCCCAAGTGAACCCGCTTGTATTCCGCAGGTTGTCGATCGTAAGCGGCAATTCCGCTTTAATGAGGAAAGCCATGACTCGGCGATTAATTGCGAGCTGTAACGATGTCACTGTCTTTATTACTGGGTAATTTGACGATTGGAGCCCGATATTTCGGACATCGACGGCGGATGTTATGTTAGGTACTCTGGTTTACGAGTATCCAATGCAATGCTTCCGTTCCTGACGGAGTCCAATTAAGCTCACATGTAAGCTTACGCTCAACGCTTCTACCCGTGCTGACAGCCAGTAGTATGAAGCTAGATTACCGAAAAGAGATATGTAAACGAGTTCCTAAAAGCAAATCGCAGCTTCGGGGTCTTGCGTGTAAGTTTTCGGCAATTCTATCGTGTTGGTCTGGGGATGGGATCAGAGGACTCGCAGTGAAGCAGATACTCGAGATATCAGCAGTAGGTACAACATTTTATGGATGAATCTGAAGATCTCGGAGCGTCCTCGGGAATAAAAAGCACAGTTCAAGCGTTATTAAATACATACTTGAGTCTAACAGATTGTATTGACTTGTCGAAGACTCCAAGGGTTCAGAATAGACTCGATACCTTTTCTGGTGAGACGATGAGGATCTAGATTCGAGTGCGATTGCTCCATTAATCAGAATTAATTTCCAATTAGATGAACTACCTTACCAGATCGAAAATGTTCAACCATACCGTGGCGGATCGTCATATTGTGTAGGATGGTTGACATGGATGAATCTTCAGCGAGTTACCAGGTTAATATCCAAATTCTAACATTCATGGGTCATTTGTTTCATAATTATTTGATGGTGAGATTCCAGAGCTTCGTATAATGGAGCAAAATATTTATGTACAGATAATCTCTGTCGCTTTTGGTGAACCCTTCTGTTAATCGCGTTCGAGACTCAAGGATATCCGAGCCCTCCGCTCCCGGCCTTTATGAGAGGTCACTATTGGCGCTTGCTGCACCGAGAATCTAGGACGATTGTGCCTCCCACTACGCTGGTGTGGGAAGCGTTGGGTCCAGTCGAGGCATTGAGGCAAAGCCACATTCTCGAGTTGTCTATCCGACGGAGATTTTGACGCATTGCAGTCCCTGTGTTGTGCACAGCATATACGAGTCGTCGAGACTGCGCAGTCTTGGGGGGAAATTGTTACGATTCGCAGCTTGACGTGAACGAGGTAGATCATGCACCGCGTGTCATGAGCAGGTAAAGGTTGGTGGTCCACTGCTTGCAGCCATGCCGCCTGTTTACAGTATTCACGACAAGAACCGAAGAACAAGCTTTGCAAAGAGTCAAACGCCGCCGTATGCTATAGGGCCATGCATACCCAAATGCGGTCTATCAATTAATCATCATGTCCAAGATATCATCAAATATTTACATAAATGTGCAACGTGCAACCAAATCTCATACTCTATAGCAAGTTGAGACCCAGAGCAAAACCGCCAACTACTACAAACACCCAGCCCAGAGGCTGAGGTTGCCAAGCGGCATCGTCGTCATCATCGCCATCACCGCCGGCTCCAGCAGTGACTGTAACAGTGGGTCGTTCGCTAAAGGTCTGCGTTGTTACGACACCTGTTACGCAGTCGCGGTCGAAGCCGGGACATGAGGTGATGGTGTATGTTGTGGTATATGCTGAGGCAGGGAATGCGTCGTTGTTACCGGTAGCAGTGGCACTCTGTAAGATTTGTCAGCATTATTTCTTCTTAAAATGGGTTCGTATGACTTACTCGTCCAGTGGCTGTGATGTCAGAGCTCTTGCACTTGCCAGTCTCACTGGGCACAGCGCTAGAGCCAGAGCCAACAGTAACAATGTCCTCGTCGCCACAGTCAGCAGCCTGAGCGACATGGACCTTCTCGTTATCCCAGTCAAAGACAAAGTATCCAGCGCGAAGAACGGAGTCGCCCAGGATCTGCTGGTCGCTGGTGGGGACGAGACCGATGTAGCACGTTCCAGGTCCGAGCTGAAGAATGAAGTCATTGAAAGCGACCTTAATGACCTTATTGCCAAAGCCAAAGTTGACAGTAGCGTCGATGTTGCGGTTTTCGCAGTCAGTCATGTAAAAGCCCTCGCCGTCGTTCTGGGCATTCAGCATATCGAGGATCGGCCCGGCGACAGACATGTGCATACGGGAGAGTGTCGTTCCAGAGTCGAGCATGACGTTAGCATCAGACCTTCCAACACGGACGCTCGATGTGTCGCCGCCCATTGTCACGCTGAGGCTATCCAAGTTCACAGCAAGACGGTACTCGCCACCCGAACCTCGAACAATGGAGACTGTCTCCAACTCGCCGATAAACTTGCTGCGGTCGATACCACCGTAGATAAGAGCGCCCTCGGTATCATCGGAATGTCGCAAGTCGAGAGCAAAGACACGGCTGTTGATCAGGCCCTGATCGGCCAACGATGTAAGAAACAAGCTATAAGGCTCGTCGCCGTCAAATCCAGCGCGTAGATCAGGCGCAAGACCAATGATACCCTGCGAAATACCATTGCTTTCTTCCAAGACACCAAAAGTCTGGTTATTCAGCTCTGCGTCGCCGAATGTGAAGATATCCGTGTAATATCGAATCGTCGCTGACGTATGCGTCGACGAGTCGGAGGCGTCGCCATAATTGAGCGTCTCGCTGCCGAAGGGTCCGATGGGCGGTGTATCTGACTTGTCAGGATCGTATTGTCCAAATTCGATGCACTGCTCATATTGCGTTCGGGACTGAGCTTCTTCGCAGTCGGGGTTGACCCAGAGTTCGTTTGAGCCGGTATCGAGCAGGACGGTGACTTTCTGCGGTGGTGAGCCGATCTCGACTATACAACTGTTAGAAACACCATGTCTTGTTGTGATATAGTTATAACGCACGATCTGTCGCGTAGAAAAAGTCTCTGTTCTCGAGTTTCACAGCTATAGAATCGCCTTCGTCTGCGCGCTTGTGTTCCTTGTTCTTAGGCCTGTTGACGGTTCCGACGTGCATCGAAAGATAACCTTTGCCGGACGTAGATCGCGGGAAGCTTACAGCTTCTACGCTGCTCAGCACAGCGGCCGCGGTGCTCAATGTCGTCCACCGCATGATGAGTCTCGGCGTTGAGAAAAGAATACTGCAAATCCCCTCGCTTCCGTGTCAGCCGCACTTTGGGGGATGCTACCCATCTTAACTACTCTTGCTGGTCTTGATTCAGCCCAGACGAAAACCCCGGGCCAAGTGGCGTACGCCCCCCCCGGCTGTGCTGAATTGGTCTAGGTCCTCCCCATGGAGTGTGCCGTGTGCCAAGGCACAGCTCGATTCAATTGGGGGGGCGATCTGTGTGCGGAATAGTGGGATTGCTGGGCTTGGCGGCTGCTTGGACGTTGGACAATACGGTACGGCTGAGGTCTTGACGTAGGGGTTTGCAAGCCAGTAATCTTGGACCTGCATGCTCCCGGACGTTTTAAATTACGCTCGAAGAGCTGTTTGTTGATGCTATTGTATGCTCTCAAGTATCTACCTCTAGTATAAGCACTATCAATTTAGACTATCCGTAAGACAATGCCTTTATTATAGCAGCATGAATCATCAAGAACCTTTCCGCTCCATAGCCACCCCTGTCTCACCCCAAGCGTAGTCCATTCGCCTCCAGCTTTCCAGTAATCATCACGACTCCGCCTCTCGCCCTAGTAAATAAGCTAACTCATTCAAGAACAAAGCGTCAACAGTTGATTCACTCGCTGGTCACAAGAAACAAACAAGTCCCCGACAATCAGTTCATAGTGTCTTGGCTTATGCTGTGAACCACTCCAGCTGGACATGAGAACAAAAAAGCAGTTAGGGGGGCTTGCGTGGCCTTTCTGCAGTGCATGATGTCTTTGATGGCTCAATTGGGCTTAGGAGGTCGGAATAAGTGCAGGCGTGGCGAGCTTGTACCTTGGCGTCGGGGCTTTGGTGCCACGGGATTGAATGGTACAAAGGTATATGCACATACGGTAGATCCCAAGCGGTTGCGAAACGGGAGGCTTGCAGAGATACGATATGCTGTATGCTTTCTTATTGCAGCTTCTTGCTTGAAAGTGAAACGTAGTATAAATACGTGTGAGACGATTGGATGCACAGTGAAGCCTGCTCCCTGACTTTGAGAATTAACCTCACGGAATTCGGAACGTGGTGTACCTTATTGATAGGCTTACTTTAGTGTGTGGTTATGGTTGCAATATACTAAAATGACTCTTTGAATGAATAAAAATTCCTTGGTCTTGATCGTGGTTAATCCAGCCTGCCGAATACAAAATATCCTGCATTGGGCAGGGTCTAATCAAAGCACACTTGACATGTTTTGTTTCACGTTATTGAGGGAATGGCTTTCAGCTGCGACCAGGTGTGGTATCCTTGTCTCGCAAAGCACTCCCTTTCGGTATTGGGGTCTAGGGTAATTTATCAAGACCCAGGCTACTCTCGTACAGTTGGTAGCTTGAAAGGTTAAAATGATGAGCTGCAAGGTAATCTACAGCTTGATTGTATGAGGTTAGCTTGTATTTGATTTAATTTATTAATGAGTTGGACTTGAATGGTGGTGCAGTACAATCGGATTTCCCTGTGTCACCCATGCTCTGGCGAATATTGCCAAGTACCTTAGGTACCTAATAATATCACTGCTTGATGTCGAGGGCGACAAAGCTTGGAAGAACTTGACCAATGACCTCTCTGATGCATAACCGATTCCTTTACACTCTAAAGTGTCCCTATGTCATTTTTTCTATCGTACATGTCGTTTTAGTCTACAAGCCAGTACCGAGGCCATCTATACAGCACTCATTCTACATTTTGATGCAAGATAACCACTCAAGCCTTGCCTGTTCCTGATACCAACAGAGCAACACTGCCCATCTGTCTCCTCACATCCTCCTTGTTAACATCATGGGTGTCCTCAACCTCACCCCACTGTCCTGTCTGCCAGTCCACCTCAAGACTAGTAGCAGCAGCAGCCTTCTCAACACCGAATTTCTCACCATTATTCAACTGGCCCTTTCCAACTGAACCCTCGCTCCACTCCACGATGAACCGCGCTGCAGCGATGAGACTCTTGCCAGCCAAGGCGGCTCGCTCCAGTCCTGCAATCTCGAAAGCGTCGAGGCCGGTGATCCAGCCCTGGACAACCTCGCGAACTCCAGGGGCTTGTGACTGAGGCATTATGGAGTGGCCGTCGAGAACGGGAACAATTGTGATACCAGGCCAGACGTGGGTCGTGAGGAAGGACACAATCTCTTCGGCCATTCGCTTCTGCACGTCTCGTAGTGACTCTCCAGCATCGTTCTTCAAATCGTGCTCTCCGGCAGGAGGGTTCCAGCAGAGAATTGAGTCGGTATCGAGGTATCGTAACATCGTAGTGGCAATAGCGTTTCGCACCTCAGGAATTTGGGATCCAGAGGTTTTGTCAGCCGCGGCGATGTCGAGAGCTCGGCAGGTAAGACTCGTAAGGGGAATCAAGTGATGTCTAGTAGCATCTTGAGCCGAGGTCAAGAGGTCCCATTCGAGAGCGAGGGCAGAGGCGAGGTCGGGTTTTGTGACGGGAATTCGAACAATCTCCTTGGACACAGGATGTCTCAAGGGTCGGGTATCGAGGAAAACCTGGAGGGAACCTATCGTATATGGTCAGTACATTGTTGCTGGCTTTCAAAACCGTCTCCAATGACAGCCAGGTTTCTTGACTTACCATCCACTTCCCGGACTGTAACATCCTTCCAGAACCGCTTCTTCAGACCACCGCCTCCCTTTCCACCACTAGCACTCCTCAACTCCTTGGCATTCTTGAGCATCTCAGCCTGCCTCCTCCGCCTGGCGACACGCTGTTGAGCATCTACGGCGGGTTGGGTCGGCGGCTCGGGGGGCGGGCCGGTGCCGACCACCGGAGCGACATTGGCAGCCTTTGAAACGGTCGAGTGAATGGGACGGACAAAGGCCGGCGCAGGGGCTCTCAAGAGCCGGGGCGCAAGACACAGTGGTAGCCGCGTTACAGGCTTCATTTTGGGCGACGAATTGGGTCGTGGAGTTGGTGGTTGAACAGAGGTTGAAGCGGGAGGGTTGAAAGCTGCGAGCCGTAAAATTGGGTCCGGCTGAGGAACTTCGGAGCGGGTGGGTTCAGGGTCGACATGATGTCACCCTGGGAGACGAGAGGTCATGGAAAAGGGCAATAAGAGGATTACCGCTCAAATTTAAGCTTCGCGTCAACGATATGATGTAACAAATTGCTATAAAGTCTAACAATTATGGTGAGTTTCTCTATTCTCGTACATGTTTCTGCATGCTCTAACTGTTGCGGGTACTTAAGCTGCATGCTCCATCATGCAGTAGATCTTAGGTTCTAACTCTTTATCAGATAATTGTACAAACTGGAGGCGATATCAAAGAATTGAAGAAAGAAAAAAGAGGTCGAAACATGTTGCCAATAATTAACATCAATTTCCAGTAGCTGCATCCCACCAAGCCTCTTTCATTGGACCCTGATGGTAGAGCTGTCACTCAAAGTTGACACGAATCCCCGTCCGATAAGGGGCTGATAAGATCACGTGATGCGGCACCACCCATCCCTGAAGCGTAACTGCGACGTGGTGATTCTATCTTAGGAGCGACTCGACCGCAACCTCAAGTCTCCCTCGACCAAACCGTTCCCCTCAACCCAGTTGCCCAACATGAGTTACGGCAAAAAGGACGAAGACGCCGACCTCGGGCTGGTCAAGGTGGACAGAACTCAGGTGTTCCAAGAAGGTCCGTCTACAACAATCGCCTTATTCCTTTTCCTCCCCCCACAGTAAAGCTAAATAGTCCGACAGCACGACTCTTCAACAGCTCCCCTATCCAGCCTCGACGATGTCGCATTCTCCTCACAAAGATCGCTCTTCTTCTCTACACAGGAGAGAAGTTCCCTACCAACGAAGCTACTACCCTCTTCTTCGGTATCTCGAAGCTCTTCCAGAACAAGGATGCTAGTCTCCGCCAGATGGTGCACCTTGTCATCAAGGAGCTTGCCAACTCAGCTGAGGATATTATTATGGTTACCAGCACGATTATGAAGGATACTGGCGGCAGCACTGATGCCATTTACCGACCCAATGCCATCCGCGCCCTCTGCCGCATTATCGACGTAGGTCGCTTTGATGCCAGGTACACCGACACCCCTGGATGCTGACACTTTTAAAGGCCACAACCGTCCAATCGATCGAACGAGTGATGAAGACTGCGATTGTCGACAAGAACCCCTCTGTGTCTTCTGCCGCCCTGGTTTCCTCCTACCACCTCCTTCCGATCGCCAAGGATGTCGTCCGACGATGGCAAAGCGAGACCCAGGAGGCTGCTGCCTCTAACAAGTCCTCTGGTGGCTTCTCCCTTGGATTCTCCACATCGAGCAGCCAGATCCCCATGAACCACTCGACCATGTCACAATACCACGCTGTCGGACTTCTATATCAGATGCGCATGCACGATCGAATGGCCCTGGTCAAGATGGTTCAGCAATTCGGTGCTGCTGGTGCTCTCAAGAGCCCCGCTGCTATCGTCATGCTGGTCCGACTTGCTGCACAGCTCGCCGAGGAAGATGCTTCATTGAGAAAGCCCATGATGCAGCTCCTTGATGGCTGGCTGCGACATAAGAGCGAAATGGTCAACTTTGAGGCTGCTAAGGCTATCTGCGACATGCGAGATGTTACTGATGCCGAGGTGGCGCAAGCTGTCCATGTTCTTCAGCTATTCCTGACCTCTCCTCGAGCTGTCACCAAGTTTGCCGCTCTCCGAATCCTCCACAACTTCGCTAGCTTCAAGCCTACCGCCGTTCACGCCTGCAACCCCGACATCGAGCTCCTCATCTCCAACAGCAACCGATCTATTGCTACTTTCGCCATCACCACCCTGCTTAAGACCGGTAACGAGGCCAGTGTCGACAGGTTAATGAAGCAGATTTCCACCTTCATGTCCGAAATTACCGACGAGTTTAAGATCACAATTGTCGAGGCTATCCGAACGCTGTGCCTCAAGTTCCCCAGCAAGCAGGCTGGTATGCTTACTTTCCTCAGCGGCATTCTGCGCGATGAGGGTGGTTACGAGTTCAAGAGAGCTGTCGTGGAGAGCATGTTCGATCTGATCAAGTTCGTTCCCGATTCTAAGGAGGATGCGCTTGCCCACCTGTGCGAGTTTATTGAGGATTGCGAGTTTACCAAGCTGGCTGTCCGAATTCTTCACCTCATTGGTCTCGAGGGCCCCAAGACCGCTCAACCCACCAAGTACATCCGATACATCTACAACCGAGTCGTTCTCGAGAATGCGATCGTGCGAGCTGCCGCCGTTACTGCCCTTGCTAAGTTCGGTGTTGGCCAGCAAGATCCCGAGGTCAAGAGCAGTGTCCGAGTTCTTCTTACTCGATGCTTGGACGACGTTGATGACGAAGTCCGTGATCGTGCTGCGCTCAACCTTAAGCTTATGAACGAGGAGGACGATGAGATGGCTATTCGATTCGTCAAGAATGAGAACATGTTCTCTCTCCCCTACTTCGAGCAACAGCTTGTTCTGTATGTCACCTCGGACGACAAGTCTGCTTTCGACAGCCCCTTTGATATCTCCAAGATCCCTGTGGTTACCCGAGAACAGGCCGATGCCGAGGACCGATCCAAGAAGCTCACTGCTACTGCTCCTACACTTAAGGCCCCCAAGGTCGGCCCTACCAAGGCTACCGGAGCGGAGGCTGTTGCATCTGCTTCTGCCCAGGCTCAGCGATACGCCCAGGAGCTGCTGGAGATTCCCGAGATGAAGGAGTTTGGCAGTGTCCTCAAGTCCTCGCCTCTTATCGAGCTTACCGAGGCCGAGACTGAGTACGTTGTTACTCTGGTCAAGCACATCTTCAAGGAGCACATTGTTCTCCAGTACGAGGTCAAGAACACATTGCCTGATACCGTCCTTGAGAACGTCTCTGTCGTCGCTACCCCCGCGGACGACGAGGAGCTCGAGGAGGTCTTCATCATTCAGGCTGAGAAGCTTCCGACTGATGAGCCTGGCAAGGTCTACGTGGCCTTTAAGAAGGTTGGCGGCGAGGGCTCACTGCCCATTTCCACCTTCTCCAACGTCCTCAAGTTCACTAGCAAGGAGATCGATCCTTCAACGGGTGAGCCTGAGGATACCGGCTACGATGATGAGTACGAGGTGGCCGAGTTCGACCTTGCTGGCAGCGACTACGTGATCCCCACATTCGCTGGTAACTTTAGCCATATCTGGGAGCAAATTGGTGCTTCCGGTGAGGAGGTCACAGAGACGCTCCAATTGAGCGGTATGGAGAGTATCGCAGGTATGTTGATCCCCACATCGATGGAAGACTCAGCACTAACAAATTCACAGACGCTACCGAGCAACTTACAAAGGCTCTGTCTCTGCAGCCTCTGGAGGGTACCGATGTACCTGTCAACCAGACCACTCACACACTCAAGCTTCTGGGCAAGACAGTCGGTGGAGGCCGGGTGGTTGCCAACGTGCGGATGGCCTTCTCATCAAAAACAGGCGTCACGACAAAGATCACGGTGCGAAGCGAGGAGGAGAATGTGGCTGCGCTTGTAATCGCGTCGGTCGCTTAAGCTGTAGCAAGCTGGCGTTGAGGATAATGATGTATCGAAAGCAAAGCCTTTGTCTCGGTCTTAGACATACCGCATGTGTGTGTGCCTGACTGTGTCACGGCGAGTAATGTGATTATTTACGATTCATTTCTTATACTAGAATCATGATTGTCACTATGGGGAAGCCGCAAAAGTGATGAGAGGGGAATTAGCATTTGGATTGGGTAGAGGTTGGGGGATTGGAACTGTAGATGGGAAGCGAGAAGGTACAAGAGCATGTGTTTATTTGGGGCATGGTTGTTTGTAGCCGTGGCATTTGTTGCGAAAAGATGGAATTTTACATTGTCAAATATATCTTGTTTGATGTGATATGAGATGTGATGAGAAATGCAAGATGGTGTCCGCCTGTAAGCGAAGTTTGATCGATGGACAAATGCACGAGATTCCAAGCTTGCAGTAATGTTATGGGGTAACAATGAACAGCCAGGCGACTCGCAAAAGTATAGGGAACCGCAGGGGAACTTGACAGAAATATGACCAATCTTAGACTATGATCGCCCTAAGAGTGGTCTAATTTTATGATGAGTGCCTCTGGATTCGTGTAAGTGTTTGACGAGTTTGAGATGGTTTTGGGGTGCCCTTGAGTAGATGTTGTGCAAACCCAAGCAATACCAGTTTTATGCGTCCAGGCAATAGATTTACGACATGACTCCAAGGTGATAACTGCCAAGCACGTAACATCATTATTGTTTGATCGGTCAGTTTGGTTCGCTCTTTTCTTTGCATTCGGTAGGCTAGATTGGCTGTTCAGCGACCGATGCTGAAGGAAACACTCCTCCTTCACTCGCCCAAAATATTCTGCTGTGCCTAGGCTGCATCCATATCCCCCCCGCATGACTTCAAACAATCGGAAAAAACACACGTATGCCTAAGAAAACGTTGGTGATGGTGATGGTGATGGTGATGGTGTAAATGGGGTCGCTGGATGCAAATGCCTGTGATTGCTTGAGACTGCACAGCCCGAGAGGGTGACAGAGTGTTTTCTATATTTGTTTGACGCGATAGTATCAAGGAACTAAGTAATACCTTTGTGAAGGTGTGTTTATGTTTTCTTGTTCCCGAAGACTCTTGTGGCTCACTTGACGTGCTGTTCCGCGGTTTATAACCCCTTGCCCTTCAATTGTCTTCTCTTTTTTTTCTCGTCATCCTCACCCGTTCGTACTTCTATATTGATGTTGTCTTCTTAGTGGCTGTAGCCACACACACAATGATGTACACATGTACATTTATATGCCTTCTTAGAGACTGTTCATCGCTTGTATTCCCGCAGCACTACCTGGACATTGTAGGCTGCGTACCTACTCATCTGTTTGTTTCCTAGAAGCTGACCATGTAGTTGGGTGCAGGGAGTCTTGACTTAATCTGCTGGCACGACGTGTCATAATCGAGGGCAGAGAGGTCAATACCACTTGCGAAGACATTGAGGCAGCTTTTGGTCTGAACTGCCGCCAACGAGCAGGACTATAATTGTGGCAAGGCCAAAAGCCTCACGTGCCAAATCGCTCGTTTTATTGCTAATGGCATTACCACGATGCTGCAAGACAAGAACCCGAGCTGTGATCTTCTCTTCGACACTCCGCGAGATCGGGAGCAACACTTCCAGGATGGAAGCATATAAAGGCAGCCACTACTACGATGAATCTGGGCGAGTCATTACATGGCTTGAAAGAGCGCATTACGCAGCGCGCCGAATCTGCAGGTTTTCTCCGATGCAAAACCATAAGTTAGGCTGTGAACCTGATTCGATATAGTGCACAATACTTGCAGCACCAGTGTGACACACCGAACCATGCGTTGCCGCGTTGCTCTGGCCTCACGGTTAGAGCAACCGCTACGGCTATTTTTTCCTCCGTCATTTCAAATATTAAAGTTCATATGTGTTCGATTCCCATATCAAGGTTGCCCTTGATCCGAACGCCGGACACCTGGGACATCGGTGGTTGATGAAGACAAACGATACTGCGCCCTAAATTAGAAGAACCAGCAATGTAGATACTCTTTACAGTCATCATACTCCGACTCCGGAGACAGGTCGTGGTCAATCATTACACATCGAATAGCTCGCGAACTACTGGTTGAGGGCGCTACCTATAGACCATTCCCTCTCACGTTCATTCTCGCATGGATGCCCGACATCCCGGTGAACTCTGGGCTGAACATGGCATTGCCAAGCGACTCATATATATATACAACGCCTGTAGTCGACATTCCTTCCGCGGAATCAACAGCCGTGCATCAACTTGAACCCTGGAGCCTCGCTTTGGTGATCTCATCGGACAAACTTGCAATTGCGGACTCTTCCTAACCGAAATTTGACTTCTGGATGGCGGACTGCAAGGGAAACCGTGATATCTCCAACACTCGCAAATCAGAGACATTGCCATATGGGCAGATCTTGCCTTTTTGCTTGACTACAAGACAGAAGGCCAACTGTTCCGCCGGGCAACACAGGCTAGAGGCACCATTTCGAGGACCTAATATTCGGGCCCCATAGTGTTAGCTCATATATATGTAATTGCGCCCGGTGTTTAGAACACCTCGTTGATGGAACAAGTGTCTATTTAAGTCTGGAATATATACTGGATGCTCAATTGCGAGCGCGAGGGCTGCTCCGTCCAATCACTGAAGCACACTACAACAGCCGACGCATCTCAGTTGGGACTCATCTTATAAATATACAGTTCAGGCCTTGAAGGAACCGAACGCTGTGGGTATATAGGTTGAGATACTGCCCCCTCACAGGCACTCAATATCCGAGCCGTTATACAACAAGTGCGTTGCACGACGACCTGGCCAGTTTTCTAGCATTACAAGCCATGTATACAGATCATTCAACTCAGAAAAGGGTGGAGTTATACGCTCAGAAAGGAGACGACCGCAAAATTTCCGGCGCGAATAGCTTCACGGATTGACCAGGATCTGGAGCTCAAAGCCATGCGGTACCAGGATAGTGTGTACTACTCAGTGCAACGAGCGGTATGAGGGCCACGTTACTCCGAACATGGTCTTCCTGTCCATGGGTATCTGTCGAAGGCTCTTTGAATCCGGATCTGCCCATTTCGGGTATCAGTACAACAACTCGCCTAGAAGCTCTGTCGTTAGATGGGCGATTCGAATGGACAAATATGGCTTTTGGCAGCCAGTGACACGATCATATCGGCTAGCTACTCCAAGGCAAAAACGCAACAACCTTCGACGATGCTTCTCACATCAATGCACCCTCGATTTTCAATCTCCAATCGTATATATCCGAGACAAAGAGGCGCCGGTGCTTGGGAAGATTTAAATGACAGCCCAGGTGCGGAAAACATCAAACAGGCCGACCCAGGAAACGCTCGTAGTGCACTCTCCTCTTGGTTTAAATAAGAGCCAACAAAACTCAAAATCTGTCTCCAAGTCTTATTATCTCTGCTATTGTTCGTGAACTGAATCTCGAACTCATCAGACAGAATGCCACCGCCCGAGAACTTTACAAGCGATGAAGATTACTGTTGTATATATATATATATATATGCATGGGACTGTACTATCTTGCTGTGAAACTGTGACGCAAAGTTCAAGAGGATCCCTTGAGGGACGAAGACCGACTTTAGCACACAGTCGAGGCGATCTCTGCACTGGGCTTTTTTATCCAGTAAGGGGGCCTAGATGCACATGTTTTCCCAATGTAGAGCAATTGCAGCAATGATCCCAAGACTTGAAACAAGGTTGGCTCTTCCCGCATCACGAAGCACATCAAGAGGGATCACAAGGTAGGCAATGCTGTAACAAAGCAAACAGTGCCTGAGAAGTGTTCCAGCCTTGTTCAATATGTTCTACTCGAACTACCGCCATCTGAAGGCTTCTGGACTCTGTCTCAGTTAGACGGCGTTGTGATCCACGATCAGAATGAGCCTGCTTGAATGTCCGCCCCAGACGCCTGTACCTCGCCCCTTTTCTCGCTGTTCTTCGCGTGTAGCATCGGCTTGTCGGTTCCCTGCGGGCCCAACTGTGGCGTCCCGAGCATGGCATCTTCCATGGATGTGACGTCTCCAGTCATTCCCGCATCCCCAGTATGGGATCCGGTAGTCACAGCTTCATTCAAACCTCCTGGGGCAACGCAATGAGACGGGAACTGGAAAGACAAACGTCTTTTGTGTCTAACGCTCCGAAAAGAAGGAAGCGAACGCCCAAAGTGTCCTCTGATTATCTCTGGCGAGAACTCATAATGGTATATTCATCCGTGCCTGCCGTTTCGCCCACAGTAGGCTTACTCCAGGTTTGAATCACTCATCAAAGGTAACGAGTGTCGGCCAAGAGGTAGGTTAGGAGCCATAATTGACAGAGAATGTGTAGATCCACTCATATAAGCAAGAAATTGCCTCCGTCAACCACTTGACCCCTCTTCATGGTTGAGAATGAGCCTGACAGAATTGAACAAGGCAACGAACAGTTGTGACTAATGAGCCCAGCAGACTCTGTTCTTGTTCGCGTCCCAACTGTTTGACGCGTTCGCGAACACGTGTTTAAGATTCATTCTGTGTGGTTGTCCGGCGTTTGTTTGTCATCCAGGGCGCGCTTCTCGTACCGCGACAGTAAACTACGCTTATAGGGCACCGCTACTTAACTGGCCCTCTGTGTTCCTTCTTGGTATAGAGAAAACACCCCTTGGAAACACGTTGCAGTCACGATTACGTGCATTCATCGATCCGGTAGCAACGGCCATGAGTTCATTGCTGAGCTTCTGGGGCTCTGCCGCACCCAATAAAGAGGCTAAGCCCAAGCCTGAGTCGTCGTAAGTGATCGATTCTTTCGTGGACGTATTCAACGGCTGACTCTGCAAGACAATGGCTCGGACCATTTCGAGCCCCCGATTTCGGCACCAACCAAGTCTGGATCTCTGATGGAATCCTTAAACAACATCCCCAGTTCTACCAAAAACACCAAGGCAAGGATCCTATCAAGATATCTGCAGTAACTTACCACGCCGCTCATGTCATCGTCGGCTTTCTCAACACACACAAATACCAAGGACTTCAAGCCAAGAGCAGGACAGAGACGGGTGTTAACATGTTCGACTTTGCTATCGCCGTCCGTGTCTACGACGTAGCTTCCAAGAACGGGCTCACAGAGCTGATAAGACTGGCAGCCAAGGAGTTCGGAACCATTGGGAAAGAACTGGATTTTTCAACTATCATCAAGACACTTTCCAGCAACGAATGCGTTGGAGTTTCGATCACAGGCACGTTGGAAGAATATCTATCCTACCGGGCTGAAAGCGCGGGACAGACTATGACGGAGCAAGACGCTGTCAAACTGAAGAACCTGACAGCAGGCACCATTGCGGGTATCTTTTGCCAGAATCATCACCGGCGATATCACTGGTTCTATCGAGATTTTTGAATGTCCTTTTCTACAAAGTATACACGCTGCCGAAAGTCTTTGTATTCTCGTTTACATACACCCGATTCCATCAACACCGATGGGCTGGCTCAACTTCTGGGGCCCCAACACCCAGTAGGAAGAGGCAAAGCCCAAAGAAGAGCTATCGTAAGTGACCGATCTCTTACTAGCCCTAGCCAGGGAGTGACTGACATATTTTAGGTGAATGACTCGGCCCATTCCGAGTGTTGGACTGTGGTGGTAGAATTCGCTCTTAAGCACCCCAGCTTCTATTCAAAGCATCAAGGTCAAAATATCATCAAGATGCCGGCAACATCCTACCACGTATTCAGCGTCATTTTCAATTTCTTGAATAGAAGCACCTATGAAGGTCTCCTCGTGAAAGCCGCCACCGACGCGGAGCGTAATGTCACCGAATTTGGTATTGCCGTTCAGATCCACCATGTTACTGGCAATTACTGCTTGACCAAGCTGCAGAGACTAGCAACACAAGAGATTGGCGCGGCAGGCGGCAAACTCGGATTTAAAGACATTATAAAAACACTCTCGCACAAAGAGTACTCCGAAATCTCAATTACTAGAAACTTGCACAGTTATCTGTGCTACCGCGCCGACAATGCAGGAGATATGGCTGAGAAAGACGCCACACAGCTCAAGGCGATAATAGGGGGCACCAGTGCTAGGTTTTCATTGCAGAGTCACGAAAGTGAAGGCCAAAAGAAATAACGAAAGCATCGAGAGTCCGGTAGCGGTAAGCATTTGACGGGAAGACGTTGCGATGGGTTGGTGTAGACAATTGAGAATCAGAATTCGTGGGAGCAGCGAGAGCACTCCAGATCGGCAAGCCATGGCAAACAACATAGCTGAAGACACTGAGAAAGAGATCATAGCAAAAAGGATATTAGTAGAGGTCTTGTGTCAGTAAAAGTAACGGCTTGGGGAGGAAGAGTAGCCTTTTATAACCAGAATAAGAAGCCGTTACACACAATGATAACTGCGGTGATACATGCCAAGAGGTGATAAATCTGTGATCATCAGGTAATACTGTCCCTGAGATAATTAAAACCACCGTATGCCTTGTTGTTCTTGAGGCTGAAGTCCCACAAAGTGGCGCACAAGACCTGTTTACTCAGAGTGTTGTAGGAGAGTAGTTTAAGTTAGATGTAAGGAAGCTTGAGGCTGGATACACGACCGCAAGCGCAAGGGCACAGATGAAGGTATCTACAACGGCATAAGGAGGTTAAATTTAGAAGGCTTGGTGTTGTGGACCTTGGGGTCGACCTACCAACCCGGGTAGACATATCTTATCCACACGTGACCCCTCAAGGGATCATCTTCACACGTCACAAAACAGAATCTATGGAGATGTCATTGCACCTGTAAACTTACATAAAACTCTCAGAAAGTCATCGCGCCCTTGGAACTACGTATTCCTGACTCCTGATCCTAGTAAGAGTCACAATGTAAAAGGGATAAATTTACCACAATGAGGTTTTAAGTGCTTAGAGTTAGGCGAGTCCAAACATCGGCCCGACATGTTTGAGGTTCGAGAAATGTTCTTTGCCAGAGTATAATTTAGGCCATTGAACTTTGTTTGCAGTTCCGAAGAAATTCCATGGTGTTCTTTGCTCCTGACAAAAGCGACATTGAAGACACATGGAATACCCTTATACTGGGTATATTAACATATCCGCATACAGTTGCACAAGTGATAGGCAAAGAACAGATGCCCGCAGCCCTGTGACGCCTGGAAAGGGGCAACTACTCATGTTGTTGAACTGGTTAGGAGAATATCATCGGCATGTCCTTGACTATAACTGCACGACAGGCCATTAGCTATCAATATTGTTCCATTCAGGCCAATAAAGAGTCTGCTTGAAGCCCTCCTTCCTTGTCTCACATATGTCTATACTCTTCCTACTAGCCCTTCAATTTATGCAGTCCTTTGATTGCGAATCTCGAAATGGTTAAATTAGGGTTCCGAGTTACTCACCCCAAGAACGCATGTCTACCCTTTCTGTGTGGCGTGAGCGTGATGCCTTTACACAAATTTATTTTTTTGCCTCAACCTTTATTTCTGGCGGTGTGTCTTTGGGGCAGAACTACATCATGAAAACTTTTTACTCATGTCATAAGAAGCCTTCTTCCCCTTTCCATGCTAACTGTCCAAATTTCTTCCTCCTTCAACTCTCTCTTGTAAAGAATCTCCTCTCATCACACACACTCGCACATCATCTCTTTAATTTATTACCGTAGTTATTTCTCGGACTCCCTAGAGATCTGAAAGAAGATTGCTCGAAGGCAGATCAACCATGGCTATTGCAAAGTGTCCGAGTCAAAGTGGAAATCTCCCCGCTTATGATGGGGTCATGAAGAAGCGTCGAGGGAATGTAGCATCGTGCGTAACCCTCCACTATCATGGCCGTGAAGCTTCCACTAACATCTTGGCCTCCTAGACCCTATTTTGGGGCTTACTACAGCATCCTCTTCGAAGAAGGTCTCGTTTACGTCCCCAAGCCGCTCATCAAGAACTATCCATCTTTCGAAAGTCAGTTCAAAAAGGGGCATCTGGACTGCAACAATGTTCCAGTAGAACGGGCGCACGCTATCCTCCACTACATTTGGACTGGGAATTTGAACCTACTGCAACGATCGGAAGAGACGGACCTTGCCAGGAAACATGGGGTGTTGCTCACATTGTTTAAATTGCGTCAGGATGCCCATCGCTTTCACCTCTGGGGCCTCGAGGAGAAAGTCACTGCTCAGATGCACTACTTGGGGCGAGAGCTGGGTTTCTTGAAGCTTGTGGGTATTGCACTACGGGAGGAAGATTGGGATTTCAGGGGAGAATACAACTGGGTACGCGAGTTTCTCCACAGTCGCGCCAACGATCGAACAGAATATATCCCGGAACCAGCTCTGCGACGTCTTATTGATTGGGGAGATGCAGAGCTCACAAGTCGCATGGAAGAACTGAAGGCGATCGTTGAATTCAAGATTAAACTCCAAGAATTGCTTGAAACGCGCCTCCTGAACCCCTTTCAAGGACTAGTGATATGGAACTCGCAAGGTAATGACCATCAGCAAGACTGACGGAGCTGGATCTTGAGTTTGGAACCTGAACCCGAGACTACTCAGCTTCCGGCACACACCGAAGCCTCATGCTGATGGCTTCACCGTCAAATTGGGCGTAGGGAAGCCGCCTATTTGCCGATTCCCACTTCTGGATTCCCTCTTGTATATATAGAGAGACTTTAGTCGATATCTCAAAGAGATCGATTAAAGCCACATATCTATTGAAACACAGTTGTTTGTTTACACAATAGATAGCAAGCTGTGTTTTCTCTTACCTGTCCTTTACTGCCCGTTTGATCTCTTCTCTTTCAGTCTATTCATTTACCTTGGGATATTTCCAGGACCAGCGCTTTCTACGACCCTCGTGGAGATCTCACAGCTATTTTTCTGAGGCCTCACACAAAACTTCTTGGTGGAAAACTACGTTATTGCTTACCATGCGGGCTCCGAAACACATGCCTGAGAGTGCTATATGCCTCGCAGAGATCAGCCTCAGCAACTAAAAGGGAGCAAATCTTCCCTGAACCTAGGCACAACGGCCCATGCCTACAAATCTGGTCTCTGGCCTTTACGGAGGCCAAGGTCCCAGGCCTTTCGCCCTTCGAGCTCCTGGAATTCGAGGATTTACACCAAACATGACAACATAACCTCACTTGGAAAAAAGAAAGAAAAGAAAACATCAGAGAACAAAGAAATAAATTTTGAAAAGACTATTTTTTAAAAACGTAGTCATAAGCACATCAAACGCCTCCGAAAAAGGTACTGGATACGTATCTCCCCCTGAATCTTGTGATATTTCTCCTTTTTGAGGACACATCCCCGTGATTTTATGGGGCCTTTGTTTTCATGCCCGATGTATATGCTTGACTAAGAAATGTTGTCTCATGACAATCACCTTGTGCTGCAGCTTTCTGACACTAGTAGTTTGTTAACTTTACTGCCAAGCTGAGGAACGCAAATAGTAAAGAACAAGGAAAACTGAGACCATGTTTGATGGCTTAAATCACTACTGGCTCTTCACCCTAAACTTTTCTGAAGATTTGTTTTCCCTCCTACACCGCACATGCACCACCAGAGAGGTATGACCTTGAACTTAGGATACCACAACCTTTCTCAACTTTCACACTGACCGATTTTGTATCAGAGCTCAGACTCCACGAGGGCGCAGCTACGAAGGAAGAAGTTATTCTTGCGATTCTCCAAAATCTTTGCGATCATGTCACAAACTCCTCAACGAGGAAAGGCGAAGGCAATCGTCGATGACGATGACGACCACCCTACAAGTTCGTCAGTCTTCTCATTGACCTGAACATTATGATATACCTACATTTCTAACGATATGATAACTTAGCACTACGAGGGAAGCCAGTGTACATTCAAGTTCAAGGACGGCAAAATCTTTCGAGTCCCAAGGGGCGTAATCAACAAATATCCCGCCTTCGCAAAACACTGTCGTAGGAATGAGGTCGATCTTTACGATCTTGAAGAGCGAGAAGGTCACACGATCGTTCATTTCTTGCTCACCGGAACGTACGACTATCTGAAGATACCTGAAGAAGACGAAGACGAGAAGAAAAAAGAAGTTCTGTCATCTTCCATCATGGTGTATTTCTTTGCCACAAGCCGACAACTCGAACCTCTTGCCCAGATCATGATGTCGAAAATAGCCGAAATGAGCGACCGCTTCAGCTTTCCGGACCTTATCAGGCTACTGGACAAAGACAATATCTGGCTTGATGACTGCGATCACTTGCTGGACGACTACCTGGCAAAGAGAGCGGCTATGGAGGATGAGACAATCACCGAACAAGACTTTGCGCACCTCCGTGATGAAAAGGGGAGCGAACGCACCCTTACCGACATTCCCCTCGAGACAATTGTCAGCATGAAACTTGAGCTTCAGAAGTTCAAGAAAAGGCCATCTCGATACCAGGGGTAATTAGTACTGGAAATGAGCATTATTTGAGGTGGAAAAAGAGCTATTTCCAGGGGACACCACGAAACAAGATGCTCAGAGCTTGTCACTATTTGGAAGTAAGACTGGTCGTGTGGGATGACAAGGCGGACGCCTGCAACTGCCACAGCACTGCTAGACAGAGAAATGATGATAATGAATTATAGGGCAGATTCCCCACCCTGTTTGCCTTGGGGAAGTTGTTTCGCTTTTGCATCCTAAAAACCTCGTAGATTTCTTCCTCTTTTCACAGCACCTCACCGCGCCTCGCAAGAAGCCTTCTCCAGTCAGGTTATACTCTGCTCCGCTTTTGATCATGTCTAATGCTAACTCTACATCACATAGACGGTAAAATCCCGAGTGACCGGAATTAGAAGAGAGAGGCCGCGGTTTGCTCGCTTTCATCGAAATGCCCTCGGCGTCGGACGCGGGAGAAGGCAGTGCCGCTTCGGCGAGCAAAGGCGCTGGTCTGCCTGGTGAATCGTAAGTGTTATGGGCCTCAGCACGTGAAAATGGACTGTTTACTGATAGAACCGCCTATGCAGGATGTATGCAGGCGATACATTCGGGTTTCACTGCCGGAGCGGCAAGACCTTCCAGGTGCCTTGGGGAATTATCGACAAATACCCTGCTCTTGCACAGGCCTGTCGAGCTGGTGGCCCTGAAAAACCGCACGATTTTCTGTTTGAGAACGAGGCTCATGTCGTAATTCATTACCTTTTTACGGAATCGTACCATCGCATCGTCACCAGCGCAAGTATCAGCCAACACCGAGAGAACATGATGTACGAAGGCCTTAGGGTGTACGTCTTTGCTCTTGAATATGGCATCGAGCGACTGGCCCGGCTCGCGATGCATGAGATTGAGAAAATTGGCGAGCATTTTGCCCTCACCACTATGATAACCATTCTGGCTGATATCGGACTTCACATCATCCTTCGCCACCACCTTCTGGCCGAATTTATGGCTCAAAAAGCAGCCGCGCTAGATGAGGATCTCACCGAACAAGATGCAACTACTGTTCAATGTTGGGTTGGAGAGAATCGAGACATGGAGTGCATTCTTCTTGAGACCATCGTCAAGATGAAGTTAGATCTTCAAAAGTACCAGAAGATGCATGGGCCACTGCCCTAGAGGCAAGTCAGGCGATTTTCAATCATGGAACGAGGGACACAATCATGGAGAAATGTTCAAAGTGGGTCCGTGTCAGAAAAAGGGAGGGAGCCTGGGAGGATTAGGGCCTGGAGAGCCGATGCAGACTGAAGATGGGCACCAGGAGAGAAGCCTGAGCGAACTGCTTGACAATCTACAGAAGAGATGAAGGCAAGGCACATCTATCTGAGATGAGATATGCTAGTATCGTAGTCATATATCTTGCGTCAAAGAATAAGAAATCCTCGCACAAGCACATCATACCTTTAAGTAATCCATAATGGTTCACAACCTAGATAGAACCTTTTGACTTTTGCAAAGCTATGGATGAACTTATCCTAACTTCTTCAAAGCCTTATCTTTCGATTTCTAACAGAATATACACCTAGTTTAACTTCACTAAGTAACATGCTAGGAGCCTCGACAAGGCCTTAGGCTTTAGCTTCAACCATTGCAAAAGAACATTTTTTCTTGACTCTTTAAACATAGTAACCTTGGAACCGCAAGACTACTTGGAATCAAGCTTTCAAGCTGCATAACAAGAAGCTTTATTCCTCTACATAACTTTACAAGTGCAGTGTAAAAGTCTACTTGTGACTCAGACAATAAAGCTCTTCCGATAAGTAAAGTTTGTGAATCGTGGGTTGTAAAACAGCCGGCATCCGTCCCTCTCGCCTCTAGAATTTTCCCTTTTTTTCCTTCTCCATTTCGTCTCTCCACCACGAAAAGTCAGCACGTATTCTAGGGCATTCCTTTTTTCACGACAGCACAATATCGAGTCAATTCTTTTATTTGACAGCTTTCCAAATTCTTGACCATGAATTGTTACACCATGTCCACATTCAACCATTTCTCCGATCTCCCAAGAGAACTTAGAGATCAAGTCTGGAGCTTCGCTATCCGGGAGGATCGTCCAGGGGTAAATATCTTTGAAGGATACGACGTTTGCAAGGATAGCTTCAAGACCCAGGCCATGGCTTCTTGTAATAATTCCAGCTGAATCCTCGCTAAGCCTTCGTGGCATCAATATTTTCCCAACGCCAATGGACATCACGGTGACAAAAACGTCTCGACATATCTGTTGGATGGCGGAATGTGGACTGCTTGCAAAGAATCGCGACTCATCATGGAGGAACATTACCGACAGCTGGAATGGCAACATGGCTGGAGGGACACTTCCGAACGGGAAGAGTACATACGCCGAAAGGGTACCCGAGATTCGTTTAAAATGCCCTCGACGGGCTACTTCGCCGGTGGTCCTCTTCACTGCTTTACTGTTTTCCCTCACCGAGACCTTTTTGTCTTGCAGGCAGGTTCCCTGGGGAGTGTTGACTGGACTAAATTCTGCCAGGGCATGATTTTCTCCTCGACTTTACCGGAGTTCAATGGCATTAAACACATCGCGATAGAGTACAATCAAAAGTGGGGGATACCGAAGTGGAAAGACATTGATTTCTACTACATGGATGTTCTCGAGACAATCGTCAACGCCGCTTTTTTTGAGGCAGAAACTTATGGCTGCAAGATATGGCTCATTGATCACAATCTGAGACGAAGAGCAGATGCTCCTGCTTTCGAGGAAAAGTCAGGCAACTGGTTTGAAACAAACGCCTTCTATGCAAGCGACAGAAGACTTCTAGAGGTTGATTGTGCTTATGGTACGAATCTTTACGATCACTGGCAGTGCATAAGACCAGCAGGCGATATTTCGGACAAGGATTGCACCTCTTCATACCATTTGGTTCAGAGTCTAGCGGGAGAGTTGCACGACAACATGGACGATGAGGTTTCTGGGGCTGACCAACCTGCCTGTGAGATTGGGCTTCTTGGGTGGGATGACCTATGAACCGAGCTCGATCAAACGACTTTGGAAAGGGCGAGCAAATCATGTTTGCCGAAGAAGTTCGGTGACATTCAATTTCCCATAATATTGTGTCACGAGATGCATGAAAAATGCGATATGTCATTGTATCAAGGGAGTAAATAGGTACAATACCAAGAATGGCCAGAGTCAATAGAGGTCGCAAGTTTCGTCTCACATCTTGTTGCGCTAACGTGAACCATGAAACCTATGTTCATTTGACTTATGTCTATCCCTTGATCCAAATAAATTCCCCAAAGACCTTCGATACATGAATTTACTCCACCCGAGATGTCAACTTTCCAGCCCTAGATTGAAGCCATCTAATCAATCTTGCTGTAGACCTAGTCACTGTATATCTGATTTGCATCTCCCATCTAATGATTGAAAACACTGCCTTCAAGCTGTTGATGAAGTTCTCACTGTCTCCTTACTATCTATCACATTACTGCAATATGCTTAGTGTTTTGATGGCCAAAAGTGCACGTCTTGTTTGATTTACTGGGCAAATTTGTGGTCTAAGAACAACATCATGTTTAGGCAAGGATGAACTAAATTATCACAGAGCCTAGTCTAAATTCATACCAAACTTCTGCATAATATTGGAAAATCATCCTAATCTTAGGATAGTTTTATAGATAGCGTCCCAACACTCCATCTTTCGACGACTCATGCAGGTAGAGAAGCTCAATGCCAATTGCGGCCAGGTCTGCTGCCCCTTTTCATCAAAGCATATGCAGCTATCCCATCCTTCGGTGACATGTAGCGAACTACTAGCTAGACGGGCCACCTATGACAAGAATGTGCAGCAATAATGGACTGGATGGACGAAGTAATTGAGTCTAATAGTATATATCATCTAATTATTATCAGAATTCAACAAACTCTAGCACCAGATAGAGAGCCGGAACGTTGCCTTGCAAGACTCATCTCGACGCGACAGCTTTGTCAGGGTTAGTTTACCCCCAGCCCTCTTATCGAACCGAACGCAGACTAACTCCGTGATAAATAACAGCCCAAGGGATGACCGAAAAGACCTACGAAACCAGACCCGAGATAGAGAAAGCCTACATGAAAGACGCAATCAGGTAAGACGTCGACCCAACCACCCTGGCCAGAGACAACAATGAGGCTAACGGACTGCGATCTACAGACCGAAAGATGCAGTGGGCTTAGTGAAAAGAGGGATACATTTGCCGATACCACTGGGCTGAGATTGTTTGATAGGTTGTCGGTCAGATGGCTATTTGACGTTGCGATGTTGTTTCCGCGAACAAGACAGACACTACTCATAAAGTATCAACCCTCAACAACTACGAAACCAATATTCTAAGGTTTATGGAGAGCGTTTTGTCCGGAGCTCTGGCACGCTAGCCATGTAGGATTAGACCGGAATATGGAGTTCCTTGGACGAATTCCAGCTTTCATTAACCTTAGCGACAACACTAATGCTTGATTATTGGACTCTTAGTCGAAGGTAACTCCGAAAGTGGTTGGTAAATGTCATTCCAGTCACCGTTCGATCTGCTTCACAAATCATGGGAATGCTCTCGATTGATATGACATCGAACATTCTTGATAGTCGTTTCATCAACGATGTTCCTGAATAATGTAGATCAATCAGATATCGGATTCTGGTCTAACTATTGCTATATGTTACCCGAAATCTCTCAAAGGGCAGGACTGTTTTTGTGATCAAAAAGTGAGAGCCTTCTAATTTAAGTCAATTCTGTTAGGGACACCGCCGGCGGTCTTTTCATTCACATGCCCTCCATCGATTTGAGAGTTAGCTTCAGAGTCTTCGGACAGAACAGCTCGAGCCTTGTCTTCTCTCTTCTTGTCCCACCATAAAAGTACTTGAACAAGGGCAGTCCAAGCAACTAGTCGAGCAGTTAGTATCAAAGTAGTCAGTGAGTGGGTTTCAGTGAGCGACTTACTCAGTAACACGTTGAGAACGATGGCCCAGGTGTAACCCTTCGCGGCCCTGGGGAAATCGGTTGTTTTCCAGACAAAATTAGGAGCCTGGCGTGGATGGTTAGTCTCATACCTCTAGTGTTGTTATCCAGAGTTGGTACTTACCACAGCCTGCACCACATAAGCGAGGTCGTTGGCTGCACCAACGAGCAAAGCTCGCTTCTCAGTATCGGCGGAGCATATTTCGTTGATCCAGCTCAGAATAAGAGGACCGGCACCGTTCTGAGCATGGGGTCAGCTTTCAGTCATTCTCGTCGCGTTTGGACTGTGCAGGACTTACACCAATGTTGGCAAACCAGTAAACAAGAGTTCGGTTTGTAATGCCAGTATAGAGAGGCATCTTCAAAAGAGCAGCATCAAAGGCCAACTATTGAATGATTAGCAAGAAACTGCCATGCGATTGAGAAAGTGACGATGACTTACAGCGATGATTGCACCGGCGTAGATGAAAGGCCATCGAAGACCTTTCAGGGGCCCATCGGAGAGCCAACCCCAGAACAGCGCCATAACGATGAAGATAGCAGTGGAAGGTAAAGGCAAGTTGTTTATCTGGGAAACTGAATACGATTTTCCGGGGACGGGAGCGGGGTCCGTGTTGAAGCTCTTGAGCCAATATCCCATGGCTTGTTGAGGGTAGGCGTTGTTCCAGAGGACGTAGATCATGGCTAGAACCCTTGTTAGCGCATTTGAAAAATAATTCTGCTACCACCAACGACTTACGAAGGAGATATGTGTGCCAGCTAAGCAGAATGGACTTGACCTTGGCCTTTGTCCACTTTTCCTTTCCAGCTCGACCGATAGCGTTCATTCGCTCAACCGAAATCTCGTGCTCTCTCTGTGTAGTCCACCACGTCTTGACGCCATCTTGCGGCAAATTAGGGAAGAAGATGTAACCCATGATGGCGAGGGGAAGCGTGATAATACCGTCGATGATGAAGAGCCAGCGCCCTGATGCCTCGTTAGCATTAAATAATGGAGGTACAGAATTGGTAGGACTTACATCCTGCATGACCGTGGACGCCGTTCAGATTCGTATATGCAGCAGCTTGGAGGAAACCACTGAACATGTTGCCAATGCTACCAGCCAGCCAGAAGATCATAGCACGCTTTCCAATTTCGCGAGGGGTGTACCAGGAACCGAGCATGTAGTGAATACCTGGATAAAAGCCAGATCTAGAACACGTTAGTCGATTCGTCGAAATTGCTGGGTTTGAGACAGGCTGGCTTACTCGAAGAGACCGACAAGAAATCGTAGGGCATACAGCGCCTTGTACGATTTCACAGCCGAGGTGCAGACAGTAGCGATACCCCAGCCAAGTTCGAGAGAGGGGATGACCCAACGGGGAGAAATTCGAGTAAGAAGCAGGTTAGAGGGGATTTGACCGATGACATAACCGACAGTCCAGATGGAGGTACCTATTGTGAGGTTAGTTGCGAGTTGACAACCAATTGAGCAGATTGCGTACTGGTGACAAGCTCATTGCCGTACATGTTGAGCTCCTCCTTCATTCCACTCAAAAAGGCATTGTTGACATTTGTTTGATCAATGTTCTTGAGAAAGTAACCAATTGAAGCAAACGTCAAGACAAATGCATCGACCTTGAAGAGAAGCCATCGCTGCTCCTTGGGCAACTCCCACGTATCCCAAACAAGACTCTTCCACGACTTGCCACGCTTTTCGGTATCTTCGCTATAAGAAGCAGAAGCATCCGTATCTCGATCGTAGGGATGATTGCCGACCGTAACGGCAGTCGTCTGCTTGGGTTCAGCCATTGATGCAGTAGCAAAAGTGTATTTTTGCTTGGCAGGGACCGTTTGCTTGGCGCGTCTTGGGAATAAGTAAAAGAACAAAGAACCTGCAGCGAAACAAGCCCGATCTTGGCGGGATCTGCGCCAATGTTTTATATGGCTGCCGTCGTTTGGCAAGCCATGCAGTCATTGTTCCTAGCGATCGCGTCAACGAGATACGGGTCCAACGCTTCAGTTAAGCTTGGCCGGATTTAGTGGTTCTATGGGCCGTTTCAACCGGGAGATAATAGACAATATTCGCTGAAGATGTTTTTTGGACTGGGGTAGTTGGCCGACGTCGGTAGATAGAGTATGGACTATCTTGCGTGATTCTGGGGAGGATGACACCTTAGGGTTAGAGGATTCTCAAAATGGTAATAATTGGACTGGATCCCTTATCTTTACCCGGGCTTAAAACAAGCTCGGACCTGTAGTGGGATACGTGCAGAAAAAGATGCCTCATTTTTTTCATGTTCCCTGGATTTTGATGGAGCGGTCCCGGGGACGCCTTGGAGTGTCATGTTAGTCGCCGTGGAGCACCCAACCATCTTGGTCGGGGACTATCCGACCTAGGGTCGCGGAATATCCCGCTAGGACACTATCGAATCATTGCAATAGTAATCAAAACATGGATCTTGTTCTTTCAAGCATAATCCATCTCGATAATTGTTCTTGAAGACCACATGCTATCTGTCGAGACTGCATTAGTGGGGGATAGCCTGACAGAGCCTCATCTGCGAACACTCTATCGTCGATTGTGGAAATATGACGCTGACCGGGTGATCCCCGACGACATGGTCTAGATCCATTGCCACGGTCTATATCCGAGATCAAGTTGAATAGTTTGCCATCGAAACAGGTCAGTGGCGTTCAGGGTGGCAGCACCACCTATCTTACTTCATGTCCGTGGGGGCTTGAACGAGGCAAACGGAAAGTGGGAGACATCTTGAAGTGTGGGACGAAGGTCGGGAATGTGAAAGCTTTGAGATCGTGGTCGGAATTTCGAACACAGCAGCGTAGGCAATGCTGCTCTTATGCACCTCTGTACCTCGCAGCTCCACCGACAGTCGGCTTTTGACAATGAATCACTGTCAAAATGCGATTCTATGGGTATTTATTCGAGATTTTTGATCCTTCTCCGTCTTCACTATTCAACCTTTCATCTCATCAGCATCAACAGAGTGCTTCTTCGAGTAAGTAAGCAAGCTTCAAAGGTCTGGATCACCTTGAATGTCCTCTTCTCCACAAGCATACTAATGTAACAAGAGCAGAAGCGGAGCCTTTACCGAACCGGGTTTATCGTCAACAAGGGATCGAGCACGCAAGCGCCAAAGCTTATGCGCACATAAGTGTGGGACCCGGAATCCTTACCCGCATCATGGCCAACAAAAACTATCTCTCGTGAGTTATCATACCCTCTATCATATAACCAGATAAAGGTATACTAACAAACATTCAGGTTCAATCTCACGGCCCAGGGAGATGACGCAGCATCTCAAATTCTTTCTGAGGCTATCCAAAAATACCCCAAGTTCGCAGAACATTTCGACCAAGACGACGACGATGCTTCTCTAGGGCTTCAGGGACAGTCCAGATGTGTTATTCAGACACTCATCATCTTTTTTCTCACTGGAACGTACCAGGGCAAGCATGAGGAGCCCTGTCGCTGCGAGTCAGGTTTCGGTCACGCGGTACAGGTCTACCAGTTCTCTGTGAAACACGATCTTGACGAACTGGCTGAACTTGCAGCGGACCAATTTCAGGAACTCGGCGAAACCAAAACTTTCGGGGAAATCATGAGCGAATATTGCTACGCACGCAACATCTTCAACCAAGATGAAAGATACCTGGAACTAGCCAACTATTTTGGGGAACGGGCACGCAACTTTGGTGAGAACGATGAGAAACTTGACCGGCATGTTGATCTTTACGGCGACGAAATCAAATTCACTGTGGTTGATTCGCTCATGGAAACGATCTTGTTGCAGAGACACCAGATCCGAGAGCTACTGGACCAGGTCGCTGAGGAGGAATGAGCGCCAAAGGAAAATGGTATGGCTGAAAACATGGGCGGAAAAGGAATATGGTAGATATAGAAAGGGATATATCTTACCTAAGCCGTCAAAGTTTGCTTTATGAAGGGTAGAAACCATCAAGACAGGTCAATGATATCAACCGATCAATCAAAGACATGCTCGGCTTTACATGAACAATTCACGTGATGGGAGCGGATACGTACCGTCGGGCGGATAAGTACCTGAGCCAATGAGCTACCCGAACCTTGTGCCCTCAACTCCTCTCCTACTTTTGTCTGTGACGCCTAGACTACAGTCATTATTTTCCTCTGCAATTGTTTACCTTGAAAACGCGTTTCTTTGTTATCATTCCAAGTTTGGTCGGATTCATCATGTCCCTCACTCACACTGTTCTCTTCCAATTCAAAGCGGATGTCGATTCGAATGACGTCAAAGAGGTGCGTTATCAAAGGCGGAGACGAGCAATCAGTATTGACAGACCGACTTTGTACAGACCTGCAAAGGTTTTCTCAAACTCAAAGACCAGTGCATCCATCCTACCAGTAACGACCCATACATCATTTCAGTCAAGGGCGGCAAGGATAATTCTCCCGAGGGCATGCAGGTAAGTCTGCACCTAAGCGTACCCCTGTCCAACATGGACTAACCGTTGTAGAATGGAATAACGCACGGCTTTGTTCTCACCTTCAACTCGGCAGAGGATCGGGATTACTATGTCAAGTCGGACTCAGCGCATCATGCTTTTGTCGCCAAGGTGGGCGGTTTCCTAGAGAAGGTCATTGTGGTCGACTTTGAGGACGGTGTTTATTGAAGTGTCGCAAGTTCTCTGAGCAGCCGTGAACCATGGCTATATAACCAGATATGAGACCAGCAGCGCTTTGAATACTCGATCTGGGTTTGAAGAACCAGAACTTCTTAGTTTGATAGCCATTGAAGACAAGAATAGACCACGTTAATCATCTTGAATTGTAATTCACCTCCGCTACTCTCAAAACCAGGATCAAACCAATTAACCGCCGAACAAATGAGACCATGTCAAAAACCCACGTCGCCCATGGGATCATGTAGGAATACTATGCAAAGTGTATGGCAGACTATTTCCACTTCGAAAACCACAAGCTAGCCAGCTTCGCCCATATGTGACAAATTGATAACAAAGGAAAGACAAACAGCACATTGAATAACGAAACAAGGAAAACCTAACTGACCTAGCCTGGCAAAGTACGCCTGGTATTCAAAACTCTTTAGGTATGCTCCGATAGTCCAGCATCGCCAAGACGACGCATCCTTGGTCAACGCCCGTAATAGGAATCATATTGTTGGCTCGAGCCTCCTGGCGGAGCAAAATAGGACCGGCTAGCTTGAGTGTTATAAGCCTGGCTCGGTGCTACTGGGCGGGCCTCGAAGGCTCGACTCGGTTCTGTGCTCTGCCGTCCATAGAGCCGTTCATATCCCCTAGACCGAGGGAGAGGGGCAGGGCTCCGATACAACATAGTGGAACTTGGGTGATCGGGGGCTGGTGAGCTAGCAGATGGAGCAATACGTTGCCTTCGCCGAGAACGGAAGTGAGTTGTCTCTTGAGAGAATCTCTGCAGCTGCCTTCTTTGGATACCTTCTCCTTGGGTGGAAACACGAATGGGGAATGAGAAATCTGGCAAAGCAAGAAGGGTTAGCGATGAAACGCGGTTAGGAACAAGGTCAAGGTTCTCGAACCATCATCTAACATCTCTGCAATGTACTGCATCGAGACACGGTGCCCAATAGCATCGGGGCGACTTGTGCCAAAGAGATACGGCGTGCCCGCTTGCCTAACACCAAGAGGATCATTGTCTGATGAATAGAACTCGATGACTCCCCCAAGCAGCAGATTTTCCCAGTATCTTCCCGCTTCTCCAGACAGCCGGTTGCCCCAGTCCTCCAGGGTGACTTTGGGAGGAGTATATAGTTGAGTAGAGCCTGTCACAAACCCAGTCAACAAGTGAACGATCTCATGGGCAACGCTAACGCCCGCCTGGAACTTGAAAAGGTTGTAGCTGGAACCTGCGATGTCCATGTTTTGGCGTGCGTGTAGCATATTGTCAATGAGTACGCTATGCAGATACATGTTGCCTGCGGGACCAGCATTATAAGCCCCCATACCACCCTCCCACGCAAGCCTCTCTGCTTGCGCCTCGCCTGGAAGTCCTTCTTTGAGAAATACAGTTGGAAAGTCAGCTCTCATGCTCCTCAGAAATTTGTTGATCCAGTAAGGCATGTCATCAAAGGAACCCTGGTATACATCAGAACGCCTCTTAGCGCGATTTTCCTTGAGGATAGCGACGGCAACATCGGCGAGACTCTTCCTTCCTTCCTTCGTCTTAAGAATAGAGAGGCAAAATGTATGAATGCCTCTATAATCTTGAACCTTGTTGAGGTTGGAGCTAGAGTTGTGGTCGCATCACCAACAAAGATTTGAAGGTCTCCCACTCTTGACATGATGGTAAGAGATCGTAGAGTAACAAGTTGAAGCTCAACCATTTGGTATCTATCGTCATCATAGTCAGTAATAGGGATTTATATAAAGGAGCGAGTTAAGTAGACATACTAGGTAACACTTGACAAAGATATTTTTTGCCAGAAAAAATGGATGTGTGAACTTATGGATAATGCTGTAGTTGATTTCAACCAATTCTGACGTGGATTTGTGCAAGATTCATCTCATCTTATATTGCTGCCTCAAGTTAATCATCTTGCCAACGAACCTCGAGTATGAATCAAATTTGGAAACTACTCCAGGCCTTCAGGGAGGAGGCCTGTTCCAGCAAGGCCTAGCCATCCCTCGGCCAGATAAAATGGCATGATGCCAGCGGCTACGACCAACAACAATGGAGCCGATTGCTCGACCATCAAATAATCATCAATTGCAACATTGAGCCTGCTACCAATATTCACCATATAAGTATACTAACCGCCTAAGATCTGCTTGCTGGTTGCAGAGTGTTTCAGCATCAGGACGTGTAGTGCGCATGGCTGTGTGCAGGGTTTATGGCGTGGGTATGGGCGTTACGGTCAAGTTGTAAGATCGAGGCTTTGTGATGTCGCATTGACATATCCCATGAATAATCTTTTGAAGAGCTCAGTCCTAGGAGAACAAGAGCAAATGGAATCGCATCTTGACGCGCGTTCGTAGTTAAAAGATACTGCCTTGTGATTGGCCATCAACGGCTCTACGGCGCTTAACGCCCCCCACCTTCAGCAACTTCTATTCTTAGTTCTTTCATGTTACTCACCCAAGTCTCCAACATTCACACCAACTGCCTACATCGTGTTGAGCCTTCATCAAATCATTCAGGCCGAGATCATGTCTCAAGATCTGTTGATAGATCCATCGACCGAAGCCCCATCTTCGGAGTTCAAAGAGGGCACCAAGTTTAAACAGCTTTCCATTGACGTTCTCGAAACGGCCCATCGCGAGCTTTTCGGCCGCGCGATAACAAGAATACTTTCGACTGAGATTTCAGAGACTACATATGCGCAGATTATCGATGGTCTTCCGTTGAGCAATGTGGCGTATGACAGCGCAGGTGGAGGACCTCCAGATGGACATCCCATTGAGCATGTCCATCAGGACTTTTGCCCAGGCGTCTTGGAAAAGACAAGGAAGTTCCGTCAAGAGTTTGACCCTGAGGTTCTGCGCTTCGATTCGAGGGTAAGTACACGCAACATAAATCAGTGTGATTTGCAAAGTAGTATTGTACTGACGATTCCATAGCTTCTTTTTACCTACCAAGCAGCCGCTCCAGGCTCCAGGGCGTTTAGAACTCGTCTTATCGAACTAATTGCAGTTTCAGTTCATCAAATTGCCGTCATTCTCTATGAACTCAATGAAAGTCTACACAAGGACGATGGTGTGACACAATGGCAACCAGCGGAGCCCGATGAATTCTACTTGAGGTTTTGGCCAGACGGACCGCTGCCCACCCTTTTCAACCACCCATGGTTCATAGATTACCAGCAATATCCGAATGGAACTGCAGATATGGCAGGCTACTGGGCAGAGTCTCGTATCCTGGGTGGCGTCGTCTTGTTTGATTGTCGTAAAGGTTCAGACTCGAACGCAGTATACTTCCATTCAGATCGGTTGAGCGTGACTTACAGAATCTACGAGCTTTTGCCCGAGCAGAAGCAGGCGTTGATTAGATTTCTAACGGCCGATTCAATCCCATTAGACGTTCCAATTCCTATCTTAGGTAGTGACAGTAACCGCAACCGTGTCGATCCAGAGGAGCCAATAGCTTCCACTGGCATTTATCGGGATGTCTGGGAGCGGAAGGATAGGATTCCGACGGTAGGTGATGACAGGCTGAGAGATGTGTGGGACAAGTTGAATTTTCCAACACTGGAGGATAAGATTGAAGCAGGCGAACGTGCAAGAGAAAGAAAGCACAGGTTCGAATATGGAGATGATTATGAAGACATTTGATTTAGTCTTGAGGACCTGCGTCGAAGTGCTTCATATGAAAGGACTAGAAGATGGCATGCTTGAGGATCATGTTTTTTTTTTAATTTACAGGGTCTCTGTTAGTGATGACGGAATTTTCGATGGCCATCTTCTTCGACTTCAGTGCTCGTCATCGGCACTGATACTGCCCAGCCAAGTGTGGTGACCCCTGAAACCTCTGTCTGCCGGTGCCTACTCCCAAATTTCCCTTGCGAACTCCACGTGACAGATTCGTTCCACTCGCTTCTGCACAAGTGACGCTATCGTCTATCTGAGTGCTCATTTCAAAAAGTAGGGTAGTGATTTTTCTACCCACACAAAGCCACAAGAGCTCCATGCCGGGCTCGAATCACTCAGACTTCGTGTGGCTTTCTGTCCTTCTACTATCCTGGCTTATACTTACAGCAGCCTTCTTCAAACCTCTCAACACGTATTTCGACATGGCTGAGCCGGACCAACCGTGGAAGGTCATCAACCTCGACAAGCGCGAGAACCTTCACCCTGGAGATGTGTCGGGGTTTGGAGAGATCTTCGCCTCGGGCTATCAGCTCGTTGACCTTTTGAAGAACCCAAACTGGCTCAAGTTCAAGATCCCCGGTGCTTCTATCCGAGCTTCGAAGCAGAAGAGGTAAGGTGATCGCTACATCAAGGCACAAATCATAGCGCTGACTCAAAGTTCCAGTCTTGGCTCCCCTCTGATCTCCCTCCCTCAGGAGATTATCGATCAGGTCGCCAAGAATCTATCTGATGATGGGGATCGCGATGCCATCATTTGTCTTGCTCTGAGCTGCACCTACTTCTTCCGCCTTCTTGCCAACAACATGCAGAAGGTCATCCACGAGGATGTCGGACAGTGGCGCAAGAATAGACTCATGTTCATTGCTCCGAATGCTCCTGGCTTTCCTCAGAACGTTGGAACCGCCGAAGAGGAAGACGAATGGAACCAGCTTGAAGGAAGCTCGCTTTATAACATGGAAACTCGACCTGCTCACACTTCGCTCTCGGAGGAGGGCCCGCTTCAGCGCCGCATGACCTACCGTGCTCCTCAGCTCTTCCAAGTTGACGGACGTCAGATCACCCGTGCTCGGGACATCATGAAGAATTGCAACGATATCGACAGCCCGGAACGCTTCGGACGTCTGCTCAAGCACCTTATGAAGATCCCCAAGAGTCTCAAGTGGCATCAGACTCAGGCTGTTCTTCGTAACCTCGACACCAAAGAGTACATTCGCGGTCAACCCCTTACCGTGGATCAGCATCCTCGCAACCTCGGAGAAGCTCTCATCTGCTTCCTCATGTGGTCTGGTGATACAACCTTGGACCCAGACGTGCCTGATGCCGGTAGATGGGTTGGTCACCGGTTCGACATCTCAATGGCCGTGACTGTCGAAGGAGAAGAGTGGACCGATGTGACTCAGGAAGCCCTTAACCGCCTTTGCCTGTCTGGCAACGAACGTATCTACTGGTTCCTCACCCGACGTGACCAGATCTTTCCGAGTGAGATGGCGGCTCTGGCTGTGCAGATGGGTATGCTTGGGCAGTAAAGAGCATGGCAAAGGAGATCATGTTGTACAGAGAGTATTGAGATTATGAAGGGGGCATTATGATTGCGTTTGCTATTCGGAAAGGTCAGGTCAGGCCCGGTTAGGCCAAGTTATTGTACAAGATCATATCACAGATCAGGAGATCTATACAAAGCTTCTTCAGTTGAAAATTTGCAAGTGAGGTGAAAGTATTCTCAAGTTACTGTTGCCGCAAGCTTGTGGTTTGAATTCTATGTACAAGTCACACGAGACATCACAAGTAGGCAATCGAGTTTAAGGTTCCATTGATTTACTGTCTTGTTGCTGTCTGTATCCTTTCCTGTAATCTCCCTAGACAGTCCACTATATCAACAAGACAAACCAAGATGACCTCTTTGTCGACACTCTTTCTCCTGCTTCATCAAAACTCAGAAGGGTCGATACGAGCTGGGGCGGGAGTTACTCTCGCAGCATCGCCCCAAAAGTTGATCATTTCCCGGATGTGGTGGCGAATGGGAACCACCTTCTGAGGAGGAATGAAATGAGCTTTCGGAAACTGACCAGTCTGGATACCTGTCCGGGCGAATTCCATGACCTGCTTGCGGCCAGCGTACACGCAGAGCTTCCAGTTGTATCTGTAAACGCGATCCCGCTCCCTGTAATCGTACCACTCGATTGCATGTCTAGTAGCCTTTTCTTTGGTCGTCCACATATCCATAGCGACATCCTCAAACTTAGCGTCGCCACCCTTGGAGTCCTTCCACTGAGAAGTGACAGTCATGTCATCTTGGTTAATGCTGACCATGAGCAAAGCAGGAGCATCCTTTCGACGCTCAGGAGGGACAACGGACTGGCCAGGTTTGGGTGAAAGATCATGTTTGAAGACACCGGCCTGAACACTGCAGTCTTGGAGGGTTTGGTCTCGCATGAAGGGCATGGGACCAGGGTGCTTGTCAGAGTCCCAGCTTTTGTTGAAGATGTGTGAGACATATTTTTCGAGACACGAATAGCTGACGAAAACCCTAGGGCTATGGTTGGCTGGGTTGGAGTAAAGGAAGTTCAACAGGTGCTTGTGAAGGACCTGGATCTCGGAAGCAGTGAGTTGAAGTGGATTGTGAATCTTGATGCTCTCCATGCGGAATTTGGGATGCACCGGGCTCTGGAAGATCTCATGGATCATCAGAGGACGGCGACGGTTGGGGGTGCTAACGAATTTGAGGCGAGGTACGGGGGTGCCGACTAACCAAGAGTCAATGATTCGAAGTCTGTGATGATGGATGAGAGGCTTACTGAGGATACGGTTCGACTCATACACAGTGTCCGGGTCAAGGGTAACGTCCAACTCAATGAGAGTGTCCAACTCAAGGAGAGGGTGCGAATCCATGATGGAGGACTCTGAGGGATGAGCGAAGGCTTGTTGGTTGCTAGGATGCGAGATCAGGAGCAGTGTCCATCCGCTCCTGAAGTTGATGGTGAAGAAGGAAATTGTGAGCGCCAGAATCAGAGTTGAAATATGCGCACGAGGATGAACGAGAGCCCAGTTTTTGGACGCCTATTGTTGCCCCGGCAAATTCGCTTACCTATCATGATGTGCGTCACTGTCTGAAGCGGCCAGCAATAGTTCGGCAGTGTTCGTATGCACTCCTGTCTACTGGAAATGTACACCCCACAATAGTGCAGTACATAAACGAGGTTTCAAGACGGGACTCAGCGTTTGCTCATCGGGTAGGCTACTTCTACAGAAATCAAATACAAACAAAGATTTGAAAGTTCTATGAGTATTATGATCCACAGGGAATATTAGGTAGCTCATCGTTCTGAGCTTCTGTCGAGTGTTGAACCCCCTCGCCTGTCAGCTGCGTCGATCTACGTCAGGGAATATCAACCAATCAGAGCTCGCTGTTCTGGGCCTGTGCCTAGGGTAGGTGGCCAAATCAAAAGCATCAATTTTCTCTCGTCAATTATTTACTATTGAATTCACCGGAACATACAGAATGCGTAACTGATCCTACTTCCTTAGTTTACCTTTCTTTCCATGGGTTTAAAGTAGAACCTGTGGTAAAAGTCTGATGTAACGCAATTTGATGATCAATTTGAACCATCACTGAAACAAGCGTCAAGTGTGTGTGAAAGCACACCTTTGACAATTGACTACTCACAATCCCTGGTTCTAGAAGAGCTTGTAAGGTGATCAATGGATGGGAAATGGTTTGTCTTTCACATAGTGGTGACTAGGCATTATGATACAAGGTAGCAAAATGTTACGTTTGAGTAGAATTGAACCCTTCCTTAAAGTCGTGTCAAACTTTCAAATGCAGGCACGTGCTTCCTTCGTCTAACTCATACATCATGGAATGCCATCCATTCGTTGCCGTCTTCTATCTCATTGAACGACCGTCTATATAATCCAATATGGTATCCCTACACGCCTCAAGAGTCTGCTGAAGCAACTCGAATTAAATATAAATATCGACTACCACCCCAAGACCATTTAGTGAATACCCATCATCTGCATATCGACTCTATCATTCTGTTCCCTAGTTGCCTTCGCAATTGCCCTCCTTCCAAGTCGAACCAACTCAACAACAAAATCATTGACCATCTTCATATATGAAATCTCGTGTGGGGTCAAACGGCGCACTGGCAGGCTATTGACGAGATCGCCAGCTGACTGAAGAAGTTCGAGATCGCTTTCTGCTCGTTCGTGGAGTGGATGCATCAAAACGTTAAAGAATAGAGTCATTATGGCGGCCGTGGGGTAAAAGACAACAACCCTGAACAAATAATTAGCTATACTTTGTCGTCTATTCGAGCCACTGTGGACTGTAGTCCACTTACCAGAATGCTTCGCCTGCAAGCCCACTCATCGCTGCTCGTAGATAGACCAGCGTCGAGCGGCTAGCTTCTAACGCCAAAGCAATGCTCGACTCGACGCCCGGCACCCATTCGCTCCTATCAGGGGAGTTTTCAGACTCTGGTTCCATGCATCGTCCGCTGGCTCGGTGGATCGTAGTCATCAGATGATGGTATTCCAGATGCAGAGTAATATGTCGCATGCTCCGCGGTAGCTGCATCCCAGATAGAGTTACTTGAGATTCATTGGATATCGAAAGTGCAGGTCGGAAATCAGGAGGAATAGATTGTCTCCAAGCTTCAAGTTCTTCATCAAGCTCTCTAATATCACGGAGAAGTTGAGCATGAGTCTTTTTGGCGGCCTGGGCTGAGTAGAGTAGACGGCTGGTTCTTTCCTTGACGTGGCTCAGACGAGGGTCTCCTGGAAGGTGAGGCGTAAGACCTTCATCGCCCGAGGCTAGAGGAGAGAGACTGTCGTTTAGACCGGGAAGGTACAAATAGCAGTCCATGTAATCATCCGGGAGGGTAAGATCACAATAGTCGTCGGACATCAAAGGGGGCTGACCGGACCGTAGCGAAATGTCCTTGTCGAACATGTAACATAACCAAAAGATCATTCGTATCTGAAGACGTTCGCGTTCCTGACGAGTGATTGGTGACTTTCGGGCTCTGAGGGATACGTTTGCATGACCACCAAGCGTGAAGACCATGCGGCAAGCAATGGCGTGGAACATGCTAGCAGATCTCAAGCGTCCTGAGAATATTTCGTGCATATTCTGGGCAAGGCCTTAGTATTCCCAAATCCCAATGATTGACATGCGGGCTAAGACTTACTAGCATAAAAGCCACCTGGAGATTGGAGATGTTGGTAGTCTCAAGAACGTCTGTGAGTAGATACCGTGCCTTCGTAGCACATAAATCAGTATCTATGTAGGGGGTATGCGGTGTAGCAGCCTGAAATAGAGGTATGATGGATGCAAAAGCCAAGATGCATACCCTGGCGCTGAGATGATCGGCGGAGGGGGATTTGCCGGTATATGGTTGATACGCGAGGTCAATAGTTTCTGGAAAGAGGATTCGGTCGACAAGGGGGAATACCAATCGAAAGGAAGAGTGGACGAAGGTATCGAATATTGCTTCTACAGCCTCCCTGCTAGGCAGATCGTATAGGTCGGTCGGCTCATCGTAGTAGTGGGATGCAGCTGATGGACCAGGGGTTAGAAAACCCTGGGTACGTGGCTCGAAAAGAACCTCATCATCAGTCTTTGTCATGATCCATTTCCTTCCCTCCTCTGAAAGCATGGGCATGCCATTGTGCTGGCTGAGATGTCCAAAGTGACAGCCACCATAGTGGATTTGACCGTATGCGAAGGCATTGATGAAGCTACTGGCAGGGGAAGGAACTTGAGATATAAGTGGTGAATCGTGGGTGTTTAGCGGTGACCCGAATGTGCTGTTTGCCTCTCTCAGGAAATAAGCAGACGGCCTGCTGGATTCTCGGGTGGATTCCTTGGTAGGCTCCCTGAAAGATATGTCTGAGCTCTTGCGGGGGTCGGTAGTTGTTGAACTGGGAGTTACTGGCTTGGATGTGCTACTCTCAGCATCGTTTTGACGAGAAAGCGACTGGGAAAGCAATGCATCTTCAATACGCTTAAGCCGTTCTGAGAGACTGTGCTCCGATGTCTGCTTGGCTCTGAAGCTGGGTTAGTGTATACTGACCCTGGATTTGACATGCTATTTGACGCCACTGACCTCGCCTTTCCTGGCCGTTTACGTCCCCTAACCCGGTTAAATGTGCATTCTAGGCCATGATGCTCACACCAGTTACAGGGTTCCTTGGAACTGGTAGAATCGCATTGGATCTACAGTGATACGCCGAGATGTTAGCCAACAGGACGCTGGAGTGGTACACCTTTCCAGCGATAGACCCTTCTGGTATTTGAAGATCAGGGTTGCCAAGAGATGAACTTGATCGATAAGGGGCAGATGAGGGTCCGGGAGGATGGATGACGGGAGAAAGAGATGGGGCAAGCTGAGGGTTAGAGTGTACGTACCTTTCTCTTGTGACAGGCATCACAGGCCCGTTTTTGGACCATGGCGGATGAATCAGAGATAACATGCAAGCATGACGAGATCGAGAAGGGAGAAAATTGATTAGTCCCGCCGGGCTTGTTTGCTCACGCGTTTAGGCTGATGAGTTCCACAACACGGAAGCAAGAAAGAGACGGAACAAAGGGGCGTTGGGGCAAACGACCGAAATCGAACACACTGTACCTTCGATTTCAAAGCTGAGATAATAAAGGACCAGACGCAACTAACGTGTCAAGTTCCAGGCAAATGCATCGAGGAATCTATGACAAAAAACTTGTGAGACCGGAGGGTGATGATGTCCGACACTGGGCGGCCCGGAGGCTGAGAGGACCGACTCACGACTTCCGCTGAATAAGCGGCGGTAACCTTATTCTAAAATGAGAAGGCGTCAGTACTGAACATGATTGGTCTGTCTGAAACTCTTTTCGCCGCTACCACGTGCATTTCGAGTCTAGCGCTCATTCTTGACCACTAGATCCCTTACCTAAGCGGAAGAACCTCTACTACCGCAACCTCCGGCCCATATTTTAACCCGGCAGATGCCATCCTTCACTTTATTAACTCCAAGTCTCCAACGTCGCCGCGCTTCTAAAATTGGTCCGTACAGCCGAACTCCAAGTCCAAATCGGAAACACGGTAATAAAACGACCGATCTAGATAAGAGAAAGATTCCTCATCACATCTATTGATCCGTTATGCGTCATCTATTCCCAGTCCGTATCTGTCGCTGTTTTGGAATATGCCGCTCCGTCTTTTAACTTTTTGCGAGTGCGAGCCCCACGTTTTTGACAGAACGGCCCGTTTTTTGATCGGTCTTTCGCACTCCGTCAATTCTCCGCCATCTTACGGATACGTAGATCTCTATCCGGCTTGCCCGCAAGCAAAACGCTTGCTCGCGATGTAAGCATAATCGTTAATTGCGCAGAATCGGGCTCACGTTCCACATGTGAATCCAGGCCCGAGGCTGAGTTAGCCCTATGAACCTGGTAGATTACGTAGAAGGCTTACAGTGAGCACCCTCATTTTGCCGAATTATGCCACTGAGACACGAAATATCGTCAAAGCGAAGCGTGACTAAGCGGTGCTAACGCTTCGGCTTTAGAACATTCGTATCAGGGTCCCAACGATCCAAACGCTCCATCAGATCCAAGTGGATCGTAGAACCCGCTCGACTAAGATGCTTGTTGTCCAAAACAGTCAGATCCAGTTATTTCATTGGCTGCCTGGCATTTTCCAAAGTTGCCGTCGGACACCGAACAAGCCCGCCATGTTTTCAACACCGGAGCAACCTGATAAGCGTGCTCCTTTTATAATGCATGCCTGCAGCCTCTTCACATTTTCGACTTGACAATTTAATATCAATCTTAATTTCTTACAACTACAATCTCTTGCCAGAATCCAAAGGCTAAAAAGCTTAGGTGTGCAATTCAGGCGGTTGCGGCTACTACCTAGCCAGGACGAGTTTTAGTCCACCACCCATCAACACCAGCAAAATGGACTCCGACAGCAACGACTCCCAGACGGTCTACGAGCCAACGCCGATGAAGGAAACCGGCCACGATGACTCCGAATGGTCTATGAAGCCCGAAGTTATTGGGTACAAGGAGAGGGATAAGGCATCAGGCTTCCCCGACAGAGAACTTGGCGTAACCTGGCGCAATCTCAGCGTCGATGTCATCGCTGCCGATGCCGCCATTCATGAGAACGTTCTCTCTCAGTACAACATCCCTAAGCTCATCAAGGAGTCTCGACAAAAGTCACCACTCAAGACTATCCTCGACAACAGCCATGGCTGCGTTAAGCCTGGCGAGATGCTCCTTGTCCTAGGTCGTCCTGGCTCTGGTTGCACTACGCTTCTCAACATGATCGCCAACAAGCGACGAGGATACGCCAGTGTCCAGGGCGACGTTCACTATGGCTCAATGAACGCAGAAGAGGCCAAGAACTACCGAGGCCAAATCGTCATGAACAGCGAGGAAGAGGTCTTCTATCCCGCCTTGACAGTGGGACAGACTATGGACTTTGCGACGCGTCTCAAAATCCCTTTTCACCTACCCAATGGTGTTACTTCACCTGAGGAATTGAGGGTCCAGACAAGAGACTTTTTGCTCAAGTCTATGGGCATTGAGCATACCATTGACACCAAAGTTGGCAACGCGTACGTCCGTGGTGTTTCTGGTGGTGAGCGAAAGCGAGTCTCAATTATTGAGACTTTGGCCACCCATGGCTCAGTCTTTTGCTGGGATAACTCTACTCGTGGCCTGGATGCCAGCACGTAAGTACTCTGACAAATCTTTTCATCACATGGTTTCTAACTCGATACAGTGCTCTGGAGTATACCAAGGCTATCCGCGCAATGACCGATGTCATGGGTATGGCCTCTATCGTTACTCTGTACCAAGCCGGTAACGGTATCTACGACCTTTTCGATAAGGTCCTCGTCCTTGACGAAGGAAAGGAGGTTTACTACGGTCCTCTCAAGGAGGCCAGGCCCTTCATGGAGAACCTCGGCTTCATCTGCCAGCACGGAGCCAACGTCGCCGATTACCTGACTGGTGTCACCGTCCCAACAGAGCGACAGATTCACCCCGACCACCAAAACCGATTCCCTCGAAATGCAGACGCCCTTCGAGGAGAGTATGAGAAGTCGCCCATCTACGAACGCATGCACTCTGAATACGACTACCCAACCACCGATCTCGCCAAAGAGAGGACAAAACTCTTCCGAGAGGGCGTTCGACAGGAAAAGGACAAGAAGCTTGGCGACAAGAGCCCCATGACCGTTGGCTTCATCGACCAGACCAAGGCCTGCGTGAAGCGTCAGTACCAGATCGTGCTTGGAGACAAGGCCACCTTTGCCATCAAGCAGGTTTCGATGGTCTTACAGGCTTTGATTGCAGGTTCTCTGTTCTACAACGCTTCTAACGAGTCAGACGGCCTGTTCATCAAAGCTGGTGCCGTGTTTGTTGCTCTTCTCGCCAACTGTCTGGTTTCTATGTCTGAAGTCACCGACTCTTTCACTGGTCGTCCCGTTCTGCTCAAGCACAAGGCTTTCGCCATGTATCATCCTGCTGCGTTCTGTATTGCGCAGATTACTGCTGATATCCCGGTTATTCTCGCACAAGTTACTTCGTTCTCCATCGTTGAGTACTTCATGGCTGGTCTTACCATGAGCGCCGGACATTTCTTTACGTTTTGGGTTATCTTGATTGCTATCACCATGGTAAGTGGCATCATAAATGTAGAAGACTAGTTACTAACATGCTACAGTGTATGACTGCCCTCTTCCGAGCTGTCGGTGCCGCGTTTAGTAATTTCGATGCCGCCTCAAAGGTATCTGGTTTCCTGATTGCTGCGACTATCATCTACTCAGGCTATCTCATCCAGAAGCCTCTGATGCATGATTGGTTTGTCTGGTTGTTCTGGATCGACCCTCTCGCCTATGCTTTCGACGCTCTTCTCTCCAACGAGTTCCATGGCAAGATCATTCAGTGCGTTGGCAACAACCTCGTTCCCAGTGGTCCAGGCTTCACAAACGGTGATCACCAAGCTTGTGCTGGTGTTGGCGGAGCCAAGGTTGGCCAGAGCTTCGTGACTGGTGATGACTACCTTGCTTCCCTGTCTTACGGACATGATCACCTCTGGAGAAACTTTGGTATCATCTGGGCTTGGTGGGTTCTCTTTGTCGCTATCACTGTCTATTTCACTACCAAGTGGCACGCTTCCTCCGAGGATGGCCCCAGTCTGGTCATTCCCCGAGAGAACGCTCACATCACCGCCGCTCTTCGTCAGTCCGATGAGGAGGGACAGACTGCCGGTGAGAAGAAGGTCACTGGCAGCCGTGATGGTGGTGTCGTCTCCGGTGATGAGTCCGACAGCAGCGGAGTCGGCGAGGGCTTGATCCGCAACACCTCGGTCTTTACCTGGAAGAACCTCACCTACACCGTCAAGACACCCTCTGGAGACCGCACCCTTCTGGATAACGTTCAAGGCTGGGTCAAGCCAGGCATGTTGGGAGCTCTTATGGGTTCCTCCGGCGCTGGAAAGACTACTCTCCTCGATGTTCTGGCTCAGCGCAAGACTGAAGGTACTATCCACGGCCAGATCATGGTCGACGGTCGCCCCTTGCCTGTTTCTTTCCAGCGATCTGCCGGTTACTGTGAACAACTCGACGTCCACGAACCTTACGCCACCGTCCGCGAAGCCCTCGAGTTCTCCGCCCTTCTCCGACAAAGCCGCGACACTCCTCGTGAGGAGAAGCTCAAGTATGTCGATACCATCATTGATCTTCTGGAACTTCACGACCTTGCGGATACTCTGATTGGTGAAGTCGGCGCTGGTCTTAGCGTCGAGCAGCGCAAGCGTGTCACCATCGGTGTTGAGCTTGTCTCCAAGCCTAGTATTCTTATCTTTCTTGATGAGCCTACATCTGGTCTTGACGGACAGTCTGCGTACAACACGGTTCGATTCTTGCGTAAGCTGGCTTCTGTCGGTCAAGCTATTCTCGTCACCATTCATCAGCCTTCTGCCCAGCTCTTCTCTCAGTTTGATACCCTTCTTCTCTTGGCCAAGGGCGGCAAAACTGTGTACTTTGGTGACATTGGTGAACACGGCAAGACTGTTACTGGATACTTCGGTCGCTATGGTGCTCCTTGTCCCGAGGAGGTCAACCCTGCTGAGCACATGATCGACGTCGTCTCCGGACACTTGTCTCAGGGTAAGGATTGGAACCAAGTCTGGCTGTCATCCCCTGAGCACGATGCCGTTGAGAAGGAGCTCGATCACATCATCACTGATGCTGCATCCAAGCCCCCTGGTACCACCGACGACGGCCATGAGTTTGCCACCACACTCTGGGAGCAGACTAAGCTTGTCACACACCGCATGAACGTTGCCCTGTACCGCAACACTGACTACATCAACAACAAGTTCGCTCTGCACGTCTCATCCGCGCTCTTCAACGGTTTCACTTTCTGGCAGATTGGTTCCTCGGTTGCTGAACTGCAACTCAAGCTCTTCACCATCTTCAACTTCATCTTCGTCGCCCCTGGTGTCATGGCTCAGCTTCAGCCCTTGTTCATCCACCGCCGAGATATCTTTGAGACACGTGAGAAGAAATCTAAGATGTACTCTTGGGTTGCCTTCACCACTGGTCTGATCGTTTCCGAGGTTCCTTACCTTATCGTCTGCGCTGTTCTCTACTTTGTCTGCTGGTACTACACCGTTGGTTTCCCTGATACCTCTTCTCGCGCTGGAGGTACCTTCTTCGTCATGCTTATGTACGAGTTCATCTACACTGGTATCGGCCAGTTCATCGCCGCCTACGCCCCCAACGAAGTCTTCGCTTCGCTGGTCAACCCTCTGGTCATCACCATCCTTGTCTCCTTCTGTGGTGTCCTCGTGCCCTACGCTGGCATCCAGGCTTTCTGGCGATACTGGCTTTACTACATCAACCCCTTTAACTACCTGATGAGCAGCATGCTTGCCTTTGACGTCTGGGGCGCCGAAGTCAACTGCAAGGACCGCGAGTTCGCTCGCTTCAGCCCTCCCAATGGCACGACATGCGGCGAGTACCTGAAGGATTTCCTCGCCCAGGGTCCTAGTAGCTTGCTTAACCCTGATTCTACGGATGAGTGCATGGTATGCTCGTACAGCTCGGGTGAGGACTACCTGCGCACCTTGAACATCAATGCGTACTCGTATGCATGGAGGAACGCTGGTATCACGGCTGCGTTTGTCTTCAGCGGGTATGCTCTTGTTTACGCGCTCATGAAGCTTCGAACCAAGGCTACCAAGAGGGCGGACTAAACAGCAACTTACAGCTTGACCAAGATGGCTTGTGTCAATAATCACTTTTCTTCTCTTTCTTTAGAATGTTATGTATAGACTTCATAGATATCTGGATTAGACTGTGCTTAGACAACTGGGAAGTTACCAGAATTGATAGCACTAGATCAAAGAACATATTGTAATATCAGATTACCATCGACACACCCTTGAGTTTATTCTGCAACCATCCCCTTCCTGTGACACCATCTCTATAGCAGGCTTCATTAGCGGCAACCAACTGTGATTTAATTCAGTCCTAGCCATACGCTCCGATAGCTTGATTGCCTTAGTAGCCTGATGTTCGGCAATGTATGCACGCACGAGCAGATACTGCGATTCCAGCTGATTCCTATGACGCTCTGCTAGGACTCCATATTGGACCATCTCGACCACATTCTCTAGTAATTCCAATGCTCCTACGGCCTGGCCTCCTCTCAAATAAGCTCGTGCGAGCCGTTACACTGCTTTCTTGAATCGAGTTGCAAGCACGGACTCGAACAACTCGACTGCCTTCTTGCCCTGGCTTCAATCGGGCCGAATCATTTCACTGGTAACTCGTTCATGATAAGTCGTTAAACGCCCCAGTAGAGCGACTACTCCTTTTAACGCTCGGTTCCGAGAAGGAGTGGGCGGTAATATCAATGAATCCGCCACCATAAGGCCCAAGCACCAGCTGGCCCCTGCCACTAGCATAAAAAACTCCCGGTTCTTTGGAACACCCTCCGTGCTGAGCAGTCTTAATACATGTGGTAGATATTGCCCCCAGAGATCAACGTTTTCCAGTACATAACGGGTTGAAAAAGCCTGATTAATGCGTTTTGATACCAGCTGAAGTGTTTCTCTGGCAAAGTATTGCCGTTCACTCCATCTTCGCACCGCTAAGTGCACTAGACTATGCATATCGAACATTGCTTGGAGCCCTCGTCGGCTGACGAAACAGTACCCGATCAGGGTACCGATCGCTTGTGTCCTTTGTTGCTCTGTTTCTAGCGGAGGTAGAATAGACTGAGGTATTGCCCTGGGTTCAATATACGCCATGAATAACAGTAGGTAGACCGCCCACAGATTAGAATAGCGAATTTGATTGAAGGATATAATCCATGTGGTAGCAACAGCGCCTTGGGAGATACTATGATGAGTTTCGTCGTTGCATCCGTATTCGAGAAGTTCGATGGCATTTCTTGTGTCTTTGTGCGTGAGTAGCCGGATATACTCTGAGACGGGTGTCTCGTGTATCTTGATGTACGCCGCTGCTTGTGCAATCGCTAGAGGAAGGCAGGTGAGAGTCTGAAGGAGCTGAGCCACGCTCTCGTCATCGTGAAGGTCGTTTTCATCGAGTAAAGACTCAAACAAATCTTTTGCTTCCTGGAGGCCCATCTGAGGTAGCTTTATTACTGCATTCTTCGCTGCGGTAACGGCGACGTGCTTCGACCGTGTTGTGAATAGAATCCGTCCCCCTTCTCTACTAGGAAGAAAGTCGAGGATGCCTTTGCCGAGATTCTCAGAGTTTTGGAGGATGTCCATATCATCGGCGTTATCGACGATAAGAAGCCAGTTTCCAGCTTCTTCAGAACTAAGGTACAGTCGCACTGCCTCTTTCGCATCATTGTGTTCAGTATCTGGAATTTCGAGCTTTTTGACAAGCTTCTCGCACTCCTGGTGGAAACCGGCCATACTGATAGCAGGAATCCAGAAGACCGAGTAGTCTGGCTTATTTTCCTTGGTCCAAAAGGCAAGTTGCAGGGCCGTCTGAGTTTTCCCAATACCCCCGAGACCAACAAGTGCAACCTTTCGACAGTTCTTCTCAAATAGCAAGCTTCGGAGTCGCTCAAGGATATCAGCACGGCCAACGAAGAGGTCGTTTCTGTCAAAGGGAACAAGAAAAGCGGACGATTTTTGAGGCTTGCAGGTAGCGGGCACACCAAGACTTGTGTTTGAGGGTGCCCAAAAGCTGAGGAAAGCTTTTGTACAAGCCGCCGCAGTCGCAGCAGCGTAACGTTGCCAAATTTTGCTTTTGTGACTATCGGCATAGTCACAAGCGCCTTTAATAACGAGGCATGGGAAGACATCCCACACACCAACACTCTCCATCTCGAAGGCTATGACACCTTGTGCTGCTGCAATTCTGTCACGATCCTGGCCGGATTTCATAACGGTATCCCCAGACCCCATTAGACCAAAATGGATAGCAGGTGATAGGTCGATTGTGGCTTCGAGACGATGTCTCGGCACAAGCTTACCACAGCATCCGACTTCTTCGCATGACTTCTGATCCTCACTATGGAGATAGTCTGCTTCGAACAGTCTGTCTTTGGAAGTGCCAGGATACGTTGCATGGAGCTGGGGGGCTTGGCGGAGGATGTCTAGGTACTCGCTTGTCTTGCTGATTAATTCTTGTCGGCCCTGAATCGTTTCTAACTTTCTTAGTAGTCCTCGTATCTCGAAGCTTGGCCTTCCTGGCAAGTCTTGTGGTGTGTCTTTGGAGGCAAATCGGTCTGAAAGACGTCTTCCAAAATCATATTGAAAAATGCCATTGCTGATGATAACGTCCCCAAGCAAGATTTCCTCACTATTGGGCCCAAAGGGAACAACGCCGCAAACGCCTACCACAAGAGCCAGCCTGATCTTGGGAAAGCTAATCCGGCAGTTGGAGGCTACCGTTGAGGCGTTCACTTTGCCCATTCCTGGTAAATACACAAGAACAACGTTATGGCAGCCGATGACACCTGTTGAGTAGGCATTAGGATCACCTGGGACCTTGCCAAAAGGTGGATTTTGGTCTGGGTCATCCCAGTGATGATCGAACAAGGCTCTGACAGCGTCAGCCTCTAGAGGCAAGGCGCAAATGATAGCTATTTCGAAGCCATAGCGATCATTCGGGCGGGTTACCATCGTAAATCGCAAAATATGAAAAACGGAAGGAATCATCAGACGATTAGATGAAGCAGGATGTCAGAAATAAACCCCGCACAACACAAGTCTTCAGCTCGTGATCATATTGGCTCTTGTTTAAGGCTGAGCCAACAGCCAATAGTAATGAACATGAAGCTTGACCAATCATACAGCTTTGCATATCACAGTAGCCATTCGTAATACGGGATGTAAAACTGACGGGGCTTGTCAATTGATATAGAAGTGGTTGAGGATAACGCTTACTTCCGATTACCCAATCACATTTCCTCGCGGCTTCTATATTTCAACCATGGGTCATCGAGCAACTCTTTCGCCGTAGCGCGTTGTTCGGGAACCCAAGTCAACATACGCCTGACAAAATTGACAAATAGTTCACGATCTTGACCCTCAAGCATAGATGTCTTGCTCTCAAAGTTAAATGACTCGTCAGGGATAAGTTCGGGATACTTGTATTCTCCTGGTAAAGTGTTAATGGTCAAGCCACTCAGAGATCTAAAAGACGCGTACCGTGTTCATTGAAATATTTGGACAATTTAGTCTCGTCGGCGCGCGCCCGGAGCTCGGAGGGGAGAGGTCCAAGGAGACGAATTATCTGAGCAAAACGAGTCTTGTTGGAGAACTCGGGATGGTCTTTAGAGCGTCCACTAAAAAGATTTACTTCCCCAAGAAGATCAAAGAGCACGAGTGCGAGGTTCCAAATATCAACAGAGTATGTCCAGTCGGCTTTGAGGAGTACTTCCGGGGCCGTATACTCGCGAGGCTGGATGTCGTGGTTGTTAGGTTGACTGCCACGAACGGCAAGGCCAAAATCGGTCAGCTTGACATTCTCGACGGGGCCTCGAAATTGACCAAAATTGCTTCTCGACGTGTAGATTGGGCGTCCATTGCGCTCGATACAAGGTGCTGGATTGGCTTCTTGGCGCATAACGTACTCGTCAAGAACAGTGGTGTCTTCGAAGGGGATCATGAAATGATCGGCCTTGAGATCTACGACGGGGTCAGAGGTTTGCTACGTGCGCTTATACAGACAGACTTGCCAGTGTGAATAATGCCAGCTTCGGAGTGCAGGTAATCCAGAGATTGCAAAATACTTGGTAAAACTGCCTTGACGGTCTGCACTGGTACTTTTTTCGTCAAACCGTCCTGCTGAGCCAGCATCGAGAGCGGTTGCCGTAGCGGCTCCAGCGCCAAGACAATGTGCGTCCCATCAGGACCTTGAACTTCAAATGAGTCAAGCACGCCGCGAATGAATTGTCGACCTGGATGCGATGTCTTGGCAGCAAATACTTGCTTTGTAATTCCGAGCTCTTTGCGCGCAGCTGCTTGTTTGACTGGAGTGTTGTTTGTTATTTTAAGGGCGGCGTAAGTATCCTTTTGCCAAGGAAACCTGAGGGGTGTCGGACGTCATTGATATGGCCGTCAAAGGCTGAAGAATACTCACCATGATGAGGTTTTGGCTAACCAGACTGTAGATCCTGTCCCCCATCCTAGCTTTGAAACAAGCTGATACTTTCCTCTCAATGTTTCGCCTATCCGTGCTGGGTAGTAACTCTCGGGGTGGTAGTCCCAGGCTTTCTCCTCTTCAAAGGGTTCTTTGGCGGGGGCAGTAGAGATTTTCCGGACTGGCCGCGGTAGATGAGTCTTTCGGACAAGGTCCCGACGCAGCGCGGAACGAATGAGAGAGTATCTCATCCTTTTAAAGAGAGGAATGTTGAGACCTGCGCTCTTCGATGTCCTATTCAAGCTGATGATGATGAGTAGGTACCCGAGGTAACGCGTTCGTGTAAGTGGGGAATTCACTAACCGGCCAATTTCCGTCAAGAACCTGGGGTAGATCAGCAGCTAATGAGTTCACCGAAGCTGGGGTAAAAGGATAACAAGAAAACAAACAAAGAATTACACAGATAATCTAGAGACGATGCATTGACTGGGGAACACCGTACAAATGAGATTGTCTCATAAAAAAACAAGTTTAATTTTGCTATTTTGCGTATGCAAGTGGGGTAAAAGAAATGACTGACACCAGCCCATCCGCGTCTAAACACCTTACCCTAGAGACAATCTGACTGATGTGCTAGATTTGTACTTGTGTAGTGTCTTGACAACATGTCTGAATCTTATTGATCGTATCAGAAGACACGGAATTGTGACCGTTCAAAATAATCACTGGCTCCGCTGTACAGACTAGGTTGATCGCTGCGTTGCAACATGTTCCTTCGCTTTCAACACATCTCTCGATTTTGTATCGAGGCTCAGTTGCACTGGTGTGAATCAATTGCAGCACATCCGACCGGGACAGCGGCCGTGGTGAGATGTGGCGATAGGACATCAAACATCGATTTTCTTGAAATCGCACTATTCTAGCATTTTTAATCAGCTTCTTCGTGTTATATGCATAGGTTGTCAACCTGAGAAGCTCGTGTAGGAAGAACACCGAGCCCCACTTTGACCAAAAACATCGACACGCATCGGGCATCGGACTAAGTCCCGGGCTAAGTCTGTCGGAGCTTCGGACCAGTTTCATCCAGGCTGAGGGACAATGTAGATCAGGCAATAAAACGTGATTAAAAAGAACAAATACATGAACAGTGCAATCAAACTTGTACAAGACACTATATTCTTTCACTAGTATCAGTATCAGAAATCATGGGTGACAACATCTCTAACGGTACTGCTGGTCTGACCAATGGCAGCGACACTGCTCCTCTAAAGAATGGCAAGCTCTTCGCTAAACCGCATGCGGAGCCCATATCGGCCATTCTCTCCGAGCTCTTTGAGGACAACATCACAGCAAAGATCCTTTATGCAGCCGAGACAGGTCTCGTAAACAACGTAAGTACGACTCAACCCTTCTATATACACAGTCCACTTACTATCATCAGGACCCTCCGCTCGCATATCCTGAATATGTGCTCCAGACTGGAGAAGAAGCGGGCAAATATCACCTCCGCGAGAAGAGCTTCTGGACATGTGGCTTCTTCCCCGGGTCTATCTATTCGCTGGTTGAGCGTCTCATCAAGTTCCCTCAGGCGTCAGCTGGAGACGCAAAAAAGCAACAGCTCCTCAAGCAATTGCTGACCGTTGGACGAGCTTGGTCCGACCCACTTCATGAATATGCTCAAAGAACTGACACCCACGACATGTCATTTATGATCCAGCCCTCAATGAGAGTTCGATGGGAGGCTCTACACGACGAAGAAGCTCTTGATTCTGTTGTCACTGCCGCACGATCTCTTTACACGAGATATAATTCCAAAGTCGGCGCTATTCGCTCTTGGGATGTCCTATCACAGAACGGTGTCGACATCTCTAGCATGACGGACGATTTCCTTGTCATCATCGACTCAATGTGTAACCTGGATCTGCTATACTACGCAGCAGCACAAACCGGTCAAACCGAACTAGCCGAAGCAGCGACAACTCATGCCAAAGCCTTGATCAAGGCTTTATTACGAAAAGAATCTGATGCATCAGTGGGTCGCACTATGTACAGCACATTTCATGTGGTGAACTTTGATCCCAACAATGGGTCCGTCAAGGAGAAGAGAACCGGCCAGGGCTACGCGGCTAGTTCGACGTGGGCTCGTGGACAGGCTTGGGGTATACTTGGATATTCACAGTCGTACAACTGGACTAAAGATCCCGAGTTTCTCGATGCAGCTATTGGACTGGCTGAGTATTTCATCTTTAGGTTGCTCAAGTCACCAGACTGTGTTGATATCCCCGTGCCTGGGGAGAACCGTACTAGAGGGCGCTATGTGCCTTTGTGGGACTTTGATGCGCCTATCGATACTTCTGCTCCTTTGAGGGATTCGTCAGCAGGCATTATCGCGGCGAATGGAATGCTTGTTCTGTCACAAGCTCTAGCGGGAAGTGGATCAAAGGAGCTCAGTGAGAGATATCTCTCGATGGCTGTTCAAATCGTCCAAGACACGCTAGACTTCTCTCTGGCACGGGAAAAGTCAAAGGTGGTACTGAAGGATGATGGTACTTTTGAAAGCCAGGATCTGGAGCCAAATGCTCATTTCGAAGCGATCTTGAAGAACGCTACAGCCAATCATAATGCGAAGGATTACAAGAGATACTGGGACCATGGCCTGGTCTATGGGGATTACTACCTTATTGAGTTTGGAAACAGATTACTGAAGATGGGTCTCGCTTGATAGAGTGGCTGATAACATTATATTACAACAGTGTAGCTAATTTAACGTCCAACTGTTCATTGTAAAAGGAGCTCCTTGGTCATCGATGGTCTGAGCCGTGAACATCATATCGTCAAAGCTGATAACTCGATCTAAGTCCATAAAGTTCTGGTCCATAAGAACAGTAGATATCGCTGATAGTTCATCCGGAGAGTTGTGCTCCAGAGTTTGATTCGTGGGTGATATTTGTGGCATAAAGTTGAGTTGGCTGTTTGATATTTGTGACTGCCCAGGATTGACTGCCAGATGCGTATTCTGTGGCCCGGTGCCGAATGATGCTTGTAGTGATCCTGATATTGTGTCGTGGCGGTTTTGATCAACCTGTTGACTAGCGCTCTGCTCTTCATGAATAGGGCCAGAGGTTTGAGTGAGAAAGCCGTCTGTCGAGTATCCAACGACATCCGGAGAATAATTAGGGTTTTCCTCGCACTTTTGATGAAGAGCACGAAGCTGAGCACTGTATTTCCCAGCTAGGGACGTTTTGGACTTGGCCTTGAAGAGTGGCCCGGCCCATCGTTTGGCAAAATCGTCGAGACATCCCACCAAGGCCCAGAACTCGGGGGCTAGATCTGTCTTGTAAAACCTCCAGTGCACTAGAAAATTGTCAGAAATAGCAAGACTTTGCAGGAAATGTGGCTTACCCAATAGTGCACGAGCACTAACAAACACGCAGAAAGCAAATTGGCTGTTGACGGGGCTGTTCTCTGCAGTGTACTTGAGATATTTTCGGGTAATCGTGGCCGTTTCTGCCGCGGCAATCTGACATGTCTCTGCACTATGCGCACTCGGCATCCTGACGATGCTGGTCCATTGAGGGGCTGGATATGCTATCTGCTGGTGCAGTAGAATCATGGAGGTGTTGTGGGTGATATGAGCCAGCGTCAAATTCGGATCCATGTTGATAATGGTAGGTCTTCGAGATATATTTGAGTCCTTCCACTTTTGCGGCAAAAACATCTTCCAACTATCATAGCCACATTAGCATGAGCCAGTCCTGGTCTTGAGTAGACAACTTACTGCACAAGACGGAGATCTAACTCTTTGAATCTAGTGAGCCAATTGCCGACCTCCTGGCGATCCCCGAAATTGATTCTTTGTTGAAGAAAATAAGTGGTTACTCGGCTTAAGGATTCGGTTGCTTCGATGCAGTAAGCGAATGCGCCCACAGTCGTCATGTCCACTGTATCATTTCCTTTGGGTGCCGTCGTATTGGTAGTGGGCGTCTCGACTGGTGCTTCAGTGGCTTGCCCAGGACTCGGGTAATGCGCTGGAAGAAAGACGATCGAGTTGCCCATCTTCGCCGCAGACCGATCCCAGATGCCGAAGTAGGGTGTCAAGACTGTCTCTTCCTTGTGCCAAAGACCTCCATCGGCTGGTAACCTTCTGCGAACATCATCGGAGGTCAAACTCGTGTTCCATCTATACCTGTTAGAATGCTGGCCGGACTCAGGATATTTGAAACGCACCCAGTCATAACGGAGCAGAGTCTAGTATAAAGTCAGTACAAGAGAGCAAGCATACATGATTAGCAGCGTACCTGTCGAGATTAAAGATGTTCCAGAAGACCCTCCTTCGCTCCTCATCTTGAGTCCAGTTCTTCGACGGTGGTAGAGATGTCAAGGGTTTTAATAGTGGCCCTTGTTGTCGATCATCGGCTTCTACACTGAGCTGCAGATACTCTACAGTTCTTGTCAGAGACCCGATGATAGGCCAAGCCTTTGACATATCTCCATTACCCATCTAAATAATGTGGTTAGCTATGCAGTGAGTCGGAAGTAGGGACGTACATCTGTGAAGGCTATTATGCTCAATGCTTGCAAGTTCTCAACCGACATGCCGTCCATGGCAGACAGCAGCACGATGCTCCTCGACCTTGAGATCCAGGTCTCTATTTCCCGTTCTGACAGTCCCCCGTTTCCCGAGTCGACGAAACGGATGGCAGCGACGACTATAGCGTGCAAAAGCACGGTAAGGCAGGGTAGTTGCTCATGGTTGTAGAAGCGGCTCCTGAAGCGCGTCTCGTGCAAGATGGGTATCCATGGCTGTACCAAGATAAAATACGCGTTGATGACTTCTTCGAGAAGCTCTGGTGGCGGTAACTGGCTCGAGTTACTCCCTAATTCTCCTAGCTGGGTCGCTAATTCTATGTTTGGATTGCCGCAGCTGTCGACTCTCCTCCTCTTACGCGGTTGAGTCTGTACGTCGTTTGGTGAAGACAGACATACAGAGCCAGGTGTCGCATTTTGAGCCTGGGCTGGCGACGCGTGGATGGCTTGTAGAGGTAATGAGCTACCTGGATTCGATACTAAGCCTCGAAGTTCTTGGATCAAACTGGAGAAGGCCCCGATGATTTGAGAAGATTCAGTTGATGGCCCTGGGCCAGTCTGCTGCGCGTTATCGTACACCGTGCTCTCTAGAGCCTCTGTACTCGATCAGTAGGAGACAAATAAAACTCCACCATTATACGTACCAACTCTTCGATTCAGTCCTTCAATCACGCCTGGCTTGATGCCCGGCTTGTTCTTTTTCGCATCGTAAACACACGGCGAATCTGACCTTGTCAGCATCAAAACGGCACCTCATGAAGGTCTTGACTAACCTAATCTCTGGCAGTGATTGCATATCGGCTTATCCCTCGAACATCGGAGCTTCCGCCTTCGACAGCCTTGGCACGATGGGACTTCGGCGTCTACGACTGCCGAGCTGGGGCCGGCTTTGGGCGACTGCGTGTTTGCCTGTTCCATCATGTATTGCGATTGTCGTTTCAAGAATTCGCCCGCTGCCCGATGAGTTACATATGTAATAAGTAGAAAACTTGGAGAAGCTGAGGTGCTCGTGTGTCGATCAGCCCCCGAATGAAGGCTCTTGATCGTTTCCCCATGGGGAAGATTTTCCAAGCGAGCCAATCACTTTAGCGTCGCATCAGCTGATGATGGCTTCGGACGCGATTTGCCCGATGCCCGAGACTGGGTCAATTTGGACGTCGTACGGTCGGAAATAGTGGGCAAAGTATCTGTATAGCAGTAGTTAATTGTGCTGAACATGGCCTAAATCGAGTCAGCCAAGTCTGTTACCATCCTGTCTCATCACCAGTCGACCTATTCCCGATTGATACACCAAAATGCCGCCGCTGCCAGGATTCTCGGATAATCCCTTCCAGACCCGGGACGATTTCATTGAAGCCATCATCGCCCTGCTCAACCCATTGACGAGATATTTCTCGCCAGACAAATCTCGCATCCGGATTCCCATCGCGACAGGTGCACACTTCGATGAGTCGGCAGCCCAGCTAGAAGGCTTCGCCCGGCCATTATGGGCCATCGCGCCTTTGCTTTACGGATATGACACCATCACAAACAAAGAGTTAGCAGCTCGCGTCGATCAACTCGTTCAGCCATGGGTTGAAGGCTTCATCGCAGGGACAGACCCTCAAAATTCCGAATACTGGGGTCCTATGCACGATATGGACCAGAGAATGGTGGAAGCTGAGATGCTTGCATTCGCGCTTCTCGCCGCACCAAAAAGATTCTATGAGCCGCTGAGCGCTGAGCAGAAGAATAATGTGTTGGCTTGGCTGAGCTCAATCAACGGTAAACAGATGCCTCCCACAAATTGGCGCTGGTTTCGCGTTTTCTGCAACCTTGCCCTGGTCAAGGTGTGCCAGATTCCCTTATCAAAGCTTCAAGACGAGCTGGATGCAGACCTCAAGATATTGGATAGCTTCTACATCGGCGATGGGTGGTCAGGAGATGGACCGTGGCAAACAGCCGAGCAAGCGCAACAAGAGCAGGCACGAGCCCTTGAAACCGGACGTCGAGATGCTATCGGTATAGGACGGCAAGCAGATTATTACTCTGGCAGCTTTGCTATTCAGTTCAGTCAGGTTCTTTACTCAAAGTTTGCGGCCGATATGGATGAGTCAAGGTGTGAGATGTACCGACAACGTGCCCGCGATTTCGGAGCTCAATTCTGGAGGTACTTTGACTCAGAAGGTAGGTTTTTCCCTTCACATTACTCATTTCTTCTTGATTCGCTAATAACAAACAGGATCTTCCATTCCGTTTGGTCGATCTCTCACATACAGGTTTGCTTGTGGCGGATTCTTTGGTGCTTTGGCGTTTGCAAAGGTTCCAGATATGCCAAAACCTCTTGATTCACCAGGAGCAATCAAGGGGTTTCTTGTGCGACATCTAAGATGGTGGGCGCAAAACTCAGCCGACATTTTCTCTACTGATGGGACTTTGACTATTGGATGGCTATATCCGTAAGCTCACCTTAAAGGCATACCGACGAGTCGCACTAACGGTAAAACAGGAACATGTACATGGCCGAAGACTATAACTCGCCGCAGTCAGTCTACTGGTGTCTCAAAACCCTCATCGCTGTTGGTTTGTCTGACGATGACGAGTTTTGGACTTCGGAAACCCTGCCATACCCTGACTTCGATCCTCCATCACAAATAGTCAAAGCCCCTCAGCAGATTCTATGCAACCACCCTCTCGGCAATCATCACTTCATGCTCACACCCGGTCAATTTGTCGCTTGGCCAATGAAAGCCAACCAAGCCAAATACTGCAAGTTTGCCTACTCTTCTGCCTTCGGCTTCTCCGTGCCTACAGGGCCGCTCATTCAGCAGATTGCACCCGACAATCAATTAGCGTTGAGTAGAGATGGTGGAGAAACCTGGGCGGTTAAATGGAAGTGCGATGAGGTGCATTTCGATTCGTTAGTGGTTAAAACAGAGGATGATACCGAAACAAAGGTTTCTGTTGCACGCGTGAGATGGTATCCTTGGGGAGATCGGACTGTGTCTGTTGATACAATCTTGGTTCCACCAACGGACCAATGGCCGGATTGGCACGTTCGAATTCATCGAATCCGATGTAATAAAGCCATAGCCTCACTCCACACTACCGAATGCGGTTTTGCGATTTATGGCCGAAAGAACGCTGATGGCATGAACTTGCCCACCGTTGACATCCCTGATGGTGCCACACCTGGCAAGTTCGAGGGCGTTATCTCAAATGGGAACTCGACTATTATCTCGTCGAAAGATGGTTCAAGCGGTATAACCATCGAAGCTCTGTTGAATGGGGAGAAGACGCCAGTTTCAAGTTTCACATTAAAGCCAGATTCCAACACCAACATCGTCAGGCAAAGAACGCTCATACCTGCAGTATCCGTGGGTATAACTGGAGGACTTGCCGAGAATACCGAGATTCTTTTGAACAGCTCGGTCTTTGCGATTTCGAGCAACCGCAAGGGGGAGAGGTCGTATGCTAACGGGACTTCACTCAAGGAGAGGTGGGCAGCACATCCATCTATTGACCTAGGAAGCTTTGACAAGATACTTCAGGAGGTCTAGAGCTATAGATGCAAATCAAACCGAGTTTAAAGCTAGCCACGTGTAACCATTGCTAGACAACACATTTACAACCAAGGCAGGTGGAGGACTCAAATTCTCTCCATTACCTAACAATCTCTGATGAGCCTCATCCACTTAATCGCGAAGTGTCCGCTGAACCATAGGCTTCAGCTGCTTCTCAATGTACTCAGGATTCCTCCACTCCTTCCAATCATGGCGCAGGAGACCCCAGAGCTCAGTATCATTCTGCACTCCTCTCCGAGCGTAATAGCTTCCTACAAGCACCCAGACGAACCAGCCTGCCTTTACTTCAGGCAGGTATTCGGCCAAGCAAGTCGAGAACGTTTCTTTCCAGGTAGTGTCGTTCAGCTGAAGACCGAACTCTGTGATCTGAACGGGGAATACCTGCTTCGTGCCTGGATCAGAAGCATTCATGGCTTGGAATCCACGAGTGTATAAATGGTCTCTCAGCTCGGGACAAGTGATGGTTCTTTCGTAGTTGTGAATATCCAGCACTAACTTATCACCGTACCCAACAAAGTCTTTCTTGTCAAATATTTCGTTTCCAGGCTCAAGTGGGGTTTGTCTGAATATTGGTTCAAGGAAAGCGCCGTAGCCCATTCCAGAGAGGTAGATCAGCACATCACGGTTGCCGGTGTGGATAGCGTCGGCTCCTTGTCGCATGTACTTGTAGTAAGTCTCCCAGTTATATGTCGCATTAACCGCTGGGTTGTCTGTAGTTTGTCGAAGTTCGTTCCTGGGACTCATGGCAACAAGAGCCTTCCACTTTCTCCCCTGGGTGTGTTAGTGATGTGGTGCAATTGACAATATTATAAAGGAGCTTACATGCTTGGCCATAAAGTTTAATCCTCGCAACCACTTCTTAACGTCAAATTCTCGGTCACCTCACCATCCGTTGCCGTCTTCACCTGAACAACACCACTTTCCTGTGGACATATGGTTGTCAAGCAAGATGTGGATCTCACTCTTGGCTAACTCAGCCGTGACAGCATCGTAAACCTGAAATAGTCAGAGAGAATTGCTAATCAAGTAGAATGCCAAAACCTACCTCTAGCCGAGTTGTGTGCTTCGTGAATGATGGGTTGTGATGAAGTACTTGCTTCAGGACACGAGTGCCGTTCTTTTCACCAAGACCTTTGACGAATGCGGTCTTGATATCGATGTCTTTACCGTCATTATCGTATAGTTGATCAATCATCTGGATGGCAAATGTCATCCTGACAGCGTTCATGCCGAGACTCTCGATCTTCTGGACGATTTGCTTGACAGATTGGTACTGCAAACCCTCTGGTATCATGACCTCGCCATGGCCAGGCCAGTTAGTGCCAGCAAGATGGACCTTGTTTCCGGATGCATCTTTAATCCATCGGCCCTCTGTGCGTAAGGGACCGTTTGGCCATTGGTGAGAAGGGTAAGCTGCCAGACTGGGCAGAAGGCAGCCGAAGACAATGAGCAGTCGAGATAGAATCATCTTGATAATGTAGACTGTAGTATTGCTCTGTTTCCGTAAATTGAAGCGAGGAGCCGGAGCATTTTTATACTCGAAGTTTGCACCTAAACATGAACATAACTAGGTTAACATATTTATCCACAATCCATACCCCTAACCGAGCGTCATCATTCAAGAACCTGCATGAGTTTGCGGGGTTTGCATCGAACCATGACATTGCTCGAGTATATCGATTAATCGTAACATTAGGATAAATCTTTAACCACAAGGCAGCGTGAGAGAAGTACAAGGACTAAAAAGCTTTTGACCACCCGAATAACTAAAGCTGCAGTCTACTTCATGAATTCATAAAACCCGGCGTGCAAGCCAAGGGGTTGTCCAATGACCGGCTGGAACCCCGCAGTTATCCCCGGATAAATCGAAGGTCTCATCATGGGTTTGCAGCGAAACTTGAAGATTGCCATGATCTTTGCTTGGAATGGAAATAACCCGATGCCCAGTGATCGACCCTACGGATGTTCCGGGTCCACTGATCGAAAGATAATAATGTCTATTACATGTCAAGATACATGCAGCGAACAAACTATCATTCAAGTGTGAAAATACGGACATATCATTTGCGAGACCAATAGCTTTTTGATCTAAAGTGGTACGGTTGTGAGAGAGTGGCATCTTTCCTGGGAACCAATTGTAGCGGCTGACTAATTACGAGAGCTTTGGAATACTATACCCAACTTGTAGAAAACACTACATGTTGCGTATTTACTGGAGCCAGTTCCTACCAGGCATATAGTGTCTTTAGGTTTTCTCGGGTTCTTGTCTATCACGTCTCGCAGCAGCCGTGTAGCCCAGGCTGTTACAATCTGTAAATCTAGGCAGATACGCAGACACTGTATTTCTGCCACATATTTGTGCATCCAGATCCAATAGCAGGGTTCCATTTACACAGCTGAGCCATTGTGATCGAATAATACTTCTGAATAGAAGCGCATGTAGTTGTTACCTTCGCTTCGTGGAACTTTTTGCAGCCCTTGACGATACCAGGCTGAACAAGGTCAGGGGTCGGTACGCCAGTAGGCTTAGAAGTCGGGCTAAGCTTGGGCTTCTGGCCTATAACCCCAACACACACATTGTAACTAACCCAGAGATTCGTACACGCAGTACCAACAGCCGGATTCACTTGATGAAAATCAGCCATGTCGAGGTTGTAGTAAGACTTGAGCGACGCACATGTTGTTTTCGTGGCTATGGGGTGGAACTTGTTGCATGAGCTGATCATGCCCGTCTGGATAGGCGAGGGCGTTGTGATGCCATTATTTCCAGTCGTATGAGTGGGCGTCCAGCCTGGAACACCGACACTGACATTGTATCCAACCAAAAGGGATTCGCAGTTCTTTCCCACAGAAGGATTCCACTTGAGAAAAGTGGCCAACGGGAGGCTGTAGTACTTCTCAATCGAGGTGGAGGTTGTGGTCGACTTGATTTGGTGGCATTTGTTGCAATTTTTAATAATCCCGGCCTGGACTGGTATCTTTGAAGATGCTGCAGCCTTTGTAGCTGTAGCTTTTGTGGTGGTGACTTTGGTACTGCCTGATGGGGTGTGGCCAATGACGGAGACACAGGCATAGGCATTGGCCGACAGACCAGTACAGCCAGCCTCGACCGATGGATTCCATTTGAGGAACTGGACACCGGTGATGGAGTACTTGGATGCAATGGCTGCACAGCTTTCTCCGGACTCGACAAAGTGGAATTTGTTGCAGTTGTCGACAATATCGGGTTATGTAGGGTTGCTGTGTGGTGATGCTGCGGCAGATTAGAAAAGAGAGTGACATGAAGTACCTAGATGTTACTCACCCGTTGGAAGGCTTTGTAGGCGAAGGTGTAGGTTGGTCACTAGGCTTATAATCCAGTGTCATGATACAAGCCCATGCGTCAGCCCAGAGACTTGGGCAGTCATCATCGCCGTTCCATTCTAGGAGCTTGGTCAGGGAAATACTGTTCTTGGCGGCGATAGAAGCACAGTTCTCACGCTTTTGGACCAGGTAGAAGGTCTTGCAGTTATCCACAATGTCAGGCTGGGTCGGCTGAGAGGTTTGCCCCCTAGTTTCCATCAGTTTTCTCCTTTAATTGATAGCCATGCTGCGACTTACCATTTGAAGTCTTCGTAGGGGAGGGTTGACTAGGCTTCGTGCTGCTTGCCTTGGGTAGGTTCTCGGGCTGTGGTTCTGGGACAGATCCAAACTGGGCTTCAACGCAGTAAGATCTGCCCGCGGTCAATCCAACGCATGCCTCTTTGATAGAAGGATTCTATAGAATGATGTTAGACACGTTTCGTACCGAATCGAGCGAAGTTGACTCACCCATCGACGAAACTGATCAATAATGATGGCTTCGTTCTCTAGAAGAGTGCTACAGGATATGGCCGCATCCATGTCAAACCACCAAGTGCAGTCTGCCGATGTCTTCTCATCTTAAGGATACTTAGGATCCGAAGACTTTAGGGACAGTGGCTGCACCAACGCCGACTTGTAAAAGCACAGCAAAGGCCAGCAGGTGGAGGAATCGTGCCATGATGAAAGGGATGAGAAAGAAAGCTGGTGTGTAGCAAGCTGAAGGAAGCGATAGGTGACATGCAAGACAGCGGCTTGTTGGGGTTTTCAAAAAATTTAGGGGTACTTTCGCCTTCTATCCCGTACTTCCTAGACATGTCATTTGGTGATAGGACTAATGACGGTGTTCTAACTGTCTGCATGGTTGCCATAATGCGTATGACTCCCGAGGATCCGTTCATGGTGACATTTTTGCTAAGAACCATTCAGGCTATGCAGCTCACTGTAACTACGCCACAGGGAGGAGATTGCATATCCATCTGAGCTACCACATAAAAAGCTCCGTGAACGCCAAGAGAGGCTTCAGATGTCTGTTGGTTGTTGGTAGATACCAATACAGGGTCCAACTCAGGCCATCTCGGTAGCACCGGTCTCATGAATGCGGTTAGTCAAAGCTCCACTGGCCGGGAGATGCTAACCCTGGATAGATCCGAATTAGTCTTTCAGTGGGAATTTCGGAGAAGCTTATGAAAAAGGTTGTTGTTGGTTATGTCTTGCAAGGGTTTTTGCCGTATTGGTTTGGGGCTACACGGGCTTGGCACTAATTAATCACGCAGCCGCACGTCTCATGGTACTTCGATTCGGATATTGAGGTTCATTTGCCCTTGCAGCTCTTGGCAGTCGTACATTCATGTTGAATAGTTTACCATGTCGCACAGATAGGCACCCCGACTGCCAACCTCAAGAGTCGCTGAGATTCGGATTCTTTTCACTCCTGTAAAGCGAGGGCGCGTATCGTGCCATGCAATGGGCACATGTCAAGTGAATTGAATTCTGTCAGAGAATACTTATTACTTGTGCATGAATAGACGAGTTTGGTACCTGAATATCGCGGCCTAAAAACAAATAAATAAAAAAAAGGAATTGTTGAGCCTCGATAGACTTGAATTAGGAAAACGATCTCATCTGCATGTCTGTTCATGTATCTATCACTAGACAATAGTTTGGCATTGCTGACTTATAGACCCTATTGGAATTTGCTATATAGTGTTGGGCCGCAGTAGATTTATTTACCCGTCTGCCAAAGATTGCGATTGTTCCGCAAAAAGAAAAAAAAAAGCAAAGGTTATACCAGCGACGAATGTTAGGCTCAAGAGAAACCAAGTTGAGGCTCTGCTAGCTACACTACATGATTGAGAACAGCTACCACAAACCCAATTCCTGCAAAGAGCCAAGCACCTGGGTTTCGAGCCTTGCCTCCATTGCTACTTGATTCGTCCTCATCACCTTCCCTCGACGTCCCCTTAGTCTCTTTAGGCGCCATAGGGGTAGCCTTCATTCCAGTTGTTGCTGTTACCATTGCGGTGACTTTGCCATCTAGGGTAGCATGCGCTTGGGCATAACATTCTCCCCAATGGATGGTGTTGTTCAGTCGAACTGAGCCGTAGACAACGCTAATCATCTGATTGAACCACTTCTTCTTACAGACGCGGGCGTACTTGACTGCATGAGCGCTGTTGGACGCCCACCAAGACGAGGCTGAGCTGCCGTAGGAGGACCAAGCAGGTAACAGAGTCGTGGGTGCGTGATCACTGAAGGAGCACCAGTCTGAGAGCGCGGGGTACGGGCAGGTTACGAGTCCCACAACGTCCGTGTCAGTCAAGGGGCAGTCCTTGATGAGCACGTCGGCATAGGACAGAAGTGCTGTTGAGAGACTGCCATTGGAAGTCAGGGCAGAAAAATAGGGATAGAAATCTTCAAAGATGCAATCGACCGGGTCTTCGGTAACAGCTGGCCTCTCCGAAGGGAAGAGTGTATCATAGATTACACCATTGACAACGGAGAACTGCAAGAAAAGGATGGCCACAGTAAGCTTCATTTCGTCTTTATTTCTTGGGATAAATCAGTAGAGAGTGAATGAATGATGGGTGTATACAAGCGCAGGATGGAAGTATTGTCTTGATCCACACGTTGGTCTATGATATGATAAAGTCATACTTCTGAGGCACACCTTGCGGATACACTTTTACATAATGATCCTTGCAAAGCGGGATTGGCAAATGAACCCTGAGCCAAGACCCGATCTCTGTCAAAACACTTCGTTGGCTCGTGCTGTGTTGAGCCGTAGGATAAGTCAATTTAATTTGTTAGCGACTCGTTCGAGACGGTCGCGGAAATAAGGCATCGTTCAATCCCTCAAGATGTAGCGTACCGTGGGCCGTTGGACGTGATGCTAGCTGACAAGCTGGCTTTTCTCGTACGGTTCGGGAGTAGCCGAAAATGGGAGCAGGGATCTCAACTCCTGGACCAACAACTGCCAAGTGAAAGTTATGTGAGGTACTTCCCAACTTAGGGCTGCAAGCGATAGTCTAGATGCTTCTTGGAGCGGGTTCAGGAGCATCCGTTCCTGAGGGAAATTTTAGGTTTATTGTGGGCGGATGAAACATCGTGACTCGAATCCCTGTAGTTTAGCCTGTGCTTTTGAGGCGGATGTTGCGGGTCGGGAAGATCATGATCCCTGCATCTTGTATTTCTATATTTTACCGAGTCGCGAGCTGCATGGACTCTTATGATATCCACCATAAAAATCGTGTTTGTCGACCAGTATGAAGGCACTGGTAGTTTCCCGTCATGCCGGGACCATCATTATACGTTATCTGTTGCAGACAGACTGTTCCATCGTCGCCTGTTCTTCCGGTGGCCACTGAGTAGAAGGTCGTCCTGTAGGTAGTTCTCAGTATCTGTTATTATACTAAGTGTAGAGGACAGCCATCTTAGTTGGATAGATACCAACTAGTCCTGTCTTTCACAAACACTCGTTCATCTTGTCGTTCATTACGTCTACCATCACTATCTCTCAGTCCAATCTTTTATTCCCTGTCTCAAAAAATATCATTCCTCTACTCTTATTTTCAGTTATCTCTTACGTACTATCTCTTTGAACATGACTTGGTCAAGATATTCATTCTTTCTGTTCTGTCTCATATGGGCAGCCATTGTTGCCGACTGTGCCATTAATCTGGATGGCACGCCGGCCGTTGATCCAGCTGGCGATTATGATCCGTCACCCATCAGTGATATCAACACTTATCATCCTGATCAACATGACTGCCCTCTCGCTTGTTCGGACTTGTCCAACGTTCACAGTTGGATCACCTATTTCTCTGTCCAACGTCTGGAACGTTGTCATGACCCCAGGCTATTAAAGTTCTCTGCTTTACAGCCACTAGACAGCCCAGATTCGACGATTCTGATCCGTGGCTGCACGCTCGCATCAAAGTCGCCATCCGTCATCAAGAACACCACCACTGTTGTTGAAAGCCCAAAGAAAGACAACACCCTTTACGAGGGAGGCATTCTAAAAACCTCGGCAGCTTGTGTTAAGAGCGGCACGCTAGTCAAGGACAAACTGGGTCTTAGTACTAGCCGGGGTGTTACTCATAACCAGACGGTTGTTACCAACGCCATCAGTCTTCTTCAAGGGATGAAGAAGGCGAACCGTGTGTTTGGTATCTTTCTGGACACTACCGGCGACATCGCTGCCGTACAGAAAGCCACTAGACAGTGAAGTGAAGGGTCTTCGGCTGTTGGGAAGGACGTTGTGTTTTCGGGATCACTCTAGAATGCAAAGGTGTTCATATGCGTGCAGCCTGAGAGTTAATTAGTCGACTTACTTACACCTTGATCTAGACCATTTGTTACATCTTCTTCTCCACCATCAAGCTGGTCACAGATGCTGGGACGTCCTTCTTCACACCCGGCCGAGCGCTCACCGCCAGAGCAGGTATGCTTTTGTTCCGTTGCTAGTCAACCTTACAGCCGCTAACAATCAGCAGACATGCTTCTCACGGGTGCTGAAATGGTCAACTGGGTCTGCAATAAAGATGAGGATCCCGCAGGAGCGTTTGAATGGTGGCTGAGTCCTTGCGGAGGGACTGACCTTGTACCAGAGGAGATCAAGCAAGCCTATGACATGCTTAGTCAGGTTCCCGACGGTCGTAGCCGCTTCAGAGGTCTCAAGAACATCAAGAAGGGTAGCGAAAAGAAGGGTGACGAGGGGAACCCTACCGATCGTTCCGCACCTCGGCCAGTTAACAAGAAGCCTTCAGCAGGCGGCAACAACCCCAACCCCAAGCCAACACCGACACAGTCACCAAAGCGGTAAATGGTGATATCACGAGGTCGAACGTGGAGGTTGATGTTGACGTACGACCGGAGTTCAGCCTTCCTTACGAGTTTGATGAAGCCGCGTTCGTCGGAAACGAACTACGAGATGCAGGATTGTGGGACAATGGATTTTGGCCAAAGAAAGCGGCCAAGGCTGACCCTGGATTTGTGCTCCTTTCCTACGATGAGTGGTATGACAAGAATCTAACGGCGAAGGTGTGAAACTATAAAAAGAGATACAACCCAAATGGAAAGACGCAAAATGGCGACAAATAGTTAGAGACCAACTACCTACTTTAGTCAACACAGACAGGCCAGATAGCATTTCTGATATCAATCCCAGCTACATTAGGGAGTTAAAGTAAATGGTTCAAGCATTGGGCGACATGGCCTCGAAATCAGTAATTGACTGACCTATTCGTGGTGCATACTATAACGGACTGTTATCAGCTTGCTGGTGATCCATGTACTGACTGACTCGGGCACTTTCGGCAAGTTATACCGGGTCTTTATCTACCAAAAGAGCAATGTCCGTTCTGCCAGTAACTATTGTGGGAACCTTTGTTTCTGAACATGGGGGTACCAACACTTGACAGTGGAAAGGCCACCACTCGAAACTATAAGTCTCCCTGCCCACCTTCCTTGTCTAGGTATTTACTTACCAGCCATCGGCACACTTGAAAGAATTCCACAACAAAAATGCCTCCGCTTTCAGAAAACAGCTACTCTCCCGCAGAGATTACCGCGATTCTTTTGGACTTTTATCTGTTGTTGACAACACTTCACTACGATGCTCAGTACCTCAAACTCCCCCCAGCAGAAGGCTGGCTAGGTATGGGACCCTTATTAAAAAGCCTTGAGAGCTCAGACGTGGTCGGCCAGGTCATGGAGCGCATTCCCTACTTGAACAACGACTGCAAAGCTTTCATCCACTACAAGTCTTGACTGGTAGACTATCCAACCCTGCCTCAGGACTGTTATGGGCGTGTCATGTGGTGGAGAGTATCGGGATCAGATGAGATATATTCAGAGCGACGACAGATGATAATTGATATGCGTGACGTTTTCCCACTGGCTACTGGTCGCGAAGCCTGGGGCAAATATATCCGGTTGAATGTGAGAGACGGGGAGATTACTGTGGAAGAAAGCCTGATGCATGACCTCCCGCAAGTCGACCTGAAAGTGTTTCTCGATGGGTTAAAGCAAGACTACATCAATCTAAAGCTCATCCCCTGTCACGGACGGATCACTATCGAAGCCCATGAAATTAAAGAGCGGCCTGGCGGGAAGATCGTCATAGAGGAAGAGGTGATTGCACAGGAAGAGGCCTGGGGCACAGACCTGGATATCCAGTATATCAGGCAGCTCTACCGGGGCTTCGGATGGCCCCTTGCCTTTAGGAGAGATGAAGCTTTCGATGCAGTCGACCAACTGATGGACAAACTCGCAGAACATCGGGATGAATGGGAGCACACAGAGGAAGATTGGGACGATGACGATCACTGGTGTTGATATGTCTGTTGGCATTTGGGCTATTACTCACGAGTTTGCGACAAGTGGATCAGGTCCTTCGTACTCGGCCCAAGGCACGATCTGCGGTGTGAGAGAGGACTCGCTGGCCTAATACTTCCGAATAGTCATCGATTTTAAAGTGCATAAATTGAATAGTACTGGAAACAATTATAACTTAGAACAAGATCTACAAAGATCCCGACAGGTAGAGACGTGATAGGCCCACTATTCTCCGAAGCTCCCTGGCGCTTAATCCAGCCCTCAGCTCAGGCTTGGAGTGAGCTCAGGCCGGCTTAGGTTAAAGCGGCATCAACTCAGGAGGACAGATAAGAAAGGAAACTAGAGATATCGAGATTTGTGTTGTAGTACGTCTACTATATAGCAAGACGCTACAGAATAGCCCATCTATCTCTTCGAGATATTGAATGAGGTATTTATATATATGTACAGAATGCTCCATCCCGTAGTTATTTCGGTAGGGATACTAATTTGTTCGCTCTCAAATTCTCCTTGCCTCGAGCAATTCTAAGGGTCTAGCTTTATATAGAGTTGTTTATGAAAATGTTCTTAGAACTGGCTTACCAAGGTGAATATCGGCGTCCGACAAAGACCGTGGTCCACAATTTCGTGTATAGCTTAGCTCATCCGCGAGCCAAAGAAGGTTTGTCTAAGAATAAGTAGATAGATAAATAGAACTCGTTTTACAGGGTTTCGTAAATACTCTATCATATCTTACCTGTATTCACATTATTTACGTCTATACAACTCGACTGCTTAACCCATTCTTTTCGTCATGTCATCTCTTACCGTCGGCATCGCTGGTATCACTGGCAAATTCGGCCGTCTTGTTGCTTCGAAGCTGCTACAGAACCCAAACATCAACATCCGTGGCTATGCTCGCGATCCATCCAAAGTGATTCCCTCGATTGCCGAGTCGCCCCGTGTCAAGCTCTTCAAAGGCGAGGCTTTCGACGACGCGAGCATCAAGCCGTTTGTCACTGGGACTGATGTGATCATCTGTTCTTACCTAGGCGCTGATGACCTTATGGTCGATGGTCAGAAGAAGCTCATCGATGCGTGTGATGAGGCCGGAGTGCCACGTTACGTTGCCAGCGACTGGGCTTTGGACTATACCAAGCTCAAGCTCGGCGAACTCTTCCCCAAGGACCCAATGATTCACGTCAAGGCTTATCTTGAGACCAAGAAAGCCACAAAGGGTGTCCACATCTTGATCGGTGGCTTTATGGATCCCATTTTGAGTCCGTTCTTCAGTGTCTGGGATCCCCAGAGCCAAACTCTGCGCTATTGGGGTGAGGGTGACGAGCCCTTCGAAGGGACGTCCTACGAGAACGCCGCTGAGTTCACGGCTGCCGTTGTTGCAGACAAGTCTGCTGTCGGCATCAAGAAGTGTAAGATTTTCTCATGCGCCGCTATCTTGGCCGGTCCATTATACTAACAGGTTTTCAATACAGACCTAGGCGATCGCAAATCTATCAAGGAGATTGCTGCAACCTTTGATAAAGTCTATGAGGTTAAGCCCAACCTGGAACGTTTGGGATCTTTGGAGGATCTCAAGACCAAGATGCACGCCCTTCGGGAAAAGAACCCAGCTGATATCTACAGCTACATGCCCTTGTAAGTCGTAAGCTTTGCATTCTAGCTTCTGAGAACTACGAATGCATCTGAGTAAACCAATATCTGGAGCTGACATGCTATGCAGGTTCTTCATGTACTACTGGATCAATGGTCAGACTTTTGTCGGCCCCGAGACTGATAATGAACAGTACAAGGACGTCAAGCCTGAGACGTGGGAGGACTTTCTGTCGAAGCGAAGCCTGGAGCAGCTCCCTCACGCTTACTTCTCGCTTGCAAGTTGATAATTGACAAATATATCGGCCTAATGGTTGAAAAGACCGTGAAGGAGATAAAATAGAAAGGGACTGATTTGTAATCTGAGACTACAGTAGGAGCTCGTTCGTGAAAAGATAGCAGATACTAAATATACAAGCCCGTCTTTTCTAAAAACTCTCGTCTTTGTTTGGTGAACTCTGAAGATGGGAATTAATGAAACAACATATGATTTGAACGCTGGGGACCTTTGTAGTCACCGCGTCCTTGAAAATACCCATTCACAGGCTGTATCTCGGAGGTTAATCGTCGACTACTTCTTCATGGGTGGGGACGATAGGAACGCGCGGGTCATGGTCGGACACCGAAGACAGCCCGCGCGTGGGGTCTTGTTATTAAGCAACTTTGAGACAGAGTGACGCACGTGGCTACCTGATAAACAATAAAACCCAATGAGGACGCATCACAGATATCAATTTCCCCTCTCAATTAAGATACTTCTCTTAGTATTGCTAACGATAAATATGTCATCTCAACGATTCTATGCTATTGTCGCCGGCGTCGGGTCCGGCACAGGTGAGATCTCCCCGGATCGTTACATACTTTACCAGAAATTGACTCCATCTAAGGCCGAGCGGTCGCAATGCGATTCTCAAAGGCTTACCCAGTAGTTTTGATGTCTCGTAGAGCCGAGAGCTATGATGATATCGTCAAAGATATTCAGCAAGCTGGAGGAAATGCCGTTGGAGTCTCAGCCGACGTCATGGATGCTTCTTCCCTCAATTCGGCCTTCGAAACTATCAAAGAGAAACTGCCCAACCACAAGCTTGCGGCAGCAGTGTATAACGTTAACACCGGTTTCGCAAGGAAACCATTCCTTGACATGGAAATCGGAGACCTTCAAACTGGATTGAATGGGGCAGCGTAAGTGAAATCCATCGATAACATCATGAAGCTTCTTATCTAATACTCAATTCAGTGGAGGCTTCTTCAATTTTGCTCAAAAGACTCTTCCACTATTGCTTGATTCTGTCTCAGATGCACCATCTCCTCCCACCTTGATCATCACGGGCGCAACGGCGTCTCTAAAAGCCTCGTCGCAGTTTTCGTCTTTCGCTGCCGGGAGATTTGCCATGCGGGCCCTAGGCCAGTCGCTAGCAAGGGAGTTCGGACCCAAGGGCGTCCATGTGGCCCACGCTATCATTGATGGCTTGATCGATACACCTGCTACTCAAGCTTGGAGTAGCGGTGGAAAGCCAGATAGTAAGATTTCGCCAGAATCGGTATGTATACGTATTGCCCCTTGCGCGTTCAAGACTAATGCAGTGTTCAAAGATTGCTGAGGCGTATTGGTATCTGCACAAGCAGCACAGGTCTGCATTTACCCAAGAGATTGATATCAGACCTTATTCAGAGAGCTTTTAGTTTCAAAGTAGTTGACTGAGCAAAATATATTCCACTGACATAATTTCGACTTTGTTGCCTCCCGATGTGTGTGATTCAACGAACGTGAAATTTGCTTACATTGCTAGTAATTCAAGTACACAAGCCAGTTGAAATATAAACTGCTTCGAAACAGTGAGATTCAGCTGTGACGATACGGTGGTCAATGTGTTGATCTCTAATCTAATTTGAACACAAAAATGTTCGATCCATTCAATCACTTCAAATAATTCAGTGTTTAGAATACGATAATCGTTCTAAAACAAAGTTCAGGGTAGCCAGTAGACGGAATTGAAATTCTTGGCCCTCGAAATTGAGATCGCCTATTCGTCAGTGGATCATTACTCATCAGAGTCTAGGCCCATCGGTGTCCGACGAACACCGATATCCACAACAAAATCGATCTTGCCCATTGATTCGCTTATATCAGCTTTTCGGTTTCGCAAACCACAACGTGGGTCTTGGCGAGATACCCATCGAGCTCTTGAATTCTGAAGTATGGTCATCGGAAGGCCGAGATTGTTACGTTAAAGATAGACCCAATTCAGATTTTAATCCCTTCTCGATGCTCAAACCTCACGGACACTCTTAGATAGTTGCCTGTATCGAAGAATAAAGATGGGGGCCTTGATCGCGGCTTATTTGTTAGGCGAGATTGTGGCATTCGAAGTAACAGAGTTTGGGCGCCAAGGATCGGTATTCGTCGGACGCCGACACTTTGCGATGACAAAGTATCGAGGTACTCTGGGACCCCGACCGCGTTGCTATGTCTCAGCATCACAAGGTGCTGGAATTCGGATGAATAATTGATCGCTTGTTCGAGAACTCTGATCGAAATTAGGTTTGCAGTTCTTTGTTCTATAAAAATAAAAGTCAACGTTATCCCAGTTTCGCTCTTGCCTGTCTACATCACTCATTCAATACTAACCCATCTACTCCATTGTACCATCTCTCGACATGTCCCGTACCATCCTAGTAACTGGTGCCACTGGCAAGCAAGGCGGCTCTGTTGTGGCTGCTTTGCTTGCTGCTAAGGCTGATTTCAACATCCTCGCCCTTACACGAGATGCTTCGTCACCTTCGGCACAGAGGTTGGCATCCAAGTCTGCCGACATCACTCTTGTAGAGGGTAATCTGGACGATGCCGATGCAGTTTTCAGCAACGCCACCAAGGTTTCTACTTCGCCCATCTGGGGTGTATTCAGTGTCCAGGTCAGCGCATCGCAATCGTCGGCAAATAGGGATCATACTAACTGTAGCAGACACCTGCGATGAACAGCAAGGGACCGATAATCGAAGAGAAACAGGGCAAAGACCTGATCGACGCCGCGCTCCAAAACAAGGTCAAGCATTTCGTCTACTCCTCGGTCGACCGAAACGGAATCAAGTCCATCGACCACCCGACCGACATACCCCACTTCATCAGCAAGCACAACATCGAACACCATTTGCTTCGCAAGACTACGGGAACAGAGATGGAGTGGACTATACTCCGCCCTGTTGCATTCATGGAGAACTTTGACGGCGGCTTTGTCGGCAAGATCTTTGCTTCTTGCTGGAAACTGGCTGTATCCCGACCTCTTCAGCTCATTGCTACCAGCGACATCGGCGTCTTCGGAGCTAAAGCATTCATGGACCCGAATCGATTCGCTGGAAAGAGTATCTCTCTCGCAGGTGACGAGTTGACGTACGACCAGATGAAGGCTGTGTTTAAGAAAAAGACCGGGTCCGATGTGCCTCTGAGCTGGGGCATTCTTGCAAGACTGACGTTGTGGCTGTCCAAGGAAATGGGCACGATGTTCAAGTTTTTCGAGAAGGAGGGCTATGGTGCAAACATCAAGGAATTGCAGTGCATGCATCCGGAGCTGAAGTCGCTGGAGACTTGGTTGGAGGGAAGTCCTTATGTGAAACAATCCTAACAGGGTTTCCTTTGTCACTTACTGTATCATTACCTTTCATTGTATAATTAACTTTGGTATCTACTTGTTATAGTAATAGAATAGAGATTGGCATAGAAATATTCCTTTTGCCATTACGAGCCCGGATCAGAATCGCGTTTCAGGCGGTCTTTTGCCTCTGGTTCGCCTTATAAATCCTGGTAATTACACAATTTGACTCACGACTTACACACTCGCAGCAAGTATGTAGAATTTCATATGTTAGGTAGATTTGGATCGCCCCGGTCACCTGGTGAAAAGTCACCGCACAAATAAGAGGCAGAAGCAAGATTGATGAGCGCCCAGCGTTCAGTGCAACTAACTATTGAAATGATGGAAAATGAACAAAATGAGCGAGAAGCTGTACAGCTAAAAGGAAAGTGTGAAGAAAACAAAACCCGGAATCCTTAACAGTTCATCGAATGATCATAATCATCCCAACCACTCCTGTCGAAGCACCTATTGTAAGTCCCCACCAACAGAAACGTGAGAGGGCGAGGAGACTAATTAGAGGCAGCAACACGTTGAATGAGGAACTGAGGAGCAGGTCCGGAGGCATCAGACTGGTAAGCCAAATGAGGAGCAGCAACGATCAGGGAACCAGTGCAAACCAAGTCTCCTACATTACAGAAAACCTTGGTTCGCTCGGCAGGATAGTTAGGAATGCGACCGTTATTCTGGAGGTTCTTGGTGTATCCAAAGAGAACAGTGCCAACGACCTTGTTACGGACGGCAGAGGTGAGATCTTCGATACTAGCCGCGGCTAGAGCAGCGCCTTGGCTGTATCCGCCAGCGACGATTTTAGCGGAAGGACACTTTGTGTTAGCCAGGTTGAAAAGGCCAATCATCTCCCGAATAGCTGCCGCAGAGGTTCCTCGAGGAAGAGCATTATCTCCGAGGGTAGCGCGGTATGCTCCACCGACCTAAATAGAAAATTAGATAAGACGTTGTTATATATCGTTGAGGAAAACTTACACCCTGGATCCAGACCCCGTCACTGTCGTAGTAATCTTCAAGCACGGAAGCAACCCGGGGACCGAGTGTTCCCTTAACAAGTTAGCCAAGTCTATATGTGACCTATGGAGGATACATCTTACTAAGTTACCAGCCTCGGTGGAACCACGAGCATAGATGAAGATGACGGGAGGACAAGCAGAAGCAGCACCATTGGAAAGATCGTTGCGAGTAGTACTCCCAAACTGACGAGCTTCAATCTCGGAAGGAAGATCGGGAGTAGGGAAAGCAGCAGATGTAGCTACAAAGAGTGAAAGAATGGCGCTGAACTTCATGATCGCGATTGATTCGTCTTGAGGCGAGGGTGGTGCTTGAGAGCTGTTGCTGCTGGGTTCTGGAAAGATTGGAATGCTCCTGAGGTCTGAATCGGAGTCATTCTAGAGAAACAAACCAGCTTATTTATCATAATTTGACGATAGTCATCGTGTTTGACTTGACTCTTCGACTTTCCCCAAGCCTCGGCTCAAGTTTCGAAGGAGGGGAAGTTAATATCGACTACCACCTATCAACAAGGTATCATCAGATCAAAACCCCGCACTTCACAACACCATCACCTTTACTGCGACTCACATATTATGCTTAAACTCTGTAACCCTCCGAACCTCGTTACTTTGCATTGGTTTGGGAAATGCCGTCGGCAGTCTGACATCCTACCTACTTCCCTATCAATCCTGCGGGTCGGTCGTCAAATAGATGGAACATTTTCGTCGTCCATTGTATAGCACTCATTCTATGTGGATTGCAAACCCTTCAGGCGAATCTTTCGTGAGGAAGCTGATTTGAATTGCCTGCTTTGATCCACGTCCTTGGCTTTACAAAGGTTCCTCTTGGTTTTACTTTTTATACATGAAATCTTACTTGCCAAGCTAAGGTTTCAAAGTTTCGATGTAGTTTAGCTGTGCCGAGTCCTTGCATATAGAGACGCTAGCCTTTCTGAGCGTACTTTGCGAATCACACTTGGTGGAGGGCTGCTAAAAGCAATGTCTTGGTCTTGCCAAGTACGAAGTAATAGAGATGACCAGCGAATTAAATCGTGAATGGTTCGGAACGAACATCACCGAACCTCGGCAGAAGGAGGGGTTCAAGCGCTGGTGAAACTGTGCTTGAGCCAGTTTTGCGGTAGAAGCCCTTTTGGGCTCTACATTATCTTTCTTAGAGTCATCCATTGCAGTGCTGGCAGATGGTGGCCTACGCTCAGAGTGAGTCTTGAGCTAGAAATACTTGTCTACCTATTCTCGTACATAACTGGCCTTGATTCGTACTAGCAATCCTTGTTTAAGAGTAGAGCTGTCTCCTGAGCGATCAATACGAAAGCCTTTGCCAAGTAATATCATTGACTGGAATACTGCTCACTAGCCGGCGTATACTTTTGTTAACATCTTTCAACCTAGGTTAAGACTATATGTATAGCTATTAAAAATTTTATTTTCTGCATTCTAAACCTTAACTTGATTCTTATTATACAAACTCTAATACACCTTTAGTAGGGAAAAGAGCATTTTTTTATAACCCCAGTAATCATTATGAAACATGTATGAGCATCTTAGAGCATAGTTGCTTCGACCCTTACTATACCTCAATTTGACCCGTTACTATCACCGGAGCTAGTTTTTCTGCCAGTTGTTGGCCTAAGGAAAGCGCTACAGGCTGAGTCTTTCCAGCGTCCTGTAATGAAATTTGTAGAAAACTAACATCCATGATCTGGGATGTTTGGCCTCGGTTCGACTCTAAGTCAGATAGTAAGACTAGACTAGCCATGTAGGCAGCATGGTCTTGTATGGGGTTCTGCAATGCCATAAAAACGTTGTCCATAGAACGGAAGATTTTGACAATGTTCGCTGCTGCGCTCAGCATACGGCTACCGCATTGAGCAATGGAATAAGGTGTGTCGCTTCCGTCACATCCCTGAGCCATTTGCATAGCTGATTTGTAGAGAGATAACATGGTGATCTGCATCAAAATATGAACGAAGACGCACTGTTGGCATTTGAGGCCCTGCGGTAGCCGTAGTTCTTCAGGTATGATTGAGTGTAAAGAATTCAGGTCGTTCTCAATAGCCTCATGCCTGTTCCAATATGATTGATTGTTCAACACGGCATCCTCGTCTTCGTCGGTATCTCGCGTAGTGGAAAGTTGAGTGGCACGATGGAAGAGAGACGATGCTAATACCCGTAAAGCCAAGGGAGAAAAAGTCTTGGTCTGGTCACGTAGCGCACGCTTCAACGTACTTGTCACTTCTACGCGACCACTTTCGAAAGCCTCGTCAGAAGCTGGGAGCGAAGCGACTGCCTGTCAAGATATTAGCTTCAAATGTCATTATGACTGTGATGGTGTCGTACCGGAGTAGCGTCAAGTACTGAAGGCAATGCTGACGTTGCAGATATAAGGCGATCCGAGATATGAATACACCACCATGTGCGACGGCATTCCTCCAAAGTAATCCAGTCTCGGTACGAACCGTAGCCCCTAGGTGGGATGCTATCCGTCTCGTCGTTTTTGTGTTCCCGATACAAGTTCAGCATTTGGGCAACGCGAGTACTGCGGGCTAAACTGATAGCGGCCCGAGAGAAATTACCTTTACGAGCCTCGAAATTTGCCATTAAGAGCCACGTTTGGACATGGGCTACATCGAACGAGTCTTTGCCCTCATCCTAGATCCAATATCAGCACTGACTTATATCCACAGTCAGGTGGGGAGGGTTAACTGTACATCCATTTCATCAGTCTCTGCAGCTACTCTAGCCTTTCGGTAGAGTGGCATTGCTGCAGATTGGCAGTCTCGTACGTATTCTGCACCCGTTGCGCAAATAATGTACTGTAGGCACAACGGGGGTTGTTCAGCCTCGGACAGCCGCAGGCATTCTTCATACCGCGAACGATGGATCATCGGCGTTGCGTGTTGCATCGTCTCGAAGTAAGAGTTCACCCTGGTTGTCCGGTTAAATTGATACCATGAACGGCATGTGGTAACTTACATCACTGAGGTCATTTGTGAATCACCAGCAATAGGGTCAGAGACCGCCACTTGGTCGGACAGCTGTATGTCTTCCTCAATGAATTCTTTCTGCCGATTTGTAGACACAAGACTTTGATCATCGACTGCAAAGCCCGTTTCGGGAAGTGGTGATAATGACACGCTTTCGCCCAGGGAACTTTCTGCCTGAGCTGATGCATCGCTATTTGGTGGGTGTGAGGTGTTGATGCGGGCCTCCAATCGAGCTATTCACGTATAGCTTGTCAATCACACAAGAGTTGCATACGCATTCAAAGCCGTCGCGTCACTCACCAAGTTGAGCTTCGAGATCACGTACTTGTCTACGTTTCCCCGTCACAGACTTTCTTTTGTCGGGATAGGTGCAATCAAGCCCTTGTTTTGCACACCGAGAGCACTTGGGGGCTGTACGGTTACATCTTTGCTTCTTGTCCCTGCAAGCAAGGCAAGAAAAGCGTTGTATCGAGTCCGTAGACATGGTCTGATGTGAGGAGTTGAAATGTCTGAACTACCTACTTTTCAATTACGCGTGGGCTGAAGCTTCGAGCCAGCTGACAAATCATTTGCGACCAATCCCTTCAAAGCATAGCTTGCGTAGGTGATTGACTGGCTCCACTACGTCTCAAATTCCTAAATTACATTTTTATCAAAGTTCCTGAAAAGCCGTACGTGCCTTCATGCGAATCCAAGGCATGGACTGGCTACTATCTTGATGTTTATTTGTAGTATTCACACTTTGACACGTCCCCATCTTGATGCATTCAATGGTGGCTCAGATGGGGCTGCGCGAATGATGGTGCCCAGTGCAAGTGCATGTAAGCCCGACATGCAGAGAACCTATCAGAGCCTCCAGATTTTGTATTCATCATGAGGCAGATTCCAAGGTAGAATCAGGCTGTTCTCGCCTTTTACAACAAAGCCTTTGCTCTAGTCTGATTGCATAACCATTCATTTACGGACAAGGTCAAGTCAGCTAGACAGTCACTTAACGCCTGATACCATTCTCTTCCAGCAACGTTGTTTTCTCGTATATCTTATACCTCACGTCTATGCTGTTGATCGCCAGAGTCGGGTTGCGCGCCCAGACAGCCGCCGATATTCCCTCACGTTGCGTAGCGAGCCGCCCAGTCTCTGCCAAGGCCGTGTCCCTGCTTCGTGTTCCAAGACCTCACATTTGCCGACCACGAATAATTCCATGCGCTTTAAACACTGAAAAAGCTCCTGGTGCCCAGGCTAGGAAGCTTCCGTTGGTATTTCATCGTGCATTCTCTACCAGAACAGATCAGCCGTCCTGAAGAGCGTGGGTAGCTACTGTTATCCTTTTCCCTTTTTGGATACTTTGTGTCGTTGGCTGTACGCTTGCAGCTGCTTTGCTACTTCACTTGGTGGTGTATAGCTTTCTGCGTAAGCTCTGGGCTAGGCTGCATGCTGAAGACAACCTACACGACCTCGGGTTATATCTACCAAGTCCACAAAATGTTTACAAAGCCTATGCCCATAAACGTCAGGCAATTTTGGATGAAAGACGCGAACTAGCACGACTTGACCAGCCACGATCTATAGGATCAATCTATTCCAAACTCGAAGAAGGCGAAGTGCGTGTCCTCATTCTGGAGCCAGGGCTCTCAGGCGATGGCGTCGAGTGCAGGTTGCGCACATGCCAGCACTCCGACAAGATTTCCTATCAAGCACTCTCCTACGCTTGGGGAGATCCGACTAAGGTCAAGGACATTAGATGCAATGGCGAAAACATGCGGGTGGCCGCGAATCTGTGCGAGGCTTTGATACATCTTCGACACCCCCAACGTGCAAGAATATTCTGGATTGACGCTCTATGCATCAATCAAGATGACACCACAGAGCGTGGTCAACAGGTCCAGAACATGAGACGCATCTACGCCGAAGCCCGCCAAGTCTTAGTCTGGCTGGGACAGGGGACTGCAACGTCTGAGAGGGCTTTCCAATATCTTTTGGAGGGCCCACGCTTCTATACCTCTTGGCAATCTGTTGGATACAACTTCATGATAGAGCCTCATAGAACCCACCATTACGTGAAAGACCTGCTGTGTCTAAGAAAGCTTCTGGAGAGACCTTGGTTCAGGCGGCTATGGGTTCTTCAAGAGGTTGCGCACGGCAGAAAAGTCATTCTAGTGGCGGGGAATCAAACCGTCAGCTGGGACCTTTTTGCACGGTCTGTTCAAAGGCTCTACCGGTCTGGCTGGATTCTCGACAAATCATCGGAAAAAGCTCAAATCGGTGCAGCTGCTGTTATAGAGATGGAGAACATCAGACAATCTCAGCAATTTCCTCAAAGCGGACCTCATCGAAGTTATCGAAGCCTGCTATCGGTGTTACTTGCTACGCATTCAGGAGAGTGTTCGGATGCTCGGGATAGGATATATGCTGTCCTAAATCTGGCAGACGACTATGATCCTCAGATTGATGTTGAAGCATTAGGGCCAGACTATGACCTAGACCCAAGAGAGATCTTCATACAATTTGCCCGCTGGTGCATCGGGCGGGGAGATCTTGGCATCTTATCGTGTACAACAAGGGCAGGTGCGAAAATGGACAAGCAACTTGAAATCAATGCGCTACCATCATGGGTACCAGATTGGACGAATATCGACAACGACAACCCTTTTATTCGGTATCTGGATCGTGTTCCTTTCACAGCCGATGTTGGCCTACAGCTAATGCCCCATGACCCACCGAGGATCACAGAGGACAATGGTCTTATCTTATTCGGAACAGTTGTCGATGTAATCAAGGAAGTTGGAAATCCTTCAACATTCAAGAAAAGCACCATTCATCCAGGAGGGGCGAACCAGCTTGTCGACATTGCACTGAGTAACAAAGCATGGCTTGATGAATGTCGAAAATTGAGCCAGTTGGCGCAACATGATATGGAAGAAAACTCCGAAAATCCATTCTGGCGAACTGTGACAGCCGGATTAACAGGAGAGGGACACAGCGTCTCTGCCAATTTTAGGCATCTGTTTGACGAATATATGGAAATGCTCGGGGACATATCTGGTCCCCCTGCACACGGTTCGAAAGGACAACCATCAGATCACATCGTGAACGTGTTCGAGTCACAGAAGCAACTGAGTGCCATGGTCGAATCATCTATACTTATGTGGGCTTCTAAAAGACGTTTTGCTATCACTGAGAAGGGCACGATGGCACTAGTGCCTAATTCTACCAGGCGTGGCGATATTATCGTCGTTGTGGATGGTTCCAAGGTGCCACTGATATTCAGGAGGATACCCGAGGCGGTTGGCAAGTATCATTTGGTTCTTGGGGAGGCGTTTGTGCATAACTTGATGGATGGAAGTTTTGTGAAGCAGCATGTAGAGGATTACAAGCGTCTCGGAAAGGGATACGACAGACTTGTATTGAAGCACTTTACGGTCATATAGCCTGTTGTCAGATGATTGATAATGTCTAGCTCTATAATATCTCTCTATTTACCGCGTCTTCTTGATAGCAAACATTTTGTACCATTCTTATCCCAAATCATCATTCAGGAAAAGCTATAGAAAAATGGTAACTGCGATTGAGTGTGGTGTCATCAAAGAGGAAATGACTGGCAACTAATATGTCGTTGGCCAAACCTCGCCCACGTCCCACTTGAAAGTATCAGTCAATGGAGGCTTCAGTATAGATGTCAAGAAACTTACATGCTCCACAATGCATCCATCCTCCCATCGAAACCTATCAATAACTTCCCCAACGCCAGACGCGTTATAGTTCAGCCAGCCCATATCTTCTCTGAACAATGTTCGATGGAGAGTGATATTGGTAGTTGGCCAAACCGGGGACAGAAAGTCCCAGGCCACATCGAACCCATCATCTGCAAATGGGTTATGGTTCTATCAGAATGAGTAGCCAATTAGTCAATGTATTGACTCGGTTTGCATTCCCGCGTCGGGAATGAGTGCGAGATAAGCTTTACTACTCACGGTGTAGTTATTGGCAATGTATGAGAAGGCCTCGGTCAAATTCTTGCTCACAACGAAAGCATGGGCAAATTTATGAAACCGTTTCTTAGTCGTGTGCTTAGTCGGTGGTGGATGGATGGCCACACATGGCGCCGGCTTAATAAGGGTTTGACGAGCGTGTATGGCATTGGCCTCAGATGGAATACTGGCTAAGGCTCCGACACCTAAAAGAGTGGTGAAAGCAATGTATGAACGGGCGAGAAGCATGTTGATGGTTGTTTGCCGGGATGAACAAAGAAATCATCGTGCTCGTTATCTGCGAGCCTCGAACATCATTTATACAATTCAGTCACTTTTGAACTGCCGTCTGTCATTGCCGAGATTTGCCTAGAACAAAAATCGAACTTTAACAAAAGCACGGCTAAAATTGCAAATCCCTGTGATGTCAGACCCACTTGATCGGAATACGCTGCTATATTCCTAGACAGAATGGAGTGCTGAAACGAGATGCCAAACCTTAAATAATAGCATACTCTACCTTGATTTATACATGATCTTCCTTGATACCGCTATCCTTATCAGTATGGGGCCCTCTTATTTCTCAGCCCCCTTAAGTGACACGTAACCCCTGAGAACTATATCGACCTAGCCTATAGGCGCTGATTCTGAGTTATTTATTGCATTGTGGTGATCGGACTGAACCAGTGTGTGGCCTTCAAAGCTTCGATAGTCAGCAATATAAGACAGCTGTGTCAGGGTTTGCTTATTGAAGTATACCGGTCGCGTTGTGAAGTACTGTGGCTCATCACGTATCGGTCTTACAGTTGCAGCGAAATATACCACTGACAAGAAATGGTTTGCTAAGGGTTGATAACAGGACATATTCAATCGAACTTTCAACACAGTGACTGGAAGCTCGATCACAAGGCGTAAGTGGTCTTGTCCGAATACGAATTGGTTATGAACGGCTTGCATTTAGAATGTTTAGTAAGTCGGCCTGTAAAGTGGGATGCTTACCGATAAAATCATATCAGCCTCGGTCGAGAAAGATAAGCGTAACAGGGATGTCAGATAATTCTCGAGTTCCATATGTAATAAACTTACCCTCCTGGGCTCTACTAGTAGCATGTGAGATGTCCTAGCACAACGATCCTATTTACTTCGGAAGCGTATCAAGGCAATCAGACCATTTTATTGAATTTTGTTATGGGAAGACGTGGCACTAACCACACTCGATATTAATTCTAGTTACTGCAGAACTTTTACTTTATACAAAAAAAGAAAAAAGCTTTTACAAGAGACCTTATTTATAGTAAGTCATATAGAACTTATTAAGTTGCGTTACCAACTTTATTTATTGAGCTCATGTCATTGAAGATGCTTTCGGCGTCAGATAAGGTATAATGGATGGAAAAGCTGTGAAGCGGCACGTCGAAGATTCCGAACGACTCGGAACCGGACATCAGAGGTTCATATTCAAGTATTTCAGTCTTATATAGCTCTGCATCGCCTCTTCGCTATCACTACTACATAAACTTCTTATGCCTAGCTCTTAACTCTCGATATCTAACATGAAAACATACAGTTTTCTCTTAAGTCGCCATCGATCCCATTTCTGTCCCTCTTGTTTCATTGTTTGCTGGTTGCTGCTCTTGTGTCTTCCACCATTTGGGATTGAGTCTGGTACCACCAAAGAGCCAGTACAAGAACATAGAGATATTTGAGAGACGGCGTGCCCGGATATGGGAAGGTGAAGTTGGTGAATCATGGCCGTGCTCTTCCCTAGTTTCAAAATGAACTGGATCCCCTGGAAGATAGTAGATGACCCCTCACCGTCTCCCGAATCGATAAACACGCTCAAGCTTCCTGTCGTAGGTGTCGCTCTTCCTGATCTCGCACTGAACTCCACCCCATCGCATCAAATTCAACCAGCTCTGTGACTGGAATATGCCCGTTTGTGTGATTGTCACCTTTTGTTGCTCGGCTTCTGCCCGTCCCATATATCGCAGGGTATCAGCATCTACTGCCACGCGCCTATATATTCGAGGAGCTGCACCAAAGAAGAAGAGATAGTAGGCAGTGCCGCCCAGAATTACCGGCCCAATTATGGCAGGAAAGACCCAGCCAGGCACAGCATTGAGAGACACGCCATCAGTAGCCTTGTATGGACGAATGACGGTAACGATGAGGATTGCAAGGTTGGCCATGATGTACAGAATAACGATGGCACGTATCGCATACCATGTAGAGTTGTTCCTCTTAGAGTGGCGATTATCTGGTGTCGTAGGCCAAAGTGCCACCTCACGAGACTTGAGGTTGAAAAAGCCTGCACCGAGGAAAGCTACAGAGAGATATTAGTTATACTTGAAGCTATGTAACGGTTGTTGCAGACAACATACCAAGCACGGCGCAATGGATATATGTTTGTATGTATCCTGGGAAACTGACTGCCTCTGTGGTGTTATGGATGCCGATCGTAGCCAAGATGAGAACGACACTAAAGATCCAATGAACAATCAATCCACCTTGTGGCGACTTCTTGAAAGAGTCGGGCACAGAATTGCTGTCGCCTCCCCCCATGACTTCATCTCGTTGCAGTGCGTCGTCTTGTTTCCAGAAGCGAGACCATGGTAGAATATTGGCTTGTCCGGTGGCTTGTTTGACTAAAGAGTCGGGTCAGTTCGTTTGTTGAGGAAGTAAGAATAAAAACAGTAATATCGAGCTACCTCTTGAGAAGGTGTATATGATCGCATTGATGTTGCCAAAAGAAGACACAGCAGCGATAGCGGCCCAGGCCCGCCTTGATTCACGGTCATCGTCGGTGAACTATGGGAAAACAATCAGCCTGAGGAGTTGGATGCACTACCAAGTTCTAGAGTACCATTGGAACATAGTTGAAATTAGTTATAGGAGTTCCGTCTGGCTTCTTTGAGACGAGGTCTGTCCAGCTCACAAATTGAAGCTGGAGAGTGTTAGCGGCCAGGAGTGGAGAGTTGGGAACCGCGAAGGGTTCTCTTTTACTAACAAAAGCAGTCGTGATCGCAAGGTAAAGGCAGCCCACGGTGATGACAGCGATGATGAAACCATGCCGCAGAACATCATGCCTGTTCTCTGGAATCTCCCCGGTGACCTATTCATGGTTGCGGTCAGCACTGCGTGTACCCAAAATGTTATCAACAAGAAGAACGAACAAACGTCGCATTTTCCCAGCCTTGAAAGCTGAAGATGACGGAAAGAAGTGCCTTTGCGAAGGAGACTCCTTTGTCTGAATTGGACTGTGGGTGATCTGGGTCAATTTCGTAATAGTTATTCCATTTCCCGGGCTTATCAGCATGGACAGCACCATAGATCGCGGTGGCCAGTATGCCTAGAAGCATAAGGATCTTGGCCACAGCAGTCGTTTTGTTCAAGCTCCGGCCAAAGCTAGGACTGAAGTACTGTAGAAGACAGATGAGAGAGAGGAAGAATATGGCGATGAACCGCATAAGGTCGCGATGGATATCGTCAGGGGGGTTGCTGTCGTCCTTGTCTTTCGCCGTGATGCATGCTAAGATCATGCGACCAAGCTGCAGGCCATTGGTACCCGAGTTAAAGAAGAGCACAAATGCGATAGCATATATGATGTAGGCGAGGAGTCCGTCGCCATGCAGCTTCCAAAATCGAGACGGTGGGTCAGATCTAATAACACTCGATGCTACTTCGTCGACCTTGTAGAGTCAATCGTGTATATTGAGATGGAAAAGCCATGTAAGCTTGGAGTGGTACTAACATAAACAAGCTCTCCACCATTGAATGGCAGGACCTTTGCATAATCTAGATAAATCATCATGCTTTCCTACCGTCAGTGTGTTCCTTTGGACAATAGTAATGGGCTTGCTGAGGATTCTCAAAAGAACTACAACATGCTTACCTGACGACCGTATAGGCAAATCCAATAACGAAGAGACCTAAGTTTAAGCCCTTGTTTCCAGTCATCAAGAAGACAGACGCAGGAGATGTGAAGATGCCCGTGCCAATCATATTATTGACAATTACAGAAAAGACGTCGAACTGGTCTCAAGCTCCATAATTCGCATGACTTAACGGCTCTTCAGTCAATGAATCTTGGCTTCTCCATGGCCCTGCAACCTGTATGAGGTGTTTAGAACTGCCGTGCAGGCTGTTTGGCCCCGCGGGATCGTCGTGTTGAGTGCTGGACATGGTTGGTAGACTGCCCAGGTGACGGCTAAAGATAACTGCTCTTGTAACAAGCTATAGATATTTCTTGCTCGAAATAAAAGAGATTTAAAGTGATACAAAACGTGTAGGATCTTGATTTGCGTCGAAAGCCACAAAGCGGGGGACCTAGCTATCTAATTTACAGTACTTCATGGAGCCTGATTTTGAGATGGATCGCTTGCCCAGCTGGCTAGGATGATTTATCGTCACCCACAGACCTGTACGCGCCCAAGACGCGTCTTTGCAAGCCACCAACAAAGCAATTCACACTTGGGCCCCGAGGATAGCCAAGTTCGGCGACAGCCAGACACAGGCAGGTTATGTGATATGGTCCTATTCAGTACGTTCTCTTCGCTCAGACATATCTTCCGGAGCTTATAGCTTCCTATCAGCTTGTAAACGTGAGTGGCAGCGACGTCTGGCAAGTAACGGCGCCGAGCGAAATAACACTGGTAAGATTGAGCGGATCCTCCCAAGTTCCAGATCATGGCTGAGAGCTGACCAGAAGCCAGGAGGAACAGAACCAATTGAGAGGGAGATCAGCGCCCAGGCGACCTCCTCGGTTCGGTGATCGCAGTGGATGACTCAAGCAGTCGGCAATGCTGTGGCGGTAATAGTGGATGATAACCATTGGAGAGTCTTGTGGAATGAGCTGGGTGCCTTGGCTGTAATTTAGACATGTGCTATGAGCTGCCGTAAAGCCCAACTCGAGGCTCTAGCCGGATAGAATGCAGATATAAGTCCGAATATCCCCGCTTGTTCCTATGAACCAGTAAATCCATGCTCTATCAGAAGTCCCATGATGCATAGACCCTTCATCTGGCCACGAATGGGCCATCAAGACGGCGTGAGGATTGCCGACATCACAGATAATCTGGCGAAGGATAGCAAGCACCTTTTTCAGCCACCGTACGGACCAGTTGAGATTTCCGTGGCGGAGATTACTCCAAGAGGTACGTTTTCTTTTCCTAATGCATTGCACATTCTTGCTTACTGAACCATGCTTTGCTAGGTCTGGACCAGACTTTTTTGGAGAATGACGCGAGCCTCCGGGAGCACCTATCAATACACCATTCTCAGACACCTGCTGGTACACCAGACCCCAGTCAAGGACAAGATAACTACCATAGTGTTCGTTCGTCTTTCTTGTAAGCTTAGGATCCAGCTTCCACGTTCTCGAGCTGATGGTGTGGATACCGAAGCCTTTTGGAACCGACTTCTGCTTGGGGTCTACTGCCCGTAACCCAGGATGGGATATTGAATCTCTTCACCGGATTGGACGTGTTTCCCCAAATATACCGGTTTTTGAAATCCTTTGGTATGAAGAACTTTTCGAAAGATGAGTCTTTTGCCGGCTTCGATTCGGTTGTAGTCCGAGGAAGCTCGGGGCAAATGATATCTTTTGGTAAGCCGTCGTTAGCGTGACACGCGATTATATATGCATCTACTAACCCGAGTTCGACACTATTAGAAGTCTGTTACCTCCTGAAGTACATAGGTAAAAGGAACGAACTCGCCTCTGGGTCAATCCCATGGTCCGTCCGCCACGCTCTAATCTATCAGAAGGTTAATGTCGAAACAAACCAAACTTCGCATATCCTGATAAGGTTACCTTTTCAGGTAACCGATCAATTGGAGAGGTCTATGAAAGAATACGAAAGTGAGGCTGTGTTCGCCAAAGATTGGACGCATCTTCATTCGGCATGCTTCAGTAGCGTTGAGGATGACTTGCGCAACATGATCAACTATCTGGACGAAGAAATTACCGAAGTGGTGAGGCTACGATAGTACCGAGTACGTATAGTTACAGGCTGACGATCCTAGTTTGACCATGTCATCATGTCTGGCATTGAGCCGTCTAAGATGAATGATCTGGATTCGGTCCAGACGTCGACTAGAGACTTTAAAACGCTGCACTCTCTTTCCGACCAAACCAAAAGAGTGATCAGCAATATCGAGCTGAACATAAAAACTCTAGAGTGCTTTCAAGAAAAGATCGAGTACCTCACATCTATCAGCTCTCAAGATGCGACCAGTTATAGCTCTCTTCAAGTACTATCTAAAGATCTCGAAAAAAGACGGGAGGAACACCATTTTGCCTTGAAGAATGCATCTGGGGTTCTTGCCAGATCCATGGCAACGTCACAACATGTAAGTTTCAAACAAAATCGCCGTGCTCTTATAATATATCTGACTTCCATCAGTTGCGTGACACAATATCTCTGAGGAATAGCGAGATTAGCAAGCTGAATACCGAAACTACCAGTCAGGCCACTCTGGTTATGGCTCAGTTGGCAGAACTCTCAAGCCGCGAAACACACGTGGTCAAAACACTGACTGTTCTGGCTTTGGTCTTCGTACCAGCCTCATTTGTGGCAGTATGAGCTCTCCGCGTAGAAGTTCGCTTCATGAAGACTGACTTTTCTAGGATTTTCTTCAAATGGGCTACATCACTATCTCCAAGGAGCACCCTATGGAGTGGAAAGCAGAGTCTGGTCTCACACCGGGGATGATGTCGATAGAAGCACGAGCGCGACGTTAACATGGGATGACGGGTTCATGGCTGGGAAGAGGAGAGAGCCAGAAGGATGAAATTTCCTCGAGAGGATATTTGGCGTTACCGCTACGTGGACAGGAACACCCTGTTCTCCATATCAGGCTGCAGCGGCGGCTGCCTCAAAGACCCAGAAAGCCTTATCAGAAGTGGCGGGAATGAAGGGTGAGGGCGGAGAGAAGAGGTCCCCAACCTTGTACATCAGCAAAGTACCAAGTACATGCGTTGGGCGGAGCATGTCTCACAACCCGACCGGTCGCCCTATGGCCCCCGTGGGGGAAGCCCGCTGTTCAGTTGTGGCTTGCCTTGTCCCTTGTCGCCCATTGTCTTTCTGAAAGACTTCAGCAGCCTAAAAAAGGCGGTTCTCGGTCTTGTTCTTGCGACACCAGGTGATAACCTTAGCACACCTAGTCAACTATCCTCGTCAACATCAGGAGCCAATAGGATAAACTGCAGTTGACGGTATTGATACTGAGTGTTAGTGGGTCAACGCCATGCCTATTTGGTCCATGTGGGATGATATTTCCAATCACAAGTGTACAGTTCACCATAGCCACAGTTTGGATTTGGGGATTTTAATAGTGAGGTTCTTCCTACCGCGCTTTGAGATACTTTAATATAGGCTCATGAGATATATCCGCATTACTTATTGTCTTGTTTCATGCTTAAGCTTGAGAAGACGTTGAGTCGTCAGTGCGTCATTGGTGACTTCTTGAGCCTTACGAATCAAGAGTAGCACGGATGCGTTTACCACTAGCTCCAGTATTAGAAGCAAAAATCAAGTGTCTGTATTGATAGTATCTTAGGAGAATAGCTGCATCCTGCCCGTCAAAATGCCATGTCTTATCATCTGTTATTTCAACAGTGGGAATGGGTCAAGATCCAAGCGCATTTCAGCATTATCCCGAACTCATACCATTGTCGAATGACATCTTCAGACTATTCCACAAGCTATAAAAGTTACAAACGAGATCTCTTCTTTTCCTTTGTATCTTTACGCCACTTGATGATACTCATTAACTCCCGAAATGCGGGCAAGTTACGGGGGGTTCATACAAATCCTCTAAGAACCAGGTGTGACTCTGTGATACGGTGACTGATACCCTACACCATTCAAAAATCCTAGTGCCTTTACAAACTAGGTAAACCGGGGCGATGTCGTCAACTCCGGCCCGCGCCATTTAGGTGCGGAATTGTACAAGGTTCGGAATTTTACAAGGTACGGACTAACTCGATCTCCGCTGCCTCAATGACTCATGTGCTACAACAAATAAACAAGTTACCAGATAAATACCTTTGCCAATTACCGGAAAACTGTCAAACTTTTAATCTGGCAATTTCCAACAGTTCAGTCTTCAAACCCACATTTTTTTCGCTATGCCGTCAGCAACTCGCCAAGATCAGATTGTCTTAGTCCCTTGGGACCCCAACTCCTCAGAGCATATCGAAAGGCTTCTTGAACAGCGAATTCAATGCGGTTGGGACAAAACCCCAGAGATAGTTGAAGAATGGCGAGAGAAACAGACTTCAGGAAAGAAATCTATTTTCTGGATTGTAGGAAGCATTTATGATTATCGGGTCGCAGACAAGCAGGCTAAACTTCACATAGACGCTCCGCGCCGACGATCCAGAGACTCGTGAATCTCTCCAACTCCACTTTGACAAATTCCCTGCGGTACGGACCAGACTAATAATGACACAAGTTCAAATGGCTAACTCTTTATCTAGGACAAGTCCCCTTTGACCGATACAGCCGAAAGCCTCAGAGCAAAGCCTCGCTCACCCACTCACACAAAGATACACCCGGTCGGCCATATCTCACTCGACGACAACAACCACAAGACAGACCGTCTCAACCTAGACCTCCCAAACGAAGGTGTCTATTGGATCAAAACATTCTATGTATCAGGAGCGCTACGGAGTAAAGGCATCGGCCGTGTTTGCATGGACATAGTAGAAGCAATGGCCATTGACGAACCGCTGTGCGCCAAGACTTTGGCACTTGACACTACCGAAAAAGAGTTCCAAAAGAAGTTGTACTTGGAGCGAACTGGAAAAGAGCCAGGCGTAGGTCAAACCCACTATTCGATGGACTTGATAAGCTGACATCTTATTAGACAACTAACCAAGACTGGTATCAACGACGAGGCTATAGGCTGATTCATACCGAAGCCGGGTTCTACGAAGACAGCGCGGGGGAGCCTCCAGTCGACGCTGTGTTCTTGAGACGAGACATCGCTTGAGGCTTGTAGTTCATTCTGGATGCCACTAACTACCGGTTTGATCTCGCTAAGCTAGGACATAGATGCATGAGGAACACAGTAGCTCAGGCTCGCGCATCATAATTTAGTTGATTTTTGATTTATAGAAACGGCCAGAGTATTACATGTTTCTTCTCGTTAGCGACTAGTACAATTTGTGTTACTTCGCACACAACTATTACTGAAGACATGTAAATGATCGAAACCTATTAGTCTGTTGTATATAGTGAACCTCGAACATTCTTCCTGTGCCGTGTCGACGACCGTGGATTGGTTTTGTATCATCTTAGGCCAGAAGAACTCGTGTTGCTAACTATTTAGTATCCTCGTAGACTTTTTCAAACTCTTCTCCGCCTTGATACTCGTTCTCATCCACTGATACGTCATCCAGGTCCCAATATGGCAGCTCTCGCGCAAGGGCTTCGTGAGCGAGCCTATCAGTCTCACCCGATTCTAACTGCTCATCAAGCGGGGACAGCAGCGTATCCTGGAATAGTAAACTTGTACGATGCATTTTCCGACGCATGCGACGGGCACTTGATCCCATCTCGTTCGCATCCAAACCCTCGCCATCATCTTCGCTGTCACTGGGTTCGCTGTGTGTTCGCTTCCCAAAAGAGCTGCCCATGCTCATACGACGAAACTTCTTTAGCTGTTCTCTTCTTTTCAAAAATTCTGCGTCCTGATCAAAATCGCTGTTTCCTTGTATCTTCCTCATGATGTTTTGCTCGTCTGGGTCAAGATTACTGTTGCCATCTAAAGACTTTTCGCTGCAATTCAGTCTTTGAAACTGTTTTCTGACCGTGTCTTGCGACTGAGGTTCCATGCCACGTTCCGAGGGTGCATGGACCATCTGAGCGGTCTGGGAAAATTCACGTTCCTCGGATTCAGACTCATAGTCATCAGAAGAATCAAGCATGTCGGAACTACTGGAACTCCGTGGCTCAAGGCCCTCGTTGTAATGTAGCCGTCGAGACGCCCTGTCAAGTACATGTGGGGTAGTTGTATCTGGTAAATCAGGTATGCCACCACTTAGGGACATATTGGAGGTTGGCTGATCGCTATCCTCAGTCTCGCAGCCGTCACTGCCATGGATAGCTTGAGGCAAGACGGATAATGATATTTCTTGGAGATGGCCTGACACGTGTTTGAAGTATGCGGCGCCTTCATTTTGATAGACAGCAGAGCAAAACATGCACTCGCGATAGGTCGACTTCGGAAAGAAATGACTAGCCTCATGGTGAGCCCACGTTAGACTGTGAGTGTGCATCACGGTTGTTTGGTTACAGTTTTCGACCGTGCAAATATAAGGCATCAAATCCTCAAAGACGTGCTTCCTGTGATAGTGAGTATATACGGATGTATCTCGAACGAACTATGACTTACTTCCATTCTCTTCTTGTTTTCACGTTCGTAACACTTACGTAACAGATTGGACACGTGAAGCCGTCGTCTATAATTTTAGGCGTCGAGGGAACTCTTGGGCGTCCAGAACTGAGTGCAGATGCTGCAGTGGAGAACGTAGCAATTGTATCTGGTTCAGACCGGACATCTCTATCGATGGCGGGTATAGGCGTCATGGGTGGGCCTCCTGGCCAATTCGTAGAAGATTCCACCGTGGCCGAAGATACAGGAAGAGTTGACTTTATGGTTTCAGTAAAGCGATTATCTGCTGTGGAGAATAGCTTCTCTGTCGTATTATCGTTGGTGCCAGGTTCAGATTTGATAGGTTGTGATCGTAACTCGGAGATTCTGTTGGCTCTGATGACATTTGCTTCTGCTAGTCTTTCCACAAGAGACTTTGGAAGATTCATGAACCGGTCTCGGATTTTTCGACAGTATACTAAGGCTTGATCTGAAGAAACAGAAAAGGCCTCTTTGACGTGCGTTGGTCTTTCGTAATTGCTTGCCTCAACGTCCAAGGCCGGGTTGTCTAAGGAAGGGGCCAGATCCAGTAAGCAATCCACGTAAATAGAAACGTCCTCCACAATCTCGGTCGGACTATAAGCTGATGTGTCAGGATCAGATGGCGTATATAATTCAATGTCTCGGTTAACCTCCGTGTCTGCCTCATGGAGCATGACTTCAGCCGTGTCTAGTAAGTTTCGAAGATCATCGCATTGATCGCCCAAGTCTTCGTTCAGAGTTGTCCAATTACGAGATAGCCCTTGAAGTACCGCAGTTCCGAGATGTAAGAGAAGGGATAGCACTTCGATGTGGAGTTCCTTTGAAAACGCCAGGATCTCGTCTAGATGACCTTCTATGATGGAGAGACCCTCACCCCAGAGAAAGAATCGCTCAATGTCATTGCGGCATTGTTGACGGGACCCAGCTTCCTCGACTTTCAGTGGAAAACCCCTGTAAAGCGAAACCATTCCCTCATTGATGCTTATGAAGAGTTTGGCGATCAGGCCTGGTCCGTCTCTCGAGGAGGTGGGTGCTGATATCCAAGTTTCGATGTCCTGACGACTAAGATACGGACCAAGCATCGTGGACGTCTTCTGTGAGGGATATCGTTTGGACGAGCCTACGGCAGCCCCATACAAGTAAAAGATGCTCTAAAAGTTGTTTGCCGTAAGATAAGCAAGTTTGTACCTATATCGGGCGCAAAGAACCTGCAGGAAATGGATCACCTGACCAGTAACATGCAGATGCAGACCCCCGTTATTGGCTGACAATAGGGTCTGAAAGAGGGGTATCAGGCTGCATGTTCTAGGAATTCCCTCATTTCAAAGTTGTACCACTAACAATTAATTGTCGATGAGGAGAGTACAAGATTCTAGGGTTGCGAGATGAGCGGAGTCGAGCTTATCGTCGGAACTGTGCTTGGTTCAGTGCTCATTGCTATCGAGACGTACGACCGGTCAAAAAGAGTCTTTGACGTCTTCTCGACTTTCAAGCAGTATCCTCGCGAAGTACGCACACTGGAAGCAAAAATAGGCGCCCAACGAACGATCTTTCGCAACAATGCCATCAATCTACTCACTGCAATCACAAAGGATAGGTCCAGGGTTCGGGATGTGATGAATCACTCTCAATCCCAAGCCATGAGGTCAACTTTGACTATGGCTACGGTGTACCATAATCGTCTAGATGCACTGAATGATTCTTTCACAGCATGCTGCCAAACTTCAGAGCAGATGCAGCATACATTACAGCGATTGTGCGCTCAGCTCGAAGATTTTGTAGCCCAAGTGGGAGGAAGTCAAGAGGTGAGTACACTCTAATACCTACAAGACTGTTTAGAACGACAAAGGAGATAACAAACGAAAAAACAGGATTCGAGTGCTTCAGAATGGTTCAGAAACGTCAGAACTCGATTCAAGCTTGGCCTGAACAAACCTCAACTAGGAGAGGCTATTGAGGAGTTGAGAGGGTTCAACAGAGACTTTGGATCGATCGCTACACAGATCACCAAGGCTCTCCATGAAATCCTCAGTGACCAGCGAGACGAACCTATTGTCACTAAGAGGACACTTGCAAGTCTTAACGTATTGCAAAGATACCATCGGATCCGCTACGCCTCTAAAGCGCTTTACTCCACTCTTCAGGTGCAGTGGGTTTGTTCATCTCACAACCACCATTCATTTGATATGCGAATTCTTGAGCGTGGTTCTGTCAAGGGCAAAGAGACAATTGCTTTGGGTCGACACGTTATTTGCGAACTAGCCGTCACGGCTGACGCAAGCAAAAACGCTCTGAGATTAGAGCTCGAGCATTCCTGCGAGTCGGATGATGATGAGACTGGTGGTTCTCAGCCTCCGGCCAAGGATAATCCAACTCTACAGCAGCTAGCAGCAGTTCTTGAAGCGAACGTAGGTAAACTCAAATTGGTCAACGACAGTAAAAAAAAGACTCTTAGAAATGTCAAAGAAGAGCACAAGGAACAATGCGACAGCGGCTACAGCTCTAATTTGGCACCTCAACTACCGGTCCTGACGCAATCTGTCGCCAGTCTTGAGATCGATAGCTCTATACTCGCCACGCTGCCCACAGCATCAGAGTCTTCAGAGGACTTGTCTCTTACCGATGACTTCTGCAAGATATGCCATGACGCTACAACAACTTGCAAAAATCGGTCTTTACTCGCATGTCTAAAAACTCCGCGCACACAATGGTTCGTGCCACCAACATCTCGTACCAAGGGAAATACGACTCAGTCCCTCTCAGAACTTATCAAATGGATTTCTCAGGAACCTGTCTTGCGTTCTCTACCCCGACCGCTTCTGGTCGAACTAGCCGGTAATGTGGCCGAGGGTATCATGCAATTTTACTCGACGCCATGGCTAGCTCATGCGAATTTGGGGCAGAACGTGCGTTATCTCAACCAAACAGAGTCTTCGCTCCGTTCAGGGGTCCAGCTGGAGGGACCGTTTTTCATGACACGACTAGAAAATACCCAAGCCAAGGATCAGCCATATACAAGCCCTTGGAATGTGCAACTTGAGGACACCAACCACTATCGCAGTTCCACTGTTCCAACTTTTAGCGAGGCCCGAAATCAGCTCCTGTTCAGTTTTGGGATTTTATTACTCGAGATTGGTTATAGTAGGCCTTGGCATGAGCTTAAAGAGAGTGTGTCAAGAACATCATCCCTCCGTGACGAGAAACTGTCCGACTACCGCGCCGCGGAGAAATTAGCCCAGCTACTTGTCAACCAAATGGGCCTTACATATCCAAAGATTATTAAGAAGTGTCTAGGCTGTGATTTTGGACTAGGTGAAACGGATTTGGAAAACGAGGATTTGCAGCGGCGATTCCTGGATGAAGTTGTTCTAGGACTTCGGCGATTAAGAGACCACATGAGAGACGTGAGTTTTGCGCCTCTTGGATAAACTAAACCTTGTTGGATAATATAGCCGGTGACTTTTGGATGAGTGACCTTGATCCATCTCTCCGAGATGTCGAGTAGTTATATGTATTATGACACTAGTGTACGAGATTCGCGTGCGATATAACCTGAATATTCGACAATAGTCGCGAAGACAGATTTCCACAGGACCTAGGAATGTTTATTACAAAATCAGTACTCTTGTTCCAATTCATCCGGTCCTGATATCAAAGGGTTATGCGTGCTGTAAATGGACCATCCAACGGTCCTGGTGAGAAACCCAGACATGCCTAGCGTTTCTAATCCTCCACGACCCGTAACCATATTAATTATTCCTAACCCATGACTACAATAGGCAGCCAGATCGCCCTCGAAATACTATTACAAACGGTCAGTCCCTGTTTCTCCCGACAAATTCAAAGCCGCGTACCGATTCAGATGCCATGATCAAAGCCAGAGCGATTGTGGTGTCTGTAGCTACCGCCTGCGAAGAGATCGCATCCTTGGCCATCTGAAGGCATTCAAGCCGATATCGGAGTTTCTTGACGGAGAACTTGTTTGACATGCTATTGTTTGTAGTGGCAGCGTAGTTGCGACATGCTACATGGAAGATAGCAGCCATCAAGCTTGGTTGGGACATGGCATTGGGCACCCAGACTTCTCTCATTGAAGCTTGGAATTCTGCCTCGCTTTCTTTATGGTAGCATGCGCCGTAGCCATACTGAATGACATAGTTGAGGTCTGAATCGAAGAACAGTTAGTTCTGGGGTTCCGATAAAGCAGTTGGGAGTAGTCCACGCACAAAAGTCAAAAAGATACTGCTCATCGACTGAAAGTGCTCTGGCAAACCCTGCATATGCGTCCTTTCTAGCTCCGCCAATAAGCTGAATCGGACTTGACGAAAAACTCCCGCTTTGTCTGGTGACTGCTGTTGCATGTAACGAATCATCTTGTATCTTGGGGGCCAGCTTTCGATATCCAGACTTGTTGGCCAAGCGCATCTCAGGCTCCAGCTCTGCATCTGTTTCATCGTCTTCGGGCTGGTGGGCGACTTTTCCATCGAGATTATATGCGATCAGTCGCCTCGTCAAGAAGTCTTTAGCGCAATCATTTTTCACTCTTCGACAGGGTTGCGATTGCTTCGCTGCATGAGACTTTATCAGCTTCCGACTATCGGCGCCGGTAGTGTCGTTTGGATGAACGATGTTGATGAATTGGATCGTGGCACTTTGTTTCTTTTGTTTGTTGTCAGGCACCAGTTTTTTGGGCAATCTGCCGCGGCCTGTTCTCTTTGTCACAGTTGTTTGCGTAAACGATAAAGGTTGGTCCCTCATGACCTGAGTTCGTTGACTTTCCATCGTGGACAAAAGCGGGAACAAAGGCTGTGATGGGAATGCGGATGATCAAAAAGCAGGAAACAAATGATTTAGCTGCGGCTCGTGATATGTAACCTTAAATCTGACTCAGCTTGGTTCGGACCAATAATTAATCTATATGTTCCAACTTTATTTCATAACTAAAGTAACCTTGTTAGGCAAATGATATATATAAACATGTAATCTTCATGAACTAGGTCAAAGTTAAATGCTTTAGCTAGCTATACAAGATTTATATAAGCTTAGGTGTAGAGTCAGTTGTATAGGTCTGCGTATCCAACTTCTTCGCCTTAATAATATAATCCATCGTCTCTTGGACACTTGTCTCCAGACTAATCCAATCACGCCCGGCCCATTTCTTCAGCAATCCTGGAGCAATGTCATTCTCGATCTTGTAAGTCAACTTGGGATCCCCAGGGACGAAGTTGTCAATAAACTTGCGACTCGGGTAGGCCGGTCGCAAGACATCAAGACAGTCATTCCAGGTGATCGATGCTGCGAGGACTTGAATTCGCTGGCCTTTTACCATTGGATCGAGCGCCGCGGCGACGTGGATGATGGCGACATCAGTTACGTGAGCGTAGTACACTAGAACTCGTTAGTTTAGGTCGGGGGGTGAGTATCGGATAACCTACTGGCAGGGGTTTGCAGATTGGTCGTATCTCCCAAGTAAAGCTGTTCCATGAATTGAGGCGGCACAGACCGAAGATGCTTGTCATCGCGAAGATCTCCCATAATGATACAGGGGCTGACTGAGTTAACAATCCAAGGCAGGTTTTCGTCTTTAGCGAATTGCCAGACTGCCTTTTCGGCCTCGACCTTAGCAGCAAAGTAAACAGGCAGAATTCGATCGGGTCCATAAGGAGGTGAGGCCCAAGCAGCCTGGATCGCCGAGTCATTCCAGGTGTCAAGGTTCGTGATTGTCTCAGTTGACCCAGGGACTGGGAACGTGGCAGCCCAGAAGGTAGACGTGAAGACAAAGCGCTTCACCGAAGGCTCTTTGGCTGCAGATCGGCAGACTGAAAGGGCTGATTCAACCGTTGCGGGAATACTAACGTTGGGGTCTGGGACCAAGTCGGTAATGATTGCGACGTGAATAACAGCCGCAACACCCTTTACGGCTTTGTCGAAATCATTGGGCTTGCTAGTATCAGCGACGACAAGCTCAAGATCACCACGTTTGGCACAAGGAGCGACCAAGTCATCGTTCAGCAGCCACTGGCTTGATTCAAGATTGCGAACAGTGCCGCGGACTTTGTAGCCTCTCTTGAGTAGCTCAAACACGACATGACTACCAGTGTAGCCGTTGGCGGCGGTAACAAGGACCCATGAGCCTTGGGGAATAGCAGTGCTGTTATCAGCCATGATTATTGGTTCGAAGTGAAAGAAAAGTTCAAGTATTCCAGGAGTGAATAGAAGAGTGTGTTATTCAAAAGATCTCAACCACCGCGGTTCTCAACTCTTTTATACCCCAAGTCTACGGTCTTCATGGTACATGGCGAAGCATCAGACAATGAAACAGGCATATGAAGCTCAAAGTTTGAATACATCCTTTCACCAATCAGCTTTGAGCTTCTAAGTAGAAGCAACTTCTTCTTTGGGCAAAGCAGCCCTTCTGGGCTAATGATTCAATAATTGTGAGAAGTCTCGTATTACCGGTCCCCGAGGTCCCCTACCGAATCAAAGTTACGTTCTACTGAGAAGAAATCGACCAATCAATGGCATGATTCAAAGACTTGAGCATTTTCCTGTTCTGTCCTAGTGCTGACACCGAGCTGTAATCGCCGAAAGTGGAGTGTGTAAGCGACGAACACAGCCATCGTTCATCATGAGAAACCATAATAATTATGTAACGGCAAAAGATTATACCTGCGCTTTTCACACTTTGGATACAGGATGTGTAGTTATACTTCCTGATATTAGTAATCTGAAAGAATTTCGTCCTCACGAGAGAAATTTCAAGAGGCCATGAAATGTTATCTGACACTAGCCTTTCATATCTTACACCCATTTCCTCAGCTCTCGCTTGTAAAACCAACTCAGCCACGCTTCGGCTACTTAGAATTTTCCAGCAGCAACCTCATAGGAAGGCGGGGGCACTTCAGGGTCCGCAGGCATCTCAGCATCAGGAGCAGGGGCTCTTGGGATATTTCTCTCCTGTCTAGCCGCGGAACTTTGCCCACCTTCCGCAAGTCCCAGTAACTCAAGAAAGTCATTTCGTTTCAAAGCCTTGATAAAGTTTATCGAATCCCGATTCTCCCTGGCTGTAGGGTCAGCCCCGTGTTCCACCAACATCTTGGTCAAATTGTAGTCGACTCTCGAGAGGGCAATTGAGAGAGGTGTTCTGTTCCATCCATCTACCTCGTTGATCCCCGCACCGTAGTCCAGCAGCACTTTGACATGCTCCCGGTTGTTAACGTCGATGGAGTATGTCAGCAGCGTCTGGGCTGTGAACATGCGTACTTTTGTGTTGGCGCCATGGCATAGAAGTTCCTCGACTATTCGCGAATTAGGCATCTCCACGGCATGACAGATCACTGGGGATCCGAAGGCGACGTCGATAGTGTCAGGGTCCGTGCCGTTGTCCAGCAGAAGTCGTATCATCTCTACCGTTTCATCAGGCTTCAACAATCCATGCCTGATGAGAAGGTAGAGGATAGGCTGGGCATGTGGATCCGTGATTGCGGGGTCAGCAGAGTTCCTGAGAAGCTGTTTGGCAATTTCGAAGTCCTTGTTCGTGATAGCCCAATAAAGAATCGTCCCACCACCTCGACTGCGCGCATCAGGGTTGGCACCTCTTTCGAGGAGCAGCGTTATCATGTTGATGCTGCGTTTATAGTATGCAACGGTGATGAGGGGACAACCGGTGATATCGGTCGCGTTCACATCTGCACCGTGGTCGAGAAGGAGACGTACCATCTCGACATTATCTCGCTCTACCGCGACGACAATGACGAACTGGCCAGTTAGGGTTTTGACATTCACTTCGGCGCCGTTTGAAATGAGAAACTCAACGGCAGCCACTTTCCCTTCCGTGATAGGGTAAAAGATGTGCGGCATTCCAGACTTGGCTTTGCTGTTCACACTTTCGCCGAATTCGATCAACACCTTTGCCACGTTGAAACTTCCCTTTGAAACAGCCTGGAACAAAGGTGGGAGCCCCAGTGAGCTAGTAGAAGCCTTAGCCCCCGCGGACAAAAGGAGACGAGCTGCTCCGGCTTGGTCTGATTTCATGGCACACTTGAATGGTGTATTTCCATTCTCGTTGCGGCCGTTGATATTGGCACCTTGTGAAATGAGATCCGAAACCTGTCTCTCGTGGCCTTGCTTGACGGCTTGGCACAGAGCGGAGACGAAAGGGTCGGGTTTGGCACGAAAAGCGGCACTTATAGTTCTGAAGAATGAGGAACCTTTGGAACGCTCACGGCCATTCACGGGATTGAGAGGGGCTGGGGAATCGTTCGTGGATGTCAGGTAGGCCGGTGGCGCATCGACAGTGTTCGTAACAGGGACTTGCTCATTGACGAGTCTCGTAGGACTGGAACCGTTGGTAGTGTCCTCGTCAAGTTGAATATTTCCCGAAGTTGCTATCAAGCGTGTCGCAGTCTCTGCATGCTCGATGATCTGCTTTCCAGCCGGTGAGTCGAGTCTTGGGTTCTGTTGGGCCATCTCGCTGCTAGTTCATCATCAGTCAGCATATTTTCATGGATTCCATTCTAGAAGGATACACTTACAGTGTCAGAACGTTGATGAAAAAGACGAAAAGCTGTCCAGTCGCTATCAGGAAGCCACTGTGTGTCATCAAGAACGACGTATCTGATGCTCCCAGAGTACCAGGCTTCAAGCCCATCAACTGCTTATGCGAAGCGGCCATCACCTTTTCGCAAGAAGTCAGTGATCGAGCCAAGGCGTCACGCAGCCGATGGGAAATGACCGCGGCAGCATTCAGAGCCTCTTCTAGCTGTGACGCATGGGCTCTGAGCTGGTCGAGTGCTGTTGACACAAAGTTGAATTGCAACACATGTTGATCAGCTTTGTCCAGATCTTCAACCAGCTTGCTAGTCTCAGCTAAGCTGGAGATAGCGCGGGTAGAGATCGAAGTGCAGAGAGTAGTGAGGGACGTAACCGAAGATCCATCCATGGTGTTGAATCGTCGGAAGTCTTGATCGTCCATTTAGTCGTGGCTATAGTTGGTGAAGCAGTAGGGCTGTCGATCAGAAGATATAGATCGCGTGGGAGGCAACCAGAGAACTCCAGCCATCGTTCTGGATCGAACAGTGGTGCGTGGCCTGGCAGCGCCATGACGCGGTTTGACAGGGGTTCACACATAGGCAAGGTATGTCGTAGCGTATTCAACGCTAACAGCCTTACCCGTCGGCTTTGTTGTAGAACCCCACAGAGCTTATTAGACTTCCAACTTCTATCAATAAGACAGGACAATATGCTGTTCGGCCCATAGCGCCCACAGCTAGTCGCTCACTACAAACTCGATTTCTCATCACTATTCTTGAGACAATAGAAGTATCATGTTCAACTACGCTGCCATACTAGAACACTGCTCCCAAAAAGCCCTGCTGTGCCTCACACCTGAACAGGTCGGCGCTATCCGATTTGGGCAATCTATTCGACGCTGACTGCATGAGACTGTGCCCATGACGTCTAGGATTGGACCACAGCTTGGCAAATCTCGTAACGCGGGGTCGGAAAGGTGCCGAGGGGCAGTTACGAAGTTGTCTAAACGAAATGGTCCAAGAGGACGCGTCTACTATTGTATCACATGTAATAATATCCAAGGTATATCGGTTAGTCATAGGTATATCTCGACGCTAGAGGGAGCTGATAAGTCTCAAGCATTTTCACAAACGACATTCTTGCATTACCTGCACGAGGAATGTACTTGTTGTCAAGCTACTATCTTTCACTATTGTTGGCTTTGTTGCTGATTATGATGAAGTATGAAAAGAAAGTGTGTCCTTCGTTGCTGTTGAAGCTGGGTTCTTTTATTTTTAGAGCTTGTAGAACAAACTTTACATAGACAGAAAACAAATCCCTAAACGGCACAGATAATATTTCGGATCGTGATGTAGTTTGAGTTTTCCGTAACCTATTGTACAACAGTAGTTCATAACTAACCTTGATAGCTTTTAATATACACCTCGCAAAACTATGAGAAAAAGCCCAAGGCCGACTCATCATCATCCGCCCAATCGTATGTCGGTACCGACATCCCTGCGTTGCTCATCGACTCACACCAAGTATTATACCCACTGATTATTGATGCAGCCTCGCTATCTGTCGTACCAGGCATGAAGCCCGCGCTATCGCAAAACGTATGGGATCCATCTTCATCCAGGTATGGCCAGCAAAGCTTGAGCGTGATATCACGACATTTGGAGCTGTTAGGGTTCAACTCGGCCATGGCACCCATGACTATCAGAGACGCTTGGATTTGCGAGCGCCAATCGGGTGCAAGTGAATGATGAGGATTTTGCCTGAGGCAGTGGACGGGGATCAAAGTAGCGTGGAACAAAAAGTAGCTGTTGTTTTCATTAGCTTACACCAATGGGCAGATGATCAGGGGTGGCTTACAGGATGTAGAACGCCGCGAGTCTCGAGTGTGAGCGAGACGTCCAATACGCTTGAATAGATGTGATAGATTCTTTAGCTGCGTCAAGACATCTGAAAACAGCCAAGTTCTCGCTACTCGTCAAAGTCTGCTGTGAATTCTGGGACGATGGTCGCGCCCATCGGACTAGGAAGGGTCTGTACATGACGATTCTGAGATTTCTATAGCGCCACTCTGAGATACCAATACCAAGCGCGAATTCGGAGTCCGAAGGTGGGAAGGCATGATAGTAGTATGGCACTTGAGCGAGCCAAGAGCCAATGCACACATCATCCAAGGTGATCAAATCCGTAGCTGAGGGGAAGGGGCTGGTGATAAGACGATTGTAGATGGTCATTGTGTTGAGATGGTAGGCTGATTGAACTCGGAGGTATGTGTACGTGGTTATGCCATCTACCTCTGGTGGGTAAGAATCGGAATCTTGAGTCAGGCTCTGGACAATAAGTTAATAAAAGGAATTCTTAAACTCGGAGCGTTGACTGACCTTTTCGTGTATGTTCTGGGGAAACATGGTCTCAACACCAGCCTGAGGCCAGTTCAACGGCCTGCCGTAAGTGATGGTAGCACCCACATCAAGGACGCATAGGCACCACCATATTCTTCGTCGAGTCTCAGTCTGCAAAGGAGACAGGCTATTCCCTTCCAGATCCTTATGAAGCCCCAGTCCAATGGCCAATCTTATAGCCAAGCCAGCATAGTTGAACCCAGTGTTGGGTTTGTTCCTTTTCTGCATATAATTCGAAGACAGGCCAAATGCCTGAATAAGAGTTAGATTTCCAACCTCAAGGTAGTTTGAAAACAGGCTCTTTTGCGCCGCTTGAAAAATCGGGAGGTCGGTAGCATCAGCGACGTTGCTGCTTGCGAATGATCCTAGGGCTGCAATAATGTTTGCGAGTGTGTTCCAGTGACCTTTGTTGGCACAAGCTAAGGTGCCTGCATACTGCGCTCGAAAGGTGGGCTCGTGTACGATTGGGAATGTGGGATGATAGAACACAAAAAAGGCGTCGATGAGATTTTCCACAGCTACGCGGGTCAGCATGGCTTGAGAGCGAAACCATTGCGAGTGATCCGAGTGCTGTTGGAATAGTGACTCGATCTGGTGCAATGCCACTTCGGCGTCAACTTCCTCCCCATCTGGACGGGCAGACAGAATTTGTCGCAATAAAGCAGCGCCAGAGGCGGCTCCAAAATAGCCTTTCTTTTGGTCGCCGATACTTAGAGAAGCCATGCCGTCCATTATGGCCTGAGAAGGGTTGCCGTCGTTTGTGATTTGCCAGGTCGTCGGATCGTACGTGCCCCATGATACTTCTTGCTCATTCCACTCGCAGTTGTCGGCTGGAGTTGGGGCGATCTCAAATGTTGTGTCTTGTAGCCCGGCCCAAGGTCCACCAATTGCTTGTAGTTCGCCGATTGGTGCAAGAAGCAGGGGATCTGTTGTGAAAGTCCCCACACTTGATGGACTTGGCATATAGAGACCAGTGCTGGGTGTAGGCAGCTGCATGAGGTTGTCCGTGTTACTCGCAGATGAGGTAGGTAAGTTAGCTGGCCCCGACCCTGTTGCTGGTGCAGGCGCTGGTGTCGGGGCCGATCCCGTTTCTGGTGCTTTACTTTCGACTTTGAGTGCTTCTTTTGGTCCCTCCAACATCTCCGCGATCTGACTATCGGTGTAGTGACGTCTCAAGACGACTTCAGCCTTTTCAAGGCGTTCCTCCAGGAGGGTGAGTTGTCTGCAAGTAACTTAGTCAGTGGGCAGGCATCTAGACGCATGCTGCAGCTTGGCAGATGCGGCGCTAAACAAGTTATGTACCTTCGCGTCAACCGGGTTCTACTATGCTTGTCGTATAGACAGTGACGGCGATACTTTTTGCAGATGGAGCAGACAGGCATGACGCCGTCGCATTTCACTTTTCGTCGCCGGCATTCTCGGCACGTGGTGGGCTCTTCGGGCGCTGCATCGGGTTTGGGCGTTGCTTGCGAGGGAGAGGGTTTGATTGATTTCAAGTCCATGTTTCAAAAGCGTTGAACGGAGTCGCGTGTCAGATTTTTGAAGGATTGAGCGAGCGTTGGAACGGGTTTAGAAATTGAGAAACGTAGGTACAGTAGTGCACGGGTCCAGAATCACCCCTGGTCATTCCCCGCAATTTTGCCCCCACGTCTAGGGTGACTTCGGCCCGACTTAAACACGGGGAATTGACAGGTAATTCGGAACCTACCCTAAGCTGATGCATACCATCGTTAAAAATATGCTATTGTATGATGTAACTTCATGATACTTATAGTAAACGAAGAATAAAAAGAAACGGACCGTTTCTTAGATAAATGTCTTAATTTTATCACTTCGGAAGATCAAAGAGGGTATGAATCACATCACGTAGCTTCAACTTCAAATCCGTTTCTAAACAGACTCTAGGTATAGTTACCGGGCTGATTTTGGTCCACTAAAGTTTCTCGGCAAGATGTACCCTCATTTCAGATTATTTCAACTACTTCATCATACTCTATTTACTTAAGGAAAATGAGAGGGTTGCATCAACAATAGCAGAAAGCATAGTTTTGTTTTCTCAGGTCAGAAGAGCATCGATGTGTTCAATGCCCATACAGGGCAAATTATCTCAGTAAATCTTCAATCATCGTATTTTATGTACAGAATTTCAGATTAACCTGGAATAGTCACTATTCTTAAACCTCATCTTATATGACAAGCTTACATAAGGTAACGGAAGCCCTTCTGCATCCTGAGAGCCTCGTTCTGCTCGTTCTCCCTCGTCTTCTGTGCCGCATCGGCCTGCACCTCGTCTCGTTCCTGCTGCTCAAGCTGCCTGTTCAATTTCGCGAGCATCAAGCGGAGAACCAGAGCACCGACGATGGTAGCTCCGAACATGGCTGTAACAATGCCATAGCTCTTGCGATACCCATTTTCCTTGAGTTTCCAAACGTATGAGCCAGCGATATTACCCAATTGGGCGAACGCGTTGATCAAGGCAATGGCCACAGCTCGCTTGGCAGGTGGGCGCGGGAATGTCGAACTGATCCATGAATAAAATACGATGTACCTAGGGTTGATCTGTCAGTCGACGATAAAGATAATTTTTCTCGGCGCGTGAACTTACCCAGCGTAGGAAGACGCCTGGAGGAAAAGAGCGAGGTATCGAGCAGCGACGTTGAGGGTACACATGCTGATGATGAAACCGACCAGACCGACGCAGATAGGGCCGACAATGTGCCAGAACTGGGGAAGATTGTTAGTGAGCTAGTATCGTAAAGGAATTGAGACAGGATAATGACGTACCTTCTCCTGCGTGCGGTCAGAGCTCCAAGCAACGATCAGGGAAACAATGCAGGCAAACAGCCAAGGAGGCGAGCTCATCAGCAGAGTTGGAACATAGGCGAAGCCGAGGGTGCTAGTAAGCGAAGGCTGCGTTGATGTCAGTATACGGAGTTCCGTGGCAGAAAATGGGAAGCCTTACGAAGAAAGCGTTGAAAGACAGGCCGACGACGTAGACAGCAAAGGTAAGCATCATGACATAAATCTTGGCATCCTTGAGAGCCATGATCAATCCGGTCATAGCTCCCTCGCCCTCAGCGTCAACATCTGCCTCACCAACATCCTCGATCATTCGAAGCTGAGCAACTGCGAGTTCCTCCTGAGAGAATCCACGGGTGTTGCTGGGAAGATCGGGCAGGACAAAAGCGGCCAGGATAGCAATGCCCATAGTAATGGCACCCTCGACTAAAGCGATATTGTTAGCCATGACGTTCGTATCATACTCGATGAAAGAACCTACTCCAGAAGAGCCAGCGCCAGGAAGCATGGCCGAGGACACCGTCCATCTCTGACAACACTCCAGCAGCAACCAAGGCCGAGAAAGCATTGGAAATCAGGTTGCCACAAAAGAGGATAGCATTCCTCTTGGTAAGTTCTCGACGAGTATACCACTTCGAAAGGATAAGCAACGCTCCAGGCAAGAACGCAGCCTCGGTGAAACCAAGAAAGAAGCGGATGATAACCATTCCAGTGAAGTTATGCACGTTTCCTGAAAGAGTGGAAACCATGCCCCAAAGAAGCATGATAACACTGAGGTATAAAGATGGTCGCTTGATTTGGTTGATGAACATGTTCGAAGGGACTTGCATAAGGATGTATCCCACGTAGAGGATACTGAGACATGTGGCGTACTGATCATCATCTAGCTTGAGGTCATCCTGCAAGCCCTTGAGACGAGCAGCAGCGATATTATTTCGATCGAGGTAGTTCATGATGTAGATAAGAACGAAGAGGGCGTTGCGGGCATCGAGCTTGAGTTTGAGACGCTTTTCGACGCGAGCGCGGGTTTCGGGGTCCATGTTCGTAGCAAGAGCAAGATGCTCGCGGTTCTGAAGACCAGTGTCGAGGTTCTCCTTGATTTCGAAGGATGGCTTCTCAGCTCGAGACGCGCCGATGGCGGTCGAGTTGGAGATCTCGTTGGTCATTGTCGAAAAATGTCCAACAGCCGATAAGATAAGGTAATAAAGAGAAGCAGGGAAGAAAATAAGGTTGTATGTGACTCCAGATGAGGATCTCTGGGGTTTGGGGTATTCAAGATCTGGGGTATGGGGAACAGATGAAAAGTATTTATGTCAGTTGGCAAGGCCCTCTATCCCTTGATTCAATTAGACTCTTGGATGAAGCTTCATGCGAGCGTTGGTCTAAGCAATCCCTGCTCTCAATAGACTTGGAGAATTTTGGAGACCAGTGGACCACCTACTGCTTTAGGCCTAGTACAAGAGGTATCCGTTGTGGGGTGAGGCTGACTGTCAGCTACCAATTAAAACGTTTGAAAATCTAGTCCAATAGGTCTCGAGTTTCGGGACTCAACTTAATTTTAAGCGTGGTCGACAGTCAACCTGGGTCGTCTGACAAGTGGGACACGTTATGTAACCAAGGCCTTGGTCGAGGCTACTCTAGTGAGGCTCTAATGTTCTCGAACCCCGTGGGGGCCTTCGGTGAGAGTCCGCGCTGAAACGGCTTGGCTGGTCGGAGACTCCGCATATTATCGCATGATCGAGTCATTGTTCCGAGGAATAGATAGTTCAATTTGTTAGCTAGAAACTATATCATCCTTTCAATTGTTTTTCATCACATGCTATCCAAGTTGACTGTCAACCTTGACATTTGCTTAAATCTTGTATTTTCTTGGCTGACGAGGACTTTGATCGAGCTGACTGTCAACCTCTTCGTAATTGTGGTAAACTTAAGACATCCTCATAGGTTCGCAGACCGGCGACTGTCAGCCTCATTGCTGACTCTTGACCTCATCATGGTCAGGTACGAGGCGGTGCAAGCAATATGCCTCATTCCAGGATTGAAGAAATCGAGATGATCTTTCAGAAAGAGCTGAAGTATTTATTCAGCTGTCGTACGCGGTGTTGGATGTGAAGTGCTCTCGATATCCATAAGGACATGTTTCCTGAATTCAATCATCTCAATTCAATATATTTACTGGAAAATCTTTAAACAATCATGGAGATCACAAAAGTAATCTAGTCCACCTTGATGGATATGACAGTTACTAACTCCAGTCTCTTTCTAGGTCGGCATCATCGGCGCGGGCACCATGGGAGGTGCTGTGGCCCTCCTCTTCGCAGACAAAGGCCTGGACGTGTCTATCATTGATACGTCCCGAGCAAGCCTTGATAAGGTCGCCAAGAACGCAGAAGCAGCCGGTCTATCGAAACGAGTCCACATCTGCGACGACTACGACACTCTTTGCAACGGACTTGGTTCACCCAAGGTCTTCATCTTCAGCCTACCCAACGGTCGCCCAGGCGATAGCGTCGTCGCGCAACTCAAATCCCGAGTCTCAAAAGGCGACATCTTGATCGACGCTTCGAACGAAAACTACGAACGCACACAATCGAGACAGGAGATCCTCCGTCCTCTCGGTGTTGCATATATCGGACTGGGAATATCGGGAGGTAGCTTTGGCGCACGATATGGACCGTCACTCATGCCTGGTGGCGAGAAGTGGGCGGTTGAACAAGTCCTCCCACTGCTGTCGAGAATCGCGGCCAGGGATGATCAAGGTCGTCCTTGCGTGACCAATATCGGAACCGGAGGAAGTGGCCATTTCGTTAAGATGATTCACAACGGTATTGAGCATGGTGTTATGTCTGCCCTTGCGGAAGCATGGGAGATCATGGATAAGTGCTTGAAGATGAACGGAGACGAGATTGGCGAGGTTTTTGACTCTTGGTGCAACAGCGGAGAGCTTGTGAGTCCCCTCAGAGAGAACATTTATTCTGAATCCTTGTACTGACTTTAGCCATTATCAGAGAGGCAACTTCCTCGTCACCATCAGCGGTCCAATCTGCAGGACCAAGAGTCCCGCTGACGGCAGTTCTCTCTTGCATCAGATCAGAGATGCCGTCGTCCAGGATGCCAATGACTCCGAAGGCACTGGCGTCTGGGCCAATATCGAAGCCGTCGCATCCCATATTCCTGCACCAAGTCTGACTGCCGCTCATTACATGAGACTTGCCTCAGCCGAGATTCAGCAAAGAAGTGATGTCAAGGCCTCCATCGGAACTGTCACTCCACGACCCTTTACAGTCGCGCCTGATGAGCGAGCTCATGTCCTCGAACAACTACGACAAGCTGTCTATGTGACAAGTCTTGCATGCTTCGTCCAAGGATTCGACGTTATGGAGCGCAGGAACCGACAAGAAGGCTGGGGTGTTGACATGACACGCGTCTTGAACATCTGGAGAGCCGGCTGCATCATCAAGTCTGACTATATCTTCGACATCTTGGACGTGGCTTACGCTGAAGGTACTGACGTACACCCTCTCTGTCGACCTGGTGTGCCGAATGAGATCAAGAAGAACTGGCCGTCTCTGAAAGCAATCGTGCTTGAAGGTCTCAAGGCTGATGCCCATCTGCCTTGCCTGAGTGCCACTTTGGAATATCTGAAGTATATCGGATGCACTGATCTTCCAACTTCATTCTCAGAAGCCCAGCTGGACAGCTTTGGAGCTCACGGCTTTGACCTGAAGTCAGAACCTATAAGACATCTCCTCAAGGGTAAGTAAAAACTACTACTGATGCACGAATAACAAATGCTGATATATATTTAGGGAACTACCACGACGCCTGGTCCGGTGCCTAAACGTGCGAAATCTGATCCACTATATTTAATCTGTTTGTCCGACTTCACCTTTGAGTTGGCAAACTTGAAACTGAGCGTGGCTTTGTAGTCGGGGTGCTTGTATCACGTCAGGATTTCTTTCACATCGGAAACTGGACTCTGGTGCCGGAGCCCATGCTTGAACATGACCAACCAAGTTTACAGGAAGTTCGAGGTCTCCTCCACTTTCCATGAAGCGCGCATGCGGCTTGGCGCGCCGCAGTTCTAATGAGCAATCTCGCCAAGCCGCCGCCGAGCCTTGGTCCTAGGCAAAACGTTGAAGGACTGAGAGGGTAACTGTTATGTTTGAGGATATAGCCAGATGAATTTACTAGCAGTTTAATAAAGTCGAATTACCATTTTCAGAAGTTCTTTGCTCAACATTCTGCACTATTCCTCTTGATCCGGCATCTCAAACATAGGTTATGGATCCAGATGATCTTGGCGGTGTACCCTGGTATATTCTACAAACTGTGAGCTCCGTGGCTGCTGGTACAGGGGTAAAACAGGTTCTCGAAGTCAATCACGTGGAGTCAAGAAAAGAAGAAGAAGAAAAGCCCTTTGGTCTGTGGCAAGCATCAACAACTCTGCAGTCCCCGTCTCTTCGCCGGCGAGTATTCTATAGCTCTCAAGAGCGCTCAGCATCTTGAACCAGACAGATTAGTTGTAAGCTAAATACTCTGATAAATGGGGGCATAAATTATTTGTCTACAGTTTCGCCTTCACGCCAGAGATGGCTATCATCCTCATCATCACTCGTTGTGCCATCATTATCCAGACAGCAAGGACCACAGAAAAGGAGACCATGGCGAGCACACTCGACCGCAATGTCTTCAAACAATTTCGCTGCTGTTGGTCTCTCAGCCGGAATGTGCTGAAGCATGCTCTCCGCCCAGGTTAGCACAACATCATCAGCGGAGCCCCGAAGCTGATCAATCCAGATAGCAATGCCTTCGCGGTTGTCAAAGAACCCCTGGCTATCACTCCGTTCCTGAAAGAGCTTCTTCATAGTCTGAACCTCTTCACCCTTGAGAACTGTGGCGATCTCGAGGAAGACGCATCCTAGAGACCATATGTCGGCGGACTCGTTTCGGGGCTCCACCCGGACGACTTCAGGCGCGGCGTAGTTCAAGCTTTTGCTGGAGTCTGCCGTCGTGGTACCTCGTGTAAGGTTCTCCCAGCTGTAGGCGATGCCAAAATCGGCAATTAATGGGCGGGCTCCTTTGATGATGATATTCCGTGGCTTGATGTCTCGGTGCCGGATTCTTAAGGCGTGAAGATACTGCAAGGCGCTGGCTAGACAACCCGGGAAACTCCGCATCAGAGACAACATGTCTGTGTTACCCTTCGCTTTGGAATAGTATTGGGCCAGGTTGCAATCTCCAACAGGCGTCATAAGAAGTGCAAAATACTTGGGATCAGAATAACTCCCAATCTGTGCCTAGTCAGCTTTTAGCATCTCGTTGAGGATTATTAGGCTTACAAGTTCGACACAATGCAAGTGATTCACGCGCTTGAGAATCTTAAGTTCCGTGATAAAGGTCTCGATTTTCTCCCGATCCATTCCTCTTTTTCTCTTAAACCTCTTCCTGGCGTACTCATCTTGGCTGATGACGCTCATGACCTTATCAACGAAACCATATGCACCGCTTCCGAGCCGAGCGATTACCTGAAACGGCAGAGTTTCTTCTCGTAAGAAATGTGCATGTTTGCGGTCGCCGCGCTTCTCAAGCTTGAAGCCCTTAGACAAGACAACCGGTTGAGCTTCAAGGAACCTAGCTTTGATGGACGGCTGTAGAGTCGGTGGCAGGGTATCTGCGGAGAAGGGAAACCATATGTCAGTGGAGCCCTGTGAGATGAAAGTTTGCATGGCGTCTAGTTGATCAATCTTGCGCAACACCGTGCAGAGTCTTGGGACTTTGCTCCAAGAAACGTCGACCTTGTTCCGTAAGTATGTCGCGATGCGTTTGAATTCGCTATCAGTGAGGGGTTCCGTTCTATCGTCCTGGGACAACAGGCTCTCAAGGGTTTGGTCATCAGATGCAAACTGAGCTCGAGGTTGGCTCGACGATAACCTTACGCTTGTAGGTTTCCGAGGTCTTGTAGTTTGATCATTACTTTCGCTGTCTCTCGATACTGTAATGGGCTTTTCAGAACCACGGCCTTCTGACTCATGGTCTTTCGAAGACTCCTCCGTGATCTCTGACTGCGTCATGATTGTATTTAGTTGTTGAAGTCGTTGGTCATACTCAGAAAGATCGGTATGAGAGCCAGAATGAAGCCAACTATCAATTTCGGCGATTCCAGAGACCATTGTGTGTCTTATTGGCGTCATCGTGGCTAAGTCGATCTTTTGTCGAGCTTCCTCCAAGCCCTGTGCTAGCAGCTTTGTGAAATTTTGGTGATGCCACTCTATGAGTATTTCGATATCTTGGAGCTTTTTGCTCTGCAGGCGATACTCAGACACGTCGACGAATTCGTTATGGTCAGACCATCTCCTGAAATTAACCGCGGACTGCAGAAAATCTGCCTTTAGCGCACTCATTGCTCCGCGGGAAAGCGTTTGAATTAGGAATGTGATACGCGAGTTCAGATCGACGCGCAGCTTGATCCTTTCCGCTTCCGCATCATCAACCTCCTTGTACCACACAGCATCTGCCACCATCCGGTCTAACACCGGTTTCCACAAGTGTCCGCAGTCCAGATCAAAACTAGTAATGTCTTCGCCGGGCTTGAGGGTCATAATACACGAAACCTTGTTGAACCTCTCCACACGTATGTCGACCTTGACTGCCGAATACGATGGGTGAGTAATATCAACCACTGCCAAGGGAATTACGGAGTCGGTCCATAATGGGTCTCTTTGAGGTTCTTGTTCGCAGATTTCCAAGAATCGTCCGCTCGGTGGGACGTGCCTCAAACCCGCCTCCCATTTACGAGTTAACATATCGGACTCCTCGCTAGGGATCGGCGTGTTCCGGGACACTAACTTTGTAAGTGTGTCTTGGATCTTACAATATATATTCCTGGGAACGGCCTCTGTAATCTGGAGATGTTTCAAGCTTGGGCTTGATGTTTCACGGGAAGAGATAGCGGCTGAAATGGCAAGCCCATAGATCTCTGCCTCGTCGGGATCCAGTTTGTTAGAGAGCCTTTTGCCATTGAAGTGCGAGGACAATAATTGCTGCATCCGAGGAATGCGCGAAGATCCGCCGATGAACAGAATTTCATCAATCTCATATTTCCCCATCCTGGTATCAGCCAGTACACGGTTTATGGGCGGTAACGTGCATTCGAATAGGTCTTGGCATAGATCCTCAAATCTCGTCCTTTCAATGGTAGAGTTCCAGTCTCTCCCTTCGATCAAGGAACTAACGGCAATTTGGGCTTCAGTCTCTGAGGCAAGCTCATGAATAGCCACCTCGCATGCCGTTCGCAGCCGCCGAACAGACCGGGCGTTTGGCTTGATGTCTGTCTTCCAAGACCTTTTGATAGAGCATAACTGGTCATGGACGAGCCGATGGGCAAAGTCTTCTCCACCGAAGTAGTCATCGCCCGAGATCGCCTTCATCTTGACGATGCCCTCGTTTATTGTTGCCAGTCCAGCATTAAAGACACCAGCCCCTAGGCCAAGAATGAGAATGTTGCAATACGCTTTGTCGGGCAGAGTTTGATGTGCATATGCTGTCGCAGCAGCACTCGGGCCGGTGGCCATGTGCAAGATTTTAAGATCAGCAATAGCAGCAGCGTCAAGTATTGCGCTGCAGTGATGGGTCGTGAAATAGTCTGGAATTCCGAGAACAGCACCCGCGACTGGTGATCCGAGATACGCCTCAGCATTCTCTTTTGCCCTACAGAGAATCATCGATACGATTTCAATCATGGTGAAAGCCGTTTTATCTCTCATGTACTCTGCCATGAGAACAACTGGCTCATTATTATTTTCGTGATAGACTTTCAATCTTGAGGAAGGATCAGTGAATTGATAAAGCCCATCGTTATCGGCGACTGTCCACGAGTAATGCCGAATCATCTGTTGAACCCATGGGTCTAGGACGCTTCGTCCGAACAATCGCATGGGGGCAGATATAGTATTTTCTGGGTTGGAACAGGATTGGAGCTTCGCAGGGGAGCCGATAAGTCGGCCACGCTCTGTGAAAGAGACGTAAGAGGGCATAAAGCGATTGCCATCGGAGTCCGGAATGATCTCAAGCTTTTCATTGCGGAAGATAGCCACCTTAGTGTTCGCCGTGCCTAGGTCAATCCCGATAGTCCAGCGCTTCGCTGATGCCTCCTTCATTCTGCCACAGCCCGTATCGGCGATTTGACGCACGGTAATCGGCTTGAGAGAGATTTATCTTTGGCGTTGCGCGGGACTCTTCGTTACGGCGTGCTGGTTAGGTTAATGAGCAAAGCCAAAACCACCACGGTATAGTGGCAAATTACAGCAGATAGTAGCGTAAATCCGAGGCCATAGACGGGAAACGGGCACAGGTCATGAAGAGTCTTTTGTTTGTGGTATGATATGACAAAAGACATCTAATTCGGACCAGGCTCTGGGATTGAGAGGATGCGTGAGAAGTGCAAAGGAGGATATTTATTCCGACTGCAGCCACAATGCATGCTGACCATGACCAAACTCGACCTTCCTTTTTGTATGCAGCCATTCATTGGATTCGCTTGAGTTACTTGTTTAGAAACCACTATGAGAATGCTGTCTTCCGAAGGTTTGGTTTGGCTATCGTAACAAACGCAGTTTCCCCACACTACAGTTGTTTCTTTCTTTTTCTCTTCTCTCTTTTCATGTCTGATTCATTTCTAGCCTTTCTAATGAAAAACCACAACAACAACAACAACAACAACAACAACAACAACAACAACAACAACAACAACAACTCATACAGCTATGTATTCTAGCTTCTTGATCACTCGCTCCCCAAACTCCAGTTGAAGCCGGGCGTCGCTGTCCACTTTCGACAGGTTCTCGTCAGGTACCAAGCTACCATCTAGACAAGTCTTTACTGCGGATACAAACAAATCTCCAGTTTCGGACTCTAAAGAGACCAAACTTTCTGTGTCCACCAGACGCTGCTTGATGCTCTTTACAGTTGAAGCCTTAACGGCGGTTATGTCAAGAAACATGCGAATCGGCATCCATACCCCGATCTCGTAGAGGACAACTCCCAAGCTGTAGATGTCATGGAGCTTATTAAATCCCCTGCGACCTTCTCTGGGAACATCGAACTGAATGCTTGGGTGTCGATACAAGTCGTGCAGGAGGTTCGCTACCGGCCGCTCTGTTTCTTCGCCGATGTTGGCAGGCCTGGAGTAGTCAAACCCGCAGAGGAATGGAGCTGCAGATCGAATATCGCCTTTCGACTGGAACACAACATTCTCGCTTCTAAGGCCTTTGTGAAGCCAGTTCGTTGCGTGAAGGTACCGGATAGAGGTCGCGACCGTGCGGGCTATCTGAATCCGAGCCGTAAGAGATGGCTTCTTCGTTGTCGTCAGAAGTTCTAGAAGAGGCACAGGTAACTGGTCGCCAAGAGATTCTGGACTTTTGTAAATATATCCGAAACGACAATCGTCCTTATTGTGTACGTATCCCAGACATGCAGGGACCAGAAACTCAGAAGGCTTCATCTTGTCGCCAAGGAGCCTCGCAAGCTTAGGTATTCGCACTGCAACGTATGGAGGTGGTCCTTCACCCTCTTCCACCTCTTCATAGTATCTCCACTCCAGCCATACTCTCGTGTCAATGAGAAGGCCTGAGGAACGTGCTGGCCGCTCGTGGCTTTCTGGTGCCAGCTGACGGAGACTTTCATAGGCAAACTCAGACTTGGTGGCTGTATCCTCAAACAAGAAATCAATACCAGGGCTGCTGCCAAACATACTCCGAGGCTCAGTTTCGATGGCGATACTAAGAACTTTGAAGCGAGTCAAACTAATAAGACGGTCTTCGTAGGCTCGAGAGCGGGTGTCATCTCCTTTGACATGACTGGCTGCTAGACTCATTAGCGAGTGCGCAAGCTCAAGGAGATCGCTTATCCTATTGTTGACTTGAAGAATCTGCATAAATGTTGCTTCTTGCATCTGAAAGTGGCGCTTTCTCTCGTATGCCTCGAGTAGCCCCATCATGTCGTTGTTAAGAGCTCCCAAGTTGGATAGGAGCTTCTCGAACTAGGCTTTGTCGAACGCGGCCCATTGAAGTTGCTTGGGGCATCGCCTTGCTTTCTCGACAAAGTTGAGCGCCTTTTTTTGTAGGGTTAAGTAGTCGTCCCGCAAATCCTGTGGGATGATTAGCTTTGCCTAATACCTCATAAAACGATTGGAATACTACGTACGGTAATCTTGTCTTCGGTCGGCTCTACTGCTCCATCGGAGCTACCAGTGCTCGCATATGCTGAAGCAATCAACTTGAGCTTGTAAGTCTTGTCAAGTTGCGAAAAATCAAGTAGCAACACTTGAATCTCGCGTAGGATGTCAATCACTGTGTGCCTGATCAATCTCAGGCCTGAATGGAGGGAGGCGTCCTTTTCGGTCAACTTAGCGAGAACCGCCCAGCCCAGGAGCTTCTCTTTTTCCATTTGAAGCCGGACTAGCAGATATCCACATGATTTTGGCATGTCTCTAGCCTCCAAGATGAGGTTATAGCCTGTTAGGCATCAGCGACTTATCTAGTGCGGGGATGGACGCATTGCTTTTTAACCTGACCTTGAACACAAGAAGAGAACAACTCAAAGGTCAGCGACACTGCCCCGATGGCCAGTCCAGCCACGCTAAGAGGGTCCATATCTTGAAAGATGGTCGAGTGTGTTTATTTTTGGCTGAGAGGAGAAACAAATTACGGAGGAGAGTTATCAGGCTCCCGCCAGTTGATCAGGCTGAAAACCTCTCATGCACATAGCCACACCCAGCATGGTTTCTAATTACGTGAGCATGCCCTGGTAAGGCTGTAGTAATGTATTGTTTCGATAGGCTCGATGGCTACGCGACGACAGAAGGCGATGAGTAAGCCCCGGCCAAGACTCTGTGTCGTCAATATATTAAAGAGTAAAACTATTTCGGCCTGGCGTGTTAGCCAAATCTTAGCTTTGATAAATTTGAGAATTTCAATACGGCATCTATCCGACTTTGACATCTGGTCGCCTTTCTCTACTTCGAAAAAGTGAACACTTTACTTTGACTATCGACAAAGCTCATTTAACCTTTTTATTCTAGCATTACTAGATGGCAACTTTCACAACACTAGATCTGAATGCGTGACATGTACATTGGAAAATAGCTAACATCATCAAGTTGTGCCAAGCTCACCATCAGGGAGGGGAAATGGACAGATGGGAGCAAGCACTCAATCCAGCTGTATAAGCCTTCGTTCTCGGTTGACTTATTTTAATACTTGTGAATTGCGGAAACCGGACTGACTTGACACCGAAGTCCTGGTAGAGACAGGGGGACGAATTGGCCTTTTGGGTAAGCCTCCATAACATCCAGATACTGTTTGACAATCCGGAAAAATCGGCATAACACTGAAGCACGTAACTGATTATCGTATGTAGAATCTGTTCATTTCAGCCTCACTGTCATGCAGACAATTGTCTATCTCCCTTATCTCCGCCGATAGTCCCAAGCTCGGAAGCTTTCCATTTGCCCCATTGAAAAAGTCTACGCGGGCTTTAGGGATTTTATGTCCGATAGTCTACGCTAGGAGATCCCTATATTCTGATCTGTTTGTACGCTAACCTCCAGTCGTATTCAAAGGCGCTAAGCTACTGTACTATCGTCATTGAATCATTCACAAGTCTCCTGAGATATGAAGGTTTGAAATACACAGATTGAGTATAAATTAGAAGATATCCGTGGCATAGATATGTAACAAGCATCGAATAATCACATTTCATCTTCCATCATGTCAATCAATAACACCGCATACCTTATTGCTGTAAAGGCTCCCCTTGAGCTCAGGCCAGCTCCTCTCCAAGAGCCAAAAGAAAACGAGATCATGGTGAAAAGCCATGCACTTGCTCTCAATCCCGTCGATGCTGCTCAACAGAGGATTGGCCCATCAAACTTCCCATGGCTGAAGTTCCCCGCTATACTGGGCTGCGATGTTGCTGGACAGGTGACAGCCGTTGGCTCTGGCGTCACCAAGTTCAACATCGGCGATCGCGTCGCTGGGTACAATCTAGGAACTTTCCAAGAGTACGTTCCTGTGAAAGAGCACTGCTGCTTCAAGATGCCGGACAACATCAATTATGAAGAGGCAGCTGTGCTCCCTCTGTGCTTGAGTGTGGCTGTTAAAACACTCTTCCATCCTGATTATCTGGCACTGGACCTGCCTGCACCCAGCACCACGGCCAACGGAAAGGTCATACTTATATGGGGTGGATCTACTAGTGTCGGCTGCAACATAATCCAGCTTGCCAAAGCGGCAGGGTTTGAGGTCATAACCACCGCATCGCCCAGAAACTTTGACTACCTCAAGAGACTAGGGGCTAGCCAGGTCTTCGACTACAACTCCCCAACGATCAAAGATGATTTGGTTGTCGCGCTCAAGGGGAAGATTGTGGCCGGTGCTATAGCGAATGGCGGTCTGGACGTTTCAGTCTACCCATCGATCGTGGATGCTTGTGCAGCTGTCGCTTTGAGCTCGTCAGACAATTGCAAACTAGTTCCCCTCACCATGGTCCCTCGTTTCCCATTACCAGATGGCGTTGAAACAAAGTTTGTCGTGCCGCTGGCGACGGATAAGGAACTTTCCTCTTGGGCCTTCAACGACTACATTTCGGCCAAGCTGACAAGCGGCGATTTTGTGCCGGCCCCAGAGCCAAAGGTGGTTAGCCATGGACTTGAGACTTTGCAAGCTGCTTTGGAAACCCTCGATGCTGGAGTATCTGCGAAGAAGATTGTGGTCACAGTTTAGGAAGCGATGAAACAAAGATAGTATATGCAGATGTCTCTTCATTTGTAGAATGCTACTTGTCGAGAATCAAGATGCACTTAAGTAGTGACCAGGATAACGTCAAGAGTTTTATATACTATATAAACCAAGAAGTATTCTTTGCTCTCACGACTAGTCAAAAAAGAAAACCAACATGATCCCATAAATCTTGAGGTTTCAACTAAGCCCAGGCGTCAAAGAAACGCACAGCTTGGTAAAAGGCCTCTTCCTTGGCAAACACCTGCTGCGGCTCAGATGTGTTTGGGCGAACCGCAAATCCATGAGAAGTGCCACTGTACAAGACCGAGGTGAACGGCTTTCCAATCTTGGTCAGAAGAGCATCGGTCTCAGCCTGTCTCTTCTGTGGAAAGATGTTGTCATTGGCTATACAAATGTCAGCTTTTCCAACTCCCCAATGATTTCGTCTGGGATCAGCCTTACCAGCACCAGCAATAGAGACTGGCTTTATGACGGCCTCAATTTCATCCGTCTCGAGTAAACTGGGATGTGCGGTGAAACCAACGTCTACACCTCCATCTTTGTCAAGCGAACGGAACACGTAGCGTCCACCATAGCAATAGCCGGTTGCGGCAATTTTGTTAACGCCAAGTTCTTTGCGTAGATAAGTGAGTGCCTTGGCGACGATGGGATCCGCGACACTAGGAGGATGCTTGGCGAGGAAGTTGGTGACATTGAAACCAGGCGTGTCTACGCTTGGAGCCGGAGAGCCATTGAAAAAGTCCGGAGCAACTGTAACGAATCCATTGCTCGCAAATTTATCGACCAGCCTATGGATGTCAATCAAGAGTAATAGAGTGTGTGATACAGATACTCTTACTGTCTGTTCTCCTTGAGCTGAATGCCATAGACATCGGTCAAAAACAGGATTCCAGTCCTTTTGCCGGGCTTCTTATAACCCAAAGACTTCTGGCGGGGCTTCGAGACGTAGAGAGTCACTGTTTGGGTAAGACATTAGCCCTATTTGTAAGCGCAATATGAGAGGAAAATACTGACATCCTTGGTATTTGACCTCTTGACCTCTCTGGCCATGGCCACTCTCGACAGCCGTCTCCGCCATCACCCCGCTCGGGGCAGTAACGGAAATAAGCGAGAGAAACACGGCAATTGGCTGAAAGAACCTCATTGTTTTGATTTGTAGCGACAATGGATGAGTTGAAGATCAAAAAGAGGCACAGAGAAGTAGGCAAGAGGGGTATTCATATAACCTTTCAAGAAAGTGGCTGGTTTGGCTTACGAATCCTCCCGTAATCTGCAGGCTAAAGGCAAGTTGTTGTCGTCATTATCCCTGCCATGATGTTGACGTGCCTGGCTAAGACGGCATTGGAGGATGATAAAGTCTGTTGCAACCCTCCAAGTGGGGCGCGGAGGGACGGCTCGGCGGAGCATTATGCTTATTTGGATTAACCTTGAGGACCCTTTTGGGGAAATCATTCCGCTGCGAGATTTGAGGAATAGCCACATGCATTCATTATCAACAAGATAGTCTTTCTGTTTTCGGGTATTAAACGTGAGATGTGGGCTTATGATTCCAGTCTCGCCGTTTTCTTGGAATCAGCGGAGTAATCGATTCGGCGGTTAGAGATATCAAAAATGAGATGCCAAGATCATCGTTTTTGACAAGGATCTCACTCGGCCCTTTTAGCAAGAACTTCCCAGGTTTCAATTACCTGAAGATCTGCATCGGCAGTTGTTGCTACTAAGATATGCATATCAGACCGATTATCCAAATCAAGCCCATATAAACTGCTCCTGTGCCCAGACACTATCTCTCGGGAACAACACAGTAATCCTGTTATTTCCTCCAATATGAGATGATCCCTGCGGTTTCTCATTCAACAAAACCCCTCTGCGGACCCGACAGAAACCGTTGACATCAAGAGGCGTAACAAATGCCAAAGCAGGCGAAGAGTGAAGGTCGGTAAGATTGAGATGCTGTAAATGGAGAAGACCAATCATATGCGGTATGGTAGCGAGCAAACCTTCACCTGAGCTATATTCGGAGTTCAAATTGGGTACTCTCAATGCTTTACGCCATCCACCGCCGCAAGACTTCCATGGGTCTTGTTCATTGCATATCCTGGCAATTTGTAATGGCGGTAGATCTCCTCGGGCATAACATCTGAGCTTGCGGTTACTCCGACCGACGACGTAGCGATTTGGCTTGACCTCTTCTCGAAGGATGCTGCATAGCTTTCTTGGTACATCGGCTATCGTGGCAACGCGGTTGAGCTGGCTTATCTGATGTTGATCTGACAGCTCTGCCTTGAATAGGGAAATCGCCCCGACAAAATCATCGCTGTACGTAATGACGGTCAAATATTCACTGTCTCCACCCATGTATTTGTCAAGTCCAAGAAGTTCATTCTCCAGAGCTTGCAACGTGTCGTGATCGTCAGTCAAAGGCTTTTCGCTCGGGTTTGCGTCATGGAGCCCTCGTAGAACTCGGATACGGCGACCTTCAGATGCTCGCCACATTCCCAACCATTCGTAGGACGTGAAAGACCTTTTCAGCAGAGCAGGCACGCCCGTTGTCGACAGTCCCCCTCCTGATCCAAGAACTTGTAATTCGCCGCCGAGCTCAACTTTTTCAAGGAAATCGTTGAATGCTTTCTTGGTTTGTGCAACGAAGCGTCCTTGCGGTCGTAACTCATATTCATCCATCCTTTCATTCCATCCAGAGAACAGAGGCACGTGCTCAGATCCAACCCTCGTGACATTCCATCCAGGCTCTAGAATGATCGTTGAGATATGCAGTGTTTCTTCAAACAAGGCTTTTTTGAGAGACATTTCGAATCGATTCTCTCTTACTGGATCCGGCTTGGCTGGTTCTGGTCGTGATGTACTGGCTAGAGCACGTTGTGGGTGCTCAACAGCCGTTGCTTGGGACATAACAGTTGCTCTCGGACTGCTACCGTTCGGTCTCTCGCGGGTTTTGTCTGCTTGACCTTGAGACTTCTCATCGTTAGATTTGATCAGCCTTGCACATGACCCTACAATGGACTGAGTCGTCATCCAGAGACAAGAGCCAGCAGCTTTGATGCCACGAACTGGAAGCTTGACACAGCTCCGCCATGGATTTCTGCCTCCTTTCTTATCCAAACGCGCATCTATTGGAAAGTTCTCTTGAGGCGGTCCCACAGAAGACCTATGCTCAATTCCTTGCTGGCGACCATGGTATCTCCTTTCGGGAATATAAGGCGCCTCTTGCTCCCAGTAAGAACGCCCGCCATGGTCAGGTGGTTCTATCTCGATCGCCATGGACGGTTGTGGGGTCATTCCCACGTGCAGTTGGTCCTGAACTCTAGGCCGTGCCCATGTAGGCCGCGCCCGTAAAGACAGAGGACCTATTGAACCTTCATCTAATCGCGTCTGGCTGTGACGATTTACTTCGACCAAGGGATGGAGTCTTGCAGCATCCTGAGCGGCCCTGGCACGTTCAGCCCTGCGACGATTTCTTCCAATCTCATGTGCAGTGCTCTCGTCCCAAGGGTCCAGATCCAGAGAAGAATCATCGTCTTCGTCATCAGATTCGAGGCTGAGACTGATATTCGAACTTTGTAGCTGTAGAAGAGTCTTGGCCTTTTCTTCGGTGCTCTGCGACCCTTGTAGAAGGCCTTTCAGCACATCTAGGTCTTGCAAAGGGTTGCGATTCATGTCTCCGTAGACTGGTTTTGGTAAAGGTTCCATGATGTTCTAATAAAACGGTGTGTGACCTTGAATTATAAAATTACCATGTGGAGAGTCATGGGATATTTATTAAACTCCGGCAATGAAGTCAACGTTGCGACGAGGCTTGACTACACGTGATGCGATACTACCTCCGCGTTTTCACGGAGGCTTGACATCAGGAATGTTCAGGTACCTGTGATGGCTTGCCCGCTGTAGACTCAAGACGCACTTTTCTTTTCAGCAAATTATTATCCCCTGATTGTCGAGTTTTTGTTTTATGGGCAATGCTACCCTTGAAGGCCATCAAGCTGTGTCGGGCGACAATTGATGAGCATAGTATCCAAGTAGATATGGCCCGGGCCCATGGCGGAGCGGGCCTTGCCGACGGGACGAACCCGGGCAGTTGATACTTCATGCAGGTACTCCGGGACTTGAGTCCGAAGTGACTTCACACTGTTGGTTATTAGCTCAATCGAGCTGAATGCAAGCAGTTACATGGGATGTCACAGATGCATATTGTGTGAAGAGAATGTAATTGGTGGAAGCTATATATAATCCTTAAAAGGTAGCTTCAAGGTCTAAAAAGTCTATCTAAAAATCCAAAAACATGCAAAATAAGATAAGAAACGATCTAGTTATCTACTTGACTAACTCTTAGGCTTCTCTATCCAGCGACTGAGCCTGGCACATATCCGCATATACACCTCCCATGGCCTGAAGCTCCTCATGAGTTCCCACCTCAGCAACCTTTCCACCGACAAGCACGAAAATCACATCAGCATTTCGGATGGTTGACAGTCGATGCGCAACCGCAATAACACTACAGCCACTCTGCTTTCTAGATTTCTCAAGGGCTTCTTGAACCAGCCGTTCCGAGTGCGAGTCCAGCGCTGAAGTTGCCTCGTCGAGAAGCAGCAGCTTGGGCTTTCGAATCAGGGCACGGGCAATGGCAATGCGTTGCCTTTGACCACCCGAGAATGCCGAGCCGCGTGCGCCGCAATGGGTGTTGAAGCCTTCTGGAAGTGATGATACAAAGTCGAGAACGTTTGCTTGTCGAGCTGCTTCGTTCAATCGCTCGTCGGATGCATCACCGGAGTCGCCATCCAAGCCCATCAGAATGTTCTCCCGCACGGAGCCTTCGTAAAGCACAGGCTCCTGCTGGACTATAGACATTTCATTGCGATACAGACGAGGCGAAATGTTCTTGATGTCTTGTTGGCCCACGCAGATCATGCCAGAGGTCGGATCGTAGTATCGCTCGAGCAGTGAAATCAGTGTTGATTTACCGCAACCGCTTGGGCCAACGACAGCGACGAACTGAGACGGGTTGATCTGTGATGCATGTTAGTATCAATGTGCAGAAAAGGTCCTGAGGAAGAGAAGCTTACATCCATCGAGAGTCCCGAAAGCACTCTTGTACTTCGGCTCTTGTACTTGAAGTGAACATTGTCGATACCGACAGTCCGGTCGAAATCAGGGCCTTCGTCTTTGTTGTCGTCTGTCTCCCGGATCATAGGGTTCTCCTCCCGCAAATTGAAGAGATAGTTCGCAGCGCTTTTCGCCCTTGTGAGGCTACCCAAGTTGGCAAAGAGCTGTGCAGCAGCCTGGCCCGCAAAAAGAACACCCATGAAAATGAGGAAGAACTGTTCGGCAGTATACTCGCCCGAGGCCATGAGTCGTGAGCCATACCAGAAGCCAAGAGCCATGACTAGGAACTCCACTGATTGCGAAAAGGCATAGGCGACCATGGCAACTGAGAGAGACTTGATAGATTTGATGACAATGCTGGAGAGCGTCTCTGAGTACTCATGGATGAAGTCCGATTCGGCAGTCAGAGACGCAACAGTTCGCAAGGCGGAAACAGCCTCACTTGCCAGACTAGCGCTCTCTCGGAATCGCACCTCGTTACTGTCGTGGAGTCTGGATTCAAGTCGAATCTTGACATAGCCTGATCCTGTGACCAGCGGTAATCCTGCAAACACCATTACGAGCGCAAGCTTCCAGCCATACCCCAGCGCAAGGGCAGAGCTTGCTGTAAGGTTCACAATCATAATGAGGACGACAAAGATGTTGAGTCCGAGAAGCTCTTGTAGACTGCTAGGGACTGATGATAAGATAGAAGCAAGAGCTCCGGATGAGTTCTCCGTTCGGTCAAAGAAATCGATGTCCATGTCGACCATTCGGCTAAAGAGCTCGAGGCGATACTGGTGCGACATCGATTGCGCGACGATATTAGAGAGGTAGCCGATGACGAAGTAGGCGATCAAGTTCCCGAGCGCAATAACGAAGAACATGAGCGAATAAAAGTTGGCATCTGAGGCAGAAGGTTCGCTCGAAGAAAAAGTGGTGATAAGTCTCGAGAATAGGATAGCTTGACCAGGCCAGGTCGCCGCAGCTATGCTGCAGGCAGCTGCAGACACGCAAATAGCAGGAAGAAGACTCTTCTGCTCTTTGAGGATGAGGAAGATGCTTGTCAAAAGGGATCGATCCTTTGGTTTAGACTTTCCATCCTTGAGCGCGACGGATTTCTCGGTCTGTGCTGTCATGACACGCTCCACAGCATCATCAGAGTCAGTCACCATCGGGCCCTCCTTGGCACTCAGATCATTGTGAGTGTCGTTCTCTGGGATGGCAAGGTTCTGTGCCCTGATGAGTCTGGCATAATGGGCGTCCAGTGCAATCAGCTCCCCATGTGTGCCTTGCTCAACGACCTGGCCAGCGGAGATGACGACGATGTTGTCAGCGTCCTTGATGGTTGATAGTCGATGGGCGATGACAACTGTGGTTCGTTCTTGAGAAACGCGCGACAAGGCCTTCTGTACGATTCGTTCGGCAGTGGGATCGAGGGCGCTTGTCGCTTCATCCAGTAGCAAAATCTTGGGGTTGGAGACAACGCTGCGCGCAATAGCAACACGTTGCTTTTGGCCACCACTTAGCGTGCCACCTCGCTCGCCAAGATAAGTGTCATAGCCCTGCAGAGAGAATTAGCGGTGGTCGTCGGTCGGCTGATAGAGTTATGTACCTGTTCCAATTTCAGAATGAACTCATGTGCATAGGCGGCTTCACAGGCTTCTTGGACGAGCTTCCTCTGTTCATCAAGGGCCAACGCCTTTTGAGCCTCTGTGAATCCCTTCGCCACATTTTCGAATACGGTTCCTCGAAAGAGCACAGGTTCCTATAGGAAGTGTTTGTTAGATGTGATGTGTCAAGAATAGAGTAGCCGCATAGATCAGATTGGGATATAATAGAATATCATCTAATACATGAGAATTTAAGGCACAAGATGATATAGGCTTTGATGAGTTAAGACATTGTGGTCCTAAAGTCATCAAGATCTATATGACTTATCCTTTGAAATTTATAAAGATAAATACGGAATCTTTCTAGCATACCTGTTGGACAAGGGCCATTTGAGATCGTAGCCACTTAACGTTAAGCATCGACACATCCATGCCATCGAGAAGGAGACGGCCAGAAGATGGTATGTACCACCTCTCCAGTAGTCCGATAATCGTACTTTTACCAGAACCACTTGCACCGACGAATGCTGTAGTCTTGCCAGCTGGGATGTTCAAAGTGAGGTTCTTTAAGACCTGCGTGTCAGGTCGTGAAGGGTACGAAAAGGAGATGTCGTCGACTTGTAGGTGCCCCTGACAGGTCGAGGGAACTTTGCCCTCGTTAGACAGAGGATCCAAAGCAGACGGCTTGTCGAAAATCTTGAAAAGCTCCGAAGCTGCTGCCGCACCATTGGCAAGGGCGGGAATCTGTGGGTACAACAGACCGATTGAAGACGATGCGAGAAGTACAGAGAGTACGACACTAGGGGTGAGTGATTAGCCTGATGCAAAGAATCGAGTGAGAAAGAATATATCGTACGTGAAAACAGTGCCGACAGAGTCAATCTCGCCGCTTTGATACATACGGAAGCCCTGCCAGAAAGCCAAGGCATTTCCACCGTACATGCAAAAGTAGGTCGACGAGCTCATGATTCCGTAAACGATTGACTTTTTCTTGCCGTATTGGTGAGCCTCGTCGAGGTATTTGTCGTAGCGCACTTTCATCCTGCCCTGAGCCCAAAAGGCGTGGACTGTTCGAATAGAAGCCAATACCTCTTGAGCAAACACGTTACCCTGAGAATACGAGCCTGTAACCTTTGCTTCGATCGGCGCATCGATGGCCATGCCGATACCAATAATAAGGAAAAAGAGAGGCACAACGGTTAACGTGATGAGCGCCAGCTTCCACTGAACAGAGATCGCGACGACGAAGGATGAGAAGAACATAGCGAGTCCCTGGACTAGTAGTGACAACTTCTCAGCGATACCTTGGTTGATGCGTGTGACGTTGGTCGTCATCTGGGTCGCAGGTGATCCGACATTGGCTGTATCGAAGTACCAAATCTCGGTTCGCAGTAGATGTTCCAGAAATCGTTGTCGAAGGACTCGAGTTGTACGAATGCCGGAAATTGTAACAGCGGTTGTAGCGACATAGGCGAGAACAAATTTGCCAACGAAGAGGTAGATGAACCACAGTACAAACTGATTGACATCGTCCTTGAAGTCATCAGGGTCTACCGAACCACCTGCAAAATCGCTGAATCTTCCTGTAAATTGTCCAAATACGATCGTCATTAATGGCATAGCTGCTCCGCTTGCGATGGAGCAGATGAGTGAGGTGATGTTGAGGAACCAGTCGAGACGGTCGGCGAATCGATAGACGCGCTATAAGAAGTAAGTTCCGATCATATAATAGAAGTCGATGGCGGCTTTACCCATAGATCTCCTAGTCCTGCCGGTTTTTCAGCCTCATCTTTTGGTGTTGAATCTGTCGTTGTTGTGTCCTCGACAAGGATCTTCTTTTCGTTTTCGGCGTCCATGGCGGTGGACATCGATGTTGATGCTATCGTTGATAAGAGGAAGGAAAAATAAAAAGGTTGAAAGAGAGTAAGAAGGCAAAATAGGAAAGGGAGCCTTGAACTCTAGGAACTGGATAGTTGAGATTGCTTGTCGAGTTCAATGTCTAAGAAACGCCAGAGTGGTGGCGTTCTAGATTACTTAAAACATTTGATCCATGGTAATGTCCACGCTCATAACCGCAGTCGGGATCCGCCAACGTTCCGCCAAAAGATGGCTCATGCTGACTGCATTGCCATCATTTGCCCTTGCCAAGAAAGACAAATCCCATCCCTGAGCAATTCAAACTCGGTTGCCTACGGTTGGGCTACAACTTACTTAACTTTAGGATAAGGTGCTATAATTACTCAATCATATTTTCGACTATGAGACCAGTGAAAAGCTCGATTAATTTTGTTCTCTGATCCCTCGAGTTAGGTAAAGTGTCGATGATTTACAGACCCGCCTAGTTACCCTATCTAAACGGGCGCGCGGGCTCGCGGGTGCCAGGCGAACCAATCGATGTGATCGACGCTAATAAAATTTAGGGGGACCTTCACAGCACTCGGGACCACGGGGCCCGCGGCTCCGTGGGAGCGAGCATAAGCCCAATGCTTTTCCGTCCTCCCGTTCTCCCGTCCTCCCGCAACGAAACGAACCCTCACATACGCCCTGCCTCATTTCGCGTCCTCTCGCTTAGAGCTCAGAACGCCATGTCAGGTGTTGGGGAGGAGACTATCCTGGCCAGACGACAGCGTCTCGCACAGGTGCCACGAGCGGTATGTGGCCCTATTTCGCGGGGGGTTCAGCACACCAGCGTAAGAGACCTACGCTAACTAGCTACCAAAGTGTGAAGCATGCAAGGTCCGCAAGGTAATTACACTAATTATTCGAATGTACTTGGATTATCCTTAAAATTTATAGATCCGCTGTGATAGATCTCATCCTTGTGGAAACTGCCGAGCTTCTGGCATTGCATGCCAGCAAGCTGGCTCTGTACAATCAGACACTCGTCCCAAAACAGATAGGGTAGCACATCTGTAAGTTCGACACCCTTATTTGTTCCAACGACGACCACTTACAATGTTAAAAAGCGAGGAATATGTAGCGAGTCTTGAGGCTCGATTGGCTAAAGTGGAACTCCGCCTAGGAGACAAGCAACCCGCACATTCACCCGCATCTGCGTCTGCTTCTGCAGCTACCTCTACATCCGCACCCGCGGCCCCGAAAAAGAATTCTTCGGTTTCTCCCGCTGCATCTTCTGAGCCTAGCGTTTATGATGTCGCCCCATCTCCTGCGCCTGTGGTTGGCTTATATGAAGGAAGCTCATCGTTTCTCAACCAATCTGTTCGAGCCAGCGAAGAGATCCAACGATCTGCAGCTGCAAAAACTCCAGAGGCGGCACAAACCATCAGTGAATCCTTTATTCAGCTAGATTCTTTACTTCACGGTCAAGATGATAAACAGTCATCGAAAGGCAGTTCTACTCGACCTGTCCCCGAGTTGACGCCCCTACCAGTCTCAGCGGTTCTCACTATTTTACGGAGGATCAAAGGCAAGTTTCCGCCTATGTGACCAGCAACGGACTACATGTCCTGTATACTAACTGTTCATAAGCTCGTCCTTTACAGTTCCTTCCGGGTCAAGCTATCACCGACGTCAAGTTAATCGAACATCTCTGTCAAAAAGTCTACTTTCCTACGGAGCCCGTAACCCTCGGTCACGTAACAAGCGTGAATGGGATCATGCGTCTCCTACTACGCGAGTTCATCATTACTGAAGAGTCTCTTGGTGAAGAGTATGATCTGAAGGAATTGATGGCTCAGGCTGAACGAAACTTTGACCTGGGCATTGAAACCTTCGAGGTATTGACAGTTCCCAGTTTCGAAAATGTTCTTGCTCTGGCGACTGCGGTCAGTGAATATTGCCCCTCATCTATAGTCTTGGTACTGATGAATTTGTTTACATAGATTCTCAAGATCCAGAACGAGAGCAAGCCCGTCCTCGCCCGGGCCCTGATCAACTCGGCGCTCAGTCATTGCCAGATGCTGGGCTACCATCGCGAACTCACATACCAGAAAGACCGCAGCCCATTTGCTGAAAACAAGCGGCGAATCTTCTGGACGCTATATGTCTTCGACAAGACCAATTCTCTTCATCTGGGGAATGCTTCTAGAGTGCAGGACTTCGAGGTCGACGCGCATTATCCTACGATACCTGATGAACCAGCCGAAAAGCCTTGGATCGAGCTGTTTCATTTAGCCATCAGGTTAGCCAAGATACAAGGCCTAATATTTGACAAATTGTACTCGCCAGCTGCATTGCAGTCGCCAGCTATAGAGCGTAGGCAATGGATCGACGCATTGGTCGCTGACGCGCACCAATGGAGATATGACTTGGATCACGTAGGTAATCCCTGTATCTTGTCGCTCATGCATTCACTAACCAACATGTAGCTTGATGGAAGTCAAGTGCGCTTTGCCAAAATGCTTGATCTGTCTATGACACACTGGGACATCATGTATTATTCCACGTTGACATCGCTATTACGAGCCCCGGCAATGCCTGGTGTTGGCACCGACATGACTTCACAATGCTTCCAAGCCGCGAGGCTCAGTTTGGAGAGTCATCTTCGCGCATTCTCAGGATACGGTGGCGCAAAGATGTTCTCGAAAGCAGACTACATCGATTGGTAGGTGAATCCCTCCGATGTCGAGATCCGTCAGCTTACGCCAGCAGGGCCCTTCACAACTCTTCATTTACGCCTTTTGTCGTAATCTTCCTACACTCTATCGCATCTAGCAGTCTCGAAGACGTCGAACTTCTCGAAAAAGTCGTCGATACCTTCCGCAGCGCTCGAGAAATTCACGCAGGGGCCGAAAAGCTATACCAGATATGCGCCACATTTGCGCGGTTAGCTCGTCGCATGGTGGAGGCGCGGAACACTTCGGTGGGCATGTACGATCAGAACACCGACTCGCTTCAGGTCGTGGGTGTGTCAGAGAACGCGCCGCTGAGCTGGTCTGACGCTTTTAACCAGCCACCAGGGCAACCTGCTGAGGCTGATGGCTTCACGGGCTTTCTCAATGATGACATGACGTCGATGCTGGCTGATTGGATTAATGGGCAACCTCCTGCGACTGAGATGTTTGCTATGGACTTTGGGGAATAATATTAGTAGTATTTTGTGAATAATTATATAAGCCAGGATTAAGATTTCATAAAACTCGGAATTCTTTATTTTGCCTCGAGTCCAGAAAAAACTTCGGATGCGAGACTTCACCTCGATCATAATATCTAAGTCGCAAATTTATAATAATATTTATAAAACTCAGAGTAAATCTATACCAACGTCTCCATGTTTCGTAGAACTTGGTCTAAATTATTACTATTCTCTTGGGGGTAAAAGCATTTGGAGTGCGGAATAGGAGACGCGTCACCTTACTAATATGGTTGTCCCCGTATAAATCAGGCAGTTAAATATTTCAGGTGCACTAGACTCAGCGAGCCGGCCCTTCATGTAATGGACTTGGAAATATTGCGCGTTTGAGGTTCGATAATACGGTTGCCTTAGATTTATTGTCATGTAACGTGGCAAGGTATACGTTTGCGCCGCAATGCTGCTGAGACAGACAGAACTTGTGCTCAGCCCGACTTTCTTGGCTGACATAGTAAGCGAGATCTTAGTTCAGCTGGACTTCAAGTTATTCGTCTGCCTGACCAGGCAGAGAAATTGTCAATTCATACAAGGTTGCCAAGAATAGACTGCATATATTGATGCTATTACTAGAAAATTGGATCATGTCTATAAAAGTGTGGTGCACGACTTAATTGACTTTGAAACTACCAACTCCTTCGAAAGTTTAAAAGCCTATATTTTCTCTTTTTCGAAACATACACCAGACTTGAAAAATATCTTTCAGAAACACATCAATATTCTTTTGTGAAAATGGCAGTATGTCTTTTCCTCATCTACTAATTCCAGTTATCATCCACTTTCTAACAATTTGTCTTACATAGTCTGCTTCAGGGTATGCCTTAATCCTTTCCTCATCATGGGCCACTTCTTCTCGCTTGGTACACAATGCTAATCTCTATATATAGGGTTTCGATCGATCAAGAATGCATCACTGCAGCCAACGCCCTCCGGTCGTCTAGAGGAGCCAACAAGAACAAGTTTGTCACCTTCAAGATCTCAGACGACGAGCAAACTGTCGTAGTTGATGAAACATCGCCCGATCCTGATTACGAGACTTTTCGTCAAAAGCTCATCTCGGCTGTTGACAAGAACGGAAAATCCGCTCCTCGCTATGCACTCTATGATGTGGACTATGATCTTGGAGAAGACGGAAAGAGGCAAGTCTTGCTACATCTCGAAGCAAATTGTGACTGACACTATATCCGTAGGACCAAAACGATCTTCATCTCCTGGGTGCCTCTGAACTTGCCTATCAAGGTATTTTGAACGGTTTAATCGATGCGTTCATACTGGTAACTAATCTTGATTCTCAGCTTCGCATGCTCTATGCAACCACCATGGAAAATCTCAAGAAAGCGGTCAATATCGGTCTCTTCATCCACGCTGATGGCCCCGAAGACATTGAGTGGGAAGAAGTGCTCAAGACTGCAAGCGGCGGCAAAGCTAAGTAAGAGAGGAATGCTGGTTCTGGGTGCAACATTGCCTCGTGATAGGAAGTCCAACATGTTAGTTGTCCGTTGTGTACACGAGGACAAATTCGCCTATCTCACGGCATAGACAGCGAGAATACACTTGTATGGCAAATAAGGGCCTTGAATTACTGTCTCAACTACCTATATTATATTACTAACCATCTCGAAAGTGACACGACACTTCCTCTTCATGGGGGTCCCAAGGGATTGAAGCTGGCTCTCTATAGAGATGCTAAAGGCTTTGAAATTGTGGACTGATACAACCTGACATAGCTGAACAAGGATTTCAATATATCTCGCCCGTAAGACATGTATCCACCCTTGGTAACCCTGTCATTGACCGCAGTCGTGGTCGTTCTCCATTGTTAGTACTATTCCCTAAAAAGAATCTTCCATATACGGAGTTCTGGTCCCAGGGTGAAGTATTCATCTCTTGCTGAAGGTAAGTGATATCATCCTCTATCGTCTTCACTGCGGAACTGGCGTCACCAAACTCCATCTTCTTTGCAATCCCTCTGTACCACCCAGCAAGGTCATGATGCTCCCATTCTTTCTTCTCCTTGGAAATACTAGCTAATATCCTGGCTGAAGCTATCTTGTCTTTACGCGACGCTTCTCCAAGTGCCTGCTGAAGGCGAGAAATATCACGTTGTAAGTTCCTGTCGCGAATGCCTCGATAGAGTTCAACGAAAGCGTCCTGAATCTCAGTCGTGGCCTGTCTATGAGATCCGTAGGCAAGCGGATCACTTGGCGATACAATGCAGCTGATAAAAAGATCCCGTGCCGAGACTTTCCATGTCGTGTCTTCCCATGCCTGGGGCATAGTCATGGTCTTAAAATGCGTATCAATCCCCGAAAGTTCTAGGCTTATGAAGTAGTTGATAGTATCCAAGCTAAAGCGTCTGGCTGCAATGTGTAACATGAGGGAGGAATTGGCGCACAAATCGCTCATACAAGCCTGATCTTGTAGCAGGCATTTAATGACAGGCAAGTTATCCAAGGATAATGCCACATGCAAAGTTGTGGAACCAGAAAAATCCCGAGCTCTGAGAAGAGAACTAGAACACACACCAGCGACAAGTAATAGCTGCCATACTTCCTCAAACCTCGGAGGGTCTGGCGCGAGTCGGCGGTTATTGGTTGCTCTTCTTGCGAAACAGTGCAGTGGCGTTTGGCCATGTTTATCGAGGGCTGTGGGAGATGCGCCAGCGAGTAGCAAGAGGTTGACGACTTCTGGTGAGCCAACCCCAAGTGCCCAATGCAGTGCCGTTCTCCCATGGCTGTCCCTTTCTGCAAGATTGCATTTGTTTGTTAACATCAAGCGAAAAGCTTCGACTAAATCCCTATCCACAGCCATGATGAGTGCCGTTTGGCCAAGATAACCGTGTTCGCTGATGTTAGCGCCTTGGGCAAGTAACAACTTGACAACGTCAAGCCTTTTCCTTGCGACTGCCAATCCGAGCGGTGTAAATCCGGCCTCATCGTGGATGTCAATGGCCCAAGGCTCCTCGGATATGATTATCTCAATATCAGGTGCTTCAGCCCATTGAATGATTGCATCGCAAAGTCTGGTTCTTTTCTGTCCGTCTCCATCGTCACCTAACTCTATCATTCGGTTCAAGAGCCAGGACTGGTGATCAGTAGGAGCCCAGCTCCTGAGGGCATTGTTGGCCAAGTACAAAACAGCCCTGAAAGCGATATCAAGTTAGTGCAGATAGAAAAAGGGGTTGGGGGGATGACATGCCTTGGCAATCCCTGTTTCCGTATTACACTACTCCAGAAGAAGAGTAGTAGCTCCAGGTTGTCGTATCTCTGTGATCTTAGAGTATACTATGTGGTAAATCAGAAACGTGTAGGAAAAAACAGTGCTGACATGGGTCGCCTTACCTCTAGCCACCCCTCACCCAAGTAGTTCACATCGGAAGGGTGATACAGGAAGCCGTTGACACACAGCTCTTTCCGTAGTCTTTCTGGTGAAGATCCAATCGCCTGGACTGTTACTTGGTCCTGAAGAATCGTTCTCGCGGGGCGCAAAGCACATCTTAGCTCAGTCCATTGGCTATATTGGATTGAGAAGCCCTTTGCTACAGCATACAGCCATTCTCGATGGTCCTTCTCGGGCCTCACCTAAACTGGAGGCTTGCAAGCCCGGTCGGTACACTCAGGCCATGTATTGCTATTGAGGCCGTTGAACCAGAAACCGAGGAAAAGAAGTTGCCAGTTGACATTTCGCGGCACGCGTCGCCTAAAATGACACCGGCATTGGCATTCTTTGGAGCATGCCGACTCGCCCATGGGTATTATGTCGTCTACACCCATCCATGTTTCTGTATTTGGAGGGTTGACGGATAGTGCCGAGTCATAACGGACTAACTGTTGCGATGGCATAGCTCGTGTAGCAGTAGATCCGTCCAGGTTTTCAAGAAGTAGCTGTCCAGAGCCAGGGCCAGCTGAAGAGTGTTGTGTTGACAGGAGTAGGGTGGATATCGTCTGTATTTGGTGCATCATCTGGGTCCCAAAGCTGAGGAGATGAAGATGTCAGCACAATTTAAAAAGAACACGAATTAGGTGAGTATAGAAGCTTGATAAAACGTGAACAACATACTCGTCTTGTTTCTTTAACCGGCTTGTGACGACAGCTTGATGATGAAGAAGCGCCGCGTTTTGCAAATCCGACTTGGCATTTCGTGCTTTGTCGCGCAGTTGCTCTATCTTTCGTTCTCATAATAGCCATTTGCGCTTTGATATGATGGTACTTGATTCTTGTACACAGCGCTTGACTATTTCTTTGAGCTCATCTTCGATGCTTGTGAGCTGTTGAGCCGTTATGTTGAGTAGTTTTTGTGACCTGTCGTTTGTGGTTTCGGTACCAAAGCGTTGAGATTCATGGACGAAATCGGAGATCAACTCGATCTAATATCTATATTAGAACCTTTTAACCAGACAAAAGTGTCTTTCCGACTTGCGTCTCTCTTCAAGAGATCGTATTCTTTCTGTATCTCGGGGATGCCACGGATAAGATTTACAATATGGCGCCCTGCGACCAGCGCTTGGGCAACCGCGATTGAACTGGCAGTCGCCCCGAGGACCTCCATTTTGACCTATTGCACTTTCCTGAGAAATATTTCTACTGTCATAAGGAAAGAACCCTCTTTAGTCTACGCGTACTGACAGCCTGCGAGACAGAATTGATAGAATTTTTGAGTACCATTGTTGGAAAGAAAGGAGAAATTAAGGCTTACTCTCATTTTGCCCAAGGCAGATTGACACCCAAAAATGCCGTGGGCGATGAGTCAGCCGGCTAATCCAATAAGACAGCATTTGTAAAACCCGATTTTTATTGCTCTTTTAGCGGTTACAGACTCCGTGTTTTTGCGGTAATTCGGTATTGCTGTTAAAGGCCTCAGGATGCCATCACAGGATCTACAGCTTGGTGTTTCTGTGTTTCTGTGTTTCTGTGTTTCTGTCAAAGAATTATCGATCAACCAATCCAAAACTCGATCTGAAAAGCGTGGATCTGAAACAAGCATTCATGACCAAGCTTTTTTGGACCACGATCTTGAGATGGAGCTAGAAGCCAAAGCGTGGGATTGATCCGGTGCTAGTGCTGCACGATGCGATAAAATGACGTTATTGCCAACGGAACTTCCTCCAGCGCCCCATGATTGGATTGGTTCTATAGCAGACACACTCGCCACGCGTACTCCCAACCGTGAGGTGTGGCTGGAAAACCTGGAATCTCCCATCTTGGTCCTACAACCGACAACGTCATTCTTTGTGCGAGTGATTGTAAACTTTATTTATTTGCTGCATTGTTTTATTAATCTTCTAGGGCCCGTTGTGAGGCGCAAACTCCAACGGCTACATACACAGAACCGTTAGAAATCAGCAAAGATGCCACGCACGCTATTGCTTTGTTTTATCCATGGATTCAAGGTGCGCCTCCATAGTATTCAACATTAATGAAATATTCACTAACTATTTTTATCCAAGGGTACCGATGATACCTTCCATGAATTCCCATATGTGAGTGACCAGCACTACATGCGACAAACTTAAGCCGAACACTAACACTTCAAAGGACCTCAAAAAAGCTGTCGGCAAAGAACTTCCTGACGACAAGGTCGAGTCCGTCGTCTACCCCAAGTATGAGACGACCGGTGAATTAGACAAGGCCACAGAGGGCTTTCTCGAGTGGTAAGCTACCACCAGCGCAGAAAACAGAGACGTCTATGATACTAACCTAGACAAAGGCTTAAGGAAAGGGTGATGGACATCCGAAAGAAGAAATCCGAAAAGCCATGGCCCCCTCACGACAGAGATGTCGGCGTTGTTCTCGTGGCACATTCGATGGGGTATGTATCACCGCCCTTCTTCAGTATTCGTCTAACAACACCCCAGAGGCTTCGTCGCAGCAGACACTCTATTCCTTGCCATCAACGAGAGAGCCAGCAACGGAGACGAAAATGATCCTTTGTTCCCCCTCATCCAGGGCATTCTAACATTCGATACCCCATACAACGGCCTTGCCCGCTCCATGTTTGTTTATGGCGCCTTTTCAAACTACCAAAAGGTGAATAGCGTCTTCAACGTCATGACAGCTATATCTGCCGCCGCACCCGCCAGCCTAGCTCGACTCAGCGCGCGACGTGCCGCGACCACCGCCGTGGCTAGTGGCACACGAGGTCCTCAGTGGAAAACATGGCAGCTCGTAGCCGTCAAGACAGGCACGATTGGTGCCATCGCAGCCGGTGGCGTGGCAGCCTACATGAATCGGGAAGCCATCATGAGCGGAATGAAGAGCGTCAAAAATATCAACAAAGAATCTGTCGCCGAAGGTTACCGCCAAAGTATGGATGCCCTGGGACAAGGCCTGGCATACATCAACCGCGGCAACGTCGGAAAGTCGTTCGCCTGGCTCTCGGATCATGTCACATTCGTTGGTGCACTTCTCAGACAGAAAGAGCTCAATCGCCGCCTGGAACGCATGGGAGCACTCAAAGGTGTTGGTATTCACGACTTTTACGCCTCCCTCGGTGAAAACGGCTACTGGAGTGGAGGCTACTTTGTCCCTGAGCGAACATTCTGTGCGGTACCGGAAGAGAGTCACTCGGCATATCCAATTTTCGACAGATGTGTGATGCCTCGGTTTGACGACGAGATTGAAGCGCACTTGAACATGTTCCGCCCCGAAAAGCACCGGGGCTACGAGGAGATGACGGACAAGGCGGCCGAGCTAGTCAAAGAGTGGTTCCAAAGCGAGGACAACATCGTCGACGACCCCAAGTTCCGCGAGACTCCACCTGAAGAGACCGAGGAGACTGAAAAGGCCAAGGAGATCCTCGAGAAGGATCCGGGACAAGCTGAAGAAGATGAGAAGGCCGAGGGCGCAGGTGATAAGGAGAAGGACGACGAACTTCCCGACGAGTCACCTCTCGACATTGCTGCTGCTGCCTCACTTGTACCGCTCCCCGATGACAAGGGAGAAGATATCATCGGCGACGCGAGTGTTGAGGGTGATACCGTGGAGAGGCGAAACTATCTCAACTACCTCTTCGGCGTCGCTCAGCAAGCTGGTACCGATGCCAAAGGTTGGATACCAGCCAGAATCCCACAGATGCCAAACCTCCCCAGCATGCCGAATATTCCCAGTATGCCAAACATGCCCAAGGTACCTAGCTCTGTGTCCTCACTGGGCAATGTCTCCATGCCAAGTGTAAGACTCTGGTCCAAGAAGGATGCTGATACCAAGGGCGAGGAAGGCAAGGAGGCTCAGGATGGAGAAAAGAAGGAAGTCGATGGCGAGAAGCAGGAGGCTCAGGGTGAGAAGAAGGATGGTGAGGGTCAGGAGAAGGAGACCACCGAAGAGAAGAACACAGAGGGACAAAAGGAAGAGTCGAAGGAGGAGCCCAAGCAGGAGAAGGTTGATGACTCTACCAACACCTCTGAGAAAGCTGCCGCCGAAGGTGAATCCAAATCGAGTTAGATGGAAGGGCCTTCAAGTAGGATTCGAAAGTTAAGTTATACTCCTTTTTCCTAATAGTTTTAAAGATTAATAGTTGTCGCCTGTTATGAATCGATTCTCAAATTCCTAGTCTTAAAAGTGCCAACTAAACACTCTATGACTTGACCTCTTAAATTATTGATCTAAGTGCTCGCACTAGCGGTATAAAGTCATTCTCCTTTTGCGCGATTGTAGCTACGCATCGTTCAATACGCTCCAGTAACTCTATGTCTGCCCCTTTGTCACTCCCTGCTGGTGATTGTAGCACGCTGGAGGCCAGGTAAGCATACGCCAGATGCGCTCGACAAGTGCCAAGGATTGACGACAAAGCCCCAGGCCCAGGAAGATTCACAACCTACAACATATGCCATATAACTTCGAGGATGCGTCTCGAAGCCCTTGTCGCTAGTTCAGTCTGCGGTATGTCGGAATCCGATGAGATTGGCTGAGGTGAGTTTGAGCCAACGGTCGCTTTCCGCATCATAAATAGAATTGACGTTTACCCCGAAAGCGCTAGATCGGTGAGAATCCACGTTGAATATATATTCGATGAAGTCATCGCGCTCTATGAAGGCCGCCAAATCCTCTTCGGCAGAACCTCAGACGCCAAGGCTTACTTCCAAGGTCTCGGGTTTCTATGCCCTTAACAGCAGACCACTCCCAGCTTCTTGACTTCCATGACCAGTCCTTCTGAACGAACGATTCAACTTGGTGGGAAAGGCAGAACACCCCCACGAACTCCCGATGAGTTCGCTGTGGCATGGAAGGCCAGTATTCAGAGACAATCTGCTGACAATGAAATCGAGCAGTTCAAGGCAAAGCCCCCGCTTGGCGGCGAAGAACATCAACAATTCCAAGCCACACGACGGGCACAGCAATACAAAGTTTCAACTATCATCATCTCCTTTTATCCTATCTTTCGTCGGCCAAGTCAGACTCAACCTTTGGCGAGCTTCCAAGCTCTTGGATAAGCATCACAATGCTGTTAACCAACTTTTTTGGGGCTCTTATTATCTCCAGCTTTTTTTATAATATGCTTCCCATCACCTCCATCTTCTTTCGCCGAAACCTCTTTATTTTCTTCACCATTCTCATCAACGCCATTAGAAGTCTGTTGGAGATTCTCACACGGCATGGGAAACAGAAAGCCATCGATAAGCACCATCGATATGCTCCGTACCATTCTAGCGCAGAAGCAAATTGCCGCCAAGGTTATGGGCCTTCCATATAAGATCGTTAATGCTTTATGCATCAACGTCACGATCTACTTCGTATGCAACCTGCGACGCGAGGCCGGTCCTTTCTTCTTCTCTTTCCTCTCATCGTTTCTCATCACCCTTAATATGTCGATGCTCTTCAGATTCATGGGGTCGGTTACTAAGACAGTCTCACAGGCTTTGTCATCATCTGCTATCATACTATTGTTTCTCATACTATACGGCGGCTTTGCTGTTCCTCAGAACTATCTGGGTGAGTGGATAGGATGGCTACGCTGGATCAACCCAGTTTTCTATACTCAAGAGAGCCTGGTGATCAGCAAGTCCGTCGGGTGCAACTTTCCCTGTGGAGACTTTGTCTCCAGAGGTCCTAGATACGTACGGCTCGGTCTCTCCGACACAGCAAGCATGTTCAATAGAGGGATCAGTCCCTAGTCAAAGCACAGTGAACGGTGAGGAACATCTGTGAATCGTGTACGGCTTCGAGAACGCGAACACATGGCGAAACTTCGGCATCGTGCTAGCGATGACCATCTTCTTCTTCATTCTTCATATCTTGGCTGTGGAATGGATACCATCGGAGAGGTCAAAGGGCGAAGTGCTCGTCTTCTCTCGAGGCACATTGAAAAAGCGGAACCGGTCTTCTGGCTTGTGATGAAGAGACCGTACATCGAGGTCAGCTGCAAGCAACATCCAGCGACGCTACCAAGCACGACGAACCACCTGCCATTGAGAAGCAAAACTCGGTCTTTCACTGGCAGGACGTTTGCTACGGGGTTAATGTAAAAGGAGAGATATGCAAGATTTTGGATCATGTTGACGGATGGGTAAAGCCGGGAACGTTGACGGCTCTGATGGTAAGTTCTAGTTGGCCTTTTCTGGGTTTATCACGAAATCACTTGCTTTCACAGGGCGTATATGGTGCCGGAAAGACTAGCCTCCTCGATGTGCTAGTGAGTCGCGTTATAACGGTGTCATCACAGGCCAGATGCTCATTGATGGTCTCCTCCCTGATTCCTACTTTCAACGCAAGACAGGCTACGTTACCCAACATGATCTACACCTTCATACAGCCACAGTCCGGGAGGCCTTGAGCTTCATTGCCATCCTACGTCAGCCTTCGCGCTATAGAAAGCAGGAAAAGCTATCCTATGTCGACGAGGTGATTGATCTGGTGGGCCTCGAGGATTGCGCAGATGCAATAATCGAATCCCTAGGCGAGGGCCTCAACTTCGAACAACGCAAAAGCTTAACCATCGGCGTCGAGCTCTCTGTAAGACCCGAACTGCTTCTTTTCCTCGACAAACCTACAGCCGGCCTTGATAGTCAAACCTCGTGGGCTATCTGTGATCTGATGCAGAAGCTAACCAACAACGGTCAAGCTATCCTCTGCACCATTCATCAACCTTTGGCTGCCCTTTTCCAGAGATTTGACCGTCTCTTACTCCTCGCTCGAGGTGGTCACACGGTATACTTCGGTGATATCGGTAGAAACCCGAGAATCTTGGTCGATTACTTGGTTCGACAGGGTGCGGCGGTACTAAAGCCCGATGCAAACCCCGCCGAGTGCTTGCTCGAGGTTATTGGCGCCAGCCCAAAGTCCAAGTCTGACATCGATTGGCCTTCTGTCTGGCGAGAGATTTCAGAGTACGAATCCGTTCAAGGGAGCTTGCGAGGCTATCTAGATCGAGAGAGAATTCCCAGCCATCTGGTGACAACGACCATTCCGCTTTCTCAGAGTTCGCTGTGAGCTTCCCGGTGCAACTGGCGCAAGTGACCAAGCGAGAATTCTAGCAGTATTGGCGTACTCCGTCTTACATATTCTCAAAATCTATCTTGACTGCTGGCTCTGTCAGTACCCTTGAGGTAGGGGGATACAAGTAACACACTCATCGCTGGAGTGAGCACAGTCGAGATTGAGTGTAGGCTTCTCAATCTATTCTTCATCTTAATGTTTGCTTTCTGTGGGTAAGTCACTTATCAGCGTCGCCATCACACTTCGAATTTCAAGTGCTAACGCCGCTAGTGACTTGGCTGGTCCGAACGAGCTGCCCGGCTTCTGGATCTTTATGTACCGAATCAATCCTTTCACCTACGTCGTGGAAGGACTTCTCGCCACGAGTCTCGCAGACAACCAGTGTCGTGTATGACGAAAGAACTCATTGAGTTCGCGGTTCCAAGTGGCATGACTTGTGGTAAATACCCGAGGCGATTCATCACCGACAACGGTGGCTATGTTGATGACAGTAATTGCCACTACTGTCCATTGGCTGATACAAACGCGTTCCTTGCGAGCATGACTATGAGCTTCAGTAATAGATGGCGCGACTTTGGGCGTATTTGGGCGTACTGTATCTTCAATGCTGTGGCAGCTGCGGGCTTGTACTGGCTGATGCGGGTTCCTAAGAACGACTTCAAGAGGAAGAAAAGCGGTGTATGAATGGGTTATACAAGAAGAATGTCAGCTGTAGTATTTCTGCTTTCGAATGGCAAACTCTAGCACATCTGTAAAATTTTGCTCTTGTCTTTTGTTGGCTCTGAGATCCATTCCTCCTTCGTGTCGCCATCACCATCCAGTTCAAAGTCAGGCGAACTGCTATAGCCCTCAACAATCAACAACAATCTTTCCCTTTCCACGACTGACACAGCTCAACACCGACTCCTTCTTCTGCTCCTCATCCAGAGCCACACCTTTGTGTTCAACCTCTCCCTTGCAGTAATCCACCATACACGTGCCGCAGTTTCCAACCAGGCACGAGGACTCGATCTCGAACCCAGCGTCAGCGAGAACCTGCAGTAGAGACTTCTCACGCGGCACTTGGAGATTCTGGCCGGTCGATTTGATTTCGACCTCAAATGGCTCTCCGGTTCCTGTCGTGGCGTCGCCGAATTCTTCGAAATGGGTGCTGTCTATCAGGTAACCAAGATCGGCAGTCATAGCGCGGCAGGCGTTTAGGAGAGATGTAGGACCGCAGCAATAAACAACAGATCGGTTCCCGTTCTCATACGTAGGTTGAGGGATAACGTTGCTGAGGTCAAGTCGCCGGCCTTGGTCTTTCGGGTAGATGACCGTTTTGTCGAGCGGTAGGCGATCAAGGTAGGCGGCATCCTTGCGGCTTCGAACGGCGTAGTGAACCTGTAACTCAGCTCCCTCGTGAGATAACTTCTCGATCTCGCTGACGAACGCTGTCATTCCGATACCGCCAATGATGAAAATGTGTGTCGATACCTTTCCTGTCGTATCTTGGTTCTTTCGCGCCGTCTCAACGTTGTTTCCCGGGGCAACCTTGACGACATCTCCGACATGCAGCTCATCATGCAGATAGATAGAGCCTCCTCTCGAATTGTCATCTCGGGCGATGCCGAGCTCGAAGCGGCGTGTAGTACCTGATACAACAGAGTAAGCGCGTGAGAGGCTTCCATCCGGTCCAAATTGGATTCGAACGAAAGGAAATTGGCCAAAGTGTGAGTCTTCCGCCGCTTGATCGATATCCTCGGCTTCAAAGGTGAATGACTTGATCCTAGGTGTCAAGTTTGCCTTGTTGGCCAGCTTGTAAGGACGCCAAACCACTGGGACTCGATCACCCTCAAGACGGCCGCTCATATCCTCGGCGCCATGATCCAGGCGGTTTTGAAAAATGCCCAACATCTCTTCTGAGAGTGCAGGTAGGGTTGCCAGTTCTCGAAACGCATCGTAGTTGTCCTTCTCATGGTAGAGGTATTTTTGCACTCGCGCAAGAGGCCATGTAGGGTTGATACGCTCAGTTAGCTCAATTTCGTCACCCTGTTCAATGAGTCCAGTTTTAAGAACACGATAGTACCAGCCCGTTCGGCCAGTCGACTGCGTCATGGCCGAAGCCTTCTTGTGCTGAAAGCGATGGTTGAGCTTATAGCATGGCTGTCGGGGCCCAGTAACCTGGATGAGTACATCCTGCCCTACTCGAAAGACATCTCCAATACAGACATTCTGCTCCGACATGTGTCTCGAGGACAGGTTCTCTCCAAATCCTCCAATCTTGAAGAGGTCCTCTCGACCAGGAAGCTCGGCATTCCAAACGTCGTAGTGACTGGCGCAATACTGGTGTAGAGCCTTTTCAGGACCACCGTGATGAATGAAATGCTGTTCATCGCCGACGAGACCGAGAGGGGTTACCTCCCATTTTCCCTGACGCGCTCGCTTGTTGATTGCGGTGCGGATGTTCACACCGCCGAGCGGTCGGATTTTGCCTGTTCGCAAGCTGAGAAGGGCATCTGTGGGAGGAAGAGGGGCATGACCTACAGCGAAGTTGATTTGATTGATGGGAGACATGTTATCTTGTTAGTATACCTGTTTTCGGGCGTAATGGTTGAGATTGAGGTGAGTTGTGGAGTGGATTCTGGTAAGCGTTGGTATTTGAGAAGATTTTGTGCGAAGTCTGACTACTGTAGACTAGGCATCCACTTTCGGTAGTGCTATCGCTATCGCTATCGCTATTGCTCTGGCCAAACAAAGGTCGACCTGTTCATTGGCCAGAGATATCCGACTCGTCAATTATCATAATCTTGATGATATCGGTACTCTACATGAAAAGTCAGGCCGCCAGGGTTTGCTTGCCTCTCTACATGAGTCTTACATATATCAAGAGCGTTCGCACTTTGTGGCTGACTTATAGTAAACTCCAAGTTCCTGTCTTGAGGCCTTATCAGAATTGCTATTCGGCTATTCTGCAGGATTGGGCTTAAGGAACCCAACTCAGTCATTAGCAAGGGTTTTCCATTCATGTTTCTCGATGCAGAATCCGTCTATCTTGATAACAAACTTGCTATCCCGGGGTTCCCTCGGTGGCTATTAGCCCGAGTTGGGACCTTTCCACTGCAACGTTGCAGCACGGCAGCTATCGGCATAAGCACATTCGACATCCGTAGTGAATCCACTATTATTTAACATCCCTCATGTTTGAAAGTCAAGTCGCGGATAATGATTGTGTTACTGGCGAACTCCCAGCAAACGGCTATCTGACTGCAAGATTCTCTTCATAGCACGGCCCCTCCGTTACAGCTATGGGAGTTCAGTAGTAGCTACGAGGGAATCGTCTGATTGTCTTACTTCACCACCATTACTGGTCGATGAGGTATGGGTATTGCCGTGGGGGGTCAGGCAAGGGAGGGGGATCGGCCCAATGGAAACGGCCTTTTCCCTAGTATTACCACTTTTTGCAGAAATACTCAAGTAATCGAAACTGATGGTCCTGGGGGTGTAACATCCTTCAAGTTTTGAATGTGTAGTGATATGTAAATCAGTGGTATTAAACTATGTTACAGTAAAATGACTCGACTCACGTCGAAGGTTATATCGAATGGTACAACAAGACAAACCAGAAAGCAGATCCAAAGACAGCACCCATCACAATCAATCCCAGCAATTAATTGCGTCTTATCTCTTCTTTCACTGATCCCGTAACGCCACTATGCCTGTTGTGTCGAGGGTGCAGGTGGTTATTCCTGGCTTGTACAACCACATTCGCCAGAAACATTGTGTCACAGCCCGACAAAGGGTCTGAGTGGGCTCTCGAGAGCGAGCCAGCGTTCAGAATGTCGATCGAACTACTCAAACGCGAATGTCACATGCTGTAGGGAGAACTATGATGCATGCACTGTTTGGAGGACAAGTGAACAGACTATACCAGCAATCATGGTCAATATCAATGTCATCTCGGTGCTATTCATTATCAAACTCACGGTACTCTTGGGCCTGCCGGCTGAGAACAACAGAACATCAAGGCATTGAAAGCCAGCACGATTGCCAATGTTATGGCGCCAGGACATATTAAGCGTGGTGCATTCTGCGCTGCACCCGGGTCCAGGGTCGCCTCCCGCGGACGGAGCTCTTCTGGTAATACGTGCCAGTTGTTGATCACCTTCAACTTATTCACTGGCCCACAATACTGGCTCTTGCAGCCTTGGGCGTGGTTGTTTGAGGCCTGATACTCGGCTCTATGTGTCGCATCGTTGGCGCTGGGAGTTGGCTCACGGGCCCCCATTATCTCTGTCCGGTCGCAGGGCGGTATAACACCCGGTTTCTTATCGAGCAGCCACAATTCGGGTGACTTGTACTGTGCTCTGTTGTTGGTGATGACAATTCGCGGGCCGCATGCAGAAAAGTGGGAGGTGTGGTGGATGCTATGTTTGTGTGGTATGGTATGTCCCTCCCTTCATCGACGTCAAGCCCGTCGACGTGAAAATCTTTGCGAGTGGGTCTGGGGCAATCAAAGCCGATTGTCTCTTGCAGCGATAGTATTGGCTGCTTGGTCATATCTAACTATCCTGATCTGACCGAGAAAAAGCAAATATGGTAGCTTGAACTTCCGAGCCGTGACTTGGATGTTGTCTCTGATGCTATACTTAGGTACGGAGCAAAATACAGAAAGACCGCACAGCTCCGAAAAAAAGCTATGTAAACGATTTAGTTGCTTCGTTCATTAGATTTCATAGAGATTTTAGCCCGTTCTGCACAGTATTGTTGTCTTGTGTTGAGGTGCATCCACACGAAGTGACTGCACTGACACGTCACAATCCGAGAAGATGAATATCCGATCTTCAAGGCGGTTGCATCAGATAAGACAGCTGACATTGACGTGCATTAGATCATCGTCATATACTCATGTCTGCATATTAGATCTAGAAGAAATCCTGTGCAGCCGGTCGGGGCCGCTTCAGCTTGTCTCCCATGGATCAAGAAGTAATCAGTATAGCTATATACATATTATATACTTGAAGCTTGATTGCTTTGCCAGTTCTAGAGCTTATGTTGCTTGAATACCAGGCCACATTCCTGGGTGAGGCGAATTTACAGGGCCTGAGAGGCATTGACATCCGAATTTACCGGTTATTTAAGACATGAATTTAGAGGCTTCGACGTGGTTCGGTCCAGCCCCTCAAGGGTCGCTCGCAAACATCGAGGTAGCACCTGTGACCTACCTAAGTGAGCCAACTTTATCTCACCGCTGGTTGTCTCCAAGTGAAGAGCTGTTTCGAACACATCCCCTTCTTAACTGTTGTTAGTACCTGGCCAGTCCAACCCTCCCCCCCAAAACTCGGTTTCTGGTTTCTTTAGTCCATCTACTTGACTAGATATCGGAATCACAGGTACTTCAAAGGGACTTCTTAAGTTTACATAAAACGCGAATCATTACAGGCTTTCTCACGTATCACGCATCCGATAATAGTACCTGGTATAACTTGAAAGGTAGCCAAGTGCTTCATGTAACACCTTCTAAGACTCTATCCGTTAGGTACACTGACTCGTCGAGCTCCTAGGCTGTACATGCGGCTGCCTTTCTTCGAGCGCACATCATAGCCTTGTAGCACACATTCTCATGCATTGTTGATTTGCTCAGCCCCTATCATGCAACCATCTCGGGTCTCACAGCAGGTGAGGCTCCCAGAGACGCGATCAAAGCCTGCATCTTCATTCTCTTGCCTTTTTCCTTCTCTGCTGCTGCCTAACATACCCATCTCAGACTTCACGATCCTCTGGCCTTTTCAAGTGATCTTCTTTCACCGATACATGCCACGTCGACGCAACCACCACAGATGTACGCGCTTTCCTGCCACACCAACATCACTTGAAGCCATTCCGGTCGCAAGATTTGCAAGATAGAGTCCCCGCAGCCTGATTTGGGGGCCGTTTTCTTTGCGTTGACAGAGCCTCATTACTATCTGGGTACACGAGCCTGACGGAAACAATGGCGGAAGCCCTTGGGGCTGTCGCTTCAGCGACTCAGTTGGTTTCTGTGTGCTTTACGCTCCTGAATCAGTTGAAAAGGATAAAAGGGGCCTCGTCGACACTTTGCAAGTATCGTCAACAGCTTGTGGAGCTACACGAGCTTTCTAACTCAATTTCCATCAATCCACTTCTTCAAACTTACGAGATCGAAACACAAACTCAAATTCTTATATCTCTTATCCAAGACAACTGCCTACGCTCGCTTCTACGTAGAGGCAAGTTCTGGCGTTCTGTTGGATTCGCCTACAAAGAACGAGATCTCCTCGACGTCTTGACCGATCTAGAACGCCGGAAAGCAACCCTATCGCTTGTCATCGAGAACATACAAGCGCAAACTCTTTACCAAATCCATCAAGACATCACGAACATGGCTGACTCCTCCACCCCGGCCCGTGCAAGCGCCACAGGTGAAACCTTTCAACCTGCCTCCACTATCCCAAGTACGGCACTGGTACGGAATGCGAAGCAAAATCGTCCTCCATACCCCAGTGTCCAGAACACAGAGAATTCGACCTACGAACCGAAACCCACTATCAGTGGGCAATACTATGAAAGGCACACGGCGGGTCCCGGGGTAGAACAAATCCTGGGTGTCCGGGTGGAGGTAGATGGTGATCTCATGTCGAGTATCCATAACCTAACAGTGCTGCCGGGAGCCTACGAGTACAAAGATTGTACCAAGGTCGGACCAGGTACACAAGTCTCAGGCGTCGACATGAAAGTATTCGGTAAAGCAGATGGTGTCGTGTACCCTACCATGAACTACCGATCCATTGGTACTCATGCAGAAGAGGCAGGGGTCGACACTCAAGGTCAAGAAATCAAGACGTACCAGATCTCTGGTGGCAGGCTGAGAGTTGTGCACAAGAAGCAAGATAAATAGTTCGAGTACAGGTTGGCAATGGCAACAGGGTATCGATAGCTACAAGTCATCACTGCCGTTCCAGACCAGAATCTGCCTCTTTCAGTGACTGTAGGGCGAACCGTACCTACTGATAAGAGCTTTGCAAGAGAACACGTGAACCCGTCATTCAAAATTGCCAGACTCATCTAATATTAACCCAGAGGCACCGCGGCAGAAGAACTCGTATTCACTATCAGGCGACTGTCTCTACTTGCATCATGAACTGGCGCTTCACGGGTTTTCTTTCTTCTGCCCTAGTCCTCGTGTACATCCGTTCATGATTTCAACTTCACTCAACCACAGATTTGCTGAATGTTGAAATTTGAGAAAATGGTTTATATAGATTAGCTAGGCATCTATTGAAATACAAGGGAAGGCAGGCCTACTAAAAGTTCTTGTATCTATAATACACAGGTAAATCAATTGTTTGCTCTGATTTACTTTAATTAGAACAAAAGGGTGAAGGAAAGGCCCAAGTCTTTGTCTTCCGTGTAACAACTTTCGTTATTAATTCCTTCAAGTATACTCCTACTGCCTGATATCAACCACGAAGTTAACTCAGACTTGTATATATATATCCATTTAGGTACGCTGTGGGTAAAACCCCGCTTAACCACCGCTGACGCTCTATGCAGCATTTAAAACGAGAAAAAAAACCTTTATACCCTTTAAACTGTATATTGCGGCATTTTGGTCGTTCAATTTAGTATATAACTTGAGTTTTATGAGGGAATTCTTTCTATGGAGTCGAAACGTGTTTATCAGCTCATTTGAAACTCGAAAGCTCGGTCCCGAGAGACGCCCGGCCAATGTGAATATAACGCATTATGACGCAGAGTGGTATTATTACCTCTCTAGGAGCCAGTTCACAGCGGAGTTGGTCAGTCAATTAAGCTCATGTCATTCGCTGCCCTGGACGGTCTAGTGCTTACGAAGGATCAGGTTCAGTACCCCCTTGCTCTGCATGAGGACGAATACACAGCACCTTTCGCTTAACCCATATGTATCATGTAGCTTCCCTAAATTAAATTCCAAGACCTTCATCCATTCGGTTGGACTTAAATCGGTGCCCGTCTTGTTATTATCATGCGGTTCTTCTCTGTTCTGTCGGCATTAGCCCATCTAGTTGGTGCATCAACTGTTCTCCAACTCAATGGAACCACTTACTACTCGCCCGATTACCCTGCAGGTTCTGTGAGCGTCGCCAAAGATTCGTCATCAGCACCTGCTGGAGTCCTGCCTGCGACCTATCTGAGCAGGTCGCCAGCGTCGGTACAAGATCTGAAGAAGCAATTTGTTCAACTCTTGGAGGGTGACGATGTCATTTCTGAGTCTTTCCTGTCAACTATCATCCTGCCCAAGGAAGCACAATTAACAACAGAGGTCAAAGGATACCTCAAATCTGCTGGTGTCGCCGTCTTTATCGTCTCTTCTAAGCCCAAGCTTCCTTCAGGACCATACTTCCTCCACCCTTCTGGCAGTCTGACTCGAGTTTATCGGCTTTATGTTGACACCAACATGGCTTTTGTCCAAGGAGTTATTCAAGGCCAAAATGGTCAATATCTTCCATCAGTTGCTGCAGCCCATGATAGCGTCAATGCAGCCATCAGCATTCCGGTCCCATCGCGTCACTACTACCCCAAGCCTTCCTCCAGAAAGCCTCTCTCAGGATTGCGTATTGGCGTAAAAGATGTGATCGACCTCAAGGGAATAAAGACAGGAGGCGGGTCCCGTGCCTATTTCGCACTCTATCCTCCAGTCAACACTACAGCATCATCACTACAGCGTCTCATCGACTTGGGTGCTGTAGTAGTTGGTAAGCTCAAGACGTCGCAGTTTGCAATCGGCGAGAGACCGACGGCAAACTATGTCGATCAGTTGGCCCCGTTCAACCCCAGAGGTGATGGGTACCAAAGCCCTTCGGCATCGTCTTGCGGTCCTGGCGCAGCAGTGGCCTCTTATGACTGGTTAGATCTAGGACTGGGAACTGATACCACCGGATCCATTCGAGGTCCTTCAGCGTCGAATGGTGTTTTTGGAATGAGAATTACAAACGCGAGTCTACCACTTGATGGTATCCTTCCGATCTCTGCGGCGATGGATACTCCCGGCCTCATCGCCCGTGATGCGAAGCTACTCCAGGAAGTATACACGAATTGGTTCCAAGCCAAGGCCAAGTACTCGTCGTTTCCCAAACGAATTGTTCTCCCGGATGAGTTCTGGGCTTCTGTCAATAAGACAACCATGCCTGTATACGATAAGTTTTTGAAGGACTTTTCGACTCTCATTGGTGCCAAGGTCGAGCACGTGAACACAAACAACTCATTTATCGAGCACACTGGAAACAAAGAGGGTATCCTTGCCTTCACAACTGCTATTCAGCAGATCATGGTTTTGGACCAATGGAACCGACTGGGCAAACCGTTCTTCTCGGACTATCAGAACGAGTTTGGACGAACCCCGTTTGTGGATCCTGTTCTCCGTATTGGTCTCGCCCTTGCACCAAATGTTACTCCTGAGGTTTATACCGAAGCACAACGTCGCTTACAGGTTTATCGAAAATGGTTCACGTCTCAACTAGTGCCGAGTTGTGAGAGCTCTTTAGTCATTTACCCACTCGACCCTGGTCTCGAGGTGTCCAGGGATGACTCCCTCCGAGAAGATGATACGTTCTACTCTTTGGCTCCCCTCCTTACACAGCAGGCGGCCTATGCCGGCGTTCCTGACTACGCAGTCCCGATTGGGGTTCGCAAATTCAAGTCACCGGTAAGCATGATAGAAGAGGAACTACCGGTGAGCGTGGGAATCATTGGTGGAGCTGGATGTGACCATATATTATTGGATCTCATCGTCAAGCTTGGAAAGAAGAATGACGACTTCAAGACCAAGGTCAACACTGGAAGAACCTTGTGGTAGAGCTAAGCAGGCTATTTAAAGCAGTCTTATTCGATGTTAGAAAGAAGGTATGATAACAAATATCCGATAATACTCGTAAACTACAAAAGTAGTGTGTTCTGATGGTAGTTGCGTATTGGATCAGCTGGCTACCCTGGCGCTCAATCCAACGAAAGTCGGTCCACCGTTGTGCTAGATATTTACGCCGTTTAGAGTTACCCTCAGGAGCGTAGAAGATCGAATTTCCTCTGCTTTGGCCAAAAGTTCTTGTGCGTCGAGATTTGCCCAAATAAACTTACCCCTAAGAAACTCTGCCTCTTTCGAAGCAAGCCAAACCAAGAAGTGAGCGGGCAATTCCACTGATGGAAGTCAGTAATATATCTAAGCAGGAGGCGAGAAAAACATACCTTTATCAAACCCTTCGGGAATCTTTGGGTTGATCTCGGTGCCAATAATACCGGGTTGGATGCTCACAACATGAATGTCTGGATTCTCATACGCGAAGTAATCAACCATCTTCAAGGTCGCCGCTTTTGCCGCAGCATAGCTAAACACGCCAGGTATCCCCGAGAAAGGTTCCATGTGGCCAATGCCAGAGCCTGTATAGAAAACCTTCGATCCAGGAGCTGCCAGCGGCACAAATGCTTGCAGAGAGTTGAAGGTGCCCATAACGTTTGTTTCGAGAATTCGTCGAAGTTGGGCTTCGTCGTAGCCAAAAACTGAACCCTCTGGCCCAAGTACGCCGGCGTTCGCAGCGAAAATGTCAATCTTGCCGACTTTTTGAACAATGTTCTTTAATGCTGTGCTGATAGACTCGGACTTCGAAACATCCCCAGTTTCAAACAGCACGTTGGTCGATTGATTGGAAGCCTGGATCACCTGCACTGCAGCTTTGAGGCGGTCGACCCTTCGGCCGACAATAGCAACAGACTGGGCACCGGCTTCAGCAAAGGCAATGCCAATGGCCCTACCAATTCCGGTGCCACCGCCTGTAATGATGATGTTCTTTCCGGCCACCGAAAGCTCTGTCCTAGTTGGTGAAATGAATGGATATGGCTCGGTGTGCCACGTTTTGGTAAACGATTCCCAGCTGGAGAAGGGAGGTGACGCCATGTTGAATTCTAAGTTGCGATGTTTTTCTGGTAGATACAAATAAAGATAAGTCGTGGAGTATCTGGTCCATTGTTCCAGAAACAAGCGATTATATACTCTATATAAGGGAATTAAACCGTTCAGCCCCGTTTTCCAGAGTTGAGAGGCAATCAACTAGTCTTTGTCCAGATTTGTAACTCGTTGACTGTACACGCTTCCGCGGAATGTAAATAGCCCGATCCGCCTCCACCGTGATTCAGCAATCATTCCGAGGAAGTTGAGAATTAATAACAAGACCGTCGTAGATAGAGTTCCCAGGTGTTATATTAGTCAAAAGTCTCGCCTGCAGTGGGAGTACAGAAATGGCAGTACAGAAATAAGGCGAAGGGTTGTAATGACGTGAGATTGTAGCGATTTGCAGGTATTACTTCAATTTGACCACTTCAATGCACGCTATAGACTTTTCTTTTAGATCAAATCGATCATAAATACCATTCTACCTCATACAGCAACTGGAAGAGGCGCAGCACGTGCGTGCCGTAACAGCTCGTCCCACGAGTCTCGCATGCGCTGCAAAGACTCTAAAGGTACTTGTTGTATCATTTCCTCCAAGAAGGTGAAAGCATAATCTGCCAGGTAATTGTCGGTCTCTCTGTATAGATTCAATGGGTTAAAAATGTTGTTGGCCGTCAAACAAATAGAGCCCGAAATGTATGTGCACGCAGTCATCCTAGAAGAACTGTCAGTCCATGCTAGCAATATCGTCTCAGGATCTTGCTCTCACCAAACGAATGCAGGGTCTTTTTGTTCAGTATTCATGAAAAGTTTCATGAACTCGCGGGACTCGTGAACAAGCTCTTGCCAGCCTGCTGGTAATCGTGGCGGCGTGACAACCCCTTCCTGCACCACTTTCCTGCTAAAGCCTTGTACATCTGATAGCCACCGTGACTCCATCACATGAGCCTCGCAAATCAAACTTCGGGATTTTAGATGAGTTGAATAAAGTACACCAAAAGGTCTGTATAGATGTGACTCGCCAGCTTGCACGAGGTCGTTAGGGCGGAATTGCAGCGGTATACGAGCAAACCACTCGTCCAGCATACGGTGTACCTGCGCCACATTGTCCAACCGTACATAGGCATCCAACGTCAAAGGAGACAGAGATTGCATAGTTTCATATACTTCGCCTTGGATACGAGCAAGCTGTACGCGAGAAAGAAAAAAGTTAAAGCTGTGGAAACCATCGGTTGTGACGACAAGCCCAGCTTCGTCTATAGGGACGGCTGCTGGCCAATCGATACTGATATCGACCTCCCTTTGAACGGGGGGCAAATTGGTTCGCATAGCTATGTCCCTATCGAGAATATACGCGATCCAGAAGACGCGATCCCGTTCTAAAGCTTCAGACGAGCTAAGCTGTTCCGAGCTCGATCGAGTATGCAGTCCCAACTCGTGTGCACGACGCAAGGCAACGGTAATTAGTGTTGCCGCTGGTTTCAAGTCCAAGGTAGCTTGAAACAAGATGACCATTCCGACGAGAGTCTGGACGTCTAGTAATGCTGAGTTGCCCATTATGACTTCGTTGAGTACAGACTGGGCGTTGTTAAGGAAATATGTCGTGTTAATGTTCGGCATCGATTCCTCAACAGGGATCTGACGATGGGCTAGCGCAAGCACCACGTTGATTGCCGCCCAGGTAGAGGTGTCTCGTCGGTCTGGAAGGTCATACCACATATTAATGCAGTGCAATAATTTTTGAGGGTGAAAAAGCGGTAGGACTGTGTTCAGTGTCGTAAGGTACTTGTCAACTGCTGATAAGACCTTCTGTCGCGGTGGTAACTCGAGGTCCACCTCTCGAGACCGGCTTTCAATCAAGCTGACGTGATATTCCCTGAGAGGAGAGATCAGATTCGGAGCGCCATGGCCCTCGTTTGGCTGTGCCAGACGGCTTTCGAGCTCATCGATCCTCTGCTGAGCTTGGCTAAGGCTCGTTTCAAGACTTTGCACCTGAGCCTGGAGAGTGTCAATGCACTCATTGGCCCCTTTCTTCGCTGTTTTCGCTTTACGACTCCTAGCTTGGAAAGTGCATGCCGAGTCGTACAGTATGCAATGTGAGCAACGGGGCTTTTGCCCGTCGCATCGAATTCTCTTGCGGTAACAAACATCACACGCCTAACGATGCGCTGTATCAGCCTTCCAACTTCTTAGGGAAGATGTGAGTCGAGCTATGAACAACAGGGAGACGAACCTTCCTTGGAGCTTGTTGCTGTACCATCTTCAAGTCACAACGATGCTTGTGAGCCGTCGATATTGTGAAGAACCAAGACGTAATGGGAAGTCAGACGAAGCAGGGGACAGGTGTGGGTCCAGGTTCCGCGGAAGCAGATGCTGACAAACAACACCTAGAGGCAGGTTAAGCACCTCCTTCCAAATAGTGACATAGACGGCGTCAAAACCACTACTATTCGTTGAAAGGAACTATAAACAAAAGTGCCCTCATTCAATCACAATCATTTCAGATTCCCTTCCCAGTCCAAACATTTGTAACAACTTCTCTCTCCCCTGCAATAATGTTTCAACCCCTTCGAGTTGCTGCGCAGACTCAAGTAGTAACGACAACGGCCTCACAGCACACAGCCACCTGTCTCTTAGTATCTGCAGCATCTCTTGCTTGTGCTTGTTTCCTCCTAGCCATAGCTCCGAGAGCTCATTGATATCATCAACTGTCGCCGGAAACAAAGCCTTGGTCTCTGGCCTTTGCACTTTGGTTGGGAGGATTTCATTGAAAACTTGTAACAAAAAGTTCCACGCGTCTTTCCACCTCTTGAGTTCAATGTTTGTCCTATCTGGTTCCTCTTGTTGGTTGTCAAGTGGAAACCTGCGGCCATCGTGGTCTGAATCATGATCTGGGTGGACGAGAGTGCGGATCCAATACTCTAGTCTCTCCACAACCCTCTCGCGGTTCAGGTTGTCGAGAAGGCTCCTCGCCGTACGAAAGCTATTCCAATCCCAGAATGCGAGAAGCTCCGAAAGTTCTGACAGAAGATCGTCCACTAGTTCCGATTCGCGATTGCTTCTCCAACGCGGATCAGATCCCAGTTTCCGTCTCCATTCTCTCATCGCTTCTTCTAGACCAGCTTGTTCTGGCCCAAAAGGACTCTTGACATTTGTGAGCATTGCATATCTGGCCCAAAAGTTTCCTGCTTGGTTGTCTTCGCCCTCCAACGATTCGCAGCTTGACTCGCGGGATTTATTCGAATCACGAACCTTCCTCCTCCGTTTCACCAAATACTTCCAGTGGTAGAGGAACTTGATGGTTGTCAATGTCAGAGGATAGCATCCTTGCAAAATGCAGGTCCGTTCGAAATCGGGATGGTTGCTGTAAAGGTGATTGTTCAAAGCCGGGTATGAGATGACTGGAACGCATGGATAAAGGATTTTATACCTGATAGATCTCAAACTGCGCGAGGTTTTGCTGGCGATGAAGTGTGTCCTGCAACCTGATATTCTGATGATAACTAGGGACTCCTGGAGGCCGAATGTATGTGCACGCTCGTCTTGGAATGGCAGCTTGGGGCTACTGATGGCAAGAGAAACATAGCCATTAACCCTTGAGTAGTGCGTCAATCGCCAGTCCTCCTCGTCTCCGATGAATTCTCCCAAGTCTTTGAATTCAGAAAAGCTCGTAACATCGAGTTCATACCCAGATGTTACAAGACATCCAGTTTCATCGTGTATAGCTTTATATTTATAGGGGTGTTCCGGGGCTTGACTCTCTGTGTCTGCATCAAACGACAACCTGGAAAGAAGAATGACTTTGAAAAGAGCTTTTTCCGGAATCTGCTTGAAAGGAGTATATAGAGTAGGGTTACTGGCCACGAGTTTTTGCAAGCCACGCTGCATACCACCCAGTCGCCGTAATATATCAACAGCGTTATAAATCGTTCCTTTGTGATCCCACAATGGGACCCAGCTGGGAATACCGTAGCGCGCGCGTAGTGAACTATTCGTCATTGACTCGGCAACTTGGAGTATATTATGCTGATGCTGATGCTGAATAAGGTAAGCTGAAGTTCCAATGAAAACTTCGCGAACCATCAGCTTGTAATCGGCCCTCAGTGCACCGGCTTGCTTGCCTTCGACAAGTCCAAGCAGACCGAATATCCTATCTCGTAAGTCCTGCATGCGGCAGCGAGCAGTTGCGGCGAGGAGAAATCCAAGATCACCTTTAGTCTGTGGCCCAATGAAACCAATTTGCGACATCCACCAAGGCAAGGCGGCTCCATATTTTAGAATCTTTGAGATCGTGTCCCTATTGATTGACGTAAACTGGTCACCACAGTGAAGGGTAATAGATTGCGCAAGTAGAACTTCCTGTACAACCCATAAGCGTGAGAAGAAAGGTCTGTGGAAGAAGGGATCGAGAATCGATTTCACATGGTCCTTGAAATCTCCCTCAGTGGGCTCGGATGATTCAGCCATACTTTTGAGAAGTGATATGGCTTCGTTACCCGCTTTATGACTGCCATGATCATTTTCTCCCACGTAAACGTGGACCATTGCTGCTTTGGAGAAGATAGCGTCCATCATAGCAACTTGGTATGACCTTTCGCCAAGGTCGGCCTGGTTAATGCATATCGAGTCTACCCAGAGCAGCACCGGGTTGTACTGTTGGCGTAGATGGCGCAAAGCTCGATAGCAGCTGAGCGTGATAGGTAATGCTCTGTTCTCTTGACCGATAAAAATACGTCGACAAAGAGTAGCATCATCGTCGGCGTCTGCCCAAGTATAGGATAAAGCTTGGTAGGCAGGCGCTTTCTCCACATCGACTACCAGTAAGCTCCCTTCAAGAGCCATAGTGTAGTGTGCAGGTGACAGTTTTAGCAGTCGTATATGTGAAGATTCCGACAATTGAGGATATTCAACAGGTTGAAGCTACCGTAATTGTTTAGACCACGGTGTATTTAGAAGGTTGGAAGACTCACCTCTCGTCCGTAAGCATCGCTTACTGTAGCCACCTGATAAGTGATCCCCGTCTCGAATTTTGGGTAGCGCTTAACCCAGCTCAAGGCCAAGGCGACGTCTTCATTTGGGGGTATAGTGGTATAGTTGACACATGCTGGCCAAGATAGAGGTTTTATGGTTGTCAGGTTTTGTTTTGGCTGCTGATGTATAAGATTTTGTGTCGATTCCACGGCCGTTTGGTCGGCAGAAAAGTCAAGAGGGCCGATCGTTCCACAAGCTTGACATGCCCAGAGTTTGTCGTCAAGTGGAACGGGGTCTATTCGACGGCAATCGGGGTCGTGCCAGTCCATTTGGGTGATATTTGATGTGATTAAGGTACTTGTGTAAGAGCTGAGTGAGCTGTTGGGTGGGGTGAGAGGATCAAGAGGGTTTTATGCAGTACAAGGCTGAGCCTCACAAGGCAGACAGCAGGATGCCTCCAGAGCCTTGTCTTGGCTTCATACGGCTTTAGTATCTAATGGTAATACAATGAAATGCAAATTTCCACTTTCGAAGGTATCGCGCCCGAAAGATTCATCACGGCTCACAAAAAGCGCCACGTCTAGAAAATGCCTACTCCACGACTTTGGGTATCAACGAGGTAAGCAGGGCCCTTAAACGACTTGCTTAGAAATGAGTTAAAGACGAAACGCCGAGTTCCTCGGACCACTAAAACCAATGCAGGTCTATGAAACCAAACAATCGATGCATCAGTCCAGTGCGCCAACAGAATGCAGCCCCCTCGACAGATAGGCACACATCTTCTACCTAATAACGTCCAACCTCACATTCATCCAGACATGATAAAAACTAAATACCTTCCAACCTGTCTACCAAAATCCATCCAACCATGCCATATTACAATCATTCCACCTACACGATGCAAAATTGTTATCTCGACCAAATACGCCATTTCGCCAACGCTATACAAATGACATCCATCACTTCCCGGAGACATGCACAGACCCCTTGCTACCATGCTTCCTCTTCTCCATTTCCTCCACTGCCGCGCAGCTGCGACATATAATAGAATCGGTATATGAAGTCGTAGCCACTCCGTAGCATCGGCCGACGTAGTAGTTGTTGTTCCGGCTGTCAAACGGCTGTTGCGATCTGAGCCCACAGCTCTCGATCGGGCCCTGTATGGCTGAGGCGTAGCCACAGCGGGAGCACTCTTCTCTTGTTTCTGTCTGCGTACACATGTCGGTAGATATTATGAAAAGGGATTATTATTGTGTAGATGTTTGATAGAAGTTGAGTTGGGACAAGCGAATGTTATAGGTGGATTTCTTGGTGACAAGGTGGTCAGAAGCACCTTGGGGGCTGTTGGACCCCGATATATAACCTGTCAGCTGGTTCGCAACATGATCAAAGCGAGCCTGATTCTGCCTAGACGAGGCAGACGAAAGTGCAGGTGAGGCGGTGTGATTTGTCTATTTTAATTGCATGGTTACACAAACAAACTTTGCTCAGAAATGATACATTCAACCATGCACCGACTATTGATCAATATTGCAGGGACAATGATCATCCCTTTGTTTTCAGTTATTGATAAGCATATCTTGTTTATTAGCGCGGCTTTAACTGGTAAACTATATGGTTGTATCGCTACGCTATGTATGTGTGGTTTCCAGGATTCTGTCGTTACGATTTCCAAACAAGGCTGATCTCGGTGCACATCCTCCAGGATATCCGCCTTGGCTACACTTCTGAACCAACTTTTCGCCAAATTCCCTCCCAAAAATACAATAACATGCACGATAATATCACTCGGCTTTCGAGTCGATACATTTCCAAAGGCGTTATTCTATAGATAGAGCGCTCCACTTGGAAAGCAACAAACCCATTTTTATTCCTGTCTACGAGCTATCTTCCACATTGGCTCCCGACAAAAGCTGCCTTACGGAAGCAGCTGGTGAAATTGTCAAAGCTTAAGGTAGGTACTACAACTCCTCCTTTCCAGATCCTAGGTCTTTGAAGAACTCACTAGCCTCAGTCAGGAGTGCGAATCCCATCGCCCACACCATAATCTAGATTCCTTGTAGAATGCACTTTACAATTGGAAAATCGCTCTTGTTGCGTCGGAACGTCATGTTTGCTTTCACAAAGATACTACGAGCGGTTGGGTCGTTGAGGTGCGCAGCGTCATGCAAGAGTAGTCTCAGCGAATAGTGTTTTATGTAGTCCTTCAACTCATATACCGATGTGAGGCAGTTAGACGCATTATCTTTCAACACTCATTCCGTTCTCAAACATTACCCCGTCACATAATAGTCGTAGAAGGCTAATCAAGAAAGTCGATTTCAATCCTGCTTAAAGTGAACATATACCGTTCTACGATCAGAAAGTTTTACAAGCCTCAAGAAATAAGTCTGGAGTGTAAGATTTGCACTTTTCTTCATACACTCTGGAAGTTTTCACTCCACCCAAAAACTGACTTACTAAGTTCTCGTTCATGAGTGACATTATCATCGCTTCCGAGTTGCTCTGCTTGTGTATTGCACGAGGAGAGGGTAACGTTATTATTGTCATGTGGGTTACCTCTCAAGTCGAGGTGATTTGACTATATTTCTTTTGCAGAGAAACGTCTGGGAATGGCTAGTAGCCGAAGTCAAGACTAGTCCAAACCTACATGATGGACGATCTCATATACATTTTTTAGTAGATGAGTACAAGAGCACGTCTAGTCTAGTCTCTCTGGGAACATCAAGATTAATGTACCAGCTACGTGGGGCCCTGACAGCTGCTACAAACTCATTCTGTTTAATATTACCGACTTCAGCTTGAAATGACTAGATGAAACTCTCATAAGGACAGTCCGGATTATATTAAGATGTTGTTGGAGCTCGAATAGTTCTTCGCTGCTAGGTTGTCCATTCTGTAAGAATGCCCTGGTTCAAATAGTATTCCTAATGCGAGCTGGGGATTAGTGCTCGGTGCCTCTGGCCAAGGTTATGCTCGACTCAAATTCTCCAAGAAGAATTCTCATGTTGGAAGATAATTCTTAACCTCTAAAGTTCCAATCATCCAGTTGTGTGAGGGTTGTCAAAGAGGTAACCAACCACGACTTCGCAAGATCGCATCCCACACACATACCACTACACAAGTTATAATAAATGATATCGAATCCCACTCGACTAATCTCTCGAATTAATCAGCATGGTCCATTTTACAAGTGCATTAATCCACTTTGCGTGGGAATTCCGATCTTTTTGCTGCGGCTATTAGTGAATTGCCAATCCGTCGAACTGATTGCGCAATACACCTGAAATGGCCTCATTACTGTCTGTTGCTTACTGGAGGACGCCGATGCCCATTCCTTATCTTTTCCTATAAAACTTAAAGTATTTCCAAGACATTATTTACTAGCCCAGATCCCTTCTTGCAGAGATCGGCAACCATCCGCACCGATATCTTGGGCACGAGCCACAACCTCTCGGAACTACCGGCATACAACCTATCACCATGACTGTCAAGAACACTGCCAATGGCAATGGTGCCATTCGTGCGGCCATCATCGGCGGAGGTCCCGGTGGCTTGGGTGCTGCGATTGCTCTTGCCAAGCTACCTTTTGTTGATTGGACTTTGTATGAGAAAAAGCCCGAAATCAGTGAAACAGGCGGCGGCATCAGTCTCCAGCTGCACACCTGGAAGATGCTTGAATGGAACGGTGCAGCCAAGAATATCAAGCCCAATGACTTGTTCAGATCTCCCGAGGGCATCAGCGGACAACAGCGGTTAGTATTACCTAGAGAATGTCAAGGAATTCAAAGGTTAACTAGGTATCAGTAACGGACGAACGGGTGAGCTAATTGAGCAACACTATCATCCCGAAGAAACACCCATTCATCGACGCAGTGGTCGACAGAGGAGAGCCAAATTGCAGGGTGCTCTCCTGAAAGAAGTTGATCAGTCAAAAATCAAGCTGTCCAAGAAACTCATCGATATTGAGAAGTTGCCAAGTGGTAGAGTGCTCATCCGTTTCGAAGATGGACACACAGATGAAGTTGATCTACTTATCGCCGCAGATGGTATCAGATCAGTGAGTAGTAGATCCGTCCTGTCGAGCAAGATCTAAGTGCTAACAACAACCAGGTTGTCCGTTCGTTTACTTTCCCCGAGCACAAAATCAAATACAATGGCCAGTCCGCATACCGCACCATCATCAGCAAGTCTGAAGTCAACGCTCTCGGGACTATCCCTCAAGCGTCCACTTTCTGGCAAAACCTGGGTGGCAGATATGTCTTTACCAGTCCACTCGGAGATGATGATTTCGAAGTCACCGCACGCATTTCACGACCCTCAGAGGGCCAGGAGCATGTCAGCTGGGGTCGACCCTTCGATTTTAGCACTCTCGTTCATGAATACGATGGGTTTTGTGAGCCCGTGCGCCAGGTTGTTCAACTTGCAGCAAAGGGAGAAACCCAAGAGTTTGCCCTCTTCTCGGGGCCACGCCTCGACCGTGTAGTTGCTCTTGATTCGATAGCCCTAATCGGAGACGCATCACATCCCTTGTCTGGAGCCTTTGGCGCTGGTGCTGGATTTGCCCTCGAGGATGTGTACACATTGTCCAAAACTCTTGAATGGGCTTGGACCCGAGGTCAAGGTGTCAAGGTTGCACTCGAGCTATATGACCGCATTAGGTCACCACATTACCACGACCTATACAATGTCCTGGACTGGTTTGGTGGTGTTACCAAGGAGATTGCGGCAGAAGGGCTGTCGGTGGACGATGAAATTGAAGCAAGAGTGAAGAGAACAAAGGGTAAGAAGGCAAACTGGATGTATTCCTACGACATTCAGGCCGTGGTCGATGATGCTCTTCAGAATTTAGATGGATAAGCAAAGAGGGTGTAGTAGATTGATTTACAGCGCATATCACTTGCATATGATCCTCCAGCCAGCGCATCTGGTTGCCACAAATATTACGTGTATTGACCGCAACATATCGTAAAAGCCGGGTAATGTTGGCAAAATCTGTCGCATTGGGAAGTGTCACAAGAACGCTCTCAGTCACACCCACCAGTCACAAGGTCTCTATAATCGGAATCGGAATCCCGGAAGAAAAGGAAGACGATGTTAAATCGCAGCGATAAATAGGGTCAACGGACACTAGTTGCCGAGAAAGCGTAAAAGATGTGGCTCCTTTGTCCACGTTCAGCCCGGTCTTCAGATGTGGATCATTCGGTCGGGAGAGCGCCGGGCATAGACGGGAAGTGTCACGCAGTTAAGGTACGGTAGGTAATATCTGTGGAGCTTACCAGTTGAGCGGGAACGGCCGAGATGAACAGATTGAACTGCAGGATTTTAAGAAATCGGGAGACAAGTAACAGTAAGTAGCGTGGAGTTGTTGGGATAAGGGAACAACGTGGCAGACAAAAGGAATGCGGTGAAGAAAAGGGACGGGCCTTGCATGAGTAAGTGGACTCGGGTCTGGCCATCAGATATAGCATCGTGCCCTGAGTTCCAAGGAAAGGATTGTGTCTGAGGTCTCAAGGCATCATGGATTGAAGATCTTTTTTGGCTGCCTTGCGTTTGATACTGTAGATCTCCAGTCCAGGAACGGAGAAACGGAAACAATAGGACAGCATGACGTTTCAAGACGTGGCTGAATAGCATCTTTTTAAGGCTGTCGACCAGGTACTCACCCTGTACCTTGCGCACCAAATATCTGGAAGCGGTGATGATGACAGGGTCTCAAAAAGCACGGTTGCATGTGGCTGTTGGGGTCAAAACGACCACTCAGGACGTTTGTTGCTGAGTCGATGAATGACGGTGAAGAAGTGAGCGAATGGTAAAGAATACAGTGATTCAACAATGTTCAATGCGTGTTTCTGTCAGATCTTGACAAGAGACGTCAATGGATGAACGTGGACGCCAGAGGTAAGCCACGCCACCTCAGAGGCTCAGTGTGTCAGTGACGTTCTAGCGGTAAGTTAAACCATTTGTGAGCCAGAAGCGTTTTGGGAGACATGAGTTGGTGGTGGTAAAGAATGGGCGATGACGATGATGCTGATCTTGTCAGGATGGTGTGTGGATGGCGACAATTGCGTCACACCTGCCAGGGGTCTGGCTGAATAGCATTCAAATGCATTGGTGAGAGTTCATGCAGTAAACAATGAATAAACAATAGAAAAAGTCAAAAATTAGAAAAAGATATCAAAACATTGAGACAATGCGGGACAAGAAAGACATGCATGAAAGTTCCCGTCGGGTCCCTTTGGCGAGGGACAGGGGAAGAGGTCTAGGCTCAAGCAAGGTACTTAAAGGGTACATCCCGTAACTAAGACAAATCTCGGAGTCTTGTGGCCATCCGCTGAACCCGACAGGAACCCCTGAAGGGAGGCACAGCACAGACGCGGAAGCCAAATAGACGACGTGTACTTGGGCGCAAAGAAGCGGACAGGTAACAGAAAGGTCAAAGCCCAATATCAGTCAATTCTTAGTTTTGGCTGGAGATTTATGCGACCGAGATGCGACTGCACAGCCTGGTTAAAGCATACTGCAGTCAATGTTACAGATTACGATGAACTTCTAATTTCCCCCTGTCTCTTGGGATACGGATGGAGCAGACCCTTGTCGCTGATTTTCTCCCCTTTTTCCGCATTCTCACCCAAGTGAATTGCCCATTCCACTGCACTGGGATGGGCTGAGAATTTTAGGTCTAGACGATTGCCCAGCCACTCGGTACCTCGTAGGTACCTTCCACCCGCGTCACTCCCGCCCAGCCAAGTCCCTTAGGCTAGGGCCCCCTTCTAAAAAGTGACCCTTCCCTTCCCCGACTGCTACTGTTTTACCTGGCCTGGTCTACCTTACCCAACCTAAAAATCACCGCCAACTTCTTTGGGCCGCGTCTCGTCGCCTTTTGGTTTCCCAACCTCGACCTCGCTCATCGTCCGCTCCTCTCCTCTCCTTGCTTCAACCATCTCCTTCGCTCGTCGTCCCTTCAATATATCGCATTACGGGGCTGGGCTGAGCTCGGCCAAGCGCGGACACGATGAACGCCATTCAGCAAAAGTGTCGACCAAAACACCAGGTCCTCGTCCTGAAATGTTATCCGCGGACCACGAAAGGAGCTGTCGACGTTAAGCCCAACAGCAGCGAGCTCAGCTACCTCCTCTACTATGCTACAAGTCGTCGCTCCAAGATCCAAAAGATTGGCGCCTTTCTGGAGAAGAAGACAGCCAGCGATGTCTGGCGTCTGCGCATTGGGTATGTCGCATCGCAGTCGACTTCAAACCCCGACGTGTCCGCTCCACCCGATTTTGAGGCATATGCCTCTATCTCGACTTCATACTACTTTTCATGCCCGAACATTGCTGTTGCTTGGTCGAATTCCATGATTGCTGACCTTTTGTTCCTCTTCGCAGAAATGTCCAAGTCACCCTGCAGATCCTGTCAGCCTTGATGGAGAAGCTTCACAAGGACTCGGTTCTCATTGCCCCCTTCGTTCTCAAAGTCCTCGACACCGTCCTCCGATCCGACGATATTACCATGATCGAGTCCTCCCTCCCCACATTCGCAGCCTTTTGCGACTATCACGACGCGGCTTTTCTCATGGCTGATCAGACCTACCTCCGCCAATATGAGGAGATTGTCCGTTTGTACGCTCAGCTTGCTTCAACAAAGCCTGCGGTAGGCAAGGAGTCGCTCACTACCCCCGTTAAAGTTCGCTGGAGGAATGCAGGCCTCGAGGCTATTCGCAGCGTCTCTACAGCCGATGCCCTCTCCTCAATAACAGGTAGCCAAATGGATGTCATCATGCCTCGTATCCTCGAAAACCTGTGGTCCGATACCCCCGATTTCCTCGAAACTCTACACCTGCGACTTGAAATGGAGGAAAAGGTCGATACGGAGAAGCAGCTTAGGCGAAGGACCAGTATTGCTACTGTTGGAACTGACGGTGGGAACGACCCCAATCCAGTTGCCCTATCTGGCACAGCAGGCGACGTCGACAAGCTTGCGGAAGAAGAAGTCGGAGTCTTGGCCATGCAATGTTTAAAGAGCATCTTTATCGTCCCAACTCGCTCCCAGATTCACGGCGCCACAATCTCCTTGTTGAGATTCATCCAAGAACTAGTAACACAAGGCGAGTCTGTGGTCGAACTCCACGATGATCGAGAACGAGACAGCGGTTGGGCCATTGGCATCTACAACATCATCTCGCGCTGGGCTCCCGTGCAAGACAGATACACCATTCTTGTGGCGGCTTTGGAAACACTGCTACGAGTTCCCATACAGGATTCGACACTCGATCAGCAGCTGGCATTGGTAACGATCATGAGCTCCCTTCTACGGTCCGACGTAAACCTGATTGGATTGAGTATGATGGACGTCCTCCTCGGTCTTATCAAGCAGATGAGGAAGTTGTTCAGACTACGAAGCCCCGCCAGCCAGAGCGATGACGGCAACACGGCCGCCGTCGAATCCGATACAGCCGTGCGCCAAAAGACTAAGCATCTTGTGGGCAGGCTTGAACTGTGCATCGGCGACTTGGCTACTCATGTCTATTACGCCGATCAAATCTCAGACATGATTTCCGCCATTATCCTCCGCCTCAAGCCATCCCGATCTAATAGCATCAACTCTTCCCCAGGAGGAGAAAAGGTCAGCAACAACGAGGCTGGACCCGGCGCCTCCACAATGGAATTGAGCGACAGCCAACAGCTTGACCACTACTTCTGCCTCAACACTGGCAGGGCATCTGGTCTTCGTGCCATCAAGGAGATTCTCCTTGTTGCAAACCCTCAGAAGAAGCTTACAGGCAACCTAGCCTTGTCTCGCAACCCCGTGCCGATCCATATCTGGGAAGGAACTCATTGGCTTCTTCGTGATCCAGATGGACATGTTCGTAAGGCCTACATGGATGCCATTATTACGTGGCTGGACCGAGAGACGACATTCGCGAACGAGATCGCTGTTGAGGAAAAGCTTCCTCGTTCCCGCTCATCATTAAGAATCAGCAAAGAATTTAACTCCAACGTCAACCGTCGGGCTGTCTCGAATGCCTCCAACCGAGAAAGAGGATCGAGGCCACGCCAGTCGCAGTTCTTAGCTTTGCTGCACCTTGTCGCTTATGACAACGCCCTACAGTTTGTCGAGTACGAAAACGACCTTGTCATGCTCCATATCCTTCTTACAAGGCTTGTTCTGCAACTAGGAGTGAACTCTGCTCGATTTGGTCTGCCAATGATCTACCGATTACAGGAGGATGTTCAGGAGATTGATACGCCTCTCCATAAGGTGCGGACTGCAGCTCTGTGCCACGGATACTTCTGGGCACTTACCGAGAAGTTTGATTTGGGAGATTCAGTCGTGGGACAAGCCATCCAGAGCGAGGTGGCGCGTCGCAGAAGAAAGGGATTCTGGGTTGAGGGCATCAACATCCCGACCCCTTCAGTTAATCACGTAGGACTTCCTGGCGAAGCGCGCCCACAACCGGAGTGGGATTCGGCTGCGCTTGAGAGGGAAGAGCTGCTTCCATTCGATGACAGAGAAGCTCTTGTAGAGTGTATTGTGTCCCACTACCACGAAAGCATCCACGTACCTGCCGGAAGCCCTGGCGCGTCCCCAGGCCGAGTACTTTCTGGACCGATCCTAGGCTCGACTTTTAGCTCCACAGGGGCAGCTGAGGCCGATGCCGAGTTGCCAGCTGTATTCCGCGAACAAATGCTGACAGACTGGTCCAGAGACGCGGCCGGAGCTATTCTCGCCTCTGCCGGAAAATCAGAGTCTTTGACGGGATCCAAGACAGGGACCTCGGTCACACGAGGTCATCTCACGGTTAAGACAAACGGCGTGAACGGCGATGGAACTGCTAACGGCAACGGACCGACATCGCCTTATGGAAGTCAGTATAACCTGATGAGACCTCAGTCATCGCATGGCCACCGAGAGAAGGAAGGAACAATTCCGAAGCACCGCAAGAGCAGTCTGCGGAGTGCCGTCTCGCCAGCCCTATCCACCGGTAACCGAGGCACGGTTGCCTCGGTCGATCAGCTGAAGCTCGTGCTATCAGGCAACCCACCACCAAAGACCGCTGTCGTCGGGGACGATGATAGCGGAGACAGCATGGTCAGCTACGATTACAGTCCTTCAGAGATGAGCTTTAACCCGGCTACACAGAATGATCAGCCCAGTAGCCCTACAAGCGCAAAGCGACCTGGCACCGCAAAGCGAGGACCTCTGAACACCCATCCTCCTCTCGGGGGGGCACCTAATCTACACGACGAGAACAGCCAGGACGACGAGTCAGTACCTCCCGTACCACCACTACCGGACGTGAACTTGCTGGGAGGCAAGAGAAGTCCTATCCAGTCGATTGAAGCATCTTTCCAAGACCCGGCTAAATCGGGACGGCGTAGCCTCAACAGCCGAGGGGGGGACGGGACACGGCCTAAATCGGTGCGCTCGCAACACACAAAGACGATGGATCTACAGGACCTCCTCCGAGGGATCGATAGCCGACCGAGCGAGGGAAGTTTGGGTAACGTGACGAAACCACCATATTAGGGGATATGGACATAATAGGAGTTATAAGCGGCGAAGGGATGGGACGGGACGTAATAGCGACGGTTGATTTGACTTGTAGAATAGCGATAATGTTGTAATTTGTGAGAGCTTCGAAACAAGATGATGAGATTCCCAGCGTGTGATTGACGTCTGTCTTGATGATGATCGACTTGATGAGGATGATCCCTGTCGGAAGGAATCTGCCTGTTCGTGTCCTTACAAGGGTCAATCCAGTTTCAGATCAGCACCTAACCAATTTAGTCTGGTATCTCATAAGAGAGTGATTGAGGTACGGAGTACAGAACGAGCTTCAGGCACGCTCAAGAAGCTATTCCGACTGGTCTTGCTAGACAGTTTATAAGCGTCAAAGGAGCTTCCGATTGACCACAAACAAATCGAGTTAAGCATAGAGTATCACGACAAACCGAGTTAATATCTCTGGTTCATCAACCACTCAGACTCTAACAAATTCCAGACCGTATCTCCCCCTGTCCAGGGCTTGGCGCCATGGGTGGCAGTGCAGTGCACCTTTTATTCGTCTTATCTCCCAGAAGTGGTCCCCCGAGGCTGGGAAATAGGAAAGTCCCCCGCAATTGAAGGGCTCTCGGACGGATCCTTGGCCCAGGTAGTATACTAGTTCCCGTCCCCGTGGTGAGAAGGGGGCAGTGCTTCTGTCTTTCTTACCCTTTTCCTCTCACCATCCGTCTCAATCTCACGATTTTTCTCTCCTTTGTTCCTTTTCCCGCTCTTTTGCATTCTTCGAGTGCGCTGTTTTGCAAGTTGCGTGTCCAGGCAGATCGTTGGCTCGTGATACCGTGATACCCGTTAAAGCGAACAAGTGGCCCTTTAAAGCAAACGACATTCGGAGGTGGACTGTTTGTTTGCTCAGCCTCGTTGCCGAGTACGAACGACATTTATTTTGAGTTACTTGCCGTACGAAGGAGAGAGCGAATTATCCGGGACTCTATTTTTGAAACGAGACGAGAGGGGGGATCTTTATACGAAACGCACCTTCGACAGCAACGACGATCCGGAGGAATATGGATGGGCGATACACTTGACATTCACTCTCTACGATACCAAAAACCGAAATTTTTTTAGAGACTTTGGACAAGACAGTTTTAAAGCCTTGAAAAATCTGAGTCTGTTTATTGTAGAGGCTTGCACTGCCGCCACATTTTGCCCGTCTCATCGCGACTATTATCCTCCGTCTCACTTAACCTCACCTCACTTCGCAAAATCTCTCAACGATGGACTCTTCAAATCCTCGGCATGGAAACCATCCATCAGACTCGATACCAGACGCCGCATACCCCAACGATTCTCCCTACCGACCCGGCGATACCTCACCGCAAGTCATAATTCCTCCTCCCGGCGCATCAACATCCTCACATTCTCTCCACCATCAACCTCAATCACCACAGCCTTACTCACCAACACCGCCCACACATTTTGGCGCCAGTGTACCCGCGTACTCCAGTCCAACACAATCACCATGGTCCCCCGACATTCCTCAAAGTCCCCCTCCACCATACGATCCCTCCCGTCCGCCAGCGATATACTCACCTCTCGAGGCCCCATCGCCGATTTCCCCACCACCTCACTATCCTCCGTCGACGCCATGGCCGTATCCCCAAGGTAACAACTCGGGATCAAGTATCAATGGCGGTAGCGCGTACAAAATGGGTCCAGTTGCAACGGCGAGGGCGCGACGGAAGCGCAAGTTGCAGATATGTGCGCTTGCGTTGTGCGCCGTGATGTTATTCTTCATAGCGTTGATTATGGGGGTATTGATGGGTGTTGTCAAGGTGCAGTGGAAGGACCGCGATGATGAGGATTAGATATGATACTCTCGAGTCGTTCATTATTCTTCCCTTCTTTTCTTCTTTGTTGATATTGGAACTTGGGTTTTCTTACACTGCAGCGATGGCATGGCGTACGGATTAGGGTTTCTTTCTAAGGTATTCAGGAGTTTTCTTATATAAACAATGGGTGATGGATTGGTCAATACAATAGACTTTAACGGTTGTCGCGATATTGATGCTTGCCAAGGGTGTGATGTTGCCGTTGATGGTTGAATGAAAGTTGTCGTCCTGTAGTCATGATCGTCACCTGAAGATTGGTTCGCACTCAACAGTAACGAGGCTAATTCTCAATGAAGGGTGCAGAGTACATTATCCGGTATCCTGTCTAGACATTCAAGCCTTGAAGCAACGCAATACATACATACCATGAGCATTTCTTTCATTTAGAACTTCGGTCTCAATCACCTTTGTCGGAGTGATCACTTACCCTATAGGGAGCGGTTAGTAGAGTGAGAACCTTGATAGGACACTACGTACAGGGCTGAATCTACTTGTACATCCAGCAACGAGAATTGACCGTATATTCTCGGTCATTCCAGAGACCCAAGAATCTAGCTTTGCCATCCGTTTGTTAATGGTCACTATAATAGAAACCCACGTGCCGAGGCGTCAATCTTCAGCCTCCCACCATCCACATCTCACACCGACACACACATTGCGATAAATGACCACCTCCCCGACGGGAATGATCCAAGCCAAGAGAGACCTGGCGAGCTGTTGGCCCAAAATATCGAATTCATATGATGTTGGTGGACTTAGCAGAGATAGCCTTTCGCGGCGTTTGCTTGATTACCGTAGCGGCATGCTCACTTGGCACATGATGAGTGTTGGTGGGTGAAGGATTGGATGGGAATTAATCCGTGCCAACAGACCCGAACTCCAGAACGGGAGTGGGAGCGGGAAGCAGATCCAATACAACAGGGGAGGAGGAGGGAAATCAACCCGATTTGACCAGAGGTGGCTTTTCTCATCTCTAGAACTCTAACCAACTACGACGTAGTAATGGTTGATAATTGGAGGTTTTGGTGGAATTGGCTTTTACTGTAATTGACTTTGAGTTCCGTCACTTGATCAACTACCAGCCGCAAGTGGGAATACCGTTGGGTCTGGACTATCATTTTCCAGGCCATGGATGAGGCTACAACTCTGGATAGACGCCAAAAAGCTTGATATACCGCCATCAACCGCTGTATTGGGTAGACCGAGGTCCTAATTCAGGATGAACATTTCCGTGCCGAGCACCGCTTACATGGCGTGGCTCTGTTGGCCGAGGTCAAAGTTATCTCTTGTCTCCTCCGCCAAAGGGCGAAAACAACAAGCAAAAAGACACGAAGCAAGTACATAGAGATGAGACGATGGTCCCATCTAATTTTTTCTTCTTGGCCCACTACGCGCGTCTTACGCTCTTTGACCCTGCGTTGCGCCCTGAACTGAGTTTTGACGTGTCGTTGCGTTTTGTTCTGGGTCCCATGAGGAAAAAGCAGTCTGAGCCCAAAGCCCAAGCTCAAGCCCCAAACAGGGCTGAGAAAGCTGCGGGTGGCTAAGGTAGTTTACAACGTCACTCGATTCGATAGATCCGCAGGGTCCAGAGGGGGGCGTTGATACTATTTCTGGCATGCATCTATGATGAGGGAGCTTCAGCGGAGAGAGGAGGCAACAAAGACTGCACGCACAACTCATGATTCAGCCCCATTGATCTTCTTGAAACACAACCGGCAGGGCAAATGTCAGCAATTAACAAAGCTAGCAATAGCAATCAAGCTGAGCGAGCGCAGACCGCGGTTGACGTTACTCTGCAGCGCTCAGCGTGCAGTACAGCGCATCATGGATATGTCGAGCTACTTTAGCCGGTGCAGGTACAGAGATTCGTTCCAAGGATGTCCCTGGTTCGCATTGCCGAGCTGTATGTATGGATGACACCAAGATGGAGGATCTGTATGTATGAATCCGACGTGCATCTGGCTATCGATGCATTGCCAATACATAGATGCAAGATGCAAGCCCGTGAAAATTTTCAGAGCAAGGGCAGCAAAAAGCATCTTGGACGCATGCGTACAGTAGTAGCATGAATGGATCTTGTTTAAAATTTCCCAATATTTCATGCTTCTTTACTTTTTCCTTGCGGCCTCGGTGATCTCCTTTCTATTGGGTTCTAAGATATAAGCGCATTTGGCGATGATTCTGTGCAGTAGCGTGAGACGACGTGTATGTAGGGCAAAGTGAGGCAAAGGGCTAGACTAAAGTACCTGACGTACATACATACTATAGACAAGTGTCGTGCGTATATGAAACGACGGACATGACAAGATCCAGGGGAAACGGGAGATCAGACCTACTGCACAAGCCAGGATTGAATGAAAGATTTGGCCATTCACAATCAAGTCAGTTGACTTGCTAAGGCAGACTAAAGCAGAGCATTCATGACGTCGGTCCCAAAGCACTGGGTCTCCCGAATTGTTTCCTCTTGTAAAATGCACGTGGCAGTTCTGTGCTTGATCGACGGGCCGGCCTCAGCCCAGCGGGCAACTTTCACTGTTCAACGTCTCATAATCTCATTCTTCTGCAGTAAACGTCACGGCCACAGCAATGCCAATGAAAACATGTGTCCACTGTTATCATTGTCGACATCATCATCTCCATTTGCAAGTCATGATTTGCATTACTCGAAACGACCCCGACGGTGACATCAGTGCATGACATCCATAGTCCCGGCAGTCAAGCCCAGGCCAAGCCACCCCTCAGCAAGGATCACCTTCGACTCCGAGCCCAACGCCAGCCTCTCCCGTCCTCCTAGTCCTAGTGAATCGGATATCCTCACTCAAGGGAATCAGTGACGTTGCTGAAGTGGCTTTACTCTCGACTTTCAGACCAGATCCCGTTACGTTGCTCAACTCCCAAATGCGGCCGCTCATCGATCGAGTGCCTTCTTGGTCCCGGTTCCAAGGTTCAGTCTCTGTCACCAAGTGGAGAGAAGCGGAGACTGGAGCATTTTGTACAGGCAAGCAGAAGCTCCTGCTCACCAATGATTCCTCCCGCGGCGCAACAAGCTGGTGCCCCGTCCCCTGCGCCGAAGCCCCTACGCCGCCCTGGGCTTCTCCAATCCACGCCCCAAGCTGCCCGCTGTCATCCTTTCCTGTCTCCACCTCAATCCTCCGTTGTCCCCGCTGTCGTCCGCTGCAGCTGCAACTGCAACTCCAGGGCTGTCGGACCGCCCAGGCATCCGCTAAATCGTCTCTTCCGCTAGCGTTCCCCGAGCTCCAACCGCAAGGGACCAATCGCCTGCCATGTTTAACCATGGCGCTGGGAGCCCTCCCAAGCTACTGGAGAAGGAGCTCCAAACTCATGGGAAGAAGGACACGGAGGCAAAGAGCAACTTGTGGCATTATCCCCATGCAAGAATGGCTTTACAATCAAGGCTGCATCCTCCTTGAGTCGATTGCGTAGCGCTATCCTCACTCCTGCATCCGGCAATCTCAGTCTATATCAAACTACCAGTGGTGTTGACGTCGTTACTGCATTGACATCAACGCTCGTTGGATCCGAGACATCCAGGAACGTTGAGCGGTTGGTATCCGTACCGTACAGTAGGGAGTGGGCACTGGACCTACGGCTGGGTCTCATAGTCCCGTTAGATGCCGTACCCTTGCACGAAAGCTCCGGGACCTGGAGCTCCATCCGCGTGTCCATCCCTAGATCCCCAGCACTGCCTGGTCTGGCTCACAAGCCTCACAGTTGACTCTGTTCTGTCATGCTGCTTGGTTTGGGTCATCGCCTTCGTCTCCAGCAAGTGCAATGCGAATTTTCAGGGACCAGGAAGCTTGTAAGAGTCGTCTGAACTAAGCTAAATCAGCTGTCAACCAACCATATTCTCTACCTGGCTTTTCCTGAAAAGCCCCTCCGTATCCTAGCCAGAGATCCTCGTTTCGGTTCGTTTTTTAATGACCGTGCTTTTTCGCTATTATTCTTCTCCTGTCCGTGTACCTGATTGCCATCTACTGGCAACTAGCAATACTGGATGATAACTGGTTGTTGACAGTCAATCGCTGGCAATGCCCTTGCGGCGCTGAAATTCCCCGACTCTTTTGCCTCCAGACCCATTCTCTTACTCAGTCTATCTGAATTCACTACTGGCTTCGTCGTTCTCCTTCTGTCCACTCGCTTTCATATGTCGTGTCGTGAATCACAAGCCTATCCCTGTACCCGGCTACCACAGTCTGCCGATGGTACGGTACGGTAAATTGATCCATTAAGCTTCTCTTTCTTTACTCCCTACTGCTACTCTCTTTATTGACGGATGCTTTCCCCCCTCCACCTTGGCATCTTGTTTATAAAAGTGCCCCCTGGCTGTGTTTTGCTTTTGACTTGTTCCCTCCGAATTTTCATTGTCATTGCTTACATATTGCTGCTGTCATAACTATTGCACTCTCTTTTCTCATTTTCAGGTCTCAGCCGCATTACATCCCTGTCATCACTGTGCTATAAGTGGTTTCGTTGTCTTGACTGCGAGGGTTTAAAAGTTGTCATCCAGCTTCCTCCATCTTCGTACAGTGGCTGAATATAACAACGTCAACCCCCAATAGACAAACACGCAAGCACGCAAGACAAGCAAACAGACAAACAGCAGACAGATACCTTAGCACCACCATCATCATTCTCGGATCGGGTGATAACGTCTTGAGGGTCGCCTTGGATTCGTCCAAACTTCAGTCCAGCCGAGTCCAGCCCGATCCAGCCTGGCCCCGGACCTTGAAGATCTTGCTCTCGGTTCACGCCAGTTCTAGAACGCCAAACCAACTTGACAACCATTACGCACCAGCACCACCCTTTTTTAGCATTCTAATTCTTGGGGTGTCCGGGCTTTAATCGGCCAAAACAAAATCACCATCTTTCCCCGGCCATTCTCCCCCCTCATCACGTACAAATCTGCCGGTCTAAACAAAAAAGAGGCGTCGCCCACTCAACGATCCTACTCTAGGTGGCTTCATTATCGTGTTTACCTTGCGCGCTCTCCGCTTCCCCAAGGAAAAATCTCGAGCTAGCCGCCACGGGCGCATCCCAAACTCCCGGTCCTGGGTCCAAACGAGGAAACTCAATTTCAGGCATCTCGAATCCTGGACATCTTTCTTTGGTTCTAGTCTGACTGGCTGACTGACTCTCCCCTCTCTGGCGGGCTTTTCTCCTCCCTCCTCCCCGGGCTCAGTTTTCCACCCTTCTTTTCGAGCTTGACTCGAGATATTGATCTGTCAGTGTCGCCTCCCGGCGTGTGCTGTGCTGGTTTCTTTCGGTGTCGCAATCCTCAATTGGACCCATCAGCGATCGATTGAGGCCTTGAAACCCCAAAAACATACATAACCGCAACCGGCACGAGCAGTCTCGACTTTGTGCCTCATTCCTCACCACGATAGTTCACTCACCTGTCTCTCACTTATCGCCAATCGACCGACCGACATTCGGGCTCATTAGTGCCTGATTTTTCCCTCGCTCAAACCGCGCTTCTGTTGACGTCCAATTTAACCATCGCCAACTGGAAAACGATTTTTCTCTATCATCAGATTGACATACAACATCTGAGGGGTCTTTATTATTGCCGTCGCTCGCCTTGCTTCGGCACACACTCGCTCATCACAATTTCTCTGTTTTCATCGCCATCATGCCACGACATTATCATTATCAGCCTAGGTACTGCCCATTCATCCGCAACATTTGATGGAGTTTGATGCTAACTTTCTTTTCAGTCGCGAACTCCATGTGGTAGTACTGGGAGCAGGTTCGTCAACACCCAACCTTGGCGCAGTCTTTCTTACTTCGTCTCTTACTTCTCTATGTGCGCGCTTGGCTGACTCGCTTGTCTATTGTTAGGCGGCGTGGGTAAAAGTTGTTTAACTGGTGAGTTGTCCTTGTCCCCTCGTCCCTCGTCCCTCGTCCCATGTTCTACATGCTGCGCCTGCGTCCCACCGTTGCATCCGCAATCCTACTACGCTTCCCTGTCTTCCCCTTTGCAGCACAAGGCTCATGCGAGAACAGCCCAGTTCGTTCACAACGAGTGGATCGAGAGCTATGATCCCACCATCGAAGATTCTTATCGCACACAGCTCCAGGTTGATGTAAGTATTGCCCATGGCGCCAATGCCGCTACTCGACCCCCTCTGACTGACTCGTTCGTCTCAGGGACGCCAAGTTGTTCTCGAAATGTGAGTATGCACCTTGATTTCCACCTTTAATCCCATTTTGGAGAAGAGCTGTGACTGACTCAGCCTTTAGCCTTGACACTGCGGGGACCGAGCAGTTCGGTAGGTCCTTTATCGCCCAGCAACCTTTACAACATGACCCTCATACTGATAATGGTCCAGTCGCTATGAGAGATCTGTACATGAAAACCGGCCAAGGTTTCCTCCTTGTATTCAGCATCACGTCGTCCTCGTCTCTAAGCGAACTTGCCGGTTTGCGCGAAGAGATTATCCGGATAAAGGATGATGAGAATGTACCGATCGTCATTGTTGGTAACAAAGCCGATCTGGAAGAGAATCGCGCTGTCCCCCGAGCCAAGGGCTTCTCCATCTCACAGCGATGGGGTGCACCCTACTACGAAGCTAGCGCTAGGACGAGGAGTGAGTTCGCCCGTCCGCCCGTGGCTTGTATGCCTGGGCATTCGCCGCATCCGGACTAATAGATTACAGCCAACGTCGATGAGGTCTTTATCGACCTTTGCAGACAAATGTTGCGCAAGGAGGACGAACAAAACGCGAACACGGACGCTAATGACGACTACAAGTATGACCATGGCCGAAGTTCGCACAGACGTCAACGTCGCCGCCGAAAGAAGGATTCACCACGATGTGCGATCCTGTAAACCTGACGAACTACCAATTCCAAGTCGATGACCACTGGATGGCATCCACGCATTGGAATTCTTCACTTCTTGCTCCAACTTTTTAGGGTCGGCATTTTTTTTTAACACTTCTCACACTACCTCCAGCATGTTTCACGGATTACGGCCAGTTAAAAGAAACCAACCACAAAGATGTATGGATTTTCGGACGAAAACACATAAAAAAGACCTCGCGGTCTCATACGAAACGAAACGATGTTTGACGGAGCGAATGGCCGAGAGATGCGCGGCAGAATCGAATCGCATTCTGAAACGAAACCGAGGCGAATAGACGGCATGACGCATCGCATCGCATAGCATGCTTAAATCAAGCGACGGGTGTTTAGGATCGACAACAGCCCATATTGTATGTGCACATTACGGCGTCGGTGGCGTTGGATACTCGACCTGGGATACAAGGTCTGCATATGTTTGTTATTTTCTTGGGTTGGCATGAGCATTTTTTTTATTCTCCACGATTATGGTGAGACAAGCAAGAGATGGATCCAGTGAAGGGAGATCGGATGGGAAGCTCTGCATTGAGACGAATGCTGGAATGGGCGACGATGGTGGTGTTCATCAGCTTCTATCGTCATGATATTGATGACTTCTCAGTTCTTACAAAGACAAACAAACAAACTCATGCATCACAATCTTTCGTTCAAGGGGCTTTATTCGACATGGTGGTATTGTTATAGAGGCATGCCGTCATGCCTCGCAGACTGTCTCCAAATCTCTTGAGTGTTGCTAACACATGGGCTCATCTCTATCTATCTCAGTTTGCATTTGCCAACACAATCCAGCATACTACAGCAGGCGCATTCGTAAACCACTCAAGACGTCGTCGTTGCTTCTACAAGGACCATATGAAGGTTCATGAGTTGCATGTTCCCGTTTGCTTGTTACTCTCCAACAGATTGGCATATAAACCTCACTCGATCTGATTCTCTCACACAAATTTGTCATCACGTAATGCTCAAAGTTCATTCGTTTTTGTCATCATATCGTTGACTCGTTATCCATGTTCGTTACAATGCCTTTGCCTTTCTCTCCATATGTATCGAAGGGCCTCAACTGCTGCTTCTCGGTTCTCGTATCTTCATCCCGCTCTGAGTTCATGTCGACTCGTGTATATCCAGGCCCCAAACCAAGGAGCATGTCCAAAGGAGACGTTTCTAATCCCCGTGCGAGATTTCTCACCAATTTTCCACCAAAGTGATCCCAAAAGGTCATCGCCTGGTCTATCGCTCACTTGCGTCGCAGCATGCTCCAAATGTCAGTAAAGACACCAAACCATCCCTTGACCCTCTCAGCAGCATTCAATAGCAAGATGAAGCGTTTAATAAACGCATCAGCATTGTCAAAATCCTCGCCATAACACTCCCACACAGCACGACCCTGACCATTGTTCTCGTGCTCCTGGACCTTCATGAGCTCATCCTCGTCCTCAACGCCCGCGACTCCAGTGGACTTGAGCTTGGGACCGACACAGAGAGCGCGACCGGCAATTTCTTCATCGGAAATGAGACGAGTGGCAGCGTCGACGACGTCCTCGATCATTGCGCCGCCTGCTGTGCCTGAGAGGAAGGCTACTTCAACTGGAAGCTTGAGCATGTTGGACTTTGCGACGTAGTACGGAGTGATCATGTTGACACGGACGCCGCTCCTGAACGATGTGGCACGAAGAGTGCGAAAGAGGCCGAGGATGGCATGTTTGCTCATCGTGTACATAGTCTGAGTCGGGAAAGGGCACAGAGACGCGAGTGAGCCGACGAGAAGAAGACAGCGGTCACGGGGCGAGGATCCATTCTGAGGGAGCCAGTACAGGGCGAGATGAGTGGTGTATGCAGCGCCTGTGATGTTGACGTCGAATTGTTTCGTGTTGGGCTTGGGAAGACGGCCATTTTTGAGGACAGGTTCCTCAAACTGGATAGAAACGTCTGGGAGAATGATGCCCGCGTTGGGAACGACAATATCGATGCCCCCGTGGGGACTAACATGGACAGCAGTCTCAAACAGACTGACCTGAGACTCCCAATCCGTGACGTCGCAGTGTTGAAAGGCAAAAGCCGAGTCTGGATACTGACCAGTGAGTGAAGCTACGAGCTCCTCACCCGCTGCATCGGCAACATCGCCAATGATGATGTTTGCGCCATGAGCAGCCCACTCGCGAACCATGAAAGAGCCGAGACCGTTGGCACCGCCGGTGATGAGAATTGTCTTACCCTCGAGAGTTGAAGGATCGTAGGGCTTACTCACGTCGACGGGCGGTGACTGGCCGATGAGGCCCTTGATATCTCTGTCGCCCATTTTGGAGTGTTGCATTCGCCGACCAGATACCGCGATGGTGTATATGATACGACGAACTGTCGACCTGATCTCTCGGCAGATAGAGTTGTAGCGGTAGCAGTAGATGGATAGACGGGCGAAGTAAGCTCAGAGAATTTGCCAACCACGGATTGATTCTGCTGACCTGTCAACGCAAACGCAGACACAGACGCATTAGCTTCAGCTCTCAGCCCAAAGATAGTTTTAGCCAAAAATATCTCCAAAGTGGAGTCTGAACCCTCTTTTTGCAGGGTCCAGCGACGCAATCTCACCTCAAAGACCCGATAAATTAGCTTTAGCGGGTCGCTATCTGCCGTCTCGACCTGGTTATATCCACTCCAAACGGTGTTGGCGATGGTCTTGAGAGCACAGTTCCAAGATGGAGGGTTGAAGAGGTGCAAGTTGCGGTTCGAAAGATAAACAGAAAAGTTGTTGAGGCAAATAAAAACCCTCGTTCGCGGTGAATCCCCGCAACCTGCATTCACTGCTGTAACGCTATGTTGGTGACAGTGACCGTGGCTGGCAGGCCACTGCATATATGATACAGAGCCCATTTTGAAACTATAAAGCTCGAGCCTGCCCAGAGCTTTTCAAGAGGCTTGTTTCTGTTCTGTTGGATAATCTTCCATCCTCTGTGGGGTGTTCTGAACTTGTTCTGAGGTTGTCGGAACACAGCTTCCAACGATTTCTCAAGACAATGATAACTAATTGCATCCCACAACAAACAACAACCCAATCAAGGTCAGCATTATTTTCCTCCGTGGGCAACGCAGAGATTTCCAGGAAACTAGATACCCCAGCGAGGCATGGCAATTCATATGCCAACCAGGCTTGCCTATTCCTTTGTCTTCAACGCTCACATATAGCCTCGATGCTGAGTCCACGTATTCCCAACATCATTCAACCTTGTGACCAGTCCGCAAGGGTGTCCATATTACCATGATTCACTGGGAATACATCACTGTCCAAGGAGGCTGCAAAGCATATGCAGTAATCGACTGTGCCGATAGCTTTGCCCGTTCTGATGCTATTCACCTAACCAAATATCCGACATGTCTGTCATGTCAGAAAATAGGCAGAGTACTGTATGTCAGGCGACCGAAGATCCTAAACAAGACGCTGCAAAGTTATGTCCGTCATCATATATCAAATCCCACGGATAACAGAGTAGATCATCGTCAAGATTCCTCGATATGGGCGGGTGGACTTCGGAGGGTGTGGTTGTCATCGCCTAGCTCAGGAACCCCAATCTGCACGTCTGCATGACTGCTCGAAAGTGATACTGGAGCTGATTGCCTCAGACGCAATGACTTTCAGCCGCCCTTGTCTAAAGCCACCGGAATTTCCAAGCCATTTTGTCCTCTCCCTATGGCCACCCAAATCATGGAGAAATGAGAATTCAGTGTTGGGGCTTCTGGTCTTCGCTGACATCATCTGCTATTAAACGAACAAGGCGGGAGGACCGGGTAGCAAAAGTCAAGGACAAGGTCAAGGACAAGGACAAGGGACCTCCGCTCATCAGGTCTGTTTGAACTTTGAAGAAGCATCACGGCTAAAAGAGATTCTCTTTTGCTTTTGGAATATTCGAAATAGTTGTGCAGTACCAGGGTCGTCCATCGCGTCATCAAGAGTGGTTGTCTCAGTACCTTGAAATTGGGCAAGGGTTTGATCCACTCAACGGCTTACACAACGGCCGTCTAGAGAAGGGAGAAGAAGTTTCGGATGCGTCACATGAGGAGAAAAAGCTAGGGGATGCCGTCGATCATTTCGTCTAGAATTATCAGAGGCCGAAGTTGTCTCAAGGGAATCTAAGGCACGACTCCCGTTAGCAGTATCCCCACCCTGCGCTGGTACATAGTGAAATGCCTGTTCCGGTCGCCTACTGTTTGTTGGTGGTAAGGTTAGCCCAAGGACATGCGCTCGTCATCGATTGAAGCAAGTTGCAAAACTGGGTGAGACCATTATTCCTTGCCGAAGTGGTAGACACGGCCTGAGCAGATCTTAGATAATCGGGATTTTTCCGGTGCTCACACCGGACGTCTGGCCCAGGGCCCAGTGATGCCGGGGATGTGACGGGCTCTAGAGGCACAGCATCCGGTGTCCAACAGGCTGGGATGCCGGGGCCCGTTTTCACTGGGGACCATGTCCCCTGACGCTCATGCCTCGGTGACTTCACTCGTAGGCCGCGGCGTCAAAGCCGCACTGGACTGATGGCGTTGGCGTTAGCTGCCACGCCAGGGGATTCCTGCAAAACCGGGCATGCATGACAGGGGGGCAGTCAACGCTTAAGGACGATCAAGGTCAATCAATTGGGAACAATACCAACGATAATGAACTCGAGGAGTACCGTTTGTGCAGCAGTAAACTCCATGCTGTGAGACGAGACGAGACGATTCTCGTTCAAAGTACGGACTGGGGCTTGCGATAAGTGTTTGCCGCGATGAGAACGTGAAACTGAAAACCAAGGCCTTCTTGTCGTGCCTGAGAATGGTGCGTTCAGCCGCAATCCGCAATTCACGTGGTGCCGTTAGACCACATGTTGGTCTCTTGCATGGGGAGTATTCAACAAATCGTTCAAAAGCGATCGTCTAGACTTGCGCGATTGTACCTAACTGAGATGTGATGGCGCCCTAAACAAGCGAAGGCAGACAGTTTGTGGAGAGATCAGCGTACCGTAGGTAGACTGGGCGTTTAGCTCATTAGCGGTTTTGCAACGGGTTGTTTGCTACACCACAGCCTTGTGAAATTATGCATTAAAAATCAGTCTCTGCACGTTGTCCTCGAGCCGCCGAGCGTTGGTCTTATTGGTCAATAGTTGACCAAAGCGCTCACTCACCTTGTCAAACTGAGTTGCTGTACCTCAACAAACCAAGCAAGTCTTCCAGACCGTCATATCTTCCACTGCGTCCCAGTAAGACGCTTGAAAACACAACCACGAGGTCTCGTCACACACACCTCTGGTCGAGCCAATGAGGTATTAGGCGTAGGGGTGTGGAAGTTTCTGCTGGTCAAACTCTTCTGGAGGCATGGGTTGGCTCAAGTCCAATCGGGATTGAGCATTGACGACCTAAATCGGTTTGAAGGACGATGCAACCCAGGATTAGTTGCCCGGCAGTACGGAACACCAAACTTCAAGTTCCGAGCAATGTAACTTCTTTGTGCTGAGGTTGTTTGCGAGATTGTTTGCGGATGACCTCAGACCGATGGTCTTCAGAAGCGCAATAGCTTCATCGCAGTCGAAGGCGACACCTTGCCCTTCTCGCCAAACTGTTTTTTCCCTGAATACTATTCTGTTTGGCCCGACTTATCAAAGACTGGTGCGAGCAACAGTGTTGTTACTTGCAAAATGGAGACGATTTGCGGGCGGCTATGGAGCCTAGTGTTCCCTGGCCTGCGTATCGAGCGCGAACAATGAGTAAGGCTGTTGGATCACTATCGCTGACTTCCAATATCTTGCCATTGGCCAACTCAAAAGTTCATATTGGGCGTAAGCGCACCTAATTTATCACTGTTAATAACCTTGAAATGATGGCATGTTCGAATGGAGGTGCTTCATGCCAAATTGGTGTTGAGGGGAGCATCTGGTAAAGGGTCAAGGATGACGCTGAATTGACGGGACCTCGCGTCTCCTTGCCCCGCCAAGTAGCACGTCCCACACAGTAACCATGAAGAGGGCCTTTTCATCGCTCCCCTCGCTCATGTTATCTTGCTGCTGGGTTGGAATGGTCCAAGGGAAGAATGTATTTGTTTGGTATTAGAGATTAAACATGGTATGGGTTCAGTTCGAAGTAATGGCAAAAAATAAACTGATCTAATCGATGATTGTTGTTCAAGCGGTTGTGGTGCTTCAGGTAAATAGTTTTCCAGTTGTCTCTGAAGCCCGTTGACTCCCTAATGCTACTGCGGGTGTGCTTCCGGTGCATCTTAGGGGGTCGGAGGGAAAGATGGAGAGGAAGATGGCATGCTGGCGGGCAAGGGAGAAGGGGAGGGTAGGCCTTGAAAGACAGCAGCCGTAACTTTCGTACTTACAGTTCCAATCCCTGTGACTTCATTATTGACCTCGAGCAAGGCTGTATCCGATTGGGTTCTGCGGCTCAAGTGGGCAAGCTGCTTACGGAACCCATTCGGCATTCGACGTGACGTGAAGCTATACGCAGCCAAGAGACCTGACTGCATTGCTAATGGACTCGAGGCTACCGGCAGAATATTGGTGAGAGAGGAGCTGTCTCTAGGCCGCCGTGTCGATCATATGTGGCTGATTTCGTGCAGTACAGGCTCGAAAGGGATGAAACACCACTGGGACAGCAAGGATATTGGAAGATTGAGGCCAAGCCGCAGGTATCGTCAGATGCGGGAGCTTGGTCGCAGATTAAGCCATGGCCCACCCGTAGGCTTCCTGGCCTATTTGTCGAGAAACCCTTCCGTCTCCCATTTTCTGATATGGTGGACTAGCGGAATCTGTTCTGTAGTGCGAGAAGCCGTGTAGCTGTTACGGTTTCGCTTCACTTCGTTATCAAAGGACGACCTTCACTAGCGTGCATCGCAGACTAATTCCCCATCCTGTGTGTCCGCGGCGGTGGGCCAGTTGCTTGGGCCTGCGGATGCAAGCGGGCCGTTCGATCGATCCGAAGCCCAATGATCTGGAAAATAAGGTAGTCTTGGATCCATGTGTATGCGGGTGAGAGATTGAGAGCGTTGTCTTGCTTGAGCTTGGTTCTGTCCCCTTTGCTCTATCTCTCCTGTGCTTGGTAGATTTCGACTGGCAAGGCATGCCTGCCCGAGTATTCTACACACCAAAAGCAAAACTTGCAGACATTCATGACCCGGCATGAAAAACCACCAGATCGACCGAGTCACACCAGCTAAGTGCTCTCACTTTGCACAACCACATACCCATACGTACCCCGAACCCCGGAAGGACGAGAGTCCGAGGGTTGTCGTTGCTTTGTCTTGGATATTCGGGCTGGTCTGCGTGGTAAACATGTTAGCAGTCTTCAGCGACACCACCACGATGATGGTGAGTTATGCACGGAATACTACCCTTTTCATCTAGAGCGCACTCGTCTGCAGACACCAACACAACGAGGAGATCAGGAAAAAAGGCACCAAGCGACAAGGCAGCTCGTTTGATTGACAGGGTCAGGGGAAAGGTAGGGAGGGAGTTTTGTTACCCCTGTCTCCAGATGCATGGCTGGCTCACCGGTTGTGCACCCCTTCCGCCTACGGCCACAGCCCCGGGTGGTCTAGCATACCTAGATGGAAGCTTGACAGGACATGTTGGAGAATTGAATGCTCTCGATGTGGTAGGGAGGGCATCACCTGGAAAATGGGGGGGGGGTAGACGTGGCTCCTGTCGCGGGGGACAACACGCCCCCAGAGGATAGGATGGGCACGTAGAGGGCCTTTGAATAGCTCAACGGGCCGACATATCGGTCCTGAGGCTTCGGTCGGAGCTGTTAAGTTTCAAATCATCAGATGTCCTCGTAGCAAGCAGTGATCCCTCCTTGTTCTCTTCCACACGACAACGCAGCATGTTGTGCCGGCGTTTCCTCGCTATTAGACTCTCGGCAACAATCAGCTTGCGTGCAGCCTGGTTGAGGTGCAGATTAACTGGGCAACCTTTAACCATTTTCAGTCGCAGTCGCAGGTAGTGTTGCTGTGGCTGCTTCGACGAACCCGCGGATGTAACCAAAGTAAACAAAGCGTGAGCTCGAGCGCAGCTTGTGCGATGGCGATAATGACGACAATTGCGATGATGACAGCCGTGTTTGTTTGTAATTTTTGCCGGCAAGGGTTGAAATAAAGTCTGGGTTTGCGCCTGGACCCTTGAGTTTCAGGCTGAGGCGCAGGCGCGAGCGTACCCGTAATAGGCCTGTGCAAAGAGCACGCCGCACCTCGGTAAAAGGACAACATTGCCTAGCAATGTCTAATCAACACGATCATGTTCTTGTTGCTGTGGAGGTTGGAGTCTTGTCACAACTCAAGAGTTCTTGCAACATCCCCTTGCCAGGAAGGGAGGAAGCTGCAGCTTGGTAATTATTTCTGCAGATGAGCGAGTGTGAGCCGCTGATCATGGCAAGAGCCAAGATCCTTGCCCCTCCTTCCTCGACAACACGTCCAGACTCACCAATGAAAGCCTGTTGCTTCTTGCCTTCTGTCACTTCAGCAAGGAAGCGCAAGGGACTTGGTAGTTTGGCACGCGGTTGACGAAAACACATGGCCCGCTTGAAGAGATCTATAAAATATCCGCAAAAATAGTCTAATGTCTTGATATTTAGTATAAATTATGGTAAAATGTCACGAACCAAAGAACTGATTGGTGCATTGTCGGGTTTCACTTTATGATATACCGGTAGTTAGAATGAAGAGCATAATACCATCTTGAATAAGTTGACCTTGACAACCTGGAAGTCCGTGTTTCTTACGACCGCCCTCATGCTCGGGTAAGGGCCACTACCTAGGTTTGGTTGGCAAACCCCGATCTCAAGCACTGTCTTTGATCTTAGATCTCCCAATTTGATGCTTGACTTGCAGGCTCTCCGTACGTTGTCATTGGATAGTCACATTTATCTGCTTGAGCATTGTAACAGTCACGAGAGACAGGAGAAGCAACTTTAGACTCAAAATGTCACTGTTGTCAGCCTCTTAGACCATACGGAACCCTTCTAACTGCCTACCACAATGTTCCTTATCAGCTCTGCTCGGGCAAATATCACCATTTTGCTTTGTTTACCTGGGTAAGGCATCCCCTTCATTCACAGCATTACATCACCTGCCCCTCGTCTCTAGTTTGTATCTTTTCTCTGGTTCGCCTTTAGCGACCCTGTCCCCCCTCCTCCCCTCCCCCATGTTTAGTCGGCAATTTGCTTCTTTGATGCTGGTTGTTAACTCTTAGCGTCGGCCTCGATCTTTAGCGTCTACCGTTTTCACCCTCCAAAGAAGTCATTCACTCGCGAAGCAGAGCCGAACTGCGCTACTCAAGCAGGGCCCATGATGTACCAACGAGCAAGCGGACTTTCTTTTGTTTTGACTTTGCACCACTCCATGCGATCAAACTCCGATTGGTACGATAGCCTCAAAGCCAAATAAACGACCTTTGACGCCAAAATTGCGTCCGCACCCCACTTGCAACTCGGTTTCCACTCCACCATAAGCCGCGTGCTGTTCTTGCGCTCTGCCCACAATACAATCCCCCCGTCTCGTTTTACCCAAGGTGCTTAAAGTCGTTTAGAAGGCATCGAAGAGTACAAAACACCTACCCAAAAACTCAAGATGAAATCATATGAGATGCAAATAAGTCCTAGACTTGTGTTATGATGTTGGTTTCCCGATCGAGCTGGTTACCTGGTTATGTCGAAGGTTTTTTCAGTGTCACGCCGAAAAAAAAAAAAAGACAGCCTGTCAGACTGCCCTTTATGTTTCAACAAAACCTTCATTGTCCCCTCCCCCTCTTTAGCTATTTAAGAGAGGTTGCCCCATCCCAGCCACCTTCTATATGGCATAAGACGACGGTACTAAGGCTTATGTTATCAACTTCATGTATCTTGCTGGAGCGCTTGGACCCTAAGGCACTGTGGCTAAATTGACGTCTGAACCATCTCAGGCACATCATCAAGTTCTAATCAAGGGTGAAACAAGTACGTTGGATCATAGCATCTCACGGGCTGCATTACTAGCGCATTCTGACATATCTACCAAGATCGTTGATGAAAGCTGTCTCCGCCGCCTCGGCCCAATCCTAGGGTCTACAGGTGCTTTTCAAAGGACTTGGCTTCTCTGGAGCCAGGAGCATTGATCAACAATAGCGTCCTCGAGCCCAACGGGAGCCCTTGAAAGCCACTTTATTTGGTAGTCTTATCCCAGCAGACGCAACCATTCCTCTTTGGTACAAGCTCTCCTGAGCCCCTTGATCCCCGGTACTGACTCCCCGGGGACGGTATTCGCTAGCAACAAGCCGCGTCCACCGAACACAGGCCCAGGAACAACAAGACGGACCCAATTTACTCCAGCGATCCAAGAACTTGGAAGCAACCCAAGATACGAAATCGATCCGCAGAGCCTGGACCAAGACCAGACTAAGAGAGCTGAGAGTAAATACCGGGACGTGCGAGCGACCTCGTCTTGAGCCTTGAGCTTTTACCTTACCTTACCTTACCTTACCTTACATTACCTACCTTACCTCACGCCCGCGCCGCACTGGCGATACCCATCCGCGGGCGCTGTTCCCCCTCGCTGTCACCCTCTAAGTTCTCACACATTGAATCTCCAAAAAGTAAGGTAAGGAAACTGAATTAGTTATCACACACTCTTTTCTTCCCCTTCTCCCTCGCCCGCTTTCACCCCATCCATTTCATTTCCCCGTTCCCATTCCCCATTTCCATTCCCATCATCCTCCCTCCACCCACCTTGAAGAGAAGAGCATCCACACACACACTTACAGGCTCTCTCTCTCGCACATGCGCCCAAGGTTGCCTTCCTCTATTCGCTTTTTGGATCCCAGAATAAGTAATTAATGGTATCACGCCTGGTTATTACTACCTGGGTTTAGGGGTATGGCGCCTGTCCCGTCACTTTATTCCTACCCACCAACTCTCGTCTTATCCTATTCACACACTCACTCTCACCCATTCTCCATTCCCGTCTCTCCTCTCACACAAAGCGTTCAACACTCCCTCACTTGATTCAGGCACCAAGGTAGAATCCCCTGTGTTCCCTCTCCCCAGCGCATCTCCGTCACATACCAGCCATTCTGGTCTTCCCGAACACCCATACCTCCCACGCAGCCCCAAATCTACCAAGCATTACCCATTACCCATCCTTCCCACCATCTTCTCACTACAGACACTACCGCTGCCACTACCGTTTCTACCCTACCTTACCTAGCGACGTCCTGCTGCTGGGGTATTGAGAGTTTCTGGCGCCCCCTACATTAACGACAACGGCCCCCTCCCCCCATCCACGGAACATTGCATCTTGCACCACACCTGCTCACTGCGACAAGCTGTCGCACTCTTTTTCACGTCATTTTCATAGCGCATTCTGTCCGTTATCTTGCTAACACCGTATCGCATTTTCAAGGAGCATATCTTTCTATCAACATAACAACTACATTCGCGCTCAATTGCTCACGGCTTGATTATTGACTCGCTCTTCATCGCGAAACCTCGACGCGCAAGTCTTCTGTCGCATCAATCCTCGCCCGTGCGGCCGGCTGACCTGATTGCGCTAAATCACGATTCCTCTCAAATCATTCGCCCTCACTTACTTGTGTTCCGCATCCCCCCAGCATCGACAGTGTAGCTAGTGATTTATTCAACACTTTCTGCGCTTGCGACTGCGACTGCGACCTCGACCGCGATTGTGACCGCGACAACTACGATTGCGATAATCTCCAACTACCGGATCTCCACGATCGTCGCACCCGCTCGCCCCTAGGTCACCTGTTGCCAGCGAATTAAGTCGTGTTCCAACGCATGCAACTCGATAGCGGGCGATGAACGTTGACTGGAGCGCACCACCATCCGACCCAGCAAGGATCGCATCTCCAACTGACAAGCATTCCAATCGCGCAAGTCCCTATCTGCCCTCCACTGCTTCCGCCCTTATATCCGCAGCTTCTGCGATCTCATCTATCACCACAACTTCACCCGCACCCGCTGCGACACTTTCAGCTATGGCTACGCCTGGCTACCTCCCTTCCGCCCATGCCTTTCGGTCCGCCATGGCACCAGCGTCACCATACAATACAAGCACGCGCGAGACCCCTAGATCGGGGACAACTCCGTTCGCGAGCTCTCCCTCTCCCATGGTTCGCGTCTTGATTCGACGCTTGCCACTAAACACCTCAGAGGAGTCGCTGCGCCTTATGGTTGTTTGGTCGCAAGAGCTTGCCGATGTTGAGTTGCTCCGTGTAGACCAATCGGAAGATCCTGGCTTTCGCTCTGCTGTCTTGCGATTTCGAACAATGGCAGGAGCTCAAGAGGCGAAGAATATGCTAGACGGGCGTTCGAACATTTCCAACGATGCCGACATGGCTGTCGAGATTCTCTCCAGCAGCCCCGTCATTTCGCGACGATATCCCGCTGAGACTACTGCCTTCCAGTCCCTCGAAAGCATTTCCCCTCAAACGAACAGCGCATACCCCGGACACGAACTTCCCAACCCAGACACGAGCGCCCATTATCAGAATCTCTTCTCTCCACAATCTCCTATTGGCAACCATCTGACCGAGCACACCAGGATATCAGGAAAGTCCCTTATCGGTAGTGAATCTGTCGAGGATGACGAGACAAGCGATCTCTTAAAGGACCCTGTTGCATACGCAGAAAACGGCGCAACCGCCCAGCGCAGGGCAACCGCCCCCCAGATCCCCGTTAGCAGACTGGCTTCTCTTTCACTCAATACTAACAACATACCCGCACCAAGCCCTTCATCTCTACCCCAATACATGAATGTTATGTCGGCGCAATCTGGGCCGATGTCCCCATTGATCAATTCACCGTACTCGCGACACAACTTTCCTCCAGTCAATCCGGCTGATCAAAACCCGCCCTGCAACACTCTTTACGTAGGCAACCTCCCCATCGACACTTCAGAAGAGGAGCTCAAGGCCCTCTTTTCCAAACAACGGGGCTACAAGCGTCTCTGTTTCCGTACCAAGCAGAATGGACCAATGTGTTTTGTCGAATTCGAGGATATTTCGTTCGCTACCAAGGCGCTCCACGAACTTTATGGACAACTCCTGCACAACAGCGTCAAAGGCGGAATTCGGCTCAGCTTCTCCAAGAACCCCCTCGGCGTGCGATCTGGCCAGGCTCCTGCCCACGCAGCTTCAAGTGCATTGGGCGGGATAAATTCAGTCATGTCCGGCTCGACCAACGGCTTCGCATCTGCAAACAGACCACCTCCTGGTCTTCAAGCCCCTCCAGGCCTCGGTAACGGACGGACTCACTACCATGGACCGGCTGCTCTTAATGCGGGTCACAACAGTGCAGGTTTTGCTAGTATTTCAAATTATAGCTGGAACGCGCCAGCATACAATGGTCACCTTGCCTCCACGTCCTCGCCTGCACCTTTCCCTCCGCCTTACATGATGGGGAGGTAGTGGATACGTTCAGCGATAGGCGATAGAGACTATCGTGCACAATGGAGTCTCGCTTTTTATTCACTTTCCGACGGAGGGCTCATTGGTTTCGGGGTCTTTTACAGTGTTTCGAGCTTGTCCTTTTTTCCCTTCTCATGATTCCCCCTGTCATCACGAGCACTATATCTGTTTGCATCGATTATAAACGGCGTTTTTATTTCCTTTAACTACACACCCTAGCGGGTCTTTTTTCACCACCAGCGTTGCTAAGGGGTTGGTCAAAGCAATGGGATATTCTTGTTCTGGCGCATTCAGTTCAACATCGGCTCAATATACGCCATCGCCAGGGCTGAGTGTCAGCATGAATACGGTCGAGTGGTGTTTGATTTACCTAGACAGCATGATTGGAGTCTCGTGCCGGCCAGGCTCTGGAGCAGCAAAGTCGCTCAACCTCTCGAACTTGGTCAGACGATGGTCATTTATTGTTACTCGCAACTTTCTATCATTGATTCACGGTTTACATCACAGCGAAAAGGGGCAAAAAGAAAAAAGAAAGAAAAAAAAAGAGCGAAAATATGAAATTTGTGCCAGGAAGTTTCCAGGGATGCAACTCAACGCAACGCAAAAACGAATTTCGCATGAAAGAATGGTGTTTCGGAGAAGCACGGGTTATTTGGATTCATTTGTTTCATGTCAACGCTGGGAGTTTTCTGGAACAACACGGGATGGTCTGGGATTGCTGGAGCATGGAAGAAACTGGAGCGGTCGTCCCGCATCACATTTGCATTCAGAAGGGCTGGAGCATAGGAACGGACGGCTACACGAGAACAAAGACTCATCAGCACATGCATACCAAGACATCATCCTCGGGCATTGGAACAAACCGCATCTGCATAATCGGGTGTTGGTTTACTTGGTCCGCCACGACTGAACCAGGCGTTTGATGTTTATTTCGTCTTTTGAGTATGTTATTATTTGTGGCTCGGCTCTATATGGAGGTCTTGTGGGCCTACTACGAGACCAAAGCTGGATGTTTACGTGCTTATCCTGTTATGGTATTTGAAGGTAAATGGATTGGACTGGGATGGAAAGCGATTGGGAAAGCGATATATCTTGTTCTTTTTCTTTTAACATGGTCGGAAAGGCTGCACCTTGGCATGTAAGAAGGCAGCGGGCGTTTCTCTTATACCTTTCTGCATCTTTGAAGTGGTCTGCACCGGTATTACTCAGGTAGGTATGCATTTTGGATCATGGTTATAAATCTCGCACTTGGATAATTGTACTCACTTCTCCATGAAGGAGGGTGAGTTTATGGCATGGAATGGGCACTCCAAACTCTGGCTTTGGCAGATATCATTGGAATCAGTGTCGATAGAGTACATGTACATGCATGGTTGTTTGTTTAAACTCGGCTCTCCCTATGATTGTTTCGTCCCCGTATCTGAGTGAAGCATTTCCATCCTGCCATGTCTTGCATGTCTACCAAGGTACCTTGGCATGCAAAATGTTTGGCCGGAAATGTCTGCCTTGCCTTTGACAAATGCCATCGTCAGGCTGAGAAGGAGCTTGTGTATTCAGGTAGGTCCTATGGTAGGTATACAGATACCAGGGAGCATGAGGTGCCTCCGATCTGTCTCCCTCTCCTTTCCCCTTGCTATCTTAGTGTGGTTGCTCTTACTTAAACTACAAATTATTATCACAGATCTAGACAAAATGGAAGGTCGCGATGTTTCTACGGCAGGCCCATTGCACGATGAGCCATATCAAAGTCTTCTGAGAGCCCGCCTTGATTCTGATCTTGATCTCTTACACATCGTCAACATCAGTTCTTGGTCAAGTTTATCAACTTCATCAACATTCGCTATCACAAACTTGGTCTACATCATCAACAATCATCATCACTCTCCTTTCACTCACTGCATGCCCCCGTTTCACTATCTGAATCTTTTCGTTCATCACTTGTTGTCAATCAACATGATGGAGTCCACGCACGACATTGAACCCAAGGATGCTCCATCCTCGTCGTCAGTGTAAGAGATTATCTTCGAGTATACATTGCAGCCTATGACCAAGCTAACCACGTACATGTATAGGTCGACGCCTGTGCAACCACAGGCTTCTTCCAGTTCATCAGCAGCACATCCTCCACCGAGCCCCAATCCATCGCACGAACAAGCACATCCTCCACCAAGCCCTAGTCCATTGAACGAACAAGCACATCTTCCACCAAGCCCCAGTCCGTTAAACGAACAAGCACAGACTGGCAATGAACAGAGCGAGCCTCAGTCTCAGCCACCAGAGCCCGCAGTTGTGCGTCCAAGACCAGTTGCGCGTCCAATACCAGTTGCTGTGCCACAAATACCACCACGACGACCTTATGTACCACGGCCAATAACCCCTCCTGGACCGATGGCTCTCGTCGATCCCCGTGGAGATCCGCCTGCATACCCGGAAGACGAGTTCCCTTTAGAACCGCAGCCTGGACGCTTTGCTCGCTGCAGCAGCAAAATCTTTGGGTGTCTCTGCAATTAAGGATGTGCTTTGTTTCCAAAACTTCGCTCCATAGATGAGTGGGAGTTACGATGTAAGGGGAATTGGCTAAAGGAAAGATGGCAATGGTCTCTTTGAGCGTCGGATTTTGAGCCGCATTGCTATATCCAATCAAGACTGCAGGTTTTCACTTGCGGAAGCGATACTGGTGTTTTCATGTATTGTAACCTTGATTATCAGCGATTAAATTTCAGTTTCTAGCCAAAAGTCTAGTCAGCTTGGTGTTGAGAATGTCACCCTGGGGAATCATCAAAGGAATATGCATGTCGTCTATGCACACAAAGTCCTAGAGTCTTGATCATGTGAATGTCGGCTAACAAGACCGGTGAGGCGTATCCATCTCGATGAAGCCGGGCATTTATCTAATGGCCATGGCACCTCCACGTACAGCATAACGACATGAATCAAATGCTGACAGAGTGCAGAGCCGGGTAGGGTAGGGTAGTATTCTGTGGCTTAACACCTTGTTTATGCAAGTTTAAGTAGTGGATGTACAATATGTAAATACATTACGTGTTGTAGCCGGCGCTTCGCGCATGAGGGCGTCTCGAGCCGAAGCGCTTGTGCCTGTGCTTGTGCTCGTGTCACGCACCGTTCCTCGCGTCCTCGGGAACCGGTGACGGGCGAGAGTTGCCTCGAGCGCGTTACCGGTATATGCATCTGTCTTCAAAGAGGGTTACACTCCTGTTCATACTCACCCAGCTCCGCGGGCCGACCCCTCGACGGGCGGACGGGACGGGCGCGACGGGACATTGGAGCAAGGGGGGCCATGATGGGATGCAGTGTGACGGGCAGGTTGTCATGTGGGAATAACCGGTAGCAAGGGGGAGGGGGTGATGGACAGGGGGTGGAGATTGGAGGGGATTTCTATGTTGAGATGGATGCATTTGGATGTGATTGATGTGTGGTCTGAGGTTATTGGATGTTTGGGGACGCGGAAGGATCCGGTGTGTTGGGAGGTGCAAGTGGTTGTTCTAAGGTGGTAATTATACGGTTGATTCGATGTCTATTGCTGGAATATTTGTCAATAGAGATGCAATGATGATGATGTTGAGGATGGTCTAGAGGATCCTCATGCAGGTATGATAAACTTGGGTTGACTGTAAGTAGGTGGAGGTAACAGTTATGGAGCTGCTGGAGTTGATTTGCCCAGGGATCGGGCATAGGAACTGCCAATAATCTTACTCGGGGGGGTCCTATGGCTTCTAATGGCTGTTGTATCTGTGTGGATATGGTTGCTGTCACATGTTGTATCGGGAGATAGAGGCTGCAATAGAGTTTTGATGTTGACTCAAGACTGACGCCAACAGTTGCTTGAGGGTTGAAATGCATGTAGTTGAGATATCACATCTTCCATACGTAAGTGTACAAGATAGGAACTTTTGGTCCTTCAACAATCCATCGACCCATCATTCGCCCAGCCCATCGTCATGGTCGCCCATAGATCATGATACACAGGCTGTTGTCCGTCTAGATTCGGCGTAGGCATCATAGAGCTCATTTCAAAGCCCGTCTCCCACGCCGATATGTACGGTTCCATGCTTCTATCAAACATGGGACACCCCTGAGGTCCCAGGCCTTTGGTCGTGAGCATCGGTGCTGTAATCATGGCGACGCGCCGGTCATATTTTGCCTTTACTACTCGTAGAATTACACGGCTTGCTGAGAGTACGTCTACACGCTTAGTCGCAGGCGTTAGAGTTTCAGGTCCCTCGCACATGGTCTCGAGGAAATCGGAGAAGCGCAGTTGTGATCGCGCCCAGGCATGGTCCCAGTCGGGGACATCCGTAATAGGGAACGAAAGCCGCACGGCGAGGATAACGGAGAGGATGAATCTCGTCCAGTCGATGCTGGTGAAGTAGATAAAGCTATCGAGGTTGAGAAGGTGGTCGAATAGAGCGCGTACATTGTGGACGCAGCAGGCGAGACGGGTAGGTGAAGGGTGGACGAAACGAGGTCGTTTTGTATTAAGGCGGTTGAGGTAAAAGATAGCGCCTCCTTGGAGGAAGACGTCAAAGAAGAGATCGGCGAGCTTGACAGGTGCTGTCTAAAGTGAGAAATGCGATGTATATAACGTGCAGCGAGGATAGCTTACCTGAACGAGCAAGATGGGGCACCATTGCCTGTTTCAACTCCTTATGCTGAGCCTCTAATCCCAGCAACATAAGTTGAACCTTCTGTTCCGCCCCAGGATCATTATCACGAATTGAACTATCCGCCGTATTTGTCATATGGGACAACCGGACAAGATAGCTCAGGGCGACGTCGCCGTCAACCTCTGCGTGACGCTGGAGGAGCTCGCAACAACTCGCCGTCCACGACGTCCATAATGGGATGAGGTGATCCATCTTCTTAAACACACAGATGGTACTGTCGCAATTGTAAGTAAGCGCCTAAATTCCGTGGCAATGCGGTTCGAGTAGGACATACTTTGACACAGCATAGTGGTATGCCAGGTATGAACGCAACCTGTCGAGCTGCAAGCTACTCATCTCTCCCGGCATTATGTTGTAAATACTGGGCACTTCCTGGTCGAGTTCGAGATCGCTTACGAGGTCACCAGCCATGCGGTAATACTGAAAGGCTTGCTTATTCCTCGGCCTGAGATGGAAGGGATACCTATAAATATGGTTAACAACACCACTGCCCAGATGGGTTAGGGAAGGACCTTCTTACCATGCGCAGTAGATAAGAATGCCCTGTAGTAGCTCCATGCTTCTCTCGCCTCCAGCAACATACTTGAGACCTAGCACTTTTCGAAACTCTTCATCGTATAGAGCATGCCCCTGCACAGTTCGTGATCCCGATGCAGCAGCAAGGATCGCCAACAGAACAAACGGCCTTGTAGCAGCAAGGGTCGACACCGTCTCTTGAGGTTTGAGAAGGATACAAGGATAGTGGACAAGCATTCCCCGGAACGAAACCAGTAATGACTGTGCCGAGTCGAGGTTGAACTGGGGTTTTGCATGGAGGGATTGTATTGAGTGGGTATGAGATGATGAAGTCGGCGTGGGGAAGCCCGTGGCGGGTGAATCTTCGAAACTGCTGAGGTCCGTGTCTGGGTCTGACGGAAATATCGACTCTATATATTGTATGTGCGAATCACGTAAGTTGTCAAAGTTGTCATCAACATCTGATTGTGTAGGGACTTCGAAGTCAATTGTGAAGGTCTTTGAGGGCGCAGGAGGTGGTGGTTGCGGTGGTTGCTGATTCTCTATTGCGCTGTATCCAACATTAGTCCTTTCACTGCATTGCCATCTATGCGAAAGTGGTTGTCGTACTATTTCGTTCTTCTCCTCCGGGTTCGTGGTCCAGTCCGTGATATGCATTCCTTCTTGGACTCTAGACATCTTTTGCCGCCATCGTCAGATCATGCTTTGTACGAACATAAGGCACATTGCTGACGAAGGGGTCTTACTTGCGACAGACTCCAGGCTGATCACTTGGTTGACATTTAATCTTTGTTGCGCGACACGCTTCGCAGGCTGTTGAGATCCTCTTGCGCACCGGGCAAGCTTCATCGGATGGTGAGGCGCTCGCCATCTCGAGATCCAGGTGGTAATTGCGGTCGAGCAGGACCGATAGCAACAGGAATTGAGCAGATGGCTATTCAGAAATTGACATTCGAGATATTGAAGAAGTAAAAATTGTCTCGCGATGAAATGCGACAAGGTAAGCGTCGCACATGCGCCTGCCCTCATGACTGGCCCGGTCTAATGAGGAGCCGAAACGAGTCTCAATCGCCGGCAGCTCTCGGATCTTAGGACCCTGAAGACCCACCTTTAAGGCGGAATGGACCTTCGGCATGCTCCGGCAGAAACATCCAAGAACAATATCAATCAGATAAACAAAAGAACGAGCAAATCATAGCCATTTAATGTAATAGTGCATATAAAAGCCGCTTGTAGTGAGTAATTCACCATCTTGTGCTTCATTTGATGCTTGAAACCCAGCCCAAACCTTCAGACGCCAGACAATCTTCTTATACCAACACACATCCAAACAATGATATACAACCGTCACAACTCAAGTGATATATACTCTGTCCCTCAGCTCATTCGGCCAGCGAGAACTTTAACCCCGGGTTGCCCTCTTTCAATGTCTTTTCCACCAACTCCCACAGCGGCAACGCCAGCTTCTTGATCTCATCGGTAGCCGTCTTAGCCCCATGCTTCTCTTGTCTGTGCCTTGCGAGATTTGCTGCAGCGCATCGTGCCGAACAGTATAAAGAGGCCTGCTTTTGGTCGATACAGTCTTTGCACACAACCGTGTTAGATGTTCCGTCATCCATCTCCGTGTCCTCATCGTCGTATTGGATACACCTGTCTCCAGCCTCGCAGTCGTGCTCTTTCTCAACATGCTCCTCCTGTTCAAGTTAGCTTCGTTTCATGTGTAGCACATCCGCAAATACTTACATGGCCCTTATGCAAGCAATCGTCAGAGCAGTACACCGTCAGCTTCTTCACGCCGCCCATCTGCGTAAGAGCCTGGCAAAGCGAACATGAGAGGACATTCTTAGGCTCCACTGTCTTCGCACAAACTGTACACGATGGCAGGTTATACAGATCTTCAGTAACAGCTGGCGTTTGGTTTGCTTGGGCTCGACTCTTATTCTGCAGCCTGTTTTGCTCAAACGCCATCTTCGCTCTGCGCAACTCATCCAGACGACTCCTGTGACTGTCCCGTTGCGGTTCCGTGGTTTGGCTTGCCTTGTGATCGTGTACAATGCGATCAATGACTTCCTCAATGGGCATCGTGTCGCTCGCCTCGTATGCATCCAGATACTTTTGCGCGTTCTCCACCACCTCGCTCGTATTTGGATCCTTGAAGAAGAACGTGATGTAAAGTTGTTTCAGGTCCGCTGCATTGTTCTTGGCTACCGCAATCTTCTCAGTTAGTGAGTCCACGTCGGCATCCCAATTTTTCGGCTTTCCAACGCCTTCCCATATCCTCTCAATAAGCTCCTCCCGCCGCTTGACCGGGTCATCCAGTATTGCCCTCAGCTCATCTGGATCCGCCCCGCTGTCTCCCGTCGAGAGGAACCGTGGGTACATGCGTAACACCCAGCGGTACCACGCCTCCTTTTCCGATTCGATACTGTCCTCGATTGACTTGAGGTCAATCTTCTTGTGGTCCTTGACATCGGTGAACAGAACGTCCAGCTCATTAAGGAACGCTCGTCGCTGTGAGAACCACTCCCTCCCCTCGGCGTCGCAGTATCGGGCGCGCATCCTGTCCAAGACTTTAGAGAAGCACTTTTCACAATCAACCACGTTCCTTTTTCCGCATTCTTCCAGACACGTCCTCTTTATGGCGCCAACCTCGTCGGCGCATTGTTGTCGGTGGATCCTTGCCGCGCTGAGCTCTGTCCAGTGCTCTGGCAGAGCAATCTTGCCGTTTGCACCCATTTCTTCAGCGAGGTGAGACCCTTTCGCTTCAATCCAGTCAGTAATCTTCCTCAATCTCCTAGTTGTCGTCCTGCGATACTGTCTAAGTCGGGGATCTGATAGGAGACTGAAGTGAGTCCCGAATAGTCGTTTTCATCCAAGGTGAGAGATAAGAATATAAGGTCCAGAATATGTAACAGTTTTGTGTGAAAATATGCGAGATCTTCTTCACTTGTCTTTTTTTGTTGTATGCCTATTGTTTTTGATGAGATGAGAAGCAGGGGGTGAAGGCCTCGAGACCTCGAGTGAAAGTTAAATCCGCCGAAGTTTAAGCGGTCTCCTAAACCACTGTAACTTCCATGTGATCTCTTAGCAAAACCAAATGGATTGATTAGTTTAACAAGAAAGATGGCAAATAACATGTCCTAATGTATAAATCATTCGTTTCATCTAAGGAGCGAAAGAACTTCGTTATTTAATGGGCTGTCTCTTGTTGACCTACTCTCGAAACGAAAGCGTTGTAATTTTCCACTTACATGGATCTGGCATGCCTTACAGTTCAAAAACCCCATTTTATGCTCTCTACAACCATCTACCGGAGCCATGGCTCCAATAGTCAATGATTGAATTAAATAAGTTATACGATAAAATAAGAAATTCTTGATAAATACTCGGCTTTATAAAACACTGTTTGTCTGTTAATACGTAACGTTATTGTATCAGCCCGTTATGCATATACCGAGGTTTCCACATATGGAAGCTGGCCATCTTATCAGTCGCATGAACTTTCATCATTCGCGATCCCGGCGCATTCGTTCCAAGAGAAGCACCTTCAACCACGGCCAAATTCTACACATCAAGACACAATGGTATGGCCCAATTCTATCCCACGCCTACAAATCTTCCCTACTGACTCCCTTTCAGGCCGACAAACTCCGCACCCAGCAAGAGCTCGAGCGCCTCCAGGCAAAGTACGTCGGTACCGGCCATCCAGACACGACCAGCTGGGAATGGCGCACCAACATCCAGCGCGACACATACTCCTCCATCGCCGGCCACCGACCCCTTCTCTCGTATATTTCCCTGGCTGAGAACGAACCTATCGCCAAGGTTCGCGCTCAGATGATCCGAGTATGTCAAACCGCGAGCGACTCGATGGAGAAACAATAACTAACAATCGTACAGAAAATGGTACAACCTTGCGGTCCACCTCCACCGCGTGAAGATTAGAGCGTATACGATATACGCGACATTCGAAGAGCTACAAGAGATTTTGGGTTCACTTTGGGATATCAGGAACGGCGTCAAGGAACTATGCCCCCATGAAAGGGAGGCTTTAGAAATACATTGCGACTTTTCACCTTTACAACTGTACGAGCAGCTTCGGCGTGTAAGCGTTATCTTGTTGGCTTGTATTGGGGTATCATAACAGCGTCATTACTCCTCATCCCTTCACTATTGGTCCTGCACTCGACTAGCTTCCGCCGCGGCCTCTTCCTCTTCCTCATCGTTCTGCCCGGGCAACTCCCTAATGTTCAGACTCGACCGCAGTTTCTTCTCCAGGTCCTCGTTCCACTCATCAGCATAGACCTGCCGCACCATGCCCATCACGCCATCCAGGCCGACCTCTTCTCTTCCGCGCGGGCCGACGTGCCATGTAATTGTGTGCTCGCCGTCTTGGCCGATGGGCGGTCGTTCGACCCTCTTGATCACGTATCCTTGTCTCTCCATTCTCTTAAGAATAACTTCGGTCTTGTCCATCGAAACGTTCTGGTCCGCGTTCAATCGGGTAAGGTATCGCTTCAGCTTCTGCTCGCTTAGCTCTCCGCTGTTGAGCCATATCATTGAAATCGCCAGAGTGTAAAAGGCTGTATAGGTGGCTTCGTCATCTGCGCTCGGTGTCTTGGAAGGATTGAGGATTGCCGCATCGCGGTATGCTTCGGGTAACGTCGATGTAAGGATGTAGGAGCCAGAGCCGGTCTTGGGCTGTGAATTACTCTTCATAGCTATGCCTTGTTAGTAGATATACTAAGGGCCGTGAATGATAATCGCACCTTGACGCTTTTCCTGGAGTGACATCTTCTCTCTAACAGGTAACTCTCGCATCTCCATACCCCAGACGTCTCTGAGTTGTGTTTGCGCCAAGTCAAAAATGCGCCTAAAAGAGCGCCCTTGTGTTCCAAGAACTATGTCTTTGTTAGCCTTTGGCTAACTGTTGGGGGTGACTGATGTTACCTCGTTCTTTAATACCATCTCGTCGGATCACGGTTCTGGAGAATTCGCAGGATATAGCGTAGCGGACCAGCTTCTTTGCTAATTGCTCATCGGCGCTCTGCATATGGCTTCGATCACCATCCATCTCGTGATCGCTGGGTTCTTCTTCGTTGTCGTCGTTGTCGTTATCTTCGGAATCGACGCGGTTGCGTTGGCGAGGGCGAGCATCTTCCTCTGATTCCTCGTCCTCAACCTGAATGGTAGGTTAGCTTGGTCCCTTGTAATCACTGTCGGCAACTGACAGGACGGCGCCGCCTTTGGGTGGGCATGGTATCGGAAACTAAGAATTTTGGAGTTCGGAGTATAAGAATTACACAATCTTCCTCAAAGAATACAACTCAAATCGTAATATTAAAGACTTTGATAACCTGTAAATGAACACAAAGAGACGGAGGGGCTTGTACAGATATGGTAGTTGCTATACGCGGGTTGGTGTGAACTTAGACGCGTCGAGGCTTATCGATTATTAGTTATCGCTTATCGCTTATCGGATAAAATTTCCAGAGTTAACTTCAACTTTAGTCTTCAACGATTCCGTTCGCATTGCCGCAGTCTGCTCCCTTGATGGGGTTTCTTTTCATTATTTAATTTTCAATGATCTCTAGAGCGGCCCGAGTGCCGCGTATATGCCTGGCATGCAGGTTCGGTTTAATAACGCAGCGCAGCGCCGTGGTGGGCTTCCGAGCAAGTCCAGTCCGTGAAAGTCTTGGTCAACGACGACGTTATACTTCGAATACCGAGGATAGTAAGATTGGCCCCTATATCTCAGATCGGAACAATGTGTCGGAAACAAAACAAGAAGAAGAATCAGCGGAGGACAAGCCAGCAGAGATGGCAACCGAGTCGAAAGATGCGACGGAAACGACCAATAGCCCTTCCGCCACCGAAACGAACGCTGAGCCAACTCGAATGCCCGAAGAACCTCAACTGAACGCAAAGTCAGACTCACAACCCGATCATGACGCTACTTTTACATTCGCCGCCGAATCGGTCCCCCAACAATCAACTGACGGCGAATCAGCCCTGGATGCTCTCTTAGCTGAAGATCCGTCCAGAAACAGATCAAGCTCGCTGGTCTATGCTAGCCAATTCGAACTGCCTAGCCTGGACGAGAACAATATGCACCTGTCCAAGAAACAGTTCCGCCATAGTCTTATGCACGATGAATCCCTCGGTGTCTCGACGCTAGGAGCCCCAGCCGATGCCATCATCATCAACAACCCGAACAAAGTACGTCGCAAAAGAAAAGCCCCAATGGTTCTCGAGGTAGAACCCACCATGCCGTCCGCAAATCTCGACTGGGAACAAATGGCTTCTGCCAAGGACGATGCGGAACTTGAAACCCAAGAGATTTATGACAACATCAACGAGTTACGCCCCGATACTCACATCCTAAAATTGTCCGAGATCCAGAAGGTGATTGATGCGCTTTGCAGCGGTTTCACACTTAGTCAGTTGAAAGACTATCATCGGGACTTTAAGGTGGAGGTTGATAAAACCGACATTGTGGATTATCCTTGGATCAAGGAGCAGGTTTCTTGGAAACCGATGAACGAACTACGTGTTCGCGGTACCGACAAGACCGCACTTGCTCAAAAGATTGTGTTCGATACATGGAAGGTTGAAGTTCAGGAGAATTTAGACGACCTTGGAAGAGCGTTTGTTTGGCTCGATCCCGAGATCTTCCCTTTTCTGACATGCAAGTTTCCTAGAAGCTTCAATCGCATGGAACAATTACTAACTAATGCTTGCAGATGGTCCAAACTACACAGGTCGCTTACTCTACGAGCTAAGGAGGGATTTCCTGGTGGGAGAGGCCGAGAAGATCTCTTTGACTAGCAACCTTTGTCGGATCAACATCACTGCGAGAAAGTCAACCACATACGGTATCCTCGCCCATATTGACCAGGCCGTGCAGAGGATGCAGACCCGCTTCATCGAAGTAAAGAGTTATCTGCCACCTAAATTGCGCCCTCTTCCGGTCGAAGAGCTTGCAGAACTTGGCCGACTCACCAAGACCTCGATCCAGCATATCAAAGAGGGCGAGGAAGATGTACGATATGACTAGTCTTTCGAAAATTGGTATATCATGCTAACGAAGTTATAGAAGCTCAAGGTCTCTTGGATTCCCAAGATTCCCAAACCCGATGAGAACACGACTGAGACACCAGAGACCGAAGACCTTGCAGATATTGTATTCCGCTTGATCGTTGGCCGCACTACCCCAGCTTTCGATAATTCCCTTCAGTGCATCCCTTTTCAAGAATGGATCGATACCCCTTTTATCGAGGTTCAGCGACAGAATCGAGCCATGTCATGGAGAGACAAACTTCGAAAGTGGCACAGAGCTGTCGCCCCCATCCAGAAGTCAAGCAAGGGTTCACCAAAACCCATAAACTTGGCAAAATTTGCAAACCTTCCCGAGTGGGAGATGCCTCCATCTGGCAACAAAGATGCCACAACTGCGACGTTTGGGCACCTCGTCCACTCAGGTACAGACGTTTCGTGGGAAAGGCTCCCTCGCATTTTATCTCCTCTCACTCCCCATCCTACCGCCTTTTCCGACGTAAAGCCTGACGACGACAAGCCATTGAAACAGTCGACCTCTCGTAGTCGTCACATTCTGTCTCCTCTCACTCCCCATCCTGCCGCCTTTTCCGCCCTAAAACCTGACGGCGACAAGCCATTGAAGCAGTCGACGACCATTATCCTAAACCTTGTGCCTCACGAGACCCATGCAGAGCATACGGCTAACCGTCGCACTACGAAAACACGACCTCCTGTTTGCGTTAAATTGCCTGTCGACCCTGACGCCGATCTTGAGAACTTCTCTATTCCAGCGGATGCCACCGCTGAATGTCTTGTCCCTTTGCATACCAACGATGTCTTGCTCCCTCATGAGAGTGTCGATGTACGCCTCAAGCACGAACGCTCGCTTTCCCTGGATATCAACCAGCCTGGTCTGAAGAAGTTCCTCGAGAAGTCGCAGTTCAACCTCCTTCAAGGCCGTCTTCGGACACCTAGCCAAGCCACGCTCTCTATGCCAAAGGCATGGATAGATGGCAACCGTGGTCGTTGTGATAAATCCGGGAGAACCGTCGAGTTCCTCTATGATTTCCGCGGTCTTGAGATTCATCAGAATATCGAAATGCCTTGGCGTAACCACACACTGCGCTACTCGAGCATCGAAGCTGGACAGCACGGCGGCCAACGTCAGGAGATTACACTCCAGGCTGGCAATCCAGAAAACGACCAGGTTGCTTTTAAGGGTAAGGCAAAGAAGAGCTTCTTGCAACTGGTCGAGGACATGGCCATTGGAAAGTGCTTCTCCTGGTCTGAAGGCTACAAGGAGGTCAAGCACCGCCAGCTAGAAGACTACAGTTACAACCTCCCCGAGGAGGAGCTTACTGAAGATATCATCGTGGACAATGACAAGTTTGACGAGCAAGGCCGTTTCAAACCTAAGAGATCCGAGCAAGAGGATATTTTCGAGAAGGAATACGCGCCACGACGCCACTCAAGGGAAAGGGGTCAGAGCGATAAGCAAGATGACACCGTCGCCAGCACGCGAGACATCTTTGACGACATTGACGAAGTACTCAGCCGCGAACCTGAGACCGAGAAGGATACACCTACAGGGGCAAAAGACGGATCCTTGGGTTACCAATCCTTCTTCGACGGTATCTTGGACTCTACCAAGGCGATTAAGGATGAGAGCGACAACAGCCCCGACAGAGTCGACGCTGCCAATGGGGACGTGAAGCCAACAAATGAAGAAACAACATCCAAGGCCGAGCCAGAAAAGGCCGACGAACCCGCTCCCACTCTTCCCTACCAGCCAATTCCAAGCGAAGCGAGCCCCAGAAGTGAACAGACATCTGAAGAAGGAGGAAATAAGGGCGAGCCTTCCGATAGCGATGCTCGTGACATTATACTTCAAAAGTTAAGGCCGCCTCAACCGGAATTCACGAAGCCTGATGAACCCTCAGAAGATCAGAAGTCGCCCGCACCATGGGCCGACATTGAGATCAACCGCCGCTCAACCGATGAGTCCATCACAGATTCAGGCTTCTTGGACAATCTTCCTCCTGAACTAAGAAAGTACAGGTGGCGGCCGCCCCCGCCACATTCCGGGCCTAACACGTGGCTCAAACCACGGGTAAACTTTGATAATGATGCATCCACGAAGACTGGGACTGGGGGTCGGTTGAAGCCTGGGAAGCCCAAACCACTCAATTTCCATGCAGATCCATTCGTTAGGCAGTTCAACCTTCGCGCAACCGACGAGCCCTCCACAGAGACAGGCTTCTTCGACGATCTTCCTGCTGAACCAAAGAAACGCAAGCCGCGGAGAGTCCTAAAAGGAAAATGGAGCAGAAAAAGGAATAAGACGTAAAACTACAAAGAGTACGGGCGCAGAAGAAGGAACAAGAGGAATAAGAACCGATAGCTCTTCCCTTCTGCGTCGTCACGTCTTTTGCTGGATTAATGGTGCTGTCAGAATATGCCAGCATCGGCACCATGACAGAGATGTGTTTGGGATAAGTTGACGGAGAACAAAATTAATATTGTATTTGTAAAATAGCATGTGTATTATGTGTAACACCATTAGATGAATCCATAGAAACGAAAATCATGTACAATTACGAAACACCATTAGAGCTTGGAATGGGAGAGGGTCGGTTACTCAACACCACGATTTACTCCAGATCACGCCGCGAGGCCAATCGCCAAGGCTTCATTAGGGGGGATGCAAACTGTCAACGGTCGGGGTGATGGCCACATTCGTGGAGCAAGCAAACATACTTGATAATCACAACATGCCACAACAAGATCACTATGCCAATACGCATGTGAGACATAACAAAAGCTTCATTTGCTTCAGAACACATCACATCACAGTGCAAGCATGGGGAACAGAAAAAATTGCACGAATCACTTCTAGACTCTCTATTCTTTTTTGATTTGCACAACCTGAGATCCTTGGCCTTTTTTCCTGCCTCTCATTATGTGCCCCCAGACAAAAGCCGAGTGCTCATGCCAACATGATCATTTCGTCGTAGAAGCGAGTACATCAGCCCTTGGGCGCGAGATCGGAGTCGTAAGATCCCGCAGAAGGTTGTCGGTTCAGAAATAAGTTGCTTATTTCTTGGCAGCCTTGGCAGCGGACTTGGTGACCTTGCCGGCAGCACCAGAGGTCTTCTCGACGGCCTTGATGACACCGACGGCAACGGTCTGTCGCATGTCACGGACGGCGAAACGACCCAGAGGAGGGTAGTCAGTGAAAGCCTCAACACACATGGGCTTGGAGGGAACCATCTTGACGATGGCGGAGTCACCAGACTTGATGAACTTGGGGGCAGACTCAGTAGCCTTACCAGTTCGGCGGTCAATCTTCTCCTGGATCTCAGCGAACTTGCAGGCAATGTGGGCAGTGTGGCAGTCCAGAACGGGAGCGTAACCAGCACCAACCTGGCCAGGGTGGTTGAGAACAATGACCTGGGCGGTGAAAGAGGCGGCAGCCTGAGGGGGGTCGTTCTTGGAGTCACCAGCGACGTTACCACGTCGGATGTCCTTGACGGAAACGTTCTTCACGTTGAAACCAACGTTGTCACCGGGCTGGCCCTCAGTGAGCTGCTCGTGGTGCATCTCGACGGACTTGACTTCAGTGGTGACGTTGGAAGGAGCGAAGGTAACGACCATACCGGGCTTGATGACACCAGTCTCGATACGGCCGACGGGAACCGTTCCAATACCACCGATCTTGTAGACATCCTGGAGGGGAAGTCGGAGGGGCTTGTCGACGGGTCGCTTGGGGGGCTCAATGGAGTCAATGGCCTCAAGGAGGGTCTTGCCAGAGAGCTTGCCGGACTTGATCTCACGCTCCCAACCCTTGTACCAGGGGCAGTTGGTGGAGGGGGTGAGCATGTTGTCACCGTTGAAACCGGAGATGGGGACGAAAGCGACAGCCTTGGGGTTGTAGCCGACCTTCTTGATGAAAGAAGAGGTCTCCTTGATGATCTCCTGGTAACGGGCCTCAGACCACTTGGTGGTGTCCATCTTGTTGATGGCGACGATGAGGTTCTTGACACCAAGGGTGTAGGCAAGAAGAGCGTGCTCACGGGTCTGGCCATCCTTGGAGATACCAGCCTCGAACTCACCAGTACCGGCAGCGATGATGAGAATAGCGCAGTCGGCCTGGGAAGTACCAGTGATCATGTTCTTGATGAAGTCACGGTGACCGGGAGCGTCTGTATGAGGTGTTAGATGAGGCATGTGAATGAGAGCAGTAGTGACAACATACCAATGACGGTGACATAGTAGCGGGGAGTCTCGAACTTCCACAGGGCAATGTCGATGGTGATACCACGCTCACGCTCGGCTTTGAGCTTGTCAAGAACCCAGGCGTACTTGAAAGAACCCTTTCCAAGCTCGGCGGCTTCCTATTGTCGATGGTGATTAGCAACTATCGGATCACATGATGACGCGTGCCTGGGATGGGTATTGAGTTTTGTGTGCAGGGATCAGGGCAAGCGCCCATCGCTCGAGTGGCGGGGTATGATGCCCCCACCAAAAAAAAATTACGGTCGCACCGCAAAATTTTTGAGCTCAAGCGGGGTAATGGGCGCATTGCGAGTCGTGAGGTAGCGATTCGAAGGACAAATCGATGGGCAGAAGGCGCGCGATCGGGGGAGAAATGGACCAACCTTCTCGAACTTCTCGATGGTTCGCTTGTCGATACCACCGCACTGGTAGATCAAGTGACCGGTCTATCCAAAGCTGTTAGCACGATGTGACTGTGAAATACCTCGCCAGTCTCCGGCAGGTTTTGACGTATGCAGATAAGCACATTGTCGAAAGGGTAGTACTCACAGTGGTCGACTTGCCAGAGTCGACGTGGCCGATGACGACGACGTTAAGGTGAGTCTTCTCCTCCTTACCCATTTTGACGGTTGTGAATGGTTTGTTTTGAAGGTTTGTTCTGAAAGTGCTGTAGCAGAGAGGTCAGCGGCCGAAGAGGCGATGCGAGGAGGGGCAGGCGATGACGAAGATGATCGCGAAAGACGCTTGCAATGCAGCAAAGGATCTTGTTGATGTTCTTCTTCAAAGCCTTGGAGAGGTGCACATACAAATTCGCAGATCGGATGCTTGAACCGGGTATGCGAGACGAGGAGGGAAGAGAAGAAAAAATTCAAGGGAAGAGGTGGGAGAAGGAGATTTAAAAGGCTGGCAGGAGGGTGGAGGGGGAGGGGTGGGGTGAAAGGCAGCTGCGGCGGCGCGGGGCAACCAGTTTGGCAAGCCCTAACAGCAACGAGGTTTTTTTTCGTGGCAGGTCCTGGACGGTCAACCAATCAGAGAGCTCTAAAGCATAATGACGGCGAGTGGGCAAAGGTCTGATCAGCCAGAAGGAATGATGCTAGGAGGGGCAGAAAGAGCTTGAGAGAGGACGAGGTATCAGAGGCTTGTTATTGTGAGAGCTGGATTTACATGGAGTATCTACTGTCTACTTTAACTATTGCTCAGACGTATTTTCTATGCTTCTGCGCATTCTCATGAGCTCTTGCTGCGTTCCTGGTGGCTCTCAAGGTTGATATCTGAGGTTAAAGAGCAGCGATTTAGACAGCTTCTGTTTGCCGTAGTTGATGCTCTCTGCTGTTTGAACAGACCCCATCATTGAATGAAGACATGTAGATCAAGACTAGAAGCACTTTGGCTTTCAAAAGGGTCAAATCATATTCAATAGTGTCTCTATTTGCTCTATCACCATCACATTTGTCTCTATCTCGACCTTCTTTGCCAATATCTCAGCTACCTCCCACCACAGCACGGTCGCCAAAACACCTTGTGTGGACAGGTACATGCCATCTGTTAGCAGCTACCTGCGGGGCATAATTTTGACGATTTTCTTGTGCGCAGCTTCGCCGCCTAAGTCAAACGGAAAAAAATTCTCACTACGGCCTGAAGAAAAATTTAATCATGCTTGCGGTCGAGGCTCGGTGGGTTACCTTACGTGTGTGGATGCGCGCGTCCTATTGTCTGGGGCCTTTTGGGCCTGCTACACCACGCCGTGGGACTCTTCTGCCCAACCTAACATCTAAGGATTTTTTTTGCCCCTCACTTCTGTCAGCCCAACGCAACCACGGACGGCGTGAGTCACTTTAATCTTATTATCTTGCTTTCTATGCTCGGTGAATGTGTCATTTAGAGTCCTAGATAGATATCACGATGGAGTAAATTTCAATCAGGCCGAAATGGTTGAGTCCTGCCCGAATGGCTCGTCCATTGCATGTTCTATTTTTTCACGTCTTCTTTTCGCACCATCGATCATCGAGTAGGAGGGGGAGCTTCAACTGCCCCTCCTCTCTGGCGCGGTCTGTTTCTGGCTCAAACTCCCTGCACGAATCAACGTCATGCTCCACTGATGCATTTAGCGCTTGTGGGTTGCCACCGCCGCTGCGCGACCAGTGCACGGAAGATCTGGGCTTGGCTGGGATATCCTGTCGCTGTGAGGTGGTCAAACAGGAAGCTGATTGTCGCATATCAAATTTTTTCCAAGCTGGAGGGGTAATTCCAAGCGGCCATCAATAGCTATCATGACATCAAGTCGAACAAAGATACTGATGTTTTTCGTCTGGATGCAAGATGTAAGACGTCGTATCTACTGTAGTCTAGCAGACAATACTGACCGTAATCTCCGCTCATCGTTGCATTCCCTCGTCTTGGTCTTGCGCCGTGTCTCATCCAACTATTGTTTACTCGTGTCGTGCTGTGTGCCCCTCCCCCTCCTTGTCAACAAGCCCCTCCATAAGAGTTCAGTCCGAGCAAAGGTTACTAGGATTAATAGCCTCTAACCAGAGACAGAGCGCGCGCCAAAGGACAACAAGGAGGGGCAAAAAAACTCATGTCCAGCCACTGTGGAGCCCACACGAAGACCTTGATGCAGCCTGCAGCTCACCTTGATCTGTCGTCGGCTGGTCGCGCTCTCAGTGGAGGCCCAGAAGATGAGGGTTTTGCGATTTCATGCAGTTTTTTCCATGGTGGATTCGATAAACTGGCCACTTTGATATTTGGAGCCACTAAGGAATTGCCAGATTGTCAAACAGCTAGTGAGAAATGCTGCACTTTATCCGTAAGACCCAGTCCAGCTGTCGTCAAAGTGCCACCATGAGGAAATGGTAGGCTATGCTATGCCTCCTTTGATGAGCTGTTGCATCGCGTATCATCAATCTCTTGGCTTTGTTCTTTTGTCAAGGAGACAGAAAAACTCCGACACGGAGTGTCAGTCTCTCTATACGATCACTTCAGTTAGGGTTATCGTGAACATGAACAAATATACTGACTTATAGCTGAAGATTCCAGCTTTAGATTGGTATAACATTTGACTATGTCAGGCTCTCTAATAATGCTTGATTTTACAATTACTATAAGCCAGACTTCAGACTTTTTTTTTTCTTTTCCTTGATATATGGGCGCATACTCACGGCGGCTACGCTCCTCTTTCGTCCCCATCTTGATATATTTTTTGCAGTCACGTTGCCATTATGGAGAACACCTGTACCCGAGAGCTGGTTTGTCCACAGTGGATATGCCTTCGTTGCATGCATCGGCTCCGCCGTAAGCCCGTCGCTTCGAGATTCTCTTCAGTTTGCGGAGAACATCGCAAGACTCGGGAAGAGAAGAAAATTCACGATGCATTTCATGATTCATAGACGAAAATTTTGCGTTCTTTCTTTGCCTTTGCTAGACCGCTACTGTGGCATTGTTGAGTAGAGATACGGATGGGATATCCGAGACTTGTCGTCTCAATATCACGAGTTTAGGGTAGGGAAAATGCCACCAACTTACACAAACTTTTAACTATTCACAGCTCGGCCAACCCTCGAGCCAAGATTTAGTATTGACCAGACAGAGGAGCATTATGAAAGCCTGTGCATGCTTATGACCAATAATTGTGAAATTGAGGGTCGTTATCACGTCCCAGCTGAGCTTGACCTATCCTGGCGGCTAAGCGGAGCCACTCCAAAGTCCATATAAAGCCAGGGTCCCCCCAAGCTGTGTTACACATGGGTGTCCCAATCAAGGGTCATAGGCTCTCTGTAGTCTTCAAATGCCTTCAATCCATGCCAAATCGATCGAATCCGAAAGCTCGCAGCATTCCGATTAATGCTGCAAGTTCCAATGACGGCCATTATTTGATGCGCAAGCGCTCAGCAGGCATTCGACTTAGCCCCCTTGATCCAGACGAAACGACGACAAACAGATTACGCACGGCATCGACAAAGAAACAGGCAATTCTCAACCAAACAATCTAACAATTACAGTGCCGATCATACGAAAACCAGCTCCCTCGCTATACGAAACTCCGATATTCATACTGTACCCTCCAACCGCATCCCGCATCCTGCACTCTGCCGTCCGCAACTCTGCAGCATCCCGCCAACCGCCCGCCAGCTGGCCAACACTCGCGAAAAGGATATAGACCGCAAGAACAATTACCTTTCCCAACAACCAGAAAAGAAGCTCGCCTTCTGGCCTAACGGTTAAAACAAACGAAGCCCGTATAGAGTAATAGCAACTCGTTGGACTCCTATATCAGTATAGGTGATAGCCAAGGATCCCGGTGCAAATCCGGGTGCGGGTGGTATTTTTTCTTTTTGCTTTTTTGGCATGTTCTTTTCTTCTTCTTCAATGTTTCTTAACTCTAGCTTTCTGCTACCTACCCAGCACCAGTAGTTTCTGCTCCTGCTTGTATGATGAGCACGACCTGGTGTTCGAACCTGGCTCCGGCCATTGTTTCGGCCAGGCTTCAAGCCGTGATGTTTGCATAGGTAAGATAGATACCACGCCCATCGTAGTGAGAGCACAAACTCTTCAAAAGCAAAGACAAGATTGGTTATAAAATGCACGTCCACGTGTAATATCTTGGATGATGCTCAACCATGTTCTCTATATGTGTTTATGCTGTTTGGTCAAGTCCAGCTTAACCATGAGGCCTCGTATTATACATCCTTCTCCATCTCTTCATGCGTTATCTATACAAACAGCTTCACTGAGTCTTGACCTCTGCCTTCTTTCCCTTAACAATCATTCCCTTGGGCGTCTTCAATCCTCCATAGACCGCCGCGGCTACAACCGCAATACCCGTCGCACCCATTCCGTAGGCTACCTCTCGGCCAGCCCACCAGTATACACTCGTAAAGAGAATCGGGCCCAGGCCTCGGCCAAGTTGACCCCAGCTTCGTAGCATGCCGAGCTTATTACCGCGCTCGTCCTCACGAGCCTCGAAGCTGCTCAGGGCGTTCAAGCCCGTGACAACCGTGGCAGATGTAACCGCCAGACACGTCGCTGCAAGGTACAGACCACCAATCGTGTTAACCTGTCCCAGAAGGATGAAGGAGGCGAGACACGCAAGTGTGCCGACTCGAACAGACAGCAGGGGCGGAAGACGTCGTGTAACACCACCCTGGAGGATGGATGCCACCAGACCAACGTAACCCAACAAACGTCCGTTCTTACCTGAGGTGAATGAGAAGAGTTCGTACGTCATGAAAGACAAGGAGCTCTCCATGCCAGAGAAGAATAGCAGGAAGACGAAGTGAATGGCGTTCAAGAGGAAGTGAGAGTTGGTCCTCTCAATGCTCTTGGGTGCAGCCTTCTTCTTCCCATCATCCTTGGCCTGAGCACCACGCAGAGAAGGCAGTGTCTCGGGAAGACTGAAGTACAGATACACTGTCTCCACGACAATCAATGCCAGACTGAATCCTGCGGCCGCAGCAAAGGGGTTTGCGGTAAACGTCGAGAACGTACTGAGCCACGCGCCTAGTCCGGGTCCGAACGTGAAAGCGATGGAGAAGCACGCGCCGATCAGGGCCATGGTTGCGCCACGGGACGATTCGTCAGAGATATCACTAGCCATTGCGGTCGCCAGCTGGACGTTGCCCTCTGATAGTCCACCCACTACACGACTGGCGATAAAGGTGCGAAAATCGACGGCGGCCACCCACAGCAGCACTGAGAGGATGTTGCCGCACATAGAAGCCAGGAGAGCCTTGCGACGGCCGTATCGGTCGGAGAGGGCGCCGATGAGAGGAGAAGCAATGGCCTGGAGAAGCCTATTAATAGAGTAAGATTGTCAGCAACTTGCGCCTCGAGATGTGTTGGGCTGGTAGTTGGTGAACGTACGAGAACAGAGAGCCTAGAGCTCCGCCCAGCAGCACAATGTCATGTCGCGACTCGATCGGGCGGGAGAAAGAAGCCTTGTATCGATGGAGGCCCGATAGGACGTTCTGGAGGAGAGTTTGAGGACCGTCATAGTCGACGGGCTCTTGGCCTTCGCGATCGCGGTAGAACTCGAGGAGTTTGGGGAACAATGGAAGGATGAAGGTGAAGGAGATCTACGTTGACTTTGTTAGCGCACGAAGCATATACAACGAGCGAACGGTGGCTTGCTTCCACATACCAGGTCGAGGAGTAGCGAGACAGCAATGACCCGGAGGACTCGCTTCCTCGCGGCGGGATCAAACGCAGCCATATCGAGTTATACAAGAACAGATGAGTTGAAGGTAACAAACAAGTATTGGAAGAGACAGTCAAGTGATTAGAAGAAGGAAAGCAAGACCATATATAGCAGATGCATATAAAAGAAGAAACGAATTGACACGCGAACGAAGAAAGCGTCTCAGGAGACAGTGGACACTTGCTGGTCTGACGGCATTGGATCTCGGAGTGGAAAACGTGGTGGTTTGGTGGCTACTTGCTTTGGTTGGATAGAAATAGCTGCGTCACTAATCCAAGTGGAGGGTCTCAGGTCCGATGGGGCCGTTTTGGCGGGCGTGGCGTGCCGCCGTAGAACCACCATCCCCTGTAATTTAGGGAGCCACTGCTGCAACCTCTTTGAGAGAGATCTCCACCACGAGCTTTCGAGGATTGCTAATCCTTGAGATATCAAGGGAACTGCCGTGATGTTCCATTGCCGGAGTCGACGGGATCGACATTGGAAGTAAGGCTTGTATATTGCAGAGTCACATTCGTATTAGACAGTTTGTTCTGGTGAATGGGTATCTGTATTGTTTGTTGTGATTTCTCATAAATCTGCTGTTTTTCATAAGGGGTATTGATATGATTTCTCCTTCTCCGATTCTCCTATCCAACCAGTTCACCTGGCCTTCAACTCAAGAAAATAGGTATCTCATGATCCTTTCGGATTCGGTATTCGTATAAACCAACCATCCATCATTCTTTTTCGTGACAAAGAAATGCCCGTGCGCCACAGTTGGCGATGGGAGATTTGGTATCCAATGGAAAAGTCCCTGGCGGGCTCATCCATGCTCAACACAGACGTTGCGCGCGAAACTTTCAAGGAATAGAATCCTCTTCTCCAGAAACACGGTAGCTACAATGAAGATCCAAAGACTTGCAACACAAAAGCAAAAGTGCAAAACAAAAACACTTGACATAGTAAAAGGCAGACAAGTGCCGCGTCCAAATCATTTTAACAACATGAAACTCGTAACTTCCTCGTTCGATTCATGACATGATCTCATAGTTCTTCTGTCCGTCACCCAACTTGTTTCCATCATGAAGTTCATAATAAAAAGGCAACAGGGTATCGCAAAGCAGAGCAGGGGATTTAGCCAAAAAGGCAACAAAAGCAGAGCAAAGCAGAGATACCAGTACCTCATAATAATAACGGTGAAGCATTCAGCTTCGCCTTAATAGGCTTCGAACACGAAGCGAAAGCCTTCAGATCCCTTGTATGGGATCGGCATGAAGTAGTCGGCATCAACCTCGCAATCTCGAACCCTGGTCTCGAAAATGCTAAGGTAACCAACGTCTCCAAAACGTTGGTCACCATCGTCGCTGCCATAAACAACACCACCACTTCCCCAGCGGCGGAAGAGCTTAGCAAGTGTAAGGTATAGTTCGGCGTGGGCCAGAGCCATGCCCAAGCAGATGCGCGAGCCAGAGCAAAAGATGTCGAGATACTTGTCGAGTCGCTCTCCATCTTCCACCCAACGCTCAGGATGGAAGCCTCGGGCATCGTAAAATATGCTCTCGTCCATGACGGTCTTGTATGGACTCATGCCAACGATGGAGCCTGGAGGTAGGTTCCACTCCTCATCGTTCTCACGATCATGGTAAACGAGGGCCTCGTCTGGGGCAACGCGGGCAAGCCGACTGCTAGTTCCAATGCCAAGGCGCAGGGCTTCCTTGACAACTCCCTGAAGGTAGGGGAGCTTCTCCAGTCGCGAAAGCGGGATGGTCTCATAAGCATCAGGAATGGCGGCAAAGAGCTCGTCGCGCAATTTGCGTAGTGTCTCAGGACGGCTCAAAAGATGGAATGTCGCAAGTGACATGGCCCACGAGGTGGTGAGAGTGCCGCCTTGAACGGTGATCTGGCTTTCCTGTGCCTGGCGTGTCGTGCTCTTTTCACGAATGGAGCGAGATTTGGTAGAAAGCATGGTAGGGTGGCCCCCGTCCATCCTCCACTTGCCCGTGCTTTGCGGAGGATCGATGCTGTGAATCTGCTCAAGAATGTCGTTCTTCATCTTGAGGAAGCCACCCCACCCTGGCATACATCGGTTTGAGATGGACTCGGGCAGAGCATTAACAAGAGTGAGCACCCAGTCAAGCTGCTGCACGCATGGTCCCATATGGGTACCGATAAGAAGGTCGTTGGTGACTTCAGCACCGAAATCCGGCTTCTCAACAAGGTGGTCGCTTCGAGCAAAAGCATACTCGTTGATGACGTCTGGAGAGATTGTTAGGATTGTCAGGCGGCGTAGAGAAGGGTGAAACTTACCATTGGTAAAGGCTGAGTAAGGATACATGACATCAAGAGGTTGTCCGTTGGATACCTCAGCGTAGTTCTGGAACGCATTCAGAAGAGCTTCCACTCTCTCCTCGATCACCGGCTGCAATTCGCGCACAGTCTGAGTTGAGTAGAAAGGGTTCAGCGCACTTCGCCGCAACTTCTTGTGAAGGCTGTGGTCGATGGCAGCAAGAGAGCCTTCTGTCGCAGTCTTAGGGCCTGCGAGGGCGGTTGGGTGAGGAACTCGCGTACGAGGAGCGCCGGACTGCATTGCTGTTAGTGATGATCTCAGTCTTGGGGTATGAATGGTATACTTGCCTGTTGGGTGTAGAAAGTCCACTTATCCCGTCGTCGGCTGGGTCCAGTGTAGAGCTCCGAGAAGAAGTCGGGGTCTCCAACATGGACTTCCCAGGGGTTGATGCGAACGATGGGACCATATTGTTCGTGCATATCGATGATCTTGTAGGTGTATTGTCCCCCTAGGACAAAGTCATAGTAGAACTCATAGTATTGAGTCAAAGCCGCCAGCTTGGGACCAGGGATATGGGCCAGAGGACTGAGCCACAGTCTCCGAATCACCAGCTGGACGACATAGATGAGCCAGATGCCCGCAAGCAGGCATCCAGTCTGCTGCCAGGTGAGGGCAGCGATGGTCTCTTGGACCGCCATGATGCTGTTAGAAGCCATTCATGAGCGACTCGCCCTAACAGGACGGTATTGTCATTGAAAAAGGGAAGTATTAAAGGAATATCGATATTACTGGAGGGGCCATGGGCTCTCCAGGCTGCAGAGCACAAGCCTTTGAGTAGAGTATCTCTCGCAGAAGCATGTGCAGATGCTGCTGCATTTGTATTTCGAGCATAGCCAAGCTCTCACCGCAAGGACCTTCGCTGTAGGAGGCGGATGGGCTGGGAGACGGGGACGTAGTCCCGGGGCGCGAGCGGGCCGCGTGGAGTCGTGCTCATGGCGGTGAACGACAATTCGGGACTCCAAGACAAGGGCTCGATGGGGGCGGCGCCAGCTGTCACCGCAAGTGCTGTACTTGTCGTTGGTCCATTAAACTCGCGCCGCATTCAGTAGTCGTGGTCGCGTGGACGAGCCAATAGGTGGCACACCCGGAAGCCGGGGAGCTTGCAGGCATCGTCAACGCTTGTCTTCAACGGGAGGCACCGTTGGATCGCTAAATTGTAGCGAGGAAGAATCAGGAACGAATTTAGCACGAAGGTTGGTAACTCAGGGGTTAAAGCAGCGAGCTGTTCAAATTTTTGGCGAGGGCCTTTGGAGCGAGAGGTTGGTGGTTAAGATGAAAAGGCATGGATTTAGAGGGAGGTGAGAGGTTGGTGGTTAAGATGAAAAGGCATGGATTTAGAGGGAGGTGAGAGGTTGGTGGTTGCATAGGCCAATATTGGTAAGCGGTGATGAGATGGGATGGGTGTCTTTGATCGGTTGCATCCGAGCGAGATGCATATTGGTCAAAAAAGTGGGAGATGAAGTGATCAAAGACACCCAGCACCCATGAATGTTTGAGGTCTGTTCGAGAAAAGTGATCACGGGCCATTTACGGAGTATTTCCACGTCAAACATCTCGCGGCAGATGTCAATGCGGTAGATCATCGAGCATAAGGCTAAATGCACCTCTCCGCTTACAGCACTGGAACAGACAAGCAACCTCGGGAATCAATTGAAGCCAAGTGAAAACGCAATCAAGTATATAACGAGAATGCATCTCTTTCATGTGTTGTCATCGCTATGATTCGCTTTTGTCTACAAACGCAGACGCCACGAATGTGCATGTCTGATATCTAACCGCTCACATGTCCCTCTCCGGGCCGCCTGAATACCCTCAGATCACGGCTAAGATGGTGCTGGTCACCCTAGAGCCCACTTACTCAACTTCACTAGCTGATCTGTCCTAGTTGTTTACTCGGAGATACTCTGCCTTAACAAGCACCCAATACTGAAGTAATCCAATTGTCGACTGTTTTACAAGACCCGGCATATTTAATCCCGGCGTAGACATTAGGCTGGTACGAGAATGCCGGTCATGTCAGCCCATACTGAAGCCATTCATGGTTGGCACACACCGCACAATTTCGAGCTGCTATGGTAACAACCATTGCCCAATTTCTAACCCCCGAAAACCACAAGACAAACAATTTTGTGGCAATAGCAACCGTAGGGTATAGCCTCATCTTACAAGCCTTAAACGTGTGTTGTTGATTGATGTGATGATCACAAGCCGGCCCGGTCTTTGTGCCTCACATGTCACACCACTCGGCGTATTCGGCACTTAAACATGAGAATATCGTGATATTGACGCGTCAGAGATAACAAACATGTGAATGTGCAAGAAAACAAAGACTAAAGTGAGACTGTTGAGTCTGGTGCATGACTATGCGTCCCGTGGTGCAAGTTGAGGCTCGATTAGCTTACTCGATGAGAGAAGTTGGTGTATTCTTCGCCCACTCCTCGGGGGACATAAGACATCGGACGCGAGGTCAGCCAGCTATTGATTGCTTATGCTAAGATTCCTACCATAATATAATAATCATAGTATAAGAGATACTGAGTCTTAGGGCAAACTTGTAAGATACTTAGGATATATACTAAGTAAGAGATTTTTTTTTTCTTCCACTGTGTACTATGACAAGGCACACGACCAGATTATCTAGATCAAGGGTCATATCCTACAGTAATGTTATGCCCTGTTATTTACTAAACGGGAACACTGCATACGATCTCATGCACTAGAGAAGATGGCGGCAGAGGAGGGTCGAAAAGATGCTATAAAATGGGGTTGAAGTTGACATCCCGCGTTTACTCCACCCCCACACAGAAATCCGGGGTAAATTGCCTCTAGCTATTATTAGTCCTAGATATGAGGCAGGCTGTCAAGCTTGGTTCATGCGTTCTTAAAGAGATAAGAGATGCGCCCCTCCATTGTCAAGTTTGATCTATGTGACGTCTTTGCTGTAGGTTCTCAGACTGGCCTCGGCAGCTTCCGAACCTTGATGGTGTATCGTCAACAACCTCAGACCTACCCGCTAAATCACATGAATTGCGACCTCAATGTCAGTAGCCACAACTGCGGGACGGACCTTTAACTAGTTGAATGGTTGCAACCCTCACCAAGCTCAACGGGATTTTCCATCTTTAGGGCAGTTTCACGAGCTTGTTTAGCTTTTATCAGAGCGAACGTCAACCGCTGTTGGAAACTGGGAAGGAGGGGAAGTGTCACTCATTTCTTCCTCCAGATCAACCGGCTCGACGGATAAAATGGTTTCAGATTCCCTCGATCGTCAACCCTCAATCCTCTTCTCCCTCATTTACCCCTCGTCTAGTCTTTCATTCCAACGTCGATCAATACTGTTGCCACCGTCATTGTCGTTCCACTCATCCCTCTGGTGGCTTGTGCGCCAGTTACGAAATCATAATCACGATGGAAATCCCCTGCAGATCCTTCTGGTACGAATTGCCTCTCGAGCGGGAGAGATCAATGCGAAACGAGCTTGGGAGAGACAAGAGGTAAGATTTCGAAATGCTTCAGGAGCTGCTTATTGCAGTCTGAGGATGCTTTCGGGTAGCCTGCAGTTAGCCTCTTCTAACATCACATCTAAGCTAGGTTCCACCAGATCCCACATTCAACTCCACCAACCCAGCGAACTGGTTCAAGATCACGACGGCTACTGTAGGGCTGCAACTTATGCAGCAACGTTGCCATCGTCCGGTCAATAGTCCATGAAACGGTCTGCACTGTTAGACTAGGTCACCGAGAACCGTTGGTGCACACACACTTTCGGCCGAAAGGTTCGTGGCTCAACAACAATTCGCATCAAGTTCCAGGCCAGTTTTCTTGCAAAAGGTATCAATATTAAGTTGGTCTCGAGACCACGCACTCGTATGTACGCTCAATTCTATAGCCATATTTCCGTTTCCACCTCTTCTGACATCTCATAGATCATAAATACGAGACCTGAGTATTCCGTCTAATGGTACTTTTCCGAACCGTCCCAAAGCAGAAGAAAGCATAACCCCACAACTCCGTCATCCCATGAATCCCTTTTATTTCGATCGGCGGCCGATATCATCATCGCTAAAGCAGTGCGCAATTCGTTCAAGCAGGTTCGCTTGTTTTTACAGTGTGACTCTAAACAGGGTTAGCATTGTTGGAGGCAAAAACTTCTGGATGGTTGCAAGTGAACTGACTTGAGGTACGCTGGCTCATAACAAAATAAGGTGCAGCCCTTGGGCTTGCATCCTTTTATTGCTGGCAAACGAGCTTAGGGCATTTTCCCTTTGGCGGCTTGGGCGCATTGGGCTTCACAACGCCAGTAGTGTCGTACGGTCCGCGAGGCATAGTGTTGGTGATTTTTGGTATGTTGAAGCGGCGCAAAAGGTTCGTGGTCCCAGAAATCCAGACGAGATGTTGATCAGACTAGAGAGTGGTTGCAGGTGTGTGAAGCAGCAAAGAAAAGCAGAGCGACAGGAATCCAGGGCACGCACACAATGAATATACTCAAAAAACCAAAGGGAATGATAACGAAGAAATTATGACGGGGACCATTTTGTCTTAAATTTCTGGGAAACCCCATGAAATTTGGAGGCTCGCGTGGCTTCTACGCACCGATACTTTGAGTCTGGTCATTAACCTGGCGGTCAGCACATTGCACCCCTGATAACCTTCCTAGCTATCCAAAGACACCCCTGTGCCTGTGTTTTCAGTGCTAGGATCGGCAGGGGCCGTGAGCCTCTCTTAGCACTGGCGGGAAGACAACCCAAGTTACCGGCCCTGGAGAATTAGCCAAATGTGGCAATTGTTTGTTCGGGAACGGGATTATACTTGGGGTGCATTGCCTATCGAACCAAGTCAAGAGACGATGACATACTGCTAAAAGGGTAAGGAGAGAACGCTCCCGTGTGTCTGTCTGTACGGAATTGACAAGCGCAGGGCGAGCGAGATTGAACCAGATGGAGGGCGTTTGATATGGAACAGGGGTCATTAACTTCAAGGGATGGCAGAGTGGACACAAGCCGTCCAGGAGGCTTGTGGGGAATACTAAAGCAGCGGCTCCTACCAGCTTGAACCAGGATGAGGCTTGCAACTGGGGAGTTCTATTCCAAACATGATTCTAGAAGAGACGCCACGATGGTCTTTGGGCTGCTTGGGACTCAAGTCACTATCGTTGGGGCGCAAGGGGAAGAAGAAAAAAAAGGGACGGTGAGCGACTCAGCTATGATGACATCCTCGGTGTAGAATTATGACAAGTCGCTATCGCTCCAGCAAACGACTCATCATTCTCATTGAGACAAGATCAAAAACAGGGAGACAACAAAGAAAAGGTTTTATTTTCTAACTAACACAAAGGCAAAATCATTGATTCAACCCAAAAAGCAATGGGCAATGCTACGAGAAAACATACAGCGTATTCGCAACCTCTCGTCATCCCATGTCATACCACACCGACAGCCAGCTGTACAATAGTGTTAGGTTCACGTTCCCCCGGCTACTCAGCCGTGTTGCATCGTTTAGGTTGTGACGTCTGTCCACCGCTTCGGGCTGGCCCTAGACTTGAGCTGGCTATCAAAGTCTCAAAAGGGCCATGTTGCAGGTTTGCAAAGATGCGAAGTTACAGGCCCCTTTCGCCCATCTCCCAGCCAAGAATCTCCTTCGCACGAGCCAGGATCCAGGACATTTCATTTCCCGGACCACGTTATTATGAACCCGGACTGCTTTGGCCACAGATTCCCTGACACTCTAAAGAGCCCGGCCGCCTGTCACAGCCCTGTCAGAGCCAACCGGGAGAAAAACGGACGTCTGGAGTTCCCACCACTCGTTGGCGATGGGCAACACTTGGACTTTCCCAGGTCCACGGTCCCGTGCCTCTGCCGATCGTTCGGATACTGATTCCAAAGTTCCGGGGATTGTCTAAGTGGCAAGGGAGGTTCCCGAGTACGGATTAAAAAAACAGGGACATCCAAGGGCACTTGACAGAAATATATGGCCAATCTTAGACCAGGCGCACCCTACGAGAGGTCTAATTTAATACGTCAGAGTCCCGGTTGTTTTATGACCGACGTGGTTACAGTAAGTATCATTCTTCCGACACTTTGACTGGGACATGTCAAGGCTGAGACTCCGGCGCGATCGTTTTACAAGACTCGACATCGAGCCGTACTAAACAGATGGAAATCAGCCCTGGACACTTCGCCCATTTTACGTTACAATCTAACAAGCAATCGAATTTTCGAAAAATTTCACTTCGGCCGTGTTCAAACTATATCTCAAGTAATTGACTCCAATTTGACAGACATAAACAAGGACAAGGGTGTTGGAAATACGAAAGACTTTTAAACGGTCCTCATTGATGAAGAAGGGTCTGAGGGTGCATCGAGCGCCGACGTCGCCAATCGGAGCGCGTTCCAGGAGGACGGTCCTGTCTTAGTCTTGAAGGAGTTCCGAATCCTCCAGTCCTCCTTTTCCCACCCCGACCTGTGTGGGTTAACCTACGGTACATACAACCGAAAGAGTCAGATCATCCGGGGCGGCGCTGACTTCTTGGATGCGCTGGCCGTTGACTATCCCTGTTTGCCATGCGATGAGAAGAGCTTTGGGCCTTGATGTACGTCTGGGGGCGTGGTTGACAGGTGCCGTACAAGTGCCGCATCATGGGCGGTCCGTTGCAAGTTTGGGATGGGATGGGATGGGGTGGGAAAGGTGAGTTTGATTACTACCCAACCCAACCTTTTACAGCACACACTTTGACGCGGTGTAAGTGAAAAAGCCCACACACGCTGAGTTGTGAGCTTGTCTCGTCTCCGGACGCAGGGATCCCATTCCCCGTGGCCCCGGACGCGGCAGCGTCAGAACCGTGGCTACGGTGCCGACGTTCTAGCTGCCGGGGATGGGGCGGAAGTGTAATGTACGTGCAGGGTTTCAGGATGAAAAATGTCCCCGTAAGCGCGATCTAGAGCAAGGCTGGAGGAAAATTTCGCGTGCGTTGGTGATAATCTCGAATAGGGTTTGAAGCCCGTGATGGAGAAAGGACGAAGCGATGGCAGATAATGGATCCAGACCGCTATACCGGCCGAGATGTCAGATTGGATGAGATCCGCTTTGGACAACGAGGCGATAGAGATGCATGGTTACTGTGGGTTCTTTGGTGTTGGGTCGTAGTTCCAGAATATTTCCCAACAAGTGAACCCTGCTTGTGCTCATTCTTAACCGACAACATGAATAGGAGGATATCAGTAACATGCGATCATGGTCTTTTTGTGTGCGATGAAACGAAGCGACTTGAAATCATACTTCCGAATTACTTTTGCGTGTCGTCGTAGGCACAATACAATATATCATGAATACGGGCAAGTTGATGGCTCAGATATAAGTAAAACATTCTGCAAGGGGCACTCAATTCTTGAATAAGATCTTGTGAAATGTGATTCTTCATATCGACTAAAGCGCGGAAGACATCCAGATTAACCAATCTACACCGAGCAGTTGTTTCCTCGCAGGCAAAAGCAATTCAGTTCGGGAATAATGAACGAATCGATCGCTTGATACCAATTATCTGCAGAGTACCGTAGTATCATTGATAGTTGGCCACTGTAGGGTATAAGTTAGATCCATATTTACTGCCCTCCATTCAAATCAAACATGCATGGAGATCTTTAGCAAAAAGCATGGTGCATGACCTATCCGCACGTCCGATGCCCTATCAGCAAATCATGATCCCATTTTAGACTCACATTAATGACTCGCAACATTGATGCTATTTCAGCTTTGAGAAATGGTGTAAGAGATGGTATGTTGAGTTTAAGGGGGAACATGCAGGTCTGTAAAACATCGACACTTTACCTAAGGTAGCTTTAGTATTTTAGTGGATCTTTAGCCTGAAATATGCTCTAGTCATTATAGCAACTCATCCTAAAGTTAGGTAAAGTGTCGATTGTCTACTGGACCGCCTGGGGAGTTGCCTGGTCTACTGTAATCAACGCGAGTCAACGGCTCAAACTACAGCCCAACTGCAGTACCTAGGCCAGGCCTCCGATAACTCCACCACATAGCCTGTGCAAGATATTTGACAGCCAAATGTCGTATAATCGATCGCAATCAACCAAAGAATAGTGGTTTAATAGCATTTCCCCTACACACCTGAAGCCACTTTCATCAGATCAGAATTGGGTTCGTCCTTCACGTGACCCATCATGTCTGCCTTCCTGTCTGCGTCTAGCGCTCAGACGTTCCCCATTCCCGTATGTCCGGGAGCTAAACGCGCTTCATCTCCAGCTTCATATTGACCTCCACTGCTGATGCTAAGACGGGCCGTCTAGCAAAGAAACGACTTGCTTGTACACCTTGCCACATACTCTCTGACGTAGCAATGCCCGCCTGTCATGGCTGCCGAGTACGCAAGGTCAAGTGCGACGATGGAAACCCCTGTTCTCCATGTCGTCAATTCGATGTGCAATGCATCAGATCCACTGCCCCAAGGAAACGTCAGAATCCAAAGCGAGGACGTCTTGTAGCCCAGGCCAGAGAAGGCAATGTCCAGCAACAGACAGCACTCTCCCCCAGCGCATCTGTGTCTCCTTCGGCAGTTCACTCAACTCCTCATGCGGCCAATGAGTGGCCACAGGGGAGTAGCCCTGGCTCAGGCTCATATCCAGGCCCTGTCTCACCAAACTCAGAAGTCTATACTACAGGCTTCTTTCACTCGCTGCTGCCAGAGTTCGAAAAGGTTGTCTATCCTTTCAGCCCTGCAGTCACCCCTGAGGACATACTAGCGTCAATATCCATGATGCACCAGAACTTCGAGGATGCCGCCTTAGTATACGCCTATGCAGCTGTCACAACATTCTTATCACAGACCGCAGACAACACACATGGAAGTGTAGCGGCGCAAATAAACAACCTGGTATATCACAGCCTCGATGCACATCACCGTGCTGGCCTTGGCAGTCATGGAATAGGGCGCGTGGATGAGGTGCTGCCTCACGGCATCAAGCGCATCGTGACGTGCATCTATCTTGAGATCTCTACAATGGGCCTGACTCGTCTTGACCGAAGCTTCAACTTCATCCGCGAGGCAATATCATTGATCCAAGTTATGGAGGCCCAGCAGCGGACATTACCAGATCCTACAAGGACACCTTACCCCATGGCTCGATTTCAGCAAGTCTACTGGGAGGCATATATTCATGAGAGATTTCTCACTATTGCCGACGGATATCCCAGCATCATGCCTCCTCTTCATACAAATCTCTCGGCTACTGATTCCGCCACGCCAGAACACATACGGGTTGGGTTCAACTGCTTAATAGAGCTCTTCCTGATTCTGGACGAGACATTCCTCGCGTGTTGGCAGTCGCAAAGGGGCGCAATCGGCGGTTTGACAGTGCAATGGATTGAGAGCAAGCAAGTCCAGCTCGACCAAGCTGAGATGAACGCTGCAACGGCCGAAGCAAGAATGAGCTCGGCTGGACACGCTGGCTTTACGGAGTTGCAACGTGCCGATCTATTCATCACCAGACTGTGGTTACGCACTTTACTTTGGCAGCTTGCGCTTTCGCAGGGACTTCTTCGCTCAGGGTCCTCAGATACGACGCACGAAGGCCTGTCGCTACAATTCCCCGCATCACGGTTATCAATACAGCTCCGCAGCTTGGTCGGTCAGCTGGATAGCATCGTGAGTATAGCGACTCAGGGCAGCGGCATAATACAAAAGCTCTTTGAGATTGCTAGCACAATTGCCGACGTACTTGCTCTTCCTGCAGGACACGACCAAGCAGACAGTGGGCTCAGATCGCACGTTAAGGATTTTCTCTATGTCGTCAACTTTTTGCTAGATCTAGGCTTGATGAGGGAGAATCAGAAGGAGTATCTGCGTGAGAAGTATCGCATGTTGCAGCCGCTGAACACTGAGGAAGGGATCGCTGCACATACTGGAGAGCAGGCGGTTGCTTCTTGATAACACAAATCTGAAGAGGACATGATTATTTAGCCAAAGCAGTCAGGATTTTATGTGTTAGCCAAGAGTAAAAATATCCATTATGAATTACGATTATAAAGCTTTCCCCATACTGCTTTCAAAATGACTAATGTCGGCTCTTCCCGTTTCAAAAGCCTGCAACAGAATCTCTAGGTCAAAGATTAATACACATAATGCTAAATGCATTAAAATCGATCTTACTAGCTGAATAGGTATCGAAAAATGAAGCAGGTAAGGCCGATCATCTTTGAGCTTCGGCATGCAGATGCAAGGATTTCATCTCTTGGCGCCACCAAGTCCCACCCACACACAACGTCAAACCTAACGTTACCTCACTCACACCTCACGTACCCTAAACCTTCAAAATCCTAGATATCAACTATGCATTTCCAACCCGTCGAGCAAATGATCGACGAAGCCTATATTGCTCGTCCCCAGGACGAACATGAAGTCGAACCTCCATCTACAAACGATGCTCTAGACGATGTCTTTGGCTCGGGGCCTTCATCGCCTACAGCGGAGGATGGCCACAGAGATGAGAATGATGCATCAGGTGCAGTTCACCCTTCAGATATCCGCCGGCTACAGACGGAACACACAACAGCTGGATATCGCGAGGGCATCACTGTCTCTAAGGAGAGCAGTCTTCAAGCCGGGTTCGACGAGGGCTTTAGTCTTGGTGCGAGCATTGGACTCAGAGCAGGTCAACTTCTCGGCTTGCTAGAAGGAATCGTCGAAGCCGTCCGCGGCCGCGACGACGCAAATTCTTCCGAAGTTCTAGAGCTCACGACAAAGGCGCGCGAGGAACTCAGCACAGAAAACATCTTCAAGCCTGATTACTGGGCTGAGGACGGCAACTGGAAGTACGAGGTGAAGCCAGCCGCGGGAACCGAGGAAGTCCTCTTTGCGGATGTAGCGGATGCGCATCCGCTTGTGAAGAAGTGGTCGGCTGTTGTAGAGGAGCAGGTTGAGCTATGGAAGATTGATAGGAATGTGTTGGATGACGAGACGGGGTTGAGGTTGGAGGCTGTGGTGGACGAGCCGCTTGGTTCGGGAGCTGCGCCGACGGCTAAGAAGCCGTTGGATTGGTGAGGTTGTATCAAGGGTTTGGATAGAGATGTATGGTGATCACGGGCCGAAAAGAGGTGCATGAACATGGTTGCAAAAGATTGAGGTATGTTGGCTATTGCGAGTACGAGATCTTCGTTCGCTAACGATACTTAGACATACAAAGCTACCACGGGAGTCAAGCTCAACACAGAAGACACCCCCATGAGTTGATCAGGAGCACTTATTAATTGGTATCAGATGGTTTGAGCTTGTGCGGGCGTGCAGTTCAAGGATTGTCTGCTGGGTGTACTGTCTTACATACATGGTTCTCGCATCTCGTCTCTTCAACCAGTTAACAGGATGGGCTTGTCACTTGGATCTCGGCAGCTCAAGCGTGGAATGAGCCATGGCATTATAGACATTGTCAAGTAAAACTCAAGAGCATATTTGAACAAATACATTAAACACAGAATCATAATTTTGTGGTACCGCTGCTACCGGTTGCGTATGGATGTCATCTCATCAGGTATTGGTAGATACGGAATAGCCAAGTGACTCGACATTAACACGGTTTACTGATGGGAGGGTGCATACAACAAACAACCAACTCCATGAATCGATCGAGTTTATAGAACGAGCTATCTTGACAAAACTGCTGCTTTGTCGTGAATGGGTTGGCTCTTGCCAGAATCCACACAGCCGATGAATTCTGAGACTCCAGCTGTCTCTTATTCGGATTCCCTTCAGACCAGCGCTCCTTAAGAGGAGATCAAGGGGTGTTCAACCTCATCAGCACCCTCCTGTTGAAGTATCGTCTTACTCTGTGCTGTCTGTTGCTTCAACTGGCGCCACTAAATAACCTCCCTTGGCACACCGACAGTTGAACAGCCCACGTATTGCTCCAGCCATGTTTGCTTACTGCATACCATCCTGGCGTCGCCAGAACCACCGGCCATGTCATACGGAACGCGGCTTGTGTTGCTAGGAGCTGTTCAGAACGTTTCAAGCGTTGCTGGGATTGTTGCGTTATTGGTTGTGACCGTAATGCCTCCATTTCTTCTGTCATCGGGCATCGCGTTTCCAAAGCACTGCCCTAGTCTGATGCTTTGTAGAGTGATAATGCCGACAGTGTGCGCTTTGCTGCCAGCCGTGATGACGCCTTTTGGTTACCCAAGGTATGGTTGTCTATTTCTTGGAGTGGACAAGCCTTCCAAAAACCGAGATGAGAACCCCTTTTTTTGCGCTTTGAATCTAAGCGTGATGCCTTTCCGGGAGGTCCAAGGTTCAGAATTGACTTGGTCACAGTCCGTGATACTTTGCTGGGGTTGATCGCTGGCCTCAACCGTTGACATACTCCTGGAGCGTCTTGGCAACATCCTCAATGCGCTCGTACTTGCCGTATAGCTCTTTCGTCGTTTCCCAATCACGGCCTTCTCTTCCAAACATCATAAGCTTGACAACCTTGCCGTCATTGTCCATAACAACTCTGCCGCTTCGGTCATCGGCCCATGAGAAGCGGATCTGCTTGGCTTCAATGTCGGCAATTCCAACTTCGACAATATCGTTGGGCATAATCGTGTCGCCCATCCTGTCGTGCAATCCGAGGCTTCGTCTCAAATCGGCAGAAACACCCAATCGGTTGTGGTATCGCACGATCTCCCGTCGAAGCGTCCTGACGAATCGATCTAGGTTCTGTTGCGGAGGGTTGTTGCTCTCAGGTCGCGGCGCTGGAAGATGGCGCGCAGCCAAGCCGGAAAGGGGTATGGCAGGCGGTAGTGTATGTCGGTGAATGCGAATGTATTTTGAGTTGAAGTATGGTCGGTTTAGCATGACGTAATAAGGTCGCAAGAATTGGCCCTTCGACATGACCTCGAATCGCAAGCCGAGGATATGGCCACCGTCAACGGCATTGGGATCGGGATCGTGGACCTTGAATGATGTGACGGAGCTGCAGGTACGATAAACGCATTGCTGAGCGTAGGCCTTTTGCTTGTCGGATTCGCTCAGCAGTTTGGCGCGGGAGGGAGCGTTTCGAGCTGAAAGGAAGCTTTTGGATGGCTTGAGGAGAGCTTGGGTCGAGGGCGCAGTGAGAATGGTGGAGGTTTCAATCTTGAGGGTTTTGCGCAAGGCGGCAGCTGTTGAAGACAAGGTGAGATAATGTTATGATTGATGCGCTATTGACTTTGGAGACCAACCTTGTTCTTTAAGCGCAGCAATCTCTTGATCAATGAGATCGCTCTCGTTTGGAGCAGCTATCTCAGACGACATGGTTGTGTTGTATGTAGAGTACTAAGAGGTGAGAAGTGAGGTCGTTGATGTTGATGTTGTCGTTGTCTGGCTCGGATGAACTGTTTACAAACAATGGGCTTTACTTGATTGCAATTGGTGCGAGCTGTGACAGGGGAGCTGATAAGATACCATCGCGGGAGGGGTGTGTCAGGGTGTGTCTAGCCTAAAATAGATTTGCCCCGACTTCCACTGGTGTCAAATTCTAGACAGCCCGTGTAAACTCGGCTCAGCCTTACACTATTATCTAGAACATCTTGATCTCCTTCAAATAATGGTTTCGCTAACTCCCACACCATCTTCAGTAAGACAACACCCATCTCAGCTATTAAAAGCCTAGCGACAATCATGTCTACTTCACTTGTGATCCAACTGGCAGATAGTGCCTTGGAAGACCGCCTCAACACCTAACTGCAGACGCTCTGCTTACCGTGCCTAAGTTAAATTAAAAGTTTTCGCGTCATACACCTGGAAGAGCATAAGACAAGAGAAGATACAAGCAAATGATTTTAATAGCAAGATTACCAATATCGCCGCATCTAAAGCCTCCATAACCGAATGCCTGTCCCACCCATTACTAAATATTGATCCCCTGATCGCCCCAGGATATCTATAAGAACGCAAAAAGCTGACCACCCAGCTAGAATAAAGAAAAAGTACCAAAAGAGCAGGAAAAATAACCCAGATAGACACCCTCCATTAATACCACGATTCCCATGTGCTCCAGTGTCACCTGTTTCAGAAGAGTTGCCCCCCAGACCAGACACCGTTCTACCCGTCAACCCCCTCAGAAAACTCCTTGCCCTTCTGTCCCTCCCATTTAACACTCTGGAAGATATCCTCAACTTCAATGATTTCTCCCTCCTAAGACTTGGCTCCATTGTGCGCCAGTGTTTCTAGAACGCGCATAGTTTGTCGCTAATACTCTATGCCAAGTTCGACATCTGAAAGCTCCAACGACAACTCATGAACCTTGCCCAAGAGATGCCTGGCTCGCCATTCTCCAAATGTGAGTATCAGAGACTTGCCAGGATCTTATCCTAAGAGGACCTTGCTTTGCACGTTATTTGACTCGTCTGAGGTCTTCGCCTGCCTCTTGGCCCTGTTGAATGCCACGACTAGCTTTTTAACCAGCGTTGGAAAGGCAGCTTGGACATAGACGGAGAAGGCTCTGAGGATTGATATGTTGATAATCCTGAAGGGCAGGCCTGGACCAAGATGAAGAAGCCTGGTTATGCGAACAAGAATTCCACCGATGGGTGGGTAAGCTTCAAAGTCTGCCATCCCCTTCCCCAGGGCAGAGAGCATCTGAATATTAGACTCCAGATGAGATATGACTGCTTTATAAATGACATTGAAATTCTTTTCATCAGTGATACCACCGGCGAACGGCTTAGGCAATTGCTCACGAGGCAAACGCCAGGAATCGTCCATGGGTTGATCGTGTCACATGTAATAAAACGGCATATCTTCCTCGAGCATGGCACCGATGCGTTTAACTAGGTAGTATCAAGTTAGTATACTACCAAGTAGAAAAAGAAAGATAAGTTCTGAACTCACGGCCATCAAAATCCAGCCACAGGGCTAGGGACGTTGCAGCTGGCTTGAAAGGCATGAGGGCTCTTGTCTTTTCGCGTTGAGACGGATTTGCCTCCTCCTGCTGAGTCTCAGCGATTTCCGAGGGGAGCCCTGGAATATTGTCGCTAAGAATCAATGGGTTTCCGGCGTTGCCCTTCTGCTTTTTGGGCGTAGGCCTGTCAGTGTCCAGATCAGAGTAATCAACGTCGCCGTCCTCTGATTCTCCCAACTCTGTGGAATCCTTAGGTCCAATGGGCGGCGCTTGCTGTTTGCCCTTTCGCTTTTTGGGAGTAACTCTGTTGCGAACTCTCTGTAGAAGTGTTTGGCGAACGGGTTTCTTCTTCACTGAGCCTCTCTTTTTCTTCGCGGGGATGCCCTCCACTCTGCCAGAACTTCTTCCTTGGCCTTAGGTGTGGAACCCTTTGCATTGAAAGCTCTCTTCAGGTGATCAAATGGCAGCCCATCATTTGCAGCATACTGGTTGAAATTCGCAATTGTGAGCTTGCTCGACATGACAAGTTGAGTATCTTTGAGACGAACTTGAAAATTCGCGTTCTTGGGAGCCTGCATATCGGAAACAGAGCGTCGCAGAATCATGGCGTAGTCGGGATATCAGGATCCCAGAGTATGCCATTCAGGGCAGAGGCGATCCTCGTCGAGGTTCGTCATTCCCAGAAGAGCTCCCGCCAGTTGTGTGGCCGTAGGTCCTTTCTCATAAGGGCTTGGGAATTTGCCGTGCTCATCAGGTTTCAGAGCCTCCTGGCAGCGCTCCTTAAACTTTCTGTTCTGCCAGTCCTTCGCGGTGAAGCACAGCCCATAAGGTGCGGGCTTCTTGGCCTTGGTGTCTGCTATCTGAGGTTAGGCTAGTCTCTGTCGAGTTGTGTTGGAATAAAAGAGTTTTTCCTAGGTGCGGAGAAACCAATTATGGAGGAGCCATACCTTGACAAGCGACAGCAGATCCGTCGAGGTGCAACAAGGAGCCAAGAGCAATGAAGTGCTAATACTTTCAGGAGAATGAGGAACACTTGAACTTGATCAGAGGCGATGTGGTGCGACGTGATGAATGAGGGAAATGAGTTTCTTGAACGAGGAGATGAGGTGCAATAGAGAATAAGAAATGAAATGGCGATGCCCTTATCAAAGTGGTGACACCCTCATGTAAAAAAAGAGAAGTGAAGAAGGGAAGATAAGAGAAGAGAGGAAGCAAGGTGGAGGCGAGGTGGAAGAGGTAAGCCTAAGTCAAAGGTCTCAACCAGACTCACCCATTTGGTACTGCAATACGGAAAGCATATAGTGAAGGCTACCATTTCGCGGTTGTTGACTTTATTTCCCCCGGGCGTAGTGGTCAGACGAGAGAGTTGATCCTTAAGACGGCCATCTTTGAACTTGATGGCTGCCGCAAGATTATTGGGCTGCCGAGTATCTCATCTCACACGAGAGAGTTTGGATGGTTCTGCGCTATGATGAGAGCTTCCTTTTTATTAACCATGATGTTTACTTTATGTAAACTGTGGAAGGGGTGTTGAGTTTTCACGGCGAAGCTGGAATTTCTACCTTAGTTAGACAGGTAGACATGGTTCAATACTGAATACTAAATGATCCCCATATCCAACATTACTTGCATACTCTTTTCTATTTCGCGATGGTTATTATTGTGATCTGTAATACTACTGCACCTTTAATTGCTATTAAATGATGCCCAAGTGTTTTTTGCGACCTGTCTGAACCAACAAGTCGCGCCTACCAGCACTCCGCGTTAAAGTCACCGCTGGGCACTTGCCAAGCTGGAGATCAAGCGTCGTAGCATCCTTGAGATTCAAGGGCATCCTTCCCGTAGAAGTTTGGTCCCAAGTTTCCTCCACCGACAACAAACGCCATCCCATCCTCATCAAACAGCGCTTCCGCATCTCGCACCTGGGCTTCATCTTCATCTTGAGATCCAGCGTCGCAGTGTCTTTGAGATTCAACTCTACCTGAACACTATCACGATGCCCTCTCTACTCAAAGAGCAGGGATTCTCTAATCCCGCGGTAGCAAGACAAGCATAATCCCCGCTAGGTATATTTCCACAGATAAAGTCCAACATCCAGGTGCCCGCTGCTAGACCGTAAAAAGGAATAGACATGAGCATATTGAGAGTGATTTCTAATAATGTGGAATCTATTTGGAGCATCTGATACAGTAATGTCTATACTGATAACATACTTTGTCCTTTGTAAGCATCTCTGTCTTGTGTCTTGGACCCTCGATTTGTCACAACCACAGAGCATGATCCAGTGACAATGTGCCAAGGTGCCCGTTCTCTGATTGGTGATAAGACACTTCCGCCCCCGGAGCATCATCGTCAATCAACCCCTGACGCGCTTCCTTTTTGGGAAAAGACGCGAGTTCCGAAGACTCCTTGGCTTTTGGGGTTGATATCTGCTAGGTCCCCTATACCTTGTTGGATATCTATAATCAACATTTAACATATTAATACTTTATTGCTAGCAGTTGCAAAACATTCCATGTCTTTTTGTTACGTCAAATTGAGACTCATGCTACGTAGTAGACATCGTATTGCCACTAAAAGACTCTCAAAAAGGCCAGCTAAACAAACCCATCTCTCCTATTCCCCATTGAAGATCCAGATCCATCCCACCCCAAAACCCCAAGGAAATAACCCAATCAGATCTCATCTCTAAGAGGCCACGGTAGCGGGTGCCTGCTTTTTTCTACGCCAACCCTTTCCGTAAGGCATCCGAAACGTAGGCAGTGACTTCCTGTATCTGAGGCCCGCCTCAGTTTTGCTGGTACCTTTACCTTTACCTTTACCTTGTCTTTGGAACTGACAAACTCCGGACTTTCCATTCCTTCAACTACATTCTCACTCTCACTCTGGCTATATTACTTTTTATTCTTCTCATCTGCTTCTACTTTTCTATTTCCAACAGTCTACGACCCTTGTCCCTGTCTTTTTCATACATACGTCACCGAGACGAGACGAGACATCGAATTCAATCCCACCCGCATCTGACTTTGACGCTTCCAACGCCTCCTTGTCGCATTCGTTAACCCCCCTTTACGTTTTACTACTACTTCTCGCACCCGCCGTCGCTTCGACTTCTTTTTTCTCTCTCGGCACCTATGACCGCCAGAGCTCGACGACCTAATAATAAAGCCGGCCGACCGCCCCTGACGCTCAAAACCGAAACAGAGCATGCGAATGGAAACGGTCACACCAACGGCAACGGCAAAATGAGTAGCGGAGTAGAGATGCGGCGCAAGGCCGCTAACCCTGAGGTTGATAACGTCGCGGCAAACTTTATCAAGAGCGAATCCTTTTCCCTCGACGATCCCGTTCCAAAGACGCCTTCTCTCAACGATCATGGCTTCTTCGAGCTCCCTCGACAAGATCAGAGGAACTTTCTCCTCTTGGTCCTTTTATACTTCTTGCAGGGTATTCCCATGGGCTTGGCGACGGGCTCTGTGCCGTTCTTGCTCAAGAACCACATGTCGTACAGCGAGATTGGTGTCTTCAGTTTGGCCTCGTATCCTTACTCTCTTAAGCTCTTCTGGAGTCCCTTCGTGGACGCTGTTTGGAGCCCCAAGATTGGTCGACGTAAGACATGGATTGTCCCTATCCAGTTCCTCTCCGGCTTCGGTATGCTTTTCTTGGGATCGCATGTTGAGGACATGATGGCTACAGCTGGAAAGCCAGGCGGCATGACCGCGTTCTCGTTTATGCTTTGGTGGTTCTTCCTGGTCCTCATGTGCGCTACGCAAGATATTGCTGTGGATGGCTGGGCGCTTACACTCTTGACTCCTGGAAACGTTTCGTACGCCTCGACCGCCCAGACTGTTGGTCTTACTGCTGGCCACTTTATGTCCTACACCGTTTTCCTCGCCTTCAACGCCGCCGACTTCGCCAACAAGTGGTTCCGAGCAGTTCCTTCTGAGGAAGGTCTCCTCTCGCTCGGTGGATATCTCAAGTTCTGGGGCTGGTCATACATAATCGTCACCGTTGGACTCGGCCTTTTGAAGAAGGAGGAGAAGTCGCATAATGAGGATGGCGTTTGGGATGTTTACCGCATTATGTGGGGTATTTTGAAGCTCAAGAACGTGCAGACTATCATCATCATCCACCTTATCGCCAAGATTGGCTTCCAGGCCAACGACGGTGTTACCAACCTGAAGCTTCTTGACAAGGGCTTTGGTAAGGATAACATGGCTCTGACAGTTCTTATCGACTTCCCGTTTGAGATTGCTTTGGGTTATTATGCCGGAATGTGGTCGCAAAAGTACACACCCATGCGTCTCTGGTGCTGGGGTTTCGTGGGTAGACTTGTGGCTGCTCTGTCTGCCCAGTTCGTGGTCGCCATCTTCCCTGCTGAAGGAGTTACGTCTTGGTATCTGTTGGTGGTTATCGCCGAGCACCTTTTCTCGACATTTACCAACACCATTATGTTCGTTGCTGTCTCAGCTTTCCATGCACGAGTGTCGGATCCCGTCATTGGCGGTACTTATATGACACTCTTGGCAACGTAAGTGACCCATACCTTCTACTCAGTGTACACGAAGCTAACAGTTCTCAGTGTCTGCAACCTTGGTGGTACATTCCCCAGATATTTCGTGCTGCAGCTTGTTGACAGCTTCACTGTGGCTACGTGCCATCCTGGCAAGTCAGATGCCTCGACCGCAAAGGGCTCTCTCATCACTGAGGCGTTCTCATGCGCAGTTCAGTCCGAGAAGGAGAGATGTGAGGCTGGTGGAGGTACATGTGCGATGATCCACGACGGATACTATACAGTCAACATTCTGTGCGTCTTGTTTGGCGCTGCGACGTTCTTCTGGTACATCAAGCCCAAGGTGCTGCATCTTCAGGGTCTGCCGCTGCGGGCATGGAGATTGTCGCCAGGAAATGAGAACAAGCGATAAATAAAGAGAAGGAAACGAAACGGTAATCTAGAAACACTTACACATGTACGAGTAGTAGAGACTAGGGAGGCCCGCGCTACATTATTTGATACCCGCGGAAGAATAGTACAGCACAATATACTTGTCGATGCTCATCCTTAGAGTTTATCCTGTGAGTGATCCACGATGGCGGGAATGGTCGCGTAGTGTAAGATATCTTTAGAATCTGGATTTCGTTTGATGGAGCCCAGGTCACTTGGGGGAATGCGGCCGTCAATCCTCGACAGTAGCACATTGACGACGAGCACTAGACCTCGTGCGCGAGCTTTGAGTTTGCTGACATTTATAACATCGCTTTCTAAGCTACTCAGTAAAACTTTTTACTATATCCTGTAACATATTAGAAGAGAAAGGATAAACTTGATCCTAATTTAGGATGATTTTATAATTTCCGGTTGTAATTTTATGCCTAAACTTTATCTATACATCTCAAAATTCCAGTCTAAACTTCTATAATCACTCTATTAATGTTTCGTAGATCTTTCGACTATTCAAAGCATGATAGACCTGGGTTCAATAGCCCAATGCACGTACGCAACCTAGTAGGTACGGGGCCACGTTCCCCCATGCCAGCAAGGTGACGAAGGCGTCACCTCCTTCAACCGCGCCTGGGCAGCAGCAACATCCGCTTCAAGCAGCTCGTGGCCCTCACTTCTAATCCAATCCTGATTCTGAATGAGCTATTCATCGCCCAGCTCGGGCCAATCTATTGGATACACCCTATGGCCGAGCTTCTCCGGGGGTTCAGGGGGAAGCTTTCTCTCGTACTTGTCGCGGAAGATGTGATACTGAGCAAGAGCATGATAAGGATGCCAGCGGGGACGGTTATCGTTTGTGCCATGTATTGGCAAGGGGCATGGTATATCCTCGCCAGGGTTCGAGAGGAGGAAGTTTACTAAAGAATCAAATTGCGTAGGCGTTGGTGGGTAAAGCGTGGTTGGGCCACCCATTCGAAAGCCATGTAACCACATGGAATTGCACTACCTGAATGTTAGTTTTCTTGAAAGCATGATGGCTAGTGATAGTTGATGTAATAGGAACGAGTAGCAAGATCAGTTACCTCTTGATCCGTCTCGCCACGATCAAAGACAACCACGCCTCCAAAGATCATGCCCTCAGCCCAATACCCCACAACGTCAGCAATGCCGTCTGGATACTGCTCATGATAGACATATGAGCGATGAATTAAGGCTGTAGGAGGTAAGTGATAGGTATTTGGAAGACTCGCACTGCCAGATTGCAATACGGATTCCACACGGTGCCGCCGTAGCCAGGTCTCGACTACCTCATGCTTATGGGCCCCATCATCCAAGTTGTAGAGACATACGGCAATCTGATGACAAGCAACAACGACGAGCTCGATGAGACGTAGATAGAAGGCTCTTGAGCCATTCTCTGTGTCATTGAATGCTCGAAGAAGCTGGTTTCAAATCAAAGATTAGCCGGCAATCCTAGCTGTGATCTGAAAAATCAGTCCAACTTAACTTACATGTCCTTGGAAGTGCAAGCTGGAATAGTCGAGTTGGTCTCTAAACTCGCGCACTTTGTCAAGAAATCCCGGACACAAGTAGGTGTGATTGAGCTCAAAGACAGGATGACCTTGGATGATATAATAGCCCTCCCTGAAAGACTCTTCCGTTGGTAGTCCGTCAAGAATCTGCGCATACGTATACTCTGGTCTAGCTGTTGATAGGAGGTTCTTGAGGGCTCTACGGAAGACCTCCTTGTGATCTTCGCTGAGAGCGTCGATATTCTGCAACCTTGCTTCTTCTGACATCAGATTCATACTGAGAAACAAACCATGCCAAGAATGAGTTGGCCGTGCTGAGAGAGGAGATGGACAACATTGGAAGGAGGGGCATCGAATTGCTGCCTGATATTTCGGTTCAAGGCCACAAACGGAAGACCGGTAACATCTATGAGGCATATGGCACAATTTATATACGGTAGCCGAAGAATCAGACCAACGTATCGGGCCAGTCTATTTATGTCCTGTCTCCTCTGTGCCACGACTCCCCTAACCCGTATTGTGAACAGGTAGGGATGTCGATATTCTTGATCAAGACCGTCAAAAGACATTTTACAGGACATGCAAAATCGTATTACTGACTGACATTGCAGAGTATAAAGGCGACACCTTCACCACTTTCTGGAATTCAAGTCTTGAAAGATGAACATGAAACTATTTTGTTTATTGGACCCATGTTCAGTGATTGCGTTTATCGAATTGCATATGAAGCAAATATGATTCGTATCCTAACCCGGACTTTATCTAGATCACTATTCTGTCTCTAAGAAAACCTAATGATCTGATTTATGTGTTGGACTAAGCGGAATGTGGGGTGATATATTGCGTCCTAACAATCATAGCTGGTTTTTGAAGACAGTGCTTAACTCCTTTTCTTTTGAATGTAGCCGAGAAAGCATAAAACTTTAAAACAAAATTAAGCACCCCGAGAGTTACTTTAGGTTGAAGACCTTAATTATACTCAAGGTCAGGTGGTGATATCTGCACCTGTACTTCAAACTTCAAACCCACCGGGATGATAAATGCGTAAGTAGTATCCGTCACAGTCGATGGGGCCTTTTTAACAAATACGCACAAGAAACGACATAAAAAATGACTCATACTCTCTTTTTAATTCTTTGAATGTCTTCATCACCATCTCTCATAATTACCTTTTGTGTTAGGTAGTGAAGCCGTCTGACTAGTCTCCGCCTCCGGACCCGGACGTCATAGTTACACCCCGCCCGGACCTCCGCATCTCCGTGCCGGGACATTCACTCACTCACTCACTCACTCACTCACTCACGCTCTCACTCCGGCCACGAATTATCCGGACCTTACTTTTCTGCCTCAATTGAAAAAAATGGCAACACCGGCGAACACTACAGCGGAGGCTCTCGCCTCAGAGAAAGCATACTTTTCTCAAAACCCTCCCCCGCGCAACTTGGCAGCCCACACGGCCCTGGCGTCCGGCTTCATCTCCTCCCACGCCGCCTCGGGCCGGCGTGTCGTCCTCGTCACCTCGGGCGGCACAACCGTACCCCTTGAGAAGCAGACAGTTCGCTTCATTGACAACTTCAGCGCCGGTACCCGTGGTGCCACCAGTGCAGAGTACTTTCTCGAAGCTGGATATGCTGTGATCTTCTTGCATCGCCAGTTCAGTCTGCTGCCGTACTCGAGACACTACTCTCACGCTACCGACTGCTTCCTCGACTTTTTAACCGAAGATGCGGATGATAGAATTGGTGTGAGGCCTGAGGTGCAGGACAAGATGCGCGAGGTGTTGAGAAAGTATCGCAAGGCAAGGGACAACAACATGCTTCTCACACTACCCTTCGTCACTATCGTCGACTACCTTCATGAGTTACGTGAGATAGCCCGTCTCATGCGTCCTCTCGGCCCATCTAGCCTTCTCTATCTCGCTGCAGCAGTCTCAGACTTCTTTGTGCCTCCGGATCGTATGGCTGAGCACAAGATCCAGTCTACCAATGCTGTGGAGCAGAAGCGGCCAGAGGATGAGGAGACTTTTGACAACTTTGACTCTTCACCTTCTGTCCCGCGCTCTAAGCGTCTCGTTGTCGATCTTGACCCTGTTCCCAAGTTCCTCAAGAACTTGGTAGATGGTTGGGCTCCCGAAGGCATGATCGTGTCCTTTAAACTCGAGACGGATCCAGCGTTGCTCGTCCGTAAGGCTCGCTACAGTCTCGATCGCTACCAGCACCACCTTGTCATCGGAAACTTGCTGTCTACGCGCAAGTGGGAGGTTGTCTTTGTGAGTCCCGGACGGGATGACCGCTGGGTGCGTGTGCCGCGAGAGGGCGGCTGGGGAGAGGCTGAGGGGAGACCTCTTGTTGCAGAGGAACTGCCTGGTCAAGATCCTGGTGTTGATATCGAGGCTCTCATCATTCCTGCGGTTCAGGAGTTACATGGTGACCATATCAAGGGATCTAAGAAGTAAATGGTTAATATCGTAGGATTAATTGGGACTCTAACTACGAAAGCTGTGTATAGCTACATCAGATAAAAAAGCAGAAGAGAAATGAAGCGCCATTCTACAAACAAAAACATTATATTTACTATTTAGTTGTGGTATCTATGTACAGTGAACCAAAGAAGCCGTAGCAGCTGTTCGCCGTCATTCTTTTTTATCGTCCAAAACTCCTTTGGCCAGAATCGAATTCCAAAACTTTTATGTCGTGTCGTTATTTTCGTTTTCCAACCCTTAATGAACAACTCCAACTCTTTCAAATCCGAACAAATAATGTCGTTAAGTGCTGTAATTGACTTCTGTCGTGATTGATAAGTCGCTTAAAGGGCGGCCTTCCAGTTGTGCCACCCCAGAAGAGTGACCTTGGCCAGGAACAGCGAGATCATGGATCCCACATAAATGGTGCCAGTCATGACGATGAGTCCCCAATACTCGCCGCCGTTGGCTTGGACGATGCTACCACCGATGGGAATACCAATCAGACAAGCAAAAGACACGATGGTGTAGGATGTGGCATAGTAACGTCCATACTCTTGCGTCTTGCACAGTCTTCCGATACAAACGGGAGCGATGGCAATACTAGTTCCGCTGGAGAAACCAAAGAGAACCGTAAAGATGATGACGCCTGCTGTGGTTCCACCAAGGGGCAGCCACACGCAGAAGCAGGCGACGATGGCAAGAATGACAGCAAGGATGCTGACGTTGTAAGGACCGATGACATCGGCATAGTAGCCAGGGAGAATACGACCAATAACCGAGCCAGCGTTGAGAATAGGGATGAGGTTGTAGGAAAAGTCCTGAGCGAAACCCTTGTGCAGCGCGTACGTTGAGATGTAGCCGAGAGGGATGAAGAGTGAGAACTCAAGAAGGAAGATGCCAATCGTAGTGAAGAGGAAAGGCAAGCTCTTGAAAATTCGGAAGTTGGGGTGCGCAGTCGCGTCCTTGGCAGGTGGAAGTCGGGACTTGAGGAGGCAGATGCCGATCAAACTGCAGACAAGGCAGATGAGGGCGATGACTCGGGTTGCCCATCCGTAACCAATCTTTTCAATTAGCCTCGTCAACATGAGAGGGTAAATGATACCACCCAAGCCACCAGCAGTTGATGCGACGCCAGTCGCCAGGCCTCGTCGAGCCTTGAAGAAGTGGCCAACAGCGGCAATCGATGGGGTGAAAAGCAGTGACGTTCCAAAACCAGAGAGGAGGCCAAAGGCGACAACAAAGTGCCAGAGTTCTGCAACAATTAGCATGTTAAGACATACATAATACTTGGGTCAAGACTTACGAGTAGCAAAGCTCATGAAGATCATACCGCCAACGGTAAAGGCAGCGCCAGCAATGACAAGCCACCTCGGGCCATACTTATCGAAGATGGGTCCGATGTAGACGCCGCAGAAGAAGGCGAGAAAGGTGTAAATGGAAAAAATCCAACCAACAGTTCCCTCACTATATTCAGTGAGTTGGTTGTCGAGGACATAGGCCTGGAACGTGCCGAGAGTGTTCATTAGTCCAAGCGAAGCGAATAGAGAGAACCACGAACCAGCGACCACGGACCACGCCTGCAAGCCGCCCTCGGGATAAGATTCCTGATAGGATGCTGTCGATGCTGCAGTTCGTTGTTTCTCGAGATCGGTGCCTGTCTTTACATCGTTTCCCCCATCGACTTCGTTGACATGGTTGATGATGTCGTCCTCCTCGTAGAGGGCACGAGATGTGACTTGGTGACAATCCATTGCTGTTTACCTGTTTAGTCGTGCTGTGTTTCCGTTTTCCGTCCCCAATTGGCGCTTATCTTGTTCACAGTTGCTGCTTCTGCATATCAAGGAGTGTTGTTGAAAGTTGCGAAGAGCAGGGAGGCGAATAGAAAACTAAACATGCTTAAATGTAAGTGTGATCGGGTTTCGGCGCCGTCCCAGGCCAAGAAACAGGCCCGCTTTCGGAGCACGGCTCGATTGACCATAGAGGTCGAGTTTGTCGTGATGGGAAAAGTAATGAAAACTCATCATTTGTTCGCCTACTGTCTTGAGCTCCACCTGTTCGGATATAGACGGCCATTGCCCAATCGTGCAAGGTCTGGTCGGGCCTAAACCAAAAGCATAGTTCGACGCCCTCCTATGATTGATGCAGCCCAACACCTTTCTCCTCGGTATCGGTGTAGACGTTCAGCGCACTTCGTCCTCCGCGTCTTGAATTGTGGGTGGTCAGATGGGTCTTCTTCCCCAGCTTTTCCCCTATGCCGCTAGGATAGCCGGCCTCAAGCCCCTCGGAAGTCTTGTCGATCCAATAGTAAAGAGCTAAACAATGATGTCGGTTTGAGTCACACTAAGCTGCACGAGTTGAATTGCCAATTTTGCCGTATGGGGTTCTTATCGGCAAGTGTTGGTTGGGTATGCATTATTATCTGTCAACTGCATCAATGACACAATAGCTGAACTAACCTCCGCTTTATCAAGCCTCCTCATCTTCCACATCCTCCATGGTCACATGCCGTGATGGCGGGCCTCGATCGGGTTGTGCTTCCGCGTCGCGATCGCCCGTTTTGAGATAGCCCTCCTGCTCTAGCTGGTCTGCCTCTTCTGGTTCGATCAATCCGCCTTGTCCTTGACCTTTGTTCATCTTCATCTTGACTGCTGTAGGTACAAAAGCCGAGACGGCTTCTTTTCTGAGATCGCGTACCACGGGCTTCGCTTCGTATACTGTCCTGGCTTCGGCCACTGGTGTTTCTTTCTTCTGTTGTTTATCCTCGTCGTCTTGCCTTGTTGGGTTCTCTGCGGCCCTCTTCGCTCTCCGCTCGGCGTACCATTTGTCCATGACATCTTTGGGGATCGGAGGTGGTGTATCTCGGGGCAAGGGAATCCTCTTGATATCGTCGGGGACATCTTCGTCACTGGTGGTAGCATCGTTGGAGCCTCTGCGTCTCTTGCCCAAAACTCCAGGCCCTGAGTCGCGATCTCTATTCCAACCTCGACTGAATGTAGGTGCCTTGTCGCCTAGTGCTTCTCTCGCCTTCTTTACTGCTCGGATCTCCTTCTCAAGCCCTTCTAGTGTTTGCTCTTCATGGCGCGTAAGCTTGCCACCGCTAGATGTGATTTTCTTGAGGTCGTCAATCTGTTTTTGTATGCGCTCGGGGTTCTTTCTCGATAATTTCTCGTTCATACGTTCTTGTCGTTCATTCTTGCCTAAAAACTGTTATTAGACGGATGAATTAGCATGGTTAGAAGTCGGCTCACCTTTCTTGAGGGCCTTGGCCTTGTCAGCTTTGCGCTGAGCTTGAACGGGATTGTAGTTCTTTTCTTTTGGCATTGTGATAGTGTATCTGGGTTATAGAAGGTAGGCGTGTAATGCGATGTGTATGTGAAAGATAGAGCGACGGGAAGAGCTACGATACCAGTTTCGTAATGAGGCAAAGAACTGGAGAAGGTGAGTGAGTGATGTTGTTTTAAGGTGGTAAGAATTGCGACTGTTGAAGATCGTGGGGCGCGGCCAGAGCTTCCTTGTCGCGATCGCAAAGCTCCACTTGATGACTAAGAATTCATATTTGGGAGGCGCAACGGCCTTGAGCAAATGATGCACGCACTTAAAGAAGTAATTGCTGTATGGCAAGTTCTGTTATGCAAGGTGGCTCCTTTATAAACTATTTCATTTGCATAACAGATGATTGATAGAACTAAAAAGCATAGGGTGACCTTCATTCTACCTAAGAGCCAATACGCCATAGTATAGCCCATTCTAATCCAAGTGGTTACTCCATAGGATTTCTAATTTTTCAGAGTGTATGCATATATCATCTCGTATTCTACTCAATTATACTTGGAAACTAAATGAAGATGCGTTAATGGCTGACAACACAATGTTAGCTCACTTCCTCAATTGGTGTTTACGAGTTATGGAATCTGAAATTTGTCTTTTTGAATGTACAACATAACTGATCAACACGTACCTACGTTACCAAGGTAAAAGATCATCATTTATTTCCTGATTGCTTCCTTATCGATCGAACAGCCTTAGTCATTGGATCCAAAAATAAGTCATAATTATTCGTAGCAGCAAAGAAATATCCGTCCGAAGCAAAAGCACAAGTAGAAACCCGAAGAAATCTCGAAGCTCGAGCTAAGAAGCCGACATTTGAAGGCACGATGATTGGTCATGCCATTGATAATTTCCATTCTCCTTTCCATGCATTGCAAGTCCATCCCTCATGGTCAATAAAGCGCCGGAATCCCCTGGGTTTTCCGATTCCATCCTTTCTGTTGTAAACGCCATAATCATTGTGTAGCTGCTTGCTGGGTGATGCCGCCAAAGTTCATAGTGTACAGCCGAGTCTTGGTTGACTTGGTCTTAAATCGACAAACCAAGGTGCTTTTCTTGGTTTGTCTGATTGGGCTGGTTCGCCTTGATCTCTACACCCAACGTTTGGGCAACGCAACTACTTGAGACGTCTTTGCCCATATACTTTTGGAGAATGGTATCGAAATCAGTCTCCGCCACCACAGGGCCAGTACCAGAGCACTTGGCCTTCTTGGTGAGTTCGGAACAGAGACCGTCCAAATCGAATTCGCCATTTTGTGCCTTGGGGCAAGCTTGGAGTTTCTCCCTAAAGCAAAGGTTAGAAATTAGAAGTTCATCAAGGCCATACGACAATACATACCAGAGCTGGTTGCAGTTCATGTTCTGCTTCTTGAGAGGCTCATCGTCGCAAGAATCCTTCTGAGCATCGATCTGATCAATCAGATTAGGTGCCTTCTTGTGCTGAGCATTCATCTTGGAATTGGGGCTCGTAGGAGCCATGTTGTAAGGAGTAAAGAAATCTCCATCAAGAGCGTCATTGAAGAAGTCATCGAAAGATGGGTTAGCCAGGACGTTGTCTTGAGGCTCACGATAATCGCCAAAGAGCTGTGGGTCAAACTGGCCGCCATTCTGCTGCGCAAGCCAGTCGAAGTTGGTGCTGCTCAGGTCAATGTTGGAGAATTGGTTTCCAGTGTTTTGGTGAGTCTGCTCCTCGCCAATGGTGGTCATGGTATCAACAGGCTTAAAGCCCATGGGCGACTGGTTGAAAGGCTCTGGCGATGTTCCGCAAGAAGAGCTTGGGCCAGTGTTTGAATGCGACGACGCAGATGGTGAGCTCGAGGTACCACCATTGACACTGTAGTTTGCAGAGTCGATGCTCGCGCGAGAAGGGTTGGTGGCCGAGCTCGACATGGAAGGGCTGAAAACACCCGAGAACTTGGCCAAATCATCTTTGAATTGTTGTGATGACTGCTTGTTGCTATTACTGTTGGTAGGGCTTGGATAGGTGGCCTTTTGCTGATTCGGACTCGTTGGTGACGAACCAGATCCTTGGGGCTTGCTGACAGGCGGCCCTGGGAGCATGCCAAACTTGGGAAACTCGAATTGGAAGTTGACATCACCAAGGTTGCTGACTGCGGCGCTGCCGAAGGGCACCTTTTCCCTGGGTAGTGCTTTGGAAGTTGACATGACAGACACCTTTTGCTTGTACTGGTTGAGTTCGGATGTCATGCGCTCAACCTGGGCTCGCAGCAGACCATTCTCGTGGTTGGCGGCTTGTGAAGCCTTCTCCAACTCTTCAACCTTGGTCTCGAGATCCTTCAAGTGCTTTTCCTTGCGTTCTCTGAAGGCTCGCTGAGCGGCTCGGTTCTGAGCCTTGCGCTTCTAATAATTGTATTAGTAAGTGAATAAAACGTGTCGATGAGAACACTCAAGACGTACCGAACTGGGTTCAGATGTAAGAGGCTTACGGCCAGGCTTCTTGGGAACCTTGTCGGTACTCTCGCGACGCTTGTGATCCTGTCCTGGGCTGTCTTCATCGTCCTCATCATCGGGGTGGCTACGCTTCTCCGGAGATTCTGTCTCTGGAGAGTCCGACAGAGCGACGGAGCCGTCGTTGTTGTTGGGATCGGAGTTAGCAGAGGGAAGGTCTCCGATCATAGAGGGTTGATCCTCGCTGGCAAAGGAGAAGTCAAAGCCGGAATCGCCAAAGTCATAGTCGTAGTTGTCGAGGAAAGGACTCTCCTGGTACCCTGAAGCGGCGGCTGGCTTCTGTTGGTTGGCGGCATTACGGAACGACGAAGGTGAAAGAGATAGAGGATTGTTAGCAGCAGCAGCAGGAGAACCAGCGAGCTGCTGCTTGTTGGAGTTGAGAGCAGCAAAGAGCAGGTTCTGCTGTTGCGGGGTCAAGAGGAAGTTGGGTGGCAAAGTGCCTCCAGTGCCGGTAGAAGCCATCGCGAGTGGTGAAATGGGTCGTCGGGGAGCAGCGCAAGTGATGAGGAATTATTCGAGGTCGTGGCAAGTAGTCGTAAGGACACGGGTTGGATATCAATCCAAGCTCTCTGCCAGTCCAGGCTCTCGCGAGAGGGGGCAAAGAGCCTGTGTAGCGGCGGCGTCGGCGACCTTGACTAAAGCAACGAGCGGGACTTCTGGGCGCAGAGCAGATAACGTAGATATGCGGTTCTGACGAAGATGCGTACAAAGCACAATATGCAGAGAAACGATCGATAAATGAAGTTGAATAAAGGTGATTTTCGGATTCAGATCGCAAGGGACCAGGTCTGGAGGCTACTATGTAAGACGGATGATGAAATTGTTCAGATGGGTGGCCGCTCGCTCCAGCATCAGGCGGGCCAAGAATGAGTGAGAATCGAGCGAGAGTTAGCGGGGGGTCGTGCTCTTGTTGGTTGGCTGCAGGTAAGCGGGGCTAATCGATTGGAGGTCCACGAGCCCGAGCCAGCCCAGAAGGTCTTCTGCGCCCGTTGAAGCGCACTGTAGATGGAATCATGAACTGTAGGTACTTACGCGTTTGCTGTGTACCTACCCAAGGGTCCAACGTCCAATGCGGGACGTCGGACCAGAAAATTTGCTGCCTGAGTCATCAAGAATTCTTCTAGCTGCTTCTGCCACCAGGTAACTAAGCCCTGAACAGTGACCATCTGGGTGGGGGTCCAGGATCTCAGTCAGAGACGGCGCCGGACAATGGGAGGCTGGTACCTGTGCGCATGCCATTTGGCACCGTGCGAGAAAGGGAGAAAAGAAGTAAGAATTGCATTTGTAAGCCGGGGCTACCGGTCCTTGGGGATCCATGCACGCCATGGAGAAATGGGTGCATCAGACCGGCTCACTTACAAGAGAGAACACGAAACAAAAAGCCGTCCAGGCCATGCCAAAACGAGTCATGAGCATGTTATTTTCTCTTTTCTGTTTTCCATCTGACTCACAGCTGCTTCCGGTCCACAAGGTCTTATTCTTCTCGTCGATTGGCACATCAGCTCCAGCCAATCCGGCTTATACCCGATCTATCTCGGCATATCAATTGACATGCTCGCGCCCTTCGACGTTGTGCACCAGCCCTCTCTCTCAATCTATTTTTCCCTTTTATGGTCTCGTTTGGTTATGGCACTTATTAATGGTAATGTGCATCTCGACTGTGACAGAACGTCGTCTGTTTGTTGTCATGGCTCTCCACATACACCACTCATATATCAACTACTAACGACTACAACTGACTATCTTCTGACTCGGAAGTGATGGGCTATGGTCTTGCCTCTCAGTTAGCTGCTGACCTTCTTGATCTCCCAGTTGACCTAACTTCATGCTGAACAGCGACCCTCATCTCAGCGCCATGCATTCAGTTCCCTTAACCCCGAAGCATAGCCCGAGTGTGTGTCTCTCCCCGCCCCCGGATTTAGACCAAGATTCGGACTTTGCCACGCCGTGTTCCATCAACTCCGTCGACCAATCAATTCCATTGGACATTCCCGATGGGTCAACCCGTTACATATCAATCGCACAGAGACCACCTTCAACGGTCGCCTCTCACCTGCGATTCGAGAGTACGAGTTAAGGGTTCAGCAGCGAGCGATTGAGCAATATGGGTTAAGTCGGAAATAAGCTCATAGCGCCCATGTGGTATCCCATGTTGCAACAGTAGGCAAACGCAGCATGCGCATGTGGCGTGCGCCCTTGATCTGATATGCGCGTTTTGGAATTGCCCATGGATCCTTGCCAGCAGTCCGATTTCACGTGCAGAATGTCTCAGCCCACCATGTGGGTTTCAATTTGCATGTTTATATCTACCTATGTTTGGTGATATAGTCCATAAAATTTCCTGAGGCCCGATTCCGTATTGGATTTGGAGGCTCAGTTTCCCGGTTCATGCGGACCTATGGTACGCCTGAACCAAGCGAGGGTACGCATAGTCAATATCCAACGCTCGGATATGCTCAGAAACATCGTTTTTCTTTATATTACACTTCATTGCGCAAAGACAAGCATCGTTAAATTCACCGTATTAGGCGTCGCCAGCTTCAAGTTTCGGGTGATTGCGGCTTCAATTCTGGTTGTAGTTGTCAGCATTTGCGTCGGCGAAAGTGTTCCTGAAAGACCAACTTACCTGAGGTTGAAAGCCGTACTACCCAGCCGCGTAGCGGCCTTGGCAAGCTTCGGCCGGTAGTCTTCGCTTAGGCGGTATACTCGCTCTTCTCGTTCAGTCTCGCTAGGCTTCTTTGCCATGAGAAGCTTGTCGATCACATTCATGGCATGGCGAACGTCAATACAATTCCCTACCATCAGAGCAGGGACTCTGCGAAGCATTAGCATCCATAGAACCTCAAATGGGAATGAAGATTCTTGCTCGCGACAAGAGCGGGAATCTTTAGATCTGAAGCAAGTGTCATACTTACTGAGTATCCTCGCCGACTCTGCGACGTATGGTACCAGCTTGTATCTCTGCCTGGCTTCGGTTCAGCTTGCGAAGCATTTTAAACTCCTCCTGAAGGATAGCTGCGAGTCTGGCTTCGGCATCAAGTTTGGGTTTGCCATAAGCATACACGTAAGGCTTGGTGCCAGCCATGAAGGACAGCAACCATGCGCCCAATGGGTTAGGTACTCCTTTACGATCTAGTACTTCGTTGCCATGCGCTTGTGGAGGTTGGTAACACGATGACCTGGAGCCCAGGCTGGATCCTTGAAGCTTTGTTGCATCTGTCTCGTGTCCAAGAATGGCCAACCAGCATCAGTAACAGGATCGTATGCATAGGTCGTGCTGTTGGGAGCACGACCTGGGGTTACCAGGCAAACATGCTTGAATACCACCGAGACAAGAATGCAATCAGTGCCGACACCGTCGTATCCTTCTACGACTGCCTTGTCCTATCTCGGCAGAAGTTCGTCCACATTGGTGAGTGTTGGGTTGATGGTTTGGTAATCGCCAGGCTTGATCCTACTAATGCCGCTTGGGATCTCCTGCTCCGGGAGCATCTTCTCCTTCACCCAGGGCGGAAATTCTGAGTCGGGTGCCATCTTCTAGCGTATCAAGTCAGAGAATGGAGCTCTGCTAAGTGGTTTGACGCACAACACTGATAAGTATATGTAATCACTTCTTGATGTGTATAGTGGATGGGTAGGAGGATGAGATTGCTGTATATAGTGAGCCAGTATTTCTAGATGTAGTCATGGACAAGAACATACGGTTCTGTTACCCACAAATGGCGAGTGTGCCATAAGTGTAGATGGTTAGAATGAGGAGACTCTTACATATAATAAGTCAGTAAACGAATGCCTTGTCCTATCGAGGCAGGAGTTCGTCGACTGTCGTGAGAGTCGATTTGCTAGCTTGGCTGTTGCTAAGCTGGATCCTGTCCATTCCGTCTGGGTTGCACTTCGTGGAGTCAGGATTCTTAAGTAGGTTAGTCGTGAGACCTTTTTCGAGGCGATTTGTTGCCCTAGATCGTCGTTGGCAACTTTGTGACCCGCCTTCTCTTTTAAAGAAGAGGAGGCAGAGTGCTCTGGCATACTGGATGCAACCTGCCTTTGACGGAGGGGAGTATGATATAGGCATGATAACATATCTTGAGGCAAAAATGTCAAGAATAATATAATGATGATGAAGAGAGGAAAACGGGAGAAAGGATGAGAGGAGAAGAAGGGGATAGAGACGGGAGAGGGGGGGATGGGGGCACTGGCGGGCATCTTAAGAACTTAAGGGCTGACAATTGCGAGCAGTGCCAACAGCTGCAAGGGCCATGGATCCGGTAAGCATCTAATCTTTTAGAATTGGGTGGTGCTTGCCAGCGGTTTGCACAGACTGAATGTCGTAGTCAAGCCAGTCTAGAGTGATGTCGTGGTCTATTAGGAGACGAGATTGCTGATGAAGTATGTTTTTGGCGAAGCAAACAAGACATAGTAACACAATGCTTGGCCGTTTTCTGGATTCTTTCTCCCGGTGGGATCCCACGTTCAATCAGGCAATCAGGAGTCATGGTCACCGTCACCAGGAGAGTCTGCGCGTATGTTGGGGGTGTCTATCATTGACAAAAATACCAAGTCATCAGCAGTAATGGATCTGAACAGGGGGCACAGGTAGCAAAAGGTCTTTGGAGATTGATAGACCAGGTTGAGTTTAGGTACATTAGGTAAAGCTTAGGATGAATCATGCAGATGTACTATAAAATTGTAAGAACTTATTCTAATTTTAGGATGATTTATCTTAGGCTTAGGATGATTTTACCTTATTTTCTCGACTCCTCTAGAACTATCCAAAGCTACCATTCTCCGAAGTTGCTATCAATACTAGAAGTATCTTCGTTATGTCCAATAGTTGAAGCCATAGGCAAATGGCTTAGACAAAGATCAGAACGATAACTCCCATGGAAGAGATGGATGAGGTTTACAGCAGAGATTACTTCAGTGTAATGAAGTCGATGGGCGGTTTTATGGCTGAACATTACTACAACAAAACAAAAGCTCCAAGTCGAGCCGCATCCATGATAATGATACGTCGTCTCTCCTCGTTGATTATGCATGTAGGCTCCTTGTTCAGTGGTGGCACGCTCGTCAGCGAGTTGATCTACGATGCCTCAGGTCATTCAAAGATCTATATAGTTTCCTACCATGAGGGTGGGAATACTACTACTAGTCAGTACTGCCTGGGCCTGATGTGTGAACGTTAACTCTTATACCATGCGCTTACAGCCTTTCTTAGCGTTACAAGACACACAGTTATTTGTCTTGAGAGACAAATAGGTGCATGATGCGTGCACTCAGGAGGTAGGACCAGAAGACTCATCGGTCGCCTCGTAGATAAGAGTTCAAGTTCGCTCTACCTCCTTTTTGAGCCTCAGGGGTATGGTCTTCCTCAAGTAAGATTTGACATCGTAGTGGAAGATACGACAGCATCATTGTAGCCTCGGAACTCCAGGTTCCCTCCACCAGCCGCGGAGATGCCTTTTGGCTAGTACGTATGTCATGAAAACACATGTATCAAACCAACATACATTGGTGCTGACGCAACCCAAACTAGTTACAGGCACCCCATTTCTTGGTGGTAAACGAGGACTGTTGACAGAGCTCGAGCTTAACCTGCCTGGGAACAGAGACCTCAGGGCCTGAGCTGTCGGTCTTTGCCAAAGAACATTCATCTGTCTCTTGAAGTGGAAGACCCACTGGTAGGTCTCTTTCCCATCAGGTGGACCTGTAGGTATGTTCAGCGCTCTGGGGTTACGTTTCTTCTTCCCTCAATCTCTTTGAACCTTCTCCTCTTGGAAAAGGGGAGTAGGCATGCTGGCATCGAGAGGAGAGAGGGAAACCCGTTTTCCTTGTCATCGAAGCGAAATTCCGCAATCAAAAGAGTAAGTATAGTAGATTATAAATAAGAATATGATGATAGGAAGATAAGAAAGGGGAGAGGGAAGATAGGGGAGTAGAGAAGCGACGTGCATGGGTACTGGTGGACACGCTGAAATCTTGAGGCCTAGTAGTTAGCAACCAGTTCTCAACAACAGCAAGCCGTCAAATTGATTTGGGTCGAATTTGAAGTCAGGGGGTGCTTGCCAGCAAGCAGTTCGATTTCAATACTGTCGGGGTTCTGCTTCCAATCAACTGTGCTGTAAATGCAAATTACGTAGAGTTGCCAATCGCGACATTGCCTTGTTAGCTGGCACTGCTTCTCGAATTGTTCGATCTATCGAGTTGTTCTTAAGGATAAGTCTTCTTGATTAGATATGTTCTCTAGACGTATAGTCCGAATCCGCAATCGAACTATAGCAATTTTGTAAGTCCGCAGTGAAGTCAAACGAACTTTGGGCATAGCCCAGCTCATCACCACTGATAAAACGGAGCTGCAGTTACAACGACGATACCGAAGCTAGGAATGATTGAGAGCCAGCCCAAAGTAGAGTCGTGCCCTCAAGAAAGTGGAGAAGAGGTCGCCAATAAAGACGGGCTTGGCGTCGAAGCAGACAATGTGCAGCGGTTGGCTTCTTGCTTGACTCACTTATACTGGTCTTACTTCGATCAGACAGTAAATAAAAATGATTTACGCAGGAGTCATAATCCTTGTGTCTATCGGGAGGTGTCTGTGATTGATAGAAGAGTCAGATTAATGATATGGCCTGGGATAGGCGGTTCAGGGGCTAAAGCACTTTTGAAGACATGACAGATGTGATACCAAGTAATATATGAAAAATGCATGAAGATTAGTGAGAGTTAAACTAAATGGGATATATAATACTTAAAACTTATACGAATTTTAGGGTCATCTGTTTCATTACCGTAGCTCCCCCAACACAAACCGGAGCTGTCACTCTCAGGGTAAACCAGCACTATCATCCAATATCGCCTAATCCTGCATGGACTGTCGAGTCGTATCCGCCATTGTAACTCAATAGCTTTTATTCTTGGTCGAACAGAGGCCAAGAAGTCATAGATATAGTTGTTCACTAAGACTGGCCGCGAGTCAAAGGGCATAAATTTGTCTGGTAGGTCGAGTAAGGTAGGAAAGGCAGAGAGAGCTTTGTACATCGGATGCACGTATCTCTTTCGATACCAGAAGTCCCGAAGAAGAAGATTAGGGGCAAATGGCGTGAACTTGAGCATAACGGTGAGCCTCAAAATGAACCGAGTGCGCTTTACACTTTAGCAAGCCAGGTCATCATAGTTGGAGAAAGGCGTCACGAATACAGCTGAGAGCACAGAATGCTGAGACTTGATGATTTCCCCAGAAGTGCAGATCAATTGTCTTTTCGCTACGATTACAGCTAAGCTTTATATTTATTGCCTAGCCCACACTTCCAATTCCTGTGGCCGCTGACACATCCCTATTGTTCTTTATCGTTCTCCCCATTCGTTGAGACAAAGTGGCCAAGCACAATTTATTCGTCCTGGGTCTCTGAAGCCTCGCCCTTAAACCGAGCTCGACTCATGTTGACCTGAGGGACTTGGACGAACTTCACAGGCAGGTCGTCGATAATCAGGTTTCGGATACGCTCATCAAGACGACTTAGCTTGAGACACCAGTCCACGTCGCGAATGAAACGACGACAAGCGTTGTTGTACTTTCCAAACTCTGGGTCACCGAATCCAAGTCTCAGAAGGTTGTCGGCTTGGCCCTGCTAGTACAAATCAGTATTTATGTCAGGAGGCATACTCGTATTAGATCATCATACCTGAGGCTTTGACATACGAGTCGCTGTCAGCTGCCTATAAGTCTTGACGGAGGGCTTGAATAGGGGTCAGCGCGACAGCTTCCACAAGGGGTAGAGACTTACGCCAAAGTTCACATCATTCAGGTTGAGGTTGTAGATCTCTTGGTGGTGTAGGACTGTAGTTATGAAGGACACCCCAAGTCGTGTTGCAGCCTTTACCAGGCCGCGCCGGCAGTTTTCGCTAAGCCAGTAAGACTGGTCGTTCTCGTCGTTCTCGTCGCTCCCGTTGCTCCCGTCACGCTCGTCGCGCTCGTTGAGGAGCCGGTCGATGGCGTCCATAGTAGCTCGAATATCGACGTAATTACCCGCCATAAGAGAGGGAACTCTGCAAGTTGTTAGTACGAATCTATCATTAGATGAGATTATGGAACTCTTGCGTGAAGCATTCAGAGCCAATTAAGGCGTTGCAGAATTCACACACTCGTGATTGAAACCATGGGTAGGTGCAATTCTTCTGCTCCCTCTGCGTGGGCCCAGGGGCCATCTTTTCGGCTGCCCTCTGGACGCGTCGCCAGGTGGAAATCATCTCATTCCTGAAGCAAGGGAAACAAGGAAGACCCTTGTTTCGTTCATCTTCACCATTATTCAGGTCGAGGAATCGCGGGTTGAGCCCTGCTAGCTCGCCGGCAACCATGTTGAGTGATTTGGATCAGCAGGAGTTAAAGCGAGAACGATGTTTGGAGAGAAAGATGGGATATGGAAAAAAGGGAGAAGAAAAGAATGAGGAGATGGGGGGGAGAGGGGGAAACAGAGAGGGGAGGTCAGGTTGAGTTCGCACCTCTGGAAAGAAGTGCTCACTTAACATCAAGAGTTTGGCAGGACGGTATGCTTGGGAAGAAGACATCAGAGGGGTCACTTTGCTCCATTCCTTTAGCTAGCACTGATAGAGAGTATACGCCTAATAAGCTCAGAGATACGACCCCAAATCTGCATCCAGCGTAGGTGCCGAGATCTACTCAACACGTTCTCCTCAAATCATCTCGTTCAGTACAGCATGGAGTTCAGAGGCCTCCTTCTCACCCTCCATCGCCTCATTGTTGGTGTGGGCCTAGCCGTTGTTGTTCTGGCTTGCAAGCTGAGAGCTCGCCTCTGCACTAGGCAGAGACTGGCTATGGTCGAGGACATCAGAGAGTTGAGCCGGATACTCATCTGTGACTTGCTGTCCACCGCTAGCTTGGGCGCTGCCATCGTTGTTGTTACCAGGCAGGGCTCGGTGGGTGGCAGGAGGCCACGAGGGCATCTGCCCATTGACCAGTTCGGTGTACCATTCTAAAGACAGAAGAGGTCAGTTCACTGCATGGAGAAGAAAGGAAGATAGAGCTACGTACGCACGACTTGCTGGCCTTCTCCATAGTTCAAGTTTCCAGGACGACGCCCGAGGAGCGATACCTTGTGGACCTCCCTGTAGTGAGCTTTCATTGCTGATGGGCTGTTAAATTTCGTGTCCTGGTACAATTAACATGTTGTTCTTCATGTTATATAGCGAGCTGAGTACCTTTACACAAAGACCTCGAGCATCATGCCATCGGCAGTACATTTCTCCAGGCACAATCATTTCCAGGCCATCCTATTTCTATCAGCCTCATTACTCTCAAATACAGGATACTTCGTGCAAACCTTGTTGAAGTCAAGGGGCGGGAGCTCGGCACTGGGACGAATACCCCCGTTGAGGTAACGTTGGTAGGGCTCGCTGCGAGTGTAGACGAGAAATCCTGGCGACATATTGAAGTTGTGAATCTTGGGTAAATAGTATTAACTGTCAAGAGATGAAATCGGAATATGGTTATAAGGTTGCGAGGAATGAAGGGATATATGGCGTGGCAGGATATTGAATGGAGGGTGATTGTCGAAGTGAAGAGAAAAATAAATAGCCTAGCAAACGAAAACAGGATTACGGAGGAAAGAAGGAGAAAGGCTCTAGGTAGAGGCACCTCGAGCATCGGAAACTGAAGGCCTGGCAGTGATGGAGAAGTGTTGACGGCTGTCAACGGCCGTCAAGACTAGGAGTCAATAGCCGCATGCTCGCACAATAGAAAATAATCGTACACAATAGAATGCAAAAGCCATTTTTAGAAAACAATAGAGCTTCGGTTGCCGGGTGCAGACAATAGGCAGCTCCTTAACTCTTACCTAGCAGCAAAAAGTCTCGACACCATCATCCACCTACACTTGCTAACTCAAACACGACCAACAAGAACCATCACCAGCCTCATCCACAAGACCTGTCACCTGTAAGATCCCTCCTGGCTAACGAGAGATGATCCTTTGATCAGTCTGCTTCCGCAGCCCTGTCAACGATATCGTCTTTGATCCGAAGAGGCTAATCAACCTCTTGCAGTTTCTCACAAGATGGCTACTCAGAAAGAGAAGAAAAAGCCCGTCTTTTCTCTCGCTGGAAGAACCTTGGAGAAGAAAATAGACAGCAAGTCGAGTCGATCGCTAACGACGTGCCTCCGGGTGTTCGATCACAGGACATTCCCATCAACGAATTGGTCGCCCGGCTGGCTGAGACGGTCTGATGAAGACCTAGGCCTGGTTATCTAGGCAATACCTTATGGAACTTAGAGAGCACAATTTCATGATCTCAGAATATCATTGCTATTGCCTTCTAAGCCCCCCTTCTCCACACCGGGTGGATGTGCAAGATGTGAACGTAGCTCAAGAGACATCACCTGGAACTATTAATCACCATCATTTTAATTTACCCAACTTCTGAGGGACGACTGAGTATGTGAATACCACAGAACAATTTGATTACGAAAGTATGCTAGTAGAAGACCAGATCATTCTTAAAGACTTATTTTAAAGGAACTTTTGCTTGCGCCTACCAACCGACGTACAATCAAAACACCGCTATCAATGCATTTTCTGCGTACCCTGTGAATACAAGTTGTTTCTACGATAACAAGAAAACTTTTTTTAATTATGGGGCATGATGTTATGGAAACCTCTTTCAACTCAAATCTGGCGGTCAACATCCTCAAGCCCAACATATAAAGGGGCTTCTTTCTAGGGTCTCCCCGGAAAGCCTCACGTATATTCCTTCATGAGGTGAGTATATGTATATCCATATTCAAGTATGCACACACATATATTCATCTTATATCTCTCTGTCCGACGTCAGTTCTCCATCTTCTGGGCACCGGATCAGAGTAATAGAGACCGACCCCATTTTGGCTGTGATCTTTCCCCAAGGCCATCCTCGGTACCACTATGCCCCTCGAGGTCACTGCCAAACTACTATCCCCCAGCTGCTCTACATTTGACCCAGCATTGGCGACCAATCCAAGGCTCTCTTGTGTATGCCATGACAGCTGCCCCAATGGTATGGACGGTGGGTAGATGAAGCTAACATAGATTGCTCATTGTAAGCTCACATACTATGTCTACTCAAAGGAGCAATGACTAACCCGTCCAGTTCGACGAGAAGCCAGTAGAGTCAACCGTTGAAGAGTTGCCGCTAGATGCTCTTTCAGAAGAGGATCGATCGAGAGCCATCCAACTGTGTTCCATGTACATAATTGAAAGCATGCCTTGATGGTTGCCCCCTTACAAAGTACATCAAACACAGTTCTGCCATGCCAGAGAACGTCCAAAATGAGCTGCTCCTACTACTCAATACGGATACATTCCAACACACCGAAGAATACGAGCACAAGCCGAAGCACCACCCCGGTGATCTGCAATGGGATGTGGTGTCTCGGGTCGTCACATTATCTATGTCTTGAGGTTGCCGGCATCGCCAATCCGTTGTATGTTCTCTCTATGATCCATTAATCAATCACAAGACGAATGTGACTTTCAAATAGTCTTAAAGCGATTTGTACTATTAATTCAAAGACTCAAATAGTTCAATTTAAACACTATAAAACCATGAGTCCCAAACTAAAACTCCAAACCACCCAATCCCACAAATAAGAAAACTTCACCAAACTGCCACCTTATAATTACCAGCCCGCAGTTAGGGCTTCCCTATGCCTCGAAATACCAACAGTTCGCTCCTAAGCGCGGGTTCGTCGCTGCGCCATTGTAACATGGTGTTCATGGCGCTGGCGGCTTGCGAGGACCAGGAGATCAGGGCGCCGAAGTGGCTGTATACCACTTACGAGCGATGCTTTGTTTTTACCGGTGTCTTTGTGATGAATTACTACAGAAGAAGTGCAAGGACGTCATGAATCCCGTTGTGGGGCGTTACGGAGGCTGCGATTAAGGATAACTTTGACAAATTTTAGAAGATCAATATGGATATGGTATCAAGTTTAGGTAGAACATTAGACCAATCCCAAGTAAATTAAGATAAACTCATCATAAGATGATTAAGAGACATCCTAAATTTAGGATGATCTTTTATCCACTCTAATCTCAAGAGCATCCAAGTAGCCCAGGTTTAACCATCAGTAGTCTCGCTGCATGCTAGAACTACTAAGTTACAAACCGTTAGAAAGCCTCCATGATGGGTTCTCTCGACAAAAACATAATCGATACAACCAGTTGACCCATAGACAACTTCTGGGTTGCTTTTTTGCAAGGAAATCTAAGCGTTGCCATCCCGTTCACGAGCACTCCTACAGTGACTGCGCTTCGGTTCGCGTTGGGTGGAAGATACTCGACATCTTCTCCATGCCGAACATTTCTTGCGACTAGTACGCGACGCCGATGCAGAGTCCTAGGTAAACTCGTCATCTGAGTAGTTAGAGATCTTCGGAACAATTAGCGCTCCTGAATGTAAATTTTGATATGGAGAATGAAAGCTTACAATATCTGGACGAGCTTAACCATATTGTTCTGCATTTAATCCAGCGTTCTATCGTGTTCAAGACCAAGGATGGTTGTCATGGTTGACGCTAGCTTTTGTGTGATGTTGATTAGATGAACTTCTCCAGTTCAGCATGAAGATCCGCGATCATCTTGCTCTCTTTCCCTTTGTAAACACTTGCATCGCTTTTTGCTTCAACAGGGTCCACCTGCTCGTTGTTCTCGTTGTTGGTTGAGTCTTCATCATGATCGCTGGGTTTGTCGCCAGCTTGATCAGGGCTTACCTTTCCGTAAGGGAGAGACTGGCTCTGATCGAGGCGGCCGAGGGGCTGGATTGGATGCTCATGTTCAATTCGGTAGACAGGTTTTTCGCCTGTTCGATGGGTGGATTCACCGTCAGCGACGGTGTTGTTGCCATTGCTGCGCTCGGCGGCTTCGTCTTGCCAAAAAGGAGACCTTGAGGGTGTCTCGCCGAATAAGTCGGTATACCACTCTAAAGAAAAGAATGTCAGCTTAGTATGCTGAATAGACAAGTAACAGGGCTCATACCCAAGGCTTGCTGATCTTCTTGGTAATTCAGACTTCCGGTACGGCGGGCCACGACTGATAGCTTGTGAACATCTCTGTAGTGAACCTTCAACCCGTGTGGAGTGTTGAATCTCGAGCTCTGACATAGTTAACATCTCGCTTGGTACGCCATATGGCCAACAAGTAAGTTGTTTATACCTTTTTACAAAGCACTCCCCGCGCATTGCGATACCGGCAGTATGTTTCGCCGGGCATGACGTTCAAGAGACCGTCCTAAATGTTTTAGTTTCAAAAAACTCGGAGAAGAGCTAGATACGAACCTCGGTGAAGTCAACCCACGGTAACTCAGCATCCGGGCGGGTGTCGTTGTTGATATACCGACTATACGGTTTACTGTGAAGATATTTGAGGGTGACCCGTGGCATCGTGAGGTAAATTACTGGAGGGCTTGCGACAAGTAGCGGATTATTGTTTCGATCAACCGAAGTATAGTAGTGAAGTTGCGAGAAGTGAAGGGGGTAATAGTGGGACGGGACGAAACATGGAGGGAAGTTCTGGCAGTGACAAGCAGTGCAAGCGGCCAACAAAACCGGCAGACAACTGCCACAATTTGCATACAAGAGAAAAACTCGTTATGTCTGGGGAAAAATAGGATCTCATTAAGTTTCTCATGAGTATCAGGGCAATCTTAGTGAATTACGCCCAAGTTGCTATGATCGCTTCCTGCACCGAACAACCACAAATCGCAAACCGCAAACATCACCATCACCATCAGCATACCACTCTCTGCAACGCACTATTTGCCCTATCAAGCAATCTAGGTACTTCTACCGCTACAAAGAAAGTCCCTTTCTCAAAGATGTCAAGTATATAAAGGGTGCCTCTTTTCAAGGTCTCTCTCCAACTCATCCCTTGTTTCGTCCTATGGCTAACATATATATCTATATTATAGTTCCAAATATGATGTCTGATCAGCAGCGCAAGAACAGCTCCTCGATATCGAATCTGGTGACTCGGGAGAGGAGTCAAACGTGCTGACCGCCACGGAGCTGCCTCTAGGTGTGAAGCAGGGGCAGATGCAGCAAGCGTGACGACCCTCTGCAAATTATTCAACAAGCACAAGGCTGATTGATATCCCATACCTTGAGCGAGATAATCTCCTCAGAATTCTGAAGAGCGTAACCGGAGGTACAAGGCCAGACTATCTTGCCACCAGTTCTGCAAGGTGGTGGTCGCTCGGCAGTGCGTGGCGGCTGTCAATGCGAGAATGCAGAAGCCGCGCAACAAAGAGAGATTTGCAAGTGCGCGTATCTTTTGTGTTCGCTCCTTTCACAATAACAAAGGATCTCTATCTACTCCCAAACAACTAAATGTACGTATTCTTGGTCGTTGTTCCATCACCATCATCCGAAACACAGAGACTGGCTGACGCTTCTCTCAGTCATCCCCCTTCAAGATCAATACGAAGCATCTACACCATGAGCAACAACTCAATTGAGGACCTTCTCGGGGACTTTGTTGTCGAGTTCGATCACCCGGTACTCGTGAAGATCGAGATTATCCAGCAGCAGATCCAAACCTTCCACCTGCGCCCCAAGTTCAACTCAATGAACGAACTCAAAGATGCGATGCAAGGCGTTGTCGCATCCCCAAGATCCTGGCCCATATGGAGCAGATGAACTGTGCAGACAAGCTAGATTTATAGATCTTGTCAAATTCCTACTGCGGAATACCTGCAAAGGTATTAAGCATGCCTTTCTGAGGCATGATGGGCAAGTCCTACGCAAGGACTTGACATAAAAAAATGGCCCCCGATGAGGGGGTACATCTCTGCCAACTGGTCACCCAGTTGGTCAGATAGTTTTCTCGCAACAAGTCGACATCACGTCGCGTCGAGGGGGCAGGTCAAGGCACAGTACAAAGAAATCAACCGCCTCACCGGCTTTGCCAGAGGTTGGTCTCCTACCCGCACTGCGGGATGAAGATAACGGGGCTCGTGTCCCGTTAGTAGATAATCCCTACTTAGGGAGTCTCACGCGCTGCTCCTGAGCCTGTGGGTGGAAGGTTGGGGGTCCAAGGGCGTCGCTTGCCGCGTTCACCACCACCGAGGTACGATCTCGACATGCCATGCGGAGTACATTTACTCGTACTAACCTCACGCCTAGAATGTGGAGGTCCAAATCCCACCGGGTGAGGTTTTTTGTCGCATGCCCAGAGCCGGTCGTTTTGACGAAGGTCTTTGCGTCATGGTGAGTCCCCTCGTTAATTGACATTATCTACGTCTAACCGCGAACGCGCACAGAATGTCTGCATGACACCTCAAGGTCTCAAGGATCATTTGTGCGATCCTCCGTTACTCGCGATATTTCGCATTCACTTTATACAAACCCAAGTTTTACCACATGTGTATATATACAAAGATAAAGTGTACGAGAATCTCAAAGATCTTGTGCCATGTGTTCGACTCCCTGTCGTACCCTGATCTGTGTGTGGCCTTTGCATGGTCTCTGAGGTAAGATCTAAAGAGCCTTATGAGCCTGTCAAACCTGGCATTGCAGTCTACCGCCAATACACAATACCAATATCTCATTGAATCACGGTGTATTGTGTCGTCCATAAAGAAGCTATATATCCAGGAGATAGCCACAGACGATATCCGAAATGGATGACAGGCAGCGACAATAATAACCCCTTTTCAACATTGGGTTGACAAAACCAGTGGCCTAGGTAAGTGTACTTTGCTGTCTCACTGTCTACTTGTATCTAGTGTTTACTAACTTCAGGCAGCATTTCGGATCAAGTGAGGATCTCCCGAGGACAGCGACCTTATACGCGACACAACCTATACAGGCATAGTTCACCTTCTTTCGGGTACGGCCCTTAGATTCACTCCGTACAGAGCTTGACCTAGCAACAAGATGGTCTATCCTCCCAATATGAAAGATCTCAAAATAAAAGTCAGTCAAGCTATTAAACTTTGTAGCACTCCAAAGAGCTAACGACAAGTAGAATCTTTTGCTACTTCGCATGAAACCCGCCCTGGTTGTCCTTCCTGAGCCTCTCATATTTGGCTTGTCTCGACGTACGGCAACAGAACCAAAGATTTGGTCAACGTCAATCGAGGGCTCCAACAACTTCACCATACAGCTGGGGTCGATAGATTTCTTGACGACCCAGGATTCTGGAGCGAGTGAGTTTACCCTTTCCTTGCCCAGTTCAAGGTCCACCGGAACCAGACGGTAGTTCTCTTGGTTGTGCAATGCCCAAAGCGCCATGCATACCTCATCTTTGTCACCACCCTCGTATCCTGTGAGTTATGCAGTATCTTCTTCTAGCCAGGGTAGTTCTAACTCGGACAGACTTCAATAAGAACGGCATCGGATGTATTGTAATGGACTTCCGCAAAGAGTGTCGAAGCAACTCAGAAGACAGCTGTTGTCCCTCTCTTGCCGACGAAGAAGTGCTCGTCTGTGAAATCGCTACAATGTCAGAAATCCATATCACCCGAAATGTCTTTGAGAGCCAGTTCGCTGCCACAATCGCCATTCCAGCAGCAGCCTGCAAAGCAATTGCATGCCTAGAGCAAGATGTGGATTTCGCGCCCCTGCTTGGCAATATTCGTCCCGTCGAATGGGATCCTTGAACGATCCCTTACCTTCCCCTGTATGGATCTCCCCATGAGGTCCAAGGTCTCGTCACAAAGGACATGATCGTTCGTGATTACAAGGCAATTGTCTTATCCATTCTAGAGCAGTTCAAGCGTTCACCTCGCGGGGACTTCTGGGAATTCATGAGATTTCCTCTTGCGTCATCGGAAGTTCCGCAATATTCTGCTTAGCCCTGGCAATGACCAGCTTCACTATATTACATCTGCCCGCATGCTGAATGAACACATCAGAGCAGCAACAAATATCCAGAAAGTCGTCAAGCATCCAAGTCAAGCACAATATCAGTGGTGTGAACTTAGTGTTAAGCTCATCCAGGAGATACAACGACATTACCCTGAGATTGGATGGCTCCATCCCGCGGCTCGGCCTCTGGCCTCGTCTTCATTTATTGCACTTGACTCGGATGGGGGGAGACAAAGCAACAGTTACTTGGCCCCGATATGAAGCGTGTCCTCCTTTGTCTTTCTGGTGGGGTTGTATGGCATGGAAGCGGTCCGTCAGATAATCAAGATATCTACCCAACTCTAGACAAGACATAGGAAGTGATAAACAAATCAGATACTTTAGTCAAATTTTATCCTAAGGAATGATCTAATTACAACAGTAGTTTATCCTAAACTCAAGTAAATGCCCCAATTTTTCGTCGAACTACCTTGCATAGAAGTCAAGTCTCATGTATTAAGCGAGACCATTAGACGACTTAAGTTTCTATGCACTAGAACATTCCAAGTCAACTGAATATGGTGCTGTGTGTCTCAAATATTAGCTTTAATAACTGCAAGGAACACTACTTTTCCGCAACTTCAGCATAATAATTCAATGATCAGTTAACTGCCGTGTCAATCTCATAAATCTCTTACTTATCGAGCGATTCAAAAGTATGCCGTGCAGCTTTCCCTGAGCAGAGATGCTATAATTGTCAACTCGTGTATACTTGACTCGCCCTCAAACTTGAACACAGCCATACTACGTATCGACTCATTGACATAACCAGTCGAGAGGCAACAGCCACAGTCATGCCGTTGGTGTCTTACTGAGCGCTTGGGTAAGAACCTTAAGTACTTCCTTCCTTCCTTAAGTGATGGGTTGGATTACCTCATATAGGTCAAGCCAATCAGTCACCATCCCGCTAAGCTTATTGTTCTTCCCGTTGACTCTATCGAGAAAGCCATGTGCCAGCCCCACTCTTGTCCAAATTTGGAAAATCTTAAGAATAAATCAACCTCAACACAAATGCAAAATTATATTGATGAATTATTCCCACAACTGATGCTTGATCTCATTCTCCGATGAAAGGCTTATGGTATTTGAATTCACATGCATGTTTGAGAGGTAGTTTCGTGGTTTCACTGTGTGTATTGGCTGCTGTCTTCACAGCCTATGGAATCCCATCGCTATCCCTTTGCAACGCCGTTCCGATTCATTTCTTTGTGAGAACACGCTTAGATGGCCTCCTTGTGGACATCGGCCTTTGTCTCGTGGCCCTTCTCGTTGGCCTTGTCGCCAATGGCGTCCTTGGCAGCCTGGGCGCGGGTGGAGAGGTTGGCGTTACCGTCCTTGGCGACCTAAAAGATGAGTGGTTAGTCTTTGCTATGAAAGGCGAGCGGTATGGGACGTTGCAATCTAAGTCGAGAAGTGGAAAGAGTTCCCAAGTCAAGAAAAAGAAGACGTTGTCCTCAGTGTGTATAGATCGTTTGACGCCGGAGCGTTCCTGAGAGGACAAAGGGCGCCGTTGTCCTCAGTAGGATAGAGATAGGGAGCACTAACCTCCTTGTTGGCCTCCTTGGAAGCACCAGAAGTAGCCTGCTGAACGGTCTCAGCGACGTAGTTACCGGCCTGCTTGATGGACTCCATTGTGATGGTGTGGGTTGTTGGTTGTGTGGTAAAGTGTTAAGTGTATGTCTTGAGATGTGTTGATGATGAGAGAAAGAAAAGCCTGAAGGCGGGAGGTATTGGGGTTTAAGTAGGAATTCAGAGGAAGGCACGCGCGTTCAAGCTTAAAGGTAGTGCTTGTTAGGTTCATCACTGAATCACTGTGGTTTGGTCTATCAATGTGCACCTTGAGAGAGGGGTTCTGCAGAAAGCTTCAGAGATCACGATCGAGAGTGACGTCAATAGCTCTCTTAGAACAGTCTGGATTGTTTACTTACTTGGTTGCTACGTCATCGGACCCCGCGCAAGCAGAGGCCAAAATCCATTCTCGAACCAAAAGCCAAGATGTCTTGCAACGCCTCCAAACCCCACTATTGCTTGCGTCTGGAGCGTGGGCCTCGTGCCAAACATGCTCATCAAAGAATCCGTAGTTTTGATTGGATGGAATATGATCCGAGGCTCGGGAAGCCTGAGGATCACTGCAGGACAACTTGCGGCTCCAGGCTGGAGGTCAATCAAGATGGATCCATCAGATCAGGGGCGCATCTCTGATTGGTTCATTTGCGTAAGTCTTCATGCATAATGACAGCATGACTTTGACGACGCCTGTCTTGTGAGAATCCAAGCCGAAACCATGGGCCGATTCCCCTTTCGCTGTAACCAATCCAAACACGTCGAGCTGCATTCTGGCGTCTGTCATGGCTGGTTCCAGGCCGCAACTCTGATCGCGATCGAGGTCAAGTGATCTTTTTAGACAGAAATATTGCCCGTGTACATCCGAAGATCGAGATTTGACGTCAAACCTGGTGAATAGGACACTTCTCCGGCTACGTATGGATAATTATTCCGCAATCCCATGGATAGCCTTAGGCAAATTCTTTTTGAGCATGTGCCATGTGAGAGACCTCAGGCATGTAACTGTATGTTCCTGGACAAGGGTCCCACCTTGTTCTGAAATCCCTAAGGGTATCGACACCATCTCCTCCTCTGGGGCTTTGCATGCTTGAAGCAAGGGTTCACCTGGCACACGCCGTTGCCCTACGCTGTCTTAGGCAGTCGACAGCCAAGCACACGTTGAACGACAGTTCTCTTTTGCCGAGGTAGACTTAGATGTCTGATTGTTGGTATTCAACAAAAACTGTTGGGACAGTAACGTGTTCTCGCATTGCTGTCCTTTGGGGCGTCTTTAGCTTCTGCCGTAACTATCTTTGTTGTAAACGTGGACACGATGCACCTTGCTGCGTTCGCGCGATGACAGCTACCAGTCACGATACATTTTTGGACCAAGTAGTGTTGCAATCGTGAATCCTGTCAGCTCTCGATCCCCCTCTTTACAAGCTTTATCCTGCTGTTCTAATTTGGCAGGGCAATGCTTGGTATTCAAAAGGCTGGTTGCAACAGAATGGATATAGTATTGACTGAGCTCGGGATGCAAGCTCTGTGAGTTCGATGTTTCCCGGCTCCCAATTCACGACGCAAGACCAACGATAGAATGCAATCGAACAAAACACAAAGAATGTCTGACAAGTAAAAACAAATATGCATTCGTTTTGTATGGTGATGTTGTTGCCAAGTCTGATGGAAGGTGATATTTTGGCTTTGAGCATGATGCCTTTTTTTTAAAACCCCGTGCATCTTATTTGCTATGTGGCTGCCCCGATGTTAGGCCAAATGTTATACTGCACTGAGATCAGAGAAAACAAACAAACCCCTAGAATGCCCAAACATTTATTAGCTTATCAGGAAAAGAACATAGACAAAGAATGCCAATAGCTAGTTAGTAAGGTACGATCAGAAAGAAATCAACGGCTCCAGGGTAGGTTAGTCGCAAGGGCATAAAGAGGCAAGTGGCGACACGTGACCATACTGGCCCGTGCTCTTTCGCTATTGGACCCCGCGGCGGTGCGGTCAGGACCTCAAGTGGCCAAGGGAGAAGACAACGACAGAACATATCGGATGAAGGGTCGATCAACAAATTAAACTGGCATTCAAGGCTTAAAGCTGGTTTACGGATTATAGTTTCCAAAAAATATCGACCTTAAAACGCACATACACTCTAGCCAGCAGCCATGGATCTGGCTTACGATCATATCACGGAAGATGGCTACGCTAAGAAGACGGAAGAGCCAAAGACTGGCACCCAGCCCCAGTCATCTCTGAACGAGGACTTGCAAGATGCCTACAAGGCTTTCTCCAACAGCCCATGGGGAGCCAGGATTGGCGGGTTCTTTGGCAACGTGGTTAAGCAGGTATGAGACATCAGCTTATACACCTTGTTCTCTCTGACATGCCTAGGGTGAATCGGTGTATACACAAGCCTCAAAGGAGCTGGCTGAAGTGGGCGAAGATGCATCAAAAGGGCTCACAGGCCTTCGCTCAACTATATTAAGCCATACACGAAATCTTTCACTCAACGCAACTACTGCCGGCGAGAGCTCCAAGGTTAACGAGGATGACCAAGCTACGCCCAGGGCATCACGCGATGGCTCAGCAGAGCCGCAACAATCTGAGAATACCTTGGCTCGTCTTAGAGCGGAGGCCGCAAAGAGATTAAAGAATCTACAGAAAGCTGAGGATGCCGCTGATGAGGCTCTTATCAAATTTGGTGGCAACGTCCGGAACTTCCTTCGTGATGCCATCAGCATCGCTCCTCCTCAGGATTCTGACCAGAGCGGCACTGTTTTGTTCGAGAGTAAGGACGCTCAGGGCAAGCGTGTGATTCATACTTCAAGATTCGATGCTCAACTACATGTCATCCACACCTCGACTGAGAGCTTCACCAAAGATCCCAACAGCGCAGATTATGAGGCTTGGTCCAAGGAATTCGACGCTGATAAGAAGACCCCTGAAATCAACGATGACCTACAGAAATTCCCCGACTTGCGAGCTACTATGGAGAAGCTGGTTCCTGACCAGGTTCCCTACGTTGACTTCTGGAAGCGATACTATTTCCTTCGTCACGGTATTGAGACAGCCGAGGCCAGGCGACGAGACCTCCTCAAGGGTGAGTCAATTGTGATATTTTGACAACATTTAGCTAACAGACTGACAGCTGCATCTGCTGAAGATGAGGTTGGCTGGGATGACGATTCTTCTGATGAATCCGACTCTGATGAATCCTCTGACAAGACCACACCCGCCCCCACAACTGCAGTGAAAGACAAAGGCCCGGCTACACCCAAAGCCCCAGCTCCAGCCCCAGCTCCAGCCCCAGCTCCAGCCCCTGTCCCTGCCAAAGCTCCTGCTACAACTACACCTACACCCAAAACTACAGTCAAGACCGAGCCCAAGACTGCCTCTGCTGATTCCTCAATCACCATCCAACCTCCTGCAAAGAACCTCTTGAAGCCAACTGAGCCCCGTAAGTCCAACGATGAGAAGTCTCAAGCAGATAGCGAGGCTAGCTACGACGTTGTCGGGGCGCAATCTGGCAAGACAACCCAGACGCCCAACAGTCCCAAGGACTCCAAGAAGGAGGAAGACAAGGACGATGATAGTGATGATGATAGCGACGAGGAGAGTGACGATGACTGGGAATAGACCTGAGTTTGGCCCAGTTTCTTGGGATGATCGGATTGTCGCTCGTCCACTTTGGCGTTCGGTATTGTGAAACCAAATATGGCATGTTCAAAGCACCACGGAGCCTGTAACTTGATATTGGGTATTAATACCAGGAATCCGTGTCTGATATTCATCCGTCACTTTCAGCCAAAGCCATTTTGATATTTTACCCGTTGTTACGTTTACTTCTTCTTCTTGGTGACCATGGTGAAGCCGTCCTCGTCGACTTGAGGCTGGGGCTTTTCCTTTGGCACCGAGACCAGAGGGGGAGCTTCGTCCATCTCAACATCAGCACCACCTTCATCATCCTCATCATCATCGGAGTCGCCACTCTCCCAGTCTGTGTCCTGGTCGGCATCCTCAGCCTTCTTGAACATCCCTTCCACCTTTGTTCCCTTGCGGTTCAGCCAGCGTGTGCGCAGAGCCTTGACCTCATCGAAAGTTCCGAGAGTGCAGCTTGCGCGCGCACGGAGAATGTTGCCCGCTACTTCGGTGCCTGAATCGTCGTCGACGTTGACCTCGAACTCGTCCACCATGACCTGGAGCAGGACGGTCTCGACCTCCTCTAGATCAGGATCTTCGGGGACCTTGCCATTCTTCGGGGGTGTATCGGTGTATTCGGGGAAGAGTTCGACGACAGCACCAGCAAACCAATCGCGCTTGTCGGCAGAATCGGGGCCACCCCAGCCGTTCTGGACGGAGAGTGTGAGGGCAGGCCACAGGTGAAGGGCGTATGCGACGGCTTGCTCGAACTCGGATTGACGTTCGGCTGTGGTTAAAGTTAGCAGGTATAAATTACGCATCAATAGGTTTAACTCACCCGCCGGGGGCAGCTGTGCGGGCTCTACTATAGCGGCCATGGTTGTGAGGTTATGGTTTTGGCGGGGTTTGGAGGGGCAATTTGAGGAAGATGGTTCTGCACAAAATTTTTGGTGTTTTTTTCTCCACGAGCCAACGTGTACCGGGTAGGCCCATTCACCATTCACGCGGGCCAGGAGATGGTCCACCAAAGCCACCGTTGTGACCCAAGCTTCATATCATCCGTTTTACTATGAGAACGAATACTACAGAGTCCTGAAAATATGTAAAAGACCATGCTATAGCATACTAATGTTTTATATATCCTGTAAATGTTTCTTCCTATTTTTGCAGCCTATATAAGACTCAATTATAGCCCAACTATCAAGTATTTGTGCATGTTTTCTTGGTCTGGTTCCTCAAGACCCGCCAGCAGCCCAAGTCCACCACTGAAAATCTCCCCACAAACCAGATCGCACGGACCACTTTTTAATGACCTGTTCCCCCTGTAATTAATCTCTGCCCAGCCTCCAGCGACTCACTCGCTGCATGCAGCAGGCGGACTCGATGTTCCCGTCCCCCGTTACGTGGAGTCAGGGGTAGGAATTGGATGAGATGCATCCAACAATGACATCATGAGAGACCCCTAGGCACGTTAGGTTTTGGGTTCAGCTGAGCTGACTTTGCCTACTTCTAATGCCGATCAACCAGAGAGAAACTCTTTTATGCCTTGACAAGCTTTTCGTGGCAGATGGCGCGTTCCTAATTGCTCCCTAAGCAAGCAACCACAGCCATGAACTCGCTCAACACCACATCCGTCTCATTCGCTGTGACGCCGACTGTCGTCTCGACTTTGTTTTCCCATGTACGTACCATTCAATGCGATGCGATGCGACACGATGCGACACGCGACGTCCTCATGGTCTTGTGTAATTGATCTGCAGCCTCATTGCGGGGAGGATTGAGGCGGCAATGGCGTTTTTGTCTATGTTATTGATTGCTTTTTCTTTCAGCAACTGACTCAGGGACATGCAGTATTTCAACAGGAAGCCTTTAAGACAACGCCCAACCGCGCATCTGTCGTATGATGAAGGTCTTCATTTGATCCGGTCGTTCCTTGAGTATGCTTCACACCATACTGTCGAAGAACTTCAAGCCTTCACCGCGCAATGGGTACCACATCCCCAATGGGTCAAAGTCGACGATGTTACCATTTCCGAGGATCTGTTGACTCGTGCTGCCGAGTTGCTCCAGAAGCAATTGGGTCCTGATGGCATCAAACAGGTAGGCGGCGAGAAGTGGTGGCAATGGCGGATTCCTGAGAGCACTCTCGACGCTGAATGGATTGAGATGCGTTCAGATGCCTACAAGCGAAAGCAGGAGGGAGGAAAGTCGCGGCGTGTCATGATGTATATCCACGGAGGCGCATACTTCTTTGGCAGCGTTGATGAGCACCGATATCAGATGCAGCGACATGCTCGCAAACTTCAAGCTCGCGTCTTTGCGCCTCGATATCGCCTTTCTCCTCAGTTCCCTTTCCCATGCGGGCTCCACGATTGTCTCGCCGCTTATCTTCATCTGCTGGAAGTGCAAGACCCAACGACCATCATCCTGGCGGGAGATTCTGCAGGCGGTGGCATGGTCATGTCTCTACTGTGTGTCCTACGAGATCAAGGCATTCCACTACCTGCTGGCGCCATTCTCATCAGCCCATGGGTTGACCTGACGCACTCATTCCCCAGCGTTTCAGGAGAAGCACCCCTTGACTACATCCCGCAAGCTGGATTTCACCACAAGCCATCGAAAGCATGGCCACCACCAAACGAGGACGATGTTGCAATGCTGAGAGATGAAGCTTTGAAAAAGCAAAAGAATCAGACCAAAAAGACCCCCGGCAAACACGAACTTAAGGAAAAGCAGCAAGCACCAGTTGCGAAGAAGGAAGCGTCGGATGCCTCGTCTAGGTCAGATTGGATTAATGGCGGAATTCCTATCAATCCCGAAAAGCTCCTATCAGTCACCATTGACGGCCAGCTTGTAAAGCTAAAGGATCAGATCCAGGTAAGTTTCTCAAAGACGATATATCCGATTCAAACTAACGCCTTCAGATGTATACCACTAATGAACTCCTTGCCCATCCTCTGGTCAGTCCAGTTATGCAGCCTACACTAGGCGGCCTGCCTCCACTTCTCATCATGGTAGGAGGAGGTGAGATTCTGCGAGACGAGCAGATATACATGGCTCACAAATGCGCCAATCCCGCGAAATATGCACCGCCTGAGGAGTCCCTGACGCCAGAAGGAAAATCTTTACTGGAGCAGTATAAGCCAACCGACGTCCAGCTTCAAGTATGGGACGATCTTTGTCATGTGGCACCAACGTTGAGTTTCACTCGTCCTGCCAAGTACATGTACAGATCTGTTGCTCAATTTGGTGCATGGGCGCTTGCTAGAGCTCAGAAACGTGGCATTGAAATTCTCGACGACGACGAAATTTCAGTCATCTCTGAATCTGGATCTGATAGCGAATCCAAAGAAAACCGACCTAAAACTCCCGAGTCAGACATTGGTGTCGACCTTGGCCAGGTTGGAAAGGCTGGTGATCCTCTCCCGCCTTTCAAGAACCACATGATCCGACAAAAGGTTACCCGTCACGGTGCGACTCTGCCATTGGCACCCGAATCTGAATTGACAGCATGCTGTGTGCAGCCTGCTACCGTTGGCGTTGTAAAGGAGGGCACTGTTAAGAAGTGGCTGGCTATGAAGGGACAGTGGGATCACCGATACGCGTCAACAAAGGCCAAAATCCATAAGAAAATGGTCAGCGACATGGCGGTAGGCTATCACAGCTTTGGTCCTAGCGAATGCCCCCCTCCAACCGCATTAGCTGGCCGACGACGAGTCGACTCCAAGCTGGTAGAAGGAAATAAGAAGCAGAAGAGTTGGGGCTTGGCAATGTGGTCGCTCTGGGGTTCCAAACACGATGAAATGACGGTCGAACGAGAGAAGAAAGCGGATACACAGCCAGGAACTCGGGTCGCGACGAATGCCGATGGTGAAGGGGCGCGGTCGTTTGCTGACATCGAAGGACAAGACAGGCCGCCGTTGATGTCAAACCGATCCAACCGATCCCATAGAAGAATGGTTACTGATGAGAACCAGACGGGTAGCCAGCCTATCACCGAGGATATGCCAGTTGCTCATCTCATAGAGCAGCGAAAGGAGCAAGAAGCTGCCAAGCCTAGTCTACTCAGTCCTGATTATGCGCCGGAGACAGGAGTAGCTGGTAAACGGCCGTTCCTCGACGGTATAGCACTGCCGTTCAGTCTTAACAAGGATGCCGATACGGCGAGCATGATGACCTTGCAATCTACTGCTACGCCACTTCCAGGCTCACGACCCATGAGCCCGATCTCTCAAGATGACGATTCGACGCAACCAACACAGTCGACGCAACTCACCTCTCAAGACATACCAACAATTGAGGTAACAGGCAAACGACCGTTCCTTGATGGCATAGCAGCAGTCCCGTTCAGCCTGAAAAAGGAAGCAGATACTGCTAGTATGAAGACCTTGCAGTCGAATGTTACCGCCATGCCTAGCTCACGACCTATGAGCCAAGAGGTGCACCTACCAGAGCCCATCGAGAGAGGCCAAGAGAATGGAGTGACGAACGAGAAGGGCGATGTTGATGAGGGAGGGTCACTTTTGGCCCCTACACCTCTGGAGAGACCCGGTCTAGACACATTTGTCACGGCTCAAGAGGACCTTCCTAGGGCCAAGTAAGAGGAGGAAATTCATGGAAAGGAGTTAAGTTTGGCGCATTGGATGGGATACGGTCAGATTGTATCATTTCGGGTACAGTCCAGATTGTATCATTTCGGGTACAGTCCAGATATCCCTTGTGTCAAAGCACAATCGTTTATAGTTATTTTCTTGCGTCTGTAGGAACAATATCCATAGTAAATAATCCACTTGAAGAAATAGGAATATTCAACTTTAATCGTTTTGATAAGTTGTCTAGTACATAATCATACATGGTGATACAGTGTATGGGGGTATATACAGCCTCACCAGAGGTTCCCAGCCTCTAGCTAGCACATCATGTCTCCGTCGTAGATTCGCCTTTTGTCTAGAGTTCCTCCGGTACTCAAATGCATCCCGATCGATTTTTGCCCGCTTAGTCCACACCGTTGTATCGCTTCCATTGCTCGACGTAGAAGTAAGGATCCTGAGGACCCTTCTCAAGGCCCTTATAGTCACCGGGTTCCGCTTTGACTTGGCGGCTCACGAAGGGTGTAAGCTATTCCCATCAATGTTAGCCCCGCAGTCGTGGATATGGGAGAAGGCTTCCATCCTTACCTTGAAGTCCTTCAGGGGCGGCACGGCATATGTCCGGACCTTGTTCCACTCAATCACGTAACCTCCGTACTTTGTGTGTCGACCCATTGAACCAGTGCGGTTACCCTTGTAGAAACCCTTATTCACATCTTTGGTGGTGAGTCTAATGTGTCGGTAGCGACCGACAGAGAGGGCTTGTGTAGGTCTCATGATGGGCGGTCGGCGATTGAGACGTTCGGACTCGATGTGGGAGAATGCGTCAGTCGGAGTCGGGACGAATGGGCGGTTATTCGTGGTCAATTGGGTATCGACGTCGCGATCGCAAGGTTGAATCTTGAAGATTTGGAGACTCGGCCGTTTGTGTTGTTCCGGCTCCGGGCTAGCTGCCGATGGATTGCAGGGGTGTGTTTAACAGCATCTGGCCAAGCGGTCATCTCATTCCTGTTTCTCGTCATTCTAAAGATGAATGTGTTGCCAATTTGAAGACGTTATTGAAAATCCTAGACATCGATACTCTTATTTCTCTTTTGAAAAAGTCACTGAACATCTAGCGGTTTCTCATTGCTTCTCCTTGAGTTCTGTAAGTGGGCTACACTACCTACGCCGCTAACGAGGGGCACATGCGATGGATATGGATGGCTAACGTCGCTGGGCTACAGCAGCTCTAAGCTCAGCCAACATTCGCTGTAGCGAACTCATGCCTCCGCCATCTCAAATTATCCACCATGGATGGGTATCCCACGGGAAGTTTGGACCATAATGTCCCTCTTCTAGTGACCGCCGGCCTCAATAGCGAAACAAACGAGCTCCCCTTGAGCGCAGAGCTCAAGGACCAGAGCATCCTCCTCCGATCAGAGATACCGCCCATCGAAGGCAAAGAGGTCGAGGTTCTGGCGCAGTATTTCAGGGATATTGATGCTAGCGCAAAGTCTTGGAGTGTGTTTGAGAGGAATGAGCAGTATAGGTTTCGGATCAGGACTACAGGAAGGGTAGGTCAGCGCCAAGATATGGCTCGCGAAGCTCTTATTCTAATGACATGGAACAGTCGTTTCTATTACCACCACGCCGAGCTCGTCTCCCCGAAGGTATCGAACCTCTCAGCGAACACCCGACACTGCATTCGCCCTTCTCCCCTCTAAGTCCCGTATCGGCGCTGTACCCCGATGGTCTCATCGACGCGCAATGGGTAAAGAAGCACCAGGACCTGGTTCCCAGCGTATACCTATGCTTCTACACCCTCACGAGTGACCCGAATTCAACGACATTGCAAGATAATCACATCAAGTCCGATATCAACAACCTCAAGAGCGCTCTGTTACGGTCAGGATACAAGACGCGGTTAGCGATCGTTCTACTTGCAGAAGGCGAAGGCGGCCCTCTCTCGTTGGCTGAAGGGATTCAAGAGAGACTAGAAAACATCCGGAGAGGGACAGCGTTAGATCCGAAGTCGGTATTTTACATTCCGGCGCAGGACTCGCAGGACGACCTGAAGCAAGTGGTTGACAATATTCTCTCTGTGCTGTATACTTCAGCTGTGGAATACTACAGAGACCTTGGGCGACATGCTAGAAAGAAGCGCTCTCGTGGAATAGCACCTCAACCAACCGTACCACCTACGACCGGGACGTCTCAGACACTTTCGCTACCGGACTGGAATTTCAGATACGACTTTAAGTCTGCAGTTTTCGCCGAATTTCGCCAGGAAACGGATGCGGCGCTTCGGTTCTTTGAACAAGCATACGAGGTACTTCTAGGACAGGATGTGCTGGACATTATCCCAAGTTGGAGTCCTCGTTGGAATGAGGCGCGACTTTTGTCGGACGTCATAGCTATACGATGCTTGAGGTGTCACCTATGGATGGGGCAAACCTCACTGGCGGTCCGGAAGTGGCATTTGCATCGAGAACGAATCGGAGATTTTGTTGATCGACGTGGACGAGGTACCAATAACTATGGGTGGCAGGCCTGGGAAGCTCGATGGGCTACAGTCATGGCCAACCTGATCGAGAAGGTGGGATTACCAGCTTTGGCTCCAGCGACAGGAGCACTCTTTGTTCCTCCGGACAAGTCTGTCTTGGGTGAGCGAGTATCACCATGGGAGTTGCTACACCATACAGGCTACTGGTATCGCATAGCGGCGCGTCACCTCGTAGCCCGAAAGAAACTCGCACATCAGATACCGGAAGAGGATAGAAACTCGCCAGATACGACCCCCGCATCAGCGGTAGCCAGCAAGGCCTTTGCATATGACACCTACATGTGCCCGGAGCCGTACCAAGAGTATCCCCTATCGGGCAAAGGAGTGAACCATTCACAATTGGTCGTTGACTGTCTCAAGGCAGCGAATGCACAGTTTCTGGCTCGCAAGCAAGGTCGATTGGCAGCTGAGATATCATTGGAATGCGCAAGAGAACTGGCCAATTTGAAACAATGGGACGATGCAGTTGAAGTGCTGCTACCATTCTGGGAAGATGTCGCATTTCGATCAGAGGGCTGGGTGAACATCTCAGAGGACCTTTGTTTGACTATGCGGAGAGCTGCTGTAGGAGCTCACCGCACAGATTTAGTGGTTGCTGCGGACTGGGAGCTGATGAGCAATCGTGGGTACTTTCGACCGAATAGAATACTGTGCTTGCTAACCAAGGGGTAGATTTCCTCCGACAGCCACAGTGGCATTACGACATCACTAGATCTCTTCAAGGCATTTCATCAGAAACCAAACCCTCGATAAGCTTGAGCGACGAGAAGACAGGCTCGTTCGTTTCTGCATCTTTTGTGTTCCGACATAAAGAGGGGAAGGCCGGCGAGACTTGTAGCGCACAACTTGCACTTACCTCACACACGTTTCTCGATGCTGTCCCAATCACACTGGAGTCTTTGAAGGTCGAGTTCGGCGGGAGTCTAAAACCAATCATACTCGGGCATGAGGATTTAGAGGAGGATCCATCGCCGACCCCAGGGGTTTCCATTTTATCACTATCATTGAAGGAAGATTACGACGGTGGATCAGAAGATGAACTGCCAGCGTTGTTGAAGGGCCATTCCAGCTTGATACTTCAGCCCGGCCAAACTCGAGTGTTCGAGATGAAGATACCCCTGAGAGAGCCAGGTACCGCAACAGCCTCATCTGTCACCCTGTCGCACAGCAATGAGAGTTTCGACCTTGGCTACACACTAAAGCTCCGCGATACGGACCCTATCGTTGGCTGGTATGTTCAAGGTTCATCAAAACCCAGGAGCAGTCGCCCAGAAGCAGGCTCAATACAAATTCAGCCTCGACCGCCGAAGATGGAGATTAAGCTCATGGAACCCTTAGCTCAGTACTACGCAAATGAGGCAATTGAGTTGCAGGTTGAGTTGGTCAATGCTGAGGATGAATCTGCCAGTGCCAAGCTGGATATTCATCTCTTTGGCAAAGAAGTGCCTGCAATTCGAGTGGAGGCAGATGGACATGAAGCTAGCGCTGAGGCCCAAACAGAGGAGTCCAAGATCTCGGGACTCGCGCTGGGTGCCATAAAGAGCACAGAATCAGTCAAGCTAGTGCTGCATATTGATCCTCCGTCGGCTCCTACAACGTTTGACCTGCATTTTAGGACGTCGTACCACCTAGATTCGGATGTCGCAACTCCGATTATGCAGATGTTGACGGTTCAGCTTAATGTTGTGAACGCCTTCGAAGCGAACTACGACCTGGTTCCACGACTTCACCCAGGACCGTGGCCAAGTCTGTTTGATTCTGAGGGGCTAGGTGACACAGAGGAGGGTGCTGCCCGAGGCTTCGCGCAGAAGTGGTGTCTACTATGCCACTACGCCTCATTTGCTCAAGAAGATCTGAAGGTTCTCGGAATGGAGCTCAACGTTGTGGCGTGCGTTGGTGGTGCACGATGCAACGTGGTTCAGGGACCTAGAGTATCACAAGAAGGAGTGGTTGTTGCGCCAAAGACGATGCATGAGGCACAGTTCGATCTAGTGGCCCAAAAGCTCACGATGGAGGATCGACACCCTGTGACACTCGAGTTAGCTTTCGTTATCCGATGGCAGCGTCAGAACCGTAGTGACGGACCAGTCAACACAACGACCATGCCCGTTGGTAAATACCTGGTGCTTGGCACAGAGCCGCGAGTACTAGCGTCGGTATATCACTCTGCTAAATCGGAAGACGATATTCCAGGCCTGATGCAGCTGGACATGACAGTCGAGAACCCATCAAATCACTTCCTTACGTTTGGTCTGACTATGGAGCCGAGCGAGGACTTTGCCTTTTCTGGCGCCAAGCAGACGACGTTAAATCTGCTGCCGCAGTCAAGACGGACCACGACTTACCGGCTGTTGCCGCATGTCAGCGGAGTATGGATCCGGCCAAAGCTGACGGTACGAGACAAGTATTTCCAAAAGGTGCTGCGTATAATACCGACAGAGGGAATGAAGATCGACGAGGAGGGATTATTGGTTTGGGTTCCAGGAGAGGAGGCGGAGAAGAAAGAAGAGGAATTGGAGGAGTAATGATGTTTAGCATGGCGGGCATAGAGCTGTATGCGAGAGATGATGAATGTTTGCATTTAGAGGGAAACTGCGTATGGGAAGGTTTCAATAGAAGGCGGGTTCGGTTGTAAAATGAAGCTATCACGAGTAAAGACAATGTCATCCTTTTGAGTCAGCTACAGGTCACCTAACCCACTTTACCCTACAAAGGCTTCACGAGAGGTAAAGTCAGAGAAGCTGTCACTGTGCTGTACCGGATCTACTTTCAATTCAATGGCATCACTGCTGGGCTTACAGGTATTACTAGTTTCCCCCTTATTTTGATTGGTCTGGTCGTTTGATCACAACCTTCACGGAGAGTTGATTGCACCACTTGAAGACATCAGTTGCTCATAAGATTGGATCCGAGTTCAATTGCATTCTGCGTTTTGGACGTTGCAACCACATGTAGTGGATAGTTAGGCGTATATGACAAGACGCCGTGCCTAGGTCCTGGATATTGCTTGGGAGGTGACAAGGTTTTTACGACATATGGAAATGCAATGAAAAACGTTGTCAGTGCAACGCAATTGACATTATCGTGCGTGCAGCAAATTAATGATATTTCACCACTACAAGCCTGTCCGCGGTTTAAGTTCCATCGGTCGTCGGCATCTAAACAACTGCGACATGGCATGTATTCGTCCGTCCGTTGTCCGGAGATAGATACGGAGATTTCGTCTTGGATCCGAGAATTATTTAGGTACTCTCCTAAAGTGGGTACAGTCCGAAGGAATGGCACCAGAAAACTCGAAAATAAAGCGACTCGAGCTTATGATTAGGTACTGTAATAATAATGAACACTATACGAGGGTACCTGCTCTCACCTAAGACCTAAGCTTTGACAAATGATCTACGGACGAACAACGGTCGAGACCGGCTGAGATAAGCCCTTGGCACGGGATCCCTGCCGCTTGACTGGGGTTTTCCAGATCGGGCTTGAGTTTAGCGTCCGGCCTTGTGGGGCTGTCATTTAATGGGTTTTGGATTTTGGGTTGGTTTTGAGTTTTGGTAGGGATCAGGTGGGTAATCATAGGTAAGGTAGGTAAGGAGAATTGAAGATGTTTGGAAGAGTATCTCGAAGAACTTTGGTTGAGTATCCAACGCTGGATATCACCACATACAAAAAGTTGTACATAGAAAATCAAAGAATGACAGTAAGCATATGACTACGTTGAACCCTCAACACAATGCAATGTCATAAGTCAATGACCCCTTCAAAAGCCATTCATTCCCCTTCTTGATTCACTCCCCACCTCCCTCTCCTCGCTCTTCGGACGTCGGCCTTGGTCAAATGTCCGACACACACGTGGTGATGACAGCGATACTGGCCAAACTCGCCTATCGTATGCAAGAAGCGCACCCCAAATCAGCCCGATTATACTGGAGTAGGACCAGGGACAGGGGGAAGAGCTCATCCGCTGGTCGTGTATGTCTCAAGGTGCTGACTGGCCGTCACTGTCGCGCACCTGGAGTTAAGCGGCACACGGCCTAATACCTTGCCGCGTCTCCACGACCTCTGCCCATGATACGGTAATCAATCTAGTTTTTCGGATATTTTCGATGTTTCGGTTTGTCCTTTTTTTCGGGCGGGAGAAACTTGAAGCTACTAAGGTACTAAGCTAGGAGAGGAAAGGGGAAAGGTTGCTGAGCTACTGTACAATATTCGCATTGCATCCATCATCTGGAACTGACGTACAGTACCGGTATTTATTTAATTCATATTCAGCCCATTCCCAAAAACTCTCTTGTCTCACTAACCCAAGCATCTCGCTCTTCTTCCTTCTTTCTCCTTTCCTTTTCAAACAGTGGGAAAGCAAACGAGGCTTGCTCCCTCTTCCCTTCCGCAAACAAACACTGTCGGTTGCCTAGCGCTCCTCGCCCTCGCGCTCTCGCTCTCTCATACCAGACCAGACCAGAGCTAGCTTTTGCTCGTACATGATAAACATTTTTAGCTTCACCTTTTTCTCCTTCAACAACACATTTGGACTGAGGAAGAAAGCAACTTCACCATGGCCACAACTACACCTGCCGCGGCGGCAACCGAAGCCATGATCGAAGAGAAGGAGCAGCACCGTCTCTCCTCCGACGAGAAGACCGAAGTAGGCTCCAACAACATCATCGATACTTCTGCCGACAACAAGGAGCAGCAGGCTGGCTCCGTCCGGTCGGCAAACAACAACAATGCTGCCGATGAGGAGCCTCAGTATCCTGGCGCTGCAAAGCTCACCCTCATCATCGTCTCTCTCTGCCTAGCCATTTTCCTCGTTGCTCTCGACCAGACCATCATCGCTCCCGCTCTTGGTGCTATTACAGCAAAGTTCCAGAGTGTCAAGGACATTGGATGGTATGGCTCTGCCTATCTACTTACCACCACGGCCCTCCAGCCTATGTACGGAACCATCTACAAGTACTTCAACGTCAAGTTTGCCTACCTTATTGCTGTCTTCATCTTCGAGATTGGTAGCTTGATCTCGGCTGTTGCTCCCTCTTCTGTTGCCTTTATCGTTGGACGTGCCATTGCCGGAGTAAGTTGATTTTATGATATCCCCCAATGATACCTGACTAACTGACTTCTTAGATTGGAACGGCTGGTCTCTTCTCTGGTTCTATTGTCATTCTCTCCCTTATTAGTGCGTCCGATCTAAACACCATCTCGATGAACCCAGCTAACATCGACTGCAGTGCCTCTTGAAAAGCGTCCCCTTGCCTTCGGTCTTATTGGCGGTATGTGGGGTATTGCCTCCGTCGCCGGTCCTCTTCTTGGAGGTGTTTTCACTGAGCATGCTACTTGGCGTTGGTGTTTCTACATCAACCTGCCCATTGGCGGTATCGCCATGGTCATTGTCTTTTTCTTCGTCCACGTGAACCGCAATTCGGCCGACAGTATCAACATGACCTTGATGGCCCGTATCCGCAAGCTCGATCTTGCTGGCGCCGCCATTTTCATCCCCGCCATCGTCTGCCTGCTCCTCGCCCTGCAGTGGGGCGGTGCCGACTACCCTTGGGACGACTCTCGCATCATCGGTCTCTTCTGCGGTTTCGGTGCCATGATCGCCATCTTCATTGCCATCCAGTTCTGGCAGGGTGACCAGGGAACCCTCCCTCCTCGTCTGTTCAAGAACCGCAACACTTTGGCTGCCATGGTGTTCGCCATGTTCTTTGGTGCCGGTTTCTTCCCCCTCATCTACTATCTCTGTAAGTTCCCATGATATCTCGCTGCCGCTTTCTTTAACTAACACTCTTGCAGCTCTCTACTTCCAGGCTATCCAGGGTGTTAGTGCCGTCCAAGCTGGAATCAAGATTCTTCCTCTCCTCCTAGCTACCGTCTTGTGCTCGATCGTCTCTGGAGCCATAATCACCGCCGTCGGCTTCTACAACTATGTCATCATCCCTTGCATGGTTCTCTACACCATCGGCTGCGGTATGCTCACCACTCTCGATGTCCACTCCCCCCTCAAAGAGTGGTTCGGCTATCAGGTCATCGCTGGTCTGGGTATCGGCGCAGGCTTCCAGATCGGTGTCCTCATCGTCCAGACTGTATTACCTCAGGAATGGGTTCCTGTTGGTACTGCCTGTGTTCAATTCTTTCAAGCTTTCGGTGGAGCTCTCTTTATTGCTGTTGCTCAAACTGTCTTCCAGAATGGTCTAATCGACACCATCAAGGCGGACGACATTGGCATTGACCCTACCATTTTCATCAATATTGGAGCTTCCGAGATTGAGGAGACTTTGAAGAAGATGGGCCGCTTGGACGCTTTCGATACTGTCCTAGAGGCGTACATGAAGGGTCTCCGAGACACTTTCTATATCTCTCTTGCTTGTGCCGCATGCGCCTTCATTGCTTGTCTTTTCTTCCAGTGGAAGTCTGTCAAGAAGGGCCCTGATGGTGAGGACAGGAAGCCCGAGCCCGCTGTGCCTGTCTAAGTAATTTATGAAATCATGCTTTTCTTTTCCAGCAAGATTGGCGTTTTGCAAGGATACCCACAGACATCTCTCTTCTCTCAAATGCATTTGGCGCAGGAAATAATATTTGTCTAATATCATAGAATGGTTAATCAAAAGTGCTCTTGGAATTCTTGAAACTTTGCTTATTGTGTATCATCTGGTGGCCTGTCCCATGAAACTTGCGCCGTTCTAGCTCTTGTTCTTACTCCAATATCAGCTCCCACGAATTTGAGTACCCAATCTTTGACGAGCCTTGTCTTTTGTAACTGTGGATGTGTTTGACTACGCTTAGAGAGCTCCCTCGTAGAATAAAGCCCAGATCCATCTCGCCTCCACAAGAGGCTCACTTTGGTCATGCCCTTGCGAAGACTTTGGCCGTATACCTTGCCTTTGAACACGTGAAGGGCGACGTTCTGCATGAGAACGATATCCTGACGCCGCAGGGCACTAATCTCAGCGGCGGCAGCGTTCTCGCTCGCAAGCCAAAACGTGACAGCGAACATGGACTTTGTATCGTCACCGACCAGAATCTCAACTAGGGAGAGCGTGCGGCCCCAGCGCGTAGTGACGGTCCGGGGCTGGGCAATGGATATGATACCGACGATAATGTTGAGCGTGACAGTCTGGGGATTAAGCGCTAGAATCTTCGGAGCTGGAGGGATGTCTTCTAGATCGGAGAGGTGAGAAGGTACAGGTATTATTGTATTTTGGTGTCCAGTGGAAGATACGGTCATGAACGACGTCTCATCAAAAGTCGTATCTTCGAAACTCTCAAGTTGCGATGAAGGAATTGAGTTGTGAACAGCCAGAGAGTGATCGTAGAACTGCGATAGTACATGCTCGGCATTAGTGCCTTCAAACGACTGAGAATCTTCTTTAAATGATACTTCAGCCGTGGTGAAGAAGTCGGACTGGCTTGCTAGGTTGATGCTGATATCATGTGTTTGACTGAAACCCGTGTGCAGAGGTTGTCTCCTCAAGGGGAGGGAACGCCAGACTGCGAAATCCGATGGCGGCTCTGGAGTTGATCCATGGGGAGCTAGACCTAGAAATTCGGCAAAAGAGTCGTCGATTTGAGTTATAGTGCAAGACTGAGCGTCTAGGGATGAAGCTGGTGGTGCTCCGACGAAGAGAAGCAGTCGAGGCGCCATGACGAGTAGTCAATTGACAACATACGGCGTGTCGTGCCTTTGAAAGCTGCTGAAGGCTCTATTTGAAGCATCGCATGATAGCCTCAGGATGCTGTGCTGCCTGTTGATATCTGAGGTGAAGTGTTAATAAGGTAGGCCAAGATTCACGGTGGATGCAAGTTTAATGGATTAACGGCCACTTCCCGGCCCCAGGTACCGAGGTATCCCCCACCCCCACAAGTCCCGTGGGCCCCACCAGCTTGCCGAGGCCGTACCTTTATTCAACCTCGTTCCGTCTTTCATACAAGCCTCATCATTTATAGCGATTCAACCTAGCCATTTCACTTTTATCTTTTGGTATACAAGACTTTCATCTATACAGACGAATACTCCATACCCTTTATCAGCCCAGTTGCAGCATTGCGTCACCATGTCCGCGTTTCCCTTCACTATCCAAGAGCATACAATTGAAGCTGCACACATACGAGAATACGCCCGCGCGACATCCCATTCTCAAGATGAGAAGCTCTGGCTACATGTAAAGCAATACTCCCCGAAGGATAACCCAAACCCCCAAAAAGGCGATGTGACTATCATCGGTGGACACGCCAATGGCTTCCCAAAGGTAAACTCAATTCCTTACTCTCAAGAACTCTAACTAATTACTGTGTCCAGGAACTGTATGAGCCCCTATGGGAAGAGTTCTATCATGAAGCCAAGCGTCGCAATATTCGTATCCGGAGCATCTGGATAGCGGATACAGCATGGCAAGGCCAGAGCGGTATTATCAACCAAGACGCCCTTGGCAATGACCGTAACACTTACCCTCCACTCATATAATCCTTCTCGATGCTAACTGTCTCCTAGCAAGCTGGCTCGACTACGCCCGTGATATCCTCCACATGATCAACGCCTTCCGTCCTCCCCCACCACTAATGGCAATGGGTCACTCCTTTGGTGGGAACGCTCTCACAAATGTCGCCCTCCTTCATCCTCGCATCTTCACATCCCTTGTTCTTCTCGACCCCGTCATCTCTCATTTCGCCTCCACGCCTGGCACCCAGAGCTCTGGCCCAGCAGCCATGAGCATGTATCGCCGTGAAGTGTGGCCCTCGCGCGCCGAAGCAGCAGCATCTTTCAACCGCAGCCCATTTTACAAGTCCTGGGATCCTCGCGTACTGCAGCGCTGGGTAGACTTCGGTATTAGAAAAGTCCCCGGGGAAGAGAGTGTGACGTTAGCCACGACAAAGCATCAAGAGATCTTCACTTTCCTACGCCCCAGCTGGAAGGCATACGATGCCCAGGGAAAGGATCTAATCCATCCCGAGCACACGCCCGATCTCGACCCAAGCCTCAACCAACGATGGCCAACATACCCTGTCTATCGTCCTGAGGGCCCCAGCACTCTCATCCGCCTTCCCAATGTCCGACCGAGCGTGCTCTATGTCTTTGGTGGGAAAAGTGACGTCTCACCGTCGGAACTTCAAGACGAGAAGATGGCTCTCACGGGTACTGGCGTAGGCGGTAGTGGTGGTCAAGCAAAGGGCCGCGTCAAGAAGGTCGTAGGCGAGAAGAATGGACACTTGATTCCTATGGAGGATCCGCGCTTGTGCGCGAGCGCCGCAGCCGACTGGATCAAGGCTGAGCTTGAGCAATGGTGTACAGAGGAGCGTAAATATGAGGAGTGGACAAAGAAGTCTAAGCAGGAAAAGACTACCGTTTCCGAAGAGTTCCAAAAGCATATAGGTAAACCTGCGCCTCGGCGAGCGAAGAAAAGCGTAAAGGCAAAGATATAGACAATATAGAGTTATCTCGGAGCTATCACGATGAGGCATTCGAATAATCACTGCACTCGCCAAAACCAAATCTGATCAGGTTGGGTCATTTCGTAATAATCTATCCTTACTGCATACCAAACTAGTTAGAGGCTTTTCTCGCTGCCTAACATACCACCCAGTAGCAATAGAACAAAGCATGACAAGCAAAACAAAAGGCTATAAACATTCTTCCGCTGCTAGGTTTTGTAATGAATCTAGACAAAACACAAAACACATTTCCCAAATGTCTCCTCCTCGCTTGAATAGTTGTTTCTGAAAGAAAGTTCATGTCCATAAAGCCCAACGTACTTAAATATAGTACATGGAGTTGGCCAGGTTCCGATGGATTTGCTTGCTGTCACTGGCACCAGAGCCTGGCCCAGCAGTGGTCACGCTCTCCACGTCGCTAACATCGAAGAACTCGGGCCGGTAAACCCTTGCTCGAGTACACACAATGTCGGCATAGTACGCTGGAGGGCAAATGCTCACGGCCTTGGTGGCTCGCCCGAACAGGTAGCAGAGCTCGTGTGTAAATCTCTCAAGCTCGTTGGCCGCTTCGGCACCATGCTTTGCTCGGAAAATCTCGTCCAGAAGGACCGTGTAATGCGCCGGACGGGCGGTGCCCTTGAGACTTGCGTGGGCCGTGAGGTAGAAATCCCAGTATCGAGCCTGCGTAACACCTCGATCCACGACCGTGCCATTCTCGATATTGTTGTTGACTCCCAGCTTCTCGTCAGTAGTGGGATAGAAGCGCGTTTGATGACGCTTAACAGAGACGACGATCGTGAGTTTAGGTGCACGATTTTTGGGATACTTTGAGTTGCAGGCAATCCGAATTCGTGGCAGTTCTTTTTGAAGAACCTGGGCAAACTGACTCTCAGATACACCGTCACGGAAGATGACGATGTTGTCCGGAAGTTGCTCTTTATTATGTTTCTGCCAGAGTTCAAGACGAGACTTGAAAGCTTCGGTCAGGGTCTCGTCCAACATCTCCTGTTTCGACGATTGCTCCCATGAGAAAGACGGCCACTGTCCCATGTCACGGTCAATTGTTGCCACCAGGCCAACCAAGCTGGGAGCAGCATCGCTTTTGTTGGCGGGCATGTTGGTTGGGTGTGTGACATCGTAGCCGACCACCATTGTTTTGCCCTCCTTGATGATACCGAACTCCTGGCTTAGCTTGTGGTTGACACCACCAGCCTTAAGGTTCCATTTCAAGGCAACATTGGCGAAATACCCTGGTTGGCCTTTGCCGAACTTTTCGGCCACGACGCAGCTGGTGTGGATGCCGTAGGTGGTATCGGCCAGAGTCTTGATCCTACCATAGATCTCTGAGTCCGTCGAGCCGAGTATTACAAGCAGAAAATCCATGCTGTTCGATTTTGCCCATTGAAGGAACTCGTCTGCTTGTTTATGTTCGATGGTTTCAGTGTATGGCTTCTGAGGTTTGCTGATCTTGATATCCATTCCGCTCATGAACAGGGAGAACTTGTTCACAACATCGGCTCCAACAGTATAACGTCTGGGGGCAACGTTGACATAAGTCCAGCGTAGGATAGGCTTGCCGGATCTATAGACCTTGATATTTCTCATGTTCCAAGACGCTTTTTCGGGTCGGATCTCCATCGGCTTCTTCTTGGAGTCGAGGTAAGCAACGGCTGGCACAGGCAGGACACGTCCCTGAACAGTAAGGAGTTGTTTGCCGACTTGAATACCAAACTGACTCTGTACTCAATTGTCAGCTTCCATGCTTTGAGATTAGACCACAATGATACTTACCAATGTCTCGTCATCGAGGCCTAGAGTCTCCCGAGCATCAGTCGTAATGGACAGAGCATTGGCATATGGCGAGCGGCAGGCAAAGTTGACCATCTGAGTTGACTCTTTGCTGGACAACTTTGCTCTCACCGACTGTCCAGGTTGAATCTCGACAAATTCGGCTGGGAAGAACGATGGCTTTGCGGCAGTGCCGAGGTTGAGTACAGGGAACTCGCCCAGGTTGGTGCCGTACTCTAAGCAGTATATTAGATCAGTGCTCGTGGACAACGGGAAAGGGACGTACTTTGCTTGTAGTATTGGGCAACGGTGACATATCGGCTCTGTCCATTGGCCTCCAAGTAAAAGCTCACATTTTTGGGACCAACAAAGTCGCAATCATCATCGAACTTGGGGGGATTTGGGCCGGACCATGCCTTCTTGATCTCCAAGGCTGATACTAGTCCCTGGATCGTTTTGGGTCTTCGAACCTCCTTACCATTTGAAAGCTTGAACGTCGCCCATACACGGGTCTTTGGAAGGAATTTGTTCAGCAACCTCAAATTGTTCATACCACTCCTATTAAACCTATGTGTTGCAAATGCTTCAAAGTGTCTGAAGATCTCATCACACTTGCCAGAAATTTTGAAGACACCATGCGTGACGTTGGTATTCAAGAGCAGTCGACCAGTACCTAGGCGCACAGATTGAAAGTATCCACGGGCAGCAATCAGAGGTCTGCCCCTAGCAGTCATGTCTGTGGTGATGCCACCATTCTTGAAAGAGAAGAAGCGCGAGCTTCCCACAGCACTAATTTCATCAATTTTGGACCTCGGGATAAAGCCGAAGATGACGTTGAGTGCATCGACAACATCGGGAAACTTGGGGAAAGCCAATGCTTTGGCTGGGTCGTCGCTATCATCGGAAGCGCTAGGGGTATCGTTTGATGCCCCAGTAGTCGAGTTGACATACTTGAGCATAGTGTCAACGCGAGCTTCTGTCGGGCCATGGAAAGCAACTTCGAAAACCTCCGTCTTGTTTGGGTTGACCTGCGACGTCATGCTTAGTCGGAGAGTGTTATCGTTGTTCTCGAACTCGATCTTGCGCAAGGACACAAGCTGCGACTTGAACTCAGTTGCAAGCAGCAATTTCTTGTCGTATTTGGTGAGCTCGTTCAGAGCCTCGCGAATGACAAAGTAAAGCTTGCGACCCTTTACTTCGCGAGAGCCAGGCTTGATGGACTTGATAGGCTTGCCCTTCGCCTTAGGTTTGGCAGCGCGCTTCTTGTCCACCTCCTCCTTCTCAAGTATGATCTCTTTCACCGTCATGGTGTACTTGTAGATGACGGGCATCTGTGTGTCGATCTTGAAATAATTTGCCCATAATGTGACTGGAAGCCCCTTGGTTCCGAAAGCAGGTCGCGCGGGAAACTTGTCCTGATCTTGCTTGTCTCCCACCGCCAATTTTCCCATCTTTGACGCGAGCTGGTCGACAGAGGCGGTTTCATGTTTCACCACCTCATTCTCGAGCTTCGTGATGGCATCATCGGGCTGGGGAACAGTAGACCCGACACTGCAAGAGTTAGCATTGACAACCGATGATGCGTCTCAAGGGGGGGAGAGCTTACGTGAAGACAGGCGGCTCAAACCCTCCTCGTCCTCCGCCTCGGCCACCTCGTGGACCTCCTCTTCCGCGATCGAAGCCTCCACGACCACCTCTAGGACCGCTGAAGCCGCCACGAAAGTCACCGCCATGACCACCTCGAAAGTCGCCTCGTCCTCCATCACCGCGGCCTCTGCCACGAAAGCTACCCTCGCCCCGTCCTCGCCCGCCTCTGAACTCTGAAGAACCAGGAGGTACACCACGTCCACCACCTCGGCCTTCTTGGTAGCCACCGCCGCGTCCGCCTCCTCGACCTTCGTAGGGAGCACCACCACGTCCGCCGCGCCCTCCACGGCCACGGCCTCCTCGATCACCACGATCAGCCATGATTGGGACAGGCGATAGCACACGGATATGGCTTCAAAAGATATCAAGAAAGTGGATGGGAAAGCTAAAGAGTGATAGGTAGCGAATGAAGGGAAGATAATGGGAATGATAAGAGTAGCTTCAAAAGACTGTTGCCTGAAGTGATTGTCTGTTCTGGATGTGTTGTTTGAGGAGAAGGGGATCCAAGAATGTTTGAGGAGGGAGGATGGAGGAGGTAGGAGGTAGGAATTAATGGGTTTATATGAGAGAAGCGAGAAGGAAGCTGGTCGATCGCAGATGTCGTGACTGTGAATCACTGGTAAAACAGCAGTAGCGGATGTCAGCTGCTTGCCCGCAAACTCAAACTCTATAAGTGACTGGTCGCTAAAAGTAAGCAACGGCCAGTTGGTGCCTCCAATTGACAAAGAATCTCAGCCTTGGCTGGATAGAAGCTGCAGATGGGTTCAAAGGTTCAAAGAGGTTAATGTACCAGGGGACGGCGGGAGGACTACTAGGTATCGCGGCCGCTAGAGAGCTCGCTCGTTTTGGTGGAGCAAGCTAAGCCAAGTCAGATTGTGCTTATACTGAGTGCGCGGGGCAGCGTTTGGTTGAAATCCAATTGATGAAAGCTTAATAGGTAATGAAGATAGTCTATGTGAAGGGGGAAAATAGAGGTTCATGATTTTTCTTTATTTCTCTCTACGCGCCAGGCTTTGTTGCGTAACCTCAGACTGGTCGGCCTCCCAAGCCTGCAGTACCATGACGTCTGGCCACCATGAGAGGACCCTAGTTTCGCTGGGCTAACGAGGCTTTCTGACGACTATCACCATCATTCACCATTGAATTAAAGCAGTCTACCCTAGAGAAGCGGCACTACATAAATTCAATCTTGGTTCGTCTTGATGAGACACTAATAAAACATTTCATAAGCACGCGCAGCAGCTAGTGTTTTAGGTAGAGAAATATCCACGGGCCCATTGGGAAAACAATCTGGGCAATCAGCCGCCCCGGCCAGTTGCAGCCTGCAGTAACAAAGCGATCCCTGCCCCACGCATATTGTCTAGATGACATGACATTCACTATTAGACGAGATCCCGCCAACCGTCCCGTGCTTCCTCGTTAGTAAGGACGATAGGGCTTGTGTTTGCATATGTTGTGCTGAAATCATGACACGCCGGCAATCAGCCAGTCGTCCGTCCACTGGGTTTCTTAGATACGGCTCCGACCCTGCGGGCTCGGATAATCAAACATACAACACATGGCAACCGTTTGAGTTTGAGCAACTGCAGCCGCAGCCGCAGCCGCAGATGTATCCTCGTACAAGGGGACATTCACCTCACTTCGATTTGCCCCACTGACAAATGTTTGCCCAGTGCCTGAGATTGAGCCCATTCACTCACACTTGGACGTCCTGTGTAACTTGAACTATATCGGATGAAACTCCAGAACCGAAATGACGACTTCAGGTCATCTCTCTTTTAGACTCGGGGCTTTATGACTGTGATAGCGTTGTCAGACTCAGCATGAGATTGTCTGTTGGTCAACTCCATCCTCGATGCTGTACTCTCATCACAGCTCCAGCAATGCTCGGCTTCCCGCATAAATCAAACAGAACAACACTGAAAGGCTATCATTATGACTACTAAACATAACGTTTGTGAATATTTACCAGACCATCGCTTTACGTCAGCAGATCTTGTTCTTCACTGTCAAAAGCCGCAGACAGCGACACAATGAAGGCGCCATCTCTAAAACAAACCACCACGAGCCAAGGCAAATGAATCACCAAGAGAACTCCGAAGAACAAAGCCATTTAAGTCATCTCAAGTCGTCGCCATATGACCAAACCACCCAAATCAAAGAGAAACAAACAAACAACAGACAAGACGTCAAGAACAAGCCTCAGACTTCACAGGAGCGAGACGAAACCCCAAAGATACAGAACATACAATGTGCACCGGCCAGCGAGGCTACTATATCTGCCCATGCAGAAACACACAATGTCCCAAGAGAAATATTGTTCCTCATAGACATGTTACCCAAGGACATGTCTGCAAAATCGAGGTCGACACGCTGGCATGGGAAATTTGCGAGTGGTGGATTGCGAATGGGCCTCCAGAACAGGTTCTCAACCGATATCTCAAACCTAGCTGTCAATACTTTGCGTGGCATACTCTTCTCGTTCCCGCATCACCATGTATTGAGTGCCAAATCACATGTATGGAGAAACGGGAAGAAGGCAGTATCAGTGACAAAAGAACTGAACAACAGACTCCAAGAAAAGGACGGGCACAGTGATGTAGAGTAATCAGTGTTAGCCATTTATTTGCCTTGTACGATAGTATCTTCCAGATATTCAGATCTCATAGACTAATAACATTACTCAGTTAATCATTTCCGAAATAATACAGTTCTACGATAAATAAGTCATCACTTGTGAGCCCTCTAATGACTCCTTCAAGCATCTACACCGTACACTCTATATAACGACTATCGCCCCAGAATCGCCTAACGTCCAGTATACGTCCAGTATACGTCCCCTCAAGCAGCAGCAAGAACCGCCGTCATGTGTCACGGCCGTGTCATCTATTGGATTTTTCCCTGTACTTACTCAGGCTGCCCAGCCAAGAATCACTGGGAAGCAGATGAGCCCAACCATATGAGAACAGAATCCGTTAGTATTGAACCCTGCGGGAACTACGCCGGAAGAAACGTTAGTCATGGCTTCGTTCCGCCATGTACTGAGTGGGAATTTGAAGACAGATTGGAAGATAATCTCTGTAGCATCTGCGAAGAAGAAGATTGCCCCGAGTGAAGTTGCATGGGTTCGGAAGTGCTTAACTGTTGATCGTCCGGGCAAGTCTCGTGGCATTCGTGTGAGATCATGCACTTTTATATGAGATGGACTGTAACTATACATCCAGTCACATAGTAATAAACTATCACCCCCAAGAACCTATCTTGCCAATTATTGACCTATCTAAATCATGCGGGCTGGTAGTTTTCAGCACAGAATGACCAACTGGGGCCTGGGTTAGAGGACAGTGATTATCCCATGACTGTTGAGGCAACAAAGCACAAGCTTATTTCACAAAACAGGTTCAAGGAGTAGCAGGGTTCCATGAATGTAACGAAAATAGGTTGAGCTTACAACCAGCAGATAATATACCTGCTCAGTGACCCTCCTACCTCTACCTCGCCACCTGCCAACGCCGACTGTCTCATCAAGACATATGCAAACCGAACCACAACTCGTTCCATCATAACTCGTATCGTTGTTTTTCTCATGTCCAATCATCATCATGACTTAACATGTCCTGCAGTGGCGACCTTGAGAATATCGTCTTCCAAGCCTGAGACATGGTGGATCTCAATACCAGCATCTTCCAGAGTTTTTCGACCCGTGTTTTCTCCCACGAACGTCTCAGGCTCCTGAACCCCCACATAGACCTTGGTGATCCATGACTTTTGGCGCAACACTCTCTCGACACAGGGTAGCTTGCCGCTCAGGCGCTTGAAGCATGGCTCAACAGTGGTGTAAAGGGCATGAGGGCTGCTGAAGACATCTGAGAGTTTCTCTTCCGTCGTTCCATGCTGTTTAGCCAGTTTCAGCAGACATGTCTCTTCGGCATGTGTATTTCCAGAAAGTTCCAGAGTGTATCCTTCGGCGATAATGACGTTGTCGCTGAGCCGCACAATGAGAGCACCCACACGGAAGTTGGTAGGCTTTGGAGGAGAGTTGTCGGCCAAGCCCAGGGCTCGCTGCATTGCGGCCTTGTGGTTGTCAGGCTCTATTGTAGTCATTTTGGTTGAAGTCGTGGGACGTGTAATTAAGATATCGATGTGGGAGCTATCTTAATCCATTTGAATGGTCGGCAGTGGTAAGCTCCGATGGCCGAGGCACTTTAAGACCAGCCCCACAAAATTCTATCCGAACGCGTTGCGACGCGTATTCCCGCAGCTGCGATACCTTAACTTACATCTTCACTACATCATCAACGAAAACCGTCGGCATCGGCAAAATGTCAGACTTCGAAGATGTGCTAGAAAGCGAACCTCCGACTATCGACCCTTATGAGGTCCTTGAACTTGAACGGAGTGCGACTGCCGATAAGATCAAACAAGCATACCGGAAAGCCGCCCTTAAGAATCACCCAGGTTTGTTGTTTCTCAGGTACGATGCATGAGTGCATTACTAACTCTTTGTCAGACAAGGTTCCCCAAGACCAGAAAGAGGCCGCGCACGAGAAGTTTCAAGCCATTGCTTTCGCATATGCTATCCTTTCCGATCCCGCCCGGCGAAAGCGTTACGACGAGACTGGCTCAACCTCCGAATCGATTGTAGACTCTGAAGGCTTCAACTGGAGCGACTACTACCGAGAGCAGTTCAAGGAATCTGTTTCGGGTGACGCCATCGAGAAGTTTGCCAAGAAATACAAGGGATCCGATGAGGAGAAGGGAGATGTACTCGATGCGTACGAAGACTGCGAGGGCGACATGGACGAGTTGTACGAGAAGGTCATACTAAGCGACGTATTGGAGGACGACGAGCGTTTCCGCGAGATCATCAACAAGGCTATTAAGAGCAAAAAGGTGCCCAGCTTCCCTGCTTACACCAAGGAGACGAAGAAGAAGCGCGAAGGCCGCATCAAGAAGGCCCGGGCAGAAGCTACGGAAGCTGAGGACTACGCGAAAGAGCTTGGTGTACATGACAAATTGTTCGGCGATAAGAAAGGGAAGAAGAAGAAGGGCAAGGGAAACTCAGAAGACGATCTGGCAGCACTGATCCAAAAGAGGCAACAAGATCGCTCAGAGAGCTTCTTGGATCATCTCGCGGAGAAATATGGGGCCAAGGAGAGTAAGCCGAAGAAGGGCAAGAAGCGGGCGGTTGAGGAAGAGCCGTCAGAGGAGGCTTTCCAAGCAGCTGCCTCTCGGTTGAAAAGCTCAAAGAGGTCAAAGCGCTGAGATCTGGGTTGAAAGACGATAAATTGAGTTGCAATCGGTTATACGACGTAATAGGGTGCTTGGAGTATGGATTTGGTGTTTGGGCGTTGGTTTTCAAACACGTACAGAAAGAATTAGTCAAGGAAGCAACCTGAAAACCTTAGGAATATCCTACAAAATTTCGAAATAATTACGTAGTTCATTTTGACGCATTCGATTATCGCCACAGGCATTCCAAAGATCGCTTGATCAGACGGGAGGCGTCGAGAGCCCATGTCGGTTTAGTACCTAGGGTAGCTGGATAGTCAAGTCGACGGCAAAGTTGAGAGAACAGCACACAAACATTGCTTACCTAGTATCCCGTCAATATCACTGCATTAAAATCACCAGCTCGCATCCAACTCTGAAGACATTTTAAGAAGCCCATCTTCCTCTCTATAACCTATTGGCTATGTCATAGACCGTCATCCTCACCACACGTGGTAAAGAATAAGGTATCTGCTCGGCATGTAACTTTCCACAGGGCTTTTTTGGGCCAATCTTTTCGTCGTCCTATTAGTGGGGCTGCCTGAGCCACCGTGAATATCGCAAGGTCTCCCTCACTTCACTTGACTTCCATTCTTTTACAACGAACGTGCCTCATCACTTCTCGAAGCGCGTCTAAAAACCGCGTTTTTTTTTTGAGTCGACGATGCCCAAGCACGATCAGATCGTCACTTGAGAAAGCGCTGCTATCATGATGCGATGGAACGACTCAGTTAAACCCCCAATCTACCCCCGATTCTGCTTCCACCTTGCACCGACAGCGAACAAATGGTGCCATTTTCGCGTGGCAGATATTCACCGTCTAGAACAGCACGAGGGATTTGAAGGTGAATATTCGAATTGTATTAGTACTTGGGTTTGCCCTGGTCACTGACGACATCAAGGCGAAAACTTCTTCTTCTATGAGAATATACCAATCAAATGGGTGCGCATTGTTGGCTTGGTCGTCGCGATCGACGAGTTTTGGGGCCGACACGTTTACACCATAGATGATAGTAGCGGCGCGTGCATTGAGTGTATCGTTGCGATACCAGTTTCTACAGATGGTAGCGGGGCCACTGCGGGAGAGGCTGCTACGAAGGTGGATGCAGATCAGCCCAAAGCTAAAAAATCTATCCCGGACAATCTCGACGTTGGATGTATCGTCAACGTCAAGGGATACCTTTCCACTTTCAGGGACGAGCGACAGCTTACTATTCACAATATGCGTATTCTACGGAGCACCGCGGAAGAAGTTGAGCTATGGGAAGAGAGGGTTGAATTCCAGTCCAGTGTGCTTCAAAAACCATGGATTCTGCGAAACAGAGATATCCGCAGATGCCGCAAAGAGGCTGAGCGGAGCGAAGAAGTAGTGGAGAGAAAGCGAAGTGAGGAAGAAGCAGAAGAAGAGAAGAAGCGAAAACGAATCAAGGCAATGATCGAGCCGCGGATCGCCAAACAGCCGCCAGAACCAGCGGGCCAAAAGCAACGCAGTATTAAGAAGCACCAGCGGCCAAGCAAGGAAACACGTCTAGACCTTCGACAGGTTGTTCTCGAGCAAGGTCAAAGAGGCAAATATGATGCGCTGGGGTATTGAACTGGAGATGTCCTAGCGATTTACTAGGAAATTTTAGCGGGCGTTCATGAACAGGTCTGGCAATAAAAATGATCGCCAAGTAATGATTGGCATGCCCAAGCGTAGTGTGCCCTGTTCTGGAATGCGATCTTGCATTCAGCGTGATCGACCTCGCGTGCTAAAGGTTTCCATTGCCTCGGGATCCATGAGACATGCCGGAACGGCCTGGTCACTAGACCGATCTTGTCTCAGTTTCTAACAAGCACAACTCCCACATGAATGTCTTGGGTGCATGCTACTCTGAGTCAAGTGTTGTCTTAACTGCCTCTTTAACATATGGCGTACCCGAGTCAAGTGACTGTCTCACTGAGAATTTCAGAACTGCCTCTTTTATGAATGCTACATTAGCTTTTTTGAAGAGGTTGGAAGAAGACAGAGAGGGTGATGGGGACTGCACACAAGACAAATGACATATGACTTGGTGTTGATCAGCCATCATCACCGCTAGATCGATAGCGAGTTTGCTAAGGGACGGGGTTGCTGTTCAGAACATCATCGATACCATGAGCGGACGGTATATGCGAAACAATAAACAACTACCGGCTGGAAGCCTCCGAAAATTCAACGCTCAAGGCTGAGACTTGATTCGGGAAAAAGCGCCTACCGCTATAATGAGGGAGTCAAGTGGCGTCCACTGACGACGCTGGAAGCTCACTCAAAGCTCCCAAGCTGAATATTCCAGTAAATTTGAGCGCTATCCCTGGTAAAATGTGGCGAGCTCAAGCGAAGCCGTCCCTTGATAGTCGTTTCGAACTAGCCCATCGCGAATCGATAGTTCCTGGAGCTAATACCAACCTACCCAGTGCGGCGCCCGCTAAGGTAGCTTGGCGTCTTCTACTGCAGGCACACGCGAAAGCCACAGGCGGGAGTTTAGGGGACTTCCCCCTTTGGGCTGCATCACAATTACAACTCGCATGGAGGTGTCGTGATGTGGGTTTCGAGACTGTCCGAGACTGAAAACATGTGCCCAAGGCACTTGATCTGGAATGCACAAACGGCCCTGCTTGAGGTTGGAAGTTGCCCTGCCGTGCTCTTTCCCGGTTTTCAATCATGTCTTGGGCTGAGGGAAAGAGCCAAGGCGCCTCGAGCACATGGCCAAGCTTCGATTGGTATTAGACCCTGACATAAAGGAATCCATCTCCAGCCTTTTTTTCTCTGCCTCATTCAACACCCAAATCCTCAACCTCGAATTCCAAACAAATTTGCATGTTACGCCATCCTAAAGAATCCAATTTCTTGAATCAGTATCACTTACCATTGCTTACGCCATCTTTACCGGCATCTGAAGGGTCTCGAGCGCCCCTTGACGACGTTCAACCACTAGTGCAACATTTCTTTTGGTGGTCAATTCTAGTCTTGGTCTAGCCTACAGGTAAGCCACCTACATCTCTCTCCTCTCACGCCCCGAGACACAGTCCACTTCATTTCATTCTCCGATGCAAGTGCATACTAGCTTCATCAGTCAAGGTGCCACTGGACTAGTGGTTTTCCGCATGCGATGGCTTCTATCTCCAGGAGCATGGCCCTGGACGGGGGACTGGGTATATTATATGAGCGATGGGGCCCCCTACCCTTCAGCTCTATCTCCAGCTTCACTCAAGCCTCTCCAGTCTCATCGAGGTTGTGATCTTCTTAGTCGAGACAGAATCACACATCCTGCTTGCCCATCATGAGATCTCGCAACATTCTGCCTATATGGCTTTTTTGGCTAACACAGGGACAAGTGTTAGCCCTACCTCAAGCCGGGGAAAACATCGCCGATTCATTGGAAGACTCCCATGAAGAGTTCAAGCGAGATATCGAAACCTCAGCCTTCGAATATCTGACGACATACGACAAGGAAGACATTATCCCAGCAACCGAAACCGTCAAAGTCAGCTCCAGCAAAGCGGGCACCACTGGAACAGCTGTGCTCCTCCCATCTCTCTCAGACGTTGAACCTCACACAGAAGGGTTTATCGTAACAGACCTCTACAATCCTCTTCTTACTGAACCTGCTGTTCAGAGCACATCAATTCCTAGCCCTACAAGTTTGCTCAAGCCCCTCAAGTCGACTACCAAGAACGCCGAGCCTTCTGGTCTATCCAAAATGGCTGCCGCCAACGATATTTTCGCCAAGCCCGTCGATACCAGTGCTCCTCCATCGATGTTCAAGAGGAGGGCTGATCACCCAGTTTCCAAGTTGGGCATCTCTCAGTCAGGCCCCATTGGAACCAACAAGTTTTACTCCAACTTCTACCTCGGGGATCAGAAAAGCCCTGTCTATACTTACCCATACTCACTCTCATGGGCGGCTGGAACAGGCCCAGCTGCAAGCTGGGGTATGGCCATCTCTCACATCGACGCGGGTCAGCGTTCATATGGCTCGGTTCAAGATAATGGCGCCGTGGAATATTACGCCAACCCCGTCGGTATCCAGTCCATGATTATCTCGGCCAAGGAACTCGGCGCAAACACCGTCTTGACTATGGACTCAATCGGTCCTCACTACGCCAGAGCTCTCCTTAAGAAGGACAGCAAATCGGCTGCTTCCATCACTTTCCCCCTCGTTCAAGGCAGCATTTTCACAACTGCGTACTTCAGCGGCGCTACGCCCTGGATTCAGACCGGCGTCTACTTCCGAACTATGACTCAGTTGACAAGGGAACCCAAATCCAACGTGCGCAAGTTCAACTTTGTCCTTGAAGATGGAACTACCTGGAGGCTTTATGCGTACAAAACCAAGGGTGATCCTCTCGACCTCAAGATTACCAACAACGGTCTTGCTGCCTCATCAAAGCCCTTCTATGGTTACATCCAAATTGCAAAGGACCCCAAGGTCGGGCAGTCCCAGGATGTCCTTGATAACGGTTGCGGTATCTATGCCACTGGCATGACGATCAGTGGCTCTACTGCCGGTAACCAGGGCACTTACACCTTTACATGGACGAAAGCCGGTCATTCAGTTGGACGCCTTTGGATCTTTGCCCTTCCTCACCATGTGACCTCGTTCGATGCCACAACCAAGAGCGCCATGAGGACGTATACCTTGCAGACACCAACCAAGGGCGTGGCCACGGCTGTTGGAGCAACCTCTTGGACCATGATTGAGCCATCGCTGCCCGTTAACATGGGCTTCGCTCCTTGGGACCCAACGAAGGGTAGTCGTGGGCTGTCTACTGCTGCGAAGAACGCGATCAAGCCTATCGCATCGTCTGAGGTCTCCCAGGATATGGATGCCCAGGCCAACACTGACTCAATGTACTTCTCTGGAAAGGTAGGCTGATGCATCCAAGCTGTGAAGAACCATGATCTAACATACTGCAGGCCCTGGCCAAGTTTGGCTCTATCATTTATGTAATCAACAACATGCTGGGCGATACCGCCCTGGCACAGGCTGGTCTGGTCCAACTCAAGAACGCGTTTGCGAGATTTGGTTCCAACAAGCAAAACTACCCCCTTGTCTATGACAGTGAGTGCTTTTGATCGAAGTCGTTTCTGACATTAGCTAACTGAGCCAATAGCTGCCTGGGGCGGAGTCGTTTCGTCCGCATCCTACACCACAGGACAGGCTGGATCTGACTTTGGTAACACGTACTACAACGACCACCACTTCCACTACGGTTACCACATCCTTGCAGCCGCTTATATCGGCTCAATGGATAGCAAGTGGCTTGCTGCCAACAAGGCTTACGTCAACTCTCTTGTTCGCGATTATGCCAATCCCAGCAGTACCGACAAGTACTACCCCTTGTGGCGAAGCTTCGATTGGTATCATGGCCACAGTTGGGCTCACGGTTTGACTGCCATGTGGGATGGCAAGGACCAAGAATCGAGTTCGGAAGACATGATGTCTGTCTACGCTCTGAAGATGTGGGGTACAGTGATTAAGGACACTAACTTGGTCGCAAGGTGAGTCGGATGAGAGACGCCCACTTGAACGAGACGGTAACTGACATCATATTCAGAGCCAACCTCCAGCTTGCAGTCATGTCCCGAGCCATGCAGGAGTACTACTACTATACCACGACCAACACCGCCCAACCTAAGAATTTCATCGGCAACAAGGTCGCGGGTATTCTGTTTGAGAACAAGGTTCACCACACGACTTGGTTCAGCGCCAACATCGAGGCGGTCCAGGGCATTCACATGATTCCTATCCTCCCGGTGTCCAACCTCGCGCGAACCGGAACATTCGTCCAGCAAGAGTGGTCTACGTATTTCGACAAGGGCCGTGTCGACAAGTTCGACAACAATTGGAAGGGCATCATCTATGGCAACTACGCGACTATCCAGCCTAAGGCGGCTTGGGATTTCTTTAAGCAGTCCAAATTCAATGCTAGCTGGATCGACGGTGGAGCTTCGAGAACATGGTTTATGGCGTATGCTGCAGGTGAGTCTGACAACTTTGATTTGCAATGATACAATAGCTGACAATTGTGGCACAGCGCTGGGTGGCATTTAAGGAAGAGAACAAGTAAGAAGCTGGCTGCGTTAGAATAGAGACGCCAGCTTCGGTGCTAGAATGAGCGCTTTTGTATAAAATTGGGCATAGACAGGATGATACCTCGACGGAAGATTTACTTTGTACATTTGAAAGAAAGAAGAAGTGGGATTCCATGGGCGTTTAGAGATGGGACCAGACAGACCTAGATTCCTGACCTCGCCGAGACTAGACTGGAGGCAGCTGCAAAGCCTTTGACAAGGCGTATTATAATTTCATTCGCTACATTGAATTCATCATTGCATTTCGGAAGATGGAGATTGCAAAGTGTCGTTGTCCGATAAAGTTGTTGGTTTGTTTTGGTCATGTTGCAGGACAAGACAAGCATTTGCAGCATCCGAGATCAATTAAGCCATAGAACCAACCACGTGCTGAGGATGACACCCAGTGTTGGATTGATTGGGGCGCAGCAAGCAAAGACGACCCTGAGAGAGATTTGCGCCAAGGGCAGGGAGATTTGAGATGAGTGAAGTGCCAAGAAGCAGATTGTTTACACTGCCTTGCACATTGTCCAAGAAGACGGGGAGAGTGACAATTTGACAAGAGTGAGATGGATAAGATATGGGGCGGTTGTTTTGAACATGACCGTGCGTGCATGTCTCAAATTGAACCACAAAAACGAGAAAATTTTGTTTGAAGTAGAGTCAATTAATTACCTTAGTCTTTGCTACTCACAAAGAAAATAATCAAAATCAACAAGCAAGGTACTCGGTCGGGTGTGACACAGCTTTCGTGATTCATTTACAGTGGCTTATTACTCTTGGTTTTACGTCGGCGAGCTGAGGTGTCACAGCCACAGCGTTGATCCCAGCAGTCCGGCAACGTCGGACAGGCCTAGATGAGATTGGACGACGTATATAAAGGCCAAAAACATGGAAGTTTACGTAGGTAGGTAAACGGCGGAGTCTGTTGCGGAGCAGGATATCCATCAATAAGCTGATACATGACGTTGATAATGATGCTACTAGGTAGTTTAGTTATAGACAGGGACGAGCTTTGGAGAAAGTATCTCCGTGCAAAAAGGGGTTGTTGATGTTGATAGCTGCAATGCCAAGAAAAAGAAGAATTGCAAGGCGGGCAATTGCATTAAAGTACCTTGGGTATTTCTGCCAATACCGGTATTTCACTTCCTTGATGCATGCAGTTGCAATCCTAATGTGAAAGTGCTGGCAGATTCAAAGTTTTAAGCTTTTTTGCTCAGCCACCAGCTAATCAAGCCAATCTAACCCGCCTTGTTCCATCTTCTCATATTTCTGCGTCAACATAAAATCGGCGCTTTCTCGATGGAGCTTAGGATGAAGCGGCCGAATAATTGGGCGTCAGTGACAGGACAACCAGGGAAGCTTGGAGCTCTCGGGTGGAGAGTGGAGAGTGGAGAGCTTGGCAGGTGGTTTAGCGGGTAGCTTTCAGCGGGTGCTGGCCAGCTCTTGTCAGTGGCCCAATGAGATTGGCCACGGCTTCGGCTGATGTGGGTTGCCGATCACCCCTAGCTGACCCATGTCCTACGTCAACGTGGGTTTGCCAGGGCCAAGCTTTGGTTGTTGCACGACCAAGGAGGCCTCCTGGGCAACGAGGGCGGGCTGATTTTCGTTTCTGCAACCAAACTGCAACACCCGTCACCACCATCATCATCATCACTGTCTTCAATTCAAGGGCTGTGCAGCTACCATACATACGCCCGCATCCAATCTCTTGCCCATCCTTTTATCCACGCGCGCTAGATTCTTCCTCGTTGAGCGGGGTGAAGACTGATTGACAGTCGAGACAAGACAAGACACTGCCTCTTCTGGTTCAAAGGTCCTCTTCTTTGGATTGGATCGTCATCCGCTTCGTTTCTAGCTCGCTTTTTCGTTCCGCTCCTTTGTTCCCATTCCATCCGACTTGTCGTCGTCGTCAATACTAGAACCGCAGCAGAAGCAAGGCATCATTAAGAAGTACAAATCAACTATTTAGCCATGGTTTGTGAGTAATTGTTACATTTAGGCTTTTCTTTAAGCTTTCTGTTCCTGTTTTCTCTTTATCGCAAGCAAGCAAGCAAGCACTCAAGCAAGCAAGCACTCAAGCAAAGCAAGTATTCAACAAGCATCAACATACAAAGTCTATTTATTCCATATTGATACATACCCATAATACCCCTGGCAGTGGGAAAACGATCGTCATCTTCTTTTTCTTCGATCCAACTTTCTCTGGTGCCATCTCCATCGTTGTCACCACCAGCTCTCCCATCCACATCCCATATCCATCCCTGCACAGCAACACACAAGTGCTACACGCCAGCCAGGAAGAGACAAAGTGCAAAAGATTAGCTTCTTCTCGACGGCGGGCGCCACTCACGATATTGCACACTACCTTTACCGGTACTACTACTCCTACTGCCTGTGCCCACATCGGTTTGTCTTTCTTTCAACCTCTCCCGCTCCCACAACTCCCTTCATTCCTACGGACCTACGGACACGGGGTTTTTGGAGAAGCAATTTCATCGCTTGATGTTGAGCAAGTTCGAATCTTGAATCGAGTGAGTATTTTGGCGATGCGACAATACACGACTACCATTGCATGACGTCCTTTCTCCTGCCACTCGAGTCCGTCCGTTGGCTTCAAGAATCCATCCCCAACCCGGCCCTGTCATCTTTCCCCGTCCTCCCTTGGCAAGCGCTGTTGTTACTCACCCCCATGCGACTTTTGGTCTACGCGCCAGCTTCAAACACCACTTTCTCATTCCGTATCTATCTGGGAGATCAAAGATGGCGCAGCAGGGTCCATGCCGAGAACAAACAAGCTCAAAGCATCCACTCCATTGGAGATGGGTCCTAGGGATCTAGGCCAGGCAAGGGCTCAGTCAGCCTACCATGCAGCCTTCCCCAACTTTCTCTTGACTTGCCTGATTGAGGACTTCTTTCTACTTGTTGCTTATTGCTTAATTGGCCCTTCTCCTCCGCCTTTTGATGATTCATAACTACCCATCTCTTACAAGAAAGACTGGATTGCTGACCATGCCGGTGCCTTGATTCGCCATCAACAGCTCTTCCATCCTTCAACATTTATATCAGACGACAAATGTCGACCAAACCTGCAAACCATATATCCGCCGGCGAGGAGGCCCCCCTCCTCAATGGCGGTGCCTCGTCGGCCCTCCATGATACCCTCGGTCATAGCAATGGCAATGGCCATATCAGCCTCAGCCGCGATTCGAGCACCATGACCTTTCTCTTCGACTCGAAGCACACCCCCGGTATCGACAGCCAGAACATTGCTGTAAGAGGGCTGGCCTATTCCTGGCATGTCGCCAAGGTTACGCTTCTTAGCAGTATGTTTGCGTCCCCCTCTCCATAATCGCAAATCCAACTAACTTGGCGCAACAGACTATGTCAACTTCCTCTTGGTTATGGTGCCTCTCGGTATTATCGCTGGCAAGATGGGCTGGAGCTCAACTGCTGTCTTTACTATCAACTTCTTCGCCATTATTCCCCTCGCCGCCGTCCTTTCCTTTGCGACCGAAGAGATCTCGATGAAGCTTGGTGACACTCTGGGTGGTCTGCTGAATGCTACTTTTGGAAACGCCGTCGAATTGATTGTATGATGCGTTTCTATTTTACGTTGCGCCAAACGACTAATTCGTGATATAGGTTAGCATTGTTGCTCTCCAGCGAGATGAAATTGAGCTTGTCCAAGCGTCGATGCTTGGGAGTATTCTTTCCAATCTTCTCTTGGTGATGGGAATGTGCTTCCTGTTTGGCGGTATCGTTCATCGTGGCGAGTCGGGCCGTGGCACGGAACAGTCTTTTTCTTCGGCTACTGCCCAAACCACTTGCTCCATGATGACTCTTTCTTCGGCCTCGCTCATTATTCCCGCTGCTGTATGTTCAACCGCCTTCTTCAGAGATACTGGACTAATTTCTGCAGTTGTATGCTGTTCTTGACCAGAGCGGCTCCAAGGAAAAGGCCCAGAGCATTCTCACCCTCTCGCGCGGTACTGCTATCATCCTTCTTTTGCTCTACGTCCTCTACCTCGTCTTCCAGCTGCGCACACACAGCAACCTTTTCGACGCCGAGAACCAGAACGCTGAAGAGGTCGAGCCTGAGGAGCCTACTATTGGCCCCATTTCCGCTATCGGTGTCTTGATTGTTACCACTATTCTTGTCACTCTCTGTGCCGACTACCTCGTAGACAGCATCGATGACCTCGTTACAACATCTGGAATCAGCAGGGGATTCATCGGTTTGATCTTGATCCCGATCGTTGGCAACGCCGCTGAACACGTTACCGCTGTGGTTGTCGCTCTCCGCGACAAGATGGACCTTGCTATGGGCGTTGCAATTGGTTCTTCTATCCAGATTGCTCTCCTGGTTACCCCTTTCCTTGTCATCGTTGGCTGGATCATTGGTAAGGAGATGACACTCCACTTTGAGACTTGTAAGTTAAAACCCCCTCCCTTCGTTATGACATGTGGCTTACAAGATACAGTCCAAACTGTTGCGTTTGCGGTTTCTGTCCTCGTCGTCACTTATACCGTTCAGGATGGCAAGTCCAACTACCTCGAGGGTGCCATGCTTATGGGTCTCTACATTATCATCGCCTTGGCTTTCTATGCCACCCCTTCTGATGTTATGGACCCTGGCAACTAAGGTGGTAGAATCGTGCTTCGGTGTCTTACCAAACCTTCAACCAACCAATATTGTGTTTCAGACACGTTCTTGTTAAGCAGCTCGTGACTTGTCCAAAAAGCCACTTGAGCGATAGTCAAGAATTTCGCCTAAAAACAAAGGCATAAACGATACGTTTGTACCATGATCGAATAATTCAGAGTCAACTTTTCGTATTTGTATTACTAAGTGGATAAAGTCCGCTGGCCAGGACTAAGGATTTGGAAGCCTGAAAGAGATTCCAACAAGTTCTTGAATGAAGGAGGGGAGGAATGGGGAAAGTCTGTCGCATTCGCGAATTTTCATGGTGTCAAAAGAAATGAGAGAGAAACGCTGTCTCACAGGTCTAGTCTTGGTATTTACTCCTTTTGGGTTTTCTTGTTTATATCATTGGACTGCAAGGTCGGAGAAGGAATTCGGGATGCGAAAAGGGTCGTCGAATAGGTAGTGAATCAAATATTTTCCAAGATTTTTCTTTCCTAGTCATAGGACTCATAGTCGTGCAAGTGAAACTGTACTCGGTAGGACTTGAGACTGGTCATATTGAACTAAATTGCATATTTGTGCGATGAACGAGTTAAATAAGGCCATGGTAACCCATGATTGACTTGCACCAACAAGAATTGAAGAGGGGCTGGCAAACAATTACATGAAGGAGGCGGTTATAGACGTGATGGCTTATTATATACACTATTCAACGATCATAATGCACTCATATAGGAGAAGAAACACATTCATTACACGCCCGAGAATCTAGTTTCAAGACATCTCATCGTCAAGTCAACCTCAGAGACAGACATCCAACTCATGTGTACATAAAATATGGATTAAACATGCTTTTTATTCTCAAAACGCCGGTGTATGTGACAGGATATATATGCTCGGACAAATGTTTAAATAGTCGGCTTCGACATGGGCGTAATAATGCCCTGCTTCATGAGCACGCGAGGCTTGGTACTATCCTGGAAAGTCTCCTTTGTCATCCACTCTGGTCCTACAGGCAAACGCAGAGAGCGCTCGTATTGCTGTCGGGACTCGAAGGGGTGAGGGAGCTGGGAGGCGAGGTAGCGGTCGTTCTGAAACTTGTTAGCATGTGAGAGATTATATGTGGAATCATGGAGATGTTTACCTTCTTGATGCGCTTCTCGTTGATCATGACCTTGTCCAGCTTGGCATCCTTGCGGTTGCTCTTCTTGATACCCTCGACCTTTGTCAGGAAACGTCCCTGGTGGCGCTTCTTCTCCTTGGCGCTCACACCATCACCGACCCATGATCCCCAGCCGGGCAGTGTGTTGTCGACCACCTTGTCGTCTTCGTCCTCGGCGATGGCTGCCTTCTCATCCTCGAACAGGCCCACTACGTCCTCGCCTGCAAAGGCACGGGCAACCATTTCTTGATCGCGAATGGCCATAGGGAGATGCTGGTCCGTCTCGGACTCAGCGTCTGAGGTATCCTCAGCGGTCTGCGCCTTTGACTTGATCTTGGGCTTGCTGGGGCGCGAGGCAACAAGGACGTTGGATGTGAGGTCGAGGTCACCGATGTTTGTGCTGGATTGACCCTTCTTCTTGCGTCGAGTCTCTCCGCGAGACCAGGCGCCTGTGGTCGTTGAGACAGCGGGCTCGGAGAGAGATGTGATGTTGGGAATAGCAGGGTTAATACCAGCGCTGCTAGTAGTTATTGTCACATCGTCATCGTCATCCTCTGACCTGCGCTTCTTGGATACCCGGGTCGATGTCTCGAGGGCTGGCTTGAATGGCTTGCCGTCTGCAGCACCGTACTGTCGACGACCGACCTCCTCCTTCTCGTCTGCCGACTCCTCAAAGTCCTCACCGTCCAGCTCTCGTCGGATCTGCTTGATGAGGGCGTCGTTTGCCTCCTTCTTGGCGGCCTCTGCCTTTTGCATGAACTTCATGCCCATCAGGCCCTTTTGAGGGACAGCCTCATCTTCTTCAAGAGCCGCCAGCTGTCGTCGCAGAGAGGCATCACCCCCGTCAGAGTCACTTTCGGACTCAGATGACTCATCCGAGCCACCAGCACGACCCTCCTTTCTCCTTCGAAGCTCCTCATCCTTGCGGGCCATCTCGGTCAGGCCAGCGCGGAAATCGTCGTCCCACACAGCTCGCTTTGTCTTGGAACCAATCTTGGCCCACTTACTCTCCTTGTGTCGTTGACCAACACGCTCCAGTGCACGTCGACGGTCTTGAGCTTCACGTTCCGCTTCGGAGTCGATCTCACCAGCCTCCTCCATAGCCTCCTTGGTAGCCATCTCATCGCGCTCGCGTTGCTTTCGGTGCACACGGTGGTACGCCTTACTCTTGATCTTCTTGATGCGCTTGGCCCGCTTGGCCTCTCGAGAGTTGAGCTCACGCTCCATACGCTTGCGTGCCAGTGCCTCTTTGCGAGTGAGCTCATTACCCTCCTCATCGTAGTCCTTCTCCTTGGTCTTTTGGGGCTTGTCCATGGTCAGACCACTCTGCTCCATGATGGACATGATAGCAGATTCGAGCTCGTTGCTTGGGTTTGATGTTGTAAGGGGCTGGATTTCGGTAGTATCGAGGCCGGCAGTCGCTGAGTTCTGAGGCAGAGGGAACATGAGATGCTCTGCTCTTCGATTGTGCTTGACTGTATCGTTCCATCGATCTAGAGTCTCATTGGTCTTTTCGTAGGCTGCGCTTCGGTCTAGGCGATCCTGTTGTCTTCTTGCTAGTGGCACATCAAGCTTCTTGGAAACACCAGGACGCTTCTCCTTCTCTTCCTTGCTCATAAGCTTCATAGACTTCTTAACGTTGACGTCGTTAATGCCTGTCATTCCGAGGTCGCTCAGACTGATCTTAAGTTTTGACTTGGGCTTGTCGTCCTCGTCATCTTTTTGGCCGCCATATCCCTTGATAAGACCCCGAAGAGCTTCAAGCTTCTCTGGGTTCACGTCCTCATCTTCTTCGTCGCTGTCGTCATCGTCATCCTCGTCGTCTTCTTCAGACTCGTCAGATGCATCGTCATCAGAGTCTGAAGATCCGGATTGGTCCTTCTGCTCGGGCTCGTCTTCTGATTCCTCGAACTGGTCGAGAGCAGTTGCTAGATCGATTGCGTCCGCGCCAAGGGTCTCGCCCTCGTCGTCTTGAGAATCGTCCTCCGAGTCGTCGTCCTGTCCGTTGTTAGCTTGGGAATTTGCCCCTGTATTATGAAATAGACCTACCTCGCGCTGGGTTGACTTGCTGCCACGGAACGCATACCCATCAAATTTATCCGCATCACTGTCGCCAAACGCATCATCACTCTCAATCTCAGAGTCCTCATCGTCCTCTCGGAGACCTCCCAGTCGCCACTCGTTTCCCTCGCTGTCACTTCCATCATCGGCATCGTCATCCGCAGGTCGGCTGGGCCTCTTGACCTTCTTCCTCTGCGGCTCCTCCTCTTCCTCATCCTCATCTTCGTCCTCGTCGTCCCGGCCGTGCTTTTTCTCGATCTCAGCGTCTAGTTCCCTTGCTCGAGGTGTTCGCTTCTGTCTTGGCGCAAAGTTTTCCTGTGCGATACCGAATGCATCGAGTGCATTCTTCTGTGATCTCGCCTTGGACTTTTTGTTGCCGACCTTGGCTTTGGGGGCAGCCAGGAGAGACCGGCCGTGGGCCTGACGACCACCCATGATTACTCCCGAGAGCTTGTTGTGTATATGTCGAGAATAACGGCGATTCGCGATCCGGCTTGCGACGTGAGATGGTCTGGTGTCGTCTACCCAGCTTTCCAGGTACCCATAGAACGAATACTTTTTTCCAACTTTTCTGCCGTGTAAAAAGTTTGGCGGTGAGAGTCACCCTTGGCGGGGCACCCATGCGAATGCGGGTAAATGGCGTGTGAGATAAGCCTATCAATGGCATTGTAAATTGCTGATTCTAGTGGGGTCCTCCCACTGAAGAGTGAAGACCCAGGGGACTAACGGACCTGGGCCAGCACCGAACCCCGAAAGACCTGATGCACATCGAATGTCGATTTTGTTAGTATCGGTCATTGTCTTTTTGTCGTATGATCTATAATAAGTGAGCCACTGCCACTCCTTCTTTTCCCATTTCCAATCCCCTCCTCCTTTGTTCAACATCTGGACATTGGCATTGGTTACTTCTGGCTTCAATTATGGCGTCCTCCTTCGCCCCCGGGTTCCGGAGGTTACTCCTCCAGGCCTCGGCCTCGGCCTCAGGACCCTCCAAGTTCTTTGTCTGCAATCAATGTCTTCGAAGCGCTCCTCGGAGCATGCCCTCGCGCGTTCTCAACGCTGTCCGATCCCGATCCTACGCCGATGCCGCCATCAACAAGCCTCTAGGTACTATTGCTGAGCAAGCCTCTGCCCGCGCCGCCTCGTCCGTCTCTCAGGCCGCCAAGAAGGCATGGCCTGAGTCCAATCCCAGAGGTGTCGGCTTGTGGCTCATCGGCAGCGCTGTTAGTGTTTTTGGAATTGTCGTCTTTGGTGGCCTGACCCGATTAACTGAGTCTGGGTATGTTATCATGTGTTCTCTTGCGCCAATTGGAGTATTCGGCTAACGTAAGATAGCCTGAGCATCACTGAATGGAAACCCGTCACCGGCTCGCTTCCTCCCATGTCCAAGGAGGACTGGGAATCCGAATTCGAAAAGTACCGCGCCTCGCCCGAGTTTAAGCTTCTCAACCCGCACATGAACCTCGATGAATTCAAGAAGATCTACTTTATGGAGTGGTTCCACCGTGTCTGGGGTCGCTTCATTGGCATGTCCTTCGTCATTCCTACCGTCTACCTCGTCGCTCGTCGCAAAGTTACGCCAAAGATGGCTGTTAACCTCTTCGGAATCTCTGCCTTGATCGGATTCCAGGGAATTATCGGCTGGTGGATGGTCAAGTCTGGTCTCAAGGATGATCTGTTCGCTCCTGGATCTCACCCTCGTGTCTCTCAGTATCGCCTGACTACCCACCTTGGTACCGCTTTCATCTGCTACTCTTGGATGCTCATCTCTGGTCTTGCTGTTCTACGCACTCGCCGCTGGCTCCTCAACCCCGAAACCGCCATGAAACAGATTTCTGCCATGAAGCAGCCCGGTCTCCGCACACTCCGTCGCGTTGTTTTCGCCCTCGCTACTCTCACCTTCATTACCGCCATGTCTGGTGGTCTTGTTGCTGGTCTCGATGCCGGTCTGATCTACAATGAGTTCCCCAAGATGGGTCTGGGTCTGTTCCCTCCCAAGAAGGAGCTCATGGACAAGTTTTACTCTCGCAAGGAGGATCACTCCGATCTCTGGTGGCGCAACATGCTTGAGAACCCCAGCACCGTCCAGATGAACCACCGAATCCTCGCCGTGTCCACCTTCAGCGCCATCCTCTCACTCTTCATCTACGTCCGCACTAGGCGCGTCAAGCCTATCCTCCCAGCCAATATCAAGAAGGGCGCTGACGGTCTCTTCCACGTGGTATCTTTCCAGGTTGCCCTTGGCATCAGCACGCTCATCTACATGGTTCCCATCTCCCTCGCAGCGGCTCACCAGGCTGGTGCTTTGGGCGTGCTGACCATGGCCCTCGTGTTGGCTCACAGGCTGCATATTCCCAAGCCCACTCTTCGTCTGCTTGAGCAGCGATTGAAGCAGGCTGCTAAGTCTGCTAAATAGATGACATGATAATGTTATAAACGCAGAAAACGAATGTGTAAAATACAAATGTACAATATGGCATTGGCCAATATCATCAATAGATAAGAAAGAAGAAGAAGAAGCTGGTTCGAGCTGGTCAAGCGACATGAGATGAGCATCTTGTACAAACTCGACTCTAGAAAGTAATTGTTAACAAGCCTTATAACGGCATTTCATTTTTTAGTTCTATTTCCATCAGACCGAATCTATCGTCCAGCCTTGTGTCGTAGTCTCAGCTTTAAATCATACTCCCAAGTTCATCACGTAGACCTAGCATATCCCATTTCTCATTTTTACTTATGAGCTGTCATGGATTAGCGATTGCACCAGAGGCAAGATCAATAATCAAACTTACCAATTCCCTCCTCAGGAAGGGGCTCAATGCCGACAACCTCAGCTGCCAGCTTCTTCTGCTGCTCGAGCTTGTCATCCTTCATGAAGGGGAAAGCAAGAACCTCACGAATGGTGTAGTTGTCAGTCAGGAACATGACCATTCGGTCGATACCCATACCCCAACCACCAGTGGGAGGCAGTCCGTACTCGAGCGAGGTACAGAAGTTCTCGTCAATGAGCTGGGCCTCGTCGTCACCCTGGTCCTTCTGGCGGGCCTGCTCCTCGAAGCGAAGGCGCTGGTCGAAGGGATCGTTCAACTCGGTGTAGGCGTTGGCAATCTCCTTCTTGCACACGAAAGCCTCGAATCGCTCGCACAAACCGGGGATTTCACGGTGGTACTTAGCCAGAGGGCTCATGACCTGAGGGTGGCCGGTGATGAAAGAGGGGTTGACACACTTCTCCTCGATGAACTCACCAACCAGCTTGTCAATCATGCGGGCGTTGGTCAGAGGAGGTGTGCACTCCAGGTTCATCTTCTTGAGGACTCTCTTGAGGAAGTCGTTGGTCTCTTGGGTGTGGAGCTGGTCACCAGGAGGGAACTTCTCGCCGGTAGCCTCCTCGAGAGTGGGAATCATCTCATAACGAGGCCAGGGCTTCTCCCAGTTGACCTCGTAGGTTTCGCCGCTCTGGGTGTGGAAAGTGGTCTTATAGCCACCGGTGAGGTACTTGACGAGGCCAGAGACCATGTCCTCAGTAATGTCCATCAAGTCGTTGACATCAGCGTAGGCCTGATAGAACTCAATGGTGGTGAATTCAGGGTTGTGAGTGAGATCAGCACCTTCGTTTCGGAACTGACGTCCAATCTCGTACACACGGTTCAGACCACCGACGACGAGCATCTTGAGGTACAGTTCAGGGGCAACACGCATGAACATCTGCATATCGTACTCATTGTGGTGAGTGGTGAAAGGCTTAGCGGTAGCACCACCAGCAATCTGGTTCATCATGGGAGTCTCAACCTCAACGAAGTCACGCTCGTCAAAGTATCTGCGGATCCAGGTGATCATCTTGGATCGAGTAACGAAGACGTTACGGGCCTTCTCGTTGCAGATAAGATCGAGGTATCGCTTGCGGTATCGTTGCTCGAGATCCTTGAAACCGTAGTGGTCATCGGGGAGGGCGTGGAGGCAAGGAGTCAGGAGGACGACCTCAGTCGCGAAGATGGACAGCTCACCCTCCTCACCCTTCTCGATCTTGGTCTTGGGGGCAGTTCTAGGATGATATCAGTACTAGTTTCTCTTTCAATTGCAATTTTTTTACTGACCGGCCGGGGTAACCGATGATACCAATGATATCACCTCGGCGAAGGTGCTCATGCTGAGCATCGAAAGAGGGAGCTCCCTCTCGTACCTCTTGGGCCTGGCACATAATCTGGACCTTGGTACCCTCTGTTCGGACATCGTAGAAGAGGAGCTTGGAACCCGACGCTCGCTTTCCGTGGACTCGGGCACCGATCTGGATGATCTTATCCTTGGCATGCTCGCCAGACTTGAGGTGACCAAACTCTTGGGCGAAGTTTCGCAGGTCGTAGGTGACATGGAACTTGTGGGGGTAGGGGTTGGGGCTCTTGGTCTCGCGGAGCTTGTTGATGTTCCTGGATCGGATCTCGAAGTACTGGTTGGGAGTAAGGTCCTTCTCGGCGGCTTCGGCACCGCCAGCAGCCTTCTTGGGGGCGGGAGCAGGACCACGCTCAGCAGCCTTCTTCTTCTTTTCCTCCTCCTTCTGACGGGCCTTCTGGCGCTTCTTCAACTCGGTCTTGGAAACCTTCTCACCAGTAACCTCATCGAGGTGCAGGTTAGCGACCTGCTCGGTCGGAGGGGCAGCAGCGTCAGCCATGATTGCGTCTCGTTTCGCAGCGGGAAAAATTCGATGGCAGAATCCCCAAATCAGGCGTCAAGATCCTGATTTAAATATATGCTGCCGGCAAATTGAGTCAAGCTGTGATGTTGTGAGTCAGTGGAAACAGTCAGGGCATTGGAGGGGCAGAAGAAATGGTTTGCGCGCCACAATCGCGGGGTAAATTTTCACTCGGGCGTCAACCAAGTGGCTCAGCCACTTTGACTGGTTGAGATGGAGTGGCATGGACATCTTTATGTCAAAAGATCACGAGGAATGATTGAAGAAAAGAATAAGTTGCTTAATAATAGTCGTATTATTTCATCATGAGCGAGGCAATCTCGCTCTGAATCTTTCATCATTACAAATATGTTCTTGGTGAACCTGTCTGTATCAGACATTGTACCGGGCTGAACCTCAGACAATGACTCTTCTATTCCAGATACATGGGATCTCCACGCACTCCTTGCATAGCCATAGCTATGTCTCCTGCATGCATAGCTCCATTTTGCATTGCCATGTTCATGTTGGGCATAGAGCGACTCATATTGATTGCCGCTCGGTTCACAGGACTTCCTGTCCCGTTAGGCATCATAAATTGTGTAGCGCGTTGTTGTTGTTGCTGCTGCTGAATAGGTCCTCTTGTGCGTGGCACTTCAAGCGTTGCTTGCTGCTGAACTGGCGGTTGAGGCTTCACTGGAGAGGCGTTTACCATAGCAAAACTGTCATCGTCTTCCATCTCTGCGTCAGCATCTTGGTCACTAGTCTCGGCGATGGATGGCGGGCCAGTTGTGGAAGTTGAAGTAGTAGCATGCTCGCTAGGTGCACCATTGATGCTGGTCGTTGATGGGCGCTTGGCAAGCTGTGGCCGTTGTGGTTGTTGTGACTGCTGTTGTTGGACTTGGAACTGGGGCTGCGACGGCGTCTGAATTTGTGGCGTAGGAGGTTGACCATTGGCAGCGGCGCCCCCGGAAGCCTGGCTAGATTGATCCAATGGCCTTTGGGCATTCATACCGGAAGCATTGGCTCTTGTGGAAGCAATGACACCCTTCCAACGCTCAATGGACCGTGAAACAAGAGAACTAAGATCAACTTGACTATCCTCAATAGAGAAGCCTATGGTCCTTCCACCTTTGACAGCTTGTTCGTAAGAAAGAGCAAGGAGCTCCCTTTCAATTGGGATTGTGACAGGTGCTGTAAGCTTAAACTCTTTCGGTTGTTGAAGCTTGTTTAGTTGCTCAATCTGGGACTTGAGATTGGCGTTCTCTTGCTTGAGTCTGTGTTGTTGGTCCTTCATCTTCTCGGCCTCTTTATGCTTTCGCCCCACGCCACGGGCCAGTTCTAGAATCCAAAGCTCCTGCCGCCGTTGAACTGGTAAGGACTCCCATACTGTGTATGCTGATCGTAGGTGTTCGTCGACTTGTGCCTCGAGTTGTTCGGCAGTCTTCTCGGCCTTACGGACCGACTCTCGAGCGTTTCGGAAGTTGCCAGTAGAAGGGGGGTATGTGAACTCATCCATGACCGCGGTAGTGGCAGAAGCACAAGTCACTTTCCAAGCGCCGAACTCTTCTATGAAATAAGTCTGCAGGGCCTCGAACTCGCGATGTCCGGGGGACTGGACGGACCAGGATGTTGATGTGGGATGTTGGGTGGATGAGAAGAGGGTCGGGGGAGGTTTTAGGCATTGAAGCGTCAAAGCAGGGAAATCGAGGGACAGGGGATCGAAGTCGAAGGGCATTGAGTTGTTGTCGAGTTGCACCCTACAATCCAGTTAGCGATTGGCGAACAATATCAAACCAGTAAAACTACATACTTGGCTGCTCTCCAAGAGCTGAGGAGCTCGCGCAATGCAAGCTCCGCAGCACGGGCCGTATCCATAGCATCTGAAAGCTTCTGCTTGACATCAAATTGGGCCTTTTGAATGGCTTGCTTGCTAACAGTCCGCTGCATGCCAGGGCGTTTTGGTGGCTCGGGTGCGGCGTCGCTCTCCCAGCTGCCTCGTTTCGGGATATCGTTCATGACACCGGTTGCTTCCCAAGTTGGCTGGAAAGGAGTCGAGAATTTCATGGTTGAGTCAACGACAAGTTGATTGTCTTTAGAAATCGTAGATGATCGGAAGTCATCATTTTCGGGGATGGGCGTGTCCTTTTGAGCAGATCCTTTGGGGGTTCCCACTGGAGTCGAAGCTTCACGTCTCCCGCCAAGGGAGCCTCGTGGCTGTCGTCTTGTGATGCCACCGCGCAATTTTTTAATGGCATCGACATCGTGAACACCATCTGGGGGCTTCGGGTTCTTTTCCTTAATGTACAGATCGAGATGGCGACCGAGCGAGGACGAGGTGAAAGCTTGTCCGCAAAAGGGGCAGTTCTTGTCTTTAGGGGCGCCAGCTTTGGGGGTTCCCGAGTCGGCGGTTTGGGGCGTTGAATCGGGCATTTTGAAGGAGGTGTCAGGAGTGGCCAAGTACGGGAGAAAATTAAAGAAATTGGGCGAATTCAAGAAAAACGAGCGTGAGAAATGGAGGTCCCGATAACTACAAGAGTGTAAAAAATGACTGCGGCTCCAGTTGGGGAGCAGTACAGACTTTAATCATAAGGAGCGAGCGAAGGTTGAAGAGAAGAACGAGCGTATTGGGGCCGAAACCTCCGGGAAGAAGGGGGATTTTCAAGGACGTGAAGGCACGATGCAAGTAAATCCTAGAAAGTTAATGGGGCATGAGGTTGAACGACTGGAAGGAGAGGTCCAAAGAGCGGATAGAGGGAGCAAGAGAGAGACTTGAAATGTTAAGTTAAGAAGCGATGCAAGACTAAAGGGGAAGCCAGTTCTCTTAGTATCGCTGGGTTTAATTGTCGGTTGGTTTTTTCTCCCCCTCTCCATTTTAAAATAAAGCCTCCTCCTCCATTCAGGGGCGGATCCAACCAAGGCCAAGGCCCCCGACAGTGGGCAAAAGGACCCCCTCCAGCCCTCTCTCTCCAAATGGACCCCCAGATTGGCGCCGCTAGCACCACGGAACCCCTGACGCTTAGTGGCCGTCCCGCCGTCTTGATGTCTCTCCCGCTGCTCGCTTAGCGCTGATCGGGCTGCTCTAAGAGGTCCGGCCTAGCGCCGTCGGGAGCTGTCGTCGCTGGGATCTTGGTAGGGCAGTTGATCATTCTTTAACTTAGGGGTCATAACGGTGAGATCTCGATTATCCGTGTGGTCAATTATGACCAACTTATCACTAGCGATGGCATTGACAGACTCGTCCTTGTGTTGGCGACGTTTGTAAGGTTTGAGTAGAAATGATGCTTAGATTTGGACCATCGGCATTTGGTGTCGATCGGCTCAGGGTCGCCAAAAGGGGAGGACATGGAACTATAAATATGACAATAATTCATACTAAAATTATGGATATAAAAATTCTGTCAACTCATTCCTTGCGATTCTATGCGATCGAGATAACTACATCGAAATATCTTCTCTGAAGTGTCAACCGCATTGTAGCCAATGGATGTCTTGTCATTTGATCGGTTTTTGATCAACAGCCATAATAGGTGTGGTATTCACTTCAACTCCAATACGACAGATACACGAAAACTAGGTATCTAGGTATGTACCTACCGCATAAGGTACGGAAGAGGCTTGAAGCTCATTACTGGTTTCTTGCGTCAGTACAGTTGACGTTTTTAGTGCCTGGCGCCCGTTTAGTTTCCACCGTTGGCCACTTGTATTAATTGGATGAACGGTGGCCTTGATGGCGCCTCAATCCTGCATGTCGTAATAGAGTGGGCTCGGTTGACTTCCCTGAGAGTATAACCCCTTTTATCTGATGTGAGGTAGGCTGACCTGGCAAAAGTACTTGTGTAAACGGGCATCAAGTACAAACAGCTTCCAGATCAGCCAACAACCTCTAGCCTCCGTTCCCCGAACAAAGAGCCTGAAAAGACCTGGGGAAGCAAGATTGAATTGGACTGGACGCTGGCATCGGCAGTCTCACAGCGCTAGACGCCCGGACCGGAGAGGATTGGTCCTCGGGGATGGGCATGGGTGGCACCGACCATGGGGTTGTTCTCAGGCATTGGATCCCTGTCCGAGACACAACACGACACCAGCCGGTGAGGTGAGGTGAGCTTCTGCATGCCCCTTAACCACCGCAGGAACACTATCTCACAAAGAGCCACTCGACGCCGCATTTGCTTAATTACCTTCTGCAGCTACTGGTCCCAGCAAACGCAACTTGCTTCTCCAGAGTTGGCCTTCCAAATGACAACGCAGCCTTCGGCAATCCCATCCGTACTCCCGCTCCCTGTTTCCCAGCTCATCTCATAACGCCATTTGTCCGCTTGACAAGAGGCCCTTGTTTGTTCTCGGGGTTTATGTTCCACATTAAGCAGTTGGAAAGCTAGTAGGTATAGGGAGCAGAGGCCTAGTTCACCCAGGGCATTTGCAAGTATTAGCCCTTTTGTTAAACTTTCATCTACCTCTGTTACCCCTGAATAGAGCCGCAACAAGCGCCTATCAGAGGGCACGAATACGGCAACTAACTGACCTTGCGAGACTACATACAATAGCCGCTGGTGGAAAACACAACTAATCTTTTTGCTAGTCGCTACCCACTTTGACTTAAGATTGCAGACAATTCCCCAACAAGGAACTGTAAACGAGGAACGGATACTATCCTGCATGTTGCGTTTGCTGGTTCAGGTTGGCATGCAACATCCCCTAATTAAGATTGTCCACTGTTGATTCTCCCAGTTTTGCTTTTCTCAAAAGTCCAGAATATGTAGACGAGTCTCTTCTATCAGTTTTCACATCTGCTATCCACTCTTAATCTTTCGTGCATTAGGGCATCAAACGGGGGTCAGAGATGACATCGCAGCTGCAGACGACAAGAAGCTAGTGAAAGCAAAGACGAACGGAGCTCGCAACAGAAATTAAGAAGCTTACAAACAAAAGTGAAACAGTATGGCGAATACCCAAAGCTCGTCTCAGCTCAATTGGATTGAGTAATCGCCAGAAAAGGAGACGAACTCGCTCATACGATAGGAAGTTGATGGTCGTTGTAGTAGATCACGTGCGGTGCGCCACATCATCATTCCGAGCCACAGCCCAGCCACCTTCAAAGGCGGGCAACAGCTCTCTCATAACGAGACTCTCTCTTGTCTCCACTTATCGTCGTTTCTTTGCGTACCTCAGGTAACTGAGGTGCTGTGAACGCTCGCCTAAACATCTTGATTCAACCCCAAATAAATCCTTACGGTTTTAATTTGACAGAAGACTAGACGAATACGCGCTACTCATCATTTTTCAAGATGCCGCCTGGTAGGTTCTTTTACCTTTTCCATGTGCCTTAAATTTACAAGCGTCAACGCCTGTCGCACGCGACAGACGATAGGCGCATCGCGATCGCGTCAAGCACAACCCTACGAAACGACATTCTACTCGATCGCAATTGCACCTTGCCAATAGCTAATTAATGCGCAGCACTTAGCGACGAGGAATCTTCTGACGTCGGCGAGTACACGCCACCTCCCCGCCCGAGCGGCAACAAGTCAGCCTCGGCTGGCGCGGCGTCCGATCGATTTGAAGATGTAAAATCTGAAGAGGGCTCCGATCAGGAAGGCGACGAGGATGACGATCTTGATGAGGATGAGTAAGGCTGGTTTGAATCAAAAGATGGGACAATACTCATGCGCTACAGGTTCATTGTAGAAGCCATCAAGAACCACCTGATCGACGACGACGTAAGGGAAATCTACACCAATTCGATTTCATACGCTAATCATGGTCGTAGGGAACTCTCAAGTTCCAGGTCAAGTGGGAAGGCTATGAGGCCAAGAAGGACATGACGTGGGAGCCGGAGGAGAACCTCAAGTAAGTAGATGAGCGTCGGCTTACGGCTCATGACGTCCTGGCTAACGCATTGTCTGCAGAGAAACTGCCCAAGAGATCCTTGATCAGTACTACGAGAAAATTGGCGGCCGGGAAAATATTTTTGAGGAGACAGAGACAGCGGCCAAGACCAAGAAGCGTCGACGAACAACCAATGGCACTCCCAGCACTACCTCGACCACGAAGCGATCTCGACGCGAAGCGCCGCATCCTGCTGCTTCAGAAACTCCCGCGACGGCGAAGAAGTGGAGTCCTCCGGCCGGATCGTGGGAAGACGAGATCGAGACGATTGATGCCTGCGAGGACGAGGGTAGTGGCAAGCTGATTGTCTACCTGATCTGGAAGAACAACCAAAAGACCAAGCACGACGTCGAAATCATTTACCGAAAGTGCCCGCAGAAGGTAGGTTCCTAGACTACCGAGCTTGTGATGGGTATATGCTAACATTGCACGATACAGATGCTTCGCTTCTACGAGCGTCATGTCAAGATCATTCGAGACGAGAATAAGGCCCTTGTTGACGGAGCTGAGGCCTAGGGCGTGGACAAGATGAGGATTCATATAGGGTCGAGGTGATAAACAAGCCTGCGTTTGGTTTTGCTTTGACTGGGACGGCGTTTTCGGCGATCGCCATTGAATCGCGGAGTATTCTTCTCCTGCTTATATATTGATTTTGTGACGCAGACACGCGGAATGGAAACGGGGTATTGATCATTTTCAGACAAGAAAGTTCACATTGAATGATTGAGGGCAATAGGCGTAGCATGTGTATTTTAGGCCACCGTATTTGCGCCGGAGAGAATGCGATGCATTTGATCAAATGATATGAAGTAATGCGAGTAATCTAGACTGTGAATTAAAAACCCTGGTATTGGTACCTTGCATATGCCCGAGCTAAAGTAATCTATCTCGTATTGGGTTGCTAAATACAAGGGTCTTTTTTTCCTGTATCCTTGGAGTCGTGTAGCTCTGAAACCTGACGCGACTTGACGCGACAAATTGGAGTTGGAGGTGACGTTTTCTGCGAGGCTGGGAAAAAAACGACTTGCTCCAGCGTGTCAGAGGCCAGAACTCCCCTGGCAAACCCCACAGCGGGACCCCTGCATATCCTGTAAGCTGCCCAGCCTTGCCATTTACCAGCTCCCGACGCAGAAAAGACGGTGGCGGGGCAACCACTTATAACTGAGTGAGCGGCCGTGTATGAGTGAGACTATTCATTCCAGTTCCTGATTATCTTTCTTGAGAAAAAAAAAAAAAAATCTGACGATTTTATTTCTTGTAACCAAGAGATATCTCATACAACTACTTGGTTACGGCTTGCTCTGTTTACGACTCAACGACACGACTTCTCTACTATATCACGACTTTCCTGATTGGTTGATTCAAGTTGCACCACGTCTTTGACTCTACTCCAACTCAACTCAACACTCTGCTTTTGGCTTGTGTCTGTCAGCTTTGTTTATACAAAACGACCTCACTTTTAAACACTCAGCTTCTTGTGTTTCACACTAAGACATACTTCTTAAACACCAAGACAATCTCTAGTCAACGGCTATTGTCTAGAACAGACACTCACCTGACCACCCCACTCGAGTCTCACTACCCAACACTTCCTCTCTCACACTTATACCCGCTCAACCGCCAACATGAAGAGAAACGACGTTATCGCCATCATCATCATCATCCTCTTCGTCATCCTCGCAGGTGTATCATTCGGTATCTGGAAGCTGGTCTCAATGGCAAAGAACCACATGAGCGTCACCGGCAGTGGCACATCAAGCACCTCCAGCCGTGACATCGCCGACTAATCCAAGAAACAAAACATCTTGATCGACTCTCAAGGCTTTTTAAGTCTCTTTTCGATACCCCCTCGAGCGCTTTGTGCGTTTGCTTATTGCTTTCTTGTCTATTCTTTGGGCACAGCGACTTTTTGGTGAACATTTGTCACCTTTTCTTGTTTGTTTTCTTATACAACACAAAATCACGGTGGAATGTGGGTTGGTAATGTCTGGTTGATTGATGAATCACTTATGTGCTTGGGATTACGGCGCAATATCATGGCGACATTGTTGAATTGGGCACCAACCCGTTTGGGTATATGGTTTATGATTTATTGGGTATACATGGGTAAATGCGATTAGTACGCAAGATAGACTGCTTTTATGAGATTAGGAAGCCAGAGAGGGCATGTAAATGAGAACAGAACATTAACGTCACTTGCAACGATCGTTTGTGGACATCTATCCGCCTTGTTTCATTACTACGCGCAATATGCACATGTCTGTGAGTCGGTGTCGAGGATGGTTCCAAGAGAAACTGTGAATCGGATTGCAAGCAGGCTTTTCATTGATTCGGCCATGTCTCTTTGTTGATGTTCGTATGTGAAATAGTAGGTCTGGCATGTACATATACGTTCGTAAACACCATCAACTTATCTTCTCAGCTAACAGTATCACCATTCACACCCAGCCTCAAGCAATTCTTCCAATCGCATACACTATCTTTTAACTTCGAGTTTATTTACAGCCGCTACAATGGGAAAGCTTGAACTCTCTCTTTGTGCCCTCACAGCCGCGGCTTCCAAGCTTGACATTGATGGCCCTGACACCGGCAAGGATTTGGGCGACATCTCTCGCTACCAAAAGTACCCCTTTGCTCGCTTCAATGTAGACGAGAGCCAGCCCGACACCATTGACAAGACCAGTCCCGAGTACCGCGAGCGCCTCATCAAGGTCCTCGATGCCCTTGAGGAGTCCTACCACAAGGCTTATAGCGAGTACCTGGTCCTCAAGACAGAGTTCATTGCAAAGTCGGAAGAGGAGGACCGGAAGAAGTGGAACGCCTTCATCCTCAACCCTGGTCAGGCCCACTCTGAGTTCAAGAACTTGAAGATTGACTGTTTCGACCGCACTTACTACCATAATCATGTTAGGGAGGTACCTTTCCCGGAAATGATGGAAGCTTCACGTCGCGAATTGTACATGATTAAAAAGCATCTGGCTACTGGTCGGCGTGAGTTGGCCCGGCTGGATAAATCCGATGACTTTATTTACATGCGCAATGAATGGGTTAGGAAGTTCGGCGCTGAAATTGACGATGATTCTGTTGGTACTTGGTCTGAGTACGGCTCCCAGTGCAGCTCCTGTGCTCATCCCCACACGATTTACGATTAGGAACTGGAGAAAAGTTGTTCAGGGGACATGGAGCATAGGGTGTTTCGCGAGGATATCAGAGGCTAGCAGTGATTTTTACACTTACCTTCTCGGGTTGAGATACAATCCTCGTCTAGTTTGACATTTCCAGAGAGAAAACAAAGTAAAATTCGCTATTGACTTGTCAACACATAGAAGTTTGCTTGTGGTTTCTTAAATATTAAAGCTTACCCTGTCGCGGAAATCCTTCTTCCTGATTGGTCTGACAGATTCAAGTTGGCTTAAAAAGGCAACCTTCACATCTCGAATTTAGCCAGAGCTTAAATACCGAAGTCATTTGGTATTGAGAAGATATTGCTACGACGCAAGAGCACCGGGCTCTCTAACATTTCATGTTGAATGGATCGGAAGTGATAGCTCGTGCTGATACGGAGACAAGACTTCGATCGAGATCCAACAATAATAATGTGGAAAGGCTTCCGGCCCCAGCGTTCAACGGTAAAGCTTCAGTTGTAACAAGAACTTTATACTAATTTTGCTCTCCATAATCACACAAATCACAAGTAAAAATTCCACAGAAAGCAGACATCACAAAGCAACACATCGTCAGAGGTTATAACCCAAATCTAGTTCGAGTTTGATTTCCCGGTTGCCGCCTTGCGGCAATCTATCCATCTCTATACTAACAAGGAATCTAGTCTAATCCATCTAGTCCCCTGCCTGTAATATCCTAACCTATCCAAGACCATAAAGAAAGAAGCTCATTTCAAGACATTCCGAATTCTCTCAAAGAATACAGATGTCGCCCTTACTTGCGAGCAAAGGGAGTAGGAGTAGGCGCTCCGACTGGCTCCTCGGTAGGGGCAGCGGGAGGAGGGAAGTCAGGGACAGAGGGAGGAGTAGGAACAACACCGGGAGGGGGAGTAGGAGTGGCGGGGGGAGTAGGGACTGTCATGGCTAGTTAGTAAAGTTCTCGGTACCACAGTATCGCGCTTGAATGTCACTTACATCCGCCCTGCTCGCCCTCGGTGGGCTGGGGCAACCAACCACCAGGTCCCTCACCACCGTTGTGGCGGTGCTCCCAAGGAGCAGTGCCGTTGAAAGGAGGGGGCCAGAATCCACCGGGGCCGCTCTCTGTCAAGAATATCAGTATACCTTCAAGATTCACGACCAAGAGTTCTACTTACGAGGGAAAGGAGCAGCCAGGGCAAGAGGAGCCGCGGCGGCGAGAACGAAGGCAACGAAACCGGTCTTCATCTTGATTATTTTGAGTGGTAGAGACTGAAAAAGATGTTGTTGATCTGAAGAGACGAAGAGTGATGGTGGTTTGGGGTCTTTATAACGAAAGAGACCAGCTCAGACAATAAGACACAACAAGGATAAGAGACAGATATTGGGTCACAGACCAAGGGAATAAAAATGGACAAGGACAAGGACAAGGGAGTCGTTGTTAAGAATAGAGAGTGAATGGGTTGAACCTGTTTTTGCAACGAGGAACAAGGCGGTGCTATATATCTGTTGCAGCATTACCCTGATAACGCTCCGCAGCCCCTTTGCCTCGCAAATCTTTACCGTGCTAGAGGATTCTTCCGTGCTTACACTGTAACATGCCGGACCCTTGAGTGATCAGCCCGTGGAATAAGGGAAAATAAGAGGTCAGGGCTAGTTCGATGCAACGGTTGGTCTCTCTCCACAGTGTCGAGAGTGTTGCTGTCAACGAACCAATCTAGTGTAGGGCCGATGGAGACAGCTAGCGCAAGCACTAGAGTATCGTCTTGATGAAACTTGCATGGGTGGGGATAGGAAAAGCTTGTCTTTGTCTTGTCTTGGATGTTTCCCTGCTGAACGCTTGGATGATGATGTGTAAGATAATCAATCAATCTTGTGAACTGGTTATGAACCAACATATGCTTATTCCAAGACAGCATATACTAATGCCACTTTATTTCGACCTTCTTTGACCAATATCATCTTTATACATTAATATTATGTTTTTAACTCAATTTATTTCTCCCGTTCACTTTAGAGACCAATCTCGATTTAGAACCAAGATATGATCTCGAACTCCAAAAACATCAATTGTTTGGTCCCATAAAAGGAGAACCCACAGTTTTCTTACTGACGACGCGTAACACCGTTAACAACCAGCCAGCCAGCCAGCAGAGAAACAAAACAGAGACAAGAAAAAAAAGGTCCTGATCCCTACTTTTGGAGCGCTACGGTTCAGCCAAACACAAGCTGCAGCGCTGACATGGTCGAAACGACCCCCACCGGCAGTTCCTTGACAGCAGCCGTTTCAAACCAAACATGACTCTCCTTTTCTCCACCGCCGATCTCGCAAAAAACAAAAGCCACAACTCATTGCGTTGCGTTTGGCGGCTCTGGCTACTGCAAGGTACGCAGTACGCGTGTAATGCAGATCGAATGCAGGGTCACTCCCTCATGCGATATCAAGGAGAACCAAGACGCGGCCTGGCATGGTCATGATGCGACGTGGACGGCAGAGGAACGCTGGGGTTGAGATCCAGTGGAATCGTGATGTGATATACAGTACAAGATAAAATTATGGGATCTTGCTCCTAGTCTCACCCACTAAACTCTCGTCCAAGCGGATATTCACATGCTACACATGGTGCAAGAATCCCGAGATAGCACGTTGAACAAAACCTGGAACCATGCGGCTCCATATTGTATCCGCAATATCTAGTAGTAAGAGAATCCTACTATACTTCTCCTCACATCTTATGCCATGTATTCTATATATCCCACCCATCTAAGCAACTCATCATCAGGTATCATGATTCATTGAAAACCGGCATCTCGCTCCTGTAGGAGCCTTCTATCATGCAGGACCGTGGGTATCAATCTCTTTAATCGATTCTCATCTCTTGTTCAGGCCGGCGATCCTTCTCTTATCTCACCATCAAGGTCTTGTTCATCACCAGCTTATGAGCCCTCTTTCACGATCAAAGCCGCCACGTAGCTGGCTCTCCGGCTTGACAACCTTGCCTCGCAGGACTGTGTAACGGATCAAGTTCTCGCAGTCTTCAGGCTTGACACGTGCCAGCCAGATACCTTGCGACGCACCGACACTATGCTCCCCTGAACCGTTGACGCCATCGCCATTTTTCTCGCCGTTCTCCTCGGCGCCATTCTGCTCGACACCGTTTGTGCCGTTCGCCTTCTCAGGAGCAGGATCATCCAAGCCAAACGCATTCGGTCGGCGGTAGATCATGACATTGGCAGAGTACTTGTGTCCTCCAACATGGCTGATATAGTAGATACCCACACCACCCGGTCTCTCATCGTGCAAGTCCCGATATAGACCAAGCGGCCTAAGTTGACGCTCAAACTCCTTCCTTAGAACAGGCGCACTCTGTGCACAGCGAACATCACGAGTACGATGACTGCACATGAGGATCACAGCATTGTGAGGACACTCGGACAGAGAAACGCCGGGGATGCCGGCAGCTGAGTCCGGAGACGGGAGGGAAGCGGGGAGGGGCGTGGGGTTGAGAGGAGAAGTGCTGGTCGGTGCTCGGTTCACGACCTCGGTGATGATCTGGGGCACGCTGAGAGGGTGGACGTTGGTGAGTAGCTTGAAGGCCGGGAGGAGAAGAAGAGTTGTAGGTTCAGAGTAGTCATCTGTGTCATGAGGAGTGGGCATGTTGGATGCTGAGAGCATGAGTTTCTGTGAGGTTGTTAGCATTTTCCACAAGACTAACATATACGAGTGGGTATGAGAAGAGCAGTTGTTGTCTTCTCATATTAAAATGAGTACTCACTCCATTTGTAGGCTCAACCGTCTTGGAAACAGCCTCCATGACGCTGCCCTCCTCCTCTGCCACATCCCTCACCCAATCTGTCTTTCCCGTCCCTACGAGAAGATGCGTGCTCCAGGCCGCAACATGCCCATAAAGAACATCGTCCTCCTCGATTTTGAAACCCCTGGGATACCGCGCTGAGCAGCTCTCGCAATCATGTAGACATTCTTCGCCGTCTACTTTTGGGTCCGTCTTGACAAACAGCTCCGAAGCCGAAGGCGGTTTCTCATCTTTGGCCCCGCCCAAGACGGAGCTAACAAGGTTCTTGAATGACAGCGCCATTCTTTGCTTTTTGTGCATGCGCGGGAGCCAAGAAGGGGGAGCGGCAGTTGTCGACGAAGAAGAGGTTTGGGAGATGGGAGGTTGAAGTTGAGGTTGAGGTTGAGGTTGAGTTGTGGAGTTTAAAGAAGTCATGGTGTAAGAGGTCGCCGCGACTAGATTTTAGGGCAGTCCACTCTCGATGCCGCAGGTTCGGCTCGGAATTGGATAAAGGTAGGGTACCTACCTATGGATGGTATGGCGTAGCGTAAAGTATCCACTTGAATAATTAATTGGTAATTGATTTGCGCTTTGTGGGAGCAGCAGTAGGTAGCAGTACCTTAGCAGCCTAATCGTTGAGGTACAGTATCAATCTCGGTGGTACTGATTGATAATCACTTGGAGATCAGATAATTGTCTATTCGCATGCCAAAAGAGTAAATCACGTAAAAACCATCCAGATCCTTTTTTTCTGCACCAGAAAAGGCTGTCGCACGACTTCATATACTCTTTTCATACCTCAAAATGCCGTTCAATTCCCTCGCTCTTCTAACACACCGTCTATCTCCGAAGTCCGAACCTGATAACATCCGCACGTCATTGGATCGGCTCCCACAAAAAAGTTATCAGATCCTGTCATTTCTCGGGTTCGTCAGACCCTGGTCTCCTCCAACTCAGCTCCAACTCCAACTCCAGCTTTGATGACCCCGGCATTAGTTATTGCGTAAATTAGGTGCGACAGTCCAGTCGCTTACTTAGTGGGCGACCCCAGGTTTTATCTTGTATTGGTCATCTCATTCGAATGGTCATTGAGGTTCTCACCAAAGGTGGGATATCGTCGGCCTTGATTCTTAAACCCCACTCTCCATAGGTACACATGATCCCTAGGTACTTCACAAGTTCTATACAAAGAGTTTCTTTCAAACAATGTCGCTTCTTTTAGTTTGCCAATGCGAGGGGGTTATTCTGCAACAAGATCCCTCTATGAAATCGTTAAAGAAATATGCCGTACTGTAGCTGATTCCAATAATACAAGATGCCTAGCTATAGTTGCTTGCTGTTTTTCAATCATCATTTCCTCCGTGAGGCTTTCATTCAGTGCTCATGCATTCTTCTTTCTAGCCTCGTCGTACCCCTCCTCTTCACTATCCTCCTCTTCCTCATCTCCTTCTGTCCTCTCTTGGTCTGTCTTTCGTCGCCGGTTCTTCATCGCCTCTCGAATCTTGCGACTCGCTTCATCGAACCCACCCGTCGAGTCCAGAGTGGTGAAGCCACTGATGGGGAACCCGCCGGATCCGAACCCGCCTCCACTGCTGCTCGATCGCGACCTGCTGCGTGCTCTGGATGGTGGCCGTGTAGAGAAGATACCAACCGTACCAATGTTGCTGAAGGAATCGTTACGTGGGAGGGCTCGGCTCGACTGCGTCGTGCTTCGTCGTGAGAGAGCTGGCGGTGTCTCGGGCTCGTAACCGGTGCTTGACTGGTCGCTATCTCGTCGTCGGTATGATTTGGGAGACGTCGAAGCGCCACTCTCGGCCTTGTACATATCAGGTAGAAGTCGAGCCCTTTCAAAGTCGTCAAACATCTCGGGTCCAAGCGTGTTGATAACATCCGTCACCTGAGCGCTCAGCTCGGCTCGCCTTATTCGCAACTTGTGAATGTTGTAGTTCGAGGACGGTGTCAAGCACAGCAACAATGGTCGCAAGGATTTGAAAATGTCCATACCAACCTCACCAAAGCGTAGAGATGCGAATGTGATACCAACCATGAAGGGCCACAAAGCGAAATAAACCACGAACAATGGCACTCCCTCAGGTACGTAACCCCACAAGCGGTCCTGCCATACCTTGAAGGTTATGATCATCGAGTAGATATGGTAGAGTGTAGGTGCGAGACCGATCGCTACAAGAATCTTCCATGTCGCCATAACATCGCGGCCGCGAATCTTGACAGTTGATCCTGCCAAAGCTGTCTTGGCTTTCTGTCGACTGATAATCTTGGTCGCAACAAAGACAGGCGAGAATAGAAGTAAGCCTGGCAATGTGCAGATGAAGAGGAAAATAAGCTTGATCGATCGGTAGATGAAGAGGAAAATGACCTTAAGCATGTTCATTTTGGCGTACTGTACTTGATGGTCCTTCAGGTTGAGGTAGCGTATTTGCGAGTTGTACTCCTTGACTGCTGCAGACAAGGATGTAATGCGCTCGTCGTTCTTGTATCGCTCATAACCCATGCATAATCGGCGGTTAAGTTCGATTACTACTGGGAGAGGGAGCTTCTTTCCGGTAGGGTTATAAAGTCGACGAGCGGCCTGGATCACCATGAGCGTATCGTAGTCGGGTGCAGAGACAGTGACAGAGTTGAGGGCTTGATAGACTGTATCGAGAACCTGACCAATGGCCTCACGACGTTGGTTGTTGCAGTAGAGCTCAACGAGATGCCGGGGAATCTCAAAGGGGGCGCCAAACTCGACAACGGCGCGTGAGCGGAATTTGTGCGCATGGAAATAGTTCATGCCGACAGGGACAATCTTGAGCCCGCAATCGGGGTCCTGAGAGAGAGCTCCCAGAGCCATGATTGCGACACCGGCCTTGAGAGGCAGAAGCTCAGTGCGATCGTGGCTACCACCCTCGGGGAAGATACCAACACAGCCACCGTTACACAGGCGGGAAAAGACAGCCTCGTAGACCTTAGTTTGGTCGATATGAGGAGCAAGCTTGTACTTGGTACCCTGGTAACCCTGGGCCGGGCCTTTCAAGTCCTTATTGGTGAAGTTTCCATCTTTGTCAATGTCGTCGCGACCTGTAAGCTGTTGCAAAGCGACCTTGCCCTTAAATGGTCGCTTAACACGAATTTCTTCTGGGCCGAGAATCTGTGAAATATCGACGCTGGCGCCACTTGTGTTCTTGGTAGACGGTAGGAAAAGCATTCCCTGTACCTCACCCTCACCCTCACCAAACTTGGTACCAATACCACGGACTAGAGTTGGGTCGTTGATAGGATCGGGGAGGTAAATGGCGCCACTTGCTGGTTTCGCCGCATCTTGGGCGCGACCAACGGGAACTGAACCGACCTGCCGTGAGCCCCATCCAATGAAACCATGAACAGATTTTTGGGCGATGAGGAGAGACGCTCGTCGCTTGGCCTCGTTACGAAGGGTACGCTGTAAGATGATGGCATCAACGAACTATAGCACAGGTGTTAGCTTATGCTGTCCAACGTGAGACTTTGGAAGTGCTGCTTCATCTCTTCCACTGATTCTCCCTAGCAATAGAAATTGTCTAGAGGAGCAACTCACCTGGTTGGCATGCGGCGCAGCGACAAACAGCACAGGACCAGTTTGGGGGACGCGCCAGGCGCCTCGGGGGACAACTTCTCGGAAGAACATATCGACAATGTTACCGACAGTGTAGAGAAACATGTCGTACTTCCAGTTTACCATAGGATAGAGCTCTTTCTGCGGGGTCGGGTTTGTCGCGGACTGCGGCGCTGCCGCGTCCTTTGTCCCAACCTTTTTAGACATGGCGCGCGAGCGGAAAGAGGACCAGCGCTCTGGAAGCAGGTGAAGATAGAGGTATTTTCAAGTCGAGCGGTGGATATCGATGTGGTGAAAATCTTATCAAGCTAGACAAGCGAAGTGTAGTCGATATGAGGGGCGGGCCTGGGGCAGAACGAACGGGAGGACGTCGAGTATCGAGTGACAGCGAAATAATACAAGATGAAAGATAAGCTATATACCGAAACCAAGACCGAGTCTCGGCGATAAGTTCTGTTTAAACCCTTTGCATTCCAGATGGGCGACAGGATGAGATGGGGGACGAGATGGAGATAGAGAAATAGCTGGGGCTGGGGTTGGGGCTGCCTTTGCCTCGAGGAGGGGAAGGTGAGGTAACGTAAAGAAATAGAGGATGAGGTGCCTGCCCAGGTAGGAAAGGTCGATTTTAGAGCTGGGAAGCTACGTCTTAGCTGTGGAAATGCCCAGACCACTCAGGCCAGGGACCAGGTGAATATAATATTTTCCAGGTTATCAAACAATTCAAACTCCCGCTTTCTCTACCAACTTCCTTTTGAGTCAAGTCACCTGCTTTTCATTCAAGTAAACACCTTATCCATCGAGGTCGAGGGCATTTACAAGCCCACGGCCTTAGCCCAAGCCCTACGGCGCAAAATCCGTACTCGCTCTCGGCGCTTTTCCCCTGTAAACTGTCACCCCACCTTGCCCACTTACATCGGAGATCCGGTACGGTACGGCGCAGTAGGTATGTAAGGATCACCGACAGCAGTCAGCTCTTTACGCGGATAATTACCTTAGGAATCAGACATTGTGATAGACCAGAACATGCCGAGTACAAGCCACATAATAACGGTGCACTCTAAATCTCGAGAGAACAGAAAGTGGTGATTCATTGTGTAATGAAGCAATTAGACATAATATACAGCCAAGAACGAATAGCTGCATGAGATGCATGTATCACCACCATGCTCGCATGCTCCCCCTTCGCCTAGACACCACAGCACACTTGGATCACAAGTTGATTCACACCACTATCATCACTTCTCAGCCACTGATAGTCTATCCAGCCTCGGAATCAACCGCTCTGTCACGCTATCTACCCATGACCCTTTACCGAAATATCTTTACGAATTTCCGAGAAACAACGACAAGGGCCAGCATATCCGTGCACCCGGACATTCACATGTCAATTGCAGATTCAAAAAGTTGTCTCCAGTTATCACAATTAAAAGTCAACATTGCTTGAATTGAGAGCCATACCTATCCAGATAATTCTGACACTGAAACAAATAACAGTGGCTATGCATACGTCTCGTTCAAAAGCCAAGCCCCAACAAAAAAAAAAACGCCAACTCAGTTGTATTGGATGCGGTTGAGACTCTAATGCGCCATTGAAATCAAAGTAGGGAGGGAGGGTGTCACTTGGTTCCCGTGAGCCGCTCAGTTCCCGAGGCCAAAAGGAAAAGATCTCCAGATTTCCGCAGATTCTGGGTTGGGTTTTCTGCAGATGCGGCTAACCACCGTCGGCAACAATCCCTGCCTTTGCATGTCCATATGGTTGTTGCAGCTAATGAGGTAGAATCTCTGTCATCAACCTGAACAGAGTGCAACGTCATACTTTGTAAAGCTGTTTATGTATCATTTAACTAGCTGTTGTTGAGTACAGCCCGAGTTGATAGATAGCTCACTTCGAACCACAGTCTTTGAATCCTTTCTAAAGTATTGTTATCATGGTCTCAACAAATGCCATGCTACGTTAGTCGCTTATCGCTAAATGTAACTCCGTTATCCTCATGGTCATTACAACAATATATCACTTTTGCGCCTTTTAACGTTTCCCTCGCCGGCGACTCTTCTTCTCTGGGACGCTCGCACTGCCGCCTTCAAGCTCGCCCTCGTCAACTTTGCCTTCATTTTCCAATTCTTTCAGCTTTTCCTGCCCAGAAATGAACATGCTTAGGTCTCGATTCATCTCTTTCAGCTCGGCATTCTCTCCCTTGAGCTCCTCGAGCTGCTCGACAATTGCTTCGTGGTCGCTGTTGAGATGCTCGATCCGCTTCATGAGTCCTTCGTTCAAGCGCTTCTCTTCCTGGAGTGATTTGCCAAGGTTACGCGCCAGTGTTTCGCTCTTGCTCGCTTTATTGCGCTCTCGAGCGAGTTGCTTTTCCAGCGCTGGGATCGTATCTTGACTGAGGGTCGTATACTTCTCATCCAATAACGCAAGCTTCTCCATGGCTTTCGAGGACTGGGCGACGGCATCCTCGGCAGCCGCAGATGCTTTCGAAGCTTTGTCGACTGTTTTGTTAATCAGCTCTTCGTAGTATGCCCGCTGTGATTCCAGTTGGCTTGTCACTAGATGTGTGTACTCCAAACCGATGCTTTCTAACTTGGCTCGGGGTACAACATCCTCTTCTTCCAAGTGCCCGACCGATCGGTTCCTCGATGGGAGTTCGACCACTTTGCCGTCGCCTTTATCTCGAATGAGTCGGTGCACCCACATATCACCAGCATAGTCCCAGACATGCTGCGTCTCAAGCTCGAGAGCAAAACAATGTGCTGTTTCTTTCCAGTGATCCTTCGCGTGGCCACCTTTGTATCGACCGCATCCAACATAGCCGCAAATCAGACATATCCAAATATCATCTTTACAATCGCAGACACTGCAAAGATTAGAAACTCCAGAGCCAAACGGCTGTGTATGAGCGTTCGATGAATCCGAGTCCGCGTTGGGTGAGGTATTCGTGAATCGACAGACCGGGCACCCAGCCCCTTTCCAATTCTGGAGACATGTACAGTGAAAGACATGAGAACATGGGATTGTCATCAGCCCATTTGTCTCGTCCATACGCTCCAAGCATACAGGGCATGTGGGCAGTTCAACTAGGTTCGGTGTTGGAGGAGGAAAAGGCCTGAGGCTGCTCGACATGCCGGCTGATGAGGACAGGGGTGACAAGGCGGCGCTGGATTTCCTTCGCGTTGGTGTTTCGAATGTTATGCTTTTGACGAATACTACATGACATATTTGAGGCTGTGACATGTCAGCGAGTGTCTTTTCAATTTCTAGCATACAGCCACTTACCTCCATGGTGTTGAAGACCTTACCATCAAACTCCTGGCGCCATTGCTTCGCTCGAAAGTTATCTCGAAACTTGAGTAAGACGAGATACCGGTTCATCCGCGATGTCATAACCATGCGACAATGACTGATATCACCTCTCCATCTTTCACCTACGAAGCCCATAAGGTCGCCCGGGGACATGTAGGCTGGGACTGCCGGAATACAAAGAGTTGTACAATCGTTATCTTTCGAGTCTTCGATCTCGTTCTCTTGACGGTCCGCATCAACAAGTCCAGGCGTCTCATCCCCCTCTCGGTAAAAATGTACAACACCCCAACCAAGCTCAGTATTTTTCGTCTCGAGTGGAAGAAATTCGGCTTTGGTTGCTGTACCAGCGCCTCCGAATGATGGTCCCAGCGAAGGAGCCGCGGATGGGCTGCTTCGACTGGCTTCTCCTGCCATCGTGTGGCCGGTTCGCAAGTCAACCGTCTCTAGGCTTACGCGGCCAAATCGCCAGTCTCTGACTGCGTTCTGAGGCCGTATCGCGGCACTCGAGGGAGGAGGTGGAAAGCTGTTAGTCCGTTCAAGCCACTGCCTTTCTGTGACGATCTCGATTTTGCGCTCTGTTTCCTTTACAGGAGGACGTGCAGCTGCGCCACAGTCTATTATGCCGGGACTTGATGAAGAGCAGCTTTGCCCGACAAACGTGGATGTGGGCGTATAACTCGCAGAGCGGTATCGGGAGGAATCAGAGGAGGTCGGTACTCTGTATGTTGTTCGTCGATCGGGTCGTGGGTGGGATGGAAAATCATCAAAGACGCTTGCCTCAAGAGGCGGAAGCCAAATATCCTCTTGATCACTTGTTGGTAGTGCGGCAGCGACCGGATCAGGGGTCGGATAAAGCTCGAATTTCAGGTGATAGAAATAAGACGGCATAGCCTAAAGTATCAATCTGCGGTTCGACCGATGCTTGGTCGCAAAATCGGGCTGCACGCGGAACACGGAGAGATATGCCGTTAATTACTAAGGTGGCAAGAAGAGTTGAGTTTGAAGCGAGAGATATTCGAATGTCATCATATGCCGGCGTGGGATGTTGAGGTGAGGAACGAACTGGCGGAGGTAGGAGTTTTTGAAGGAAGAAGAAATCAAACTTGTGAGTTCCAGCTCATGAACACTTCGGCCCCACCCATCATGAGCTGGGATGTGGAGCGTCAGGCAGCTGAGGGGGGGGCAACCCCACTAAGCTCAAATACATACCACTAACAACAAACATCAGGCATGGAAATGAAGCATTGGTAATCACAATACGATTAGTAAATCACGATGGGAAGAAAGAGTCTCAGGTAGACTTCAATCGAGTCTATTGGCACTTTGCAAAATGGTTGCGTGTGCGAAAAGCTACTTAATAGCCGAATGTGCTAATCATCTCAGGCTGGAATGTGCCTGATCTCAAATTCCGTGCCATTAATCCCAAACGCCATCATAAAACCGTTGCCACTCGTATGGTCGCTTACTGACCGCCACGAAGTCGGAGAACAAGATGAAGGGTAGACTCCTTCTGGATGTTATAGTCGCTCAAGGTGCGACCGTCTTCCAGCTGCTTACCAGCAAAGATAAGACGCTGCTGATCGGGAGGAATACCCTCCTTGTCTTGGATCTTGCTCTTCACGTTGTCGATGGTGTCGGAAGACTCAACCTCAAGGGTGATAGTCTTGCCAGTAAGGGTCTTCACGAAAATCTGCATACCACCACGCAGACGAAGGACCAAGTGCAGGGTGGATTCTTTCTGGATGTTGTAGTCGGAAAGAGTTCGGCCGTCCTCGAGCTGCTTGCCAGCGAAGATGAGTCGCTGTTGATCCGGGGGAATACCCTCCTTGTCCTGAATCTTGCTCTTCACGTTGTCGATGGTGTCGGATGACTCGACTTCCAAAGTGATAGTCTTTCCGGTGAGAGTCTTGACGAAGATTTGCATACCACCACGAAGGCGGAGGACGAGATGAAGGGTAGACTCCTTCTGAATATTGTAGTCGGCGAGAGTTCGGCCATCCTCAAGCTGCTTTCCAGCAAAGATCAGGCGCTGCTGGTCAGGAGGAATACCCTCCTTGTCCTGAATCTTGGACTTGACGTTGTCGATGGTGTCGGAAGACTCGACCTCGAGAGTGATGGTCTTGCCAGTAAGGGTCTTGACGACTGAAGGGATGTTAATAATGAATCATGTGGCGATGCGTGCTTTGATAGACTTACAAATCTGCATACCACCACGGAGGCGGAGAACAAGGTGGAGAGTTGACTCCTTCTGAATATTGTAGTCGGAAAGAGTTCGGCCATCCTCAAGCTGCTTTCCAGCAAAGATCAGGCGCTGCTGGTCAGGAGGAATACCCTCCTTGTCCTGAATCTTCGACTTGACATTGTCGATAGTGTCGGAAGACTCAACCTCGAGGGTGATGGTCTTGCCGGTCAAGGTCTTGACGAAAATTTGCATGATGGCGGTGATGTAGTGCGGATACTCTGTTGGAAGATGGTTGATCGGATGATGAGAAGGTAGATGTATCGCTGGTCTTGAGCGAGAGTAAATGTGTGATGGAGGAAGAAAAAAGGATTAGGTTGAAAAGAGGCGGGCGAGGTTTAAGTACTGAGGGGGAAAGCGCTTGTTTGTTTGATAATCAAGCGGGCGAGGTGCGAGGGGGCGCAGTGACTGGATTACGCCTACCAGTGACGAACGGCAACGGCAGTGAGTGACAAGGCAGCGTGGCGGGCAAGGAGCGCAGCTTCCGGGGGCGGATGATTCATGAGAGCCAATGACGGCGACGACTAGGGAAGGCTCCAGAATCGGGCCAGGCTGCAGAGCACCACATTAAGTCCTAGATACCTGAAAGGCAAACAGTCTTTGGGCCGAAGGCAGAGTCTCAGGGACCTGTCACTTATCATGCTGAAGTGGGTCCAACAGAGGCCAAAGGCTGAAATCCAGACTGATGTCAGGAGGGTTCTCGTTAGGTTGTTCAGTCATGCAAGCTCTGGTGCTTTCGAGCATTATCTAGAAGGCGCTTAGAAATAAGCGAAAACGGACATAGAGGCCAGATATCACGGCCTTGAATCTACTACGGTAGAAGTTTACCCAGCCGAAAACGCCTACAGTACTGTGCCCGTCATGGACAGTCGCATTCACTTATCCGTCACCGTCTAATCGCCCGTCGTTCACCATCCATCAGCAGACACTCATGGCCCAGCGCTAAATGCAGCGGAGCGGAGTGGCGGGGCCTGGGTAGCGGCTTGTCGCCACTTTACCCCGGGAAAGTGCCAAAAGCAATGCTTGTCTGAATGTCTTTAGCAAACACCATTCGACAGCAGAAAAGCAATTCCAAAAGATGGGCATTCTTTCAGCTTTGAAGCAGGTGATCATTGCCCAAATTCTCAACAACCAAGCTTTTGGCTCAGGCACCACAACGCCTTTGATCAACACGCCCTGTTAAACTCAAGTGGATACGGGTACAACACCGCTAATAAGGACACAGGCGCAAAAAATAGGCAACTTCAAGGATACTTGACAGAAATATATGACCAGTCTTAGACTAAACTCACCTCAAGAGTGGTCTAATTTTATGATCAGAGTCCCAGTTATTTTGCGACCGACTTGGGACGGAAGCTTCACGCACCTGGACGGACACCTCTCTGGAATCCAAGACCAGTTGCAGCCTGTTACGCCGAACTTGTCACAGCAAGGAATTCAACGATAACCATCTCACCTCAACCATCAGTTCAGTGCAAGCGGTGCGGGGGTCACCGACTTCTCCCGCCCGCTGAATCCGGTCTTGTCGGTGTTCGCGACGTCATCCACCAACGATATGGCCCGTGAGGACCCTGTCTTTATGACCACCCTGTTCGCATCAACTTGATGAGCTGGATGCAACACGACGAGGTTGGGCCAGGTTTGCACTTGATGCGAGCAATAGTTCCTCGAAGAATGATGGCATCTAATTTCTTCAGCCAACATTATCTTCAAATCTGTTTGCCATCCATGTCCATCTACTCGAAGTCGTTATCAGAGTCGAGAATGACTCTATCCCAAGCACGATTGCGCAGTCATGGCGTCTTATCACGACCCCGCCTTTTATGGTGTTGGCAACCTCTAGAACCATAAAGGCGCTAATATAGCTCGGCAACTCTTCAGATTATCCATCAGACCGTATCAAGCTCCTCCTGTCTTGGGAGTTTCAGCTGATACCATTGCTGACTGTACTCTTACCCTTTTCATCAAGGGTCTGGCAAAATGAGTCTGGAATAGGAAACCTCCTGTTTCACGGGAAACATTGTCTCAGTTGCTTTAAGCATCTTCTGAATCAAACTAACACTCGCAGAAATGAAGATGTAAAGTTTTGGCAGCTGCCTGACTAGCACGTAAGAGGTGGAAGCATTTCGCAAGTCCATGGCGTAGCATCAAAAGACCCAAGCTTGAAGGGTTAAAAATTCAATTCGATATACTCATGGCAGTGCTACAGCACTTGCCTAGCATTGAGCCTTTTTTTGTAACTATCCCGATATTCCTTTGTCAAATTGCTAAAAACATGATTCGCTCTGCTCTGCCGACCCTTGCTTGTCGTGAGTCTAGCTCACTTGAGCTCGCCAACGCCCTCAAATAATAAATCACTCACACCACCATGTAGGCTCATTGAGCCATGCAAAATCAATCGTCTCTCGAATGCCACATCATCAAACATGATCCATAATAACACCACAAAATGGGTGAGGTTCGCTCTCGTCTGTATGGTACTTCTCTCCCGTCTCAAAGAGGTCAAAACAAATAAATATGATAAAAAGAACTAAAACGCTCTGTCTTCTTCAGTCATACAATCATAGAAGAAAGTCATAAGAAGGTCATAACACATTTTCCCGTGTCAGGTTGCTTCGTGTTGTCGGGCGGTGACCAGCCGTGATAGAAGGTTAAAGTCGTGTTCGTATGCTCAAAAGGACAATTCTGGGGTCGCTGTTGACCAAGAATGAGATGTCCTTGCCAACGCTGTCGCTGTGATAAAACAAATGTAAACAAAGGAGAAGGTGGGTGCTTAGAAAGCGACCCTATCATATGTTTAGACAGTGTCATAGCATCGTTGCTTAGGTATAGTTATCTTAGTTAGCCCGGATAACAAGCTTGGAGAGGAACTTGTTGGACAGGGAGTCGAAGTCGTAGCGGTCGAACTTGGACTCCTTGCGGGTACGAAGATAGGCCTCTGTGATATGCATTAGTGATATGTTCAAATGGTAATGTTAGAAGGGTACATACCGTGTTTGATGACATGCTGTCGCACTTCAGTCATAGCCTCGCAGACCGAGGTGTTGTTGTGAAGGAGGTGGCCGTGCTTGCGGGTGTCCCAGTCGGTGAAGGCAGGGAGCTTCTGCGAGATGGCATGGAAGAGACCCACAATAACGCCAACAGGTGTTGTCTCCATGTCGGTACAGAACTTATTGACGGCGACAGGGTCGGGGACTCGGTAGTGGCAGTCGAACTGCATCTCTTCCCAGACGGCGAGGAGGATGGAGGCAATCATGAAGATGGTAGGCCAGTTCTTCATCTTCTCACCACTGTAGACACCAGAGTAGAGAGCAGAGAGCTCCTCAAGAATATCCTTCTGCAACTCACGCCACATATCGGCGAGAGCACACTTGATCTGGAAGTTGATCATGACGGGGGCGACAGTACGTCCGTAGTACTTGGAGTCCTCGTCGTCAATCTGGCCATCAAGATCCACCTCGGATCCTTGGTTCTCGACCATGGTAATGTGCATGGTGAGGTTGTAGGCAAGGACAAGCTTGAGTGACTTTCGAATGACAGGCATCTTCTCCTTAACGTAGAAGCGGTGAGCGGTCTTGAGAATCTCGGTGATGAAGGGAGTACCCTCAAAGTGGTCATCAATGAAATCCTCAAAAGGCCCGTCAATGTGCTTGTCAAGGTACTCAGACAGAGCATCAAGGCGGATACCCTCAGCACCAACATCGAGCTTCTCAGTGCGGGTCTCGAAGTCAATGGGTTCCTGGTCGGTCAGTGTGGACTCAACCCAGTCAACCGAGAAGCAGCTGTCGTCGGCAACGAAAACCTCGCGAACCATAACGGGGAGAGCAAAGCCGTAGCCGTGAGTGATCCACATGAGAGTCTCCTTCTGGGCAAAGCCCTTGACATTGTAGACGGAGACACCACGATCCATGTGTCGCTCGTAGTCGGCCTTCCAGTCCTTCATAAAGTAACCAATATCCTTGATGTCAATGCGAGTGCAAGGAACCTGCCAGAGACGAGCGTGAGAAGGCTGGCAGCCAGCACAGGGCTCTCCCTTATCACAAGTCTTCTTGAGGAACTTGCATCGCAGACAAGCTCGGAGCTTTCTGATCTCACTAGCTTGCTTTCGCTGCTCGGGCAGGAGAGGTCCCTTTCTGCGGCCGACCTTCTTCTCAACAGTACCATCCTTCTTACCATTGGAGATGCGGCGGACAACGTTCTTAGTAGTGCTCTTGGTAATTGGGCTCTTGCGAGGACCCGAGTTTCTGCGGTTTGTGCTGCTGGAAGAGGGAGATACAGATCCAGCACCACTTCCGGGGCTGTGACGGCTTGAAGAGGGCTCGGACTTGATAGGCACAGTGGCCACAGCGGTAGTCGGAACAGCCTCGTGGCTGTGGGTATGAGCATGGGCGTGGCTGTGGTTGTGTCCATCGTTCGTGAAGCAGTTGCGGTGGTTACCAGCATCGACATAGCCGTCAGACTCGGGCGAGAAAGGAGAGTAAGGGAATGGCGGGATCTCCTCGAAGCTACCAAACTCCATAGAGTTGGCGCCATCGGATGAGTCGGAGTTGGTCCTCAAGTGAAGAGTCTGAGAGGGGTTGAAGATGGCAGCACCCTGAGCATGAGCTTGTTGGAACTGATCAAAGTTGGGCTGATTCCAGTCCACCATAGCCCAGCCTTCTCCTGACGATGAGGGAAGAGACAAAACCTCAAGGTAGGTACCGGTAGGCGAGTTGCTACCAACGCTATCCAGACGAGGCAATCCATCCATCTGCAGAGTGCTCTGGAACTCCTGCCAATTCTCCATTCCGGTGTTGGGCCATTGAACCGTTTGTGTGTGGTCGTCCATGGTGGGCATAGCATTGAATGTCGATTCAAGGAGATTGGCCTGGAGGGCGGCCTGGGTAGTCGGGGGAAGGTAATCCAGGGGGTTGGTCGTCTGGAAGTTCGTGGGGAAAGCGTTGAAGCTCATGAGCGCAGCATCTTGGATGAACTGTGTCATGTCAGCAGCAGCCATATGCTGCTGCTGTTGCTGTTGTTGTTGAAGGGCCCAATCTGTCAGGGGGTTCGCAGTCGGCTGGAAAGGCGATTGTTGTAGCGGCGAATGCTGGCTATGAGGACTAGCGGATTGCGAAGGCGGAGAGGATTGGTGCTCCTCTGGGCTCAGCGAGGCATATCCGGGAGAGTTGTTTGAAGACATATCGAAGGGAACGGCCCAATTTCGAGCGTCCTGGGGCATGATGTTGGAAGCAGCCGAAGGACTCGAGTGGGTTGTAGCTGTCGAGTAAGTTTGGTAAGCAGCGCGATTTCGATTATCGAAGGTCAAGTCGAGATAGGCGTCACCCCCGCCGTTTGTGAAGTCGTAAGTCATTCTGGGCAAAAATCAAAAAGGAAGCGGAGTAGAAGACGTGGATGATCGATAGTATTGTAGGAACAGAGCGGACGACACCGCTCTTTCGTGAAGTCCCTGTTGAGGTGAAGGGAGGAGGTTTTGGAGCAGCTGGAGAAGGAGAGGGACTGCTGGAGAAGGCTCACGGCGGGTAGATCATGGGTTAGTCTCTCTGCTGTGGGCGGTTTGCGATGGGGGAAGAAGCGGTGAAGCCGTCGGGATATGCAGCCAATGGCCAAGCCACCTGAGATGGAGGCGCCCACCCACTAAAGTGGCCGCTACCTAAGCCTATCCGCTGGCGGCATCCGCTCAAGTGCAGTGCACACGACCCGCCATCCCGCCTAGCGAGCACACCCCGGAACCCTTTCTGTTGCAACCTTCCTGCGCCTCTTTTGGGGGGGGAGGGGACCTTGGCCAATTGTAGAGGGGACAGCAATGGCATGATTAAGAGCGGGTACTTTTGGTTTCAGCTGTTAAGAAAGACACATAAACAACATATCACCACAAACAAGTATACCCAGTTCCGCACAGTCCATCTGGCCAACCACCTCCAAAGTCGCGGCCGCCGCCATCACCCGAAAGGTCGTGATCTAGTCCCCGATCCAGTCGAGTCCCGATAGACTTCCCATGAATCAAGAACTCGGCCTATCGCCAGTGATAAAAAACCCTAGTCAGGACCCAAAGGCCCATAGACCAGCCATCGCCATCCGCCAAAATAGTCCATCCATCCTATTTCCCACTTGGCTTCTTGTCTGGTTCAGAAAATCACGATATGCAGCGGGGCGCTATGCCAGCAGATCCGTTGTGGCCATAAATCGTGCAGCAAATCCAGGTACCCAGTTCGCAGATGGAGAGGAGCTGTTCCTGAGTGGGTGTTGCTATTCATGGAGTGTGACTCTGTCTATCTGCCATTACTCTTGCATAGATTATCTCTACTATACAGTACACTATTCGTGCTATCCAGCAGATGAGGCTGTCTTTGAATGTCGTGATAAGATTCAGATCTGCTTGACTTGCGCCATCTGATTTCTCTAGTCCCAACCTTGTGTGAATTGAGGCCCCCCCGCCGTCTTTGGCTCCATCAAAGTGTCAAAAGGGCCCGGGCCGGACACTGCACAGTGTATTCTGCCATAACTGAAGTCCTTTTATCACCAATGATGGCAGGCTTACAGTGCATGATCGCACCGTCTGTGTGTCGATAATCTGTCATCCATTGACATCCACCCACCACCTCACCTTGCAGCAAAATCGTTACAGCACAGCGCCGTTGGAGGGCTGGTTGGTTGCATTGCTGCACGCAAACTCATCGTGGCGACTGCAAGATAGCAGCATTAGTCTTATATCACGGAATATCCGTCTGTCTAATCCATTCGCCTCTCATCAACTGCTGTTATTGCCTGTCTCGGCCTGGAGCTGCTGCACGTCGTGCATCTTGATACTCCACCTACCTCTATGTGGTGCAGCTCTGGATGATTAGCTTACAGCACAACTCGCCCACGCCGAGATCTCCTTCCAAGACATTCATGTCTGTCAATCATCAAGCTCCGGCCGGTTACGCAGGTCATTCTCAACTCGTGCACAGCGAGCGGTAAGCCACATGCTGATGGTAGCACAGACATGGCGGCTTGGTCCTCTCAAATGTCTCAAGGCTTGGAATGCTGCACCATAATGCTGCACGTGCTATGGTTTGACTTCACTTGTACCAATGTATTTCTTGTGTGGACAGTCCGAGCCATGTCACGCATTGTTTTGAAAAGCCACGGGCTTGCGACTCCGTCCCATTCGAGTCCCTAAGGGTAAACCTCGATCAACGCGGAGTCTCGCAACAGGGGATCTCGGCTGTTTGTTTCGCTGCTTGGGCGGTAAACTTCTCAATGGATCATCTCCAGCCATCCCGCCAACCATCGACCTTAGAAAGGGTCCGTCAGCGACCAGTGCTTCATTACCCTTGCCATGGCCTCACTTATAAGAGACCGTCGGCGAAGCACTAGGCTCAAGCTCCACCTCAGGGTCTTGCAGGGCGAGGGCCTGTTCAGTTAGGCCGTCGATCCTGCTCGACTTCTCAAACGCCCCATCCGCTTAGCTGTCTGACGAGACTTGTGCTCGTGATTGCCAGCGAACACGTCAAGGATCAGTGCCAAAACATCTCCATCCAAGGCATTTTAACCAATAGACGGCCTTGGTTTGACAGAATCTGGTCTCAAATCCTGTTCGGAAGCTGCACGATATGTCCGCGCACACGAGTTAATGCGGTAAATCGTTCCTCAGCTTTTAGTTCTCTACAAGCTCGTGGGCCGTCTTTTATTTACGGATAGCTCGTTCTCCGTATAGTAGATCGTGATCAAGAGGTCATCTACGGGTCGATCATTGTTCAATTTGACTGCTTGAGCTTGCAATGAATGAATGCACCCAGCAATTGCCTATCAATCAGATGGTCGCGCACCATTGACCTTACGTACTTACCTGCCATTGACGATATATCGCTCGTTAGGCTTTCGATAGTTGTTGACGCATACCATACCTGCTTCCTTAGCTGACAGGGTTACCCAGGCTTGCATCTTCCCGAAGGCATAACACAAGCTGAGAGCCAAGGTAAGAGCCTAATGGGCACATCTTTGAATCGTCGATCCAAAGATCAATTGCATTGGAAGCAACAAAAAACATCACGACCTTGGTTCTTACTTAGCCTCTGGACTAGGTCTATAGTGTAGTGCACGGCAAATGTCTATAGGCGCTCAGGCATTGGCCACGAACATCCACTTCAGGCTATCTTGATCTGGCATATACAGAATCACCCGCGTCAGGCGTACATAGTCGATCAAAGAGACAAGGAATTGCCGGCGATACAAGTGTATCAAGCCAATGCACAGCCTGCTGTTGTGCTTTCTCAGCCACGCAACACGCTGGCCAGCCTCTCCGGAGTAAAGAAGCAAAGGCCACCTGGTGTCTGTGTGTAATGTTTCCCAAGCTTGTAGCACGAGGCTTGAAGATACAGCGCACAGTCTTCTTTGCGGTCTTGCTGCCGGGACCGCACGTTCATGCCGCAGCACGAGTGATGTCAGCAGTTCCCTACTTACCTACTTACAGAGTGGGATGAGACACTTTCTAACACTTGAGCACCAAAGTCTCAGGAACATTCTTGTCAAGCAGCACTAACTAACCCCCTCTTCAGCTGCCATGTTCCATATTAATCTCTTGCTTTCCCCTGATCTCTTGACCGCATCTGATGCTACAGCCAGGGCACGCAGGGTTCTCCCGCAATATCCTGGCTATTCTCCGTGTGCACGTCTCATTTAGTGGTAGCGCCCCCTTCGGTTCTCCCCTCTAGTCCAAGACGGATCTACGGCCTTATTTACGGAGAATCGATGATGCGGGTTGCGGTTTGACGATTCATGCGGAATTGACTAGCTGGTCTCCTCAACAGAAGAGCATCTCCGATGCGCCTTTAACCTGCTTAAGCACGAGTCAGACGAGGAGAGTCGATGCGCGCGCCAATAGCCCAATATCAGTAGCCCCTCCAATAATTAATATTCACGTTGAAGACCCTGCAGGTCCAATATCCATGTTTCTGACACAGACATGCCATGTTAATGTGGGTTCGGCATTTCGGGCGGCTTCGTGTTGAGTTACGTACTCTGCTAACGCCAACAAACAGTGGCTGCCATGCAATAGCCAACACAGATTGTTAAGACAGAGGCAGAGAGGAGAGACAGATCCAACGGCTGTTGCTCTCAACCCCGGCATAGCGCAGTACGTACCTGGATGTAAGCCGCATCGCATCGCATCTCGCTCCACTGCCAACTACTGGCAACTTTGTCGCCATCAGGCCATTTCTGACGCAGGGGGTTAGTTTGACGCTCAACTTCTAGACATAGCCTTCCGGGAACCACCGCCTATTCCTGATGGCGGTCAGTACTGTCAAAACATATACAGACCCTTCCATTGGTGGATGAGAATTCTAATTAAGGAGGCTTCAGTTCGATCAGTCGCTTAAAGATATCCTCCCTCTCCTGAGACTGCCAGGCCAAGCTCCGGCTGGCCGATCTCCATATAAATCGGCCTCCGAGCCACCGCTTCCTCCACAACAGCTCCGAGACGATCATTCCCCGCCGTGGGGACGCAAGGAACGCGGGTTTTTGGACCCTCCTCTGTAGCATCTGGTCTCATACCAGAGACTATCACACGTATTATGCGTACGTACTATCGAAATGTCGTGGCCGCGTCGATCCCACTCGCTCGTAGGTAGATCCATGTTGAGGTTGCTTCTCGTTTTAGCTGTGAGGGGTTGTTGAGCTTGTGTTCACTGGCTCCGGTTACGGATCGATCTGGTACATAGATTTTGTGCTAGTGAGTCACGCAGTCCTTTGCTGATGAAGCCAAGAGAATAGACTATTGAGTAAGACTTGTCTTCATTCCTTAGAACATCATCGAAACTAGGCTCCTCTAGACTCTTGTACGTGGACATATAGATAGCCTAACACGTTGAGTTGGCAGTTCATGCTTCTCACAGGGTTCGCATCACGGAAATAGTCCGTTGCAGGATCATAGGCCCAAGTCTGAGAGATTTGCATGAACTGTTTCACTTCTTGCAGTAAGGTCGAGACTATCTTGGGCGATATTCTCAAGTATATCCGTTCACCTAATCAAGACGTAGAAAGACGTGGCTGTGCATATCTCCTTCTTCACCACTCTGCAGCTTGCATTCTACCTACTCAAATGATCTCAATCCTACTTTGCTCCTCCTTCAAGCATTAGTTGTTGTCGTGGACTTACATTAGAATTATGCTGGCTTCCCAAAATGGCATCATGTCATGGCCTGCAAGTAAACCCAAACGATCCTTAGTTCGTTCTTTTACTTGCATTTGGGCAGCTCTGCAGCTAGTCGCTTACGACCAACGGCCATGCATGTGGTCTCGAATCAACATTCCCAGTAAAAGAGAACCCTTTGGAATTATATCGTCATCGGCCGCAGGTCGGCTGTAATACGTTTCTGTTGAGCTGACACTATCAAAGTGACTCAGAGGTTCGATGAGATAGAGTGCTCAAGGGTTGGGTCGGGATTCTTGAGGCCGTGGCATTGACGATGAGTTCTGTGGTTGAAGTGGTAAGTCTGATCCAAGAGCCAAACATACCCTGAAATTGGATGTGATCTTGTTGCTACATGAAACATAGCTGTAGAGTCGTCGGTTGAACGTACTAGCAGAAATCTTCAAAGTTGTGAGACCGCCCATCCCTGATTTTGCCTACCTAGAGACTGCTCTATAGAACAGATTCATGCATCTTATCCTGATTTGCAGGTTTCCTCTAGGTTCTAGATATTACTCTACTTCTTCTATTGTCTCTGTTTCTGTTGAGGTCGTTTCCACTTATCAACGATCTCACTATCCGGCACGTAGCTCGAGTTGGCCACTCGGCTGCTGGTAGATTGTCTGAAGGTGACAAAACTAACGGTGCTGTCACTCCTCCTGTAGAGTTACAGTCTTTGTGATTTTGTCTGGGCAGTGGCTTGCAATTACACAACAGTTGCTATTGCAACTATGGCGCAGTCACGTCTTGGAACATGTATCGACAATGACGAGCACTCATAACCCTTGATCTACAGTAGCACAGTGAGCCTTGACTATCTCAACGTACTCACTACAAGCCGCATATGCTTATTCTCATGATACAACAAATAGGCGCCAGTCGCTACAAGGTTTTCCGTTGCACGTTGTCTACCTCAAGCGATAAATGTCCTGTATAAAACAAATCGAAATTCAAGTTACACTCTAAAACAATCCATGTAGAGATAAAAGCCAAGAGCTACATTGCGCGTATGGAATCTCTTGTTGGTATTTCGTACAAGTCAGAAGTCTCTGGAATAAGAGTAATTATGGATTAAGCAGGGAGCTGACACTCCAGATATATACTGTATACCTCTAAGATATTTGAGAGATCAGCTTAAACGCTCATAAAGAACAGTGTTTGTTCTTTTTTACCCTTTCTCATCCCTTGACCACTATATCCTATTTGACTACCATCAAAGAGTTGACGCGTCTAATAGAAGACGGCCCATATACACAACAGCCGAGGTGAGTCAGGGATGAACATACGAAGTGATTGATTTACTATTGACAACTATGCTGGGGTATATATAATGCAGACAAACAAAGATGACAAACAAATTATCCAAGTCCTAGTTAGGAAACTTTTGGGGAGATATCAACCTGGACGGCCAAAGGTTGATTGACATGATGGTACGAACGACAAGTTAGAAGAAAGAGAACCATATGACATGACACCCTTGCAGGGCCATGAAGGATCTGCGAGTATCAGCAAAGATAAATAACAACAAGTGTAACATGAAATCCATCATGGAATAGCAAACCCGTATACTGAGATCTGCGGGCGTGTGCTCTGGATCGTCCTGTCTTCACGATACTTATTGCCCCAAGAGGCGACGTACACCATAGCATTGCTGGGCATGCTCAAGGAACCCGTTGGTTGACCAAAGGCGAGTCAACAACGCAAGAAGTGGACGGTAGGGTCCAACGTCTGCTGGTACAAGCTCCGATAATGTCCTTTCAGGAAGCGCACCTTGCATGTAGTGGCTATAAGTGACTAGACATCCCTGACATAAGAGTCCCTTCTCAGCGCCAGCGTCTGACAGATACGGGAAACGGATGGAAGCCATGCCGCCAAAGTCATCTTCAACCACTTCGGCCTTCCTTGGCAGTCTGGAAAGGTCACAGCCAGGAGGCCCCAGGGATGCTTCTTGGAAATGCCTGAAAATGGCAGCGTCCTTCATAGACGTTCTGCCAGGATGATATCTGGGCCTCAATTCGGCCAGCTTCTCGGCCGAGCCGTGGATCTTCATAGCAAGCTCTTTTGCTTGCTTAACGCTGACCAGGCGTTCGACCTCCTTGTGCGCAAATTGGAACCTCAAGCCAAAGGTACCTGGAACACTACGCATCACAGGGATCCGCTCCAGATCATGGTCTGTAAGGCCAAAGCAATGCTTTGCCATAGATGGGGATGTCATACGGAGAGCCTGGTTCTCATACAGGCACTCGAAACATACTCTCTCGCACGTTGGTAGGAAGAGAAATCCGCCAAAAGAGAAGCAAGAAACACATTTGCTCTGTCGTAGAGTAGCATGAAGCAACATAGCAGGGTGGCAATTCAATAGTTGAGTTTTGCCCAGGGTAACCAGAGCCTCGGGAGCATGCTGGATCACCTCATTGTAGACTGGCAACCCCTCGATGACACCTTTTCCCAAAAGAGAAACTCGCGAGAGGCGAGATAGAGACTGGAAATCGAGCAAATTGAGGACGGAAAGCAAAAGTTCTGCAGGGAGAAGGTCCAATTGGCCTAAAGATGAATCCAGAATTCGCTGCTGGTCTGAGATGAACGAGATAGATGGGAGGGTCTCGTTTTGTTCAGGGACATGACGAATCATGCCCTTAAACTCTGCTTCTTCGGTACGGATGATTTGTTGGAGGACGTTGCAGTGTGCAGCCATAACGTGAAGATTTCTTGTATGTATGAGTAAGTATATAGTAAAGTGCAGTCTCTGAATAACAATACAGAGAGAAGAAGAAAAATAATAGAAAGGCCACTAGTGAGCAGATGGACGGCACTAAACTTATAGGTTAAAACACAAGAGAAGCGGTAAAATAGTTGCACGCGTAGACTGGTCGAGAAAGACCGAGGTTATAGGCTGTGTACTTACTCAGCAGGCTGAACCGCTCAAATTCCAAGGATTTCATTTAAAAAAAAAAGCAAACTTGGATTCTAGGGAATGGACCAAGCAATACAGCTGGTGGATTTTCCCTGCATGAGCATTAATTAAGCGCGGGGTTTGGTGTTGGGGGGTAATTAGAGTAAGATGTGAGGCTCTGGCTCTAATGTTGGGATGGAAACATATAAAATTGTGTGTATATTCTGTATCCAAGGGTGATGGATTTTTAACATCAAGAGACTCGGTGTAATACCCAAACTTTCATTTTTTATTTATTAGAGTTAATGACCACGTCTCCTGATCAAACAAACAGACAACAGTCTTTGGCATCATGGACGGTACGTCAAATGTCATGCCCAGACTCTGTCTCGGCTATGTATGATGGATGATATCGTGCATATGTGCCCCGGACCGGTTTGACAAGCCGGTCTTTGAGTTCCGGTCCCGTCTCCACCGGAAATGCCTTGACCTGCCATGCATGGGTGCATCTTGTATGAAGATCCCACTATCCACCAGAATCTCATGGTGTTTTACTTGCCGCGGAATTGTAGAGTCTAGATAGCTTTCACGTGGCAGTAATCGACGTATAAAATATCAATGTCGTATCTGACCCTTATCTAGAAGTATTCCGCGGTGCACACACTTCCTCGGGTCGGCCCTTTGCGGCCGTGGGTGACATGACATTGGGGATGCTCGGGAGGCCATCCGGCATCTCAAGTTGGTAGTTGGTGCTCGGTCACACTCTGCACGGCAACGTGTGCTGATAGTCTCTTACAATCCACAATGACTACAGTAAACTCAGCCGCAAGGTTATTCACGGAATGGAGCAATCAAACAGTTTCAAGTCGTGCAAATACCGTCTCAGCTCAGCTGGCTCAAGAAACTCCAAGTCGAGAAGTCATGATGGATATACTCGACATTGCACTTCATTCTCTCCCAGTATAACGTGATGTTGGTGAAGCATTCCGCAGCTCTTCCTGCAAAGCTCAGACCATCGCGCGTGTGCCGCAGAATATGTTACACATGCTTCCAATCGCATCGCGGTCAATGAATTGTCCATCACTCCATCTCCATCCCATTCATACATACAAAGACCCTTCCTAGTGGCCCCACTTACGGGAACAAGTTGGGGGTTGTCGGTTCGGCCACAGGCTCGGTCGAGGACTCGGATTTTCGAAGTAGAATGATCGTCTCATTTAACTCCGCATATAGCGTCGGATATCCTGGTTCGTTTCCAATGTTTAATATCCAGAAACAATTCTTGTGGTTTACATCGTCCCGTCTCGTATTTGTCTCAATTCGCTGATCAGAATGAGTGCATCGCTCGTAAACAAGCAAATGATCACGCTTTACTGCAGCCAGCTACATACATATTAATACTGGTAGTGTGAAACTGAGCCGTCTGAAACCGAGGACCTCTGTAAGACTAGTGAAACTAGTGCAACACTTTCAGATAGACTATGTTTAACGGACACTGTCGATTCTGCTGGTCCACAAGCCAAGTCGGATACTTACCTCCGCCATGCAGTTAATAAGCTACGTTACCTTACCTTAGCTTCGGTACTTGAAAACCATATGCTCTCAATAAAAACTGCTAGGGTCTCTGAACCAGGTGTTGAGTTGAAAAGTTTTGCTCTGATTTCGGTCCGATATAGGGTGGAGTGCAATGATCACGATCTGGTTTAAGCGATTAACGGTAACCTCGGAGAACAAATCCTGCTTCTAGTCAAGTAATTTTTTTTATGTAGAACATTTTTGGGACATGACAAGGTACCTTCGTGAAAAAAATTATCTGATCTCTAAAGTGGGTTGACCTCTGGACCGTACCTCGGGCCCACCGGTTATTTCGAGACAGCAAGATCATACGGGCCTCATTGGCAATCAATAGCATTGTAAAGATGTTGATATGAGATCATTGAAAGATGAACGTGATATCTGGCATTAGACATAATGTCTAGTTATACGGAAGAATAATGCACGAGTAAACTTGCAGCGTCTGCCATCATCACAGGCCGCTAGGTGTATCATACGAACACTTTGACGTACTAGATAGTACGAGTAAGGTAAATAGTACGAGTTTCTGTTTAAAACAGGCTCTTGTTTTCATGTTTCATAAGATACTGACATTGTCGCCATGCACTGCTCAAAATTGAGTGAGTTCCTTTAAGTCAAGATGAGATGAGTCAAAGACGTGAAGCAGCATCGAGGCATATAAGACCACCATTATGATGATGAATTCTCAGCTATATCAGCGTCCTAATTGCTATGAATAACCTCCGTATAGAACTTCTGTATACCTGGCATGATATAAAATCTAGAGCGATGGTGGTGGATGATATGTGCTGCGAACGTCTCATAATCGGAGCTTGATTCAGCTATCTCAGCAATAACAATACAAGGTCAAGATTCGCCACACTATAAGTTACTAACAGTGTAAGTGAGTGCTATATCATATTGCGTCTAGGGGTTCATTTTACCTCAGCCCTGTATGTCATATTTTCCTCATTATCTTCTCATGAACGCTGTAGGGTAAGCGAGCCCGTGAGATTCCTGAGACAACTGTGGAAGACATTGGCTACTATCATATAAATGTATGATAGGGTAAAGTTTATCATTTAGTCGATGGCCTTCTAATTTAACTTTAATTGTTTAGAGGGTCGACGTGATTTGATCCATGGCCTACAGATCACTCCTGTCCGTACGTTCTGATTGCATTTTCACAGTCACAAAGCTGCAGTAGTCACTTCACAGAGTAGTTACCACCGTAACTACCTAAGGTTCATTCTGACCTTCGATAAAAAGAATATCCGGTGCAAAGTATTCACAGTTCATTTGACAACGTACAGCGAATGCGGATGCCCATACTTGTGAGTTGACGTTGTGAGCCATAACAGCCCAACATGCATGCCGAGTGCCTGAATTGGCCGATATCAGATCAAAGCGTCAAACAATACATTCCACTCAACTACAAGCAAAGAGGCACAGCCCAAAATTCTAGCAAACAATTCCATTCCATGACCTGTCGTTGGTGCTAAGGTAACCGACAAAGCACTACCCCGCCAAACGCATATCCTCATTTGGCACGAGACGGAAACGTCCACTTGATCCATATTGTGGGGGTGAGATGGGATGCAAGACGCTCTGATGATGGCTTGGAGAACAATATCAACGAGAAGCCTCATTGTTGATGTTGGCGACACAACACCGATAAAGCAGAGGGACATCCCCATAACATCAGCTGCGTGATGAGAGCCCCGTCTCGTCTCACACGCCCTCGTCCCCGCGTTTTGTTTCCACAACACAACAGCAATAATAGCAGCAGCAGAAATACTGTGAACAGCAGCAGCAAAAGCAACTCCAGGAACACCAAATCCAGCACTAGAATGGCTTCAGCAGCAACAGCAGCGCCACAGGCTGGTGTCGAGCCCTCTATCCCTAGCCTCTTCACCACCGAACCCCTCATCCGCGATAGCTTACCGACAGAGTCATCTCGGGTGCAGGACGCAACCATAGACGAATGCTTGCCCTATCTCCAAGCACAGGAACACGACTACTGCAACTCCCACGGCCTGCCCCATCTGGACCGTCGCCGCCATGTCAGTTTTCTGCACAAGCAGTTGGGCAAGTTGCCCGGCGCCTTTATGTCCGCAGATCCCAGCCGTCCCTGGTTCTTCTACTGGTGTCTCTCGGCCCTTACTCTGCTAGGCGAGGATGTTGAGGTGTACCGGGAGAGACTCGTCGATACCGTCAGGCCTATGCAGAATGCCGATGGAGGCTTCGCTGGCGGCTTCGGCCACACGTCGCATCTTGCCACATCCTATGCAACTGTCCTGTCGCTGGCCCTAGTCGGTGGACAGGACGCCTACGAGGTTATCGACCGCCGGGCCATGTGGAGATGGCTTTGCTCACTCAAGCAGCCTGATGGAGGGTTCCAGATGGCCCTTGGCGGCGAGGAAGATGTCAGGTATGTGCATATTGTACCACGACACTACACTACGCCGTGCTACAATGCCCCTCCGATTCTTCACATGTCGTAAACCATGGAGAACCATCTGTGGTCCTCCGTGTCCTTCCTCTTTCTGACTAACAACGTTGCAGGGGGGCCTACTGCGCGGCCGTCATCATCTCGCTGCTCAATCTCCCTCTTGAGCTATCACAGGATTCTCCTGCACGATCTGCTGGCCACACTGGTCTGTTTACTGGACTTGCCGACTATGTACATCGATGTAAGTGATGTAGAAAATCCCAGCCTGTTTCCCCTCTCTGATCGTCTAATGCAAAGGCCAAACGCACGAGGGCGGCGTATCGGCAAAGCCGGGCATTGAAGCACATGGTGCATATGCTTTTTGCGCTCTTGGATGCCTCTCGATTCTTGATTCTCCACATCGAGCCATCCCGCGGTATGTCTCTGTTTATCCACTCAAGTCGTGACATGGAAGCGTTGCATGCTAACCTTGTCCTGATCGCCCGGTCGTGTAGCCATCTCAATGTTCCACTGCTTATCTCTTGGCTATCCTCTCGTCAGTACGCACCCGAGGGTGGTTTCTCAGGTCGTACCAACAAGCTAGTCGATGGTTGCTATAGTCACTGGGTCGGAGGTTGCTGGCCCCTCATCGAGGCTGCACTCAACGGACCCGGAGGGGAAGAGGCCAGTTCTGCTGGCCACCCGCTCCCTGCGGCCAAGGATAGCCTCTTCAGCCGTGATGGCTTGATCCGATACATTCTTTGTTGTTGTCAGGATCAGTCTAAGCGGGGTGGTCTGAGAGACAAGCCAAGCAAGTATGCAACTTCATGACCCTGCATTCAGAATTTCGATGAGCGCTAACTACAGCCCAACAATTAGGTTTTCAGATGCCTATCATACATGCTACGTACTTTCTGGCTTGAGCGCAGCGCAGCACAAGTGGAATTTGGCTGCTGCTCGCTCTCACGAGGCAGTGGTGACAGGCGATACATGGTCTGTAACACCTTACATGGAAGGTGAACAGATCTTCGACGAGGAGGATCGTGTTGCCACTGTGCACCCTGTCTATGTTATTCCCCAGCACAAAGTGGAGGATATGCAAAGTTACTTTGCGTCCAAGGAAGGGTTTTAAATGGCCAAGTAGCATTTGTGCAGCATTGGTTGGGGACTGGAAAGCTATGAGAAACGAGAGATGATCGAGCACAGCCATGTAACAGAGAACATACCGGATATTCATCCCATCATTCAAGGTACATACATATTGTCAAATGTTGTGAGGGGTATCTAGATCTACCAACACGATGGTGATCTATCCCAGCCAGATCAAGCGTCGGTGGTTAAAGCACGACATGACACCTGCATCGCCGACGTAGGACAAACTGGGCTGCTTATCCATCCTGGATCAGAGATACAGATACAGCACAAACATCCACCGCAGTGCATGCATCAGTGGATTCTGGGGGACTCAGCTTACAGGCCAGGCTGACCACGATGGTGCCATGTATGACAGAGTAGCAGCGCAGCGTCTGGGGCAAACAGGCGTCTCGCATGAATGGATTTTGGAATAGGTCATGTGTCATCTAATGACGGGGGCTTGTTCTGTAAGTGATTTTGACACCAGAGCTGAGGAACATGCTTCCTGGGCTCCGTAATGCTTCAACTCTTCTCCACTCCAATTCATGTTTAATTCATGCGAGTGTGTGAAGAACACTTTGCGTCAAAAGTAAGTCTCGAGATTGCAACAAACTTAGAGTAAAATATCTGCAGGCTCTTTGCTTCAACCAGATTTAATGAAAACTCATGATTGAACCTGTAAACTCAACTTTAATTTAAGATGGCTATAAAATGTGCGCGTCTCTCCAATTCCACTTGATCGGTATACCAACGCCATAAAGTCGGGAGAGAACTCGTTCAAGATGAGCTTCACATGAACAAACCTGCTTGCTGAGGTCGGTGACCAAATCCTCCAAAGGTTCACTATTGATTTACCATCAGGATGTGTTGCCAAAGGCCGCTCTGTATATAACAACCTGGTATCTCAATATGCAGAAGTATCGAGGGAATGGCAGGATTTCATCGAGAAAATCACATACAACCATCTTGTCCTTACCAACTCTGATTTGGCTACATTTTCTAGCATAATACAAAGGCGAGAGACAATTCTCGGCTTCATTCGTCATATTTTCTGGCGTATTAAATTGAATCTTTATAATTGTGAAGCCTGTCGAGAACCAGAGGACAAAGATACATTCTCTTTGACCCATGCCCACTACTATTCTCAAGTCTCACATATCTAAATAATATTAAGGAACAATGCCACCTTCACCCGCATTATCAAAGAAACTCTTCAACACCTTGTCAATTGCAAATAGCATGTCACGGACTCCCGGGCTTATTCTGGAACTAAGCGCCCATTCCCCGAGCGATTACAAACACGTCTACCGAGACTTCCGCCTCTGTGATGACTATCCGTTCATCACTGAGCACGATATCTTGTACGATGAAGAGTGGTATAAAGAATATCACCTCAAAAAGATCGAATTAACGCGAGAGATACGCGATCGACACCATGGACTGCGGGGGAGCTATTTTCGACGTCGGGAGATGACTGATGACGATAAGAAGAGACTGAGAGGCACCGAGCCCCTGTCTTTCCATTTTCAGCCGCGCATTGGGACGCTCCCAAGGGCGGACATCGTTGAAGGGCTGGTCGTCCGTCGACAGTTCTATCGGAATGTGTCGATTAGAGCCCTTGCCCAGTTGTTCCGAGATAGCTTTCGACAAGCAAAGATGTTACGCTTTGAACAAATGAGGGATATCGATGGGTCAATCCAGCTATCAAGCCGGCAAGGTACGTTGTTCTATTCCAAAACCATCCCTTGATTTGCGGGAGTTCATGCTAACGTTTCGGTACAGGCATCAAAGATCATCTCCTTCCCAACCTTCCCCCTTCGTTGGAACGCCTGTATATCTTTCAAGACGCATGCTCAGATATCTGCGTGCAGCCTGTTGAACCTCCAGATGCTTCAGTAGGTATCGAGATAGCCAAGATGAGTTGCCAATTGACCGAGCTGGCCTCTGGCCTACGCTTTAATTTGCGCGAGACACTTTAGGATTTCTACCACCTGGAAGATATCAAGATCGTGGGATTGGAGCCGTACGATTGGCCTCGGCTTCAATACACAGTGCTCAGCATGCCCGGCTTGGTGACTATCAGTAACACATCACCGGTCTGTGCAGCACTGGTTGCGACAGGCGCTGCAGCATTACGTATGCCTAGGCTGAAGGTCATGGAACTTTGGGAAACCGACTCTGCCTCAGCAGCCATATTTCAGTACTCGAATAAGAACGGCGACGACCCGAAAGTCATCTGGCGAACTTTTGGGATACACATTCCCCTCGACTTGGAATCCTACTCGACCATTATTGGGGCATGGCAAGATGTTGCATTGATGCATGGCCGTAACGGCCTCATTATCACGACTGTGCCACTCCAGTCGAGCTCTGAAGAATTTAGGAGATCATGTGGTAAATGTATCTTTAGTCATCTCGAACTAAAGAGACTGTTGCTAGACCCTAGGTCACTACACCAGATATGGTTTGAGACGAACCATGGACATTGCAGATAACATCGTGTTTACCTTTGACGATGGCAAAGCTAAGGGTTTTCTGGTCTAAGTGCTTACAGACCTTTTCTAGATATATCCTAAACTTCTCATACCTATACTCATCTCTGCCTACTGACCGGAATCACTAGCCTACGTTTAAAGACTACATACTTGCGATTGCACTTTTGACCTTGGGACGGGAAATAATCACATCATGAAATCCATATCAGGACTAAAGTAGTCCGCAACTGCAATTAAAAGCTGGTTAATTAGCTAATACTTGATAGGTGTGATCAACAATGTCCATACACACTGGTCTGAAATTCTCGACTAGTTGTCGTTAACAAGATTATAGTACACGTACATGCACACGAATCTACCAATGAATAGGTAAAGAACAAGTCTAAGTAAGCTAAAGTTTTATATCATATCTTATTATCGTCCAAATTCTAGTAAAATGTTATTCCTACTCATATTGGCAACGTGCGTTACAAGTCTGAGTCGCCATCAAGGACACGAAATGCAGTCTCCTCGATTTCATGCATCGTCCTACACACCCTAGTTATGTGGGGAACGCGAAACAGGGTCTTTCAACGGTCGAGAACAGGCATGTTTAAGACAACCCCACGGCCATGTCTCAGCCGTAACGTGCCGTTGATCTGTTGATCATCAAGAGTGGTTCGTTTCAACCCCATCCACGACGATTTTGACAGACTAGTTTCAGGTATCTTACCATTGTAAACATACATAACAGTGATGACTTGTAACCTTCTGCTGCCGCAATTTGAATAAGAGAAGATGCTGACTTGTATATCAGAAGAGGGGCCCAAGCACTTTGCATCGACCGACAGGGCATAAGCGAGCTGGACCCTGCTTTGAGCCCCCAAAAGAAAGATACTTACATACATACTATCGAGTGAAAGCCGTGGTCGTTCATCCTCATTATATCATGACCTTGTCCATGCAGGCTATACAAGGTGAGCCCAGTTAACGACACCTTGTCCTTGTTGTTAATGATCATTCTTGCTTGTTAATGAAAATCATACTTGCACAAGGCGAGCAGAACACCCCGGACTCGTGTTGAGCGGGCGTTTCCGCAGGCCATATCCATGAAGGTCCAGCAGAGCAAATGAAAATACCTGGCTGTGGTGCGTGAGATTGAACAAGAACTCGATCGATCGTGCAATGTGTCTGGCAAGTTTGGATCGAATACAGCTCAGTACCTAGTTGCATACATGCCTTGTCAACGAGTAGGAGAGATAGCCGCGATAAACCGTCAACGAAGAACAAAGCACACGCAGTTGGGGTGTATTTGATCCGATATCGCATCTGAATCGACATTAATCGTCCAGCGTGGCTGGTCTGATAAATAGACTTTCAACTCGGAAGGGAATAACACCTAGATTCGAGGTTAATCGGTAACCAGAAAATAGCTTCTTCGAAAACTTGAAGAAGCATAAAAAAACCGCAATGGCCCATCATTTGCTAATCCACTATCCCTCATCGTCATCGTCCATCATCGTCGGCACTTCAGTCGATGTGCCCCTCACCCGCCCCTCATTGAACCTCTCTTGGCAAGCTGCAAAAACAAAGGCACCATCGGGGGAGTAAGAAGCTAATAGATGACAAAAAAAGAAGAGCAAACAAAAATCATGAGAACTCTCCTTAGGCGTGGCCGCAGGTTGGGGCTAACAGCTCTCAAGATTGTGCGTCGCGGGGATCTCACATTGATCCAGTGGTGAACATCCCAGCATCCAGGGTTGGGACCAGAATAACAGGACCCGCATCATGCCTGCAACGATGCGCGGAACTTTTCTGAATGTTGTTTAGTATTGTTACTGCTGTTCCTACCACTACTCATAACCGCCAGGTCTCTGTTGATATCATGACTAGCTTCCGCATGCATCATAGCAGGCGATACGCTTGGAGTGATAACATCGGAGAAATGTGTCAACAAATATTTTTTTGTCGATGGCGGTTATCAAAGTTTCCGCTTCACCTTGTTTTGAGCAACAGAGATGGGCCCCAAACCCAAAACGCCCAGAATCCCCATCCGTCATGTTCCAATTTGGTGGACAGTGTCTTTGAACGTGTCGGCATGTGTCATGGGGTTGCCTAGGTCTGGTTGTCACGTCAGAGAGAACTAGCGGCATGCTAGGTGGAATTCTGGAAGAGTTCCAATTGTCGAATCGCCGTTCGACGTTCAAAGCTCAAGCTCCGTCATGGCTCGCGTTGGATGGGGGTTCCCTTGTCCCTCCACAAAGCCCACACTAGGTATCCGTAAAGCCCACAATCTTTCGAGGGGATGGATTTAGAACATCCCTGTCACGTCTCGCAGGTCGATATCAGTCTTGCAGATGCTTGGCAGGTCGTTTGTTTAGAAGGTTCTTTGAGTATTAGCTTGGGCCTAGCGAACCAAGCGGTTAACCTAGGGAGATGAGAAATAGAGCATGTCGTCGCATCAGACATCAACGTAAGTAAGAGTCGATAGATTTGTAAGATTTGTGATGCATAGTACACCCTCCGCTTCTGATGGCCGAGGTTTCCTGTAGCTGATAGAATAAGTGAATCGTTGCAGATGGAAGATTGGAAGAAATCTGCCGCATGTGGTCATAGTTGGAAAGTTGAGAGGTGCCACCTCATGGTTGCCCAGGGTCAGACGTCTAGCAAGGTACGGACGGTACTCGGTGTTGACTAGCTTGTACAAAGCACTTCTCGCCATTCGGAGCCGTCTCGAGGTTCCAGCGATGTTATTGTTGATGTTGTTTTCTTTCATATTAAAAAAAGCATTGCCAACACATCTGTGCATGAGGTTAGTAGGGGCTGACCCCAAAGCCTGCCTGCACCTGCCTTACCTTGCCTTAGTCGTTGCCTCCAGCTTCATTCTATTGGGGTCTTTCCTGCCATCCATTTCCATACAATACCCCTCCTGGTGTAGCTAATAAGGCAAGTACGGCGTTCGGACGTTAGGGTACCTTCCCCTTCCCCTCTTCGACACGTTTGTTTCCTGCTGCACAGGCCTCTCTGCTAACCTCAAGCTGGCTCACCTAGTACCTACCCTACCGTAGCTTTACCCAAACACCAAAAAAAGGCTTTCATCTTGTCATCAAATTCTTCAAAATTCCATAGGTATCATGAGTTCTCCAACCGCCAAATATCTGTTGCACACACCTTTCTACTGGACGCACAGCTGCTAGCCCCATCTTTATTACTGAGACATTCGAGCAGAGGCTGCTGTGCAACATCCAATCAGCCGTGCCGCTTTCACCGTTCTCGTCATGTTCGAGCCATGCCAAAGATCGTTTGCTTTTTTTGCATTGCTCTGCTGGGAACAGCCCTAACGGCGCCCACACCCATGCCTGTGGATGCATGGCGCAGGTCATGGTGGGCAGGGATGGAAGGGAGCAGTACAGTGAGGTATCGTTGAATAGGCCAGCCACTGACCGTCCTGTTCATGCACGTCGTCGCGCTGCCTCACCGACCCTTTCTCTAGGCCCTGGGGAGTGGGATGCAGAAAACATCAAAGTGGACAGTCCTCGCTCGGCCGGCCGCTCCAGTTGGAAGCCTCGGGTAGTGTCACTGTTGACTCTGTTGAGCTATGCTCATGGCTTTTGGCCCTGCTCAGTAGGTCGTTGACCTGCATCTCGTTACAGTAATAGATGACCGACAACAAGGTAGCGGAGACCGCATCCGAAAGTTTAACACCATCGGGTTTCAAGATGCGCCCTGCCGTCTCAGCAACTAGTCCATGATGCTATTCCGGACTCAAAAATTCAAGACCCTTATCACGTTTCATAACCAGGATCTCAGGCGCCCATCTACTGAAGAGCTATTTGGGATCCTGGTATAATTACAGTACCTCGGGCACCCGCGCGCTTCCCAATGTACCTACAGTATTCTGCTACATATCGTCCATGATCGTAACCGCCACATGGAGTTGAGAACGTGGCCCGCTTCCACTGAGTCGTTGTCGCTCGGCCCCAGTACGACACTCTAGCCTCTGGACTAGGCCGCAAAACACGGCCGCCCATTTCGCGCGCGACTGACGAGGATCAAAACATGATCCTAGCATATGCCAATCCCGACCCTGAGAATTTTCGCTTCCAATTAGTTGCGGTAACAATGGACAGCTTAAATGGTCCTGCAGCAACTCCGGCCACCGGGGCTCTCGGCGCTCGAGAAGAGGGGTTCAATGTGGACTGCCCCTCGCTGCACCTCATTATCGAGCTTCTGAGCAATACTGCATTTATACAGTGCAGTACAATGAGGTACCTAGGAAGTCTAGCTGCTGTGCATTAGTGGCCGCCAAAGCAGAGATCTCGGACGTCAAGATGCGGTGGTGAGCCAGGGACATGCCGTCTTTATTACAATCAATGGATGCTTGAGTCCTGTGGTATAAGCTGCTTCCACGGCTGCAGGCTATTTTGCCCCTCTGCCTTTCGGTCTTTTCAGACATCCGGCCTGACAACTAAGAAACGTATTACCCGCCCTGGACCACAGCGGTGATCTCCTCTTCGCCACTTGACTTGAAGCTAAAGCAAGTTGAAATTGCTGCCATGTAGCAATGCATCTACAATCGCATGTCTGCATGAGCTTCATAAACGGGGCCAGTAAGGGCCCCGTCGCCCCCCATTCCAGACCATGCCATCATATCCTCATGTACTGCACTGTACTCTGCCAGACACAAAACCCCCAGTCCTGGTATCAACCTCGAGATGGCCATTGTGAGGGGAAATGGAGCAAGCGAACACCAACAATACAGAGTTTGAACTAGAGACTTCAAACAAGACCGTCGAAGAAGACGAGGAATACATAAGAGAGAGAAAAAAGAAAGAAAAAATATTACCCGCAAAGAGAGGATCCAGCTGCAGAGCAATGACAGAGTGGAAAAATGGGAACGTACTAGGTTCCTTGGTGGTACGCCAGTGGCCGAAGGCGTTAACTTTGAGACTTATCAGAGATCGCCTGCTTGCTGCATCCTCCATGTGTCGCGGTGGAGTGGCCTAGTCGCCAGCGGTTTTGATCAACTGGCAACCAGGTAGGCCAGCACAGCAAGATGGGTCACACTCTTTCGAGAGCCGCATCGTTACTTGCATTTCCCTCCATTCGAGCGTCCTTCTTTGTCTCCAGACACCCCCGGTCCCCGCGCTAACAAGCTGTCTGCAATAAAGGCACACACGTCTCGCCGTTCCATCGGCTCAACTCGTCTGCAGCAGATGGATGTACATTACTGTCAGTACCTACAGTATTAGTATTACTCAAGACGGAGGTTTCGACAAGACTAATCTTCCTTTCGAGATTGTCTATTTCTGCTTCAAAATTTCAGTTTTCTCCTGCTTCCTTCTATCCCTTCTTCCCATCCCTCCCAATTCCCCTTGTACACCAGCCGTTTGAGCTTCCTCCCCCCCAGGCACGATACGAATCGAGCAAGCTTGACAGGATCCTCCACCTTGCTTTTATTTCAAGACTTGCAAGGGCTGTCTCAATTGCAATTCGGTTCCTGGCATCCTCTCGGCCTCCACATCCTCTACCCGCTACAACGCTCGATCCTAGAGTTCGTCCTCGGAGCTAAACCCTGTCTTCGGCATCAGTCGTCTGTTTTGGATCTAGACAAGCGTTTATTTTGTTCGCGTTTCCTCCATTGATTTTCCTTCTCTATAACAAGCTCCCCTCACGGGCTCCTTCTCCTCCCCGCTGCCTTTGCCGCACCGAGACGCTCTTATAAAGCTTCGGTTTCCACTTTCTTTCTCCCTCAACCACAACCGTCCTCGGCTTCGACGCTCCAGCCCATTCGGTGAACACCACCACTATCAACATCACAATGGGCGGGTTTTACATGCAATATCTTGAGAGTAAGTCAACTGCGATACATATGTCATATTTCTGCGAGCCAATTCTAGCCAAGAAACCGGCAATTGCTCAAGCACACATTGTGTGAAGGCAAAAAAAGATGCTGTACAGGGTAATCCTGAGTTCCCCGCATGTGGTAATGAGCAAACATTGTTCTACCACTGTTGTGTGACCCAGGATTGAACGGTACGCTTACGTCGTTGGCACAATTGAGGGCACTGGGAAATACTTGGACGAAACCCAAGCTTCTCAACGTTTCTGTAGACATTGCTCGATTTATGCACAGACTATGTGTACAACCGCTTGTTCAGTTGGGTTTCTGGATGCCTGGAGAGATGCACTTGACTTGGATTTCGAGGCAAGAACTTCCTGCTAACAAAGTTGCAAATAGGCCTCTGCCGGCGTCGAGGATGGACAGACCCTATGTACGAGTGCTACCGGGACCACAGCGGCTACACTTGCCTTGTCCTTGTCAACGGCCGCGAGTACCAGACGGATCTCGCATATGAATCTGATGTTTTGGCCCAAGAGAACGCAGCCATGCGTGCTTTTATGGTGTGCCGTAACTTTTCTGTTAACGGAGGCATGTTGGCTCGTAACGGCATTGTTCAAGGCCTTCCCGCTCAGGAGACGTCTCGTCGCCGCAAGAGCCGCCACACCTCTTCCCGGGACAGCGACCGCCACAGCAGGCGATCAGGACACCACTCCAGCAGTAGCTCGACTGCTTCGTTCGACTAGAAGCTGCCACGAAGCAGCTATCGAAGCTTGTTCAAGTCCAAGTCGACAGTATACCGATGGGCTTAGATCAACGCCTAGGTCAACTCACGTGGAAGCAAGGGAGAAGACACCCAAACACAAGACGACTTACAAGCGGTTGAAATGCTTCACAGCAGTCCCAAGGGATATACCCAAACCAACCTCCCTTGGCAACCTCTCTCACGAGACTCGAGGAAGGATTACCAGTTCTTTTTTATTTTCGTTTCATTTTTCATTTATCTGTTTCCAGACACATGTTCATTTTGAACTGGGAAATTGCGGTATATATCTCGATATATTCTCGCCATTCCCGACGACTCATGACGATACGATACGACTTTAGATGCGATCTCACATTTCTACGGCCGGCATAAGCTATTGCGTTTTTTTTTATTTACCATTTGGTATCTTTTTTATCCTACCCAAGACTGGAACGACCTTTATCTGGTATTCTGTTTACTACGACGCTCATTTGGCTTTTCTCGATGATCTTTTGGGCGTTTGTCACGCTCGAATGGGTCTATTGTATGGCTACCGATCCGAAAGGACGGCCATCTGCCATCAAGATACACTCGATGATCTCGGGAGGTTGATCAGGTTAACAGAATCAAACCTGATAGGCGATGGCCGCAGGGTGACGGAGAAAAAGCGGAGAGGAAAAAGGTCTGCGGCTGAAACAAAAGTTGAATTGGACGGTGGCATCATTCAGAGAAGGACGTTTGCCTTTCACCAAACCACACAAGGGTGGTTTTGGTATGCGTTGAACGACAATTTGACGAACCATGACAAAAAGAGAAAAAAGCACAGTGTTTCAGGGTTCTTTTGTGCATTTGGTACTATTAGCGAAGGGTGGATGTTTACTCAGTTCAACTTCCCACGATGAATTTTGACGAAGAGACTGGGATTTTACTACGATGGAGGAAAAGTATGAGCATAGTAGGAGCCAGCGTTGACTTTTACGATACGAGTAAAGACATGGAGGATGATGAGATTGGGATGACTGACGAGGACGGGTTGCGATGGAATCTGACGACAAAACAATTAACGACTATAATGATCATGACTCTTTTTATTTCGTTGCCGGTAGACTTTGGGGCATCAATCACCCTGTGTTTTATGCTCTTGATATACTTTTGATGATGGACGTGATACTTGAGCTACTCGCCTATTCCGACAAACTTGTGTTGTGCTCACCACGCAAAGTTCGCCAAATACAGTCTATCCTATTTGAACATAACGAACTCACAGCAAGAGTTACGAAACGTCGCGGATCAAATGCCAAGGCCACGCAGCGCTGAATGAGGTTGATACCCTGGGTGTCTTGACGGATCCGTTGAGTTGAGGTTGGGGCTAATCGACGGCTTGGGTAAGAAGCTGAGATGTTACAAAGTATGAATGTTCAATGGCCGACAAGACCATACAAACTTTGGCTGATTGCATATGCCACCAACGTTCTTACATAGTTATAAAACAGCCACAAGAGAAACAAACAAACAAACATATCTGGGATCGGAGGTAACATCAGCAACTGTCAGCTGTCGAGAAAGTGGGACGCAACACCACTATGGCCAAACTCTAACGTTGTCTGCTTGAGCTCTGACTGAAGATCATCAGTCGTGGCCTAGCACAGCATCAAAGTTCACCCCAGAATTCCATTCCTGCTGTGACGTTGGAGCCACGGCGCCGTTGTGAAACAACAGGGTAGAGAATGGGCTGAGGACTAGAACAGCAGATGGCCACAGTCTGCCAATCAAGATCTCGTACTCCCGCCTGAAATATTCACATCTTGGGACATGGACAGAGGAGGTTGACAAAGTTCGAGGTCAAAGTACAGTAGTTACGAATGGGGGTCACGAGGTGTTGTCTGACAGCTCAATGGGTTTGATGGGAGGGGTGCTTCTCACACTAGTAGACGTGTCAGATGGAGACACGGGAGAGGCTGAGAAATGGAACGCCTCGACGATGAAGTCATATGGGGTGAGTAGTGGAACGGCTTTTTGAATTACGAGAAGCTATTTATTTTCAGGCGAAACATGCTGCGGGAAAAGGGAGCCTGATAATGGTCATGAGGATGTTGGTTATATCCATACTTGGGAACATTTAATGCAGTTGGAAAGCAAATGGAGAAAGTCCCGTTAACACGAGGGACGTTCGTAAATGAGATGCAGGGTCTTTTACAGGGGTTATAAGAGGGAAAGTCAGCCTGTGAGTGGTTGTGTGGCCACCTCCTTAATATCTTGGGGAGAATCGGAGGAGAGAGATGGTGCCACTAGCTTTGACCTCGTTCAACGGTCTGATGAACATGAGACGAGCATGAGAAAGGAGAAGTAACTAACAGGATATACAGAACGTAAAGGGGGATAGAACGGTTAATCAAGTTGAAACTTGAATTAAGAATTGAGGTTCTTGGATATAGAGAACCAGGGGAAGGCCAACTACTAAGTGATAATCTAATATTAATCTCAAGCAATCTATCCGGCGAAATCCTTCAACAACATAAGCGGCCACGTACATAATTGCGCAGCTTCCAAAACCAGACAACTCGTTTTCACTCAAAACCTTGTCAGAGATTGATTAATTCTACGCTGTAGAATAACGAGACGCAAACAGCCTCTCCTCTTTGGACCAGGGGTTTAAGATAATTTCGCCAGGGAACGGGAAATGGTTCGAGCCACAATGACCCCGCCAGACTTGTTTGATTGGAGTGCGCAGCCCCTTTCCGTACAGTAGTGGTTTAATTCAGTCCATGGGGGCCTCGTGTCGTGGATCGTTGGCCTGTGTGGCCCGTATGGAAATAGTTTGGGAGGCGTAGACTATTGGATGGGAAATGGAGGCCAAGAGTTGAGAGAGATGTGCATTCCATGGGGGGGAAGCGGAAGTGAGTATATTCGGATTGGCAACGATGAAAACGAATATTAGCCTTACCTGTTGACTACCTATAAGGTATACAAAAACAATTGCAGATGTGTTGATTCGATATGAACAATACCGTGACTAAATAATAGATGCTTCGATGCCAGTTAAAGACCCTTATTTAGTGCCCGGGTTAGGCTAGATGTAAAACTCGAAACAGCACATTTCATTCAAGCCCAGCCCAGATCTTCATCGTAGCTGGAGTTGGAGGTGCTTAGCCCGCGCCCCCCTTCCCGTACCCCACTCGTACTTCTCACTCACTCTCAGCCTGCCTCTGCTGCTGGCTGCTGGCTGCATCTACCCACGTTGGCCTTTTTAGAGATCCCCACTTCCAATCCAATCCATTCCCTTTCCTCTCTCTCCTGAGTTCAAAGTCGGGCTTCTTCTTCTCTTCTTTTCCCCTTCTTCCCTCTCCTCTTTGACTCTCTCTCGACTTTTATTCAATCATCAGATCCTCACTCTCGAGATACCCAAATACTCTTTTATTCTAATCTAATCCTGTCGAGGTTGCTTCCTTCTTTTCAGGACCTCGCTGCTGTCGCTCTCTGTTTCTACATTCGCTGTTACCCCTTTGCTCTTGGCGCATTCAAACGTAACAGCTTCTCAATACCGCAATCATGAAGGGTAAGATTCTCCAGCTTCGTCTGTTATCATAACGACATCTAACAATGTGTAGGACTTATTCTTGTCGGTGGCTTTGGCACTCGCCTTCGCCCTCTCGTATGTTACCCCTCAGAGCTCCGCGAACCACATACGCGCAGCTCCTATAATTTTATACCTTTTTGTGTAACTAACAGTTGGCGCTGTTTCACAGACCTTGACCCTCCCCAAGCCCCTCGTCGAGTTCGGCAATAAGCCCATGATTGTGCATCAGATTGAGGCGCTGGTCGCAGCTGGTGTTACTGACATCGTTCTCGCTGTCAACTACAGACCCGAGATCATGGAGAAGTTCTTGGAGGAGGTAAGACAAACCCACAGCTTCGTGCACATTCTGGTAGTCCATAGGCTGACATTTGTCGCAGTACGAGGAAAAGTACAACATCAACATCGAGTTCTCCGTCGAGACTGAGCCCCTCGACACCGCTGGACCCCTGAAGCTTGCTGAGAGCATTCTCGCCAAGGACGACTCTCCTTTCTTCGTCCTCAACTCAGATGTCATCTGCGACTACCCTTTCCAGGACCTCCTGGCCTTCCACAAGAACCACGGCAATGAGGGTACCATCGTCGTTACCAAGGTCGAGGAGCCCTCCAAGTACGGTGTCGTTGTTCACCAGCCCGGTCACCGCTCTCTGATCGACCGATTCGTCGAGAAGCCCGTCGAGTTCGTCGGTAACCGAATCAACGCCGGCATGTACATCTTCAACACCTCCGTCCTCGACCGTATCGAGCTCCGCCCGACTTCGATCGAGAAGGAGACCTTCCCCGCCATGGTCAAGGACAACCAGCTCCACTCTTTCGACCTTGAGGGTTTCTGGATGGACGTTGGTCAGCCCAAGGATTTCCTTAGCGGTACCTGCCTGTACCTTTCCTCACTCACAAAGAAGGGCAGCAAGGAGCTTACCCCTCCCACTGAGCCTTACGTACACGGCGGAAACGTCTTGATCCACCCTTCGGCTAAGATTGGCAAGAACTGCAGAATCGGACCCAACGTCACCATTGGACCCGGTGTTGTTATCGGCGACGGTGTCCGCCTGCAGCGCTGTGTGCTGCTCAAGGGCTCCAAGGTCAAGGACCACGCCTGGGTCAAGTCCACCATTGTCGGCTGGAACAGCACCGTCGGCCGATGGGCTCGTCTTGAGAACGTGACAGTTCTTGGTGACGATGTTACAATTGGTGACGAGATCTACGTCAACGGCGGCAGCGTCCTCCCTCACAAGTCTATCAAGGCTAACGTCGACATTCCGGCCATCATCATGTAAGGAACGTTTTTACGATTTAACGTTCTTCTTACAGCTCGCTGGAGGACATACCGGCGAGCTTTCTCATATACACTATAATCTCAAATGACAACGACGAAAAAAATCGAACAAAAATTCACCACTCTCGGAAGGAAGATGTGCTGGCCACCGTTTTATACCAAGGAGGCCGCGTGGGAAGAAATAAAGAGCCTGCCGCTCTCTCTATCTTAATACTTTTGTGCAATTGTCTCATGCCCCTATTATGCGTGTTTATATGGCGTCTAGGTCGATATTTACAGAAGGCAGGCAGGCAAGCAAGTCATGGAAGGCCAAGAAAAGGCAGTTGGGCAGGCAGGGTTCATGGCAGCGTTTTGAGGAAGCCGTGTACAAATGCTTTTGTTACTAGTTTATTGTATTAAAGAAGGTGGTACAATACCATTTTGAAACTTTATCTGGACGTTTGATGCATATATGATCTACTCGGAAGTGATTTGCGGTGTCGAGACCAAGTTGACATTGTCATCTCTTGTGTACAGGTTAGGAGCTTTACATGCCGCCAGCTCTTCTCGGCTTGCTTCGCGTCTTTTCGCTCATATTCTTCAACCTATACGCAAGATCGTGAAACCTAGGCAGCTGCTATTGATACGCAGAAAGGCCTAGACCAGGTCTTTACTACCAGAAGATACTATCCTATGCCGGTGCTCCGACTTTTGTCAACTCTAAAGAGCAATAAATGTGTGAATTAGAGAAAAATGGGCTGAAAGAAGCTGTGAGTTACAACAAGGGCTGGGTCAATGACAATCCACATCGGCACATAATATGAATGACAACGATGAAAATCAGTCCATCATGAGGACGAACAAATATCAACTGACCAGATATGTGGAAGCTCGAGCCTCTGTCATGTTGAAGGAACTTCCTAGCATGCGGCTTTTCTGATTCGCCATAGACCACGGTGAAGTAAGGCGATGGCTGGCCTCGGTGAAAGATCCCTAGACCTTGTCAACGGGCTGGGGACCCCGAACTCGGATGAGCCCACCGGTAGAAGGACGCGGGGGTACGGGACATCTACGGGGAGGTGAGACATTAGAGGGAACGACTGTTGATATAAGTTAGAATAACGAGGATGCAGCAACGCAATTGTGAAGCTTGTAAGTAATTGGAGGTCTTGACGCCTTCAAATTAGCGCAAACTCTCGCACTAGTACACGGGACAGAATTCATAGCAAGGTTCACATTCGAAACTGTGGCATTTGAGCCTCATGTAAAGTGAGAATAGCGGTGTCGTGGAATGGGGCATGAAGTTTAGCATGCAGCTGCAGCATTTATGTAGGTTGATGCATAGCGTGTTTCTGCTTTCTTTTTCCCTGCCCGCACATTTTGAGCTTTCCTTCCCACCATTCCTTGAGCTGTTGAATAAAGACATCTTAAAAAAACAAGGAAAATAGATACCCGGCATCACCATTGTCCAACACCCCGCTCAAGAACCAGCCACTGCCGAGGCGTAGAATCGACGTATTTTACACCCGCCACGTTGTTCAATTCAACTCGCTGTATACACACGAGAAACCACACAAAAATCGCCAATTCTTCTCGAACGATTGCGGGATTTCGAGGATAAACCACGGCACGGGGCAAGTGCATATTGTCCCTGAAATCGTGCATCTGGAGCCTTGAGGCTCAAGCCACGAAACAGTTTGCTGGGGCCAAACCCACCACTTACATTACACCAATCCGACCCAGCTGTGCGAGACTCACCAGATTCACGAAACCAACCGCCGAAATTTGTCCAGTGAATCTCGCATGATATCTCGGGGCCGACGTGGTACTGGACGTTTGACGGTATTTTCTTCCGGTCTGGTGCACACAATACGGAGGAGACGGCCCGTTTCCCAAACCTCGATCCAGTCACGCCCACTACGGTGGTGATCTAGACTTGACCAATTGCTACAATCACTTCATCGTCGGCCGCTTTTCTCAGAGAAGGTCATTGGACTTTGAAAATTTATTGAGAAGCAGGTCTAAGACAAGCACGAGACCAGAACACCTCACCTTTTTGATATTTGCTACAAGTGCAAGGACCCTGGCTTGGACGTGGTGTCAATTATCAGGAGAATGGGGGCACAGCATGTGCAAGGACATGGACATGGACGTGAATTCAAGACGAGGAAACGTACTTGGCCTCGGTTTCTTCTCGCGTGCATGGCTATTGTGCTGATTCTAGTGGTAAGTTGACATTTCATCTGCTTTTCTCTTCCCTGTGCATGGTATTTACTGGGGCATCATATCATTCGTCTCGCTCGCTGGCTCCATGCCCCGTCATCCCGCTTTCACCCACACCATCCATTTGTCTCCCCGTGGCTCCCCCGTGGTTGTTCCCCAGTCCAGCCCGATGCTGGGTTAGGTTGCTTTCTCTCTGCAGAGCTCATCCGTACGTACCGTACCGCAACTCTGGGCTTGGCTCAGCAAGATGATGCATGGCCTGACCGAAACCTTACTAGCGAGGATGCGACTGGGGAAAAACGACGATAGCATCATTTTAACTCCTACGGAGACGTTACCTTTACTTTTTTTCTGGGACCAAAGTTGGCATATGACGGCATTGGATCCAGCTATTCCAGTGGATGCACCGGACCAAGAGCCTCAAGAGACGATTAGTTAGAAACTGCCTACCGCGTACCTAAGAAAAACAAGACGTTGCGAGCAAGACACGGCGAGGTTCGGCCGTATTAGCGGAGCCTGCTTGAGCTTTCTCCCCCGCACCCCGAACACCACACCTCTTTCACATGAGCCCGGCCTCCACCATCTCTCCACTCGGACGGCCTCTCCACGGCCGCCCGGCGGCACTTCAATTGGACTGGTTGCTTCAGGACCATGGGGAGCGCGCCTCAATCAGGAGAACTAAAGACCTGGAGTGAGGCTCATGAGCATTAAATCCACTGAAATTCGGGGGCTTTCGGCGCTGAATCCCTCGTCCTTGCAGTGGAGTAACTCACGTAACGCTCCATGATCCCCCAGGCCCCCCATACCCCATCCCAATTGGATATTGATCAGCCACTGACACAGTTTCCGTCAGCAGCTCTCCCAGCTTGTCCTCAGTGACGGTGACGCCAAGCTCCAGCAGCAGCCAGAGCTCAAAATCCGACTTCCGCTGCAGAGAAACCTTTTGACCTCGTTGTCGTCCGCAAACACCTTAATTTCATTTTCTTCCCTCCTCCAATTATTCTCTCCTCCATCATTTCTCCGTCTTCTACTACCTCAATTCTATCCTACCCCACCAATACCTGCAGCATCCGAAGCTGTCTGCTATAATCCCTCTCCCTTCGCGACCGCGCTGCCCACCTCACGATCTATCGCCATGGCTCTCGCTGACGAGTCCAACCGTGTCGTCCAAGAGTTCGACTTCTCCGACTCTGAGCTCAACCGCCATGTGAAGGAGTTCTTGAGACAAATGGGTACGTTGCCTTCCCTCATCTCGCGCAGCATCTGCGCCGCCGAGCTACAGCAGCTCAATGTCATGATGCTTGTCGCAATATCATATGTTTCGGCCTAATTCTCTCAACAAAACCAATACTTACAATTCTATAGACGAGGGCCTTCAGAAAGAAGGTACTAGCCTCCAACAGATCCCTACCTACGTCACCGGCGTTCCCAATGGCACAGAAAAGGTGAGCTCTAATTCATGATCGACACACAAATCAGCTCAGACTAACACTTTCTTCACCAGGGCCTCTACCTGGCTGTCGACTTGGGAGGCACAAACTTCCGAGTCTGCTCCATTATGCTCAACGGTGATACCACCTTTAACCTCACTTACAACAAGGTCGCTATTCCCAAGGAGCTCATGGTCGCCAAGACCTCATCAGAGCTCTTCTCTTTCCTTGCCAAGCAGATCGAGATCTTCCTCAAGGAGCACCATGCCGACCACTTCAACTCCCACCTGCGCCGCCGCAACACTCGAAGCACCCCCGAGGGTTTCCGCGATGAGCACATCTTCCGCCTGGGTTTTACCTTCAGTTTCCCCGTCAAGCAGCTTGCCATTAACAAGGGTCTGCTGATTCGATGGACCAAGGGCTTCGATATTCCGGATGCCATTGGCAAGGACGTTTGCGCCCTGCTTCAGACCGAGATTGACAAGCTTCACCTCCCCGTCAAGGTTGCCGCGCTCGTCAACGATACTGTCGGCACCCTCATGGCCCGATCTTACACTTCAACCAGCCAGACCCGCTCCGTCCTGGGTGCCATCTTTGGAACTGGTACCAACGGCGCTTACATGGAGAAGTTGGAAAACATCAAGAAGCCCATCACAGGCGAATACGATCAGTCAACAGGCCAGATGGTTGTTAACACAGAGTGGGGTTCCTTTGACAACCAGCTCAATGTTCTGCCCTCTACACCCTGGGATAAGGCTCTCGACGCCGGCAGTGTGAACCCCGGAGATCAGATGTTTGAGAAACGCGTGTCGGGTATGTTCTTGGGTGAGATTGTTCGATTGGCCGTGGCCGATATGATCAACAACGAGAAGTCGTCTCTGTTCAAGGATCTTAACTCGAGCTTCAACGACTGGGGCACCACCACTAATGTTGCGCCTACATCTGGTTTCCTCAAGCCTTGGGGACTTGACAGCTCCATCATGTCCATCGCAGCTGCTGACAACACTCCTGAGCTGTCAACCCTTCGCCAGGAGCTCGAGAACTTGCTGAGCGTCTACACTCCCTCTCTCGAGGATGCCCAGGCTTTCAAGGCTGTCTCCAACGCGGTTGGTCGCCGTGCCGCTCGATTGTCCGCTGTCGCCATTGGTGCCATTGCCCTCAACTCTGGCAAGCTCAACGACCTTAGCGAAGAGGTTATCGACATTGGTGTTGACGGCAGTCTTGTCGAGCACTACCCCTTCTTCCGAGACATGATCTACGAGGCCCTCCGTGCCATTGATGGTATCGGCGCCAAGGGCGCTGAGAAGATCCGTATCGGTATCGCCAAGGACGGTAGCGGTGTTGGTGCCGCTCTCATCGCTCTTGTGGCCGCCAGCAGGGAGAAGCCCGAGGACTACCTGACTGACTTGAGATCCGAGTCCAAGCGCTCCCGCAAGTCTTCCGACGCTCTCCGTAAGTTTTAACATCTCATACCGAAGCATTCACCGGTGGTTTCCAGACTACATCTGCTAACCTTTAACCAGTTGAATCATCACCAATCTCTAATAAGGCGCTGCTAATCGGTGGCGTTGTTGGTATCCTGGCGTTAGCAGCCGTGTGGTACAGCAAGCGTCGATAAGCAACAATAACGATCGTAGCTTGTGTTGAAATCATGTTTTGGAGTTTTGCAGCTTGTTGCAGAAATTATGTATATATGTGCATCTGACGGGATGTTTTCATGCTTTGTTTTCTTGGGACTTTTGGCGTCTTATGTCTCCAATATCTTCATTTTTAGCTTTGCGTTTCTCTCGCATTCAAAAGTTGTATAGTTTATGAGACAACTAGTTTTACGACAAAGTAATCTGATTGATGTCCTAACTCTTGTTTCGATAGTTGGATTTTTTCTGTGATCAGTGTTGTATTGTTCTTTGTATTACTTTAGTAAATCTATTTAGTGTCTTTTCTTGAAGCCCTTCTATCCCATCCTGTCCGTTAAAATCATTTACTATCATGAAGCATTTCCGTCTCTCTTTAATGACCAGCCAATGCCAATCTTATTTCTTTAGTCTATGCTCTAGCTTCCAAAAGCTGCCGCAGGATAAGCACGATCTCTCTTCTTTCGAGCCGCAGAGCTACTTCTAGAGCTTGCGTTAGAGCTAGTCTCACCACCGTTTCTACGAGGCGGTGCAAGTCTATTGGTTGCCATATCTTCGGGCAAGTCGTTCCATTCCATTCCAGGTCCTTGGTTCTGGTAAGATCGTCCAGAAGCAGGCATGGGTGGTCGGGAGGCGCCATTTCTGGGAGGACCTGATGCGGGTGGTAGGTTGGCGACGGCAGCGGTTGCGCTCGCAGGCAAAGACTGCTGGGGCACTGACGAAGAAGACGGTATCAAGTTTCGAACGGAAGCGCCAGTAGGACGACTGACTAGCCACGCCGAATTGGGGCGCAATTTGAGATAGTAGCCCTGAATGGGTTGGTTCTCGCGCTTGAAGCCTCGTCCTTCGTACCATTTCAGTCCCTCTTCGTTCTCAGTCCAGACATGCGCTGTGACAGTTGTGACATTCAGGTTGGGGTCCGACACAGCAGTCGCAATGATATTGTCTATGGCGGCGTTTACCAGGCCCAACGATCGGTATGGTGAGAGGAGGCACAGGGACTGGATATAGAGGTTCTGGGGGACCTGTGCGTCGAGTGAGGGCTCAACGCGACAGACGACACCGCCAACGACCTTGGGCTCAGCACCATCATGAGCCCATGTGATGACGCGGGAGAAGCGGCCAGAAGCGGCGGGATCGACTGCGCGCTGGTAGAAGTTGTCGGGATAGCTAACCGGGAGCAGGAGGGCGTTGATGCGACGCAGAGCGTTAACGTCGTCGCCCGAGACCAAGCGAATCGTAGCTTCCTGAGGAAGGGAGGTCGGAAGAGGAGGAATTCCGAGTGAGGATGTCGCAGGGGTTGAAGGCGTCGTTAAGTCGGACGAACTTGAGTTCGGTGGAGGGGCAGCAGCAGCTGGCGGCGGGGGAGGGCTAGAGAGCTCGATAGGAGTGGTTTGCGAAGGCGGAGGCGCGTATTTGGGTGTCTTTGCCGAAAAGAAGGATCGGATGGACGTTTGGGCGGGTTTGGTGGACGGAAGCGACATGTTGGGCGTTGTTGGATCAGTATATATAATGGACAGACTACCTAGGTTTGTCCAAGCCGAAAGGGAGAGGTAGATCCAAGGTACTTTATATGATGACGAGGATCGGGAAGTAATGGAAGAACGAGGGGGCTGGTCAAAAGCCCAGCTTGAACCCAAAGTTAATGCAGATGATCTATGATCCAGACAAAAATGTAGATCCGGGGCAAGAAGGTTTATGCTTTCGTTGAGGTATCCAAGGGGAAAAAAGAATCTGGCACTGGGAGCAAAGGGACAGGAGGCTCTTTAGTCTGCATGGAACTTACGTATGGACACTAGCGCGAACATCCAATGAATGCCATTTGAGATGATGGGCGAGCCAATCCCACGTGAGGGATCTAGATTGGACTTGATCGTCATTCGCAGAGAGGAATCCATTGATACTGTAATTAGAAGTGCGGCGATATGTAAACTGGAGATCCCCCGCCCCCCTGAACGTCGATTTTGACAGCTGGACTTTGAGTTGGAGGTTTAAGGGGTTGACGCTGCTGGTGTTAGTGATCTGTTAGAGGTGCAAGGCTGAGGGGCTATCTCAGTGAGTAGATGATATGCAGTATGTATTTCTAGATTCTCTTGAGAACATTTTGCCTAGGTTCTATTCAGCTGCCAGTTGCATTGGTAAATCCCCGTCTAAGTTGATCGTCCCTTGCATCTGGGCTGTCAAGCTAAATAGTCAAGGTCATTATTTAAGCTTCAAGGTAGAATAACTGTCACTCTGTCCTTTATAGCTAGCTACATGTTATACCTCCTTGTAATAATTACAAACCATCATCATTCCTCAGGTATAGGCAGTACTATATACCTGCACGGAGCCGGAACCCCTGATTTGGTTGGACCCGGACCCGTTTCGTTGTCTGGATGATTTCAATTCCTCTTCCGAAACTTAGGTCCCTGGTGAAAACTGCCTCTTACTGTACCAGTGGCTGACACTGGGCACTGGACACTGGGGTGCAGTGCACTGGCGCGCTGAGGCTCGGGCTCTTTTACACGGGCTTCAAATCTCAAATCTCCCTCCCCCTTCACTTTCTCGTCATCTTTTGTTCAACACTGGCATCAGATTTTGGCGCTGCCCGTTCGCAAGCGAGTTTTGCCATTTTTGATTTTTTAACTCTCCTCTAATTGTTGCCTGCCATAGGCTCAGAGAGTCGATCTGGGCGGGTCTTGTGTGTTTCGTCACTCAACTCTTCAGCTCATCAACCACCGCACTGCGCTGCGCTGCACGAGACTGGAGAATAGAGCCTCAATTATCATTGTCCATCTCACTCTTCCTATTGTTGGCCTTGATTCAATTATTCGCTTTTTATCCGAATCAAACGGACTCTTTCTCGTCACTGTTACTCATACATATTAATTGTCTCTTTACAACCAATCCCCTCTACGAACTTTTATCACTTTCAATTCCTTTCTCTCCCCCAAACTTTTTTTTTCCCTTATCGCAATCAACCACTGTACCCCGGCTGCAATTCCGTGCACACCCCCCCTCCGCCCGGTAGCTGCCGTTTCGCTCCTCGGCATCATCACACGATTCCAGTTACACACCCTCCGCTTTACAAAATCGTCGGCCCTGGCTCGGATTCAGGATACCCGCCGACATCATGAATGCTGGTACGGGTAGGGCAGGCGTCATAAGCGCCCAAGATGATGCTGCAAGTATGGATAAGCTGGTAAGTAACTCACTGCCTCGTTCTCATCAACCTCCCTGCGATGCTTCTCAGCCAAAGGCCGCTCGTGAGCGCCATCATGTCCTTTGCCGCGATGGCTCATCTCTGCGCCCCCTATCGCAACGGCTCTGCATTGGACTTGCCGCTCGCCGTTCATCAACAATGCCATATTTAATGGATCGCTGACACGGACGCTGTGTAGGCACATGCTGTGTTGGATGATGTGCTTTACAACATTCTTAGCGATCTATTGATGAAGACGCACCGTGAGGAGAAGACAGCAAGGGCCACTACCGCCGCCATCCGAGTCGAGAAGCTGGCATCCGACGCGTCCGACAGTTCAACCCCAGACTCAAAACCGGACGTACGAATCGAGACAGATGCCGCCATTTACGAGGATGGCAAAGTGTTGCTCAAGGGCAACCCCCTCAAGACCACCGCCGAGATCCTATGCCCCCGATGCCATTTACCTCGACTCCTTTACCCGACCGACGGCAAAGGCGCTCAAAAACCGGACCCCAGTATCATCTACTGTAAGAAGCATCCTTACATTGATAAGCCTGGATGCGACATCTACGGCCAGAGCTGGGTCGGTCCCGGTCCCGGTCGTGGCAAGAAGAAGAAAGACATGGAGAAGAACGTCGACTCTCCTACGCCCGAACAACGACCACCTAACGTGCTCTCCTTCCCATCCGCTACTTGCAGCAAGTGCAAGCGCTGCATTCTCGTCACTCGACTCAACAACCATATGGGTTCGTGCATCGGAAACAGTGGCCGTAACGCCAGCCGAGCTGCGGCGCAGAAGTTGAGCAATGGCGGATCTCAGAACGACCCTACGCCCCCCTCATCACAAAAAGCGACACCTGCGCCAGGCTCTCGCGCCGCCAGCCCAAAGAAGCGTGATGCCAGCGAGGACGAGGACGGTTCTGAGGACAGCCACAAGAAAAAGAAGCTCAAGCCTACCTCGTCGGTTACCAAGAAGGTAATTCTCAAGACGAAGCCGAGTCTCAAGAAGGATAAGCCCAAGGGACTGTCGTCTTTGAGCCAAGAGCAAAAGGCCGACTACACCAACGGTGATTCTGTGGAGGTGGCACCCAAGAAGGCCGTGTCTAAGGGCATTAGTCCTGTCAAAAAGCTCAAGATGAATAAACCTCATCTAGGCTCGCCCAAGCCCAAGTCTAATCTAATCCGGGAGGCTACCGGAGAGTCGGAGTCCTCAGATACCCTCTCATCCCCTCCCCGATAGATCTTCTTCGCCCATGAGATGAGACCGAACTCGCTCAGAGAACAGCATCTTGCATGATGCATTGGGGCTTCGACGCCGTGTCTTGGAAGCTGCACTTCCGGCGTCGGATTAGCATACCCCGACCAACACGACACGGTTGGATACGAATAGAAGCAGGCAGCACGTTACGCGACGAAAGAGACCATTTGCTTCTCGAGATTCTTTATTCTTCCTGTATTATTCTCACAAACACTGCATTGGAACGGCGGGCTGGTTGGCTAAGGTTACCGGTACCGGATATTCACAGCATCCACGGAAAAGGGACCGGGGCGTTTTTGGCGTAACAAGTATAACAATGGATATTTTCAAAATCTCTGTAATTTCGACATGATGCGTGATTGTGTATGACTTGGTAACATGTAATCTGCCTCTCTAGCTCCGCAACGCCAAGTACCTATGCAAAGAAATGTATTGCTCCCAGACTCCGCCCGTTTTAATGCGACTGCCGTCTAGATTTGCTCTTCCTCCTCTACGACGCGAGCCTTGACAATCTTGACATCCTCGACTGGCCTATCCTCAGGTCCAGTCTTGACCATACCCATTCTCTTGACAGTGCCCATGCCGGACTTGACCCTGCCAAAGATGGTATGCTTTCCATCGAGCCAAGGTGTAGGAGCGAGGGTGACGAAGAACTGCGAACCGTTTGTGTTTGGGCCTGCGTTGGCCATGCTAAGAATGCCGGCGCCTGTGTGCTTGAGGCCCGGATCGATCTCGTCCTCAAACTTTTCGCCATAAATAGAGCTGCCACCGCGACCGGTACCTGTGGGATCGCCGCCTTGGACCATGAAGTTGGGAATTATGCGGTGGAAGACGGTGTTGTCGTAGTAGCCGCGACCGACAAGAGTGGTGAAGTTGTTGCAGGTTTTGGGAGCGTGGGAGGTGTAGAGCTCGACAATGAGGGAGCCCTGCAATAGTCAGTATATGCGTAATGGAGCGTATTAGCAGAGTTCATACCATTGTGGTCTCAAGCACAATGTTTGTTGTCATGATTGCGCAGTTGTTTCACGAGGTATTCGGTGTAGATGGTTATGATGGAGGGGCATGAGGACAAGGCTGGCGCATTTTCTGACGCTGTTCCTGGCGGGTTTAGCTGCCCCAGCTGAGCGATTGGTCACTGCTGCAGGGGGGGTTAACTCTGTGAAGATCGCTAGGCGATAGCGCCTTCAGCCTCAGGCCTGTTCCGGGCTTTTTGAGACGTCATCAAAGAGAGAGGGCCTTTGACAATTATATTTTCTTTGTCTAGAACAAAACAACATCAGTGGTGGCTTATATCGCCGATAGAGCCGTTTGTCAGTGATGATAATTTTGACGAATACTGCAAACAGAATACGGCCAGAAAAAAAAAATTGAAATGGTAGTGCCCTCAACTACAACGTTTCTACACACAGCTTGGGCTTAGAACACGTTGCGCTCTCACAACACAACAGCCGCAACACTATCTACAAGCCATGGCGGAAAACGCTACAGACGCGGCCTCTTTCGAGGGCTCTCTCGATGCTCTGAATTCCACTATCGGCAGCGGGCGCGGTCTGCCTTCTCTCTACACGTTCCTCTCGGATCAAAACTATCTCACCCTCGAGCTCAGGCTTGTCTTCAGCGCAATCGCCATTATCTATGTCGGCGCTCACGCTGCTCTTCGACGACCTCCTTCTGCGGCGCCTGCTAAGAAGAAAAGGCCAGGTGACCAGGATCACGAGGAGGAACGCTACGCTCAGGGTCTGGAACCCTCTGATGCCATCATGTTCCCCCTCATGGCTGCTTTTGTCCTTGTTGGCCTGTACTACCTCATTCAGTGGCTTCAGGATCCCAACATCTTGAACAAGATTCTTCGATGGTACATGTCCACCATGTCGATTGCTAGCTTATTGTCTATTTTCTCTCACGGAATTGAAGTGGTTACAAGTCTAGTGTTTCCACGATACTGGCGAGGACGGGATGGTCGTCTGAGAACCGTCAACCAGAAGGCGAGATCGGTTCAAGTCTGCGATGATGCAGGTAACCCAACTACGGCGGTTTCAGAGACTGGCAACCCTTTCCCTGGACCTTTCGCCTGGCTGGCCTTTTCCGACAAGATTCGCAAGGCAGGGTGGGAGGTACGTGGCTTACTGACTCGACACTGGGCCATCAAGCTCTTCATTCATGGCATGGGCAAGGAGGAAGGCAGAATCAAGTTTGCCCACATGGTGTCTTTGCTCATGGCTATGGCCACGGCGCTCATATACACGTCTACTACGTCGCCTATGTTGGCTAACACGCTGGGCTACGCTATGTGCTACGGCTCGCTGCTCCTCATCTCTCCGACGGACTTTTTGACCAGCACGCTGATCCTTGTCGCCCTATTCTTCTACGATATCGTCATGGTGTTTTACACGTAAGTTTACACGCCTGGAGATACAACGGACCTTCGAACTAACAATACTAGCCCCTATATGATCACGGTCGCGACCAAGCTCGATGTACCTATTAAGCTCACCTTCGAGGCTGCAGAGCGCAAAAGTATCCTGGGTCTGGGTGATATCGTCATTCCAGGCATGGTCATGGGTCTGGCTCTTCGGTTTGATCTTTGGCTCCACTACGAGCGCAAGATCAAGTACGAGAGTACTGATCTGAAACTCATTGAGAAGGATCCGTCGTCTGGGGCTCTCGTCACAAGAAGCGAGACCAAGCACAAGGAGGTCAAGGCCAAGTACGTCAATGCCAAGGGTAACTGGGGAGACAACCTCTGGACTCGTGGTGCTTTGTTCCTCTCAGGATCTCAGCCGGTGCCGCCAGAGCTGGAAGCTACACGCTTCCAAAAGACGTACTTTTACGCCTCAGTGGTTGGATATCTCCTTGGCATGTGTGTCACCTTGGCTATGCTCTTGGTCTTCAAGCATGGCCAACCTGCACTGCTGTACCTTGTTCCCGGCGTTCTGGGCTCACTTTGGTTGACGGGACTGGTTCGCGGAGAGATCAAGCAGATGTGGAAGTACACCGAGGACGGCAGTCTTGACGTGATTGATGTTGTCGTGGACTTGGACGGTGAAGGCAACGCTGTCAAGACACTCGGCAAGCTCGAGAACGGCGTTGTCGATACGACCAAGAAGGATGAGAAAAAGGACGAGGACAAGGACAAGGACAAGGATAAGAAGGAGATCGACGACAAGAAGAGCAAAGGCAAGGAAGAACATAGAGTGTTTTTGCTTTCGATTGAGACTGAGCCGGAAACTGATTAGAGGCCATTCGGAGTAGCGATGGTTGCTAGAGGTATAACTACGAAGATACTATCAAGAAAGCATAGGCATTGTACTAGCTCTATACCAGCATTGTAGAAAAATAATTCTGAATAAGCATCGCAAAATGAGATGGCAATGATTGACTTGAGATTACATATCAAAGGTTCCTGTTATTCTGCATACCTAGGTAGTGGAACTGGTTCAAGGCTGGGTCTATCACAGGCTAGGAGGGGTCGTTTTCATTATCATTATCATTACTATTAACTGTGTCTCTGCAATAATTATGATTATCATATCAAACATCTTCATATCCCCATCTCTCTGCTTCCTCGTGTTTCATAACTCCTTCGAGTCTGTATTAGTAGACATCAGCCACCACTAACGTCCGTAATCCCCTGCACCGCGTAAAGGTTCAGACTCTTCGCAGGGGTCAGCCTCATCCGCCCAGTCCATAGCTCAAGAAAGAGAAAGGTAAGCTTTGAACTGGGTTTCCTCTGGTGCTGAAGTGCCCAACACTCGGCGTTAAGATGGGCGGGTGAATGGTAAAATTGAGTGTCGCGTATATAGGGTGCCTCAACGTCGATGTTAACTTGCTCTGGGTAGCAAAGAGCATTTGTGAATGATGCATTGTCGTTGAACCATAGGCGACCTCTGAATAAAAACACTCCTTGGACGGGCATGACATTCAGACTGACGCCTTGCCTTAGGAGTATGAAGACGTGAAAGAATTGATATTTCTATGCGCCTCAAGAGTCGAAAGATTCAACTCTTGAGTGAAATGAATATGAAAAAGAACAAACAAGATCCTCTCGGACATGGTGAGCCTAGGTAGTTTGAGGCTGACGATGTGGTTGCTTGTCGAGGAGAATGAAAAGAAGGAGCAGGAATCTGGTTCAAGATTCTACTGCAGAGTTGATTCTCAAATATTGAACAATGAGCGAGAACCTGATGATAGAATAGAATATGTTGAATGGTATCCGTAGTTAGCCATCTTTATACTTGATACAAGTCCCCGTCCCCTCCGGCCCGTGTTTCGGCCGGGCCGTCCAAGAGACCCCACCTCCGACATGCCGGGTTTCGTCTGTTCGGCTTCCGAGTCTCACTTGTCTCAACGTTACACTATCGCTTTACAAACCCTCTCTTCTCACACAAAACTTCAAACATTCGCTCTTTTCTTACAATACGAGACGAGTTACATATTCTCGAGCGGTATCTGTAACAACGATGAGCCAACCGACAGTCATCCAATGGGTTATCGACACCCGCCCTCTCTGGCCTTCTGCTCTCAAGACCAAGGACCTCACCTCCTGTGTAAGTCTCCTTATTAACATGCATGACATGTTCTGACACATCCCAGGCCTCACGCGCCCTATCCCTTCTCACAACCGAGGAACAATCCTCCGTCCTTAGATACTATCACGTTCGTGACGCCAAACTCGCCCTCGCTTCAGCCCTTCTCAAGCGCTACGCTATCTCGCGCTTCTGCCGCGTCCCCTGGTCCCAGGCCAAGACAACTCGCGACGCCCGCACCAAGCCTGTATTCCTCTTGCCCACCGGCGAAGAGCCCCTTCTCTTCAATGTCTCGCATCAGGCCGGTCTCGCCGTTCTCTTGGCTGTGCATGACCCGCCCAAGGGGCTCGCCGTGGGCGTGGATGTTGTGTGCCCATCGGAGAGGAGAGACCGTGATCTAAGGAGTCTGGGAGGTGAGGGATGGGGGAACTTCGTTGATATTCATGCCGATGTCTTTGGTGTAGGTGAAGTCACAGCACTCAACAATATGAGCCCTGGCGCTACCATCCCTGAGCGAGATCGTGCGCTGCGCTACTTTTATGCGCTCTGGTGTCTACGAGAAGCGTACGTCAAAATGACAGGTGATGCTCTTCTGGCAAGCTGGTTAAAAGATCTCGAGATGCGCGACTTCGCTCCCCCAGAAGATATGCAGAAATCTCAAGGGGTTTGGCTCAAGGGTAAACAGGTTGAGGGCGTGAATGTACAGTTGGTGCCATTTCTAGAACAGTACATGATCTCAACTGCAGTGAAAAGGGGAGATAACGGCGAGACTGTCGAGATCGGAGAGTTTCAGAATCTCGACGTAGAAGAGATCCTGACATTTGGAGAAAAGGCATCTGAATCATGACTTGAGAGGTCAGGCATATGAGCTACGAATAGCGATCATAAACTAGCGCAGTTATTTTTCATGGCATTTCTTATTTTCTTTGGTCATGTCTCATAGCGTAGATACATTGCGCCTATTGGCAGACAAGCATCATGAATTTGCCTTAAAAGTTCTTACCAAAGAACTCGACAACGGTCTTGTAGCCCCTCTCATACTCCTCCTTGACACGGCTGTTGTTGAGGTCGGCGCGAGCAGCCATCCAGCCATGGATCTGATCCTTGAAGGACTCGACGTGCTTGGGACCCTTGAGGTTGTTCTCAAACTTCTTGACCTCCTCGTCGGGCTCCTCCTCGGATGCTAGAAGAATGGTAGGGATTGAGATACCCTCAGCGTCAGAGGCGTCGACCATGGCAGGGTGAATCTGGGCGGCGATTGAGAAGGGGTTGGTGTCGGCCTTGACGCTGAGAGCGACGACCTTACCGCCCCAGCAGTACTATTCAAGCTATGTCAGCAAAAGTCTCTCGGGATCACTGGAGAAACTTACACCGAGGATGCCAAATTTTTCGATAGAAGAATCCTGCTCCTTGATGGCCTTGACGTAGTCGGGAACTTGTCCAGCAATCTTGGGAGGAGGGTAGGTGCCGAAGAAATCGCCAAGTTGCTTCTTCTTATCGTCGTTGTCCGGAGGGTAACTAATGGTGAGTACGTAGGTGATTAGCATGGTTTTCATGTTTTGATAGAGTATTGAAGTGCGTGCACTTACATCTCAATGGGGCAGGGGTTGCCCTTGAACCAATCGGGGATGAAGACCTTGTACTTGTTGTGAGCGTCGCTGAAAGCGAGGATATCAGCACCCTGAAGGGTCTGCTCGAAGTAGCCAAAGATATCATAGATCACGACAATGGCCTTCTTAGCGTCAACAGGGCCAGTGACGTCTGTTTAAGTTAGTCATTGCTTTGCGTAGTGCTTATAGGTATTCGTACAGGTCTTATAGCCTCCAATATCTTTGTAAGTTCCCTTGGCCTCATATCCCTTGGTAACGACAGGCGGGATGTTGCAGCAGGCCTCATTGTGGCCGTGGGACGCGGGCATAGTCGACATGATGGGCGGTTGTGGCGGGGTAGCTGTGTAGCTGGATGTTAGCTTTGGGTAGCTCGACTTAGTAGTATAGCGAAAATGAGAGGTTGAGATCTGGCATTGGTACATTGGGACGAAGGATAGCGACTTACGAGAGTAGTTGGTAGATGAAAGGATGAAAAAGATAAGGAAAGGAAAACGTCGATCGCGTTATCGCAGAAGGTGACGCATTAAAAAAGGGCGAGAGCTCTCCCGAGACTGCGGGGGAGGAGGGGCAGGAGCTCGAATGGGGAAGTAGCCAATGATGTCACGATTCAGTCAGGAAAGTCCCAGGCTTTTACCATAGTAATGAGAGCATCCTGACATGATAGACTATCAGTGAGTCTGCTAAGGGCTATGAATTTACCGATCTCACATTCCTGCTCTTTCCAATCCCAATGTAACTTCTTAATCACGTACCTGTCGTTCATCTATAGCTACTGAGCTATAGCAAGTTCCACCTCGTTAACGGTTTGCGACCCCGGCCGAGCCGGTGGGGGAGGCCAACACACTCAGCCTAGACAAATTCTACTCTTATTAGGTTATTTCGATAGTAAAGCAGTGCTATTATTCTATCTCAAGGCCTCATTGACAACGTACTCATTCCCTAAAGGCTGAACGTTACCAGTCCAACGCTATCCCAATGTTGTCCTAAATGTCAAAAGGCCAAAACTCCACTGTGCCAAGTTATGCAATTAAGTGCCAAAACTCCTTCTCATGCCACCCTTTTAAAAACCCCCATGCTTTGGTCAATGTTTTTGTCAGTTTCTCCCCGTTCCAGACAAGTCGACACTGACTGTATCATGCCCACGCTATCTACCTCCCATATATTGCCCTTGACCGCTGCCAATGGCAGTCTACCAACTCCTAACTCCTACTTCGCCTTTGCTAGGGCTGTCGCTGTTTTCCAGCCCCGCTATATCATATTAATCACCTTACCGGGGAGTTCGGGCTAAGTCCTCCCATCCGGCGTACCACCACCTGCATCTTCTCGATGAGCTCTGGGATCCTATAAGGCTTCACCAGTACATCATCGCATCCAGCCTGCTTGGCCTCCATTACCTGCTCAGGCCGGGCGTTGGCCGTCACCGCAATAATAGGAATGCGACCTCCCGAGGCACAAAACAATTCTCCCTCAGCCTCTAACTCGCGAATGATTCGCGTGCATGTCAGTCCATCCTGAATCGGCATCTCTATGTCCATCAAAACCAGGTTGATGGCAACCGGTATTGGATTCATATTACTCCTTCCTGGGTGGCTATTGCCAACCTTGACGTCAGGTCCTGGGGCGACACCCTGGTGCCGTCTCAACTTCTCGAGGGCCTCGATTCCATGATTCGCCACGTCAACCATGTATCCCCGGTCCGTCAAGCCGCGCCTTGTGATTTGTTGATTGATAAGGTTGTCTTCAACCACAAGAATGCCATCCAGTCGAACGTTCCCTCCTGGATTCTGATGTTTTTGTAGGCGAACGTCGCGGCAAGGTCGCTTGCCATCGGAAGAGTCTGCGCTATCAGTCCCGGCTATCAGCCTGGCTGCCGCAGCGGCGGCTAGAGCTTCATTCCTTGACGATTCACTGGGAACGTATGCCTCAATATAGAACGCAAATGTCGATCCTACGCCAGGCTGACTCGAGACACCAATGGCTCCATTCTGCAATTCCGTCAAACGCCGAGAAATGAACAAACCAAGACCAGAGCCTCCGTACTTGGTGTGCGTTTTGGCGCTCGCTTGAACGAACTTGTTGAAAAGGTTGCCCATCTCCTCTACCGTCAGCCCCTGGCCCGTATCCTTGACCTCGAATAACAGATACACGGGACGGGTCCGTCCCTTCAGTGCGGGCTGATCATATTCCTCTGACACGTCGCAGAAACGCGGAATGAATTGAACCACTGTCATGTCTTTCCCTGGTGGTGTCAACGATCCTTTTACCCCGACAGTGACGTTCCGAGTTGTGCCAGACTTGGTAAACTTCAAAGCATTCGTGAGAAGATTGATCAAAACTTGCTGGACTCTGCTTGGGTCAAGGTCAAGGTAGTCATATGCGAGGTCTCTGTACGATTTGTCGACGTATGATGTTAGCTCGATATCTACACGGCGAGCCTCCACCTCAAACATCTTCAGCGCGCTGTTGACAATCTGGATTGGATCTACCGTGCAAGGGGTTACAGCCAAGAGCTTGGAATCGAGTTTGGACATTGTAAGAATATCGTCGACAATGCGCTTCTGGTGTTGGGCGCACGTCACAATGGTCTCGGCATTCTCGATGCTGTCTTCCAATAGCTTTCGTTCTTCGACTGATCTCTCGCCACTAGAGCTTCTCCCCTCGCCATTAGAGCCGGTTCGTGTTGGTGTCAGAGGGACAGGATTTTCGCTGATATCTTGCACTCTCGCGAGAGAAGCAATGATGGCGTCCGTGCAGTGAAGAATGGCACTCAACGGGTTCCGCATCTCGTGTGAGGTCATGTCGATGAAGTTTTCTTGCTGTCGCTTTGACTCTATCGCCTCCTCTTTGCGCAATTTTTCCTGGTCCAGTTGCCATTTTTGTATCGAGACATCGCTCAAACAACCAGTGAACGACTGTATCACACCATCGGAGCTCTTGACTGGCATGAACGTAGCAAGAACCCATCGAGGGGCCACGGACTTATTGCCACTACTATCTTCAGTCACCCAGCCGTTGCGGAGGCGAAACTCGGCCGTTTCTGTACGCCCGGATTCCACCAACTTGTCGAGACTTTCTTCAAGAATGTGTAGATCCTCCTCCACAACACATTTTGGCCAAGGTCGCACGTCAACCTTAGTGAGGTCGACTTTCTCCAAGTCGGTCAACTCCCAAAAGAGATTGTTGGCGCTGAGGAGCCTTCCATCCATGCTGACATCATACATTCCGACCGTCGCAAACTCGGCAAGGCGTTTCAAATTCTCTGCTTCTTGTGCTCGGCGCACAGCCTCTTCAGCCGTGTCTTTTTGCACTGTCACATCAGTCAGACAAGTAAGAATTCGAATGACACTGCCATCCGGGGCCCTCTCTGCTTTCGTGGAAGCTAGAATATGGCGTGAGACTCGTTCATCGTTTGTAGATCGAGGGCCCGTGGAGGACTTGAAGCTCTGTGGCCCCGTTGCGCTCTCGCCTCGTGCGATACGGTATTCGAAGGTAACTGTATCGAGCTTTTGGACATCTTTGTATGCCTTTACGACCTTTTGCTTGTCTTCTTCAAGGACAGACTCGAGCAGTGCGCCCTGCGCGATTGGGCCCCTAGGATATCCAGTGATACGGTGCCAAGCGTCGTTGGCAAAGGTGATGTTACCCTCAACATCAACAAAACACATTCCGACAGGGATGAAGTCTGCCACGGCCGTGAATGTCTGGATGGACCGTTCTGCCTGTTCAGTCTGATATTCTAACCGTTGCTTGAGCATAGCATTGTCATAGGCGGCCTGCTCAGTAATATTGCGCCGTCGACGTGCCTCCTCTTCCAACAGAACTGTGGAAGCGAGCGAACTCGTCAGTTTCTGGCTCAACAAAGATATAAACTGGCGATAGTCGTTATCATAGGGGCGTCGGGGATTCAGGCCCAAGAATAGAATGCCCATTGCATTCTCCTCTTTAGTCGGGCGAATGGGTAAGATAACGGCAGTTTGACAAGGGTCGCCAAAGCCACGCCAAGCCAGTCCGTGAAGTAGCTCTTTTGGCAACGTGCCGTTCTTGGTCTGTAGAAGCATGGGCTGGCGCTCATCTAGAGATTTCCGCAAGATAGATGCCACGCCTTCGTCCGTATCTTTTAGATTTAAAATAGGGGGCGCAATGGCATGACCTTCCGGTACGCCAAGCGAGCCCTCAAGACGGCAGGTCTTGGAACAATCGTACTTTGATGATGCGGAATCGGTTTCGTCGTCTTCTACTGAGTATAGGAAGGCCAGCGGGACGTCGTAGGTCGGACTCCAGCGTTCCAGTTCTTCTATTGTCCTAGACCAGTATGACTTGGCATCTTTTGTAGAAACAAGAGCCTCGCCGAGATCGATGAGCATCTTCATTCTTCGCTCCCAAAGGCGCCGTGAAGTCATTTCGAGCAAGGAGTGTTGAATGCCGAGGCATTTTTTATCGTATACTATAGGAACCATAGAAGATTTGACATAAGTCTCTTCAAAAGAACCGTCTGCTAGAGGGATGAAAAATTTGGATTCATCTTCGACATTTGAATAATTCTTCAGGGGTGACGCCATCATATCGTCGAGGCGAGTCTGCAAGTGAGCCCAGGCTTCGGTTGCAGGCCGACCCAGGCGTCCAGGATGCCGGGCACCGCAGTATTTGGAAAAGGCTTCGTTGTAAATGGTGGTGTATTCGGGACCCCAATAAAGTGCAACTGGTCGCGAATCTGAAACAAGCTGATTGAATGTATGCTGTAACTGAGCTGGCCAATCTGTCATAGGGCCTAAGGGTGTCGATTCCCAATCCACATTTTGAATCACATCGAGGAATGGCTCTGCCTCGGAATCGGAGACGGGAACCATGAGCCCAGGATTTAATTCGTCACGATAGAGCATAGGGGTTTTGCTCTCCGATTTTTTTCGGGATGGCAAACGGGCGTTGTCCAGCGGAGATTTTTGAGGGTATTTTCTTGTCGTCTCACCTTCCTTTCCTTCTATTCGAACTTTGCGTGGGGGCTCTGACGAGGGAGGCGTTTCGTTACCACTCATCACCACCCATTGGCCTAGAACGATGCTGCGTGTCCAGTATACGCCGAGGTACGGGAGAGAGTGTTGCGTATTTGTTGGTGCAGGACCTCCGGTGGCATGAGTTTGAGATGTCGGCGCGGACGGAGGGCTGGTGACCCAGTTCCAGAAGGGCGAGTGAGCAACATCTTGAGGGATGGAGGCAATGGACTGGTCGAGAGTATGCGAATTTTGCAATGCAGGGTTTCGGTAAAGAATATCGGCGGGGGAAGCGCCGGTAGATGGCGCATTAGAAGACCTTTGCTCGGGCAAGGCAACGACAAACGTTGGTCGAGGGTCGGAAGCGACGAGGTCGATAAGACCGAGGCATTGAAGAGCTGGAGGCGGCATTGGGTAGGTTGATTATGCCGGTGCCCAGTTGATGAGAAGTGAATGGGCTAGCAAGGTCGAAAAGAACCCGGCGGTAGTTAAAAAACGGACGACAGGCGTCCTAAGATCGAAGGAGACGCGAGATATTAATCGTGGTTTGTGTCGTCATTGCCGTCGCAAACTGGAGGGGCCTCAGGGTCAAGGTCTCGAATCGAGGTATGATGATCGGAGTCGTCGAAGTCGCACGCGATCGGTGACGTTGTGATAGGAATAAGAAAAATCCCCAGTTCAGCCCAGGGAAGCAGGTGAGTTCATCGTTTTGTCTTGGTCGGAAGGTTTTTCTGGAAGGATATGTGTGGTGTTTTGTTAAAGATGTAATCAGGTGGGTTGGAGTTGTTTTACTTGTTTGTTGGTCCTGCCTGTATCCTGTATCTTGCAAGCCGCCAGTAGGAGCTGGGATCGGGGGAATCTGGTAAATGGCAGGCACGTAATGTGCGTAAGTGGAGCGCCTTGTGCCTTGCTCCCTGTTCAGTTATGAGGGAAGCACAGCCTGAGTGGTGGAGGTCTAAGTTGCCAGTGGGCATTGCCATTGAATGGCAAAATTTAGTGGCTTTTTGGCCTAAAAAGGAACGGTCGTTCTAGCGGTGGGTTCCACTGTAGAACCTACCTACCTCACCCCTTGGCTGGGCTGGCGGTGAATTTGCATTGCTTCCAAGCTTCTATTGCTTCTACCCACAGGACACCTCATGCGCGATGGTTGATCCAATGGTGAAACTCTTGGGTACTTCAACTACACATCTCACTGGGATTTGCAAACAGACTACAGACACTTCACCAACCGGATAATCGGGCTCACCTGAAATCAACCCCTACAGGCTACTCGCGCTAGGATACGCTACGGCACTCTACTAGAGATCCAATGGAGACGGGGGCTGGGGGAGAAGGAGACTAGCAAAGACTTGCTCCGGCCACTAGGTACCTGGGGTTTATTGTTGAAAGAGGCGCTTCGGTCAAAAAGAGAAGGAAAAGGAGAATCCATCCTCTAAGTGGAATCCATTTCGCTGCACCGTTGTTGCAACGTGCTCTATCTCCATGGTGCAGAAGAGGGTGGCGACGCAAAAAGTCAAAGCCAACAGAGCCATGACTCGAGAATCTCAACTGAGCGAATTCTTCAAACAACTTGATAAGACAAGGTCCTCTGAAGTTTGGTAAGGTTGTGGCCACCTGTGCCGCCCTGGTGGTAGTCCAGTCTAATTTTTTTGAGTTTCAAGTCAGGAACAAGATCATCTGGCACGTCAGGCCCATTTCCAAAAGCCATCTGCTATGACAAAGCTGGCGTTATCTCAAATAGGTACGGCAACTCTAAGCCAGACAAGCTCCGTCTTGTCCAAGCCAAGGCTGTAGCATGACGGCAATGAAAAACAATTTCTGTTCCGCTTCGCTAACTTTGAGGTTTGATTCGTTGCAATAAGAGGGAGAAGCACTAGGCATTTACTGTCTTTACGAGACAGACTATGGGTTCATAGCGCAACACCACGGCATGCAGCTTATGCAGACCAAACCAGCGCCTGTCTGTTCATGGGAGCGCTAAAATTGTTACTCCCAACCATGTGCAGGTCATGCTACTGGACATCATCTTCTTGAAGATTACATGTTCGGGCTGGCCGTCGAGACTGAAAGCCGTGTTATTCAGTCGCACGCCTCTACATACCTTGGCTCGCAGGTGTTGGAATTTGGTAACTAAGCACTAATCTATGATAGTTCACAACTAATGATGGGATGCCAACTGTCATGCTCGTGCTCATTGCTTGGCCTGCCCCTTTGAGTTTGGTTTCCACTCGGGGGGCTTGCGCATCTCCCGAACTCTCGGTACTAACTAGCTTTGACCCCAGTTCCTAGTTCGCCGCTGGTAAAAGGTGCTAACATATCAGCTAAGAAGAAGCCAGCCGACAATAGGTAGACTACGATCCCCTACAGCGGCAAAGATGTTTCGTATCGGCGCTTCGTTCCTGGAGAACAGTTCCTGGTGTCATCAAGTCTCCCTTGATAACTACGGCATCTGACAACGTAGGTATCAGTATCAGGCCAAAGATGTCGGACGCTTGCTCCGGGAGTTGTTATTGGTAAAGAACGCCACTCCAATGTAAGAATGCCAAGATGTTCTATATTCAAATTCCTTAGACAGAATCTTGTCCTGGTGTCCAAGTAAGTCAAGCCATAGTTATGGCATAGTGGACATAACATGGATGTATAATGAGTTTGAACAGCAGGTAAGAATACTCCACGATGGCTTCTGCGTGGCGCCTGTAAGGTATCAAGCAAGAAGCAAGTGCCTGTCCCGACAACCTGGCTCCTGGATCGTGCCTTCTTCTCATTCTTGAGTGTGTAAACTCTTTTCTCTCTTTCTCTCTGCCTCTTCTGCTATGTTCATACACAAAACTTCTCATGACGACGTCTTTCGTTGGCCATCTTTAACTGGATGCTTGCAATCGTTATTCTCGTTCAACACCAAACATTACTTTTCAGGAAGCTCGTACAGTCCCTTCTTTCGATCATCATCTTCTTTCACTCACATCTTGTCAAGATGTGTAACTGCTTCGCGGTTTACCCTTTCGGTGACCGTGGCCACTATCTCAAATCTCATGAAGGTAACTCGATCCCCGGACAGACATAGTACTTTTGTCCCGTTCACAGGCGATACCATGCAATTCTCATGTTTAAACCCACTGCCCAACCATTCTGTGGAGAATGCGCAGTTGTTTTCTTTCACAAGGAGCCTTCTGCGCTATGGAACCCTTTGCTCGACTGCCAAGCTAGCATAAAAGAGTCGGCTTCAATTGCCCGTGACGCAGAAATCGATATGGGACAACTTCTCACAGAGATTCAAACAGTTGTGTATCAAGATGTCGAGAATCTGGACCTGCGGAACCCTCAAACATTTCTGGACATGCCCGCACACGATGCAATCCCTATCGAGGATATTACATATCGCAAGCTGTCGAGCACCCTTATTCCTCACCCTCGCATACCAGATATGTTTCTTCTGCGATTCTTGACATTTGATTGTTGCGTGGCTTATCAATCATGCTCCAAGGATATCGATCTCCTTGGCGTCTTCAACCCGTTACACATTATTGAGGGCTATGTTGATCCCATATTCAGAGCAGCCCGTGACTGGTCCTGCATTATACAAGCCAGTCCAGACCTACCGAAGGATGTCAGATAGGTTCTTGCCACCGTTTACAACTTTGCTTGCCATATGTTACGACCCGACCAGGAAGAGGATAAGCTCTGGGAAATGAGGCCATGGCTGATGCATTGGTACGAAGTTGCCGACAACCTTTTCAGCAAATACGGCATCTCTGCCACGGCACCCGATCCAGATTGGTTCATGCGGCCTTTACCTGGATTAGAGCAACCTTCAGGGTCGACTGACCATGTTACTGAAGTCAACAGCGATACACGAGATAATTGGGGCCGCAGGAACGCTGGGGAGGACGTCAGTCAAGGTTCTCCTATCTCCAGTCTCGTGCTGGATTCCGAAGAAGACACAGAACCAAGAGGCGTAGTCGCATCACGAAGCATGACTGACTAGTTTTTCAGCCAGCCCGGAATGATCGAAACTAACAATGAAGGGCAGCTAATCCTGTACGACCCTGCCCCGGGAGGTCGGGTGTCCAGTCAATGGCAACCGCACAGTTCAACAAGTAACACGACTACTTCAAGCCAATTCAATCCTCTGGCTGACGAATTTGTGCCTTCGGCATGTACAGGATTACAGGATGACGATAAAGACACGGAAGATTTGTTTGAGTGCATCAGCGACTCTTGTTTAACGTGCATTTCATCTTATGATGATGAGAGTCTATTTGACCAGTAAGACGGTCGCTTTGACTTGAAAGGGGCACTTCTGGCGATTTATTCGGGGGGGTTTTGAATAGCAGAACTGTTCTTTATTAACCCGCAAGCGTTATGAACAGCGACCAGATAGTAGTTACAATATTTGTTACAGCTTTCATATGGTCTACGTGATGCTTCCCTCCTTGTCGCAACACTCCATTGCACGTCTATATGTTTAATGCGAATATGCCACGGTGCCTAATGTCTGAATAAGTTGCCGCTTGGGCTATCGTTTAAGTATGAGCCTCTTAATTTGCCTTTGGGGAAGTCGGAAGAAAGATAGCGACATAAATTCACTGAGCAGCGACAAGGCTCATGTAGATTCCCCAGACAACGCCAGCCAATGCGCCCACGAGGTTCCGTCCCTCGACCGTCTTGATGGCCGCAAAGTTTACAATGCTCACAGCAGGCCAAAGTTTCCATCCAGCAAAGACAAGAGGAGCAAAGTCGGCCTTGGCAGCCTCCCAAACAGCAGCCCAGTTGACGCGATCAAAGTCCAGAGTCCCAGGCGAAGTCCAAAATTTGATGGCCTTGGTGAGACTGGTAATCACTGGCGTAGGTTGAATCGCCGAGCGGAGAGCGTGGACATAGGTACTGAAGAGAAGAGTGTTGACAGCAGCGCCGACGGTCTGGTCAAGGATGAATTTGATGACTGTGTTGCGGACTGAGAGTTTGGGTTGAGTCTTTGTAGAACCCTTAGGACCTTTGGGGTTAGACGGTTCAGAAGGATGAGCGGGAAATGAAGACTCGAGAAAGTCTTGCCTGTTGAGGTGTGAGGTGTGAGCTTTGAGATCAGCGAGGAGAGATAAGAGTAAGGCTCACCATAGAAAGTTGGGCGGTGTGGCTATGACGTTGAAGAGTAGGAACTGGAAGACGGGAACCCAGTCTATCGTGATAGCAGTCTACGAGCAAGATTAGTTAGTAACGATAGCCATGGTGTAGCAGAAAAGTATCCATCTCTTCACTTACTCCAGCTCTATAGGCAGTAATGACTTGGGCCAAGATGTTGGCAATGCCACCTAGTGCGGCACTCTGGATTGTGGCCATGACCACAGGTGGGTATTGGAGTGACATGGCTGCTGTGTATATGGCTTGGGTTGCTAAATGAGAGGTTGTGAAAGTAGTGGAAGGAGATGAGAAGAGGACAAATATAGGTGTCAAGCTGAGTTGAGTTGACGTCTTCTCCAAGATCGGCGCTAAGATAGACGTGACAGGGTTTTGGATGACACTCTAGTGCTGAAAGCGTTGAGTTACGTTTTCAAGCGCCAACTGTCAACCTAATAAGAAATCAAATAAGTTCACTGAAAGCGACGTGACTAATGTGAAGTGAAACAAAGACAATTAATGAATCATGCAAAGAAACGGGTTATTGACGTTGTGTGACAAAGCCTGGGATGGGTCTACTAGGTAGGAGCAGAGATATGGTCGGCGTGTCCTGTTTGATCGGCCAACATCAACTGCCTACCTACACTCCCTATTCACTCGTGTACATTGCTGCTCGCGAAATTTAGGCAGAATAATTCTATAATAACCAGATACCTAAATCATTGGCGTTTCTTGATGCTTCGTCATTCAGATCGAGTTTCTTATCGTACATCCCCCAGTCGTCCCTCATTCATTACCCATCTCCAGCCCGTCGTTCACCAACTTTTGAATGCTCCCATTCTAAACCCCTTCAAATGCCTTTAATGAAACCCTTATCACAGCAACTTATTCACCCAAGCCGTTATTGCTACTAAAAAAATTTGCCCTTATGCCCTGGTCAGAAGCCACATAAAGAAGAGCTGCACAAAGTAAGAGTAGATGAAGAGAAACTTTGTGCGCTGGCTGCGTTTCGCCCGTGAATCCGTCTGCATCGGTCCGGTGTTGCCTCCTGAAGTCTCAGGAAGGAGGACATACTTGAGCGATCGCATCTGAACAAAAAGAGTTAAAACATGTAGATCGCAACGGGAGCATGGTGTGACTTACCAGGAAGAGCGAGTTGGCAAGGTATGTGTAGAGGAAGATCAACCAGCCCATCCAGCCGCCAGTGCCCTTGCCACCGTTGAGAATCTCAGCGACGACAATAGTGACGATAATCCCGACAAACTTGTAGCCTGAGTAGGCGATCAGATCGAGGAGTTGCGACTGGCTAGAGATGCTAAGAAGATAACATCCCAACTTAAGGAAGAAGATCTCGACGATGACGACGACGAGACTGATCGTGGCTGTCTTTCCGAGAAGTTCTGGTTGGAACTGGCCGCCTAGACCGGCGATCAAAGTCGAGAGAAGGATATATGTTACTAGTGCCATGACTGCATCCTGATTAGCCATCCTGCCTAATGTTTAGAGCATCGCGATCTTGCGTTACACACCTGGGATGTACATGTCGGGACTGTTGATGTCTTCGCTCGGGGGCAGGTACCATCCCTCCTGTCCATTCTGCCCGGCAGCTTGCTTGCGCGACCAAGGCCTGTGCCTCCAGGGGAAGAGGACGAGGAAGAGCTTATTGACGACGTACGAGTTGGAGACATTGAAGTAGTGTTTGAGGGCAGAAACGTTGACGTATCGACCAAACTATTGCAGCAGTTAGCATCTAAGCACCGGCATCACAATCTCCCTTCAAGAGACTCACGTTCTGCTCCACGTATTCTTGTCCATGCCTAAAAGCCGTCTGGCCAAATTGCGCCGCGACTTGCGCTGTCGGATCGTTCATGAAGTTTCCATATGCGCCAAAGACATTGCCACTATTTCCTCCTTGCTGCTGGTATGGGTTTCCTCCCGCATTGGCGGCGTAACCCTGCTGCGATTGCGCAGAGCCTGGGGGAGGAGGCGGCGATCTTAGTTGAGGGACGGTCGAGACATGCTGAGGAACTGGATGGTGAAGGGGGGGCGACTGCGCGTACGTCGCTCGCTGCATGGCGGGTGAAGAGAGAGAGTTCGTTTGGGGTTGGGTGTTGGGTAGCGTTCTGCGTAGGTAGTTATAGAGTCGTCGGGTTGAGTTGAGTTGAAATAAGTTAGTGATGACGAGATAAAGCTGGTGTTTGTTCAGTTCAGTTCAGGAAATGTGGTCGATTCCCTCTGATTGGGCGCTAGCATCATGGAGAGCTCCAGCCTAGGTGCCGAGCTTTGGTTGAAGGGTGACAAAAAGAAGTATGATGACAGGTAGCTTGTGTTTATGTTGCCTTGATTCTTTTGAAATCTGGCTATTCACCCATTAAGAAAGCCACGTAATGTTACTACGCCTTAAGACTTGTATTGAGTCACTTTCGATAATCAAGAGAATTAAACAAAAGCAGAAAGTCTCTGAAGTAAGGTCTTAACGAACGATGTAGTTTGACCGTTGTCATATTTCTGTCACCTCAGCCCCTGTCCGTTTCTATAGGTGACACGTGATTGTTTCTTCCAATTGGTCTGATCGAAGACCTTAGGGTTGGGATCTTGGGGAACAAGCCCAGGCCCAAGCGCAATGCGGCGTGTCCGGGTCAAGGTCTTGGGTCCTGGGTCTAAGGTTGGGTCCCTCATTTTGATGTGCATCCTTTTTATCTTATCTTGGTTATTACACTCTACCGTAGCCACATCTACTTTCGCCTCCCCGTTGGGCTTTCACTTTATTCCTTCCACCAACATCCTCTTCTTTACTTTAACGCCTACTAAAGAGAACAGGAGACTCACAAAATGTTGGATTCTTTCGAAATATTAACCACCTCGGGCGTGGTCGTCTGGTCGCGCACATATACCCCCATCAACCCGTCCATTATCAACAACTTCATCGCCGATACTTTCATCGAGGAGAAGAGTGGCGCCATTGCCCTCAGCGATTCCAAATCCGCCGCCAGTAACCCTCCCTACAAGAGCGATCAGCACACTCTCAAATGGACTCTGGTCAAGGAATTGGGCGTTATTTTCGTCGTGAGTACACCCTTACTTGTCATGATGGCTTCCCCCCGATCCTCGGCGCTGACGTATCCACTCCCCTCCTTAGGCCGTCTACCGATCCCTCCTCCACCTCTCATGGGTTGACAAGCTCGTCGATAACATCAAGACCATCTTTATCAAGCTCTACGGTGAACAGTTAACGAAGCCTCACACTACCCTCATCGAGTGCCACGCTTTCGATGAATATTTCGATCAACAAATCGACGAGCTCGACAAGACCAGTACCAAGGGACAGGGCCCCTCCACCACCATCACGGCCGGCGCAATCCCATTAGAGGAAGAAATCATCTCAGAGAACCGCGGCGACGAACCTCCTGTTGCGCCAGGGCTAACATACCGAGGGCGCCATCTCAATGGACCTCAGGAAGCCCTGTCGGCCGACGAGTCGACCCCCGCCTTAACGCCGAACGGCTCACGACCTGGCACACCAAGCAACCATCTCCTTGTCGCAAAGGGTGGCCCTATCGCAAAGATATCGCGACGTGCGCGCAAAGCCAAGAACCAATCATCAGCTCCCGCCTCTTCCGGCGACGAAGCTCCCCGAAAGAAGAAGACGGCCACCAAGAAGGGGCGCAAGTGGGATGCCGACGGCTTCGCGGACGAGGACGACGATGTGCAGCTTGACTACTCCGCAAAGGCGCACGCCACCAGCGACTCAGAAGTTGAGGCGACAGGGCGATCAACAGCTGTGGATGAGATCGATTCCAGCACATGGGGCTCAACATCAAAGGGCAAATTCGTACTCAAGGACTTGGGCGATGAGGTACACGAGATCCTAGCCTCTGAGGCAGAGAAGGCGGCCGAGTCAAAGACACAATCCAAGTCTGGTTTCTTGGGATCTGGTGTCAACGCCATCAGCGGTCTGTTCCGCAACGTTGTCGGAGGCAAGACCTTGACTAAGGAGGATCTTGACAAGGCCATGAAGGGCATGGAGGAGCATCTTCTCCAGAAGAACGTGGCCCGAGAAGCTGCCGTTCGACTATGCGAAGGTGTTGAGAAGGAATTGCTCGGTGTAAAGACTGGCAGTTTCGAGAGTGCGTCGCCAATCCAACTATCTATCCCGATATCCTCATACTAACAAGTTTCACAGGCATCAACACCAGAATCCAAGCCGCCATGGAGGCCTCGCTAACAAAGATGCTTACACCTACATCCTCCCTCGACCTCCTCCGCGACATCGACGCCATCACCGCACCCCCGATGACCTCTCTCCGCAAGCCCCGCCCCTACGTCATGTCCATCGTCGGTGTCAACGGTGTTGGCAAGTCCACCAACCTTTCCAAGATCTGCTTCTTCCTCCTTCAGAACAAGTACAAGGTTCTCATTGCCGCCGGTGACACATTCCGATCCGGTGCCGTTGAGCAACTTGCTGTGCACGTCCGTAACCTCAAGGAGCTGACGGCCCGTGAAGGTGGTCGTGTCGAGCTCTACCAGAAAGGTTACGGCAAGGATGCTGCTACCGTTGCAAAGGATGCCGTAAGCCATGCTGCTCAGGAGGGCTATGATGTCGTCCTCATCGACACAGCTGGTCGACGACACAACGACCAGCGTCTCATGTCATCTCTCGAGAAGTTTGCCAAGTTTGCTCAACCTGACAAGATTCTCATGGTTGGCGAGGTACGTCTCCCTTTCTCATACTACTTGTCATCACTTTCACTTACTAATAAATCCTTCCTCGATAGGCTCTTGTCGGCACTGACTCAGTCGCCCAAGCTCGCAACTTCAACGCCGCTTTTGGCGCTGTCCGTACACTCGATGGCTTCATCATCTCCAAGTGTGACACTGTCGGTGACATGGTCGGCACACTCGTCAGTCTGGTCCATGCGACAAACGTACCTGTACTATTTGTCGGTGTCGGTCAACACTACTCGGATCTGCGCAACTTTTCTGTGAAGTGGGCGGTAGAGAAGCTCCTAAGCAATCATTAATATAACTTGGACGGCGCGGGGGTCATGAATGGGTTTCATTAGCTATAGATATCAACAATGAAGCAAGAGATGGGATTCCACCTCGACATTGATCTCATCATGACTTGGTTACCACTTTTTAAGTAGTTACGAGCTATACGTGTCTCATTATATCACGGGCATCGCCTTGAAATTGGTCATTGTCTCACTTCAATATTTCTTTGAGTAAATTATGATTATGTACAACAAGCAATCATCTTGGATGCCTTGTCACGTCTAATTGACGTCTACCACACCGCTATGCAAACGACAGTGAGGGGAGTAACTGAAATATCAAAACTTGTTGGTTCGCAATCATCTTTTCTATGATTCTCTTTTTTTTTTGTCCTTTTTCTTGTTGTATGGCTTCGAGACCTTTCCTCATCACCCAGTACTTCCCCCGAAACGCAAGCTTCATCATAAAGTGGAACAATGAGGGACAAAGAAAAGATTTGAGAAATAAAAGACAAACAAATCCCAATCTGTGTGGCATAAACATCAATCCAAAAGGGGGTATCTTTCTAGGTTCGCAGTCTTGGTGAAACTAGTGTAATAATGTGCAGCGCATATATGCATGCATCGGCCGTTTTTCGATGATTTTGACAAAGGAAATAATAAAATATTAATAGTCATGACAATGCGTTCCTCTGCTTGTAGCCTTAGGTCTACCTAGTCCTCAAAGAAATCGTTATCATCGAAGTCTCCAGGCTGGGCGTCCGAGTCGTAACCGCTCGTTCGCATCATTGGGGGAGTCATAGGCTCGTCCTCTGTTTCCCTAGGCGGCGGGGTGCTAATAGCTTGCTCCCCTCGATGCGAGGTATTGGAGGTTCCTCGCGCTCGTCCGGAGGCGTAGCTTTGTGATGGGAAGCGACGTCCCGTGCTAGCGAAAGCGGTGGGCTGAGGTTTGTTGTCAACGGGGGGTGTTTGACGTAGGCTGGAAGCTGGAGGTGTCATGAGACCACCCAGAGGGTTGTTCTGGGAAGTCGAGTTGCTACGCGAAGGAGTAGCGTTGCGTCGAGGGGCTGGAGAGCTGAGGACCCCAGAGAAGCTGCTTAGTGAGGGCTGGCTGCGGTTACCCTTTCGCCAGTTACCCCAAGCAGCTGCGAGAGGACCAATAGTCTGTGCTACACGAGGCGTAGCATTCTGAATTGTCTGGGCAATGTTGGGCAGGTTGATGGCGGAGCCACCGTTCATGGCCCTCTCGCGCTCCTGCTCTTCCATCTGGAGGTTTGCCTTGAGTCTGATCGCGGCGTCCTTTACTGCGTCGCGATCGAAGCGATCACTCTGAAGTGATGCGATGATATCTTGCAGGTTCTCGTGCCTGACAGCGAGGAGTTCACGCAACCAGGTAATTTCATCATCGCGTTTGGTGATCTTAGTGGCTGCGTCGGGGTCGGTCTTGGACAGAGAGTGCTCAAGCTCCTCAATGCGCTGCTCGCGGGCTTGGAGTTGCTCTTGGAGAACCATGATAGATTCTCGGAGAGCCTGAGGAGAGATTCTCTCAGGAGGCTCAAGGTCTCGCGAAGCCTTTCTTGGTTGGGAGATGGGGACATGGACCTCAGCTCCCGCGGACTTGGCAGCTTGAGCCGCAGCTTGAGCCGCCTGCTTGGCGATTTCAAGCTTGTCTTCGAGATGAAGAATACGATCCTGTAGGTGCTCGGTCTTGGAGGCCGACAGGCTAAGACGCTCCAGAAGATGCTGCTCAGCCTTGTGAGCATCCTCCTGAGCGTTGTTGACTCGTCGCTCGTATCGAGTCTGGAGGTCCTCAATCTCGTTTTGGTGCTTCCGGCTAAGCTCCTCAAGCTCAATCGTCTTGCTGTTCTCGGCTTCTTCGAGAAGCATCTCATTCTGAGCCTTGGCGGTGTCGACCTCGAGTCTGACGTTATCAAGCTCAGCACGAAGCTTAGAGTTGTGCTCCTCAAGCTCCTCACGGATGTAGTTGACCTGGTTGTTGGCGGAATCAATCTCGGTCTGGAGGGCCATGCGAGTTCTCTTGACCTCGCTAAGGCCAGACTCTCGGGCCTCCTCAAACTCGCGCTGGTAACGAGCAGCCTTCTGCTCGAGCTTATGGTTCTCAGTCTTCAATTCACCAATAATGCCTTCAAGACGAGAACACTCATTAGTGGCGCGCATGCCAGCTCGTTCGTTGTTTTGAAGACGTTCCATCTCAACCTCTAGGCGCTCTCGGGTCTTAGCCTCAGCCTGGAGACGAGCGTCCAAGACTTCTTGTCTAGCAAGCATAGCTTGATCCTTGTGGATACGGCGAGCATTGTCTTCGGCAATCTCACGGGCGGCTCGGCCCATGTCTTCCTGGAGGGAAATGAATTTGCCGCGCCAAGATTCGCGAAGACGTTCATTCTCCTGAAGTTGAGTAGTAAGGGTAGTGAGAGATTTCTGCATATGCTGGTTGTCCTCAAGAGCGCGGGTGAGTTCAGCACCCTTCTGTCGGGCGGACTCGTCATATCGCTCAGCCTCAGCACGCCAGTGGTGATTGTCTTGACGAACATCCTTGAGCTCAACCTCCATACCCTTACACTTGGCAACAGCCTCGTGCTGTGCCTGGGTTGCGTTATTCTGCGCGGCCTCTAGGAGCGCAATACGCATAGCAGTCTTGCTGTTTGCCTGCTCCAGGGAACGCAGTTTGTGGTCCCTCTGCTCAACAAGTTCACGAAGGCGGACGACCTCCTCGGCGGCGGTCTCACGTTGCACACGGGCTTCAGTAAGTTTGTCTTCGGCAGCACGGCGAGCAATGACTGACTCTTCGCTGAGCTCTTCCGCTCCTCGGAGTCTCTCTTCGAGATCAGTAACGCGCTGATCAAAGACACTACGGTTGATGATCTCGACTTCGATACGGGTCTCGGCAGTTTGGAGCTTACGCATGAGCTCAGCTGCCAAATCTTCAGCCATTCTTCGCTCAGAGACCTCGTTCTCGACCTTGGTCTGCTCGAAGTAGAGACGCTGCTCAAGGTCTGTAATCTTATCTTGCAACTCGGTGAGCTTAGTGTTTTCCACTTCCTCGGGCTTGACAGCAGCAGGCACACGAGCCTCGATTATTTCCTGAATCATCTTCTTCAGGCCATCATTACGGTTCACATTGTTGTTGAACTGCTGCTTCAGCTCCTCGAGGGCCTCTAGGATAGCTGTAGGGGGTTTCTCTGATGTAATTGGTGCGGGAGCAGGCGATGCTGCAGGCTGGCCACGCTGCTGAGCCTGAAGGCCCTCCATGACAGCGATTCGGATCTGATCCAATCGTCGGTCTCTGCGCGGGCTCATAGAACGGCGGACGACAGGCTCATCGTCCTCGTCATCGGCATCGCTCTGCTGTAGCTCAGCAGAAACGCTGCGCATGTCACGGCGAGAAGAGGGAGTGCGCCGAGCACGGGTTGCCAAAACCTGTTGGATCGAGAATAGTGTCTTCTCCAAAGGCTCAAGACGAGATGCCAGCAGATTGCCGACTACTTCGTTGACACGGCCGTCAAAGAATTGCGCTCGGTTCTCCAATTTGTCGTGCTCGTCCTCAGTGAAAGCAGCTTCCCAGTCACTAGCTGGCAGGCTCTCACCGTCGACAGCATCGGCATCAGGCGTAATCAAGGCCTCAGGAGGATCAACGAATGGATCCTCAATCTCTGTACTAGGCATAGGCTGAGCAGAAACTTCCGGAAGAGGATGATATTCACGAGGAGTCAAGCTAGCCTCATCGCGAATGTAGTCAACAGCAGGCTCCAGCTTATAAGGAGAAGAGTTGGCGATAGCCGAAAGAGTGCGAACGGGGCTGCCCTGCTGCCACTGCGAAGGCTCGACATGTTTGTTGACACCCATAGTAGGATCATCGAAGAATTGGTCCATAACGGCATCAATCTCCTCAAAGGTGGGCTCATTGGCGCCACGACCAGCAGGGTTAGTCAAGGTAGCCGAGAACTCAGGTTCAAGGTCCTGCTCAACCGACTCCAAAGGCTCATCCTCAACGGGTGGAGGAGGCAGAGGCTTCTCATCGGGAGTAGGGCTCTTGGCAAAGCGAGAGGCAGCCAGGCCCTTAGCAGGCTTGGGAGGATCGGCGAAACGAGAAGCACCAAGTCCCTTAGAGACGGTCCTGGGTTGAGGCTGGTTGGTGTTGAATCGAGAGGCACCGATACCAGTAGTAGCACGAGCAGGTACTGGACTAGCCACTGGAGAGGGGTCAGACTCCTCTTCTTGTTCAGTCTGGGTGGTTTCTCCGTAAGAGTTTGCACCAGGCATGAAGGGTTCCGCAGCAGCGGACAAGGTCTTCTTGTGACCATGCTTGAAGGTTTCTTCGCCAAACGGTCGAGCATCGTTGAAGTTTTGGATATCCTGGTTGGATTCGAATTCGAAAGGCTTCCAGCTGTTGTTTTCAGTTGTTGAGGTTACAGAAGGCGCCGCAGAAGGAGCAGCAGTTGTAGCCTTGGTATCAAGCTGATCAGACGTGACAATAGAAGACATTGATGTATCAGCAGGCAAAGCATGATCATTCTCGGCAGATTCCTGAGTAGTTTGCTGAGTCTCTTGGGGTGAAACATCGCGTTCAGTGGGCTGTTCAGCAAACAGTGGCACTTCATCACCATCGGGCGCAGAGCTGCGTGCTCGCTTGACTCTGTTCTCATCAGGCCCAGGCCGGCCATCAGCATCAAACTGTTCATCAGGCTCCCGTAATTTGGCAGACGACCGACTAGAGGGTCTGACGATTGGAATAGCCTTCGATGTCTTGTTTGACTGGGGGTCACTTGATGTAAGATCGATACTTCCAAAGATGCTACCCCGGTGGCCTAGACCGTCATTCCCACCAGGACTGGTGAAAGCATCAGAATGAGGTGTAAAAGTAGGCGCAGCAACGTTGAACTTAGGGCCTGAGGTTGAGAAGCTGAAAGCACTTTCGCCTGGAGAGAAAGACGGCGCATTAACGTTAATCTTGGCCGGCGTGACATGAGCAGGCTGCTTTGCGGGAGGAGAGCTGAACATGTTGGTGTCACCAAAGTTGGTGTTGGCCTGGAAGACCGAAGGCTGGAAACTGGCTGGCTCAAAGCTGGCTGCCTGGAAGTTACCAGGCTCAAAGGTGCTAGCAGTAGGCTGGAAGACGCTGGAGCTGGGCTCGAAGCTGTTGACAGTTGGTTGGAAGCTGCTAGCACCAGGTCTGAAACTGCCTGCACCAGGTTGAAATGTGCTTGCGCCGGGCTGAAAGCTACTCGCACCGGGTTGGAAGCTACTAGCAGAGGGTTCAAAGCTATTAGCAGTAGGCTCGAAACTATTAGCAGTAGGCTCGAAGGTACTGGCGCCAGGTTGGAAGCTGTTGCTCTTGCTGCCGAAGTCAAACTGGCCAGGAGTAAAGGAACTCGAGGGGTTGAATTTGAACTCAGGTGCCTGCACATTAAGCTTAGACAACGAGGGCTTGCTGACGTGGCTAGAGCGTCGAGCCATATTGTTGCCACTGCTAACAGAGCCATTGTCATTCCAGGGATTGCTCGCTGTCGAGAAGTTCTTTTGGTGACCAAAACCTGGGAAATCGAATTCCTGGACAGGAGTGCCCAGGTTACTGGGGTTGGTCTCAATCTCGTAAGCCTCATCAGGTCTGTGGGTCTCTGGAATTTTATTGAGGTCACTGAACTTGTTGAGGTTGCTCTCGTCAGCAGTGACACTGTTCTCATTATGGTCACGGAAGTAGCCCTGTGATAGTGAGTGACCACGGCTGTGAGGTCTGGGATGATGCAGAACCAGAGGCTTGGACTGATCATTGGCAAACCGTTCCTGAACTGAGAATTGACTAGACGCTTGACGGCCATGAGCAGGGACGAATGGATCGGGCAGAGTTGCAGGCTGCTCGTTTTGAGGCTGAGGGTTGTAATCTTCATGCTCCAATTCGTTGCGGAGCTGCTCTTCCAGGTGATACTCAGCATCGTCAATCTCGGCTTGCAGAGTGTCTGTGTTCTGCTGCTTAGGCGGCTCAGGTGTCCTTGAAGGGCTCTTGCTGGGAGCCTCTTCCTCATCTTCACGGACCTCTTGTAGGCGGGGAGATGCCCGCGCAGGCTGCAAGTACGAAAATTGCTGATGAGGCATCATGGGGTACTGCAGAGACTGGTGACGCTGATGCAGGTTGATGCCAGGACTCTCAGGTCCGAAAGGCGACTGAGGAGACATCATACCCATAAGAGAAGGCGAATCATGGCGGTTAAGACCAGGCCATCCCGGTGGAACTTGCTGCTGGAAACCAAACGGCGAGTTGTTGGCCGGGAATGAGATAGACTGTCGTGGGTTGAATTTTCCAGGCAAGCCGCTAAAAGAGAGCGGCGAGGCTCCATGTGAGATACCAGGACTGTGCGTTGACGGTCGTGAAAAGTGACCTGGCTGGAATCCGGGCAAACCATGGTTGCTGGACGCAGATGATGTTGGTAGCGGAGGAGAAAAGGGAAGGGGAGGATATTGAGCGGAGGGCTGGCGGCTGAGATCTGTTGTCGCAGGCGAAATAGAAGGTTGCGCAGGCTCATCGTCACCAAAGGATACACCAAGAGCTCGCAATTTCGCCTCCTGTAGCTCGTTCATGTGGTCTTTCCAAGCATTCAAGTCTGGGAGTGTGACCTTGAAAGTCCGCTCTTCTCTCTCCTTAGCCACCTCATCAAAATTGGGCCATGCATCTCTGGTTTGAGAATCGGCTGTACCCTCTACTTGGTAGCCTTCAACCTCCAAATCGAAACCTGAAATGTCGTAACCAAGCTCTTCCCATGACGAAAACATCCTCTGGATCTCATCCTGGCGGAGAGGCATAGGCGCCTGCCCAGGCTGTCCTCGATCCGTGTCCCGCGGAATGAGAACCATAATGTTCTTTCCTCTCCATGGCACCTTCTTCTTCAACCGAGGTGTTGGTGCAGGCTCTTTAGGAAGAGGCTTCTGTGTGCCCTTGATCGGTGTCGCGGGCAGCGTGGGCTCCCCATTGCCAGTAGCACTGGGGACACGCTTCTTTGGACTTTCTGCGACAGGTACTTCCGGGGTGGAGGCGGCCTGAGACCTGTCGCTTGCCGCATCGTGCGTTGCTGGCGCGGCTTCCGAGGTCGCCATACTGCTGTTCTGTCCCGTCTTGGGACTAAGGGAATCCCCTGGTCTGAGGGTCTCGATGCTAGATCTGGCCCGGGGATGGTGCCTAGATCCTTGTCGAGACACAGATATTGTTCGCTGGACAGCTCGGGGAGTGCGAGCGTTATTTTCTTCCAGCCAACTAGGTTCTGAGCCGCTCAATGAAGAGTGCTCACCTTCGCTTCCGTCACTGAACCAATGTCGACTTTCCTCGTTGGGGTCGTCGGTGGTATGAGTACGAATCCAGTCTTCAGTCAATCCACGAGTCGGCCGACGGGCACGGTTTGCGAGAACGGCTGCAGCAGCACTCAACGAAGAGCCTTGTGGATCGGACTGCGATCGGAGTAGATCGGGAACTGGACGTAGAAAAGGAGTCTCGATGTCCAGGTGATGGATCGGAGAGTCGTCCGAGGCTTCACTGCTCAAGCTCTGGCGACGAAGATTTTGATCGGACTGAGGATAAGGAGACCCCCAGCTGGAAATGCCAAATTGAGTGGCCTCTGGGGGTGGTGTCCTCAAAAGTTGTAGAGCTCTCTCCGGGAGTCGAGGAGCTGGAAGCGGTGGAAGGACGGGGGAAGACTCGATCTCCTCTTCGCCGTCAACGGTTGAAGCAGTCGATAGAGCGGGAGAGGCCGGGGAGGCAGGGCGGGATCGAGAGGGTGAAGCTCCGTGACCGTCCTGTGCGGATGCACCAGGAGGAGCAGCCGACAACGTTGTAGAAGACGTCTTTACAACGGCCTGTTTGTTTGGTGGCGGTCCCAGTCAGCAGGTCAGTTATGCAGTGGCGTCTGGAGATGAATGTGTGCTCTGCCAGCTCATTCATGTCCAAGACCGCCAAAAGGAGGGAAAAAATGTGGTTCAGTTTACTCACCCAGGGAGATCAGTGCAGACGAAAGATGTATCGCCTACAGCTGAATCTCGAATAGAGCAGTCCAGTCCTTTCTCTCAAGGTCGGTCGCTTGGTGAAAAAGCCGATCTTGAAGGCCTGAGGGAGGGGACACAGTTTTGCGAAACCGAAATCGTGGCCGGTAATTCCTAACGGTCGAGAGGTATTTGGATACGCGACGCGTTGTCCAACTTTAAGGGGGCGAACGGAATGACGGTTTGCCTGTGAGCGCTGCGTAGGTGGGAAATTTCCGGGGTGTGGAAACGGACCTCCAGGGGGGGTCGCGCGAAATGACAAAAAAAAAGTGTCTATTCAGAACCTAAGGAAACGGCTTCATGAAATAAAAGGAGTGGCCAGAGGACAAGGGGATGAGAAAGACGATGCGGCCGGACACATCGGTAGGAGTTGAATTCTTGTCAGTGGTATAGTCGGTCGGCCAGCAGAAACGGGATGAAGAAGGAGAAAGGAGGAGAAGAAGGATGAGAGGAAGAAATTGAGTGAAGAGGGAGAATCGACCGAAATGAAGACGTTGGTCTCATTCGAGGGATGGGATAGGATGAGATGAGATTGAGCAAAAGCTCCCCAGCATAGGTAGGTACGGTTGACAGTGAAGACAGGACGGGATGGAACCTCAAAGGCTCATAGAAGTCAAGCTAAGGGTACCTGCACCTGCCTCTAGTGTCAGTGCTAGGACATGCACTTGTTTGTGGGCGTGCAGCGTGTGAGCTGTCCCAGGTTTTTTTCCTCCTGGTGACGCTATAACGCAGGGGATTGGCAGCAAATCCTCCATTTCAGACAATGGACAGTTGGCCACTGGAACTTGCTGTAGTAGTCTCACTAGCCTCGCCTCCAGTAGGAAAGTGCAAATTCGCTGGGCTAGCTACGGGCGACGGGGGAACATGTTCAAAGGAGAGCCAGAGCTCACTTCTGTAATGAGACCCGCTCTCGACTGTACCCGCAATGGCCACGACGTAATCTCGCCAAGGGGGTCCTGGCATCTTGGAAGAATTTAGAAGCCATGAACTTGATAAAAGATAGGGGATACATCTCCTAGCATTACACGTTGGTCCTAGATAAGGTACTCTTGATCAAGTTCATGTTTCTAGACCCTTTGGCCTCGACCCGCACCTCAGCACATGCTACAACGCAGCAAGCGATTGCTTCGCTGGCAACAATCCAGTTTGATTTGATTTGGTCCCTTTACTCTGTTTGTTGCTTCGTGGCCTCTTGCTTTTCGAACCTGAAGCAATGGTTTTAGATTAACTAAGAGGCTCACAATCTACAGGTTCACACACGGCAATTGCTGTGGCTATTGTGTCTTGTTGTACCAGGGTTTGTCTTCTTCCATTTCTTCCATCGTTCGAGGGATGCCCATGCCTGCAGATATCCATGCCGTGATAGGCCCATGAAAAAGGTGGGCTTGATTTACTTGAGCCAGCTCAATCATTTCCCCGGAGTTTAGGGACCAGGTTTTGCAACTCACCACATCATAATTTCCCCCGGCTTAAGCATCATGGTTATAATGCGGAATGTATAGTGATTATGATCATACTCTCCCCAAACACAGTACCTAATTGTCTACCAACATCCAGCCGTGATCCGAAACTCAAATGTCATCCCTCCCACCCCTTTCTTTTTCCTCACACCTCCGCTGGGACCCTTAAAAAGGTCGGGGCCGCACCCGCTCGTGCCTTGAGCTAGCTCGGGCCTCCTCCACCTTCTTTTCGTCTGTGGAATGCCAGTCCAGGCACCCGACGTCCCGTTCCAGGAGCTGCAGCTCCAGTTGGAGGGTCCTAGGGTTCATGCTAGGCTCAAAGCATGGTAATTCGATAGCTCCCGTCTGCTGCTGTGTTTGATGTAGAAACATCTTTGTCAAATTGACTACCCTGCACCACTTTTAGAAATCGAATCTTAAAGACATCATTCACCATAGACATATAACGTACCTTATGTAGGTTCTCAGGGGTCGACGAACAATCTGACACGCTGCGCCTTGCTTTTGAGGAATATCCATTCCCCCGCCGACGTGCCCTGCGAGTTTCAGCCGCTGCACAACATCTGCGCAGTAAACACGATTCCACGCAAGGAGTCTCCCTGTTTTAGTCCCCGCTCAGCGAAATGGTATTTATGTTCATGGTTCTACAACCGAAAATGAAAGACCGAGGCTTGGTCTGGTAACAGCATTGCGCCACAGGCTGTGAACCGGACTGTATCGGAAGACATGTAGATGCAATGATCGGTTTCCCAAGATACGAGGTCTTAGAAGCCTTATGCAACTTCTTGGCAAGATCCACGAGTTGTTTGCCTCCAAATATTACACCCATTTCAACCTACAATGGACAAAATATAGATTCAATGCCGTAGTGATTGTTCAGCAGGTGGATGTATGCTTAAGTACCTTGCAACGAGGCGGCGATGCCCCATCAAACGCATGCAACACGAGGTCATTGAGGATCCAGACAATCCGAACACAGAATCTCTTATGGAGGCCTAGCTATTTCGTCTTGGTTTCCCATACAACAGATGTTCTAATCATTTGGTGCATATCGTCAAACGTATCGACTAACAGTGCTTTGTGCTTCTTTGAGGCCAGGCATTTTGAGCTCCTGAGTAGACTAGAAGCAACCTACCCTACAACTCGAAACTGGTTCGATATCAAGTAATAAACCGAACTGATGAAATTCTGCCTCAGTTACGCTGTCAGCTTCAATAGGATACAGCTACCTACCTAAGGCCGTAGGCCCTCCGAGTCAATCCAACGTCTCAGAGATTATCATCTCAAGGGATCAGACAATCACATTGTCAAACCAACAAAGCCAGACGTTAGTGCCTCATTGCTGCCTCCTCAGCTCTCACATACACACAAAGTACAAGACACAAGCGCCATTTTGTACCAGTCGAGGAATGCACACGATTCGTCATCTAGGTCAAGTTTAAGATATTGGTATGATATTATTATTTGAGTTTCTAGATACAGATAACCCGCAATACAACGGGCAGGCGTTCCGGAGCCTAGAAGTTCGGGCCTTGATAAGAAAAGAGGATATGTGATCATGATCGTGACAAGGCAACATAGTCCAGATAACTCAAAACTGGATTACGAACCAAGTCATGCCAATGCAAAGCTATGCCCCAAAAAGGCCGTGCGGTCTTGGGACCTTTGGTATATGCTGCTTCAGTCAATTGCAGCCGTGACTTTCGTTTCAAATTCGTACAACACTTCTATATGATTCAACCAAGAATTCGTATCCGAAACGCCCCATGACCCTGTCAACTTCCATCGGAATGGATGGGCGTGAAATAAAAATGATGCTTTTTATCAAAGACGCAAAAAAAAGATAGAATCCATCTTCCAGGGATTAGAAGTTGGATGAGGCGTTTACAGGCGTTGGCTGGTGATAAGTGTCCAGCGTGGACTGGAACGGGCTGCGTTGGGGACCGGAGCTACCGACGCTGCTGTACTCAGTCTTCTCGACGCCATGGTAGGGGCCGTTGCTGTTAGGACGGCTGTTGCTCTCGTTGAAGTCCATGAGACCGTCAGCCTCCTCGTTGTGCTTCTTGCGGCCCCAGATTCTCCAGGCCATCAGGCCGAGAGCACCGACGACGATGGCACCGCCAATACCGACAACGACGCCAATAACAGTGTTGCGGGTCTTGGGTGACATGCCAGAAGAGCTGTCGTCGTCGTCACCCGAGCTGAGTCCAGGAGTAGAGGTAGACACACTCGTAGTGGTCATAGTCTCAAGATCACCGTCGCTGTTGGTCCTTGTGACGACGGCGATGTGGGTAGAGGTAACAGGCTTAGCGGTGGTTCGGGTGTTCTTCTCGTCAGCAGCGCTGGTGGCCTCCTCGTCGCTGCTGTCACTGCTCACGCTGCTGCTGTCGTCGGTCTGCTTCTTACCGCCGCTGCTGGAAGTACTTGTTGGTGCTGGGGCATCTTCGGTTGACGCGGGTGCAGTAGCCTCGTTGGTAGCAGAAGCGACAGTAGACTGGGTGTCGTCAGTAGCCTCGGTCTGAGTGGCGACAGCAGTCTCGGTGGGTTTGGTATCAGCAGCAGTAGACTTCTCAGCGGCCTTGGTGGTTGGGGAGGCCTTTGTAGGAGAGGGATCGGCAGCACTAGTTTCCTGGGCCGTGTCGGTAGGCTCAGCATCGGTGGCAGATGGTTGTGAAGGCTTGTCGGTAGCCTGAGAAGGCTCGGCAGTATCGACGGAGTCATCAGAGGAGGGCTGGGCGTCGTTGGTAGGAGCGGCAGTATCAGATTCAGGCTCTGCTTGAGTAGCCGAAGGCTCCGCGGCGGGGGCAGTGGCACTTGGCTGAGTATCTTCGGACGCCTGGGTAGCGCTTGCTCTTCGGATGAGATGGCGCTCCTTGAGGTGGATTTTGCTGAGATCGATCCATGATGCCTGAGCGACACAGACGATAGAAAGAGCTACCAGTAGCAGCTTGAACATCCGTGTAGCATACATTGTGGCTATGACTGTGAAGGGTGTCGAAGCAAAAAAGGATGATTAGACGGGATATGCCTGTCGAAGTTGCGAGATAAGGTTGTCTTGTCTTCTCAGCTGAGTGCTAAGGCGAAACGCGTAATAGCGCTTTGAAATGCCTGCTGACGCAAACTTGATACACTGCCCAGTGGGGAGTTCGGCTATCCGTGGTAAAAATCGAGGCAAGTCGTCGTTTACGAGTACTGTATCTAACGAATGTTCTCGAGTTAAAGGGGATGTCGTCTTTGTTTGTGTGGTATTTGACCGTTATTGGACGTCAAATGAGTAGCGATAGCGAGAGTGAGATCGACGAACACAAAGGTCGAGGTGGATTACTAATTAAACGATAGAAGAAAAGACACAAAGACAAAGCGAGAGTGAGTAAAGCGGGAGTGGTAATATGGATGTATGAAGAGAGTCACGAAGACGGAGGAGGAGTGAGAAACTTATAAACAGACAAGGGCTGAATCAAGGTGGGCAAGCAAAGGAAGATATGGAAGGATGGTATGGGAAAAATGGAGCTCGTATTGACAGTAATCGAGGCTGTGCTTCCGGACGCTCGAGGGCAAGGATAAATATCCCACACTACCGGATATGGCCACCTGCTGGGCTACTTTTTTTTCTTCTTCCCTTGCACACAGACGACATGGCATGGTCTGTCTAGGCTCTAGGCTCTAGGCTCTAGGCTCTAGGCCACAGCCGCTTGAGCCTGGCCACATTGAGAGGGCCGCTTCTAGACCTGGGTTAGGTAGTTAAAAGCCACCTCAAGCCCGCGTGTTTCGCTTTGCGGTAGTTGTCATTAACCGATTCGATCGAGAGGTTCTCTGCTGTAGTTGTTTGAATCTATTGTTTCTGTTGCTGCACGGTCGTGTCCCCGAGCCCCCCGGATAGACGATAGATGCATGAGAACAGAAGCTTTTCGCATGCACGCGCACAATCCGTCCCTGACAGGACACTCGCATGCATGGGTCTAACGATGCTTGGCTTTTTGCTGACATGGAATTTTGTCTCCTGTTTATGAATGCCTCTGTGCTTTGATCGTGATCATGATACTTGTTGGCGGCGTTCAACTCTTTCATTCCTCACTTGCGTACTATACTCTGTATAGATTGCTCAACTACCGGTACCTCACTTAATTGCTTCTCCAGCAAACCCGTCCGATCTGCCGAACTCCTAATCCATCTTGACGTCTTTGGTGGACCATCGGAACCCTGTCAAGTATCGTGCGTGAGTCGTCGTCATCATCCAACGAAAAGCAATCAATTCAGCGCCCAAAGTTCCCAAACGCTCATGCGCCAGGCTTGGCAGTTCTCAACATGATGATTGAATGGCTGCCTCTCTCTGGACCCTTTACGGAGCACCGTTTAACGACATCAGTCATCCATCAACAAGGCCCGCCGTTACCGAAATCATCTTTTGGTCGAGTGATCTGATCCTTACCATTACCCTTACCCTTACCCTTACCCTTTTAAAAGTGGGCGTTTTCTCCGGGGGATCAAAGATACAGTACATTCGGGAGGTTGGTGTGGTCCGATGCCCTAAAATAGCATCACACCCACTCAAACTCCGAGCGCCATCCCCAGAACTCTCCGTCCTGCCGGAACTCCGTCTTCTTTTTAGGTCATCTCGCCCGCTTCATTGTCGTCATGCTATTTCTCTCTGGAGGATCTTATAATCTTATAGCTGAGCGAGCCCACCGACTACTACGTCAGAATCAAGGTTATCATCCGTCTCTTCCTATGCAGCATAGATCTCCCAACAACTGTCAGAGAGGGTCGTTTCCAAGGTCTGTCCCTGCCCCTGCGGCCTTTTCAGGGTCCTGGTGGGTGCGTGACTTGTCCACTTGTACAACTCAATTGTGGTTGCGCGTCTTGTCTTGCATTTGATGTTTCCAGGTCCTTATTCCTGCATCGCTTATGGTGTGAAGGAGTCCTAGAGCCTAGAGAGTCACGCTGTCGCCAACTTCGCTTCATATTTAAACAACTGCCGCCGTCCAGTCATATTCATTTTCATGGGCTCGTTGTTGATTTTGCACGCACCAAGAAATGGGTGGTAACGTGTCTTTCATGTCACGTCACTTTTAGTTGGACCCTCTGCCGATCTCTTTGAGGCTGTGTTGCTGCATCACGGGGATCCTCAATGCTTAATGCTTAATCCAACCTAAACCCCTATTCCGCCCAACGACTCTGGATCGATCATAGCTTGACGGATCTCCAAGCTACGCAATAGCTATGCCCCCATCCAAGGAAGCCTCCCGTATCAAAACTGTGTGTTATCATATTTTCAAAGGTACCCGAGTACAAGATAAGAGCCCGGCTCCCAAACTGTAGAGTAAACAGCTAGGGATGTAATGAGAGCAAGAATTCCTTGTAACTAACTAAGCACTACTAACTGCTTGACCTGAATCCAGCATGCTAATCACATACGAAGATATGGGGAAACGGTTCTGGTCACGTATATCGTTCAGCTACGAGGTTGTCTAGATAGTCTACCACTACCTTTAACATTAGTATCCAGGTTGCTCCTTATCCTGCATTAAAAGAGAGCGCACCAAGAAATCAAGCAGTATCAGAATCACCAAAGAGATTTAGTGTCAGCGCAAAAAGGACCAAGTCATTGAGTACTATTGCATTATCAAAAACCATACATCTTGCCATATGTTTCCTCTGCAAAGAGTATGGAGTGTTATAAACCAATAAACTCAGCAACTATGAATCTCACATCGCCTGGAAGACTATGCTTTTCGAAAATAACATCGCGTCAATTACCAACTAGCTTCAGTATACATGACATGAAGCCGTCAAGTCTGATAACGTTTTTCCTCAATCGTAAAATGCACATGCAATTTCTTGAAATGAAAGACGATATATGTCGCGTGTGGACGCGGTGGGCTTTCCAGTACCGTGAGGAAAGGCTGCCTATACCCGGAGAACGCCAAACATTAAAGTGAAACAATGAAATATGAAACCCTTTCCATCATATGTGGTATCTCAATGAAAGCAAAGAAACGTAGACGAGCCAGCTTTACAGGCTCTCTCAGCTACTGGCTCCAGATGGGAGCACTTCGATATGCTGGCGAGTTGTAGCTATGAAGGACCCGGAATGGAGGGTCTTGGACATACATGCTCCCCTGGGAACTTTGCCTCCCATGAGTAGCATGAGTAGGGAGAGGTCCAGTGAGGTAGATATTAGGATATTGCTGAATCATGTTGGGTGTTCCGTAGACTAGTGCTTGATTCTGCATCATATAGTTCTGCTGCAATTGCTGATTGAGGGTATACATATCAACCGGCGCCCATGCCTGGAGGGACGATTGAGGTCGTTGCTGGGCATGGAATTGCTGCAGCTGTTGCTGTTGCATATGTTGTTGCTGTAGCTGCAACAGCGTGGTGCTGCTTCTCGAGCGAGGCACGTTGGAGCCTTGGCGAGGCTGTGCTGGTGCCGACACTCTACGATGATGCCTCGGCTGCGAAACAACAGGACCGATTTGCTGTGTGCCGGTGCTCGAATAGGACAAAGCACCAGGCTGTTGAGCGGCGTACACTTGCTGAGAGCCCATGGCAGGAGTAGGGCTCATAGTCATGCCACGGTTCGAGTTGCGCGATTCGGAGTAGCTGTGCGAGATCTGGCGGCTGTGAGTTGATCGTCCAAGGTCCTGAGGTAGCGAAAGCCGTCGGTTGACATTAGGTCGGGACGAATTGATGGGGAAAGAAGGCGTCATGGACCTGGAGTGTCCTTGCGACTTTCCTCGAGGTGTCTTGGTGCTTCGGGTCTGCATACTCACGGGAGGTGAGGCTCTTGCTCGCAAAGCCTGTTCCATCTCAGCCTGAGCTGGACTGAGCGACAATCGACGACTCGCTGCCAGATTAGGGGCCGAAACGTTTGTGCGAAGGTGAGCCAACTCGGGCTTGTCACGCCGTGCTTGCACACTGGGCTTGTTAACATCTTTGCGGGTTGGTGAGGCCAAGCTGCCAGAGCTACTAGCGGCTTTCCTGGGCATTGGACGAGTTACCCGCGAACTCACAGCACGAGGGCTGGATGTTGTGTTCGAAGGAGTACCAAGCTCCATAGCGGTCGATGGGCGCCTCTGGGCTGGCTCGGGCTCCGGCTCGAAGTTCAGAGTAGGACTGGTGTCTGCGCTTCGAGTACCAAACATCTGAGTGATAGACTGACGCCATGACTGACGTCGAGACATCTTCTTGGTTGTATGTTTCTTGGCACTCTTCGTCAAGTCTTCCTTCACACGTCTTGTACCACCAGCCACATCTTGGCTCCCTACACTCAAAATGGTGTGAAGAGTATCCTTACTCGGCTCTTTCCGAAGCGTGGGCTGTTGGGATTTGGACTGCGAGTTTACCCTAAGCCCTGAGTGAGGACCCGGTGGACTGGCCGGGACAACCCGTTCGACGGTGAACGCTCCTTTCTTTGACGACTCCTTCTTACGGGAGCCATTCAAGAATCGGTAGATCTTACTGCCACCGCGGCCGACGATCGGAGTAGCCAACTGTTCCTTGACATCTCCATCGGTAACCACAATTGGCATTGACGTAGTGTTCGACACGCGGGGCTCGAAGCTCTTGTTTGACTTCAACGAAGACAGACGCATACGACTCCCACGAGCAAACGGGGAGAATGGCCGACTGGTCGGGCTTGCCGGAGTCGTAGGGCAGGTTGAGGTATCATCATCTGTTGAGGATAAAGGCACCTCTAGATGAATGGGCAGCCGATTGCGTGTTTGGGATGGAACCAAGGAAGAGGTACGAGTCGAATTCGAGTCCGAGGGCGAATACATCCCCGTGATGTCGACGTCAAACTTCTCCGAGGCCATGGTGTTTTTTTCCGTGACACCGGATCTCAAACTAGGCAATGATCGGAGAGAGACATTGGAGCTGTAACCGCTGTCAACTCGGGACGCGGTCTGTTGAGTACTCTCAGATGAAAGGCTTGGGATGAAGCCACTGTCAGATCTTGTCAAGCCTTTAAGCATTTTGTTTTCGAGCTCCAAATGCATATTCTTTGGGCTAGGCTTTGCATTTGCATCTTCCCTTACGTCCAAAACCTCAGCAACGGGAAATGAGACAGCATTCCCGTTCTCAGACATTTCGCCATCGCCTGTTCTAGATTTGTCCGCATCGCTCGACTGCTCGGCAACAGAGCTTGGAACTTGAGTAGTGACTTGTTGTCTAGTTGCCATAGGCTCATTGACATCTGCCTTTTGCGACTCAACATTCATCAGACTGAGAGGATTGCTGGCTTGCGCATCAAAGTACTCCCCGCGAGGAACCACTAGTTCCGTCTCAGAGGCCCCTTGTTCTTTGACGTCATCTTCAGGCACTGGAGAAGTCACCGGCGCTCCGTTTGTGATACGTAGGGATCCAAACTTCATGCCACCCAACTGTTTGTAGTCGGCCTCGACGGGCGTTGCAGCTCGGTCCGGAGATTGCACTTGTGACGGGATCGTTGTAGGCATCGACATGCGCCTTGCTATGCTAGACTCGATCGAATTGTGCCTGGACTGGCTGGGTGTCGGGGGGAGACTCTTGCGGAAGCTTGACTTGGCTGAGACTGGGGGATTGGAATGATGAGCTCTAGTCGCTACACCTGGAGTTTTAACGACCGAGCGCCGGCGCATTGGCATGTAGAGAGAAACGTCTGAATTTGTTCTGCTGATGGACGAGCCAGCAGATTGATTGGTGTTACTAGTGTCATCTGTCACATCCTGGCCTTTCTCAGAATGGGTGTTGTTTGATTTGGTAATGACAGGTTCGCTTGGGAGCTTCTGCTTGCCGTTGAGGAGCTTTTTGGCCTCGGCAGCTCTCGTATTGTAGCTGGTAGAGCCACGCCGGACAGCAACAGGCATACTATTTCGAGGCAGTCAGCTCTATTTATCGATACGAACACACGAGTTGCACAAACCTTTCAGCACGCGTCAATGTGCGGTAACAGCTATCCTGACCAATAGAATTGGTCCTGGACTTGGTGACGAAGCTTTGCAGTCCGGGGGACTGCTCTGACTGGATGGACCGCGTCCGGGGCATTGAATCGCGCCGGAAGTCTCTACAGGTAGGAGATGGCATAGGACTGGCATCACCACTAGCTGGGACGGCTATACCGAGCCCAGGCGCCACCCTCCTCGTGGAGGAATCCTTATTGGGAGCAGGCGGCAGCGACCCAACAAGATACGAGTTGGAGAAGTGCTCACGATGTGGTGTCACAGCAGTCGCAGTGTATGGCAGACCAGCTGCCGTTGTCTGGCTGCATAGAGGTGGCTTGGATAGTTTCCGATTCCCGCGAGGGGTTTCGGCGGATTGTTCATTGCCCATTGGGCCAAGCTGCTTAACTCCTGAGCTCGTAAGATGCTATCGGAAGCAGGACCTGTATGAGAGAGGCTGAGTGCTCGGAAAGAAGCGTATGAGGCTCCCTCAACGAGCAAAAACGACCGTTCACTGGCACATAGACGCCTCCATGCCGTCCAACATGAACTATCCCGTGTTTTATTTGGGCGTGAGAAAGGATGCAGGAGACGAGAGGAGAGTGGATGGAGGTAATTGATTCTCTAAAAGCTAAAAGAGAGAAACAAACAAGAGTAAGAGAGGAAAAGAGAGCATGAAGATATGAGAGATGAAGAGAGTAAAAGAGAGAGGAGGTTGGACGAGGTGGAGCCGAGTTTAAAGATCCATGACAATTTTGGCGGAGTTTAGAAATCGCATGAGGGGAACTCCCGGACAAGGAGAACCTGGTAGTGCTTTAGAGGTGAGAAGGTATGAGAGATCCATGCCGTGTGAGGGGTGAGACCAAACCAAACCAAGCAGGGGATGGATCATGGCGAGACGAGACGCGAGACGAGAGAGAAAGATTGGAACCTGGACGGACGCATCGACAAGCCAGCCAAGAAATGGAGTAGCCACAGCCGAAGAGGACTAGGATCGAGCCTAGCGTTGACATGATAGACCACAGTAGCTGAAGACATATGAAGATTAGGAGAATTAATTGTCTTTGGCCCGGAACAGACGAACTCTGAGTTTCGCGCAAGCTGGGTCGACATCTGTTAACGAAACCATGATATGACGGGAGGAAGGGAAGTGGAGGGAGTGGGAGTGGAGGTTCGACTAGGCTACCTTAGGTAGGCTGGCCACCTAGAGGTAGGCTGTAGCACTAGGTTAGTAGGCCACTAGCCAAGGCACGTCGTCGATACTTCCGATCCTAAGACGATTGGATTGGATTGGACGTTTCGTCAACCGCCCAACAACCAATCGAAGGGTGGGATGGACAATTGACTTCGGAAAAATCTCCTCCATTCAGAGGCGCCAAGGTTTCAATGCATCTTAGAAAGATAACAACATCCATCTCACCATTCATGCATCGCCAATGCATGTGCATGAGCTATGAGCTATGAGCCATGAGGGGAGAGGGGAGAGGCTGACATGACCATAACCTAATTGACTAAGCATGACCCGAGGTTACCTTGCCTTGCTTGATTAGGTTTCTTCCACCCATGGATGGAAGCTCTTAACTTACAGCTTATGCTAAGCTAAGGAGCTTTACGAAAGCTTGGTTTTCTGAGACGCAACAGCCTCAGCCAAGATTAGGGCGTCTCCTAGCATGTGGTCCTCATAACCAGGATGCTTTGGAATGGCAGGTAGATCCAACTCGATCAGGTCTTGGATTTACACATCATCATCATCTGCGAAATTATGCTGGTGTAAATCATCATCTTAGGCTTCCCACGGGTCCTTTTGGATTACAGCGCCAAATCCTGCCAACATAGCACAGGCCACTATAGCGCAACACCGGTTTTTCTCATCACAGGCCAGGCCTTTGGCGGACACACCCCGGTCTCTCTCTCTCTCTCTCGGAAAGCCTCTTCGTTTTTGTCTTTGTCTTTGCCTTTGCCTTGAGAAATTGGTTGCTGCGTTGCGCTATCGGATCGGCCGCAAACAATTCCATTCCATGACGGCCGAGGCCACCCATCTCACAGCTGACATGACGCTGTCCGACTATGGGCTGAGCTGCAGCGTTACAGGCCCAGTGGCATCTTGACCTTGACTCTGCCTGTCACTTGTACAAAGAAGAAAACGAGACGCAACGCGCAAGCCGTCCGAGCGCTTTCTGTCGATACGATGCAGATGCTGTATCATCGGAATCGGCATGCTGTAGACCGACCAAAGTGACATCTCTGGTCGATACGATATAATGCAATACCATACAATGGATACGATACGATATGGCTGCATCATGATTTCTTCATGCCGTCATCTTCTCACGTTGAATAACAATAGCAGCTCCACCAACGCACCTACCACCAGTACCAGAGCGTTTCAGATGGACCCAACGTACGACGACCACGAGAGACGAGAGCTCCAGACTCGAGCCAACCGAGCCAAGCCAAGCCAGAACCAACACCGCCCGCTCGCTTGCTTGCTTACCAACTTACCTAATTCATCTACTCTCACAGGATATCAATGCCTTCAGAGGCTTTACGATACTTCCTTCAAAACCTGCCCACGGTTGCAATCATTGAACTTTGATTTGTTTATCAACGCGTAGAGCCACACGCTCGCCGTGTCCGACTGGCTCATGTACTCACCCATGTACTGAGCAATTCGGCATAGCCTCTGAGCCTACCCAGCACCACCTCTCGCACATATGCATTTCGTTGGGCGCACTAGTCAGTTTACATATTATCAGACAGCCTCGTACTTCTGCCAAGATCAGAGACAAACTTCAAAGCCGACACATATCGCATATTACCACCGAAAATGTCAATATGTATTACGCAGCCTCACCCAGCCCCTCACGGCTTACGGCGTGAGAGTGAGATCTAATCATCCAACGATGCTGATCATCGTCAAGCATACAAAGACAGTTGTCCACTATTGAAGGTAAATCATAACATCACCCAATTCGCCTTTTTCTATCGCGGCAGGTCGTCTCATCAGGACTAGCTTCCTCATAAGGGCAATTACCCAACCTCTTGACATTTCGATACTCCGACTCCGGATGACGTTACACGAAATGAGACGCTCGACCGAGTGTGGGGAAAATGTCATGGTCAAGGTTCCATCTGTCGGACAAGTCGAGCGGAGAATGGGGTCCCATTAGGACATGGGCTCAGTCGTTATCGAAGATGGACAAGCAAGCTTCATCGTTCATGGGCTTTTGCCTGTCGGAGCAATAAGTCCACCAACGCTACATTCGTGACCTTTCTTTCCCGTTGCCGTTCTGAACAACAAGCGGTCATTAATCATCACTCAATGCGTCAATGGATAATACCACATCAAGACAAAGTCAAGTCAAACATCAACATCGTATCATAGTGCAGGACGGCACAGGATACGCATATGGGAATCCGCAAAGTCGCACCATCGAATTCTCCGTGATCGACATGCAAGAGTCCCTACAGATCACTTAGCGTATGCCATTGGCCGCCGTTTACGGATATATTCAATCCTCACCGCGCGATCTTCATGCCGACAAACTCTCGACCCTTCTCACATGGAAAACCCATTGCACGGCCAAATTCCCCACAATCAATTCATCCTCACATCATCCGGCAACAGCAGAGGTTGACCAAGTGCCAACACGATTCTGGTCAATCTTTTGCCGTCTCTTATTTTCGACAAGGTCGATTCATAATCACTGCCCTGCATCAGGTCAACTCTGGTACTGTAACATGACTCCTCCTCGGTTGCAACTCTGCCGAGGGGTCCACTACACCATGCGCCGATATGCCGCACTTTGTTACCGCAACTCAACAAATTCGGGCGAATGGTTTAGTGGTATAATACTCCCTTAGCAAGGTTCCTCATAAGGTCTTCCTCCTGGGAGTGGTCCAGGGTTCGATTCCCTGTTCGTCCAATTCAAGGTGGTTAGAACCCACTATTGTCCACTTTTTCTTTTTTTGCTGTTTCGAAGAATGCGGTTACTAGGTGAGATATGCGGCAGCCAAACGAGAGTGGTCTCTAGCGTAACTAGACTCTTCTTACCCTATACCCCTGGAATCACTTTTTAACAGCACCAGCTGTTTCCTTCTGTCTGTAAGATATGCTTGCCTACTAGTCTGCAGGTACGTCTGAATTTATACAGAAAAGTGAACTAATAACTCGTTGTGAATTTACTGTTATAAGATCATCTATTCGCCAATCACCATTGTACACCCACTTCCGCCAACCTGAACCTCATGCACTCTTCCAGCATCAACATCGATACGCGATCCAGCGCTGTAGACCTGCTTCTGACTATCCTCCTCATTCGGATACCACAATGTCAATGAGCCCTCGGTGATTAGGTGGGTCGTGAGCTTGTCATGCTTGTGCGGTGGGTAGTGGGTGTTTCTGCAGACCATGTGTTAGAAGAATGGGTCTTTACGAGGCTGTGCCAGAGCCGCATCTCAAATGTGGAGAGGATTTTTGCGATAGCAGAAGAGACGGGACGGATGACTTACGGAGAGTCACTCCAGGTAAAGACGCGCTGGAAACCCCATGCCTTGACCTGTTCTTCGTACTCGTTGATGAAGCTCATGATGACACTAGGTTGGTTCTTATTGAGTTCATGTCAGGTCAGTGGAGGACAACATTTGATATCAAATAAAGCACTACTCACTGTTACTTGCAAGAATACTATTGTTTGTGTTTTGAAGGGAGGAAAGGACTCTTCAGTCAGACTTATACGGGTAATGCCTGAAGTGTTGATGTATTTGATGTTGAATGCAATAGTGACGCCGACATTGGTTGTAACCAAGCTACGCCTATGACCTCACATCCCATCTCGTCCCAAGGCCTCGGCCGACTGCGCCCCACTCGGCCCCACCTCGCTCCGGCTCGTACTCGACTAGGGCGAAGCGGCCCGGGGCCGGAGCCGTGGGTCTGGGCGTTTGATTGACTTGAACATGGGACGGTTTGATTTAATGCTTTGTTATTAATGACTGACAGATTCGCATGAAGAAAATGCTCTGATCCTAAACATAACAACGCATCAAATGCAGAAAAGCACAGCACAGCACAGCACAGCACAGCACAGCACAGCACAGTGTTGTACAGCACAGCCTCCATTCCACCAGACCGCCGCGCTCGTTTCTAAGCAGTCATCAATAATCAACAGGGAGGCAACTATCATCGCCATGATGCTGCTGCATTGCTGCTGCTCCATCAGCCTGCTTTTCCCAGCAGAGATCAAGCACACCTCCAATCATCGCTTCGCCCCCAAGCCTCCATGGTTCCATCAATTCTTTTTCAGCCCTGGGTCTCTCTTCATCCAGTCGTCGGGTGCCCCCTGTCAGAACCCTCCCCTAGGGCTGTGCTGCAGGGCGCTAGTGTGACCTGGACCAGCCGCTGTACTGGGGGAGACGGCCCAGTTTATCGCCTATCAAACAGACGTGCTGACATCCATTTTGTCCCTTTTCTTCCATGTTCCCTTCAACTCCGTCTTACTTGGTCACGGTCAACAACAAGACCATTGATCTCGAGACTTGTTCCAATTATTGTTGACTACTGATTTTATATCGCAAAAGTTCGAGTTAATCATTCCTTCATGTCTGGTTGACGAGAGCGGCAGCCGTTTCGCTCCAATGGTCCCCGCCGTCTAATCTTTGCGCCCCGACATCGCCAGCTCTCAAGTTCCAACCTATTCCTAGGAACTCCAGCTAGTCGCCATGCCGCTCTTCTGTGGGCTCTTCGTACGTTATAGTAATACTGGGCTTATCTCTTGCAACCGCTGACGTTGGTATCCTACAGCGGCGCAGCAGCGCAAAGGGTGAGAAACCCAGGCGCGCGCGAACAATGTCCATCTTCGCCAACACCAACATCCATTCTATCGGTGCCCTCAAGAACATGGTCCGCTTCACCACTGCGGCATCTCCAGCGGCCATGCATGGCTGGGAGCAGCCTGCGACACAAAAACCTCCGCCGAACGACGAATGCTCTAGTCGGAGCTCAGCCCAGCAAGCATCCGCTCCCGACTTGCCCGACTTTCACATCACCACCGACATGCACGAGGCCCTCGAACGTACATACGACGACTTGCGAGGTTCTGATACCCGACTATCCAAGGCCAAGTTTGCCGAATTCCTGCGAACCGTCCAGGGCGAGAGTGAGAGCGCCGTCAGTGGCCTGGACAAGGAGGATTACTCCATCGGCGAGTTCAAATTTACTTGGGTCAACGATTTTTCATGGGATGCTACAGGACCTTTGCCTGAGAAGGATCTCTCTAAGCCTCTCACAAACTATTTTATCAACAGCAGCCATAACACCTATTTGGTTGGTAACCAGCTCGCTTCCTGGACCAGAAGCTCGCCCGAAGCGTATAAAACTGTATGTCGAGTCATTTGAACCCTATCGAAGACGTCGAAGTATCATTGTACTAACCTGGATCCCTCAATAGGTTTTGCTTCGAGGATGTCGCTGTATTGAAATCGACGTATGGAATGGGGATGCTGTCATCCCTACTACCCGCGACAAGTCCCCCAAGAGCGACCACAAGCGCGGGCTATCAGGCGAATCGTTCCCAAACGTTGCTACGACGGTGATTGAGAAAGTTGAGGGCTATCTTAGCGACAAGACTCACAATCGTCCTCGCAGCACCAGCCTTGGAAGTCGAAAGGATACCGATTCCTCTCCAAGATCGAGTGACAATCAGGTTCCGCTCGAAACGCGATCGTCTGGCGATCGTCTTGATGTTGCGCAGCCCCTTTCGCCGCGTCCACGACAGACGTTTCCTAAGAATGAGCCTATCGTGACTCATGGATGGACTTTAACTGCACCGTGCGGCTTTCGAGAGGTGTGCAAAGCCGTTGCTGAGTCCGCTTTTGTTGAGAATGATCTACCCATTATTGTCAGCTTGGAAGTGCACGCCGATGAGGACCAACAAGAGGTCATGGTGAAGATCATGAAGGAGGAATGGGGCGAGATGCTTGTGGATAAGCCATTCGATGACTGTGGCCCTAGATTGCAACTCCCCAAGCTGGGTGAGTTGCGGAGGAGAATTCTCATCAAGGTCAAGAGAGCTCCCGCAAAGATCGTGGTACCGCCCAGCACTATGGCTTTGCCTGCCATCTATGCAAACGACGAGGATGCATCTGGTTCAGAGGATGAGCGTCCATCACAGGCCGGAGGGGTGTCTCTGTCGGGTGCAAACAGCACGTTTCCTTCACAGTCAAAGAGTTCCAACTCCAAGGTCAATATATGTGAAAACCTAGGTAAACTGGCCATCTACACACGCAGTCAGCACTACAAGGGCCTCGCAACCAAGGAAGCCAAGATTCCTGCTCATATCTTTTCTATCAGCGAGAATCGCATCCTTGAGCTTCACCAGAAGCAACATCGCGACATGTTTACCCATAACAAGGGATACTTCATGCGCGCTTTTCCTGCTGGCAGAAGGTTTGACAGCTCGAACCCAGACCCAAGTCTCTTCTGGCGTGGTGGTGTCCAGATGGTTGCTATGAACTGGCAGTATCTGGACGAGGGTATGATGCTCAACGAGGGCATGTTCGCCGATGAGAAAGGTTGGGTCTTGAAACCAGAGGGCTACCAAAGCTCCAACAAGTCCGCAGAGACCCAGAGCGAAGCCACTCCTGGTCGTACCATGAACCTGAAGATCACCGTTTTCGCTGGCCAGCACATTCCTATCAAAGCTGGCGACACAGCGGATAGTGGCCGTTCTGCCAGCGACCTTCGTCCGTTGATCAAGGCGGAACTGCATGTTGACAAACCAGTCGATGTTGAACGTGACGGACATGTGCAGGAACACAAGTACAAAGACAAGACGGACGTCGGCAAGACGGACCATCCCGATTTCGGCCCCAATGGCTCGCTCCTCCAGTTTCTTAACATTCCCAAGGTGGTCGAGGAGCTCAGTTTCATCAGGTAAGCAGCCAACGTTTTCTCTCTGTCACGTATCCGTATTGTATCCTTCCACGCCCTGCTCTCAGACCGTCTCCTTTGTCTTGCCAACCGCAGCTGTGCCGTAGAAGCACTGCATTCGGTCTTACATGGTTGGAAGCTTGCATCACGGCGGTGAGCTACATTGCAGCAATTTCCGGCCTGCTGCATTCTTGAACATCATATAGGAGTAATTGCTGTTCGAGACACAACGTGCCAGAGGACACAGACCTCCTAATTGCTTTGAGCAAGGAGTAAATCACGAACCCCAAAACGGTTAATTGTCTTTGGGTGGCGAGTCACCATTCGTCGTCCACTTGCATTGCCACTGTCGTGTCTTGTACGTTGGAGGTGGTGACTAGTGTCGATCGCCTCCTCGTCCCTGAGGTCTGCTATTTTGGCGGGGCGGGACGAAATGCTTGTTGGTTTATGATGATTTTGCTCGCATCACGCTAATGCGATCTATCCTCTAGGTTCAAGATTGAGGACGATTCACCCAAACTTGGTAGTTCCCCGCTACTTGCCTGGGCTTGCATCCGTCTAGACCGCCTCCGTCCAGGCTATCGATTTATCCGACTGATGGACTCCAAGCCCCGCGCTATACCAGGCGGGAAGCTTTTGGTCAAGATCGAGAAGACCCTTGTTTGATTGATGGCATAAATTGTACTTGGTGCAAGACGTTATGCTTCACGATTGAACCATGCTCGTATGACGGGACAACTCACTGGCGCTCTCGCATCCTGGCCATATCGCATGGCACAACATCGTCCACAACCTACTGAGTTACTGCTGATCTTGCTATTTAGCAACATGATTTCGACTTCGTCATCTTCAGGTCAATCTCGATGGGGATGCTTAAAAAGTTCTCGATAAGTTTCAAGGTCGAGGCATCTTGGCGTTAGGTCGTTCCTATTGGGAGATTTTCTATCGTGTGGCAGTGATGGATTTTGTACTCATTTCCTTTTTTCCAGGTCTTACTCATGAGTGGTAAGATATGCTCAGGATAGATTAGACAGGAGTTTTGGGATACCCGGGAACATTGAACATTTTTCATCACCAAATTTCCACCTCAGAGGCGATAGTAACCAGTGCACGCTTGAACTCGCTAGTCGTCTATCGGTGGAAGACCCCAAGCCACTCGGCCATCGCATAGACATAGACCGAGTGACTTGCATAATTTCTGCTGATCTGCTGTAGGCTCAAGTGACATTACCTGCATGATTCACGGACAAGTGCTCGTTGGGAGCGTGGTGTTTCCAGTGCGGCGGCGCCATGCATGCATCTCGCAACGAGCCGAGGTCTGACGCGAAAGCCGCGCAATTATTAGCCATACATTGATCTGGCCAATACCATCTTTGTAATGGTATCAACTGGCGGAGGAAGCTGACCGGTCAGGTGCTGTGCATGTACGTCCACGAACGAGAACGTTGCTTCTTTGCAGAGGGGCCTTCTCGAGTCTCTTAGTTTCACCCCTGCGGTCCCAGGCAATAGTAGTGTACAGAACATCCTACAGTAGATAGCATACCCCAGAAATAAGAGAAACTGATATGGGTGTTTCAGTGAGACCTCATGGTAGGATGAGCCTATGAGTACGGAGTACGTAGTACATGACGGGAGACGCCGCGGTTCGTCTTCAACGGGCGCTGTTGTCGACCCCTGCGCCTCTCCCTTCCCGCCAGTCTTGGCGCGGCAGAAGTACCTAGCTGATATATGACTTTGCTCAGAGACTGACAATGATCTGCATAGTAGTTTCTGGGTTCAAACAAAAACTAAGCTGATGCCGAGCATCGAAGTGCTGTAAATTGCCGAACAAGAGCCTGCTGTAATGTGGACGAATCGATAGTGGCCATCTCCAATAGGGTCCTCATACTAGCCATGATACCGGAGTAGAATGATGCTTGTGAAGTTGCCGTTACGAGCATAACAGAGAATGCCTGGCTATTGTGGCAACTTGTTCCAGCTCTTGATTTTGCCATCGAATGTCATCCTGTGCGCATCTGTCTTGGGGCTATGGCGGCTGGCCATCGAAAATCATTGCCATAGATGCATTGAGGCATACGTTCTCTCTGGGTCAATTTACTGAGTAAGCTGCACAGATCGAGAAGTCTGATCGGGTGCAGGTGGTTCTTGTTTGTAGATGGAGGGTGATTTTAAAGTAGTGATAGTCAATATGCAGGCCAGGGGATGAGATCGATAGTCGCCGCGGCTAGATGCGACCAGCCTGCAGGGTGCAGGTGTGGCAGACACACGCATGTTGCATTGCACCTTGGGTTGGTTCACAGGGTATTGCCTGTCACTGGACTGGGCGTTGGCATAAGTTCCTTGTATCTGGTGACCGCGTCCAGGATAGAAACTGGCCTGTAAAAAGGAAATACGGTCGACTGACTGCGAATCTATAAAAGCGTCGAAACTCTTAGGTTATTGACAGAGTCATTGGTTCGTCATCGAGCAGCAAAACGGGGTTTACCGTATTTTTTGTGTGCTGTTGCGGATCCCTTAAGATCTCGGGCATAGCCATGGTCAACCATCGTATCGGATTGCTAGATACTTGATCTCCCCACTATAGATCCTGCAGCTCTTTGAAGGATCATGACCAAAAGGCCGAAGAAAACATTCAGGGGCAACAAGGGGTACTTGGTTGTGACTGCCAACAAGCATGATGCAGTACCTCTAGTCTCAACAACAGAAATTGACAGGAAGCCTTCCTCTTGCACCACCGAGCTAAAATGTCCGAACCATGGCTCGGGCCTCTGCAGCAAGCCTGGATTGCCGGGTCTCGTACATACGAAGACAGCAAGCAGGTGGACTCGCAGGGTTTCCAACAGACCTGTCTATCAAAGAGAGGTGTTTAATCTAGGGTTGTAGTCAAGGGTACTGTTGATGTGTATCTGTGGCTGCGGCGTGGCAGCGATCCCGTGATAATGCCTGTCTGTGGTTATGGTGGAGTCTTGCCAACACCTCGTCGTTGGGTTGCTCTAACATCCAATAACGAATCAACCAGTTTCACCGGGTTGACTAGCGATAGATCTTAATTGACGCCCAGTGCAAGGAAGTTCTGAAGATCAGGACGTTGGGGTGGGTCAACGACCAGCCATGCTCCATGGTGCGTCGTTAAAAAGTGATGGGTTATTTCCCTATGTAGTAGAAACGCACAGGCAAAAAGCCACTTCCGTGTCACTGACACTTCTATCAAAGCGTAAGTATCCGTTCTCTAGTTACGGCTTTAAACCCGCCAGTCAGCTAGAACATTTATAGGATGCCTCGGCAAAAGAATTTGTCAACATACATATTGGTGGAAGGGCTCGAGCCTCGAGGCGGACATTTGGTTCCTATCGCACATGATGGGCTCGTTTGCGGCTGGCTGGACACGCCAGTCGGCAAGGACATAGTTCCGAATAAGGACTGGTCAGTTCATTGTTGTGTGCTGCACCTTGCTGTAGGTTCGGAGGGTGGAGTAGGAAAAAGCAACCTGAAGTTGTAAACCAGACAGCATGGCGTAAGTTACGCTTGTGCTCTGCTGTAGCTGACAGCGCTTGTGGGTTTAACAAAAGTAAAGTGCCTGTAAAGAGTTTCGACTACTATTCGCGCGTATAATCGATACCTAGTGAGAAATCCTGTTGTTCAGCTCAGTAGTGGGTCGGCTATGGGTGTCGGCAAGTTTCTGGCGGTGAGTCGTTCTGGGATCTGATCGGTCCAAAGAAGAGAAACTGAAAGAAGATCCCTGGTTCGACACTCGAAGGTATAGTTCCGTCCATAGTTATCGAATTTGTCCGTCCTTTCTTATCATGATCTTATAGTTTCCTATATCGAATGGAGATCCCAGAGTAGATGAGTATCAATCGTTGGATCAATCGACTCTCGGAAGTGGCGTTCGTAATTGCGAATGAGTTATTCAGAATGAAGTGGGGGTCACTGTTGGTATACCATTTTGGTTTGAAGATGGGCCATGGCAAAGTGGTAGTAACTAAAGGGCGGCTCGAACGGTGAAGGGTCAACAGGGGCAGTTGACAGAACCCTTCCCAGGAATTTCACGCTACCCAACGCAGACATGGGATCAAAGGCAAGACAGGCGGTCCGATCGTGGCTTGCTTTTGGGGAGTATAGCGATCGGCGCCAATGAGACGCACCGAAGGCCCTATGTTGTTTGAGTACATAATAGAACCTTTTCAGGAACCATTGGTTGGTATTGCACAGCAATTCGAGATAGCCAAGGTGTGTAGATGCTGTTGGTTCCTAGGTATGGAATTTGGCTGAGAGCCCCTGCACGACAGGTAGCCTGATGTTTGATGGCGTCAGCACCGAGACTACCGGTCTGTAAAAAAGCAACGCCATAGGGTTGTCGTACAAATAAAAAGCACGGGTTGTTTCACTGGGCTGCTTGCTCTCAGTAAAGCCATCAACTCCTGAGATAGAAGTTGTGAGATTGTGCCATTTTGAAAGTGATAAAGCGCAGGGGAAGGGGGGGTGAGGGGTAAACAGTGCCTGGTGACTGGATGGACTGAATGAAAACTAATCTCCTGTACCTGCTCAAATGTGAGGTGTCAATTGGGGGAAACAAAATACAGGTGGAGTGTTCTGTAGAGTAACTGGCATTTTTAGGAGAATGGAGACTCGAGAGATGAATTTGAGACTAAAATTGAGTTCAAGATTGAAGAAGCCAACCAAGATGAGATCGATTTGATGAGGGATTGGAGGGTTCAGATGCTGAAGAGGAGGGGCTGCGGGCTGCAGAGCAAGCAAGGGGATATGCGTCTTTGACTGCCCAGCTTCCAGGGGCACCCCTGCCAAAATGATGGATACTTGGGGCCTACCTACGGCACCTACAGTACAGTATCTATTTGACTCCCTCCACGAGCTTTGTAAAGAACATCTCTGTCTCTCTTCGTGGCTATTGCTTGGATGAACTCAGTTATCTCACGAGTCGTGAGAGCTTCAAGATGATGTGCTTTAAGCCATCTTTTGAGTCAACACAAAAGGTTAAAGCTGCGTTGAGGTTAGGTTAAACGCCAACTGTCGCGGTAGTCTGGGTGGAGACCCGCTCACACCGTCAAAGAGGTTGCCGCCTTTGGAACAGATGGAACAATCGTGATATGTCACTGGAAGGGTTCTAGAGCCTCTAGAGATCTACAAATTCAAAAGCCATGGCCTGAGAATGAGATACGTCTGCTTCAGTCGTGCAAGCCCTATTTCTTAATGCCCCCTTGGCATAGCTAGGTAATATCGATTGATAAACACAGATCTCTATACCATCCACACTAGGTACTACCTTAACTCAAAAAGTAATTCTTCGAGGAGGCGCATACAATTGCAGGATCTATGGCTAAGGCAAGCGATGGGTCGCCTGGACCTACCTTTACCCAGTATACGGGGAGTTAGGTATCAGGGAAGGTGGATTCTAAATTTGATCCCTCATGGATCTTTAACTTTCAAATTCCGTGGAGGCTCCAGATCTGCACAGGTACCCAATAAGTAGCCGAGATAAGCAGCTTCTTTCCCTGTCATGATGTCCTGGTGGCTGGCTGGCAGGTGCGTTGCGGCACTTGGCGGCTCAAATGCCGATCAGATCCAATGCAATGCAAGGCAGGTACCTAGCCAATCCCAACTGCAGTCTCGCCATCCACACAGAGGAAGAGAAACCATCGCAACAACCACATCAAGGATCAATCCTGAATCCTGGGTAAATCTTTCAACCCTGGTCTGGTCGTCTCTCAGAAGGCTAACAGCAGCCCACACCAACGGCCCTGACCTGGAACAATTGCACTTTCATGTGCTCCACGGGTCTCCATCGCTATCCTCTTTCTCTCACACCGGCCTGTCAAGTTGCCAACGGTTCGCAATCTGTTTGGCTGGTGTTGATTTGCACAACCTGGTTTGACAAACCATGACGAGAAGGACCCGAGTTCGTCGCACAGCTAAGGCACATGCCCCTCCCTGCCAAGGCTCTTCGTTGTCTGACTAACTTACACTCTCGCAGTAGCATCGCATAGCCTACCGGATTCCAACCTCTTTTTCTAGCACCAAACATCCCTCCATACCCGAGGATTTTCGGCTCAAGACATTCGCAGCAGGAGAACTCACAAGGTCTTCAAGAGGGACGGGCAGAGGCAAGTGGAGCACAAAACCATACCTGAAAAGAGCCATGCGGAATTGTGGATTGTGGCTCCCTCTGTACCGCGCCAGCTCCCAACAGGTTGGTGAGATACCCCGATGCACTGGCGATCGCTCCAACTTCCAAGGGAGCGATGGGCTGGTGGAGAGGCCTTGAGCCGGCCCTGGCGCGGCATCTGATGGGTGCTTTGGGCTGGGCTTAGAAGAGGAGAGGGACGGGGGTCCATCATTCCAGAGCCCTGGTGCCCGCCAAGTCCTGGGGTTGGCTGACGGTATTGGATGGTGGGTGGGCGGCCGGGGGTTTAGATCGTGTTTTTAGGGGAATTTCCCATCCTTGGGATCTTCAGATTTACGGCTTCTGGGTAGCGCACAGACTTTGTGCGAATCTTCTCTTGTTCATCTAGCCTAGCTTTGCTCAGGCATGTCCAGGGTACCTTCACGGGGACAGCCAAGCCAAGCCAGCCGGCAAGTACACTCGAGCGAGTCTCTTGAATTGGATTGGATCATAATTCCCTCGTCGACAAGTCAGCGCCGTGGGTTCCTTGTCATCGTGACCCTCGCAGAGACGAGCAGTCACAACATTGCTTTTCTCTGTGTCAACGCAAACCAAGCACACACCCCCATGCCTTGGCCAATCACGCACTCAATCGCCGGCCCGGTTTTTATCTCCTTGCCACTAAACAGAGATCTTTCACGTTGGTAGCGGTCAATTCCATGTCCAACCCGGCATAAGGAAACACTTCGGCCGACTGCTGTGGAGGATAACATGCATAATGCAGGTCAAAATTGATTTCCAATTACAGAACAATGAAATAACGCGCAATCCTGACCTGTTGAACAGTAACCTGTTTCGGTTACTGACCGAACTAAGGACGGCATATTTTAGTACGCTGACGAGCAACTTGGACATCAAAGCAGAAAAAAGGAAGAAGAAAAAGATGGATGTATGCGCAAACAAAGCAGACCCCGCCTCCATTGATTTGGCCCACAGCCTTTCTCAAGGGCGGCGCCACACAACTCCCTGGTAAGTAATGACAGCTTGAAGTATCGCAGAAAGCCGATATGACAGGTCTGATGCTACCGCCGTCGCCGGCCGGTTACCTACCGATCATCAGGAGAGTGGGAGCATCATCCTTGTGTCAAGGTATTGCGTACCTGTCTTGCTTGTCTCGAGAAACACCCGTGCTTTGTTCTTCGACCCCTTGATCTTACCCTTCCCGGCATTCAGACGCTATTGTTGTACTTGGCTCGTTCTCATAAACCATAAATCCCATCCAAACCCCCACATCATGAGCCAGCTCGGACCATCCCAAGCCTTCTGATACATTGATTCTTGACTCAAGCTTGTCTTCTTATAACACGCCTAGTCCCCGGAGTTCATTACCTCGTTCTTACATCATACTTTGAACTCAAACAAAAGAAGATATTCATCATGGCTCTGTTTCAACATCTATCGCTGCTCCCCTCGCCTTCTACGCAATCTCAAGGCAACCCATGTCAAGATTCTGGCTCTTTGACACCTCTTGCTTCAGGCTTTGAGGTTGATGCTCTAGACTCAGATTCCTGTTATTCAAGCACAGAATCTTCATGGGCCCTAGCCCGTGGCATCATCTCTCACAAAGTACCAGGCACTCGATGTCCTACCTGCGCGTTGGCAGGAAAAGAAGTATGGGTTATCCCCGGCCGTTGTTGCGGATACTGCGGGACTCCTTGTGTCGACTAAATTCATCCATGAATCAAGGTAAGCTTAGCGATTGCCTCAATTTGGATCTGTAACTGACTATGTTAGCTCAATGGTTGCAGTTATTCCTGTTTCAACCGCGCAACAAGGTTGAGATGGGATTCTGCTGAGTATTTGTTGCCATTTGGGAACCGAGGGACCACGAAAGTCTGGCATCAGCCAGATACAGCTTGGTATAATCTCGCGAACCGTTTCGGCAAAAAGACAACACAAGCTCTATCCCGATAAGAGGGACAGACTGCGACGAGAAAAGAGTCACGATTGCAACGGCGCTTCAGTCAGCTCATGACATGAAGTCGATGGCCCCTCGCTTTCTGATTGGGCATAACAGCACTTGGATCTTTTCTCAATGTGTCGAGCAAATGTCTCAGAAAGTCAGGGGTGTGGCATGGGGGCTGTTTCCTATGGCTGATGCCCATCACTTACTGAGGCTTAACGGGCGTCTTCGACCCGTATTCGTGCGGATTGATCAAGAACAAATCGCTAAAATCTCATGTCGTGGGCAACCTGATATATGACAAGCGACAGGGTTTACGGACGGGAACCAAAGCAGTATCGCTGATAAGTCGGCCCTACCAGGATGTTGGGGGTGCATCGACGATTGACTCGCATCAGCCACTTTATCACTGGATGGCCTTGCTGAATCTCATCAGACAAAAAGCATGAGGCACATTGAATGATCGAAGCTCACCGTAACAACAGCCGATCTCAAGGGTTGCAGGGATACCATGATGAATCGCCGTTGTCGTGAAATTTCCTCAGTTGCGGAGAGGTGGTTAATCCACTGTTAGGCTTTCACAGTCACGCCAAATCATTACATTGTTACAAGTTTAATAATCTCATAATACATCAGTTTCTCATCATTTGATTAACGAAAAATTGGAATAATTACTAATATATGACTGCTGAAGATTGTATCCCTGTTCACGACTCGCTGGCAGCCTTGATGCAACATGGAAAAGTACGGGAAATACATATCGATGTTGTCTGACCATCTTTTCGCTTACCCGTCTCAGCCAACTTCAGTCTTGGCAAAGATATGATGATGAGCCTGAGACATGCTGGTCTAGACTCTCGGCCTTGGGTCCAGACATGGGAATCTACATTAAGCTATTCAAGTGACGCAACAAGGGTGCTTGGATGGCACTGACAGGTACCTACCTGATAATAAATACTTTAACCAGCTCGTTGGTGCGAGCTGCAGAGCTGTCAGTTATCACCCCGGTGCAAGGGTGTCACCTCAGCTATTGAATCTTGAGGATTACGCAAGGGGGAACAGTGGACTTCCCTGATCACCTCAGCTCGTGTCCACAAATAAGTGAGGAATGCACGTACATGTGATGGGAAAGTTTTAGCGGCAAATTTTTCATATCATTAGCGTCAAGACTGTACTCACATCAAGGGACTTTGGTGCAACTGATGCAAGACATTGGGGAATCGGCTCCGACTCCGAGAGAGCCTCCGTGTTGGCTCCGAGATGGCCGGCCGTTGAATTGGCCGGGCTCCGGAAGGGTGGGGCCAGCGACATGCTGTTCCTGATGAATGAAATTGCATTATTATCATTGGCTGCACAAACGCGGGCGGCACACAAACCCCACCAGAGTCCGTTTATCGCTTGTGCGCCCATCTCCCGCCCCCGCCCCCTCTCTTCCGAGAAACCACAACGGCCTTGGGTCTGTCTCGCGATCCCCTCGACTCAACCATCCCATCTGTCATCAATCCCTGCAGCACTCGGCTCGAGCTACGCACTATTTCTCCGAGTCCGATTGTGCTAAATCCTAGAAACATCAACGGCACGGCCCGGCTTGGCTTGGCTTGTGTCTGAGGTGAGCTAAGGTGAGGCACCTGCGGACCCAATGGCGGCCACTGAGCAGAATGGCATCGACATTCTTTGCGATGCTGCCGGCTCGGATATGCTGCTATCATCGCTTTTCTCCCTAGCAGCACCCGTGTCAGATCCCCATCAGCGAGTTCAGCCGCCCTTGCAGCAGGAACAGCACGAATTGCAGCATTCGCTGCCGCCCTCGTCGCCCTCGAAGCAATCCGCTCAGCATCACATTTTTCAGCAGCAGCTCGATCCCGCCCTGCAACAACCACAAGGTGAAGCCCCTCAGAGAGCCTCCTCTGCCTTGCCCGCCAAGCGCAAACTCTCCGATGCCTCCGCCTCGTCGCCGTCCCACGTCTGCCACATCTGCCGCCGCGTCTACGAGCGAGCCGACCACCTGACGAGACACTTGAGGTCGCACGAAAACGCCCGACCGTATCAATGCTCCCGCTGCCCCAAACGATTCAATCGCGCCGATCTCCTGACACGGCACGAGACCACCCACGATCGAGATGGGGCTGCAAAGGATCGTCCGTTTATCAGACGGAGTGACCGTGCCGCTGAGGCATGTCTCAATTGCGCAGCATCCAAGGCGAAATGCGAGGACCAAAAGCCGTGCAGTCGTTGTCGCAGTAAGAGCTTGACGTGTCAGATGCCAGTGAGACGTGGGAACCAATACCGAACCTCAGAGTCACAGGCTGGCATGTCACCCTCGGACAGTTCAATGGTGGCTTCAACGACAGGAAACGACAGTCAAGTGTTTACAGCCGGCGACGCTGCTTATGCTTTGTCTCAATCGGCTATTGCAAACCATGGACATGCGATTGATACTACCGTGGACTACAACACTTCTTTTTTCCGCGCGCCGAGTGTCGAAGGTACACCAGAGGAGCCGGTGTACTTTGCGAATACACAAGGCTCCTTTCCGGATTTCGGGTTCACTTGGGATGTGGACTTTAGTCTGTTCAAGATTCCATATCCCGAAGTGAATGGACGAAGTCCTCAGTCCGGGAATGGAGCTAAGCGTTCATCCCGACAGGCCCGCAAAGACACAGCCCAGGAAGACACAACTCTTCGGCGTTCGGCATGGATGCCCGAGCCAGGGACCAACGACCAAGCAGGGAGTTTAATGGCTCACACGGATATGGTGTCATCTTATACCCGCGACAGCTTGTTTGCTATGGTTCTTGCCAACAAGCCGACTCCACATCGAGTGCCAACTTTTCCCTCAGCTGAGCTCCTGAGTTATCTGATTGAGACATATTTCGTAAGAGAGGATCTCAAGAGTGATGATTTCATTCACAGGACTTCCTTCGATCCTATGACAGCCAGCCCGGAGCTCCTCTCTGCTGTTGTGTCAAGTGGAGCTGCAAACATATCGAGCCCAGCAATATGGCAATTTGGCCTGGGCCTTGACGAGATCACTGCAGGTGTAATTGGGAAGCGGGTAAGCCTTGGAAACCCGACCCTCGCTTGAACGGGTGGTGATTGTAGCCAGCTAACCATCAGTAGCTCGAATCCTCTAACGTAGCTTCACGAGAGATGATGTTATTCCAAGCATCTATGCTACAGCTCGAAACTAGACAATGGAGCGGCTTCAACGCGCAAACAGAGATGGCCGAAGCCCTTGCCCCACAACTGTTGGCCGTAAGTTTGATCTGTTCGTGGTCTTTGTACAGCATACTAACGTTAGATAGCTGCTTCGAAGGACCGGAAGATTGAGCTTTGCGTCGGATGCGAATGCCCACATCCCGAACAGTGGCGACTCCCTCGACACGCTGGACGCAAAATGGCGGAGCTTCACAATGCTCGAGTCCTGCAAAAGGTTCTTTGTACGGCTAATGCGTAGTCCCACAGGAAACTGACAAGATTATAGGCTGGCTATCCGTGCGTTTGTTCATGATGTACAGTCTTCGATTATGCTGTGGAAGAGCCCCACGCTGGCGTACAATGAGCTCAACTTCGCCCTTCTGGCAGCTCGTGATCTTTGGAAGGCTGGTAACTCACAATCATGGTGGGACTTACACTTGGCTAAGGGGCCGTTGCCTGCCGGCGGCATTCCGCGGCTTTCAGATATGAGAGACTGCGTGTCTTTTATGGCTGAAGCGAACAGCTGGGTGGATATTGAATCTTGTTGCAAGGCCGCCCTGCATGGACTGTGGGGACAAATCTGGATCTACCGTGACGCCGTCACTCATCATCATAATGCATCTTCAGACCGGCATGGATCTGATCTTCCGACCTGGGCCCAGGCCCTCTATCAGGAGCTTTACAATAGCCTACGCAAATTTTCGGACCAGCTCCGGAAGGCACAGCCTCTTAGTCCTGAGCTATCCCTCCTTTCGGAACTCTTTATGATGATCCTTCACGTCTCGCTGGACGACGTGCAGCGACTCGCCGGCAGGAAGGGCGAAGAAGAGGCACGAAGAGCTGCACAGTCCTTGGAGAACACTTGGCTACCCGAACCAGAGGCACGGTATGCTGTCTGGCATGCTGGTCAGGTGCTCCGATACGCAGAGGACTGCAAACCAACTACCCTGCGAGGATTCGGGGCTACGGCAGTGTACCTCGCTAGCCTGACGTTGTGGGCGTATGGTCTGATATCGCAGCGGCCAGCAAACGGCCATCTGGGGATGGGACATGATCTTGTCTCTTTAAATGGCCCGGAGACGAGAGAGTTGTCAACCTTTATTGAACTTGGCCAGGGCACTCCATCGCTGGCATCTCTTGGGGACTTGCGCCTACAGCTTGAGCCCTTGTCAAACCATGCGGCGGTTTTGGCGCTTGCACAGCTTGTTTTCCGACAGAATTATCTCGTTACAACCGAGCCGATGCCACCGCTTGTTGAGAGTTTGTGTCGACATCTTAACGATCTGCAGTCGGGGTTTGACGGCCAGATGTCCGTGAACACGCTGTAGACTATTTTTATCTTCTTCTTTTCTTTCCTTTGAGCAAAAGTTAATGTGCGACTGTTTGATGTGTTTACCACAAAAGTGATTTGGTCTTTTTTCCATATATAGCAAGTTAGCGAAGGAGTTGGGGGAGGGAAACAGGAAACAGGAAACACAAAACGGTGATGGTATGGTCGGGTGAGACAATGTTAGGAGCTCATCTAGTTTGAGGAGATTCGAGGAGAAGCACATGACAAGATAGAGAATTCATTGAGCGTTTGTTGGTTTCGAGTTGTTGTTACTGCATTTTGGACCGAGGATCCTAGAAGAGCAAAGTAGATAAAGGCCCGCGGCTGTTAAGGCTGCTTACGACCTCTGTGTTACCTGACCACACTATTTCGGCAGGATCTAGAACGGTTCCGTGCCTTAGATGGAAGGAGAATGCGAAAAGGTGTGGTCGTCGTGAGAGTCCAACTGCATGGTGCATGGTGCATGGTGCATGCTGAGCATATATGGACGGGCGATAAGGTTAAGTTTGGCTGACCATTCATCTCGAGGAATCTGGGGTAATCCCTGGGCTGATTGATCTACGGTGCACAGAAGTTTCAGTTCGATTGGATGAAGAGGCTGGAAAGTAATTATCCCGCCAATGCTGTTTCATGGTCTTTGCATCCACGGCTGGTTCGGCCCTATGTGCCCTCTGTAAGAGAGGCCCGAGTTGGAGATTTGACAGGCCCAGCTCGTGGGGGCGGGGTAGGTTCCCCAGTAATGGAAGAGGCCTCGGGGATATATGTCGTAGTATTGATCAACCACAGGTTTAGTGAGAGTAATCCTCCAGGGAGCTAATTGTTGATATTATTTAGCGACATTTAGATGCATCTCGTACTGTTATGAGCCCTATCGCAAGCTTATCAATTAATTCCGCTGCTCGGGACAACGGCAATAGACGGATTAAAGTGCGGAAATCAAAGTGTCTGACCCCAAATACTTGCATCTCCAAATTCATGCAAAATGATTGGCCAATCCTCTGTTAGAAAGCAACCTCCAACGGGCCGGACGGATATCCCTGATGAGCCGCCCCCGCGTTTGACCCGCACACAACCGTCGACCTCCTCCGTTCTCTTTGATACATAATCATTGCTTACCTTACCTTGCCCCTGTCACTTCTCTTTCAAGGTATCACAAGACTCTATATGAACTCGAGCTTTGTCCGTCGAGCTTTTACTCTCTCTTTCAACTGTCTTCCAAGCTCTTCCGTGCGAGTATCACGTCATCTTCCGGATATCAACACCATATCGAGGCCTTTCTCTCAGAGCACTATAGTCAAGATGTCGAACCGTGTGCACCGAATCACCATGTTCAAGCTGCCTAGCAAGGACGAGCAGGCTAAGCTGTTGGATCAGTACCACAAGCTCAACGCCTCTCAGCAGAAGGTGAGCTCTTTAGTCTCATCCCTCTTATGCAGAGATACTGACTGTGCATAGGATGGCAAGCCATACATCCTCTCCGTGGTCGTCGGTGCCGCTGATGAGGATGCCCGTGCCCAAGGATACACCTTCGTTTCCAAGACTGAGTTTGCCAGCCTCGAGGACATGAAGTACTACGACGAGGGCTGCCAGGCTCACCAGGAGCTCAAGGACTTTGTCAAGAGCTCGCTTAACCCGCAGGGAGTTCTGACTGTCTACTTCAAGCCACAGGCTGTTGGTGGTGCCGACCACTCTTAGAGACCATAGATGAAATGAACAAAGCATGACTATTGTTACTTACCTTGCTGATGTCTCAAAGATACTTCTTTATCACCACTTCTAATAGTATCTTCTATTGCCCATATAAATTCATCACCCTGAACTAGCGGACCTCATCATATCTTATGCTATGAGATCCACCTGGAGATCGTACGCGAGAGACTCACTCCAGGCAATTCCGAAGAACAGTAGTGAGCGCCATCGACTAACAATCCTGCACCTTAATCTTAACTAGGAAGGTGCATCATATCATAAAAATGCATCCATGAAACACCTCCTTGTGCACCTAGCTTGAGCATTCTGTCTTGGCTTACGTTCTACGTCTCCTACCCGAGGCTGTTCATCTTAGGCCACCTAACTACCCAAACAGGCGATCCGGCAAATGATAAAGACATCTACCAAACTTCAGATAGGAAAGCTTAGATAAAATAAAATAATCTAGGCATTCTAGTCAATTCTTAGTCTAAAGTATGCCTGAAGCCTGCTCTAATTATTATCTAATCTACCCTAAAGTTAGGCAAATATGTTGAATATTTGTCTAACTCCTGTCAAATGGAGAACCAAGGAAACTCTACTTTTGTTACATTGAATGGCGGTTATTGTCCATGAACTCGGAAGAAGAAGCTGGCCAGGGTGCCCTGTCTTCACATACGTTCAAGTCATTGTTGCATGTTTCAAGTTTGCTTATTGGCAATAGTCCATCTCATACAATCTTTGCGTTGAAATTTGGATACATTAGTGACAATCGTATTGATTCAGTCAAACAATGAAACGTCTCCTTATTACAACGTAGCTTCGCGAGCCTTTTGGGAATCGTTTGATTGCTTCAATGGCTGAAACCTGAACAATAGATGACTACGTAGTGAACCACGACACGTCATCTCAAAAACAGGACTTGGAAGCTAATCTATGGCTTGAATCTTTATTTCTATATACTCTGAAACTACGAGATTATCTTACTCTTTAAGGGGAGGTTTCAGCTTTGGCTTTCTAAATGCACATCATTGAGTCTTTGGGGCTTGAAGCTCCTATACCAAGGCTATTCTATTGTTCTTAGATTCGTTTATGAATAGGCGATGAGTGATCTAGCATATGTATATATAGGATGGTGCCTATCAAAATTAACATGCAGAGAAACGCATGATGCCAATACACAACCGCCTACTGGATATGCCGCACCGTTCGCGATTTGAAAGGCAGCCATCGTCAGATGTTCGATCATCTCAGAACGTTGGTTCCAGTTCGGGATCCGGGGGATCAAATGGTTCAGAAAGCCATGACGAACAACCACATGAACACGCAGTTAGCCAACCCCCCCCCCTAATCTTGCTTCACAAACGCCTCCGCAGACTACTCCCACTTCAGCTAATCCTGCGAACCTTCAGCTCAGACACCCTCGAATAGCGGACAATCATGAAGATGACCAAATCGTGGAATCCGCTGTTCGAGGAGTTGCACACAACGATAAGACTCGAAACTCTATCAAGAGTCAAGTCACAATCGGCCAGCGGCTTCACTTTCGAGACTTGCATCTTGGAGACATCATGTTCTTATGTACCTATCATAGTATATACGGCGAAGCTTCGAGGAAGTATCTTTATTGGCGCAAGGTATTAGTCGAAGGCCAGATGCATCTTATTTTCTTGACGTTGGTCACGCTCGACAAAGAAGGGGTAGGCAAATCTCCTCATTGGTTCCTTGAACCCATCAGCTATCAATTCCAAGAAGGCTACTACAAGGGAATAAGAGCCTTTCTCAGCTGGACGCAAGCTGTGGCTATCAAGCCCAGCCATCAGGACCGTATCGTCGGTAACCTATCCGCATTCGAGGCAACAAAGAATGATAAAGAGGGCCTCAAAGCGCATATGAGTCACTTGTTAAACCGTCACATCGACCTGCTCAGTCTCTTTTGTAAGCTTCAGTACGAGCCTTGGTTTTTCCTGAATGAAAAGGAGAAGGGAGACCGTTATTTGAAGATTCGAGCTGTCCTACAAAAATCTCGTGATAAGGGCGGGGCATGCCGGTGCGAATTCTTTGAAAACCTTTATCAGAGATTCCAAACGATGACGAACAAGGACTATGCCAAGTACTTCCCCGTCGACCCCGAAAGAGTTCAAAGACTTCATGCGACAAAGGCTCGAAAGAACAGAAACGCAGCCCCGATCAAGAGCGACAGCTATCCAAAGCAAAATGATGCCAAGTGCAGGCCACCTAAGGACTTTTGCTGGTGCATGACTGGAGAAGTTGTCCCTTTTGACCCAAGTATTCACAACCCCAAGTCCCGTACCCTCGAAACAGAACCCGGCTTCTGAGTATATATAGGAGCGACGGGGGCATGGGTACTTCAATTGACCCAATCTGGGCGATTTTGGATTGGAGTTTGGCGTTTGGAAAAGGTTTAGGCGTTTGTTCTTCTCATATCTAGAGTTATAGAGGGTAAAAAGAAACAATGCATCTCAGAGCTAAGTATGAGTTCAGCATGGTCAATAGTGACTTAACTAGACAATCGCCTCGTGAAATACGTATGGCTCTCTTAGTTGAAAGCACCCAAACAACACTGCCGTATTCTACAAAAATATCCTTGATATAAATGCCGACCATCTGTTGGATGACAATACGATATGCACACGCATCTCAACACACATCTTGCATCTGCTTCCTGCTAGATCTCGACACCCAGCATTGACTACAGTCGTGTCCGTCACACGACATTATCACCACTATACAGTCGACCAGACAGGCTCGACACTCTCATCACACAGTTGGCCGCCACATCGAGTGGCGTAGACCAAGAAGCGGTGAAACCGACACCCCAAGACACATGGTCTCGACCTCACAAACAATATCGTGTCTCTCCCGGTGCCTGGGTCGCCTCTTGAACAACCGGAAGCGATAGAGGCAGAAACCACCTGCGAAACCAGACCGCCTCAAGATGGGCTCACTGTCTTATCATGAGGTCTCTCAAGTCACCCCCGTCTATGGATTTTGCGGATGACGAAAGAGCAACATAGGCTTGTTGTACCGTTGTAACTATAGTCGCTCTTCGATGTCCAGTAAATCTAGCATTGTGCTGCCATGCAAGATTGGAGCGCCATAGTGATACAGGTGAATGATCTGTTTCTTAGCCACCAGGGGTAGCCGAGACCTTCCTTGGGATGCCTCTGGTTCAACTTGCCATTGCACAGAATGTCCATATCCGTAGTACTTCCAATAATGCGGAAACTTCGAGTCGCCTTCGTATGCTGCAAATTTGGTCTTATCTTCCCTATTATTCATCGCAGAAGAGTGCATACTGACAATCAAATATTGCTTCAATATCATATCTAAAGGATATCACCGCCTCGAAGACTTATGCTTGAAGACCCTCATACATATGCCATCGCAGTCCTCCAATAATCCCTACATTTAAATACCAATATATGGCGTGTAAAGCGCCCCAGAACAATAAGTGAACACCAAATATGCCACCCAAAACGCCATCCCTCTGCATGGAGGCAGTTCTTGGCCCTTGTTCTGCGTAGTGAAACAAAATAAACTAAAAGTTAGAAAGTGAACATGCGTCAAACGGCACGGTTGACACTTGACACGTCAGTCATTTCGGTAGCAGAATCGCTGCCTCTTCTGGAAGAGAATTCATCCTTAGGGAAGGCAGTCAATCTTTCCAGCGGTGCAGGTCTTCGCTCTAGTGCGAACAGAGATATCACAACCATGACGGCACAGACGAGCATCATAACTTTGATTTCTTCCGCGAAAGCACCAGCGTAAACGTCCTTGACTAGGTCTTGTAGATTCGCGGGGAGATGTAGACTGGTCAGTGGCGATCGATGGAGGCTTTCGAGTTGTGCCGATGTTAAGTGAGTCTGAAGATGTTCGTTGACGTGAGAGTTGAAGATAACTGTGCAAACTGCAAGTCCAATACAGCCACCTAAGACACGGGCCTGTGCTACAGCACCCTGAGCGGATGCGAGCTCACTACGTTCGGCGGCAAGAATGCTGGTCATGATGGTGGCCGCAGAGAACGAAAGGCCAACACCGAGCCCAAAGATTGCTTGGAAGGCGTACTGAGCTTTGGTGTGTGAATCTGGTTCGGTTAACATCGACATGAGACCGACACCAAGTAGTTGGAGACATGACGCGCCAAAAAGTGTCAAGGAGGTGTTGTTCTTTCGGCTGGATATTGCGCCTCCGAGGAAGGATCCGATGGCACAGGCGCCGAGCATAGGAAGTATATGTACACCAGCCATCAACACCTCTTCGCGGCTAACAATTTGAAACCGCTCCGGAATGACGATCGAAAGTGAGATGTAGGGGAAACCTGTGAACAAAGTCACACTGGGCCGATGTCAGTTTTTCTTTTGTATGTGATTGGCGACAGACTTACAGCAATCCGGCAGAGTAAACTCGTCGTAACGTCAATCGAATCGGGAAAATGGGTTCAATGTTTCGCCGTGGCTTCGTTTCCAAGTACACTTCCCACCATACGAACACGATCCAACTCACGCCCGATATCGCCAAAGCCGAGATGATCGCTGGGCTTCCCCAAGAAAATGTCTGCGATCCTGCCTGTTGAACAGCAAATACTAGGAATCCAGAGCTAGCAAGAAGAGTTGCGCTACCAACGAAATCGATGCTGATAAAGGCCTTCCAGGAGAAAAAGTGGGCGACTTCTTCATGTGGCCAAAGGTTCGTGATGGTGAGAATTGCAATCAAACCAAAGGGGATACTAACTCTCATCAGTAGTGCTACTAGCAAGTGTCAAACTACTTACTTCATGTTGAACAGCCATCTCCAATCTGAAAGCTGAGAAACTGCACCACCAATAATTGGGCCTAATACAAAAGCGACAGCCAGGGTGGCTCCGATCATAGCTCCTATCAAACTGGGTCGGTGTGAAGGTCCAACCTCTACCAAGCCAATCTGTGTTAAGCTGTACAGACCAGAAGCTCCCATTCCCTGGAAAGCTCGACACACAATCCTAAAAGGGGTCAGCTTGAGAAAAGAGTACAAAACAGGCCACATACAAAGCTGTCATACTCGTAGCTGATCCACAACCCTGTGAGAAACCAACGAAAAGGACCCACGATACCACGAGCATGTTTCGCCGTCCGTATATGTCACTCAACTTTGACACACAAACGGCGAACCCTATAGCGTCTTGTCAAATATTGTTTGCTTGGTGCCACCGCTTGTGAGAGAACTTACCCATATAAGTCAAGAGATAAGCCAGAACGATCCAAGGGGCGTTGGTAAAGTCGTTCAAGTCGTGTGAAATGGTGACAAGCGAAGTTGAAACGATCGAAGTATCGAGGCTCGAGAAGAGAAGTCCTGTAAGCAAGCTGAATAGGTAGATTAGCAGAAGTCCCGACATAAATTGCAGGCTTCGTACGATATAACAAGAACTGCCCGCCGTGGTCCAGTAACAGAATGTTTGCGCAATCCGATAACCGTTTCTGTCATATGTGCATGCTCTTCTGCATTACCCTCCATCATGGCCATTTGACCCAGGGAGGGGTTTGGATAAGAGAGCGACATGCGATATTCATTGGACATTATTGTCGTAGAGTTCTAACGGTATTTGGTCTGATGTCCAGGAGGCGACCTCAAGTTTCGCGGGTGTGGATTGTATGGAACTTCAGTGATGAAGAGGAAGAGTTGAGTTTCGTCAAAGGAGCAACTTAAAGGTAGAAATAAGGCCAAGTAAGGCTGAAGGGTAGTGAAAAGACGGAAACTCCTAAGCGGAAGGCACTATCGGCACAGAGAGTTCGGCAAAGGCAGGCGCGCCGAAGTGTTGGGGAAAACAGCCTAGACGAGTTCGATAAAAGGCCACTATAAACTATACTTGAAGCGAGTCTGTCAGAGTTCGAAGGTTTTCGGTATTGGCAGTCTGAAAAGGATGCTTGCTTTTCATATCGAATCGACGTCCTCGGTGGAGAAAGCTGATAGGAGCAAAGACGACACTGCTAGTTCTTGAACATGATTCTCTTTCTTGAAACAACTTACCACTTGGTAAAATGTCTTGCCGGAGAAGGCGAAGGATTGAATTAATATTTGAGACATGACCCTCAACAGTTACACGGCTACAAGCGAAACGACCACTCAGTTCCATCACCAACCTCAGACCTCTGGTCCAAAGAATTAGTCAGGGGGTTTCCAGCACAGAGTAGATGAGATCTTTTCTAACAGTGATACGAGCCTAACAGGAGTGGTTATGACGGGTGCTGTGCGACCCAAAGCATTATTCACGGGTAAGACAGGGTTGTCTATGACCAACTGGTTGGTGATACGAATGGGTAGAAGCTTTTGGGAGCCTAGGCTCTGATATCATGAGTGAGCCTCAACTTAAAAGTCTCAATAAAATATTGATGTCAGACTTGACCGCGTGACTCTGTGAGATGAATTGATACAAAAAATACCAGACGACATTGTCAAACAGCCATGCCCACAGCAGAATAACCTCTTTACCGCCGCTTACTGGGTCAAGCGACAAAGCCTCGGTAATACTGTAAGATCCCGCCTGTGCAGTGGTAGTACATGGCATGGCTCACTTCTCGTGGCTGGGCCAGGCTTAGAATAAACCATTACATAGCCGTCGGCTTCTAACTTTGTTCGTGCTGTATAGCGGAACTTCAAAGAGTAAACGAGAACTCCATACAAAGAACTTCCGCACGGATATCCCACGTTTTATCAGTGACGCATGATGCAAAGTATAGGTGTGTTAGAAAGGCTTTGTGCGGCTTGTTGTTCGCCAGTGTGGGTTGGCCAGTCCGTAACTCCCTCCGACTTGCACAAAGACCTTCAAGCAAGACGTTTCTTGCGAACGAAGCTGAGTACCAGCCGAGAAGAGAAACCAAGCACATACTATAGTGGGATGACGAAGCGTTTCGCTCAGTGGGTAACTGTGTGATACGGTTGAGTATTTACATAGCTGCACAGCCAAACGACACTCGTCTGGCGCTACTTTGTGTTACCATGTTCCGCCACACTTGCCAGATAATCGGATGATCTAGAGATAATATGGCTTTGATGGCGAGAGATATGTTCAAGACACTGTGTTCGGTTAATGATTACGGGATGAGCGACCTGTCTCGACCTTGGTGAGGGAGCCCACGTGATTCTGTCAATGGGGTCTACCGCACCTTCATCTAGTCGGCAATTGCGGGATACGAGGGCTTCCATAGCCTATCAGTTACTGTTCTCCTCAAAACGTGTCATCTGACGTTGCGCAGACCCTGCTTCGGGAGGGTATCAACGACGGGAAAGCCGTTTACCATCCATCTCATCGCATGCTCTATTCGTCCGTTACGATACGGCTAGCTCCCGTCAATACGACAAGTTATAGTTGGTAATTGAAGTGATCTGCTGACCAATATTGGCTGCTCTTGACCGGTCTATGTTGGCTCTTGACGCGCATATTGACTTGCAGCGGCTCGTTCCATAGGGGGATGTATTAACATAAAGAACGACTGAAAGGTAGAGACCGGTCTGACATGATCAGCAAGTATGCCACCAGGTAGCTTGACCGGGTTGTGATAGAACATGATAGCTTAAGGACCTTTTGTTGACCCCCTAAGTCCGCCGGGTTATAGTATGCATGTTCATGGTGGCGTTTGCTGTAGATTCTCCCTCCATCTTACATACTAGGTAGGTACCTATGTAGGAGGCCTGTCTTGGCTGTTAAGTGACAGACGCTTCTGTCCGTCTGTCTTGTGCATGAAGCCATGTTGCTTGGTAAATTGGCTTTGGTAGATCAGTGTTTCTTAAATGAATTAAGAAGTGCTCTTGCATGTATACAGTTCTTGCAGTGTTCCGCTTTGTATGTACTTGAACAAAGGCCTATACATAATGCAAGCAATTGAACAATCTCATGAACTGGTATCTCACGGGCTGTAGCATAAGTTTTCTCTCTTGAAGAAGCGGTAAGGCTTCCAGATCACCTGAAAGAATATATCAAGGCAGTTTCCAAAGATCTATCGCAATCTTGCAGCCAAGTCTCCATCTGAAGTACGTTGCCGTCCTTAATCCTCAAGAACGCCAGTATTTTGCTGACCGCCAGTCTGAGCCAGAAGAAGGATAACCGATTAGGTATCAAATGTTTCTCTTTGTCTGGATGGTTTGAGGCCATACACACCCTATCCAGCGGCACAAAAGCAAGATGTGTTGGAGTGTTGGTCCTAGACACAACGCAGGAAGTACTTATCCAAACACACTTATGCACCTTCCCTACCATAATTACGTAGGCCCTGTTATTACACACTCAGGTATCTTACATCACGCTTATTTGTTATGATCTACCAGAGGATCACACCGGATGCGATGCGTGCAGCAGCTGTTGTCAATGGCATGAGGGTGTAAAGTATCTACAACAGTAAAGGGTCGGTTTCTCTCAGAGGAAAGATATAATTGGGCCATCAAGGTGTCTCCATTCGGCTGAAGTTATCCAGATGCTCAAGGAGAGCTGAAGATGGGATGGATCGAGTATAAGATGCGTCCGGCCCCTTTATTTCGTCTCAACACCAGCACCGAATACAGGGACGAACAAGCCTCACACCGATCGATATAATAATCTCTTTGAGCTTGGCTCTTACAGCCCTTTCACTCAAATTTCTTCGAAGACTGTCAACATGCAAACCCATGCCAAGAACTAGCGCCAACCAGACTTATCTGCCACTGCCGACCAGCTGCTAACATCTCGCCTGTCGGCTGCCAGCTGTCAATGCCTTGCAGATTCTTGGCATCAAAATAGCGCTACTTGCATTTTGTCTGCCACTGGCAGCCTCCGGAGCAGTGAATCGATAGCTATCCTCGTTATTTACCTTTCTCGAACCGAGTTGCTAAACCCTTCCTTCTCTTCATCCTCATCACCCCCCTTCCTCACACCACCATCTTACCTTTCTTGCTTTTCATCAGAATCTACTACACACATCATCAAACGGAGAGGAAAAACAACAGCTGTATCAGGCAGCCACTTGCTATTTCTTCTTGGGCGTATTTTGGACGTCATGGAAGACGACATCGCTGTTGTGGGCATCGGCCTGCGGTTCCCAGGCGATGCCTCTTCCCCTGAGGAGTTGTGGAAGGTCCTGGAGCGCGGCGAGTCGCAATGGTCCGAGTTTCCACAGGACCGTCTCAATATTGATGGCTACTATCATCCAGGTGGTGATCGCCAAGGAAGCGTAAGTCAACAGCACGACCCAGATCCATCAAGATGACTCCTCTAACATGTGACTGTACCAGATTTCCTTCCGCGGAGCCCATTTCATCAAGGGCGATTTTGCTTCTTTCGATGCTTCCGTAAGTTCTACTCCTGCTCCTGCTTTATATCACTCTTGCCCAAATAGGCCATCTAACCCCGCTCCTTCTTCCAGTTCTTCTCTGTTTCGGCGGAAGACGCCAAAGCTATCGATCCTCAACAGAGAATCCTCCTCGAGGCTTCCTATGAAGCACTCGAAAATGGTAAGTTTCTGAATTCGTCAACGTACCTAGTAGTAATATCAGTACTAACGGTTGAAATGCAGCTGGTATTCGTAAGGAGGATATCGATGGTAGCGACGCTGCCGTGTACGTCGGATCCTTTGTCAAAGGTAAGCGATACTGGGTGTTCGGCTTGAACAGCATCTAACCTTGCCCAGACTATGAACAAGTGTGCCTCCGAGACCCAGACTGGCAGCCTCAATATGCTGCTACCGGAAATGGCATCGCCATCATGGCAAACCGTATCTCGTACTTCTTCAACTTGCATGGACCCAGCATGACCATCGATACCGGCTGCAGCGGTAGTCTTGTGTCTGTTCACCTTGCTGCTCAGAGTCTCCGAACCAAGGAAACGTCGCTGGTAGGTCTCTTTTGCAATGTTCTTGGCGGAAACTGACAACTATGTAGGCGATTGCTGCCGGCGCTGGCATGATTCTTACCCCTAACACCATGATGCCTATGACAGCTCTCAACTTCCTGAGCCCTGATGGCAAATGCTTCACTTTTGATGCTCGCGCCAACGGTTACGGTAGAGGAGAGGGCATCGGTGTTGTTGTCCTCAAGCGTCTATCGGATGCTATTCGTGACAACGACACCATTCGTGCAGTCATTCGGGCCACCAAGGTCAACCAAGATGGTCACACTACGGGTTAGTAGGGTTACTCATTTTCTGTTCTCGTATCACTAACAAGTAAAAGGTATCACCCTTCCCAGTAAGGAAGCCCAAGTTGCCAACATTAGCTCCGTCTACGAGTCTGCCGGCCTTGACTTCAACCAAACTGCTTACGTCGAGTGCCACGGCACTGGAACCAAAGCTGGAGATTGGCGTGAGCTCAAAGCCATTTCTGAGTCACTCGGCTCTGTTCGAACTGTGGATAATCCCATTGTTGTCGGCTCAGTCAAACCGAACATTGGCCATCTTGAAGGTGCCGCAGGTGTAGCTGGTCTCATCAAAGGCGTTCTGACTCTGGAACATGCCAAAATTCCACCGAACATCAACTTTGAGGTGGCTAACCCCGAAATTGACTTCAAGAACTGGAAAGTTAAGGTAGGCATCTGCTCATTTCTCTATTTACTTGCCACTTACTAACAACTCATCGTAGGTGCCGACTGAGATGCTCGACTGGCCTCTTTCTGGCTTGCGCCGCGTCAGCGTCAACTGCTTCGGCTTTGGAGGCACCAATGCACATGTCATCATGGATGAAGCCCCTCGATATATGTCAGCCCGTGGGCTCAAGGGCAACCACAACTCCTTGGAGACTATCAACTCCGCCCAAACAACACCCCAACGCAATTCAGCTTTCGAGCCTCAGCTTTTTGTCTTCTCATCCCACGAGAAGTCGGGCGTCCAACGAGTCATTGAGTCTCACATCCATTACCTGAGCTCACAAGAGGGTAACGACGCAGAGTTGCTCCAAAACTACGCCTACACACTTGGCTCCCGCCGATCAAACCTCGAGTGGAAACATGCAGTTGTAGCCAAATCGCGACAAGACCTCATCAGCAAGCTACAGACCGTCGACGATGCTCATTTCAATCGAACATCGAAGAATAAACGACTCAAGATCTGCTTCCTGTTCTGTGGTCAAGGCGCACAGTATGCTCAAATGGGCAAAGTTCTTCTACCTTTTGAAGCTTTCCGCGACACTCTAGAGGCTGGTTCTCGCTACATGAAGGATGTACTTGGAAGTCCATTTGACCTTCTTGAGGAAATTCTCAAGGGCCCAATCCTAACTCGCATATCTGATCCGAGAATCTCTCAACCTGCTACTACCGCTTTGCAAATGGCATTGGTAGATCTTTTTGACTCATTCCTTATCACTCCCAACTACGTTGTGGGACACTCCTCTGGAGAGATTGCAGCAGCGTATGCTTCGGGTGCTCTCACAAGGGAAGCAGCGTGGGAAGTTGCCTACTATCGCGGTGTAGCGGCTTCTTCCCTCACTCTCAAATCCCCTCAGCTCCAGGGTTCAATGATGGTGGTTGGTTTATCTGCCCTCGATGTTATGGATCACTTCGCATCCACTTCATACTCATGCGAGATCGCCTGTGTCAACAGCCCTCGATCTACAACACTTTCTGGTAGAAAGGAGAATATTGAGCGCGCCTACAAGGAGTTCTCGGCGAAGAGCATCTTCTGCCGTGTCCTTCCCGTCAAGGTCGCCTACCACTCTTCTCACATGGTCTTGGTTGAAAATGAGTACAAGTCTGCTTTGGAACTTGTCAACCCTCGTCAGCATCGCAAGTCGGTCACCATGATTTCGACTGTTACCGGAAAGTCCATTGAGGGTTGTGAGTTGGACAAGCGATATTGGGCGGATAACCTGATTTCTCCAGTCAATTATGTGTCTGCTATCAAGACCATGATGGAGCTTCCATCTGAAGAGATTCCTGATATGATCATCGAACTGAGTCCTGTCTCTGCACTGCGTTCACCGACTCTGGACATCCTCTCCGCCCTTAGCCCTAAGGTCTTGCCTACCTACCACTCCACCATCGAGCGCAATGTTCACGGAGCAATCTCACTGTTGCAGACTGTCGGCGAACTCTGGACGCGTGGATGCAAAGTGAGCATGGACAAGGTTGTTACTCGAGGGTCCTACCAAGTGCCTCTTAAGTCTCTTGCTGATCTTCCTCCTTACCCCTGGAACCACTCCAGATCGTATTGGCATGAGTCTCATCTTGGTGAAGCAAGCCGATTCAGAGAGTTTCCCCGACAAGATCTTATCGGTGCTCCCACTGCCGATGCTATCCCTTTTGAACCTCGCTGGCGAGGTTTCCTTCGTATCTCTGAGAACCCTTGGATTCAAGACCATCAGGTGCAGAAGACAATAATTTACCCTGCCGCTGGCATGGTCACCATGGCCCTTCAAGGTGCCAGTCAACTTACCAAGAGCAAGGAGAATCTTCTTGGATATGAGATCACTAACATGCGAATTGAGAAGGCCATGATTGTCCCCAGCACAGCCCACGGATTGGAAATGGCCATGAACTTCAAACGTATCTGTACTGTCTCGGGAGAGAAGACGCAAGGTGCCACTTTTGAATTCTGCATCTACTCGAAGCAACTGAACTCGCCATGGGAACAGAACGCAACTGGCTGCATCCAGGTGCGATACAAGCAGGGTCAGTGGCGAGCTGCCTTCCTCGAGCATCGCAAGACGTACGAGTCGCTCAAAACTACTTGCAAGGAACCGATCGTTCCTAGACAGCTATACGAGCTTCTCGACATCGTTGGCATGAACTATGGATCGGTGTTCCAAAACATCGTGAGCATCTTCAAGGGTGACCACGCATGCGTCACCGAGATTCTCATCCCTGACACTCGATCTAAGATGCCTGCCAAGTTCGAATACGATCACTTGATCCACCCGGCAACCCTTGATTCCATTTTTCAAACACCATTCGCTATCGAGAATGACCCCATGGTACCGACCTTCATCAAGAACATCTTTGTCTCAGCCTACATCTCCCGAGACTTGAACAAGGTATTTGAGGGGTTTTCAACTGCGATCCGAACTGGCGTTCGTGATGCGAACGCTGATATCGTCATGGCCCAATCTGGTTGGGAACAGCCCTCAGTTGTCATCAGCGGCCTTCACTTCACGGGTATCTCTAGCTCAGCTCAAGGTGGGGCTAGTTTTCTTCCGAACAACCGCACTCTTTGTACCCAGATCTCGTGGTTGGAAGACATTACATGTGCAAGGGCGGCAAAGATTGAGGAGTTTGTCAGAAGACTTGCACACAAATTCCCTGGGCTCTCCATTCTTCAAGTCGGTGGTACCTCAAGTACCGCAGTGAAGGTTCTCACAGCTTTACCTCAGATTGCAGGTCAAAGGCCATGGCTCTCTAGATATACCGTGGCCCAAGTTCACCCTGACGAAAACGTTCTGAACATACTGACCGGTATCAATGGACTTCCCGCTGAACCCTTCGTAGAGAAGAGATCTGTTGACGGCTCCGAGCCCTTGCCAGACTACGACCTAATTCTTGTCTGTACCCAGGATGGTGTCAACATCACCAAGCTTCTCACTCACCTTAAACGACCTGGTTATCTCATGGAAAGCTTCCCTCATGGCAAATTCAACCCTACTCAGGAGGAGATTCTCTCACATGTCTACACTCAGAAGGATGGCACGAATGTGGAAATGAAGTTCCGAGTTCATCACCATGCCCCTATCCAAGATTGGTCATCTGTACCTGATGTCATCATCCTCCTACCCAACGATCCTCCTCTAGAGACACAGTCGCTTGCTGGAAATATCATCATCAAGCGCAATCCTGCTCTACAGATCCGCACGATGCAGCTCAATGAAGTACTGAGCGACCCAGCGAGACTCAAGGGTAAGATCGTCATCTCCCTTCTCGACTTCTCTGCAGGACCCAACGCCGGTGCGTCTGTTTTCCACTGGAACGAGGCAGAATTCAACGCTTTCCATGCACTTCAGCAACAGGCCAAGGGAATCCTTTGGCTTACTCGTGGCGCGAATATGCTACCATTTAACCCGAAGGGTGCTCCCCTTATCGCCTTAGCACGCACACTCATGTCGGAAGATCCGCTCAAGGTTTTCGCGACCTTTGATCTGAACATGAACACGCCTTTGAACTCTCCTTCAGTCATCCAGAACATTAACATGATCTTTCTCCAGACTTTCGGATCGAAACATACTTCAGGCCCTCGAGAGATGGAGTTTGGTGAGAAGAACGGAGTAATCTACGTCCCTCGCCTGGTTCCTATTGAACCACTCAATGACATTGTCGAAAATGGCATCTCCAACGAAGTTGCCAAGGTGGCATTCCACAGCTATCCGCGCCATCTCAGGCTTACCATTGCTCAAGCTGGTCTCACTGACGGCAGTTTGACATTCTCTGCTGGGACTCGTTTTGGACCTAAGCCTGGTGAAGTTGAGATCATATTTGAGAGCGCACCTATCAGCTTCATCGACTTGGAGACTGTCATGGGAAGAACTTTGGACTCTGATGTTGGATCTGAAATATGTGGTCTTGTTGGTCGAGTTGGCCGTAACGTCTCTGGTTTCATGACTGGTGACCGTGTCAGTGGCCTCATTGCAGGCGGCGCCATTCAGAGCAACGCCAACATCGACAGTCGTTTCGTCAGGAAGTGGGTTGCTGACCTTAACCTCAGTGACTGTGTCAGCGCTTATCATTGTCTTGTCAAGATTAGAAGACTTGGCCGTAACAAATCAGTGCTGATTCATGCTGGAGCAAGCTCACTTGGCCTAGCAGCCGTTGCCGTAGCGTCCCAACTCTGCCCTGAGCTATTTGCAACTATCATGGGGCCAGACCTGTGTAAACAGAGGTCAGTCCTGGAGAAACTTGGTGTCAAGAAAGCTCACATCATGAATGCTGAAACGGACAACTTTGCTAAAGAACTCTGGGATCATTTGGGCGGAGGAGTTGACCTTGTCTACAATGCCACTCAGCAACACCTCGAAACCAACTTCCAGTGTGTTCGCCCAGGTAAGTTCTTATTTTTCCGGTCCATGATATCTAATTGCTAACCTCTCGTAGGCGGTACTATCATCCAGTTCGCAAGCAAATCGCCCAGCCCGCCTACCGTTCAAGTCTCGTCCGCTACCGCTTCTCTTGTCAACTTTGATCTGGCCAGCCTGATGGAGTATGATGCAGACTATATTTCAGAGCTACTCGACGAAACTGTCAAGCATGCAGAGCAAATGGCAGAGAATTTTGCGATCGACGAAACTCTCATCAAGGATTTCGACCTTCCCAATGCCAAAGACGCATTCAGTCATGTGAAAAAGAGCCCATTTCTTGGACTTGTTTCTATTAGTGGTGACCCCGCTACGAAACCTCAAGTTGGAATTGCAACCAAGAAACGCATCAAGTCACTTCATCAGGTCCTATCCAAGACAGACACCTATCTTCTTGCCGGCGGCCTTGGTGGTCTTGGTCGCAGTATCTGCGAGCTGCTGGTCAAAAATGGTGCTCAGCATGTTGCCTTCTTGTCACGTTCCGGTGCTTCATCCGAAAGCTCTCGCCTCTTCATTGAAGGCCTCAAGAAGAAGGGTGTAGATGCACGGGTCTACAAAGCTGACATTTGCGATGCAGAGACTCTCAAGAAGGTGGTGAAAGAACAACTCTGTCGCGAGATGCCACCCATCAAAGGTGTCTTCCAATGCGCCGCCGTCATTAAGGACTCAATTTTTGCAAACATGGACTATGCTGACTGGAACGAGGCCGTCAGGCCCAAGACTATCGGCTCCGATAATCTGGTTCAGGTGGTTTCGGATAACTCTGAGAACCCTTTCTTCATCTTTCTTGCCAGCTCTGCTGGAGTGATCGGTAACCGTGGTCAGGCGAACTACGCTGCTGGAAACTGCTTCGAGGATGCCCTCGCACTCAACCATCGCCTTAATGGAAGACATGCCGTTTCCATTGATCTCGGCCCAGTCCTCGGTGCAGGAATGCTTTCAGATGGTGATGAGATTCTCGACATCCTGCGAGCCAGTGGGTTTTATGGCATTCGACACCAAGATTTCCTAACAATAATAACCCACGCCATCACTATGGAGATTGCACCTAATACCCCTATGCCTAGCCGTGTCGTCATGGGTATCGGTTCCGGAGGTCTCATTCGACAGAACCAACCAGCCGATCCGTACTGGTCTCGCACTTCTCTCTACGGTTATCTCAACTTAGTCGACATGCCACTGCCTGACTTGACTGTTGTCAATGGCTCATCTGACTTTGATCTAAAGTCCCTTCTTTCTTGCTGCCCCGACACCGATGCAGCTGCTGAGATCGTTACCACAGGTCTCTCTCACATGCTTTCCAAGGCAATGAACATGCTCCCTGAGGAGATCGACACTGGCAAGCCGCCCAATGTCTACGGTGTTGACTCGCTGGTTGCCGTTGGCGTCCGCAACTGGGTTGTCACCAACTGCGGTGTTGAGGTCTCAGTCTTTGAGGTCCTGAGTGACAAGACAGTTGCCGAGTTGGCTATAGAGATCGCCACCAAGGGTGGATACGGTGCTGAGGAGGACTAAAGGATGAGAATGTGTATGAATGATGAGAGAAGAAGGTGAAGGATCGGCTTTGGAGCAGATGAGTCTATATAATGATGAGAACCTGGAGAGTGTTCTGGATGTGCACGATTTGAGATTGGGAACCGGCCATACAAGAGCTTTTTGTACTTTTTTTTAGAAAAACTGAAGCAATTATAGGTTGTTCACGACGGTACGAGTCTGATAGAGTAACGACGACTCTTGTGAAAGCGGAGTGGTTCACATATTCGAGTGATTAATCTTATCCATGCCAACTCTCCCACGCAGTTTTAAGGAGTCCTAGGCCAAGGACTAACATGGCAAGTACTACTTAAATAATTTGTTTAAAACCCCACGATAGAAAGTAAACTTGAAGAAAAGGCGAAAGGCAATGAGCTCTTGCCAATGAAGGTCAGGACGCTAAGAGTTACCCTTCGCGAATAACCTCAACTTCGCTTTTACATGATCACGAATTGTCAACTCGACATGGACAACAAAGACTCGGCCGATGACATCAAAAAAAGCATCTCTATCGTTGAGAACGCAAAAGGCAAAGGTCAACACATAGTCTGGGATAATACGCGGCATGTCAAGTATCCTGCTATATCTTGACCAAACTCATATCTTACCGACACCTGTGCAACTCTCGGGTTTGTTACTCCCTGCTAACTTCAACTGGACTTCCAAACTGCTTCGGCAATGCTCATCCTACTACCCTCAGGCCTTGTAACACCCTTTTGAAATGAACATTTAGCATACACAGAGGCCAAGTAAGGGCAAATTTAGACATGAATCTCACCTTGAAGACGAAGCGCTCATCGGCAGCTTTGAAAAGCTCCTCAAACTCCTTTTCAGTCCGCTCTTGAGCATTCAAGAGAGTCAACATCAACATGTCCATACTCCTCATGAGCTTCTCATCCCAGGAATTCTCGGTCCCAGGCTCGCGAAGGCAATGGTCGTTGATGATGACACGGGCGCCGGGTTTGAGCGCTGGAACCAGGCTCTTGAGAATTTTAATGGCGTAAGGAGTTGAGTAGTTATGAATGATCCAACGGAAGAAATAAACTTGGTTTCTGGTCAGTACGTGTACTTTTAATCAGTAGATTTGGTGAATCTCACCATCTGCATCCTTGACACATTGTTCGGTGAAGAAATCATGGACTTGAACCGTTATGCGTTGAGACACTGCTTTGTCTTCACATATCGGCTCTGGGATGCTGCTGATTGTCTTTGGCAGATCTTGAACCACAAACTTCATCTTGCTCCATTTCTTGGCCAGATCGACGCATACAAACCCATGGCTGCCCCCGATGTCAACCAATGTGCCTTCATTGGCATCCACTTCTGAGAAATCATAGTTGTCGACAAGGTGGTGAACTTCATATCCCTCGCCGCCGGTCAAGCTTGCCATGGCCACGGCAAACCGCTTCCCTCGTATAGGATCCTTTCCGAACGTTCCAAACATTGGCTCCTTGTCCACTGTTCCCCATGCGTGGCAAAATCCGGTACGTATCAGTGAGGTTGCCTCTGGATCAGCGCGAAGGGCTTCTAGGGTGTGAGCTCCAGCTGGCAAAAAGTCCTCCCCATTCATTCCTACCCAAGCTTGGAGAGTGGCGTCTTTGGCAAGAACCTTTGAAGCGGCAGTGTGTGCTATAAAGCCTGGCCTTGGTTCCTGAAAAATCTTATTCGTCATAGCATGGCGTAGTGTACGCGCCAGGTTGATTGGGTCCAGCGTGGTTTTGGTTTGCAGTTCAGTAAGAGCAATAGGTTCATCCAATGGCACAAGATTGGCTATCAAGAATCAGAAAGTCGTGCAATACGAGGGAAAGGGGGCTTACGAATCCCATAACTGTTGAGGATGTTAAGGCTCAGGGTATCCAAGTACTTGGCATGTCAGTGTTGAGTATAATCCAGATCCAGAAAACTCACACTCCATATACCCCATCTGATAGTCTCTCTGGGTCCTCTGACAAGAAGTTCTAGCTGTTTTGTTGCAGATGAGATCTCGAGACGGCTTTTCTGTATATCTTCTGGCAACTTAGGGAGGTCTAAAGGCGCATCGATATCAAAACCCAGGTCCGGAATGTCATTGTTCTTCAGATACTCGTCAAGCCGTTCTGTCTCTTTAGTGATCTTCCTCGCCAATTGTATCATGAGAGAGGTATCCGGCATAAGATGTTCGCCCATGTTGACAAGCTGAATGAGTAAGTGTGATCGTGCTTCCTAACAAAGGTTGCAATGTCAATTGGGGTTGCGTGATTTTATACATGTTCCATGTCCATCATGGACCCAGATCGACTCTAGGCCTCGGACTACCAACCGTCAAGGCCAATGCGGGTACGGGGATGGTGTATGTGAGCTATTCAAGACATGCGGCACGAACAAGCCCACCCACCCGCACCACCCTCATTCCTAATCGCGCCAGTGGAACAGGTGGCGACAGCATGTTGAGCCTGGATTCCACGCCAATTTCAGAGCCAGCATGATTGACACTTGTGTCTTACCAGTCACGGCATTGGCTTTCAAAAACCAATTCAAAGGCATGACCTGGGCGCTGGCTGTAGAATACATAACTAAGGTTTGTGGTTATGATAAGACCGAGGCGTAACCAATCTGCTGTTCCTACTTCTCCGCAACCTAGTCCGGAAGCTAGCAGATAATGGTGCTGGTGGCATGAAGCTTGGCTGCAGAAGTAAATCTATGTGCCGCTAATTCTCCATTGAAAGAATCTGAAGATTAATCGTACCCTCGAAGCTTCTTGGCCGTTATACTTCGCCGGTTATAAGTAGAAGCCACTTGGTCACTGTTCACCAGATAACTCCCAGTGTTACACAAAATCATTGTGCGCGGTAACATTATGTTCGTCTGTAAATTTTCCGATTAGTTGGACGCCAGGGTCATGCCCAACCAACCCTGCATGCGTTTTCACAGTTTCTAAGGCTCTGACATCCGGGCACTATGCCATTGGTGCAGCCATAATGACGAATGGTTCATATCGGGTAGACACTGTAGCGTCCGCCTCCATTCCATTTCGTACCCTAGCGGCCCCACGTTAAGATGGTTGGATGGGTCCCACGGCTTGGGATACCCTCGATGGCGGGACGGCTTCAGATTGTCGATAAATTGGTTTTGTTTGTTTTCTTTTCTATTCTCATCATTTGACGATTTAGTATGGTTTTTGCCCATAGACGATATGTATAGGCATATACATAAGCGCCGGGTTGTCGTTGTACGCCCTCCGCACGTTGATAAGGAACACTTCAACTTCATTGCGGTCCCACCCCATCCCCCTTGTCATGGGACCCAAGGCGATCGCTTGCAGCCCATCTGCCAATATGGTCCGCCAGTACAGCCCAACAGTCTTGAGGACTTGGTTTTTAGGCCATGTTCCGAGTGGAATGTGGAATATTCGCTCAGTGACGTTAATGAAACCGGCTGCTTGCATCTTGGCCGCCAATTTTCCTCCTGCTGCAGCATGGAAATCGACTCCAAGCGCGCTGAGTCCTTCATTAATATATGCCCAGTATTGAGCAACAGGGTGTTCTTGTGGCGGAACAGCTTCGCCTGTTTTTGCTTTGTGAGGATAGTGGTGGATCTCCTGGAGCTCTATCCAGCCTCCGGGCTTGAGATGTCTGTATTTGTGTAAGTAAGAAACGGGTTTGGGGTCAGAAAGAGTTCGAGCTCACTGCAAGGCATTGGTAAAGAGCTGCGGCCAGTCTTTTATCGCTTGGACTGTGTGTCGGGAATGAATATAGTCAAAGTGATTCTGAGGATAAAGCCATGGAGATTCGACATCATCGACCATAAAGTGAACGTTGGGTGGCAACCAAGTCGGTTGGATGGGTGATAAATCGATGCCGAGAACGTTGGCACTTGGGTATTGTTCACCCACTGTCCCAATGTTAGCTCTATATGACGTCCGTTATAATGACATGGCCTTACTCTCGATTGCCCAGATTCCTGTACCGGTTCCGATATCGAGTACATTCTGTGGATTGTCCCCTAAAGGTGCGAAATGAAGTTTCTGACCGGAAAGAAGCTTTACCATGGCGTGCTTCATATCTTCTCTCTCCTGTTCTACGTCGTCATTTGGAAAGTTGTAAGCTCCAGCCCGGAAACTATGGTAGCGACGGCCATTCTCGAACATGTAGTCCCGAACAGATGATCCGATTGAGGTACTTGCAGAGCTCATACTATCACTTCCATATCCAGCATCAGTCCCAGCGTCTCCCGAGGAACTGTATTCGTCGCTGTCAGCGACAATGCTCTCTTCAGCCTGAGCGAGAGCTTGTCTAGACATGGCTTCCTGCTCGATAACCGACAGGTCAGGAAACATTGAGATGCCATTTGGGTGAGTAAGGGGGAATGTGGTTATGGAGTCATTGCTTCGATGCTGCGGGGGCATACTTGAGTCGTAGCAGCCAGGGGAGCCTATTGTATGATCCGCTGGGTGGGCTCCCTTGGGGGTTAAATTCTGAGAAGACGATTGTCTTGGTGTTGAGTATTGGAGAGGCACTTGATTCGCATGGTACTGAGCATCTTGCCCAGCTATGCCAGCTCCCGATGGAAGTTGGATGGTTCCATCTATGCTTGTATGGCCTTGAACTTGTGATGATTCACAATCAGCTGGATGGGTGGCACTCGAACTCAAATGGTGATTCGCAAGTGTTTCGTCGTAGTTCGTAGCGTCTGGGCGGATAGAGAGCGGAAATGCCTGCGTTGTCTGGCTATGTGGTTCTTGGCCCATGGTGATTTACCGTATTCGAAACAGTAAGCGCCGGAAGGAAGACGGGTATAACCAGGGGGGATCGTTGTTTGTAAAGTTGGCGCGTCGTTGAAGAGCACGACATGCAAGTGTAGATGTGGAATATACACTATGGTTGGGTTTTCTTACTGGTTTCTCTTGAGGTATCACACCAAGGTAACCGTTAAAGAAATAAATCAAAGTCGCGAGCGTGATCCGATGACGATGCAGGGCTGGTCTCAGATTATCAATTAGGGCAGATCGTGCAGGACAATCTAGATGCAAGGGAAGCGTCTAGGGTTAAGTACTGCAGCTGGGTCGAGTTCTAGACTCTCGGAGTCATCACAACCAAATGAATGAAAGCTCGGTATGGCGATGGTTCAGAATCTAGCGGTGTCTGCGGATGTAGAAGAGAGAGTTTGGTGTTCTGCAAAAAGAGGCGTCTAGAAGTTATACCTCTATTGCGAGCTGGTGGGGCAGGCGCGAGTCTTGGTCTCTACCTTAGTTTCCCAGCTCCGGTGAAGTTTTCCGCATATCGATCTGCGGCACTCACTAACGTGCCGCATAGATCACGCCAAGAGGTGGCAGATTACTGCCGTGCCAATGCCAATTATAACTACTATTACTATACTAATCAGGTAGTGAGTGAGACTTTCCAAGGCATGGCCACGTTGTTGGTCAATATCTCTTGATGGACCAGCTCTTATTCAGCATAACCAACCACGCACTCCTGAGACATACTTATAACAAATGAGCTAACCGCCCTGACTACTCATATATGATATATCGGAATGAAGAATGATTAGTATTCATTCATATTGGACATTGAAGCACCTTGCATTATCTTCTCCGGGTCATTCCAAAGGGTCTAAGCAGCAAATGCTACGTTATGGTGACCATAAGAGGTAATTACAACCTACGGTATTTGCACAGATGCAATGGGTGTGAAGCCAGGACATTGGCGTTTATGACCGGAATTATGATGCCAGAGAGCACTTGAAGTTGTGCTGATTTAGCAGTGTTACATCGATAGTAATTCCAGATGGATTCTTTCCCCTAACGATCAATGGCTTGCCTAGGTATCGTGGGGAAGGGTAGGGTAACTTCGAAAAAAATCATCGGCCAAGATGTACCCACTTTTGGGGAAAAGACTGTACAACGTCATCATATCGAGCGAGGCACTTTCTGTGAACTAGGTACTACTCCTCGCCCCGGCTGTTAGTCTAGCTGACGCCCAAAATGCCTCAATCTTCAAAGTTCGTTCATTGCGTTGGAAGTCCAGCGTTTAACCCGGATGAACTCATCGAGGACATCGACCGCCAGAAGGAAGCTTTGGATTATCTGACAAAGAATGACCTTTACAATGCCAGTCGAGTCTTACTTCAACTTCCCGAGCCGGATCCTTATACATATCATGCTATTACAAGTGTGAAACTTGCTCAAGTGCAATCTGTTGTCAATCTCGGCGGCGTCAATGGTCTGCATGCCTGGTATCGTAACGAAGATGGCTCACCTGTAAGGATTCACCCGTCAACTCTTTTTGAAGGGTGAAAATAGAAGAGACTGACCCCAATATAGAGAGATCCGCCTACTCAGGCTGACATTGAAGCATATGTCTCCATCTTCAGGCCTTCAACAGCCACTGCTCCTTTTCTCAAGAACCTGGGAACAAACGCCAAAAAGGGCTCAACGAGGAGTGAAGTGGCAGCCAACCTGGAAAGCAAGCGATATCTGCACCCCGGGCTTGTAACGAAACTCACAATACCAAAAAGCAAGAAACCGCCCAGCACGAACCCCTATTTCGATTTCTGGATGTGGTCATGCCACTCTCTTGAGTGGTGCGGTCCTTGCCCGGCGTCAGAGCGTGTGGCCACAAGCCATCACGTACTTCCCATCTTCATGCACCACTTTGGCTGCGCGACGCCGACTCATGAGAGTCTGTCCATTTTGAGAAATCTAGCTGATGGGCGCGCGATCGCGGACATAGGCTCCGGGAATGGATACTGGGCATTCATGCTCCGCCGTTACGGCCTGACGGTTCACGCGGTGGATAACATGCAGAGCGAATGGCGAGTCAATTGGATCAATGACACTGTCATCTCGGACGGTGTTAAGTGGTTACGCAAAAACGCCAGCGGAAAGGACATGGTTCTCTTGCTTGTGTATCCTGTCGTTGGCGGGGGAGTAGGCGGCGGCACTGAGGGAGGATTTACGCGGAACTTGGTAGCTGCGTTTGAGGGCGACACTATCGCAGCTGTGGGCACGCAGAATCGCAACGGCTACACGGGGTTCAAGGGAGTGACTATGGATGAGTTTATGGAGAGGGAACATAAGGGTTGGACATTGGTAGCAAAGGTAGCATTGCCTTCTTTTCCTGGAAAGGATGAAGCGTTGTATGTGTTTCAACGCGGCGAAAGAGTGCCGCGAGAATAGATATCGGAACATTAGAGTTGGCACAAGAGGATTCTTCCTCAGTAAGGTGACTATGATGAGTTGTTCGATATATGTTTTCTTTTCATGTTTCAACATTATTGTTTTATTACAGCGACCAACCCAGGATATTGGGTACCAAAGATGCACGTCTTTATAGAGCCAACGATGGATTCGATACCTACTCGATCAACGAGCTGAAGTCAACTCTGCCCCAGAATATTCTTACTTATACTGATGCTCATATCCTTGAAACCCTCGATATCATGCGCAGTCGAGTCACATCATGATTCAACCTCGCACTCAACCCAACACACCTAATAATCTCACCCGCATCTGCATACGATACGGATACGGCCCCGCTAACGTCGATATGGAGCCCTCCCCTGTTCTCAGCCTCTGCCGTTCCGCTTCTGAACAGCCACCCAAACCCCTAGCAAGCGGCCCGGTGAACGCTTTTAGCGCTCGGGGTCGCCCGATTCTTGTTTGTCGAGCCCCTCACGAGCTGTTTAACTGGCCTGCCCTGCGGACATTTCTTGCAGACCCATGCCCCTCTTTGACCCTATGACGACCTAACAAAGACGTCTGCGTCGTCTAGGATACTGTCCCCTCCACTGAGAGATGATCCCAAGAGCTTAGGTCTCTGCAGGTCAGGTCTCATTCAGCCCCTCCACTCTCCCCATGGTAAAGATACCTAACCTAGGTAACATAAAATAACATTGCGCCCCTCGGTCCGCCCGCCATATGCGTCAACGGCGCGTGACCTGTTTGCCTGCTCAATTGGGCATCTTCTCTCGATCTTCTCCTCTTCCTTAAAATGATAATCTTTTCTCCTCCTTCATTCTCTGTCTGACCTTAAAAGTTTCTCGGTATTTTACTGTCAAAGCGTTTTTCAATTCCGGACCCCGCGAGCTCCCCACAAATAAAAAGAATACCCCTCGCTTTCTACAGCTGAGCTGAGCTCTTAGCCTCGACAACCCAAAACACAACAAACGAGACCATGTCTCTCAAGCCTGACGAACGATCCCGAAAGGGTCGCGACAGGTCACGTTCTCGCGATCGTCGTTCAAAGAGCGATGTCGCACCTGAGCGCCCCTCTTACAGCGATAATCGCGAACCTAGCTACATTTATCCCGAGGACGACCTTGACGATCGCTACAATCGCCCTGGTGCACCACAAGCAAGCGGTGCTCTTCCGTACCCTGAAGAGGGCGGTATCTATTCTATTCTTCCTGGAAACCAAACTCAATACAGCTACGACGCTCAGCCGCCCTCCTATCGAACAGCTTCTCCACCTAAAGACTCTCAGTATCGCACCTCACATGACAGGGTTGACAGTAACCTGCCTGGAGCATTCCCTGAGGATAGCCGCCGAGACAAAGATCGAGACCCCTACGTCCACAACGTAGAACCCCGTGCCAAGGAAGAACAAGACAGATTCAGCTTCCTACCACAAAAGTACATGCGCAAACTCACTGGCAACTCAGACGACGACAAGGAAAAGGATCCTCGTAGCCGCAAAGAAAAGCAGGAAGATGACTTGGCCTACGGAAAGCCACCTGTCCCTCAGCGACCCAAGGGTCCAACAGACGACTTGGCTTACGGTAAGACTGCGGGAACCCCTTCAACCGCCAGTCAGGTCATGACCACCTACAACCCCGCCCCAACTTCCGAGGATAAATACTATTCTCAACAGCCGCCTTCATACGGATATACTCACCGTGACCCCGTCAGCCCGTCTGTTGATCAGTATGGCTCACGCAAGTCAAAGGAAGATCCATATTACGCTGATTCTTACAAGCCGGGCGCCAACGTTTTGACCGTTGAACCCAAAGGTCGCGATGGTGGTGACAAGTCCCGCGACCGTCGCAGGGACAGATCAGCCGATGCCCGGGGAAGTTCAGATCTCCTCGGTGTTGACACGGGTGGTCGAAAGCGAGAAAAGTCGCGAGAGAGATCTCGGTCCCGTCGGAGGGACAAGTCGCCTTCGGACAAGCACCACCGACACAGATCACGATCCAAGGACAAGCACCGCAGTCGAAGAGACAAGTCACCTCAGCCCCCAACTGAGAGGATGTCGGGTCTCAGCATCAACACTGGTCTGACTGTTGGTGGACTGGCTGCTGGCGGATTGGCTGGTGCGTCTTTGGCAAATGCGCCAGCATCGCCCATGCTCGAATCCTACTACGGCACTTATCAGGACTGTTCCCCTATGCCTTCACCTCTTCTGCTTGCCTCCAAGCACCCAGGCGACGACAACAGGGCTCTCGAAGCCCTCTCTCCGCTAGGCTCTGACAACGAGGGAGATAGCAAGCGCCGTAGCCGACGTGCCCGCTTCCATGACTCCGAAGACATCACGACCCAGCTCGCCCAAGCCCTCAAAGGTAGCCGTCGACCTGACACCGAGCCGCTCATCGAGATCCTACCAAGCTTGACACACGACCAAGTTATGAAGTTGCGTGCCGACTATAAAGCACTTGTCAAGACGGGCTCCGAACGCAAGGGCGTCAACATCGCCAAGCACATCCGCGCGCGTCTCAAAGACGAAGACCCGCTTCTGATGAAGGCTTGCTACTCTGTTGCTCTGGGCATGTGGGAGAGCGAAGCATACTGGGCCAACTTCTGGTACCAAGGCGACAAGACTCGCCGAGAGCTTCTCATAGAGTCTCTCATGGGTCGTACCAACGGCGAGATACGTTACATTAAGGATGCATTCACGGACAAGAAGTACGACAACAGCCTCATCAAGTGCATGAAGGAAGAACTCAAGGAGGACAAGTTTAAGAAAGCTGTCCTCGTGGTTCTCGAAGAACGACGCATGGAGGAGTACGACCATTACGGTCGTCTATTGCCAATTGATTATGCTCTGGTGGACCAGGACGTCGCTGATCTGCGCCGATCCGTGAGGTCTGAAAAGGGTGGTGAGACGGCTATGATCAACATCATTGTGCAGCGTAGCGACTCTCATCTGCGCGCCATCCTCCAAGAGTATGAGCGCCAATACCGCGCAAACTTTGCGCGCGATGCTCTCAAGAAGAGCGGAAACCTAGTGGTAAGTTCTATTCTCACTTCATTATTCATCAAAGATTCGTTCACTAACAAACATTTTCAGGGTGAACTCCTAGCTCACATCCTCAACGGTGTCATCAACCGTCCCGTTCGCGATGCTCTCCTTATCCACCACGCCACCTCAGCCTCCCGCAAGGACGGTCTTCGTCGAGAGCTGCTCATCTCGCGTCTTGTTCGATACCACTGGGATCCGCACCACATGCGAGCCGTCAAGCAAGCGTTCCGCGAGCGCTACGGCAGAGCCATGAGAGACGCTATTCGCGATGCGACGAGCGGTGAATGGGGAGAGTTCTGTGGTGAATTGTGTATTGCGCGTATGCCTGATGATGTGAGGAAGTTCGACAAAGTGAGCTACAGTGTGCGATGAGCGGCTTTACGATTTATGAATAGATGGACGATATGTGGGATTAAGTGGCATTTACAAAACAAACTGCATAAGATGTGTGTTGGATAATGATGTACTATCATTTTCAGTTTTCTAGCCTTAAGCATGCTCACAGTCATGGGATATGTATATACTTCAACTTTTAACTTTTATTCTACTCCTTTTCTATGAAGATGGATTTTAAGGCCATTTAATGACTATGATCTCTTTGACCCTTTACCTCCTCTTCCACCCTTGCCCTTTCCACCAGCACCCTTCTTACCACCGCCGCCTCCTCCTCCGCTTCCACCAGTGCCACCAGCCATCATAACTCTCACTTTACCAACCGGCACGACGTTGAAGGTTTCCTCAGGCTTGAGTGCCTTGATCAACTCAACTTCGCGCGGCCACATCCGTTCAGAGTCACGAGCACTTTCGTCCACAGCACCCTTTCTGTTAGAGGCCGCCTTCCAACGATCGAGAACCTCCTTGACTGCCTTACCCTTCTTGGTTGCACCCGGCTGCAACTTGGCTTTGTACTTGAAGCGGCCGAGGGCGTTCCATGGAGCACAAACGGGGATGAGTTCGAGGATCTCGTCGCCGGGAAGAGGTGTGCCAACGATAGAGTCGAGCGCTGTCGTCTGGCTGGCCTCGTCCTCGTCGAGCATATCGACACCTTCCTCCATCATGACACGTCGGATTTCCTCGTGCTCGGCAGTTTCCTTTTGCTGTCGCTGATGCTGTGCACGGCGTCGCTCTTTGGCGGCAGCCTGTTCGGCCTCACGATCGGCCTTGGCTTTCTTCTCCTCCTCGGCCTTCTTTTGTCCAACTGTTGCTCCGATCAAAGCCTCAGCGGCAGCGCGGTCCTCTTCATCTTGGTATTTATACTTTGCGGCGATTTTCTTTGCCTTGCCCCGTTGACCTCGCTTGGCAGGACCCTTCTTCGACGAGGTTTGGGCTGGAGTGTTGGCCTTTGGTGTTGTATCAGCGGACTTTCCGGCAGTATCCGATGGCTCATCGTCTGATTTAGCGGGTTCATCGTCATCTTCTTCTTCCTCTTCAGCTCCTTCCTCCTCGGGTCCAGCTTCTTGTTGGCCAGAGGCCTCCTTATCAGCTGTGTCGTCAGAGATTTTAAGATCCGAGACACCTTCTTCAGCCTCCTCAGCCTCATCATTTCGGCCTTCGCTATTACCGAATGCCTGGAGGGGGTTGTCGCGCGATTCTTCGTCACGCTGCTCGTCTTCGGATTCATTATCAGAGAAATCATCAAGTTGCTCTGCCTCAGGTTCGCCAACATCGGCCCCCTTTCCTGCTGACTGAGGAGTCGCTGTTCCAGAGGCTTCACCACCAATGGCAGAGCCAACGTCGTGCAGACGGTGCTTGACATGCTTAGCTTTACTCTCTTCGCTGATCTTGAAACCAATTCCTAGGCCAAGGAGGAGTTGGGCTGGAGGTAGAAAGTTCTTCTTCCCTCGGATCATAAAACTGCCTGTGGGCAGAAACTCTCCAGTTGGGGCAGACTTAGAAACCTGGTCAGCATTAACCCACCAAGCAGACATGCCAGCTTTTGAATCCCAAGCAACTGATGAGCACACGGCGAGTGATCCTGCCTGAGACAGAGTTGCTGGAGGAATGGGTGCGTCTGGTGTCTGAGGGTTGTTCTTGATGATGACGCTTGATGCTCCGTGCAAGTCGGCATGGCAGTAAATGTCGCCTTTTCGGAGGTATTTCTTGTAAATCATTTCGTTTTGCTGAGCATCTTTACCTCCGATGACCAGGTAACCATCGGATGAGATGAACCAGATGAACTTCTCAAACCACATCTGCTTACGAATGGGCTGTAGTAGAGCTTTCTCTTGCTTCAAGCCCTTCTTGAGATCTTCGGTGATCTTTTGCTCGGCATTCTTCAAGGCTCTGGAAGCCTGTTGCTGAGTCTTCTCTTCCTTGACAGCCGCGGTCTTTCGTTGGTCAAAATATTCTCGGGCATTGCTCCAGGGGCTGAGACCGAGGTTAATTTCCACACTCAGCGCTTTGTTGGCTGGCTTTCCCTTGGCCGCAGCCGACGTGTTCTCCTCATCGCCTGCGCTGTCATCGTCGTCGGTTTCGTAAGGATCGTCCTCCTCCGGCTCAAACTCTTCTTCAGCTAGCTCCAGCGTGATGAGATTCTCAGCAAGGTTGAGGGGTAATTTGATGATCTCAGCAACCGGATTGTGCCGTTTCTTCTCACGTTCGACCAACTTCCCAACGTCCACCCAATCCATTCCCTGGCCAAGCAATCCGTTGACAGCATCCATGGCTTCCTGAACTCGCTCAACGTTCGCTTCGATTGCGGCGGCTTTTCGAAAGTTGAGGTTTTGTGCCTCTTGTAGCCCTTCGATTCGTTTATTCTGTTCGTTTTTAGCAGCCTCTAACTTTCGTTTTGCCGCTGCCTCTCGCTCGGTCAGTCGCGACTCCAGCCTCTGGCCCTCCAACGAAGAGAAGAATTCATCGACTGTCTCATTGTAGCCCTCGAACTCAAGGACCTCAACTGTAGGATCCTTCTTGAGCTTGTATGGAACAAATGGGTGAAAATCTTCGTAGAGAAGGTTTTCCCGCTTCGTCTTCGCTTCATCGTCATTGGCTTCGGCGTCCTCGGGCCTTTCCCTGCACTTTGCAAATATGTATCCAGTGCATATTTCAGAGCTAGTGAGTTCTTCAACAATCTTTCGAGCTTCCGTCAGTGACTTCACCAAATCATCTAGCAAAGCCTCGTTTGCCAGGACTTCATCAGGCTTGACGGTAGTGTCGAAATTGTTTGTTTGCAGCCAGTGGTCCACAAGTACTGGGGGCAATTCTGTAATTGACACAGCCAAACTTTTTCTCAGATCACCGCCAGGCTTCCCTTTCTGTTTTTTTGAGGACGCTGCAGTGGCAGCTGCTTTTTCGACGGCAGCCTTTAGAGCATCACGTACTCTTTCTTTCGTCAGAGGAGGTATTCCGCCATAGTTCTGCCTGTTCTCTAAGGAATATTGTAGGCCGACTCGTTGAGGCTCTTGACCTTCACCTTCCGAAACGGTTCTTGCAAGAGCGAGAATCTTCAAGTCAGTATCCGTCAGGATAATATTACCGCTCTATAAGCCAAATGTCAGCAACTTCTTCGAACCCCGAAAGTACCCAACCACATACAGCGAAGAACTCTAAGAATAGTCTGTATTGTCCATCACTAAATTCAAACTCGAGGACTCGATCAGTGCCCACTTGTCTGACTGACGTCAACCGTCTGGTCTTGAGGAATTTCCTCAGGCGCGTAACAAAGGCGGAGGGGGCCGCAGCGGTAGTACGGGCGAATTTGGTCAAATGGCAACGAAATCCGGTATCTATTACAAGTTGTTTCTTGTTGTCTGGTTTCGCGAACTTGAGAAGCAGGATCTTCGACGAAAGGTCGTACACGTTGGAGAGTCGTAGTGTCACCAGGCGCTCCTGGAGCTCATGTGCAATGATCTTTGGTCGATGGTTAGGGCAAGATCACAAATAGCAGCCTTAATGCGATACTCACTTTGACATCTAAAGAGGAGAATCTTTGCTTCATCTTGAAGTACACTTCTCGGCGCTGAGATACAGACTTGAAAATCTCAAGCTCTACACTACATCATCGCGGGACATGACAAGCCCGTCATCGTGGGGTAACTGGAGGGGCAGCTGACATCATCTGCCACGTGACCTTGACCTGCTCATGAACTCCATATTCAAGAATAGAAAGTCCATCTCCAGGCAATATGGAATTGAGCTTCGCCTCTACAAGCATCTAGCCAGCGGGTATTAGTGGACATCAATATACATTATGTCAGTAGACAAATTTGATATCAGTGGAAACCTCAAGACAGAGCAGACTACGATGATCCAACCAATGTGCGCCCGCATGATACTGATACGAAGCTTCTTCGACCCCAGAAACACAAGTCTCGTCTATTTGGCGCCTCGAAACACCATCTAAGAAAGAAAGATGCCCATCAGCGGCTTTGCTGCTGTGTTCAACAAACCTCAACGCGCGTCATGCTTGCAGTAGCACGTCAGAAACGTTCCTAAAGAGGCACACAGCGCATCAAGTGCTAGGTGATGGACAATACGAGTAGGCAGGCGTTAGCACCTACTTACTACGTATGCAGAATTACCCCAGATTTGTCTCAGGTAACGGCGACGGCTACGACACAGTTCAAGCTTATCCGGTTCCTCCAAACTGCATTCCTCCCTGACCCGACGAGCAGATGGTATCAACAAATGCCGTTAGGCCGAGGAACTTCGAGCAAACCTTCAGAGAACATCAAGACGCGCAAGACGCGTCTCGCACGGTGCAAAATCGCAAGCCGCGGCATGAATTCAATGTCAGAAGCTAGTGGCTGGCTTCTGGTGGTCTGAGATTGAGATTATCTAACCTAGCCTTGCAAATTATCGCCTTAAAAAGGATCCATTGTCAGCAAATTTGCCAGTTGTTGCAGCAACGCTGAGCCGAGACCCCTGACCTGGCCTTGGCAAGTTAGTGCTCCTAGCCCATCAGTCTATTGATTGTGAGGATCTGTCTGGCATAGGACAGTGTGCGAAATGAAAGGAGATGGAAAGGAATCTCAAGACAAAACATGTGATCAATTGGGTCTGGAAAAGAAGCCAGCGGCCAAGAGCAAGCCTTGCTGCAGCTACCGATGACCATGACGACGCTGAATACGACAGGTGTCAAAGACAATTGAAAATCATGGAGGCTGGTAATGGTTGACAACTGCCCAAGATTGGCAGAGAGTTTGGGCGTTTGCAGCTGCGGATGCACCGAGGCCCTCCAATGCAGTCTATCTGCAGGGCTGTTAGCCATGACACGCCCGTTGATGAGGCCAAAGCGAGGCAAAGCAACCCACCTCACTGACTGATCGATTCGCTCCATGACTGCTCGAAATTTAGGTGCGACCATGGCTGACATTGCTTACACTAAATAATATACTTGCATAAAGACACGACAAGACCCAATGGCAAGCTTCCACGATATCACCCGCATCCGTTCATTACGAGTTCTGTCATGCCTGATCAGCCGCCAATGCTGCAGCTGTGCGAAGCTTGGTGTGCCGAGTTTGGAACCTTTCGAGAGCCGTGTTGGAATTGAAGAGGTTGGGGACTTCACATGGCAGCCAATGGAAAGAGAGCACCACTTGCATGAGCCAGCCATGTGGTCTCCTCAAATGTGGTTATCCAGCTGTCACAGGAGAAGCGATTATTTCGCTCTCAGCTGGACTCGCTCAGCCATTCCTGGCTAGTCTTGACATCCAATGGCTGGGCTGAATAGCCCAACTTGGCACGGCCAGGACTCAGAGTCCGTCAACCATCAATCAGATTCGGCAGCGAGAGATCAAAACAACTCGTGTAGAGAGACAGTGACAATAAGAGTGGTTGAGGATACTGTACGGTAGCGCCCACAGCGGCTGCTAGGCCCCACCCCCTGATTAATATGGTTACTTGGTGGCGTTGTAGGAGAGTTGTGACTGGACGGCCTGTGGTCAAGTCAAATTTGGTGTGTTCGCTCCATGACGCGGGCCCTTCAGGTCGCCAGGAACAGACCAACGAAACGGAGATAACTCAAGATGAAGGTAAAGCCAGGGGAGAGAGATCTTCGCCCCCAAATTCATCCTACCGTACTGAACAGATGGCCTTCATCTCAGTAAATAAGGCCTAGCGGACGGGGAGCGGTGACAGGAACAATACTTCATCTCTCGTATATATGGGGTTGGTTTCCACTTTCTATTTACGCTTCATGAAGTGTCGTTTGGGAGCCATGTCAGAAGCATGGGTCGCGTCACAGCTGTCCAAGGAAGAAAGGCAGCTTTAAAGCTGGGAGAAGAATTGCGTGGAACACGATGGGCGGCAGCTGGCTGACGCGGAAAGCTAGGTAGCTGGCTGGCCGCTGACTGGCTGAAGCTAGGGAGAGGCTAAGCAAGATCAGGCAAAGAGCTTCAAGAGCTTTGCTGGCGGGCTGATTGTCTCTGGCTGAGACGCAGGAGGAAGGGTTAAAGTGGCTCCCCGAGGCCAAGACGGGGCTGCAATAAACGGAGTGGATGGTGGGGCCGCAGACAAACGGGGTTCTGGTAGCGGATCCATCCTTAATCAGGTAAGAGGTAAATAGAACGACATGTTAACCCCCTGACATGTAAACAAGACGAGTGGTAAGCAAGGCTTCAACAGAAACAGCAGGAGACAATCGACACGCCCATGGGGGGTGGGATGCGGCAGTAAGGCAAAGACAAGGCACCAAGGCAAGGGCAGCAAAATGAATTGGTGGAAGACAGAGGACGGATCAACAGAACAGCGCTGCCGAGGCCGAGGGAGCAACGAGCACACACACAACACTCAGTTACTCAGGCTCAAGTCGTCCAATCCTGCCCCCGTCTTCAAAAGCCCAGTTTCGTTCAGTGTCCTGTCCGGTCCCTCTTCTCCTCCTACTCCCTCCAATTATCGCCATCCACATCAACATCGTCAAAACACAACCTCACCCAGACAAGAAGAAAAGAACGACTGAAGGCCTTCGCTCGCCATCTCCCGATTCTTTTCCATTCTCTCCGACTTTTGTTTCGTAGGAACAAGAGCCAGAGGATTCTTCTTGTCATCCTTTCGAGCTTCGGAAGGTTGTATGAGAAGATTCTCTCGCGCCAGCAAAAGTCGCAAATCTGGACTTTGAGGCACGCGTCCCCGTCCCTTTCAGCATCTTCCCATCGACATATCGGGAATCCGAGTCCCATACCCAGACCGTTACCGAAACCCACGAAGAGGTTGAGATCAAACCCCAACAGCCACAAGCCGGACGGGAAGGTCAATACTCTTCTGTCTCTGTCACCGCCGAACAGGCTCCTCCTCGCGACGACAAGCGCTACAGCGAAGAAGAGGTCCGTATTACGCGTGAAGAAGAACATTACCGCCGTCCCGGTGTCCAGGAATTCGAACACAAGGAAGATCACTTTACTATCCGTGAAGACGCTCGACGGTAAGCCCGATTTACATTTCCTCAGTTGCTATGGTTTTCTCGGCTGTTTTTTCCCTGTGGTATTTCCAATTGCACGAGATGGAATTGCCCATGGTCTGAGAGAGCCTTGCTTTCAAAGCCTGGCCTGTTCTCTCGTTTCCCCTTTACGCTGATCGGTGTAATGGGGACGTGCCGAACCAACACCGCAATCATCGCAACAAAACAACCCCTTCTTGTCTCAATACACGGGGAGCAATTGCCGTTCCCCCTGAGCTTCTCTCCCACCGTCTTTCTTCACTTTCGCTTTGCCTCGTCTCGCTCGAGCTTGGCTGGCCATTACCCACTCTGCAAGCGCGCGTCAGCCCCCCTCAACACCCAGCCATCTCATATCCTTCATCACATCTCGTCTCATCCCCCACACACCGTCTCATTTCACACACCCACCCCTCCCTGGTCACTACCATGGCAACCCACCTCAGCTTGGCCGGCTGGCCCGCAAGCCCAATTTGCTTTTTCCACCCATCCCCGGTCGACTAGCGCCCTAAGCCTGCTGGCCTGAGCAAGGCGGTGGGGCTATCTCAGGGGCCGTCCGCCTCCCGTTGCCATATGATACGCAAGCGAGTTGCCATAGACATCCATCAGCTAACCCAGACAAACCCAGACCTCAACCTCCCTCTCAATACCAACCACCTTCTCAATACCAAACTTCTCACTCTCACGTAGAGATCGACACCCGCCGTCATCCCTACTACTCCACCCCCATCGACCTCGCTGAACGTGAATACCGCCAGCGTTACCGCCCTGCCCAAGCTTTTTCCACTGTAGACCCTACTTCTCACTCTCACCAACCCCAATACCAAGACACCTTCCAGACCAACAACAGCTACACAGTTGAAGGTCGTCCCGCTCCTCAATTCCACACTTCCGAGAAGACTGAAATCAACAACTTCACTGTTGACGGACGCTCCTCTCAACAACCTCAGTACAACCACATCGAGAAGACCGAGTTCGACAACTTCACCGTTGACGGACGTTCTGCTTCCCGACCTCAATACTACTCCAAGGAGACTGAAATCAACAACTTTACTGTTGACGGACGATCTTCTCGCCCCCAGTACAACACCACTGAGAAGACTGAAATCAACAACTTCACTGTTGACGGCCGCTCTTCCCAGCCCCAGTACAACGACACCAAGACATCCCGCGTCAACAACTTCACCGTTGACACTCCCGTTTCTCGTCCATCTCAAAAGAAGGACGTGAGATTCACTGAAGAAACCGTCGAGACTACCAAGGCCGACAACAAGTCCAAGATGGGTTACTACGACGACGACGGTAAGTCTAGCCTCATCTCCGCTAGAGCCATTAAGCTCTCGTTCGTCCACTACAGCTAAACTAACTCTCACAGCAGGTCACTACAACTCTTTCCGCTCCGGCATGCACAAGCTTGGCGACCGCATCGCTGCTCCCGCTCGTCGGGATCTCGAGCTCGACCAGGCTGCTGCTTCAGGTGGTAATGGCTGTGCTGTTCCCAACACCGTCAGCATCCCCTGCCACCACATCCGTCTGGGTGACTTCCTGATGCTCCAGGGCCGTCCCTGCCAGGTCATCCGCATCTCTACCTCCTCTGCCACTGGTCAGTACCGCTACCTTGGAGTCGACCTCTTCTCCAAGCAGCTTCACGAGGAGTCTTCTTTCATCTCCAACCCCGCCCCCAGCGTTGTTGTCCAGTCCATGCTCGGCCCTGTCTTCAAGCAGTACCGTGTCCTCGACATGCAGGAGGGTCAGATCGTTGCCATGACCGAGACCGGCGATGTCAAGCAGGGCCTGCCTGTCATTGACCAGTCCAACCTCTACTCCCGCCTCCACCAAGCCTTCGAGTCTGGCCGTGGCTCCGTCCGTGTCCTCGTCCTCAACGACGGTGGCCGTGAGCTTGCTGTTGACATGAAGGTCATCCACGGCTCTCGCCTGTAAGCGTGCCGTGTTCAACTGTTTTTCTGAAGACGGGCAGCCGCTTGTAATGCGACTATTTCCCAATACCCCATAGAGTCAAGGGACAGCGCTACTGGTCTCACCTCAGCGATGAGGAGCGGGCAGGGCTGACCTAGTTCTCATTTGTACAATGTCAAGTTTCGTGGGGGATTTGTTGTAACAAGATGGTTTACTTTGTTTGTGTCGAGATTGGATAAAGCACATTGGCCAGCTGGAAATATTGGAGTCTTTTGCGTAGATGGGAAAGTTCTGTACATGGACTATAGTAATTGACAATTGATTCCGCATCTACATAAACGATGAGTTTCTCTACCTTTGCCTATCGCGTGCCGTGTCGCGCCGTGATGTGATGTTATGATCTTGTTACTGCTAACCTTCATGTGAGACGTAGCTTGAGCTATCAGGGTCCTCGCCACGCGGTCAAGCTAACCTTGTCCGGAAACTACCTGGTCATCTGTGTCATGATCTTGAGACAGCTTCGATAAGCTACCCTATGTTTTAGTCGTGATGTTGCTGGAAACTCGAGGCATTATATCAACAAACACACGTGTATTATAATAATCATGAAGCTGTGGATTCTCATTTTGCTACATATCAACAGATATTTTATAAGTCGCAACAATGAACACCTTCTAGTTTATTTATTCTCACCTTTCTTATCAAGGTGCTTCCCCGCGCGGGACTAACTTAAGTACTTAACCCAAGATGGAGGGATGGGTACCCAGTTTGTCTCATCACGCAAGCTCACGATTGATTGATTGATTGATAAGTAGCCCCGTGACGCCTCGTGGTCACCTGAGAGTTTCCCTCGATCTTGCACTTCTTATCTTTTCTTCCTTTCACTGTTGTTTTATAAGAGCTCGCTCGGGTCGAAGCTTTGGATACACAGGACAACAACTCACCACACGTACATCTATACAGTCCACCGGTCATCATGGGCGCACAATCGTCAAAGCCAACGATTCATGAGAAGGCTGTCCTCGAGCGTCTCCGCAGTCTTCAAGTCCAAGACGACGAGGACTACGTTGAGGTTAGCAGCGATGCCGAAAAGACTCCTCTGGGACCGCTGATCCGAGAAGCTCAAGGCCTATCAGTACATGTCCTTGAGTCATGGCAGTCTTCCGTTCTCAAAGATCCCAAGAACAAGTAAGACCATCTACTACTATTGACAATTTACAGAAGACTAACATGAACCAAGGCTCGCACTTACAGCACTGAGCTTAAACAACCCAAGACAGGTCCTCACTTCACTGCCGACCGAGATCGCAGATCAGCAGATCTATAATGTCAAGATTCCCTTCGAGGGCGATCCCATCACCAACCAGCGCTCAAGCGGTCGCTGCTGGCTCTTCGCGTCCACAAACGTCTTCCGAGTCGCCCTCATGAAGCGCTATAATCTCGAGAGTTTTGAGCTCTCACAGCAGTATCTCTTCTTCTGGGATAAGCTCGAGAAGTCCAACTGGTTCCTGGAGCAGATCATCGACACTGCTGGGGAGGAGCTTGAGGGACGTCTTGTTCAGACACTACTCGGCGATATTGTTTCGGATGGCGGACAGTGGGATATGGTGTACAACCTCGTTGAGAAATACGGTCTCGTTCCCCAGACTTTGTACCCGGATAGCTGGAATGCCATGAGTTCGGGTGTTCTCAATAGCGTCGTCAAGACCAAGCTCCGTGAGTTTGCCCTCAAGCTTCGTGGCTTGATCAACTCCAAGAACGGCGTTTCTGCCGCGGCACTCTCGTCAGCCAAGGATAAGATGTTGCGCGAAATCTCTCTCATCATGACTCTCCTCTTGGGACCACCTCCGAGCCCCGAGGATGCCTTCACCTGGCAGTACAACGACAAGAATGGAAAGGCCCATGAGCTCAAGGCTACGCCCAAGGAGTTCGCCAAGAATATCTACAGCTCCGACTTCCGCATTACATCCAACACTATCGAGAGCATGATCTCCCTCGTACACGATCCTCGCCACGACCCACTGTCTCTCCTCTCAGTATCACGACTTGGCAACATCGTCGGTGGTCGCGGTGTGAGCTACGTCAACGTCGACCTCGATACTCTCAAGGGAACCTGTATCAAGATGCTCAAGGCCGGTCTCCCCATCTTCTTCGGCAGCGACGTGGGCAAGTTTAGCGACTCTAAGTCTGGCATCATGGACCTCGACCTTTTCAACTACGAACTAGGCTTCAACACCAGCTTGCTTGGTATGAGCAAGGCACAGCGATTAACGACGAAGGAAAGCCAGATGACCCACGCCATGGTTCTCACAGCAGTGCACCTTGATGAGCAGACGGGCAAGCCTGTTCGCTGGAGGGTGCAGAACAGTTGGGGTACTGCTGCTGGTGACAAGGGATGGTTTGTTATGAGCGATGCTTGGCTTGATGAGTTTGTGTACCAGGCTGTCGTCGACCCGCGATTCTGCAGCAAGGAGGTTAGAGATGTGCTTAACAAAGAAGCTATCATCCTCCCGCCGTGGGATCCTATGGGTGCACTGGCCTAAGTGGGCACTTTGTCATGCACGTTGAGGCATATACTACAGCATACATGTTTAAGAGTGCCATTCGGCCGAGGTCATTCAGCGGTATCGACCTACAAGGAGTGTACGAATCGTGTTCGGTGTTTTTCTTACAAGTCTTCGCTCGCTACTATCGCTATGGGGGTGTTAGCTGTGGACCGCACAAGACAAGACGGGCGGTTGAGGTTTAGGTAATGTGAGGCGGTATATGACCTGATATGGGGATGATGAGAACGACAGGCTCGGAGGACGTGCAATGCGGAGGGCGCTGCAGCTTCACCGCTGAGCAGTATGGAGCACGATTCACTATAGCCAACAAATATTTATTCGCAGGTTCCAAACATATTGACCATATCCACACCGTTCGTCGCACCTCCAAGCTACATCAGAGGCAAACTCCGTCCCACCACGCATCTGTACATACAAGTACCGCTAGATGCCTTCAAGTAACTGACGGTGTACCGGTCTATTCTCAGCCTAGCCTCACTGTAGGTTGAGGTGTCACGCTGCTCTGGCTTTCACGGAGCCAAAACGTACACAGAAAGATCAGCGGTGTTCAGGCCAAATGGATGCCCAAACCCTCCAAAACAGACGCTATTGTCTTCTGATTCCGATCTTGGTCACCGTATTGCGGAGAAGAGTGATCATCTAAGCTTATTTGTAATATGTTATCGCTTGTTTCTGGACTGAGGAAACGCCCAAGTTACCCACATGTGAGGGCAACCACTTGGGCCTCTATGCGTCTTTTGTAAATCATATGTAGATCTTGTAGCTTCATTTTAGAGCGATCAAGACGCCAGCTCATCAAATTCGACTGGAAGCTCACCCGCAGCCGTCAACGGCTCGCTTTGTGATTTTGTAGGATGCAAGCTACGAGGATGTTCCTTGCCCGTCTGGCAAGGATAGTCCTTTAACCGCCGGGCTAGCTGTCCATGCTAAACCTTCCCCGATCAACTCAACAATGAAGAAATCAAGTTTCTACTGTAGAGCGGGTTTGCAATTGTAGTTGTGGATCTGCTTAGAATTTCGCTCGGATCTTGGGGCAGTGGAGGCAACGTCCAGGCGTCCGTTGGTCAAGGACATGGGTCGTTGTGCTTTGAGCTGTTGATGGGGCTTGCGTTTTGATTACTCCTTCTGGTGGATAATGAGTGGCTATTAACGAGCTTGTGATATGGCATCCGACTTGAAGAAAGGACAATGCTCGTCTGTGAATTGGCCCGCGTGGCTAGTAGGGGACAACTGCCTCGAGGTCGGCCCGCAAGGAGACCAATGCGTGTAAGCGAGATGGTTTTGAGCAGATTAGAGAAACCATTGGCGCTGAGAAATAAAGAAATAATGTCCGAGGTTCAAAACGTGAGGCAATCTAGATCCATGCAGTTACCTATCACTTGTCAACCGAATGTTTGGAAATGCAGATGATAGAAATGTGACATACCAAAGAAGCCGGCATAGGCGGAGCGGAACGATACGTACAGTAGCTATCTCAGCACAATTCGTCAAGCTCTTATTAGGATCCTAAGGAATTTGGTTGGACACTGCTGACTGACAGTAGGCCACTCGCAAGCTCGATCTGCACATGTTGAGGTCGGTGAAAGGTCCTTCATCCCCTTGCTAGCACACCTATCCTATTATGTGGCCTTGATATGTCTCAAGCAGCCTTTGCATTGAGTATCTATCAAATGAGATCAAACTGGCTGCCCGAGGGCGGCCCGTCCCCTTAGCTGTTACACTGACTGATGACAAGCAATGCTTCGCTGGGCGCTTGGGATAGACGTAGGGTAAGATGGCCTCTCCGTCCTCCATTGGTAGTTGGACTACCGGTATTCAAGCGCAGAGAGCACTTGGATGCTATTCTTTATGCAATGGATTGGCTTAGAGGGCGAGTCGCAACTCTACCGGTCAGTCATGGCATGAAGAACAAGGATGGAGGGTTTTCGCGGTAATGGTCGTCATTGTAATTGTCAAGAAAAAAAAAAGTGTCGGATGTGGTAGGATTGGTGAAGTTCTGTCCCTTCAATAACACGACCCTCATTCCTTCCGACAAAGGCGCCTGTGACAAAAACAGTCAACCAAACGGAGCAGGAATAACCAGCCTACCCATGGTACTCAAGAACAGCAAGAAGTCCAGCTGACCAAGTGCCATTGCCTGCTCCTTTTTCTCTGCCCAACTCCTAGGTTAAAACTTAGGCCCAGGCTGTACAGACTCAGCTATTCCATTATTATCTAGACACTGCCCATCTCTTCTCAAAACAACTAAAAATCCACTTACACAAGACGACACCGTATCATCTTTGCTTAATTATGCAATCTGTGCAAACCACTCATCTCACTCCATTCGACATTTGATCACCGCTGCTGGACGTTGATACTCCAGTGAAGCTTCAACAAGTCACCCGCATTGGCTGGGGATAGCCTTGTCCCCATCCCATTTGCTCCCGTTTCATCTATCATTGGTACGCCTCAGATAAATCAGGTAGATCTGCGCCCCCAGAATTTAACGGATAGCAGCCAATTTGCCCAGCAAGAGGTTGCTGCCCACGACTACCCGGCATCTCGGGAACGAAACATTGGCCCTGCAGATCTACCCAGAGTTTCATTCCTCTCGTCATTATCAGTCACTTTTGTCGGCATCCAATATACAGTTTCATATTTTGCCACAAACAAATACGGCAGAAGCGGTAGAAGATAGACGAGACTCAAAAATAGCAGTCAAAATTGGACAAGGCCGAGGGGAGACGTCATTGCCCAGTAAACGACACCACCATCAGCAACGCCAGCCAACGCCAATTCCAACGTTACCACGCACAAACTCTCACGCATAGCGTCAATCTTGTACCGATTTGCTCCAGGGCACATGGTTGCAGAGCCTCATGATTCAAGAAGCAGCACGCCCAACCGTTCTAGCTCAGGTCTGACAGCCCACCTTGGCCCATCTGCCTCGAATTCAAGGGTTCACGAGGTCCCTGGCCCTGGCATCGAAGCCTAACAAAATATCTCCACTGCACTACAGTACATCGACAGATACGTACCGTACCCCATAAGCTACAAAGCCGACAGTTTGACAAGACACGTCCCGTTCGCTCTGTGCACTAAACGTCTACCGGAGGGACCCCGGTGGACCCCTCCGAAGCCCAAGCCTCGAGCCAGAGCCCAAGGGTCATGGTTATCGTTTTTGGGGTTGGGGTTGGGTTTCTAAGTTTTTGGGCTCGAGGTATCGTTCGGCCGGCGCCGTCGTTGCTACGTCCCCAGAGGTACAGACGTTCCATCACTTAATTGAGTTAGGGAGCCCGGCGAAAAGCCCAGCGAGGCTAAGCAGGACCACAAAGCTCCGCTCAGACGCGGCGTGATATCCTTGAGGATACAACATTCAATCTGCTGGTGTGTGCGGTGTTGAGACGACGACAGCAGAAGCGCCTGAGTGTCTAATTGAAAGTGCAATAAGACAGAGCAGGAATCAAGGAATTAAATTTAACACGGACCGAAGAAGCGACGAGTCCCAGCAAAGAGACAGCGCTACATACCTGTAGATAGCCTTGACGGGAGAGGGAGGTACCTCTGATCAAAGGGTCGGACCCTGTTCTGCTTGGTGCTGACAACTGCATATCCTAGGTGGGTGACGTTCTCTGGTTCTTACCGAGATCAATGTCCACCCACACAATCATTCTGAAGAACGGTTTCATGGTAACTTTTGACTGACGCCAGCTTCTGGCCTGCAGTCTGCAGCCTCTGTTCTCCACGCCACCGCATCGATCGTCATCGGCACTCCCACTGCCTCTTGCTACTGCGCAAAAGACGTTGGGGTTACCGGCGGCACATAACCACTAGTTACTGTGACTGAGGAGTACTGCTAGCTACCTACGGATACTACTTTTCTAATTGCCTGGCCTGTCGGGGATTTATTTCGGAGGACGGACCTTGACTCCCTGACAAACATCACCAACTGCCTCTTCTTCCATCTTCTCCCCTCTTCTCTCTTCCTGCACCTTTTCCCAATCTCTCCATAATTTCTTGTTCTTTTCCTTCTGATATCGCCCCTCACCCCACCTCGACACACCTTTTGGTGGTGGACCCTCGTACAGAGAGAACACGCACAGAGCAGAACAAAGAAAGGTCGACCGCCAAGACGCCCTGTTAACCCGAACACTCTTTTATTTCGAATCTGTCGCCTTCCGTAACATCTGGACATTTCCTGGAGGATCTGGTTCTCGATCCTAGTTGAACGATCGGCTGGCTGGTTAAGGATAAACGGAAATCAATATCAACTGGTTTCTTTATTAGACACGCCCGGACCATCGAACCAATCAATCAATCGACCAACCAACAAGCGAGCGAGTCAATCTCTGGCTTTGGTTACCCTTTCACCGCAGATTGCCCTGGTCTGCTCTTCACTTCCCACCTCTCAACCGCGGTGTTACCGCTGCCCTTGTTGTGACCTCTTCCTCTGCGTCATCTCAGTCACTGTCATTCGATCTCGACGCCACAGCTACCTGGGGAAGGGCCCTGAAAATACCGAACATTATTCGACGAGTGCTCTTTCGCAATTGACTCAAGCCGAAGATCTTATTTAACCACCAAACAAACCCTGGACGCTTATTATCATACCAATTAATCCTGCTATTGCTAGTCTACGTCGCTGACAAGGACTGACCAAGCTCGACCCCTCCTCACGTGGCCTTGGCTTCAAAATAGATTGCCGTCATTCCGCACTACACCACACTACAATACGCCACTGCTGCCCTCCACTCATTTCAACGTCTGGCGTCCCAACGCTACCGCTCTTCAACGCTGCGTCACACTTTGTCCGACATTTCTCACGACTCGACCTCGATCTCGTGCTCTGCATATTCACTCACAGCCGGCTACAAACAGCACGCATAGTCTGACAACTGAGTGATCATTTCGGTTTATCCCCAATCCTGGGTAGCCCCACGTCATCATGACGGACCGTTATCGCTACCCGTCCTCTGGACGAGCGGCCACCTTTGCAAACCATGCGAGAACTTCACTACCATCAAGCATTGGATATACTTCTTTGTATGCTGGTGACATGCATGTTATGCCGAATTCTACTCGACCACCGCCTGTCTCAACAACGCCTCGACCATATGTCACGACGACTTCCACGACACCAACTCCCAATACCACTACCCGGACCTACGCTGTTACTCAGGACCCCCGATCACACAGGCCAACTACCCGGGATGTTACTCGCTCCCAGCGATCTTCAACCCTTGACTCTAATAGTCGACCTCCAGTCATTGTCATGACCACCCAGCAGAAGGACCGTGCTAATGGTACCTCTTCTCACGCTTCCACCGCTCGCCCCGGAAGTCCCATGCGGGATGATTACCGGTCTAGCGATGGGCAGTTTTACACTCAACCTGCCTCATCTATACGTTCACGCAGCACAGCTCGCCCCTATGCCGATCAGCCAGGGTCCGATAATTATGCTCGCAGCAGGGATCGCAGTAACAGCTTGGTACGGGACGACCCCTACCGGAACAATCGCCATTCTGCCATCTACCAAAACAACCCACGCCACAGCTCCAGCAACATTGACTATGGAGATGATGGGTATCAATACACCAATGCTGGTGAGCTGGTTCGTTATGATCTCGATCATTCAGGCCCATCGAGGAGTCGAAGACGAGAGAGTCTCGATCGTGGGTATTATCGGCCCAACATCAATTACAACGCAGACCAGCGAACACTCAACGTTGATACCAGCCCCGACTTGAGTCGTAACTACATCACCACAAACTCAACCAGCTCTTCAAACAGTCGTCAATACGACAACCGAGGAGGACCCCCTCCTAGCACTCGTGGGTTTGACAAAATTCGAGGGTACGACAGTTCAAGGGATTTCCCTCCAGTTTCCAGGACTCCAGATCCCATTCGGTCAATGTCCAAGACTCCAGATCCTACTTCGGTGAAACAGGAAATTCCTCTTGTTGCTACCACTGAGACGACAAGACGGCCTCGACCAGTGTCGTTATATCAAGAGGGACCGCCCCGATCTTCACATCACGATGACTACTATCGTAGTCGAGAGGACGAGAGGAAGATGCGAGAATTCCGTGACCAGCCAGAACCCGAGCGTACCTATGAGCCCGAACGCTCATACGAAACTCCGTATTTCCAGGATGACAGAGTCACTTCCCGTGGCTTTGGTATTCGAACTGACCTTGCCGATGAATATGATGACCGACGTGACCGACGTCAGGAACCCAAGAAGCGCTCAGACGAGGATTTACCACGTGATTCTGAGTATGACCGCGATGATCGACGCCGAGGTCGACTTGAATCCAAGGAACCCCGCCGTGAGAGGCGTGAGAGCAAGAAGGGGAGTGACGATGATGACAAGGAGCGTACTCGATTCCGTGACAAGGTGGCTACTGGCCTGGGCATCGCCGCGACTGCTGTAGGACTGGTACCTGCCATCAAAGACGACGACAAGCGGGACAAGGATCCCAGCAGACGTAAAGGCTCCGACGATGAGCGCGAACGTGACCGTGAGCGAGATCGTGAGAGGCGAAGAGATTCAATCAAAAGCGAACGCCCGCGGATATTGGAGCGTGATCGATCACGCCAACGCGACCAATCACGACAGCGAGATTCGGACCGTGATGTTAAAGAAACAAGTCGTCGAAACGGGGACTCTCGTAAGACTGGTGAAACTGCTGTCTCGTCTTCCGACTCGGATGAAGCCAAGAAGCCAAGCCGACGACACCGCAATTCTAATGCCTTCAACCCCAACGATACTTCTGACTTGAAACAGCTCAAAGATCAACTTGCAGCCTTGAAAACTACCGAAAAGGAGAAAGATAAGGAAACACCGGTCGTGACTGAAACCAAGTCACGTTCATCGTCACCTGCAAGAGAATCTAGGACTGCGGCGGACGCCAGACCGTCCAAGGACTACCGTTCTCCTCCTGATTCCAAACCGCCCTCTCCTCCCGGAGAAGAAATCCGTGGCCGTGACGCTCAGCAGACTCCCCCAGAAGACAGACAAGTCCGTGTAGTGTCACCTCCCCGTGACAAGAAGGACGATAAGCCTCTCAAGGGCATCCTCAAACAGCCCAAGGTTAGCTTCCCAGAGGAGCCAAACCCCATCCGTGAGGGTGTCGCACCTCATAAGGAGGACAAGAAAGCAAGAGACGCACCCGCTGGTGCAAAATGGACCAAGATCAGCCGCAAGGTTGTTAACCCCGAAGCCTTGACCATTGGTAAGGAGAGATTCGAGGTTAGAGACGACTTCGTCATCGTGCTACGAGTTCTCAGCAAAGAGGAAATCCAAGCATATGCCTCAGCAACACAAGTCCTGCGAGGTAAGTTCCTTTCAGGCTTAGAACCCTAGGTATGAACACATACTGATTAGATATGCAGAGCGACGTCGCCGCGACGAAGACGGTGGCGATACTGACCGGGATCGTGACCGGGACGACGAGGACAGAAAGAAGCACCATCGCCATCGCCGTCACCGGGACGACGATTCCTCGGACTACGAAGACAAGGACCGAGATCGTGAACGACGCAGGCGCCACAGAGACGAAGAGGACTATGACACCAAGTCAAGGGACTTAGACCACCATCATCACCATCATCACCGAACCCATCGAGAGCGCGAACCTGCTCTTGAGCTTAGTTAATCAGCGAGCGAGCGAGCGCTGATAGAACTATACCATTTATTTTGAATGCTTTTATGAAGTGTTTAAGCGTTGCATCAAATGATTAAAGGGGGTCTTTTGTATTTCGGGTTTATATCAAACGTTATCATATATCAACAAGCATGGGACTAGGCGATTTAGCGAGGCATTCAGGATACACAAATTATAAAATAAACAAAATTCGGGTTTACGGATTGTATTTACATCATAATTCTGCCTCCGCCGCATAGTTGCTAGATACGGTTCCTGGGTGTGAAGAGTCGGGTTTCGCCCTGCACGATTTGGCACATTGCCGGTCAAGGGGTGTCTTGATGGAACGGCCCGAGGCTGTCTTTGAGTTTGAAGCTTAGAGGAAATGGCTACTCGAGGCAATAACACGTCACGATTCGGGTAGCGACGTTTTGTGTTGGGCGTCTATGGTGGCAAACTAGACTGGTGATGGGATTGAACTAAGATGTGACAGAGGAGATTAAACCGTCTTGACAAAATAGTTGCAAAGATTCAACGACAATCTTACTTGAAGGGCAATATAGTGTTGGCTCATGGCTGTGTTCTAAACTATTGTTGGCTTACATGTTAGTCTAGGACCACGTCCTCGCGAACAACTTGATGAATAGAGATTTCTCGTATGTTATCAATGTGTGGGAACGTCACTTCTTCACGGTACTCCCACTCGATTAGATTCTAGCAATCATGTATAAACTCTCATCATCTCCAGCCTGTTCTGTCCAGCACAAGAAGAATGCCACACCATACGACTGTAAAATATGTCGCCTGCCTTGATCACGGGAGGCCTGCAAGACGCAACTGGCTTGGTGCCCGATTTTCGTATACACTGAAACTTTGTGACGAGGGCCTTGGCCTATGCCAGCGCCCGCAATATAAGCGTAGGAGAGGCAATCTAGGCCTGGCACGGAAAGCTTTTTCGTCCGCTTCAAGCTGGCTCCCGGTCCCATTCCTCTCAGCATCCAGACACTTGTCAGGCCTTTCGCGAACCCTCCTCCTTCTCTCAACATATCGTACGACATCTCAGTCTAGGCTCAAGGCCGGCACCCGTGGGATGCCGCCAACAGAGGCCTCTGAGAAAGGCTCTCGACGCTTCTGCGTTGAGTAGTAGGGTCATAAATATGATTCTATGCGTCAATGTCCTGATATCGTTAGCATCGCGGATACGGGCAGTTGAGGAATGAATCTGAATAGTGCCCACGCCTCCCCCTCTTTTCCTTAACCTTTAACCTGCTAAACTTCCCGCGTCTGTATTTGATTACTCGCTTGAAGTAATCATACGCCGGTGATCCGAAAATAGGACATGTGACTTTGAAGTAGATTATTTCCTAGCTTGTGGTGTTTCATGGCCGGTTTCGTCAAACTTCGAGAAAGACAAGTATATATGAAACAATGTCCTTCGCGGCATTCGCTCTAACAACGAAAAGCAGGCCAACGAATCATAGCCCGGAAACTTCATCATCATATCGAGTGTCATATTAACTTAAATGTGAGACCAGTGGCGGCTAGTAGCCGTAGGCAAGAATGCGCATACGTTTCAAGTGTCCAATTCCGGCTATAATGAGAACATCGAAGCCTGGTTGAGAACAGAATAGTACTCACAAACCATGCCATGAGTCGTAACGTTCCAGGTTGGTATAAGACAAGTTAAGACAAAGTCAACTCTGTTTCGATGTTTGCCCACCCGTCCCCAAGAATAGCAACTCAGCAGCCACGTCTGAGAGGGGGAGTGACGCCTATGTCTAACCGCCGATCTCTGGCTCATATTGTGGCGGCGATAGAGACACGTCTGGTCCTCCACACCTTCGGAAATGATTTAAACTGTGACAATAAGGCCGCCCACCAGCAAACGGCTACAGAAAATGCGCGATATTGCGCCCCTTTCCCCCTACTATCTCGTTGTGTGGCTTGCCAACGATTCCGTCCGGCCGGTGAGCCACGTCGTAATTGGTCATCTAACAGTCAAAATTTCTCAGCTGTTTCTGAGGGTTGCGTGGGCATTCCGCAAAAGCTGGCCTCGCTTCACTCGGCAGATGGTAGGCCTCTTTGCTTCTTCCTGCCGTTCGGAACAATGGTCATAAGCCTCGATGTGTATGAAGATTAGCCGTGCGCCTCTTGAATAAGATATCAGCCGCGTGGGGACCAAGCAGCATGTCAGGGACCTCACGGGATCGGTCAGAAAAGACAGGGGTTTGCCGTTCAAGTAAGACATTGACACGATCTCTGGTCCTTACAACGCGGGCTTGAACACGAATTGCTGTTCGGTATCTGTACAAGTGTGAACCTCCTCCCCAAGTCGATAGGGCAAATGACAGGGGATGCTGTTAGAATGTATTTCTATGCAAACATCCATCAGGACTGCACGGTCCTTCATCATTATGCCTCGTACGTAAGCAGAGGTCAAAAAGACTGCTAGGATATGTGCATACTCCTCACCGAATTTACCTCAGGGAAGGCCAGCTTGACTATCTACCCCTAGAAACGGGTAATGTTTAGAATGGATCATTAACACACGCAAATTGCGTTTGGACTGAGGCACCAGCAGGCGAGTCGAGGTTACCGACTCCGAAGTTTTTTAGGTTATCTCTTGATGTTGGTGGGGTATTCATGTGAACATGGCCTGCTTTTCTCCGTGTTATACGGGCCTGGTCCATATGATCCTGTGGTTTGCCTGCAAAATCTTGTGGAGGATAATGTACATGACCGTTCTTCAGCACCCAACAAGATACCTCAGGTTTTGCTTTCCATGGTAGACTGCTGGTTTTCATTATGGACATAATTGCTTTGTTGTGATGTTGAATGATTGGTGTTTGTGTGTTGCTTTGAGCCTCTGGCTGGTCAGGGTATGCCCCCTGTTATCATTAAATCGATATAGGTGTTGTCAAGTGCTCCGTAGATATTGGAGATATAGTCCAGCTCTCACCATCAGTGTGCGTGTGCCAAACCCAAGTTCCATGCCAAACCGACCGGTCTTTATCGTTACCAAGAGCTATCTTACGCCCTGCAATGCCTCAAACTATGCAGAAACGAATCAGTAACGTTATGCGTATCCGTCGAGTGCTACTACGCAAGTGTGTGCTCATTTTGCTGTTTAGCAGTATCTATCAGCTCGATGATGTCTTGGCGATCTCGGCGCGCGCTGTATGCTTCTTGGGTCAAGCAGGTGGGCCATATGAGCAACTTCCTCGGCACGAATTCAACCCAGGGTCCTGATGGTGTTCGTTATTCGATGATAATTGCTAAGATATCAAGAGCTCGTACCATACCTCCATTCAACAACATCTAGTGAACGATTGAAAGTCGGTTACGTACCTAATGATGGAACCAGCATAAGACTGGGGGACACTAAGCCGAGGCGAACTGATTATGCTCCGTACTCTCGGACGGATATCAATCAAAGCACGGGCAATTTCCTTATTTAAGCCCTGGTGGATCCCTCTAAACAGACCGGCAGTTAAGCTGATGAATGGGAAGAGTGCCAGCCAGACACGTTAGGACATCAGCACGGCTGCATACTGAACCGTGTGTTCAAGGTTTCTGTCGCAAAGGTCAAAAAGGCATGGCCAACCTCTATGCGCCAGTTCTGTCGCGAACCACCGTGGAAGCGGAACCCCTTGCCGGTCATGTCGTCCCAATTAGTCTTCCGAATATACAGGACCCCCCCTTGTCCGGGGATGGCGGCTGCACCCTTCCTGCATTCTGGCTGTGCCTGGAAATGGCGGGCCATGTTGACCCTGGTCGAGCCGGGACACGCAGTGTCCCACAACGGCTGGTAGTCGCTTGGGTTGAGTGTGGGCTCATATCCCTGACCGACATTCCAGTGGTGCAGAGGTGGGTCATTTAGAATCAAACGAAGGATGTCGCTGCAGGAGAAGAAATTGAAGGCACATTGGCTCGTCAGATAGAGTCCTTAGAGTGCGATGCGGCATAGCCGTTGTTGGTCTGTCCGTATGCAACTCCGAGATGAGAGATAATAGGAAGAGAGGGGTGTGGAGAAACTGTCAAGTAACCAGTGATGGGCACTCGATTGCTTGGTTAGGCAATTCGGCCCCGGGCGAAACTGACGGGTGTTATTTTCTAGTGCATATACATAATTATATGCTTGATGTCGCGGACTACCTTATACATAGATGCGACAGGCTAGATCACCCTGGCATTTGTTTGCCGTGGCATTCTATGAGCATGGTATCCAAAATCTGGCTGAAAAATCCCGAGATGCTGCCAGGATGCAGATTAAGCCTTTTGCCCAGGTTAGAACGTTGATGGTAGGGCTGCGAGGATAGCTCCAAACATCGTCGAAAGGTTCGTGGGTCGGCTTGCGGTAACAACTGGGCACAGCACCAGTAGGCCCATGATCTCACATCATGGATGGGAGTGCCGGGTCAGGGTATGTGACAGCCTTGTGCATGTTGACAGGTGGTGGTCATGTCCATGTCTTCAAACCATAAAGCCCATGGGAACGAATGCGAAGAGATCGTGGATCTATGTAGCCCCAGTAAGATCTGATGATGATAGACAACGCCTCGTAACCTTCCAGGACTGTATTGTATAAAGGTCAACGAATGGGCAAGTGCGGGCTGCGGATTAAACCTGCTACAGGCATATGCCGCGCAGTCACTGAGGGTAGTAAAATGATCTGAAAAGGCATGATCTAGCTCCGGCTGCGAGATGAATTTGATGCCAAGCCAGCATACATCCGATTGCGATATCATATGCTTTCGGCTGTGCCTCGGTGCGCAGCAAGTACTGGTGGCTGTGATGTCGGTGCGTTGTTTCTCGGATTCCCAATCATGGTACTCATGATGGTAGTCTTGATGGACTAACACCACAGGAAGTATGGAACCGGGCACAACCAGCGCACCGCAACCTTAGCAGAACGACGTGGTGAATGCCGCTAGGGCAAAGTGAGAAGGTCCCTTGGACCAACGTAATCGACATCAAACTTGTAACACGACGACCGAGGTTGGTGACAGCAGGTTGTCAGCCGTGCATGATATGGGAAATGAGATGTTGACGAGTTTGGCGATGGAGTGACTAGGCGGCATCCTAAAATTAACTAGAGCCCGAATTAGGATAGCAGCTCCTGTGGACCAAGGACTTGCACACACCATCAAACACCAGAAGTCCCTCAGAACTTGCACCACTCCCCACTTTCACTGCATGAAGCATCGGGACGGCTAGTGGCATGCATGCGTGTGGTGCTGGGCGTTGGCAGCTGGTGAAATGCGAGGACGAACTAGGATAGGGAGATCGATGTCCCCCCCCCGAGAAAATCCCTAGGGCAAGCGGAGGCATCGTAGTAGAGTCGCATTTCTATTTCTGGGGGGAATCGACTCTTTTGCCAGGGTCAGCTAATAAAAGCGTGCTTGGATTGAGGTTGACTTGGGTTATCGAAGGCCAGTGAACAAGGCTGCGCCAATATCCATGCGAATTGCAAACTCGACGATGACGATGACGACGTTGTTGTTGACGAGTAAAACCTTGATGTTTGAGTCAGGAACAAGGCTCGGGAGGCTGTGGGATAGCGCCACGAAGCTGTCCAAGTGCGGCACATGCTCAAGCCACCACTTTGGCTTGAGTGGGTAAAGCCTTTCTTTTAATTAAGCCGTTGCTAAAGTAAAAGGCCACCAGCAACGCCAGCAGGAAGCCATCAAACTTTCACGAAATTTGGCAGGCTGCTAGCATCCTTCTCGTAAGGCAAGAGTTCCGAAGATCTCTACCTACTTCAGTAGCGCCTGCTCGTGTCTAGATAGGTACATTATCTATCAGGCCCGGGTACTTGATGGGTACTTTGCTGATTTGATACCTTATCTCACCTAACCAAGGTAAAAGCCGCTCCTTTCACCGCCGTCGTCAGTTGAGATTCAGCGTATTGAACTTTTAGTTACGAGCTTCGTACATGTCGTGCTCGTGCTCCAATTCCGCTGCCTTGAGTGTGACAATACTTTAATTGCTGCGAGTCCAGTGCAACGTTCAACGGATGCCGATCCGGCCATGTTCAGAACCATTTGCATACTGGACATTGGCAATCTTGTGTAGCTGCGGGATGCAATTCTTTATTAGGCTTCTTTGTCAGCGGTGTTTATGCCAAGATAAGAAAAAATGCCCTTCTTAGGCTATAATAGTCACTATGGCGGTTCCTAATTCATGATGGTTGGCCGTCAGGTGGGTATCATATTTTGGGCTCTTCCATTGTTGGTCGTAACGTCGCTTAAATATCCGGATTTGTTTCGAGTAAATTTTCCGTCCATTTAATTGACTCTGTGTAGTGTCCGCCCGCAACTCTGACGTCGGCGCAATATGAAATCCGGTACTCAGTTACGGATGGCTTGCTACCGACTAATAACGGTTGCTATCGCGACATATGTCATTTTCCGACCCGGTGAATTGGTTCCTTAGTCAGTGCCACTTAGAGACCAGCCTTGAGCTATCCATCTACAGTATGTACGTCTTCCCTGCTGGGCTGGTTAAACTGTCATGGGTGACCCATTGCCACGGGCTCTCGCAAGGGGCTTCCCTTGAGCTCCATGCCTCCCCCCCTCCCCTCCCCTCCAACTCCACAACCCCGAGCAGACGGACCACCCGTGGCAACCCTGGTCTCCCGCTCCCAGCATCCAGGATGAAGTACCAGGTTTGGTAATGACGGTGTCTTAAGGTTGACCGTTGGCCGTTGAACCTTAAAAGCCCTCCCCGCCAAGATGCAAGGCCTTGGTAAAAACATGTCCATTGGGCTTTAGACGCGTTGACATGCGCGCGGATATAAGTATTTTGGCATTCTTCTAAAGCAATGATTACTCCGATTTCTGATTTTCTTGCGACATGACTAAACCTACCTTAATCAATAAGAATACGTAGGCCCCGCTTTTGTCTACGATTACGATTTTACAACGGGAATTAGCAAATTAGTGAGTATAATAAGGACTGCAATACTGGTTTCCCCTGGTGTTGGCTGAAATCAGACGTTGACAAATAGAAGTACTATGAGCGACACTCTCCGCATTTGTTATATCACCATCATACCTAGATGCACTTGTATCTAAAGGCAATCGATCATTCTTCAACATTCTTCAACACGACGTAGTTGAACCTACCCTATGCACGCATTAAACAGACCCCAGTTTGTGGTACCCTTGTCCACCCAGTAGGCCGTGGCTTGTCATCTGCACGTACTCCCGCGAGCAGCCATGCCCGTGTGGCCTCGCCCTAGTAGACAGGGTGGCAGCCAGGTACCCCTGGTCCGCCCAAGGAATATGGAGAGAAGGTCTCTAGAACAAGAAACTGAGCACAACAAGGGACAGGCTTGAGAACTGATGATTCTAGCTTGTAGTATGGACCATAGGACGATCCTAAGCACCTCGATAGAAAATATATCCTAGGAAAACCGATCAACTAGATAGCGACTTTCCGACTTAGCACTGCCTCCCCCCTTTATATGGGTATCGTCAGTATCGAGTTTCACGGTATTCATCGTGACCGCCAAGTCAAATGAAGAAACCGCCACCCACGCAATTCACGAGGCCTCTGTCCGAGCTGTAAGTAGTCTAAGACAGTGGCCACAAAGTGCATTTTCTAAACCTTAGGAGGTATTACAAGGATCAACAACTCATCCCCAAACGGAACATAACCCTCCTGGGCTACACCTGCCTCAACAGTGCCGTGCCTGTGCCGTCAAACACACCGTCCCCGCACTTTTTGGGTAGCCGCACCCAGGCATTCTTCTCAATACATGTACAAACCAGGAGGAAAAAAACAAAACAAAACAAGAACGAGATATGTTGCAACAGCTAATCAAGCAAAACATCCAGGTTTAGATCTCTGTTGTACCCCTGCATCCCACGGCATTCTCTGCGTCTGCTGCATCTGCACTCATCTGCATCTACGTCGCAATATTCTCATTGGGCCGTATCACGATACGCACATGCTAGCCACACTCGATAGTCGATTCCGGTAGCTGTGTGACCATCTAGAGATCACTAATCTGCAGCAGTCCACGGCACCCTGCGACACACACGCGCCATTACCGCAGAGATCCCCTGTCCTCGAATATCTGCGATCCACGCAATTAGGCAGAGGCTTGTGCTACCCCCAGTATCGGATCGAATCTGGAGATCCATGCATTCAATCTTGCTCTGCTATATTCCACGAGATCATCGCCGTGCTCAACAAGGGGCGAGTGCACATATAACGGCCTCGAAGTTGTGCGCATGAAACACCACAACATTAGCCAGTACAAGCCGTCGCAGTCACTTCGAATTTGGCACAAAACCGAGAGAAGGATCGAAACTCCATCGAACGCAGCAGACTCATCATCCCAATCTTATGGAGTAACAGAGTACGTAGTAAGTTATTTTATTCTGCGTATCGAGTACAGAAGCCTCCTCTCATATTTACCTTGGATACCAAAGTACCCATCTAAAGGAGTCCCTGCTGCACCCATTTCCCGCACTCACCGGCGTGAATTAGCGCTGACCCAAATCTCTCTGACAGGCAACGGTCCCACCAGTGCCACCCACCATATTCATCCGCGAAGCTCACGGCCTCTCGTTGTGTGAACGGTCCATCAAGACTTCACTCAGTTAAGGAACTAAAGGTAAGCTAGCCACCGCCATGGTGCAGCTCCCCGCCCCCTGCCAGCCTGCCCACACATGGCCGCCATCTGAACCTTGCCTTGCTTCCCAATCGGCTTGGGCCTTGCAAATCCTCATCAACCGTACTCAAACGCTTTGGCTCCCTTGGTAGTGGTAACCAGTCCCTCTCAATTCGCGTCATTATACCGTATCCCCTCTCGGTTAATGGGATTGCTGCCCAGCTGCTTGCCCAGCAATTTCGGCGGCCTCGCTGTACCAGTCCCAGTGCTAGCCCCGGACCCAGTTCCAGTCAGGGTTGTTCTCTCTTCTCGGGTCCGGACCCTGTCAGCAGGGCCCTGATATGACTAAAGTCACAGAGACGTTTGGTGCCCAGGGCTGGGGGCAGTATATCTTGCAGGGCCGCGCTACCTTATTCTCTTGTTGTTATTCTCTTGAACACCCTATCCCAGCTAGCTAAGCCCTGGCCGTTTCTGACAGTTGCCAGACCAGTATTCTGCGAACGCACGCACTTCAGCCTAAGGGTGTCTTACCTACCACAGTTCATCCTTGTTTGGTATCCCCTTCCAGATAGGTACGTGTATGCGCTATGCCATCCTGCTGGAGACTCACTTGCATAGAGAGAATCTTTCGACCAAACTACAAGCAAGGTTTCCACGAACTGACCAGGAATCCAGGTGCAACAGCGAGCAAGCTGCATCTCCCTCCCCTCCACGCAGCCTGTCGCATCACACCGATCTCCTGGCACCGCACCAGAACGATTCTTGATCAAATCTCGGAAGTTGTTTGACAGGGATCCGCACTTCTGGGACCAGCACGTGGAAAGGCGTTACCAACAAGCTTGCCCCATTGCTTTGTGTGCCACCAACAGGGAGTTATCATAGTCGTTGGCTATCCTTTGCTACACTTCAAGCACGACCATTCAGGTACGTCAAAGATTTCCTTGAGACCTTCTGTTCGATTCATTATTTGTTTGCATAAAAGAGGCTCAATCGCGGTAATATTTCGTGTTTGACCTCGGAACCGTTTTTTTCTTACGAAATTGGGACCCGCAGCGGATTGCTAGTATTATTTACTAGTGGTTTACTTCACCCATTAAGGGGGACGACCATCCCCTTTGCCTACATGTAATTTGGGAGAGCAAAAGAAGTGAACCTCATCGCATTCACGAGGCTGATTTGTCCTGCCGACTACGCATAGGCATCAATCACTGGCGTCTTTGTTTCAAACCTGACCCGCCATTCCTGTCTTAATTTTATAACTTGGACTTCCCTAGCCACGGCAAACTCAACCAACAACACTTCGTACTCTGTACCGGTTTTCGGAACTTATCGAGCGGGTAAGTCGATTCTCGTCTTCTCAATCCTTCCTTGCCACTATATACGCAGATCCCGAAAGCTGCATCCTAGAAAAGGCGCTCGGTTGGCGGGAATTTTTCTGAAGCACCGAGTGTTGCTGATACAGGATCTGGAATCACGCCACTTTGACTCTGTTCTACCACGAAGATCCTGGCAGAACAGGCGCTGTGCGTTGATCTGGCTAGCCCAAACTGCGTTTTTTTCGTCGTCCACAGCAAGTTGCTAACCATTGACGACCAGTAGAACCGTTAGTTGACGTATTGTATTCCTCATGACCGTCAGCATGTCAGCAAATCGCCAGATTCCGGGCCACTTCAAGCAGGAGCCTGGGGTACATCCTGTAAGTTCCATTTTCTTTCTCTTCTATCGTGCACATCGTTCAAAATTTTATGAACGTCAAATGCTTCAGGAGATGGCTAGGCCACTCGGTTCAAGCTCAAACAACTTTTGCTCGATATCAAACGCGTCGCGGCTACGAACGCGTCCGGCAGACCCTAGCATCAGCCTCAAGTGAAGGCTGGAGTGGGCTTCTTGTGTCGCTAGATGGCTCCGGGAATACCAAGGTTTTCGACGTGCATCCCACGCAATACGCCTGTCGCAAGCTTGACCAGGTCAGGAGCCCCAAGGTGGGCTGAGCAGGGTATCTTTTGTTTCACCACGACCGGGGCGCCCGCAGGGAACAGGGGATGGTGTGGTAAGGACCAACCTTGCTTGACAAGGACCTCATGCCAAACCCCGAAAATTGGAGAGGTAGAGCAGGCTGAGGCGGGACGTTGCAGTCATTCACTTCAGCCTTTGAGTTGAGAAACGGCCAGCGGCCTCGCATGCACCAGCCACACCGTCCTGCAAGAACCACAGACGCAGACGAATTTACTTTGGACGCGACAGCGGGAGCGCGCAGACGCAGCTATAACGGCCTTCCGCCAGCCGTTGCGGAACATAGAGTTTGGATTTTCGGGGTGCCGCAGAAGTGCCACCAAGGCAAATGTTGTCTGGCATCCACTCAACGGTCGCGAGGCTGGCGAAGCAGAATGCAAGTGTCAAACTGTCGACCAATGTCCACCACACCAAACGACCCAAATCTCGTCCATGACGCGCCGCGGCTACGCGGACCAGCAGCCGGTGGATGATGCCTGAGAAAGCCGCCGAGAAGGACGCTTAACTCAGCTGAGGAACGTCTTATTTTTGGGAAGACAATACGCGACGAAGGGCAACAGAACGGCGAAGCTTGGCAAACCCTGACCGCACTATTCTAGGTGGGTATACTGTATCGGCGGCGCTGTTCCCCCAGTGGGTCGCTTGGGCTGCAGACAACTGGCCTGCCCCTCTGATTTAGAATTCAGGGCGTGGCATATTGGAGAACGTTTACGAAGTATCAAATGTCGACAGACAGACAGACAAACAGAAGGAACGGGACGTGACGTGAAGGAGGGAGTGCAGTGCCCGACCTCGCCTCAGCCATACCTCTTGGTACTTTTTCTTGAACATCACGCTCAAGGTACAAGTGGTGACGTACTTGGTGGATCTCAAGTGAGAAAACCGGCAGATTCAAGCAGTTGTGTAGGAGCAGGCTGCAATGTGCGCAGCCGCAAGTATCGGGGATTGAGTTCATCTGGAAGGAGTCGAGGGCTATTCACACGTCGACGCTCGGTACACTGCATGTACCTGGAGCCGGACAGGACTCTGTATAGCATGGCTCACGCAGTCAGTGGCCGTTGCGTGTCAGTCGAGTTGAAGCTCAAGTGCCTTGTCGGTCCATTTTGGGGGCGGGCCAGCTCGAGTGACTAGGCAGGGACTAAGAGATGGGCCCATGGAAGACGACGGTTGAGAAAAGGCTACCCACACCGCCTGTGGCCAAAATAGGATCACTAGGGAAAAAGCCAATCCCGGCGTAATCCTGGCCCGTTGACTAGCCCCGGCTCTGTTGTTCCTCATTGGGTAGCTGCTCCTGGCTGGGCGCCTTGGTGAGGTGACCATTGGCCACTTAATCAAACCCAGCCGACCCCTGTCACGTTTCTTCCATGCGTTGTCCTCCCCGGAGACATCTGCTTGGCCTGTCGACATACGCTTCCCACGAGTACTCTCGACTTGCGGGTACAGAGAGAGGACGAAGTACGTACTCATCCTCACACTCACCCGCAAGTTCAAGCCCGTTGTCACCCCTCTGTCCCCTTTTTTTTTTTTTTTCTCTCTGATTGATGGATGGGTCGAGGTCTGACTGGGTGGGTGGACGTATGGAGTCTTCTTTTCTGGTTCTTGAAGCTGGCCTTGAGCTCCCGCAGGCACACCACCCCACTTGAACCGTCCGTCACCATTCATTCACTCATTCAGTTGAACCTATTCATACATTCAGTACCGCTTTCTACCCGCACCCCTCCCTTTCTGGCGCAATTGCTGGCGTCCTTCGGCGTTGGGCATGCAAGTTGCAGGAGAGTACTTCTGCGGCGGAAGCTTGTCAACGCTCTCCTTGGACGTTTGACTGCTGCCCACCGCTCCGCTCTTGATCCCAAAGTAATTTATGCTCCTGGGACTCCTGCGACAGGGGTATCGTCGCGGACTCGCACACTTGCAGCACTACCATGTCATCCATGTCAATTTACCCCCAAGCCCCTCCCTCTCTCGACAGCATTTCACTCTAGTTGAACCCTGGCTGGTCGCGCCCGCTCAACTGCCAGACAAGCCTCGTACTCCTGGTTCCCATCCACTGGCTCTACAGTAGCATCTGGTTCGAGCACCTACCTGGTCTGCCATCCCGTCTACCAGCTCATTGTCCATGGCCCAATTGCCCATATTTCTGTTATCCACTTGAGATCATACCTTGTTCTCATCCCCATACTGCAATCTTGGTTCAAATACCCGCTCCCCTGCCCCTTCGTTTTCCCCCCAGTCGCCCCCCCCTCTAGCACACCCTTCCTTCGATCGATCTTGTCTTCTGGCGCTCTAAAGGCCTGCTCTCTTGTCGTTGTCCCTGGCACACGAGCTTTAACCTTCGAGACGGAGACATTCTGGAGGCACTCGCTACCATTCACTCTTGCCAACCACATCTGGCCAAGCGGTATAGCCACCCCCTGCTCTCTCTCCCTCCCCCCCGTGTTTTTCGCTGTAGTCCGCGAGAACCGGGTTGCTTTATCATCATTACCGCTCCGAGCCTAGCCCGCCTCACCCGTGCAATCCCAGTCCTCACCAGGGGACATCCACTTAAACCAGCTCCCCAGACCTGGGTACTGGCAAGGGGAAAATAAAACACCAACGCGTCCTTGACTTTATACTATTTTCCTTCCTTTGGCCGTGCCTTACAGCTTCAACTTTTACACGTCACGTCCATGTCTGACTAATGGGTCTTCTCTCTATGCAGCATCACTCGCAGCACCAGCAACAGGGTCATCCGCCTTCCCAACACCTGCAACACTCGCGACCCCCGAGTGTAGTTCACCAGCAGCATCACGCTCAATCTCATCCGCCGCCGCAGCAACACCAGAGCGCGTACTCGTCGGCACATTCGCTTCCTCAGGGATATCAAACCAGTGCTCAAGCGCCCAACAACCAGGATAACCTCAACTACTACAATCACCCGAGCCCATACAGCACACCAGGTGCCACAAGCGGATACACATCCGCAGGTACGTTTTCCAGTTCGTTTTGGAGCTTCATACCGAGAAGCGTGTCGCGATATCAATACTAACTTTGCGCGATTCAGATACCTCCGACATGATGGCCGCAGCACAAATGCCGAGACCTCCCTACCCCCCAATGTCCTATCATACGCCTCAATCCAACTCTCCAGCCTCAGTCGCATCTCCTTCGCAGCATGACCAGCACAGAAGCATCTACGGCCAACCACCATCGCAGCATCTGCAACAATCCATGTACTACCAGCCCCAGAACCAGTACCAAACCATGCCTCCTCAGGCTACCGCTTCGCCGTATGCGCAACACGCGCCGCACCCTCAGCAGTCCATGACCTCGCAACCCGCCATGATGATGTCTCAAACCGCGCCTCAGAACCAGATGACCCAGCATGCCCAGCAACATGCGCATGCTGGTATGACGGGCAGCCCTCGCCCCAAGATTGAGCCCCAAGTGCCTCTTCAACTCCAGAAGCCTCAATCATCTCCTATGCAACAGGCGCACCACCCACAGAACGGCGGACAACTCCAGAGCCCCGGAAACACCACACCTGGTGTCAACCCCAGCGCGGCGCCTGGACCTATCCCCGCCACAACCCCCCTTGTGGTCCGACAAGACGGTAACGGTGTTCAGTGGATAGCTTTCGAGTATTCTAGAGACAGAGTCAAGATGGAGTACACCATCCGCTGCGACGTCGAGTCAGTTAACATTGATGAGCTCTCACCCGAGTTCAAGCAGGAGAACTGCGTTTACCCCCGAGCATGCTGCCCCAAGGATCAGTACCGCGGTAACCGCTTGATGTACGAGACGGACTGCAATCGTGTCGGCTGGGCCCTGGCTGAGCTCAATATCCCTCTGCGCGGCAAGCGAGGTCTTATCCAGCGAGCTGTAGATAGCTGGCGCAACAGCAACCAGGATCCCCGACTTCGAAGCCGACGTGTGCGACGCATGGCAAAGATGAACCAGCGAAAGCAGGTTCAAGCTTCTCCGCATCCCGGTGCGGCTCACATGCCCGGTCCTAGCGGACCTTCAGGGATGCCTGGTGGTCCAGGACCCATGGGACCTAGTCCGGCCTCGATGGGCAAGCCTGGCCTAGGTAGCATGGGTCAACCGATGCACCACCACCAAGCAGGAGCTCACCCTGACGGCTCAGGTCAGGGTGGAGGGGATGAAGTCGGTATGTTCCACCAGATGTGATTGATTTAAAGAACCCTCACGTCTGCGTTTGCATGGCTTTTTGGCCTTTGCGTTCCCATCCATTCCGATCCTTCACCATCCTTTGCACTTATACACTGCACTGCACAAACTGCTCTGCTTGACCAACGTTATGTTGATTAATTGATACCAAACGCACTTTGTTTTTTCCTTGCTCTCTTACAAAATTATTCCCTTGCTGCAACGGCTGTATCTACTCTGCGTCTTTGCCATACTTATTGTTTCGGTTTGCGACTCGAATATTTGGGGACTGGGTTTGTCATCTCCTTTCTTTGTTTTCACTGCCTGTCAAGGACGGCACAGGCAGTCGTCACTTATATCTATACAGCATGCCGCAGTGGCTCGAGGGGTTATGAGGAACTCTCTGTTTTGTTGATTGGCACAGTTCTGTACATTACCATAAAGTCGCGCTTGCACAGTCGCTGTTGCTGCTGTTAGTTGTTTGATTTGCTGCTGGGTTTTCGCGACTCTTAGACGAGTTCAATCTGCCTTTTTGGCTTTAAAAGTTGCATTTGCCGTTTGCTTTTGGTCAGGTTCTCTCATATGAGACCTGGCTCTACACGCCTTATCCCTTTGTTGTTTTGCTCTGCCTTATGAAGCTAGACACCCTGAGTTTGGTTATATTTGCGTTTGCAGGCATATCTTGGTCATCTCATCTCACCTTATCCACGCCTTGGCATCATCATAAGCACTCAAAATTTGAAAGTAAGGGGGAGATAAGCTAACTGAAGTCCTTCATAGGCGATGGTCATTCCTACGAACACCATCACCACCAGGCTCCCACTGGTCAAAACCCGTCACCTAACGACGACGTGAGACCGGCCCACGTCTTCACTGGATACAACAATCAGCCTTATCCCGCTAGTGCGCCAATGTCTCATATGGCTCCTCACGCTGGCGGCGCTGTTCCAGCCAAGCGCCACAGTAGAGCCAACGCTGATGAGCCTGACGATCTATTTCCCGATATCCCTGAAGCCAAGAAGCGAAAGTTTATCCTTGTCGAGGATAACGTCCGTGGATCTCGTCTCCGTGTCAGGGTAACCCTCGAGGGTGTTGATACCAATGAGATCCCCGACAGCTTCCGCAAGGGTGCCAGTGTCTTCCCTCGCAGCTACTTCCCACGAGAGATGCAGAGCCCTCCTCCCAGCGCAACGGGCTCACGCTTCTTTGGTGATGATCAAGACGATGATGGCATCGAAGAAACTGAGGGTCGTGAGTCTAGCCGCCGTGGAGCCAACCGAGCTGGCAAGGAGATGGTGAAAGTTCCCATGGGAGAGTCCTCAGGCGAGATTGCCATTCCCCGAATGAGGAAGTCCACCCGGGGCAAGGAGGTCCGCCTTAATGATCTTGGCTATCGCATGGCTTGGCTACAGAGCCGAGTTTTTGCGGGCCGGACCGTCTTCTTGCAGCGAGCTTGTAAGTTGTCAACCCACTTTCCCCGATAGCTTGGTTACTGACAGTGTTTAGTGGACTGCTACCGCAACAAGACGCGGGCCGCTGTTGAGAGTGTCATGCAGGACGTCAAGACTGTTGCTCCTCACTATGAGACTCGTGTTGGCAAGAGGCGCTGGAATGAGCGTATGCGACGAGGAGAGAAGAAGGACGACGAGTAAAGCTAACCGTCTTGTTCTTTGACCTCTTCGTGTCCTTTGCAAACCTTAAACTGAAACACTGTCCTTTCTGTTTTTGTTTAATCATCACCATCTGCATCATCGATATTAGAGATTGGTTCTCTCATTTCTCGCCTGATATTCAACGATACCATTCTGCGACGGCATCCAATGGAGATGTCCTCTCCTTATTTATTACCCCAACTTTTGTCTGTTTTCTGGCCACGGCCGCTACACCGTTTTCTTGCATCCAAGTTTGTTATTTTCAAGTACATTGGTCAGCTCGTCCCACAGGCTTTTTATTTTTCTCAAGGTGCCGGAGCCTTAAATCTCCTGGGCATCTAGTGACTCCTGTATATTAATATTGGGATGCGAGTTATAGGGGTTCATAGAAACCCGGGGTGCACATATGGTCAGCTATGTTGACGTCGGGGTGGCGGTATATTGCGGGTTGGCTTCCAGTAGATGCTGGATGCCAACTCGAGGATGGGTTAATCACATATGGGAACGGAAAGGATCAAATAGGGAAGGGTTCAGTGCTTTGGTATTTGGTTGAAGACCCCCGTGTTGTCATTCTATGTTGGCAATACTATGTAGTTATTGCTGGTAGACAAACTCGTATTGTCCTCGACTATATCGCTTGGTCTAGTGTTATGTTCTCTCAGCAATGTGCTGATGGTTTCTCTGCTGATCGAAAGCAGACCATGTACGGTTGATATACAGGAAAGAAATATGTTGGTACATCACGCTCGGCTTTCTCCACACCTGCTTTGTATCGAGGAGAAGTTGAGATGTTATATAAGGGAGTGGCGTGGTGTCGTAACCCCGAATGCCACTCCGTAGAATTCCATGCTTGTGAATCCTAGTAGATCACTCGAGTCTCAACACCGTCTCGAGAAAGCTCACTTCCCAATCCGTCCACAATATCAGCCAAACAACTGGCTTCTAGGTCGCCCGAGTAGCCTAGGATGGCAGCAATCTTGGATATTTGACGTGCGACGGTCGGCGTCGTTGCGAATTCCTGGCACAAGAAGTCGATGGTGACGACTGAAACTAAGAAGTGGAAATGTTAATCCAGGAGCCTCGTAAATAGCTTACTAGAGAATCGGCTTACTGAAGCAAACGTAGGTGAGATGAGATCTGATGATTTCGTCTCTGTAGTTCTGGTTCCGAAGCAAACTATTGAGGCTGTAGTTGGCGATGCCGTCGATAAATGCTCTTTCCCCATCGTTCAGCGTAATTGAAAGATTCGTTTCAGTTAGGACTATGGGTTTAGCCTGTCCTGCAGATGGAAGTCCTTCAAATGTAACCAAAAGACTAGCGAAGTTGATCATCGCGAGATGATGGACTGATTTCTGGATGACTCGATCAAGTTTGTCGTTCATAGAGTTCCACGTGGAATTCGCATCCAGTTCCAAGAGTTGGCAGATGAGTTGCTCTCCAAAGATATTGGGCTCTAAGAGGGCAAGGATACGAGCCTGAGTTTTTTTGAGCTCCAAACAAGAGCCCAAGCCTGTCGATGCTTGGTTGTTCTCGGCGTGTGCATGTGGAAGAAGTTGCCAGCGTTCCCAGAGACGGGGCATCGAAGCCCCTCGACGCTCGCCGCAGAGACGAGACCAGTCATCGAGAGCCTCGTATAAGTTGCAAAGAGGCCGTCTGGTAGGAATAGACAGAAAACCATTACATGACTCGGAGATCGCCTCGTGCACCTCCTGCTTGGCAGCGCTCAAAGACTCGTCGTTGTTCAACTCAGCTGGGCTTGATGATGCAGCAGCAGCATCGGAGGTTAAGAATTCGTGGAGGGGTAGATGCTGAATGAGAGGTGACACATTACGAGCAATACGTCTACAAAGCCGTGTTCCTATGATACCGCTGTTTATGACGCCGGGAGTCGGCAGAGCACCCAGCGAGGGCCTGATAACCCATCCATTGCAGAGCATGCTCTGAGTGATAATAGTCGCGCCTTTTGTGCACTTTATATAGCCTTTGATCTCATCGAGGGTAAGTAAAGACAGCGTGGTGCTAGCAGTGAGAGGGTGGGAGAGCTCGCGGATGATGCCCTGATGAAGCGAAGTTGGTCCACATATGATAATGATCAAGGATGAGGCACCACCCGCCTCACGGCGACTTTGGACTTTGTTCGACATTTCCATGATCTTTCCAAGAAACACCGTTACGAGTTCCTGCGGGTTCTTGTAGACAAGGGTACCACTGCATTCTCCCGTAACGTCTTTGTTTCCGTAGACAAGGTCAGTATGGTCCTGAGGATCGGAAGCACTCAGCTGGACCAAGTCCTCAGAAACCACGAGACTCGAGAGGTAGTGATGAAAGGCATGAAAGCCTGCCAAGAAGAGTCGGAAGAACGGGTTATTTAGATATTCATCCGGAATGGTGCATATCTGAACCACGCAGGCATCCTTGGGGATATCTGGGAACGAGATAGTGGTGAAGTTGGACGCAGCCTTGCTGGATGCGAGGTGATCCATGATTGCGAGAAGCTTAAAGATGGCTGTTGAAGATTGTCAAGCTATAGGACAAGGGTAGATGTTTGACTAGATGTATGTCGAGTTTAGTGTAGTAAGGACAAAGTCGACCAAGCGGGCATGGTGATAATGATGGTGAACTAAAGAGGAAGAAAGGTTGAGGATCAAGTCCGAGTGCTGATAGTAGAGCCGAGTAAAAACTGAGGTGAATTAAAAGTGCCACTGCCAGTTGAGTTTATTCGCAACTGTTAGATGCGAGCTTATCCTCTAGGAAATGGTAGATGGATGGTAACACTGCTGGGAGCCATAAATGGATATACTTTCTATTCAAATGAAGGTGAAGTCAGAGTCTATGTCATACTATTGAGAGATATCACATGGCATTGAGTTTTGTTTGACCCTAGACTATTAGAGTTAACATACAGAGACGGATACAAACATGTGTATCGTTAATCAAACAAATCTAATGGGTTTAAAGGGTTGGCTATGTTGTTGGTATCTTTGTTCTTGGAAGTGATGGATTTGTTTGTTGCAAAGCCTTGACGATAAACATTTACAAAAGACTGAATATATGATTGCATTTGCATTAGATATCGGCACTATAGTGTTTTCGGGCTGCCATCACAATAAATTCGTAACCTTGATTTCAAGGTAGCATGCTTTATTAGATCGAAAACGAATTCTTCTGTGATTCGTACTCTATCATTTCTCAATGCATCATCGCTGGTATCGGATGTCTACCACGTTGGTTAATATATATTATCCACGTGGTCGTGGTAGGTCAGGAAAAGGTGTGCACTTAACTTCAAAACAGAACTTACTCGACATGATACTGGCTTTAGGACCATCTTTGAAGAAACCTTCATTCATCCGAGTTAAACCGAAGACACATAGAAACGCCTTTTTAATTCCTTGATAGGCGTTGACCTGGGAAGATGATGGGCAGCAATAGCGAAGTAGAGTCAATGAACTAACTCAACGAGTGATTCTACTGACGATGAATATGGCAAAACCTACTCGGAGTACAGAATACGGTGCCAGGAAACCACACACTTATTTGAACCAATCGCAACAGCTACTATGTTGTATCAATTTTCTAGCCAAGAGTTAAGCTCCACAAGAAGCTTTTGCCAGTCTAAACTGAGCCTGGCAACGACCCTTGTACCGTTATACGCCGTTATACGACAAGGGAGTTTCATGAGTGGCTCGGCTTCAACGCAGCTACTCCATCGAAATCTAAGCCACAAGTTGTTCAGCTGAAGCAAGACATGTCATTAGAATGCAGTCGGCGTATTTTTAGTACTACCATATCCAAGACCCTGGCCTCGCCTGGCCTGGGTAGGCTTAAGCTGCGGCTGGCGGCTGGCAGCTGGAAAGCGAGCGCAGAACTTGTCCTTTTTTAGCCAAGTGCGCTTGCAGCTCAATTGATTTAGGTACCTTACCTTACCTTACCTTACGGATGCAAGGCAGTCACGCACTTCAATCAAGCCAAAGCAAGGCAGCCCGCGAGGCTTTAGTACCCAACTCTTGATTTCAGCCCTAGCTTGACGTCAAGTCCTTTCTTCTTCTTTAACCTCGTATCTCTGGGAGCAAAACACGCCGACTCATCGCATAGACGTCTTGGATAAGATAGGGGCCTAAGGTATCGCTACTATAATCATGGCCCAAAATCCTTATTACGGCGGCAATCATCCGCCGCCCTTATTCGTCGCTGAACTTGACAGCCAGCCTGGACGGCCTGGTGATACTCCATCCCATCATGGGCCCGATGGAGCACCTGTATTCGAGATGAGCAGTGAGCCAGTGCTCCCGCAACACAACCAGGACGCGGACCAGTGGCCGTCGCCCCTTCAAACTCCAGGAATGTCCAAGCCCCCTCAGCAGCAACAGGACGAGGCCAAGTACAAGCCAGCCAAGGAACCGTCTGCCACGACCCCATCTGTCATGGCCAATCCCTGGGCATACTTTGGACCTGAATCCCCGGAAAATACAACCAAACAAGAGCAACGACCTCAAATTGACGGTCGTCGACCTTCAGAACCAGTATACAAACCTTACCCTGGTAATAGCGAGCCAGCGCCAGAAGTACCTCATGGCACACGGCCGCCTGCCAACACTTCAAGCCCAGATCCCAATGATGATATCGCCTTTTACCCTGCGCCCTTGAAGCTTGCCCACCGCCCTGCTAATGCGGTATCACCACCAGCCTTCAAACCATATGCCCCTCCAGTCTCGCAAGATGCACAGGATTTGCAACCTAAACCATTGAGCCATCTTGGCAGGACCGATTCGCAGTCAACGACAGCTTCAAATTCATATCGGCCTTACAGACCGCATTCGCCTCACCCCCCAGCTGCTCCCGCCGTGTCATCCTTCAACGTCCCTTCTGCTACCACATCCCCTCTTCAAAATGCTCCTCTAGCTTCTCCTCCAGCTGCCTCTCAGCAACAACCCGTGGGTGCGGCTCCCCATCAGCCCTATTCGCCACCACCTGCGAATCAGCCAGTAAATCCTCCAGCCTCAGATAATAGTCTATCGCCAAAGCCAACTGCTAGTCTTCCTACTTCCCCTGGACCTCAAACGCAGCCGCAGCCGCAATCTCAACCTCAACCTCAACCTCAACCTCAACCTCAACCACAGCATGGCATTCCTAACGCTGCACCGGCTCAGCCAGTGCCTTCGTCCGCATCTACCTATCTCCCATCTCCTATGACTCCTTCAGCCCATCCAACCTCAATGGCTGCCACTTCACCGGCAACTCCAGCACTGAACGCAGGAGTCCCTTTCGTTCAACCACATTATGCTGCTCAGGTCTCGGCCCCCAACTACGCTCAGTCACCCGCTCCCGGGGCTACTTCTCCCCCATCGGCTGCATCCTCACACAACGCTGGAGTGCCGTTTGCTCAGCCCCAGTATGCTACTCCAATTCAAGCTCACAACTATGGCCAGAATCAGCCAACCATATCCCCGAGCACTTCGACAGCAGTTCCTTCACAAGCCCCAGTGCACGCAGCTCCTACTCCGGCCTATAACTCATCCCAGCCGACTCCGGCTCAGTCTGGCTATAGCATTCCGCAGCCAACATATGCGCCGGCACATACACCAGTGCCAGCAAGTTCAACACTAGGCGGCATGAACCAGCCTGCCCCTCACCCACCTGCTCCTTACCAGCAAGCGTCCCATAGTGGCCCTGAGAGACCATACCCTCAGCATTCAAATACAGAGCCATATCCCACGCCGGCACCAACTATGATTCCGCAATCACCGCCACCTCCGTATGCCCCTCAGGACATTGGGCCTAGTCTCGGAGCACAGGCTCCAGCAGCAGGTAACCCTATGCAATACCAGCCACCTTCTGCTGGCCCTTATCCCCCCAAGCCTCAGTATCCCAGCCAGCCAGCCTACGCTCCGACAACAAACCCTCCTTCGCAGGGCCAGCCATCATACGGCCTCCAGCCTCCAGCTCTTCCTCCCCGACCTTCTTCATCCCAAGGGTTCGCCCCAACTTCGGGCTTTGGCGCTGGTCCGGCTGACTACAACCCAGCTAACTATCCTCGCCCACCTCAAACCTACTTCTCGCCGCCTCCAGCATTGCCACCACGACCTGGCGCTGGGAAGCTAACTGGCGGCGGCGGAAGGATTTTCGGTAGTAGTTCTGCAGACAAATGGCTGAGGAAGACAGGGCAAGTATTGGAAAACACACTGGCACCCTACTTGCAAGGACAATCGGGACCGAATCGACCGGGCTCATATGGCTATAGTCATCAGGGGCAGCAAGCTTCGGGACCTTATCCCCCGCAAGGACAATATTATCATGCCCCTCACTTAGCACCTCAGTTTAGAGGTGCCCCAGAGTCTCAACCGCCGCCAGGGCCCGGCGCACCAGGACATTAATAACTTCTTGTCAAGCTTGTTAATTTTCTCAGGCTATTGGCATCTGCACTGCATTTTGTTTCGTTGCCCATCAAGTAAGAAATCTGTTCAACGTATTATTAGATTATGTATTTGCGAGTTTTATATCTTTATAGACTGGGCAAGGAAGCAGCAGGAAGTCCGGGTGCTTCCTCGTTATATACCATACCAATCAATTAATCAACTGATTGCCCGAGCTAATCGTGACCTCTCACGATTCACATTAACTGCTTTAACTGGTCCCAGAAATTGGCAATCGCGGTACTTTTATAGAAACACCAAGCAAAGTTAAGACGGAGAACAAATATTCATGTTATTGAGCAAAGGGTCTCACTGCATACGAGCTGGGTAAATGGACTGTTGTTTGCATGAAGATTGGCCCCTGTTAACGTTCCTATTAATTGACGCCTTGACAAGGACCCTTGGCCATAGCCGAGTGACTATTCAGCTAAACCTCGAAGTGCTGTGGTTGCCCGGTAAATTGACATGGGCCGTTAAAACACTAAGCCAGTCGGCGATTAATTGAAGACAATGATCGGGCAACTGGTGCTGAGGTGGAACGGCAACCGGGCGCAGGAATTGACCAAGATTGCCAAGCGAAGACATTTCATGATGGATTGACATCATCATGAGTTGATGGCAGGCATTACATCATGAGACCAGGGGTGATTCGTGTTGTCAAGAGTGCTCACTTGGCATACTCCTCTGATATGATGGAGAGAGAGTATTACCGAGTTGCCGTCTCCTATGGTTACCCGTTATTTGATGTCTTTGATCAAGGAACCCGCTCTGGCATCAGCGGCACTCGTTTGACTTATGATGAAGAAGTTCGAGACCCAAGACTCAGCACACACACACACACAGGACCCTTTGGCCCACCACGATACCGTAGCTAGCTTGAACTGGTTAGATAACCTACTGGGTCTCTTCCATGTCACCGCCTGCCAAGTTGAGGCCCCTTGCTAGGCTCTCCTCTTCGTTACTTGGGATGAGGAGATAGGACCGAGTGCTATTTTCGGTCATGCGTAAATGCTTCGATAGTAACCAGGTAGTGAATGATAATTAAGTACTGTTCGTGGCGGTATGGCTTGGATGAGATTAACTGCCTGAAACCGATCCGTCTGTGGTTGAAGCCAGGTGATGCGGCTACTGGCGGTGTCGAGTTAGCTTAGCGGCCGCTTAGACTTCGTTCCTGTGCGCCCGTGAGGTGTTTCGTCTTATTGACAATGGTTATTAAATATGTGAATTGAGTACCAAGGGTCAATATCAAGACATCAAACGTGCATGTCGCGAAGGACAGACTCTGGGTTCAATATGCGTAGCGAGATGGTGATTGCCGCAGGGGGTAATTATCAATTCTGTAGCTACCCGTAGCAAGACAGCTGGAGCTGGGCTATTTTCAGCTCACTGACACTCTGCAGGAAATGCAAGCCATCATGGATCCTTGCACCTCCAGGATGTCATTTGTCACCTGGAGGATGACGGGTGGGCGGTGGGCAAATGAGACAGGTTACACAGCTCTGTTGGTTAATTGGAATATGAGACTCGTACTTCTGCAATCAGCCGAGCTTAGTTACACGAGAGATGATGTACTGTAGCTCAGAGGTCCAATATGAGAACCATGTGAGCTCTGATAGATGTGATGGATCCAGTGATTCGGCGACACAGAAACTGAGGGCGCTACGGTCCGGCCCCGTGACCACCTTGATGCAGGTAACCTTGAAAGTCGACGTCTAGGACTCTAGGTACTGCAGGTTTGCTTTAGTAATTATAAAAAGGAAGCATTGATTAAATGCCCTAGGGATCCGATTTTGATGAACAAGAAGTCGGTGTGTTGAATCAAACGAAAGGTCAGCTCCGAAGTTTATTAGCGACGGACGAGAACTAAGGATTCTATCGCTGCTAGACCAGGGCGCTAGAAGAATTCTTAGTCCCCTGACGGAGATGCCGTCTGTCATCTAATGAGATTCGATCGGATACCTAGACCGCTTGGTTTGCTCCGATTAGTCTCCTTATCTTGCCATCGATGTAGCATGATATACACTAAAGAATAAAGGCAACTCAATATGTTGCGGTAGGAGGACATTCATGCATTATACAGAGCCCAGGTTTATTTATATGGATTTCTAATTATTATCTGAGATGTTACCTCCTCTCTTACCGCCCAGCTACAGCTCGCTTGCTTGCACCCCTCACCGGGGAGGCTGAGCCGGCGCTGTCCAATTCGTCGTTTTACCTAGGTATCAGGCTTTTTCAACCCAGCACAGGCAGACGAGTGAGGCCTGTTGGAATAAGCAAACAAAACCGGAATACGCGGACCAAGAGGATTGGTTGGTGTTGCGCTGATTTGTTATCAATGTCGGCTGCGTACGTATAGCGAGATGCAGTTCCAAGGAATACTAGCATTCATCTTTTCTATCCTCAATAGGACCTCAATTACATGAATCAATCGATGGGACAGCTAGTACCCGTACATCCACCCCCAGGGCGCCTGAGCGTCCTGCTCAACCGTTTGAAAAACTTCCATACATCCTCGGGATGCCCGTTATTGAAAATGGTACGTATATATCGAGGCATTACTATCGAAATATAAAAATGTCCGGCCATCGAGGGATCGACAGACCCTTTACCCAGATCGTCATTGCAAGGGCGAATTAATGACATTGGAGGTGGTCTAGGTCATGGTCTGTAAAAGTAGCCGACGGGACACTCCAGGTGAGGATGAAGACACCTCAGGACTCAGGTAGAGCCGATTGCAACACCATCCGACACTCAACCGGATCGAGGCCCGAAGCTGTTCACTGCTGAGTTCCAGGTTTGATACATATGTATTAGGTATTGTAACTGAGTAAGGTGGCAGTGGCAGTGGCATTGATTAGAAAAACGTCAGTACCGACGTTATGCAAACAGCAAAAAGAGGGCCTGAGCAAACAAACTTGATTGATTCATCATGAAACACATCAAGCTGCAATTCTAGTACCTGTACCTACCAGTAGCGAGAGTTTTATTCATTCATGCACTTCTACTTCTAGACTCTGCCTGGGCCCTGTTTGTAATTCGTCTCACCTCCACTGTCTTGGCCTGCCAATTGTTGCCTCATCCCCCACTTTGGGCCGCATTCAGATCCAGAATTGAATGCCCAGAGGAACAGTACAACCAGTGAGCGCTTTCGTTGGGGAGGTAGTGCGCTGTAGGCCTGTCCAGTAGGCGCCGAGTCCCCTGGAAACGGACCGCTAACTGGTGGCTAACCCAGCAAGAAACACCTCTAATCTAAAGAGGTAGGTACCTACCCGCGGTCAAAGGGCGCGCGCCAGGCCCTGTTGTCTGTCCTGTCGCCTGTCCTGTCCTGTCCGTGCTGGGCGCCTTTTTTTTGCTGGGCTCACCCGCCCTTCAAACAAATTCTCCTACCCCTTCCCGAATACTGGACTGGACTTGGCTGCTCTTCACTCACCTCACCTTAGGTCAGGTTCTCGCTCTCCCCATTCTCCGCTTTTCTCACTCACTCTTCCTCTACCCGCCCCCTTCCACTTCCTTTTCTTTTCCCCCCTCGGCCTATTTTCTCCCCTTCCCTTCTTCCACCCCACGACGCCCTCTTCCTAACATCTACCTACACCATACCATTTCGACGACGACCTCACGAGTTTACGTCTGTCAACCGCTGCTGAGATTTCTCTTCTTTCCTCAGCCCTGACCAGAATTTCTACGCATCACCGGAGTCCTGGCCGAGTTTTTACTCTTCGAACGTTTCCGATTACCTTTTAGCCAACGCTACCGCGGCACTCAAAAAGCACAGCTCTGCACGCGTTTTGACCGCCTCCAAACCTCAACGCTCCGCTTGCAGGTATGTACAAACCAACATACATGTTTTGTTTGTTTTGAATGCTCCCTTGTCCTTGCCCTGGACGCATTGAACTTGCGTTGTTTTTTACTTCGTGTTCTCTTTTCGGATGTCCCGACTCGTGTCGACGCGGGTTTTTCTTGTCACTGTTTGAGGCTTGTCGGGCGACTCGCTCTTACGTCGAGTTACGTCGGGTTTGCCTTGTGGCGTTGTCCACCGCCCTTGTCAAGCCTGATTCTCCCCCCGACCCAATTTTGCCCCTCTCAAATGCACACATCGCTGCCACTTCTCTTCTCCTTTCATCCTTCCATCCATCCACTTTCAACCTGGATCCAGCCGGTGCTGACTCTACTTCATAGCCAACGTAGGCTCGCAGATCACCGAAAACTTTTACACTCACTTTCATTGCTTCCACTCCCACGGGACGGAACACTTCAACATGACGACCATGGTACGCTCGCAACCTCCATCAAATGGAGCCTCACCGACATGATGCCGAGAGAAATGCTGTTGGAGATTTGGGAGGCATCTCTGGGCCTCTTCCATGATCCCCTGCGTGACTCGTCATCATGGCGATGGGCCTGATTTGAGAATATGTGTACAGTTGAATCATTTACTAACTTTATAGCAGGATCTCCGTGTCGGTAATAAGTACCGTATCGGTCGAAAGATCGGTTCCGGTTCTTTCGGTGATATTTACCTCGGTACCAACATTATCTCTGGTGAGGAGATTGCTATCAAGCTCGAGTCCGTCAAGGCCAAGCACCCTCAGTTGGAGTACGAGGCCCGTGTCTACAAGTCTCTTGCCGGTGGTGTCGGCATTCCCTTCGTTCGCTGGTTCGGTACCGAGTGCGACTATAATGCCATGGTTCTTGACCTCCTCGGCCCCAGTCTGGAGGATCTCTTCAACTTCTGTAACCGAAAGTTCTCCCTGAAGACAGTTCTTCTCCTTGCCGATCAGCTCATTTCCCGAATCGAGTACATCCACGCCAAGTCCTTCATCCACCGAGATATCAAGCCCGACAACTTCCTCATGGGTATTGGCAAGCGTGGTAACCAAGTCAACGTGATTGATTTTGGTCTTGCCAAGAAGTACCGAGACCCCAAGACTCACTTCCACATCCCTTACAGAGAGAACAAGAACTTGACTGGTACTGCTCGTTATGCCTCTATCAACACCCACTTGGGTGTTGAGCAGTCCCGACGTGATGATATGGAGTCTCTCGGCTACGTCATGCTTTACTTCTGCCGTGGCTCTCTTCCCTGGCAGGGCCTGAAGGCTGCTACCAAGAAGCAGAAGTACGACCGTATCATGGAGAAGAAGATGACCACTCCCACCGAGGTTCTTTGCCGTGGTTTCCCCAACGAGTTCGCCATCTACCTGAACTACACTCGATCTCTCCGTTTCGACGACAAGCCCGACTACAGCTACCTCCGCAAGATCTTCCGTGACTTGTTCGTTCGCGAGGGCTTCCAGTACGATTACGTCTTCGATTGGACCGTCTACAAGTACCAGAAGAATGCCCAGGCTATTGCCCAGGCTGCTGGTCAGGCCAACCCTGAGGACGACGAGAAGGCCCGGGCCAGCCGCACCAACGCCGCCACTGCCGGCCAGTCTGCTGCCAAGCCCAATGCCATCCCCAGCACTCGCCGCAAGATGCTTGAGCGCGGTGCTGGTGTTGACACTCCCGACACCAACCGTGCCATTGGTGGAAGCGACAGGATGTGAGTGATAAGTAAAGCCCATTTTTCCTTTTTTGTCCTTCGTAAGGAATCTTTTTTCCTCCGTGCGTTTAGTGTGCTTTTGTACCGCTGGCCGAAGGGAGATTTGCTGACAACTATTGCTGACTCAGTGGACGATAAACAGGCTTCGCTCAGCTTCAAAGGGAGCGGGACATGCCTCGGGCAGCTATCGGCCGAAATGATTTCGAAACCGATCACACCTCACTTCTTGGGATCTTCACTTGTGGCGACCGACACTGGCGATATAAACCCAACATCGACACCCGGATGCAAGCTTTTTGAACAGCTGGATGGTTCTGCTGACCATCATCCTGCTAATTGATCGCTGTCGATTGTTGGAGCGCAGTTCGATCACGCCTATTTCCTACGCACTTGCTCTATCTTGTTCTTCGACGTATCTTTTGGGGGATTCACGACTTTATGTATGGCTCGGGTGGCACTTGGTGGCAAGAGAGTTTTACAATGGATTGGCCCTTTAGGCACCGTCCTTTGTGTAACCTCATCGCCGTCAGGGGACCTTCCTGAACGGCATGTCCGGTACTCCTCCTGGCTAGGTGTACCAGACCTGTGGGTTCGCGGCGGTGCTGCTCTTAAGACAGCCTCACACCTCGAATGCCAGATAACAAGGCCGGTTGTACATGATTCGCCCCAGGACTGAATTTGGGCCAACAACACGTGGTGGCTCACTATTCCGTCGATGCGGTACAGCTCCGATCCCGCCCAGCAGGAATTTCCTTGATGTTTTCTTTTCTTTCAATTTCCATTAATTTGCACGGACGTTTGCTTTCGACTTTGAGTTTGTTCCCGCCCATCGGAGGCAGCTTCTGGGGAGGTAATAGGGGACGACAACAAGGGGCAGAGATGTACATGAAACCATTCTCGGCACGTTGGCGTGGCTGGAAAAACAGGTTGGAGCTCGTCTCTGATCTGTAGAGTGCAGCAGATAATGGCGGGGGAGCTGTTGGTGCAGCGGCAGAGGGAGTGGCGGGGATCACCGGTCAGAGTCAAGGTCAGCTCCGGTCCCACGCTGTCTCAGCTTTGGTAGATGGAATTGGCAAGTAGTTGGGCAGCCACGCCTGGTTAGGTCGGCACAGCCTCCAGGGCAAATACGGTCTGGGAGCTGGCATGATACTCTTGTTCTGGTTTCTATAACCAGAGAACCCGACACCAGATGGCACGACCCAGCAGATGATGGGGCTCATGGTTGGCGAGTCAAGCAAGCATCCAACCAGTGGGCGGGCAACGCATTTCATTTACACTCATCCATTCCTTCATTCGTTTCTTGATTGCGCCTTAGGTAGTCTACAAATTGAGTCTGTTTCTTATTTGGCATTTATTTCTCCGTCTTGTGAAATGTAACGCGTCATCGTGATTGTCGGTTCCATTTCCTAACCTCAAGGCGTATGTACCTCGGCCAAGGCAGATATCGAGGCTCTCGTGTGAATCAAGCTCCAAGTTGATATGCATGGCTTAGAAGCTGGCCAGGTGGGGAGAGGCGGGCCCAGATGAGGGGATTTGTTAGGCCACCTCTAGTTAGGTCGTTGTTTTGTTGGAGGCACAGCTTCGAGCGGGCGTATGAGAAGCGATCATGGCATGAAAAGATTGGTCACATGTGGTTGAGAAGCACTCACGAGTCTTTTTGGCACGGATGCCGTTATCAGGTTATTGGATAAGTAGGTACTTTGGCTGGATGTCTTGTCATATCATGAGGCGCTATACTACGCAGAGCAGATGCCTAGCTTATTCTGCATGCTTATTATTTAGCTTGTAAGTTGATTCTGTTTCTATGAGGCTGTACAAGTGGTTGATTTTAGGTACCTACTAGTAAAGTACTTGGATAGTAGGTAAGTATGGATCCATGTGATACAGACTGCGTAAGCGGCAGGAAGCAAGAAGGCCGAAGAGGTAAGCTCAAGTGCTGTCTGTGTCATTGGTATTGTACTGAGGATTTGGTGGAAGGAGGGCACAGCTCAAGTCAGACGGTAACTTCCTAAGAAGTTAAGAAGTGTACCTTGCAGAAAGTGGAAGTAGGTGCACACGACCACAACTGAGATCTACCTTTTAAGGAGGGACTGAGAAGACCGGATCACACCCTTTCCTCGAGTATAGCATTGGCCATTGGATCTCGAATGATCATGTCTCCATGTTGACACCCACAGAGGAAGACGACGCGACGGTGATCGACGAAACCAAACATCAACCCCACATTTTCCTTGCATTCAGTTGCACTTGCACTTGCAGCCCGCTCCAGATCCCCCGATACCACCTGCCGTGCGCTTCTGCACCTGCACCAGCACCAGCACCAGCCTCGTGCGCCCTTCTTCCTCTTTCAGGCCGATACTAGGTACCTACCTTATAGCGGGACCCTTGTTGTACTCTTCTCCTTCTCTGCTCTGCTCTGCTCTTCGCTTTTCTTAGTCCCTCTCTTGAGCTCTTGATCCTTTGATCTCTCTTTTACTTCATTTCGCGGGTGCCCTAGACTTTGAATCTAGTGGTTGTCATGACGCTATCGACTTTGACTCCCACATCCACAACCTCATCCTCAATATCAACGTCACGCTCCAAGTCCTCGAGTTCCTCCACCTCCCCCACGATGACGCCTCCTTCTGCTGCGTCCGTTGACTTGTTATACCTGACATTCAACTGCGCAAAGAACTTGCTCGATATTCCCGTCTTCAGCGCCCACTTGCAAACTGCTTTTCGCCAAAATGCAACCGATTTGCCCCAAGTCGTTGTTCTGTAAGCCGCCGATCCTCTTCGTCCCTGCGAAGGCGACAACACCCACTATATCGCTGCTGCCATGAACAATCATGAGATGCGAGACACGGCCGGCAATGGATATACATATAGCACCAACATATCTTGTAGGGAACACGGTACTGATTCGTGTTCTGTTCGCAGCTCTTTGCAAGAGGTGGCACCTTTGGCCTACTCCTTCATCGGTGGTTACTTCTTGAACACATACCTTTCACGATACGAACAAGCCATCAATATCGCCGCCCAACATGTTCTCGACGATATCACGAGCCGAGATAGCAATATCGTCACCGTTACGCCCACTACCCTGCCCTCGAAGCCATATACTCTCATACGAGGCAACAATGTCGGCTACACCGCCATCCTATTGTTTGCGCGCGATCCTTCACAGCTTAAGGATATTCAGGAGGCGGAAGTCGGTTTTGGCGCAGCTGAGATGGGTAACAAGGGTGCCGTCGGTTTGCGCATGCTATACGAAGGTGATAGTGGCTCATCTGAGCTGACGTTTGTCGCTACGCATCTAGCGGCTATGGAGTGGAACTTGCCACGACGCAACGCCAATTGGGCTGCTATCATGCGCGGCATGGCTTTTGGGAACCCAGAAGTGGTTGTGAATAGCTACAAAACCTCTGTCACACCATCTCCAGCCTCGACGCCATCCGCTGAAGACCAGCCTGAACGTGTGCGTCTCCTCCACGACGAGCATGATGAGCAACACTCGCGCCTTCAACAGCAACTACACAATATCTCGGTGTTTAAGCCCACATCTCATCTCTTTGTCGCGGGAGACCTGAACTATCGTATATCCACTACATCTCCACCTCCGTCCGCCGCCTTTCCCAGTCTTGATCCGGAATCGGAGAACTATTACCCAGACTTCTTCCGCCTGGATCAGCTTACACGCGAGCGCAATGCTGGTCGTACACTACATGGCTTATCCGAGCACGAAGTGCGCTTCCCACCAACGTACAAATACGATGTGCTACCGCCGCGACCTGGCACTCAGGAACCTGAGCTTGATGTGCCCTGGAAGTTTGCTGTTCATCGCTATCCAGGTTGGACAGATCGAATCTTGTTCCTCGATGTGCCTTCGTGGGTGAAGAAGGGGACTGATCAAGGCCATAAGCTCAATGTTCGAGCCTATGACTGTCTTCCTGTCCTACGCATGAGTGACCATCGACCTGTCTTCCTCCGCGTCGACGTGCCCCTCATTGCACCGAGCGAGATGGCCCCGCCGTCTGGTCTAGACCCTGATACAAGCAAGGACCCTCGAGCCCGGCTCCCCGTGGAGATTGACCCGGAGGCCTGGGAGCGCCGCGCAGCTGCACGCCGTAAGGAGGTCATGGCCGGCTGGAGCATGTATCTCTGGAGTACTAAACAGGGTGCCTGCATTCTAGCTACGGTGCTGGCTATTGGTGCTGGTGTATACTGGCTGTACCGGCTGTTCTAGACCTGATTGTTTTCCAATTACTTTGCTTCAAAGTTAGAGTCAAGACGGCATCTGTTATGCACGTGTTGGTGAAGGTCCTAAAGAGTTCTCACCGATCATTTGTTTCATGCTTATTTCTTGCACGCATGGGAATGGGGCTTTTGCCTGTTCCCCCTCACTCATTTTCCTTTCCTTGACGACATTTTATAGACGAGCCATGGGAGCAGGCGAAACGGTCATGCATCATGTACACAGATACCTACTACATACTAGATTAGTTTCATTGCTTGCTGGCAGGTCAGCCCAAAGCAGCAAGTAGACACATCAAACGAGGGACGAGTTATGTTTTAACACTAATCGTTGCGGGCTTATTCACCAACTTCAAAGATTCACAGCATCGTGACTCGGTTTTCTCGGAATTATTTCCTTAGATTCATGCGCTTCAGCAACATGTAACTTGATTTATGAGCTAATCCATCCCTCGGGCTAAGGTAAGAATACATAAAAACCAAAAGAGCTCGATTGAATATTGGGTACCAAGAAGCAATGCGGTGGTTCTGGCCCCAAAGTCGTAATTCATGATCAAACGCCATTCTCCAGTCACTTTATCGTAAAGGCTTCACTGCAAAAGCTCATTGAAAGTCAGGCTCATTCCGCTGTTAACTCATGTTTCATGATGGTATGTTCATTTCTGAGGCGTCATCCAAGGACCCTGTCTGTTGGTGTAGACATGACGATGGGCTACCTCTCTGGCGGCCAAAGATAACTGATATGTTCAGTTTGTGTTTCGGTTGCTGATGTGGTGTAAAGTTGTGAAGGGTGCGAAGCGCTCATCTGCGCCATTTCCCCATTCAAAAGGTGGCTGGTCCTGAGCGGCAGCTAGGGCCCATCAGAAGTCAGCAAAGTAAGGATCGTACTTCTCCGCCATCTCACGACCATAGGGCTCGCGAGACCCGTCGTCCTCGGGGTAGACGTCGAAGCATTGCGCGTCACCTGGGTATCGTATTGGGGGCTGGATGGGGCCCTTGTGGCGGCGGTTGTACATGTCGTCCCAGTTGACCTCGCGGAAGAATGGGTGAGACTTGACGCGGGCTGCACCGCCGCTGATGTTTCCAAGGCGCTGAGAACGATCGACAATGCAGAGAGAGCGTATGATATCCTTGGCATCTTCTGATAGTGGGGGGTCTTGAGGGAAGACAACAGGCTTCTCTAGGATTCTGTGAGACGGTTGTCAGCTGTATGCTCTTGTCGGTGTGTTCAGAGGTCAACTCACTGCTTGTAGATCTCGATGGGGTTCTGATGCCAGAAAGGGGGATACCCCGTCAAGAACTCGTATATTAGAATGCCCAATGCCCACCAGTCGACTGCGCCAGTGTGACCCTTGTTCTGAATCACTTCGGGGGCGAGGTATTCGGGTGTTCCACACAAGGTATATGTCTCGACGGGATGGTTGTCTTCGCGGTAGCCAAGTCGCTTAGCAAAGCCGAAATCAACGAGCTTGATGTGACCCTCCTGGTCCAGAAGCAGGTTCTCGGGCTTGAGATCTCGATATGCGATGCCGCCTTGTTGCTCGTGCAAGTACTCTAGAACCAGGACGATCTCGGCAGCGTAGAAGCGGGCGACGGGCTCGTCGAAGCGACGTAACTTTCTAAGGTATGTGAACAACTCTCCGCCGGGGACGTAGTCGAGAAGCATGTAAAGAGAGTCCTGGTCGGAAAAGGAGGCGATCAGATTTGTGATGAAAGGATGGCCGGCGACGTCGGCGAGGATAGCGCGTTCGTGGCGGACATGATCAACTTGCTTGAGGCGAATGACTTCTGGTTTTCGGAGGATCTTGAGGGCGTAGACTTCGGGGTTGAGCTGGTGGTCGAGGGGGATATGCGCAGATGTGGCGGGGCGGACCAGACAGACTCTGGCAAAGGTTCCTTTTGGATAAGAGTCAGAGGCTTTGTAAGTGAGACAAACATGGACATGATGTAAATACCTGTCCCTAATGTGCGAACCCGTCTAAAGTCACGCAGATTGAATTTGCGGGTTTGTGGTAGTGGACTTGGCGTGGGAGAGGGCGGTGCGCCAGAGACGTCCTGAGAGTGAGAGGGATGCGACGGCGCAGACATGCCCGATGACGACGGTAGGCCGCCAGCATGTGAAGGCGCGACGGTAGCGGCCATATTTCGGTTCGTTTCCTGTTATTTAAACAGATTTGCGACAATTACAGACGGGAGAGATATCGGCGAGGGGCGATATCGTTGGTGTTGTATGAGTTGATTATTGACTGGGGTTTAGGCGCACCCGAAACCAACACAACGGAGGATCCGATAGGCGATGGGAAGAGAGTTGAGATGAGGGGATAGACCAGAGGACAGAGTGAGACCTCGAATTCGTTGGGCTGTTTATTGTCGTCCGTCGCTGTGCTCCTTGTCACGCGGTCAGTTGGGCCGTTCTAGAGCAAGTCTGGCTCGCTTCTCGTGGCGATGCGGAGACAATTAATAACGGGGTGATGTGAGGTGAGGTTTCCAAAAAGTCCAGCTTATTTTCAGGATGGGCTCACGGTGATTGATTCGGCGATATAGAAAATCAATCAAAACGGACCAGAGGAGAATGTTTGCAAGCAATGGCCCAACAGTGAGGCTGAGAGGAGAAGGAGGCGGATGGAAGGAAAAAGTTACGAAAAAGCGGCGGAAGGCGGGAGATGCACGAGATGCACGAGATGATGATGAGAATTGGGGATAGAGACTAGAAAATAAAAGGGACTTGACTTGACGTTATTATGTTACTGTATGTGTATGTGCCTTGCCTAGTTCAAAGAGCTAGGCTAGTATAGTAAATAGTCAGTGTAGTATGAGTGCCTATTCAGGATAAGACGAGGGTGTCCATGAAACGGTGAGTGAGCGGCCAGACCATCCCATCGGATGTCATATGTCGGTTGACGGCCGAAGAAGGACCAACAGAATGAATGACCTGAGAACTAGGTAAAGAGCGTCTAACCTAGTAGGATGGATAATATTCGTATTTCTGTCTTGGGACACTATCTTCTCTCAAACAGCTATATCTTCTCCCCGTTTCAGGTTACCATCCCTTGTATCATAATAAACACCAAGACCAACCTGGGAGCACATCGAACCTGGGCCTCAGCCTACTAGTCTACCTAACTTTACTGTCCTTCCAGCACACGGTTACAGTGGACCACGGATACAAAGTGGGTGTCGGCGGGGGGTTCCAGCTTGGTATGACGAAATGTGGGATGCAAGCCGAGCATGGATTGGCAACATGAAAGGTTACCGACTATGTACAGATACACTTTCTGATGATCGACAACTTGCCAGTGGTTGTGTCGAGCTTACAGATTCTGCCATTTGACGTAGGTGTGGCTGGGCTGCAGATGCAGCTGCAGATGAAGAAAAAGAAATGCTACACCTTTATCTTTTATTAATCTAGGAACATCCTGTTTGGCAAGTATACGAGCATGCGCTTGACATGGGCTGCGTTCCAACACCAAAGAATACCTACCTACAAAGTCAGACTTACATCTTCAACACGCCCATACGTCAAACACAATCAATCAATAATTGCAATTAGATCCTTGCCGAATGTATGGAAACCCCCGTTTGCGTCATGTACTGGCTGGTTCTCCCAACCAGCCGGATCCTTGAACTAGATCCCTGACATCTCGAATGTCACTTCAAGACATGCCAACCCCACGCTTCTCGATCCAGCCATACCATGTATCGATCGAGCCCGGCCTTCTTCTACCTTCTTCCGTGCTACCTACCCATGCACGTCAGATCTGTTAAGTACAAGCCGCGGGAAATAACGGAGGTAGACCTGGATGCGTCGGCAGTATCGCCAAGCAACAGCCGTGCCGTTGTAGTGCAGCATCAGTTATGACTCGAGTCCGCAGTGTCGGTAAATAAGAAAAAAAAATTGGTACAAGCAACAACGGTGGCACTAAGATTGTGCTAATTGCCTAATGACGACTGGTGGGTAGCGTGTATCGGCGATGGCAATTAGATTTGAAGAAACCGTTTTGTGCTAAAGGGTACACCGAAATTGGTGGTTTTAGACTTTAGGTCCTGGTGATGGCTTCAATTATACTGTATCCACTGTCTCGGAGCTTTACTCACTAGTGTCATAGTCCGCCATTAGCATTGCGGTGGGTAATATCTGTCATTGCCGTGAAGATGTACCATATGAATCGGCTCATATGTCCTACCCAATTTAGACGTGATGGGTATGCAGATAGCCAGGTTTCGTTAGACATGGATTGGATTGCATCTGGCTTGCATGGAGCTAGCCACTCATTGAAGAAACCTGGCAGCCAGGGCTTTGGCGGGACGGGCCATTTGGTGCTCTGTTAACCTGACATAATATCTTGTACCCCAGAGAAACAAGACCAATGCCATGTATTCGATATTACGCGCTTCAGCGGGAAAGTTAACGGCATAGACAACAGGTATTGGGAGCAATTACTCGCACTGGTCATCAGGTCATGGCATCGACTTCAATGCATGTGGTATTTCTCTTTTATGTAGGTATATTTGAATTCAAACTTTGCTATCGTCTTATGGCAATGAGGGAGTGTCACAGAGAACTCTCTTCAGATCACTTCAGTATCTACGTATTTGCCCTAGAGCACGCCATCCTATCATAGGTAGTTGTACAATATTGAGAAAGTCAAATACGACATTATATCTAGGTATGATTATCTAAATAATCGTAATGTTGTTCTTGCCTGAATAGTCGAACGGAAACACACGCAGAATGATGCTATCCAGGTAGCTAGATTGAAAGGACATAGACATGGTGACTAGGTTTCGAGTGTAACAAAAGAGCTGTTAGGAATGTTGTATCATGGGCTTGACCGTGAATACCTGAGGCTCCGTCTTTGTGTTTAATGTCTGAAAGAGACTAATATGCAACGTCTAGTTGGCCGAGGGTTTCGCGTCTTCGCTTCTCGAATCGTCGGCGTGTAAGTGAGGTTCTCGGTTTTCGAGCTTGACCTAAGCGGAGAAAACACGCAAACAACGTATGTGATGAAAGGATAATCTCGCGCATCCATTGTTGATTGCTTAATGTCCCCATTGTTATTTGTTAGGGTTATCCTTTGAAGCATTGATACATCGCCACACTCAAAACAGTGTTTGTCTTTGTTGGCAGTCCCTCGACAGTGATAATGCACGCAGGTGCTATAGAGCTGAGTTTTTAAGTCACTTCACAATGCTACTTACAACTCTATTCTTATCGCTCTGCATGGTTTTCTAACCCCTCTTGACAGCGCTCTCATTTGAGGTAGACTTGGGCCCAGAATCCCACTCTTACCAACATTCGCTCCGGGGTCTCTACCTCACAACTTTACTTCTCTGTTTTATATAAACAAGTAACTAGTCATGAAAAGATACACGCATCCCAAACTCCTACAGAGGTCTCAGCAACAATAACCTAAAACCCAGGACAACGACAACTCAATACAGCAGATCAATAAGGTTACCTCATCTGCATCACATATACCCATTGCCTCGAGTAACTCTATCCAAAATAAACACTTTGCAGGGCCAGCTGCAGGATATAAAATCTCTTTGCCTTCCCATCCAGCAAGTCTCCCTCCAACCTTGACGTCTCTATCATCCAAGCTGCAAGATCTTCAGTCATCCGAACTCGACATTACTCGCCGGTAAACCCGTTCAAGACCAAGCTTGTAAGTCAATCATTCGAGCTTCAATCAGCCCACCTTCTAAGTCACTGTTGAGTCAACCACCTAAGTAGTCTTCTACCTTCGATCAACAACGCTGACTGCAATCACAGCCGAACATCTTCACTTACACTCCAAGTTTGATCTCAAACCATCTAGGTTATTTTGCTCTTCTGCTAATATCCTCAATATGGGTTTCTGGTCTCTTCTCTGCTGCTGCTGCGGTAGCAAGGCCGACGCGTATGCTCCTCAACAGCAATATGAAAGAGCTATGTCCTACCCTGCTTCTTCTTCAGTTTATCTTCATTCCAGACAGGAGAGAAACCTTGGTACACGAGCTATGCTTGGATCCGGCTCCCAAAGAGGATAATAAAGAGTTGCTGAGTCTTACACGCATAACTCGGATTTCTTAGACCTGAATGTTTATTTGAACTGCGGTGTTCGTGCCGAGTATAGTAATCAGGAAGGGATCGTGCTCAAACGTCAAGCTTTTAGTCCTCGTTGGTAAACAAACATAGCTCAGCCTGAGATTCAACACTGTACTTTAAAGCATCAACATTACTGTGTCAATATCTCATACAAATAAACTATCAGCTACCGCTGAAAGTGAGATTTTCGCAATGTCTATAATGTACATAAGTATTCGATCGAGAATACTCAACATGGCAAAGTGCTCTAGGGTAGGCTTGATAGCTCGAGCCACAGCGTCAGCCACATACGTCTCACTAATCCAATGGAACGCTGCATCAGGTCCCCTTGGCATCTAGGCCCGGTAGCCCTAGGGAGCCGCTAGCAGCGGCTCTTTGCAGAGGAATGCCCTGGAGGATCCCCCCCGCGACCTGAGGTTCGTGTCTGGCCAGTAGTCGAGGCCCCATCTCCTGTATGGACGAGCGACCTGATGCAGCTCCAACCTCCACTTACCTTCGGTTTATCTCCATAACTTGTCTTCATCCTCCATTCAGCTTCAAACCTTTCGATACTCGATTTTCACAGTCTACTCTACATTTGATCTTGTCTTTTATTTTGTATTCGTCCAACTCTGACTAACAAAAGCTTCGCTACTCACGCTCTTTTCCGCATCGTCCACTCCCTCCCCAGCTCAGCCGCAACCTCCCTGTTGGATCGCAACCCCCTCGTCATGCGCCGTTGACCGAAATCATGTTCTCCAATTTGACCAACATCGTCCATAAAGCTCAGCAGCTCATCGACCCTACTCAGGGGCTCAATCTTTCTAGCTCCGACCGCAATCCTTCCAAATCCTCCCTATTCCAAAGCCAATTCCGTCTGCCCGCTTCACAGACACCCCTCTACGAGATCAACGCCGAGCTTACTATCCCACCTTCCAACGCTACCCAGGGAGATAAGGATCACGACCGAGGATGGCATTACGCTGGCAAGCTACATTTGTCGGAGCATTACATGTGCTTCTCGACAACTCCCACTAGTTTTGTCCAATCTGCCAGCACTTCAACGTCGACCGCTTTTACCGGCCAGACCCACGGTGGAGGACCTAGCGGCAATGGCTTCACATTTCCCTTGTGTGCTATCCGAAGAGTTGAGCGCTTGAATAGCCAGAACTTCCAGGTATGCGATTGCACGAATTACATGCCCGCGTGCAGACCAAAATCTGACATTGGCATATTCTAGTTCGCACTTGCCCTGACCACCTGGAATGGTCTTCTCGCCGAGAACCCCAAAGACCAAGCTCCAAAGGATAAGAAAGACCCTAGGGAACAACGTATCACGATTCATCTCGCCGGAACCAGACAATCTTGCGAGCGCTTCTGTGATGGCCTCAAGAAGGGCCTGAGGGCAGGCGTTGGTAATGTAGCCAAGCTGCGACGGGTTACTGCTGAGTGCTACTCTGAACATCTCCTAAGAACTGAAGACAAGAAGAACGTCCCCCCACCTGATGCTGGATTGGGAATGCTCTTCCGGTATCCGGGTGACCCAAAGAAACTGCGAGACAGGGCCAAAATGCGCCTTTGGGCGGAATATCTACGCGACAATGGCCGAAATTTTACCTTGATCCGACAGCCAACCTTCCACAAACTTATTCGTGTTGGTCTGCCCAATCGACTCAGGGGCGAGATTTGGGAGCTCACATCTGGCTCCGTTTACCTGCGCCTGGAGAACCCGGCACTTTATACCGAAACGCTCGCCAAGTTTGAGGGCCAGGAGTCGCTTGCTATTGACGAGATCGAAAAGGACCTTAACCGAAGTCTTCCAGAGTATCCTGGTTTCCAGAGCGAAGATGGTATTAACCGCCTACGTCGAGTTTTGACCGCTTACAGTTGGGTCAATGCCGAAGTCGGATACTGTCAAGCCATGAATATTGTCGTGGCTGCATTGCTGATTTACATGTCCGAAGCGCAGGCTTTCTTCCTCCTCTCTGCCCTCTGCGACAGACTTGTCCCCGGATATTATTCTACGACTATGTATGGCACATTACTCGATCAGAAAGTGTTTGAGTCCCTAGTTGAGAGGACGATGCCCATTCTCTGGGACCACCTGGTCAAGAGTGATGTGCAATTATCTGTTGTCTCGCTTCCTTGGTTCCTATCACTATACATCAACTCGATGCCGCTTGTCTTTGCCTTCCGTGTTCTGGACGTTTTCTTTGTTGAAGGGCCAAAGGTCTTGTTCCAGGTTGGATTGGCAATTTTGCGAATCAACGGCGAGGAATTACTCGACGCAGCAGATGACGGCGCCTTCATTTCCGTCCTGAAGTCTTACTTCTCCCGCCTGGATGAATCAGCTCATCCCAAGTCTGAGAATCCCAAGCTGCGAGCTGTGACGCGATTCCAAGAACTCATGGTTGTGGCTTTTAAGGAGTTTGCAGGAATCACACATAGCAGCATCACGGAATTGCGCTTGAAGAACAAGGACGCTGTTCTCAATAACATCGAGAACTTTGCCAAGAGAACAGCCATCCGCAACTTGGGCCCTGAGAGCAAGCTGCTGAGCACCGATGACCTTGGTTCACTTTACGATCGATTTTACAGCATTCTATACGAACGTCAACAGCGAGACCATATGATCCAGCAAGAGAAGCTCCGGCGCGCCAAGCAAAGCAGAATGCGGGCATCTGAGATTTTCGCTACTCATCATGACGAGGTTGAGAAGGGTCGAGTAGGTTTGGGCCCGAGCACAAGTCTTATGGATTACGATGCATTCCGCGAGTTTCTTGCTAGCATGTCGAAATGGGCCATCTCGGATTCGCCTGGCGCAACAACGAGATATGGGAATTATGATGACCGACAAAGCATGTTCAACAGTGCCAGGCGACCATCGGATATGATATCGCCCTGGGGTACAGGGCCCGAGCCTGCTGATCACGAATTTCTGCAACGCTTATTTAGGAAGTGGGATGTGGATGGTAGCTCTGCCTTGACTCTACAGAACGTTGTTACAGGCCTGGCCCAGATTAAGGGCAAGCGTGACATTATGGGCACAATCACCTACTTCTTCGAGCTTTACGACGATGATCAAGATGGCAAAGTGGACCGCGAGGGTATTCTACGGATATCTGAGGCTCTGCTGTTCCTTTCGCGTCGAGGTCTTGAAGGGACGTTGAGCCCTGGTTCTACAAGTGCTCTGGAAAGTGATTCGGGAAGTGGTCACGAGTCACAGGCTAGTTTGCCCCCTGGCGTATCGACTAATGAGCGGTTCCTGGGAAGTGTCAGTGCCTTCATACGGCGCTGCTTTGAGTACGCCGATCCAGCTAGTGGACACGCCGAGGAGACTCCTGCGACGCCAGATGACGAAACTTCCAATGATGGTGCGTTTGCGATAGATGACGAGGAGGACGAGGAGGATCTTTTGGGTCTTGAGTCTCCAACCGGAACACCTACAAAGGCCAAGAAGCCTAGTATATCGCCAGAGAGTTCCCTAGATATTCCGAATGACCCTGAGGCAGCTTCACGACGCAAGGTATCAAAGGCCAAATCAGAGGCAGCGAATGCGGCTCTGGACCCTGCACACCCCCTACATCTTACCCTGCCTACCTTCCGTATGGTAGTGCTTGCTGACGAGTTGCTTGAACAATTCTTCGAGTCATCCTTCCCTGCATCCTTCCACATTACCGAGGGACTGCCTAACGCAGCACCTTCAGCACCTTCTCTTACAACCTTCTCCAGCCTCGGCTTTGGTGCTAGACCTCCCCCTCCTCCTCCGGCTGGTCCTCCAGGAGCAGGACGTGGCCTGCGCGGTGTACTTGACAACATTGTGACGGACGGAATGCGTGTCGCCACCGAAGTTAGAAGACGCATGGAGGAGGCCCAGAAGGAACTCGAGAAGAATGCTCTCCCTGGACAACGACAAGATGATGATGAGGAGGACGATGACGATCTTGGAGTTGAAATCGGTGTGAGGAAGGGACCTTCAGCCACCAGCACTGATATGGAACGACGGTCCGTGAGGAGCTCGGACAGAGATCTATTGGATGGAGCGGATGCAGAGGCTGGCGCATCGGCCAAGTCGCAAGAGCCCAGTTTGCTCGATGTTAATCCCAATGAAGGTCGACCGCGTGCCGGCACAGCGACCTCTACAGGGTCGACAGGAGGATCGGCGGTGGTGGAGTTTGAAGGTTAAGAGATACGATGGTGGATGTTATGTAAAAGACGGCTTTGTAAACCACGAAATGAAGCATTGATGTCTACCTAGTGTGCAGGAACTGAAGGCCAACAGGAAGATGAATGAGTGTTACGAACTATAGCAAGGGAATTGGCGTAATGTGAATAGGGCTCAAGTTTAGGTAGGTAGAAGGTACGGTTTTATAAAAATAAAAAAAAACCCTATATAGGTTGATGAAGAATCTATGCTGTTTCAACATCCACCGTCTCTGGCCACCTCCGGAGCTTTTGTAGCAGGCCATAGCTACACATACATGTATTGAATGATCCTCGCAACTGCACAAATTGCCCGTGACATCCAGGTTCCCCCAATCAAAGTCAAGTAGCTTCGTGGAAATTAGTACCATGGCGACCTTCCGAGACAGAGGGGTAGTAGGTCGGTATATAGGGATACTATACCTCTTTTGCTTCTCATGTTTCAGACTTACAGTACCTTACTACGTATATACTAGATAGCCGTAAGGTACGGAGTACTGAACGTATACTTTTAGCATCATCGACTACCCTGAAGCTGTAAACGTCAGGCACACGAGTTGTATTTACATAAGTTATTTACATGTGAAGGGGCAATTGCATCATCTGATGTATCCTGAAACGGAGCTGGAATCTCCCGAGAAGCATTGGAATGTTGGTTGGTATTGTTCAGTTGGATTGCCGTGGTCTTGTCTTGCCCGAGTCAAACGAGGCGCACACAAGGTGGAACAGTTTCAGCCAAGTCCTGAGAGATTGACGCATTATTTGTAATAGGGGAACATTCAAATCACTCATTTGAAAAACCAGTAACTCAAGACCGGATGGGATGTTATCTTAGTGAAGGATACAGGCTGCTGTGCTTGGCCTATGAGTCGAAGATATGGCAAAGAAACGGCCATGGTAATTAATACTACCACCAAGGTATGTGAATATGCAGCGAGTAATAAGCACATATAAAAATGAGCCACAGACACGGCAGATGGCGTGACAAGTACCACAAGCCAAATACCCCGCCGTTACCATCAATTACATCACCAAAGCTGTGCATGATATTAGGCGGCAGGAGATAGTTCTTACCTGCGTCAAAGAGAAGGTGTTGAGCAGCTTACCATTTCCATCAAACAAACAAACAACTCTGCCCAGACACAGAAACTGAGCATACTTCACAACCAAGTGAGCCCACAAACCAATTGACATAATCATGGCAGTCATCCTTATCGTGGGAGCAACCCGAGGCCTAGGTGCCAGCATCACCAAGCAATATGCCGAAAAAGGCGGAAATACTGTTTACGGTACCACCAGATCGTCCGAAGGACCCAGGGATTTCCCTGAAGATGTGAAATGGCTTCCTGATATCGATCTCACACATCCAAATGTGGGCGAGAAACTCGCCAGTCTCTTAGGCCCTTCCCAGCCGCTTGACACAGTGGTGAGTCCAATCTATTAGTGCATCAGGGGAGTTCAAGTGAGGGTATCATGGAACTAAGAAACAAGCAAAGATCATCACGGCTGGTTACTTCGCTACAGAAGATCTCAGCGCGGACAAGGGCCCCAATTGGGAACAGGAGCAACGCATGTACACGACCAGCTCCATCGCTCCTGTCTTCATCATCCACCAGCTCGTCCAAAAGGGCCTTTTGCGTAAGGATTCCAAGGTAGTGCTCGTGTCCTCCGAGTCTGGCAGTATCACACTGCGACATCCCAAGGAGGGCGGCGGTAACTACGCTCACCATGCCAGCAAGGCTGCGCTTAACATGGTGGGCAAACTGCTCAGCCTGGACCTCAAGGACAAGGGAGTTATCATCAGCATTGTGCACCCGGGCTTTATGCGGACTGAGATGACAAAGGGCGTTGGGTTTGATAAGTTCTGGGATGAGGGTGGAGGTGAGAACTCGCAAATGCTACCATTATACGAAGCGATACCGTTGCTAACGAGTGTTTGATGGCCAGCTGTGACACCAGATAAGGCGGCCACGAGCCTCATTGAGTGGACAGACAAGCTTGATATCAGCAGAACGGGAGAGTACTGGGCACCACGAGGACCGGGTGAGTCGCTACCGATATGGTTCGTGCCGTGATAAGTTAGTGGAGTGCTAACGAATGCTTGTTTGTTTTGTCAGGAGATATCGGGACCGCAGAGGCTGTTCTGGGTAAGGATTTGGCTACACCCCTTCACTTGCCCTGGTAGAAGAACGGAATACGCAGATCAGATCAGATCAAGCTCGTGTTCGTTGATGACGAGATACGAAAATGTTACCATGAGTGGCGGTAGAAGTTGAGAATTCGATGACAGATGGGAAATGATTACCGCCCGGAGATGAACGCAATTTCAATTTATCGATTACAAGCTGAGAAGCGACGGACCAACTTTCCCTTTAGACGAGGGAAGCTATCGTATTGCCTTTTGCGGGTGACGAGATTGAAGAGTGTGGGGTTCAGATTAAGGGTCTCTTAGTACATGACTAGCAGAGTTGCCACGCCACGATACTGCGTCTGATCTGGCCTGGTTGAAGTACTGTAATTAATTTAGCCTGGCAGATCACTAATTTATAAAACTTGTTATTGTTGTCATAATGGAGACACGAAATCGACCTTTGTCGCGTTACGCAAGTGACTGGTTCCGTCTTCTCATCTGATTAGGATCGGCCGCGGGCGGCATCAGGCTAATAAGAGGCGTTGTCCCACCAGAGAGCTGCATGTTTGGTTGCAAAGACAGCACCAGGTGATGGATGATGTTGTGTTCGCCGAGGTTCGCATCGATACCCTGTTAAGATGAGAGATTGTATCTACGTAGTTGGAATACTACACCATGGGCAAGTCGCAGATATAGTTGGGTAGATGAGGGCCCCATTATATAGCACGTGGTCAACTTCCCTAGTCAAGACGCCAACCAAGTCCGGATATTGTAATTAGAATGTTACGGTCGAGTCTTGGGTATTCTAGACCGTGTCGAAAGGACAGCTTCTGTTGAGCATGCCAAGGGAACAGGACGGGGATGGGAGATGGCTTAACACGAGGTGATATACGCCTATACGGATACCTACCATCACTCTTTGAACAAAGCAAACACCCTGATATGGCAAGGCTCTGGCTGATATCCCAGGTCACTACTCCGTACGGATACTAAGATAGACAATGTCTTGGCTACGCATCAAGCCTCGATATGAGATCTCAACGGCTGCATCGCGTCGTAAGCATCTGGGCGTCGGCAAGGAAAAGGAAAGAAAGGGGATGAGTAAGAGCCATGATCGATACCCGGCTCAATGTTTGGCGTTCAGGGGTCGTGGGTTTTGTGGAGGGATCTCCATAATTGTCCGCGCTGGGCTTAACGGGGGGAGGGAGGCTTTCAGGGGTAGGGGGGAAGCTTGCATGTTCGGCCGACATGACAGGGGTGGATTGTTTGATATCCAGACAATGCCGGGTATTATATCGTATTCTCGGGCATGTGTGTTATCTGCAGTGGTTTGTAAGTTGAGTGACGATCGTAAATACTCTCCTTTCAAGCTATGAGCTGAATCCTTCAGTGAACAGTTCGTCCAAAACACAGCCATTCCTGGCACGGGATCGTCGGGTGTAGGACAGGACGGCAGCGGTTTAAGCGGCAACTCTAAGGTCCCTGTACTTTGGCCCCAGGATCCGGGTCTAGTCTTTGAGAGGCGTTAAACAGTAAAGGTCAGCTGCCGCCGCCTTTTCCCCATTGACTGGGACTGGAACCAAGGACCAGGATTTGGGTTCAAGGTTGATTTGAAGGTTGAGATGAGAATATGCGAGCTCTCGGTGTTTTTGGTGGTTGATTTTTTTCAATTCCAGGCATGAGTGATAGGCAAGACAAAGTCCAGTAAGGTACGTTGAAATAAGGCTGTACAAGTCTCACTGCTGGCAGAGTAAATGTCAAATTACAGCCACAAATACAATTTTCCTTCTTTTAGTCAGGTCAGGTCAGTTGAGGTCCAGGTTCAGGCACTACTAGAGTCAAGGCAGTCAAGGCATTCAAGGCTGGACCACACTCGATTCAGCAAAGTTACGTTGCTTTGCTTTCCCCAGCTCCGATGCACAACAACTGACTCCTTCCCGTCTTACCACATTCACCGACTTACGTACTTTGCCAAAGCAAGCAAGAACCCCCATTCCCCATTTGTTCCGCTCTTGCCTTTACCTGCCTAGGCTCTTTGGAGACATCTGCTGCCTTTACGTCTGCCTCCATCTTTCTTCCTCTTCGTTGATCGTTCTCGATCTTCTTCCACCTTAAACTCACAACCAACGTTCGCTTTTCTGGCCCGTGGCTCAGTTTGCCCTCGAACGCTCCTTTCTTGCTACCTCCTGCACTCTTCCTCCTTCAGCGACGCAGTCAAAACCACACCCGGAATTGACGGCACTTCATTCCTTTCATCATATCAACCTCGTTATACCAAGGACCGCACGTATCCTGGCAACTCAACTCATCAACACCGACTTACGGCAGCATATCGCTCACCCAGTATCCATCGCCAGCTTCTATTCTTCATTCACCTTGTTATTACTCCCTCTCTAGAGTCGTCTCGAAGCTCGAACCATCCGGATCCCTGAACTCGTCCCCAAGCTGCATCCTAGTTCGGGTTTCGCCTACCAAAGCAACGTCGTCTTCTCCATCAACTCAGCCGATCGTCTTTTCTATACTTGCTCACACTCACATTTAGCTGCAGCACAGTGGAGATCACTGAATTGACTTCCTGGAACCCGACTACTGGAAGATACTTCTCAACTTACAGCTGTCAAATTGCGCTCTCGATTCTAGCTCTCAACGATTGAGCCGACCTGGACCCTGATTTCGCCTTTTTTCTATTCCCTACCCCTGTTGGGCGACATCGTCGTACTACCCAGTGGTCAATTCCGCTGCCCCTGCCAGTCCCGCCTTTTGAGCAGGCCCGCCCAAGCTCGACAGCCGCAAGGTGCACTGGCCTGCCCCGCTGATAGACCCATTGACGAGTCGCCATACAGACGACCCTGAGTGGTTGAGCCGGGCACCCGCAAGTCGAACGCCCCTACGCCAGCATCTTTTGTTGTCGACTTTCCAGCTCCTTGGCTTTTCGAAAAAAAAGTATTCTGCAAAGACCCGAGCCTTCATTTGCACTCGGTAATACTGTACCACTTGCTTTTCCGACTTCAAGCAACCGAATCTTTCGGACCCCACGCAGGCTACCTTAAGGTCTTCTTCCTACATAGCTTCTGCCGCCCAGACGATCACACTACCCTCTCAAACGAGCCAGCCAGCCCCTTTCCGAGCCCTTGGCCCTTGGGCACCACAAAGGCCAATCCACCCCAGAGCCCTTGACCCGCCCCGTGCCTGAACAGAGCTGAACGGGGTTTCGACTCGCACCTTGAGTGGCGCTCAGTTGTTCTTGTCAACTTGGTATGACGCTAGGTCTGAGCTTCTAGGCCAAAGGAATTTAACCCATCCCGAGCTACGTACATTACCACGGCCAGCTCTTCGCAATACAACTCTCGGAGAGTTGCTCCCAATCCTGCTCTACACAAGCCCGGCTCTTATTGCTCAGGCATTATTATACCACACCCGTGACGCATCGTGCTGCTCTGCGTTGCAACGGCGACGGCCACGATCAGCCATTTCCTTCTTACTTTATGTCGATTGGCTCCGCATCTTCTCCTTGATCTTCAAATCAGAAACACAAGCCCAAGCTTGCCCCCTTTGCAATCATGTCTACAGCTCAGTCTTTCTTCCAGTCCGGTAAGCGCCCACCCCTTGATTTCGCTTTGATGTGATCTGCGACAAACACCCCCATTCCCAAAGTTTCCCCTTTCACTCGTCACCAGGATTCGCGCCTGATAGCTGCTAAAGCTCGGCGCTTGGAATCTGTAAACAAAGGAGACTAGAGCAAGAAAGAAAGACTGAATGGATTACAAGCCAACTTAGCAGACAATTCATCAATAACTTGCTGTACGATCCACTTGGCTGGCGGCCATTTTGTGTCATGCTGAGGAGATTGTCTGTTTCATCTTGGTCCATCTGTCGTCGTCATTGCATGCATGCGCCCGTTTGTCTGGCTGCCAGCTAATGGTTTTCTTGGAAGCAGGCCACGCCAGTTCTGGTTCTGGCCAACAATCTCCCGGACTCACACTCAACTTATCTTCTAACAACCCCTTCCGCAACCGCGCACCATCTCCAGCCAGCGCCGACCTTCTTTATTCTAGTAAACCCGCATCGCCCTTCGACGACCCTCCAGCACGACCATTATCGCGAAATCCATTTCTCGACCAACCTGTTGATTTATTATCACAGCCTTTAAGGTCACCGGGCGCAATGTCATCGCACTCGGATTCCAAGTCCCTCTCTGCCGAGGAGATTTTTGTATGTAATCATTGACACCTCTTATCTCTCTTCCATCATGTCTTGATCCAGTTCTATTTTCTCGATGGCTTTTTCGCCGTCGCCTTTCTGTTGACCGATTGTCTTATCAGCGATACTAACTAGCATCATGCAGAACTCCTTGACGCTCGATGAAGCCAACAACGAGCAAGCAAAGCAGCAAGCTCGCCGACCCCAGAATGGTCCGCCTCCACGACGAGGCGAAAATGGCCAACCACCTCAGAATGGTAGCCACCGCCCTACGCGTTCTCAGGAAGAAGCTCTTCGCGCTCGAAAGATGCAGGGTTCTGGTCCCCGACCGCAACACTCACCGCAACGACGTGCCCCACCAGGACGTCCACGACGAAACTCTGAGTCGTCTCTGGTTGACTTCGATGCGCGCCCGATCACGGAGGAGGAGAAGCGAATGATTGAAGCCGCCAGGCGACGTGAATACGAACGACAGCGTCGCGGAGATGGCAAGCAACGGAGCGATAGAGGCGACCGTGAGCGTGAGCGAGAACGCGACCGTGAACGTGATCGTCGTGGTGAGCGAGGTGACAAAGACAAGCTCAGTCGCCCCAGTCGCAGGATGGACATCATTGATCAGCTTGACGCCACAAGCATCTACGGAACTGGATGTAGGTTTCACCCATTCCCACTCATTATAGCCTCAATGATCGCTAACATGACCCAGTGTTCCATCACGATGGACCCTTCGATGCTCTGAACCCTCACCGAAACCGCCAAAACGCAAGGCGGGCACCCATGCAGGCATTCCCCAAGGACTCACTCAACAACTCGCTTGGAGGCGCTGGGCCGCTCAACGCTCGGGCTGATCATTCGGCTCTGATGGGTAATGCTACGGATGAGGCTTTCCGGGATTTTGCTGCCCCAACCAAATCTCGAAAGGAGACGCCCATCTTTGATGCGGCAGGCCAGCACAAGATCGTCCACGGCGATGAATCTGTCGGCTTGGGAACGTCGACTTTCTTGGAAGGTACACCAGCTGCACGAAGTGCTATTCAACGTCATCAGCAGGAGCAGGCTCAGGAGAACTTCGAGGGTGGTGGCCTTCAGCGCAAGAAGTCGCTGGCACAGCGCATCCGCCATATAAACAAGGGTCCTCGAGACTACAACCAGCCGGCCCGTCCTAACGGCGAATACTCAAGGATCACCCCGGATGCCTATCCGTCTGCAGCTAGCACCGGCTCGGATAACAACCCTTTCTTCGCCGATTATGGCAAGGGAGAGGAGTCGATCAGTGTGAGGCCCCGAGACGGCTCTATCACAGCTAACAGCCCTCCTGGAGCGCGACGCCCCTCTGCCGGAGCAGTCCTAGAGCGACGAGCAACGACGGATGCCACCTCATCGTTGGATGACGCTGCTCCCAAGCCTTCTGGGCTCATGGGACGCATGAAGAGTTTGAAGGGCCGCCGGCCTCGGCCAGAAGTTCCCAGCAACGGCGCTGGTGTGCCCGGAACGGCCGTTTAGTGGAGGACAGGTGCCGGGCGACTACTTGACGCAAGCCGAACTCCGACGCGGTGGCAGTCGAAGCAAGGCAGCCTCTTAGAAGATGAGAACGAGAATGCGAACGCAAACGAGAGTGTGTGGGCTACTAGCCTGCCAACACGAGATCAAGAAAATGCAGCGCCAAGGGAGTTGGAGAGGTGTGCATCAAACAACTCGAGCCCTGTGCAGGAATCCGAGTCTTTACTTTGTGGCGCTGCACATCCCCAAGCCAAAAGTCTTGGTCAGGATGCTTGTTCGGGGACGCGGTACGAAAACGCGATGAGATAAGATCTATTCAGTCTACCTTCACAGACACAGACAGGCCAGGTTTCTCCCTTTTTATTATTTCTTTTTGTTGGGTTTCGGATGGGATGGCTGCATGGGTTACAGGAAATCAGGCCCATAGGCATGGCCATTTGCTAGGTTTTGGAGATTCAAGTTAGCCAAAGTCAAGAGAATCAGAAGCCCCAAGGACTCGGAAGCCGTAAATAATGATCAGAGGCTAGGAAGGACATGGGGCTGCAAAGATTTGGGAAATTCACGAAGCCCTTTTTGTATGTTTTATATCAGGACATGATGTCTGAATTGCAACGACATCAATACAATACCAATCTGCTTTGTACTGTCGTATTTATGTGGAATCCTAGGTAGGCATGTGTCTGTATCTTTATAGATTAATTGGGGAACCGATTTTAGAGGTGATACCATTGGCTGGTAATTTTTAGATAGTACTTATTTAACACTACCTGAATAACAGCTATGCACGAAAATGTGACAAGATTTGTCTCGAGTTATTGCTGGCTGGTACTTGAATCATAAAAAAGGGAAAATTGCATGTAAGTTGATGCAAGGCTTCAATTATAGTTGTAAAAGATGTGCCAATCTACCTATCGAGGCAACTGTCTCTGCTAAAAGCAGGTGGCTACTTTTTTTTATTTTTATTTTTTTTTATTTTTATTTTGGGAGGGCAGGCTAGGCATGTATTGGATTGTATGAACCCTTCTTTCCAAGCCATCGTCAACTTGAACCTTTCACAAAAACAAAACCCACTCGATGAACTCGCCTCAACCTTCTTCCTCGCAAGCGAGCTCTCATTTCCCACTGGAGCCCATTCCAGCATCAATTTTGGCTGAAAAGGAAGCCAGACGACGTGACGCAGTCGCGGCATTAGGAGCCTGCAAGACAGGATGTGCAGTCATAGATCAAGATGTCTTAATGGGTGGCTTCGAGCGTGCAACTGTCGTGGGTGTCAGCGCAGAGGATGAAGAGCTGGGGGTCCAGGTGAGGTTATGGACCATGTTGCATTAAAGAAAAAGTGAAGGCTCTTTTGCTAACTTTGAGATACAAGCTTGGCCTTCAAACGCTGGCACATTCACTGTGTATGGGGACAATCACAACTGGACTGGTCATCACGCCCAAGCCGGCGAGTGTGATGCTGGCTGGTCTAAGGGACGCGATCAAGGCTGAACTTGAGACTAGAGAAGAGTTCAAGGATATCAAGGCGAGGTTGAGACAGTGTCTGGATAAAGTGATGCTGTCTTGTGTTTTCGATTTAGACGGTTTATGGGAAGTTTTGGCGGATCTGGATCGAAGTGAGCCTGTTGAGGAAGAAGAGAACGTGCAACAAGAGAAAGAGACAGCGCAGATCGACGAAATTCAAGACAGCCAGGAAGATGATGACGAGGCTTTCTCACCCATGCGGCAAGTTTCACAACCTCGACCAGAGAAACCACCCAGCAAGACACCACAACACCCAGAAGTCATTGTGATAACGCACTTCTCCTCTCTTCTCACAAGTCTCTTCACCCACCGCGAGAAATCCGCCGCACATACCGCTCTCCAACTCCTAGGCTCTCACCTCCACGATCTCTCACGTCATCTATCATCTAACCCACTCATCATCCTCCTCAACTCAACATCCTCGCCCTCTTCAGGCCCAGCAGCCTCAACCACAACCACAACCTCACCCGCGAAACAAAATACCGTCGACCCAACCCTTCGCTCCATCTTCAACCCGCCCCCATCAACAGGATATAGCACACGGCGTACAAAGCCCAACTTTGGCCTCGTGTTTTCGCAACTACTGGATCTACACCTTCTGTGTACCAAGATCCCCAAGACAAGACAAGATGCCGAGACAGCGGTGCAGCAGCGCCTTGGCGACGAGTTTAGGACAGCGTGGGTTGTGGAAGTGTTGCTGGATGAGATGGGCATTTGGGAGGGGAAGATGGGTGCCAGGCCGGAAAGGGAGCAGAGATGGACGGCCGTGGATGTCGAGAAGGGAAGAGTCAAACCAGCATTTGAGGAGCAGGAAGAGGAGGTTACGGTACCAGATACAAGTGAGGCGAGACTTGCAGCAGGGTTCGGCGGACGGAGAGTATAGTATAATGAGAGACAAATTCACATCAAAGAGGATAATTATCAAAAGACCCAAGAGACAACAGGAAACGCTTATATATGGTTGCGAATGGATTTGCGTGCATGTATCGACATCGATCCACCCCATTAACGTATTTCACGACGCTCCATCACAAAAAAAAAGCTCCGCTCCAAGTATAGTATGCGATGCCATGCTCATGCTCGTTCTCATGCTCATGCCAATCGCCCGTCCAATATTGCTCATCCTTCCAGAGTACAAGCTACGCTATCCCATCTTATATATCTCTCTTTCCATCTCATCATTCTCATCTCATCTTCATCCTACATCGTCATCCTCTCTTCTGCCTTTGATCTACAGCTCCTATACTTCAAACATCTTGGCGGCAACCCTCTTCCCTGACCTGGTTCATCTGCCCAAGTTTCATGGGGTGTCGACTTGAACTGTTCACATAGCCAGAAGCGCTGCAACAGCATCCACCGAGCGGTTCGAAGTGCGGCTTAAAGTCTTGTGGCTCCCCGTATTGAAGAGGAGGCATTCACAAGCGAAGCCGAAGATCGTCAATACTCTTGCGAGTATCTCACGCTCAGGGACGGTTGGCGTCGCAGCACTCGGGACGCCGCCAAGTAATACAAGAAGAAAAAAATCTTTCCAGGAAAACACTCCCCCATCTGTGCGACTGGGACTGGGACTGGGACTGGTAGTTAAGTTATTGTTATGAGCCGAGCAATTCCGACTTGCGGTTGCTCTTCCAAAAGTCAATGGCCTCAACAACGTCGTCTCCACTCTCGGCTTCGTGTGCAAACAAAATCTGGTATTCATGTTAGCTTCTCTGTAAAAACAACTGACTGGACTGTTAAAGCTCACCTCATGTGTACTGCTATGAAGCATGCGAATGTTCTTGCGAGGAACAATGTGTACAGCACCGCTCTCCATGTTACGGAGCTCGATGAAGTTGGGTTCAAACGCAAGGATCCAGGGGTAACTAAGCGCAAAGCTCTGTGGTGTACCCTCCCAGTCGATTCGCCATTCTGGTCGAGCTCGCCAGCCGTTGCGGTTAACAAAGAAGGAGAATTCCGAATAGTTAAGCAAGAACTCTCCATTAAGTCGTTCGATGTGAATTGGCCTGACTCCTTCTTTACGAGCCACGAAATCGAGCGACGTGTCGGCTTGGTCGAGCAGCGACTGTGTCTCGAGAGTCTCGAGAGAAACAACCTCGAAACCTCGGGCGCAGGCAACGCAAAGCTTGGACTTGAGGAAGTGAACGGACGACGACTCGGTGGGAATGTAAAACTCCTTGAACGGCTTAAGTTCATCGTGTCCGCCGCTCATAAACTTGCCAATGCCCTTCTGCTTCTTAGCCTTGGTCATGGCGTCGTTAGGCTCAAAGACCTTGATGGTTGTAGAGAGTGCAGATGACTTGACGCAGCAGACCAGATGCCTGCCCAAGCAGATACCCGTCTTAAAGAAACTGCAATGGTTCTGGATCTTCTTAGGCCTCCTAGACAATGCGGGCTCGTCGGGGTTGAGAGCTGAGACTGGATAAGACTGGAGTGTCTTGTTGGACAAGACCAAGAGCAATTGGTACTCCTCCAGTATATCAATCTGGGTAACACTGGCTGTCTCAAGTACACGGCGTGGCACCTGGTCCTTTACCTTACGATCTGACAGGTAAACACCGTTATCCGTACCATACAGGAGCTTACGGCCACCATCTGTACCAATGTTAGTGAATGATGTTACTATAGCCAGATATACTTACCAAATGGCGTAACACAGTTGACACGATTGGTGCCAGCAAAGAATCGACTCGATATGACTGTGGTGTTGAAGAAGTCCGCTCGGGATCGAAGACGTTCCTGTGCAGTGTGAATGAACTCAAGCCATTTCTGACGCGCCGCCTGGTTCGATGCATAAAGCGTCAGCTCATAGCCCGCTTTACCCAAATGGCGGAACGTGATCGGCCAGCCTTCCTTTCTCGCCGGGTCGTTGGTGTTGGCGCGGATCGAGGGAATCAAGCTTGACGAGGACCGCTTCATGTTGCCATCCTTGGGAATAACCTCGTCCATTTCCCGGATGGCAAGAAGTTCTAGAGGAATAGGGCGGCGATATGCCTTGATTTCTTCAGCCTTGCCAGTCTGCTTGATACGAACAAGAAGAACCGCGTGATCAAACAGGAAGGCCGTAATTTCTGCTGGATCCGTGGGGGACTTTTTGAATTGACATTTGAAGACCATCTCACGACCCTCTTCGGTGAGTCGAAGATCCACCCTCTCGTTGGGTCTAAAACGAAGCTGCTCGTGAAGTCTCCTCAGGTTGAATCGGTTCTCAGCCTTTCCGGACTCTGCGTTGACTCGGCCTAGAATATCTCGGATCATGACGAGCACCTTGGGGATATCCTCCTTATCGGGGTTACCGTCTTCCGTGTACTTCAAGACGTTCTCCAGGAGCAGGGGATATCTGGCTAAACGGGTTGTTGGTTTGGTCAAATAACCGTTCAACTCCAGCTTTCTCGATTCCTTGCGCCTCTCGATTTCATCCACGAACTTGCCAAAGTATGGGTTCACAGATCTTTCGTTTTCGAATTCGAACTTTCCTTCCAGCTGCTTCGAACCATACAAAATAAAGGGCTCAAATTGTGGGACATAGTCTAGGAAGATGTCTCCAATGTTGTGAACGATTGGTTCCTTCTGCTGTCGAGTCGTCAAACCAGAAGCAAACCGAGAGCTGACGGTATGGATACTGGGGTGGTCGATAATATTGCTGAAAATCGTCTTGACAACCTTTTCACGGCGCTGAACAGGTACAGGCGATGCCTTTGATCGCAAAGGCAAAATCCAAAAGTCTCGAAGGTATTCCAAATCCTTGACGAAATCTCGCTCGGTATAACAGATCTCTGAAATGACCTCTTGTCTCTTCTTCTCTCGATCTCCAACCTTCTCGGCGACCTCCTTAGGAACTGAGTTGATCCAGAGCTTTTGTTCGTCTGTCTGATCGGCTTCATCGTCAACAACATTGGCTGCATCCTCCTTTCGCAGACCAGGGTTAATCTTCAAGTTGAGCCTGGAAACTTGTTCCAGTCGTCGAGGACAGGCAATCGAGTAACAAAGCTGGTCCCTGGTACATGTTGGGGAATAGCATTCGGAAAGGAGAACGAAAACACCATTGACCGCGGGCTTTTCTTCTGGTTCGTCCATTAATGTCTCCCTGAATTGGTACATTTCCGATTGAGAATCTCGCAGGCGGTGTTCGTAGGTAACATCGTGGAAGAACTTTTGAGCATCCAAAGCTCGTCCGAGAAGCAAGGCAAGGTTACGGTCAGTAGTCCTAATAATGTACGAGAGAACGTCAACTGCCTCAGAACCGCTGAAGGCATTCTTGTATGTCAGTTCGTTCTTGGTGCGGTCACCAGTGATAATCTTTCGACGGAAGCACTCTCCAACTCGAGACAGGAGGGCTGGGTATACGAGGGGCGGTCGAATCTTGGTCGCGGTCGGTGGGCGTTCGCTCTCGATCGACTTGCTTCTGGTAGGTCGCTGGACCAAAGTGGAAGCATCAGACTCGGAAGCGGCAATGGTTGGCGCCACGGTAGAGGCCATCGACATTGTCCTACTGTGATCGCCGTTTCCATTGGACGAAGCCATACTGGCCGTTCGAGTCTGTGTCCCCGGGGCATGTGGTATCGAATTAGAGAATCCATTGGTGACCGGCAGCTCTGTGGGCGCTCGTCGGTTAGGAATGACTCGGCCGCTCATGGTCTGGTGGGCGTCCATGCTCTGAGGCTGATAATTGCCGGTCAAAGACATGGTACGGTCCTCGTGACGCTCTGGCACGACTCGTCCTTGAGCGGTCGTCCTTGCTGAGTTCTGCTGCGCATAGGGGGCTTGTCGGAATTGGTTTGCGGGAGCTTGCTGGTATGCGCTAGGAGGAGGATGGTACATCGGCTGGCGGGGAGTAGAGGCGAGTGACTGCGAGCGATAAGGATCATTGTTCATGGCAGGAGCCGGACTCGGTCCTCCTTGATGAAAGCGCTGTGCCGGTGTTCTCGCTCCTGGAGCTTGCGATGGAGGCGGACCTCTATGCTCCATACGCGGAGGTGCCGGCCCTCCAGGGCCAGGATAGGGACGCCTTGCCTGCTGTTGTGGTTGCTGCATGTAGTGGGGCGGCATTTGCTGGCCGCCAGACGCTGAACGTTGGCTAGGATAGTATCCGTTTCCCATCATACTGTTGCTATCCATTGTTCGAGTCCTTCCAGCGTTGGGATCGCCATAATGGCCTGGAGGAGCACGGGGCGGTGGCTGCCGCTGCATGCCGGAGGACATGGAGGACATGGTCTGAGTGCGACCCTGATCCATCATGGGCGGAGGCATCGAGGAGGAAGTCATAGTCTGAGATCGACCTGGAGGGGGAGCGGCGCCGAAGATGTTGGAAAAGGCGGCATCCCGCTGGCCGTAGTTGTCTTCGCCGTAGCCCCTTTGCGGCGGTCGTTGAGGAGCTCCTCGAGGATCGTACCCGTAGTTGGACATGGTAATGGATGCTTCACAACATGCAAGTCAGGACACAGATTCGGGCATAGAAAGGGGATGCTTGGGAGAGGGGAGCATCATTACCAGGAGTTTTGTGAGCGCCAGAGGCAAAACCTCGTTATCAGGCGTATCAACAGCCGACGTCGACGGATGCGCCGCCGTCAGTCGACGCCAATACGTCCCCTTAAGCTGAGATAACGTCAAGGATGATGCGTGGGCGCGAATCGTCCGTTGTACGCTGGCGCTGCGAATACCCTCACAGCCCAGGATAGCGCCCGTCGTTGCTGCAGGAGAGTGGTCTAAAGGGATTCGGGGGGAGGTTGCTTCAACCCAAGCAAAGGCTGTCGGTTTTTGCAAGTTTGGGCTCGAGGGGGGGCGTCGGACAAGGCGGCCGGATGGGTAAAATGGCAAACCTCAGGCCTAGGTTCGGAGCTCGTCGGCCGATGGAGGAGAGGACGACAAGGGGATTATCGCGGACAATGGGCGGTCGCCTTCTCGAATTTTTTTTGTGACCCTCTGGTGATGAACTTTGGAGTGAGTTGCAGGTTCACGATCTAGGCCAGGCACTCGTCCCAGGTCAAGAGAGGTAAGGTAATCCAATGCAAACCAATCCCAATCCGCGCCCACTGGCTGAAATGGACTGGACTCAACTCAACTCAACTGAACAGGGAGCCAACGGCGGACACGCCAGTGCTAGATCCACCGTAAATCCACCTAGACCTGTCTGATGGCGGCCTCTGTGCTTTTTGGGGTTAAAAGTGGTGGACGGGGGCGGGCAATGTGGGCGCGCCGCAGTGGATGGGCAGTTAAATTATTTAGTACCAAGTTAAGGGGATGAAATATGCTGGGGTATAGTAGCAGTGTAAGAGCATGGATCTGGCCGTTGCACCAAGGATACGAAAAAGAGAGGGGGCAGAGTTGTTCAGGAGCAAGGTAAAATAGTCAATCAGCCAGTCTGTCAATCCTTGCGTCAAGGCGTTATCTCGAGCTGCTACAGTGACTTGAAACTCGTCGTTGTTTGTGTATCGTAGAGTCAATTGTAGCGTTGACATGCTACTACAGTATTGAGGTGCATACTGTATCTCTCGTGATTGCGAACCTCTTGTCCCTCTCTGTCCTTGCTATTTTGTGTGAGTGTCCTCGTTGTACGGAGCCAGCGTACTTGGCTGAGGTGCGCTTTGCTTTGTTCTGTCTGTAACAGACCCATTGATGAATCAACTCAATTCTACACGGGAGTTACGGCAATTAAACCTCCTGTTCGACTGGAGGACCCGAAGGGGCACGCTAGTGGCCGTTGATTCTTACTTCTGACATTAACCTGCATCCTTTCATTATGCATGCATGCACATGTTTGTCTATTGTGTCTCGGTGGCCGTATATTCTTCCGTTGTTACAGCGGAAGAATGCTGCGTATAGCCACTTGTTCTTTCATCTCTGTAATTGCGCTTCTTTGTGACTTGACTTCGTTAATACAAGCCCGTCGTTGTCCGAGGGCCTGAGACCAGGTATGGCCGGCTGTCTCGGCCCTTCATCTTGGTCTACGACGCAGGTCAACGCTCGCTAAAGCAGCAGCGGGCTCGGATAGTATTGTTGCTCAAGCCCAAGTATCCAATACGACGTGTCCAATAATACAATTGCAGAATAGATAATGGGCCCTTTTTGCATCAAATGGATGAACATTCCCTACCACTCGGGCTATTTTGGAGGCTATGCAGTCACGTGATGAGCACCGAAGCCACCAGCATCTAATTGGCTGAGTCAGCCCACTCAAATGTGGCTTTCCACCTCAGCTTCCAACTCTTTCTGGCAGCCTTGGGCCAGTAGTAGGCTACATCATCATCAAGCTTCCAACGTCAACTACCCAACGTCGCCCTTGACCACTGAGCTCGTCGACGGCTTCTATCCTTCACCATGGCAGAATCAGAGCTCGCCCCCAAGTTTGCCCCCTTTATTGGGATGGTGAGTATCCCCGCGCTCAACCTGTACTCAACCAGGGGTGGACGCGAATGCTGATGCGGCGACTGGCAGGCTGGAATCGCAGCTGCAATGATCTTCGGATGTACGGTGTTTCCCTTCCTCTACGCGACGCGACGCCATCGATAGCGCATACTGAATGAGTTTGATAGGTATCGGTGCTGCGTACGGCACAGCCAAGTCCGGCATTGGTATTGCTGGTGTCGGTACTTTTCGACCAGACCTCATCATGAAGGTATTGAATCTATCTTCCATTCTAGCCCGGGCCATCTCTGACGCTTCTTACAGTGCTTGATTCCCGTCGTCATGTCCGGTATCATCGCCGTCTACTCGCTCGTCATCTCCGTCCTCATTGCTGAGGATCTCGACCCTTCCAAGAACTACAGCTTGTTTTCGTATGTCGACACGACGCTTCATCAGCACATAGGGATACTGACAACAGTAGGGGCTTTATGCATCTCGGATGTGGTATTGCAGTCGGCATGACTGGTCTTGCCGCTGGTTACTGTATCGGAATTGTTGGCGACAGTGGCGTTCGTGCTTATATGGAACAGTCCAGGATCTTTGTTGGCATGGTCCTGATCCTCATTTTCGGCGAAGTCCTTGGTCTCTACGGGTAGGCATTCCTGGCAACTTTACATTCTGTTCTTTCTTATGCTGACATGTTCACAGTCTTATCGTTGCTCTCATCCTCAACACCAAGAGCAAGGGTTAAACGAGACCCATCCTATGCCACAATCACACACACCCTATTCATTCGACCCCTCGCAGGAGTGATCGATGTGTACGTTGGAGACGTTTAAAGCTGCCAGCAAGTTACGGAGGCGTACCATTATATGTACATCGGGCATGGCGTTATTGGACGTGTAAACATATATTTTTTTAACAGGTAGAGGAATGGCGGAGAAGTCGACGGTATCTAGCTTCGCGTATAATCACAAAGTCTATGCTAACATCATGTTTCTGAAGTTGTGATTCAAGATTCCTGGACTTTGCTAAAAGCCCATTTATTTGAGGGGTGAACTACCTAATGCCATCTGTGCTCACCAAACCCTATGCAACCCTACGTTTGGAAGCGAGTGACAGAAGAGAAGAATATACTCATGACGATCATTTTAAGCCGTCAACCAGAGCGCACATGGAAAGCCCGAGAAACCAATGTTCACACGTCATGCCTCGTCCCAGTAACCCAATCTAGATCATCAAACGCCCAGGGAAATGCGGCAATGTCGTTCAGCAAACGTAAACTCCGACACAGCGGCAGCGACCCAGCGCAGCAGAAGAAAAAAGCAAAAGAAAAGAACGCAAAGAAATGAACACAGAAATCAAAGCAACCGGCGTCCTCCAATACGACGCAGGAGCTTTTTGCGGCTCCCAATCTCGGCTTCACGGCGGTACGAGGTCCAGCTTCGCTGCCGGTCATCCGAGTCCTTCATTCGAGCTGTTTTTCTCGTTAGCGATCGCAACATGGTACGGCGCCAGATTTAATGAACTCACCCAGGAACCAGTCCCACTGGCGGTCTTCTCGCAACAGAATGTCGTCTCCTGACTCTCGTGCAAGTCGTTCCTGACGGGCTCTCTGCGCGGCCACCTCACCAACCAAGTACGGATCCTCCAGAGGTCTGGTCACATAACTTTCTTGTTCCTGCTCGGTCATATCAGTCATGACACGGCGAAGGCTATCTACCGGGTCACGTTGGGCAGTCGTTCGTCGATTCGCAACATTCTGATAGTGCCGGGCGGCGGGATTACTAGAGATGGAGGACCATGTCGCGATACGGAAGTTGTTCAGGTTCGGTTGGGACCGCAAGGGAGCAGCTGGAACTGGAGGCAGACCAATAGTCCGCTGGCGCGGAGTGGGAGTAGAGGTGCCGCTGCTGGAGCCAAGTAGAGAAGTTCTCGCAACCGCATGAGCTCGGACTGGTGGGGTGTATGCCGGCACGGTGTCGGGATACGGGTTTGTAGAGTGGTAGGAGGGTGCTTCCGAGACTGAAGCGAAGAATAGGTCAGTGAGGCTGGTCTCGTGCCTGATGGTGGATCTCCTGCGACATGACCCAAACTGGTGGTATAAGTAGAACTGATATCGCCGCAGGTGGACGCAATCATAACTACTCTGACTTGGTCTACTCACCATACGAAGGAGCAGCAGAGCGAATCGAAGCTGTCTCGAAGTCGTCGTTGCTATACCGAGGGGTAGCGACAGCGCCTGTCATGATGGCAGAAACCGGGGGAGGAAACACAGTTGAGAGCGAAGTGGAAGAGGGGCAACACACGCCAGCTCAAGCATTAGTTCCAACGATAATTACCGGGGATCCTGAAGTTAAGTAGCGAGACGAGACAACAGAAGAATCACACGACAAGCGGCTGGGACGCTTCAGAGGTCCGTGGACAGTCAGAAGGCAAGTTGAGTGAGACTTGTCAAGGTGCGGGAGACAGAATTATGGCCTCGTTTTGTCCTGGGTTGAGAACGCCAAGCAAGGTGAGACAAGAGGGTCAGGATGCCCAGGAGTTTAATGCACAGCCGCGGATAAACATGCATGTAGCTTCTAGGGAGGCCACATAATGGTGGGCAGAAAGCAAGCGAGCGTGCTGAAGAGCACCAAGAATGGAGTACAGAATACACCGAACCTATTGGCGAACGGAGCGTTTCGGGGAAGTACCAAGTTCAAAACCGAGCCAAGGTCTAGGCTGGGCATCCGTATCGCATCGTGGCGTGGGACCCCAGGCCGTGGAGGTTGCAAGGGGGACTGAGATGCGGGGACACGTGAGAGAAGACACGGCGATGATGCTGTGGAGGACCATCGACAGCACCATGACGCGTTCTGCTTTGAATAAGAGTAAAACTCTCCTGCTTGCCGTGTCTGTTGGGCAAGTACTATGGTAAGTGTGTTTGATATTCGGCGCCCAGTTGTGTCACAAGCTCTCTTAGATACCCTCTGGATGATCGCCACAGCTTCAACGGATGTGAAGGCAGGTGCACGAGTGGATGCACTGTGGCATCACTCTTTCGGGACAACCATCAGCAAGCTCCCCCTGAAGAAGTCGTCGGGGGTTTTCCTCACTGGGAACAATGAGCTTCCACGGATGCTTCGACACGGCGGTAGCGGGGTATCGCGGACAGTTTTCCGGGCTGAGGAACCTTGGGCTCGGGGGACTTTTTACCCACTGTGAATGGCGGGGTTCTGGACGCTGTGGATCATTGATCGGGCTGTGCGCGCAGGGGAGAGGAGTCGTTGAGGTGGGGAGGGAGGCCTAGAAGCCCAGGGCGGCCAATCGATAAGACGTTTGGGGTCTGCTTGGCTCTGAATTCCATGGCAGAAGCAGCAGCAGCAGCGTAATTGACGGACGCCAATGTTGTACGACGATGGTCTTGACGGAGTCTGAATCCGGTTTTGTTGACGAGGCCAGGCCCGGCTTGTGACAGCTTTGTGGACCTGAATGATGTATTCGACGCCAACCTTGCGTTTTTACATCCAGTTTTACTCTGATATCCGTCTTGTTGAAACAACTTTCATGGTATTTCTTGATGGTTGCCGATCACCCTAACCGCCGTGAGCCGCGTGGTCGGGCCGGCCTATGATGCCAGACTTGACTATTCTTTTGGGCTTTGCAAAGGGCGCTATGTGACGCCCAGAAGCATCCTTGTGCAACGCCAACACCACCTTTTTCAAGCGCCTTCCCCCACCTGTCGACGTCTTGGACGCAATGGTGGATCTACATGAAGTGGTGTCGTGCTCATCTCTGCTTTAACTTATTTGACGGGCCTCGTTGTACTGTAAAGTCAGCATCTTGGTGCGAAGAGCGTTCGATCAAAAGCGGGGGGCTTGTTAGATCACCAGATAGCTGGAACCTTGAACTGGTGATTTTATTGCAGATGCAGGAACCAGTCGCGGGACCTCGAGAACCACACTTTGAGATCGCATCTTCACACCAGTTTGTACGGCACCATGGTCCCCGCTTTCTCTCTTGAGAGGAGAACAGGTTGTTGAAGGCGGGCAGCCGAGCCGACCCCATTTCTCCGAAGCTTTGAGAAAGCCCTCCCTCGGCTGAAGTTAGTTGCGGCTTATAACTCCGGGGAACCAGAACTTTTAGCCGACTCATGGAACAGTTCACACCGAACTGAACTGGCGGAATGTGAAATGTTGAATCTCAGCCAACTAACATAAGAACGTCTTGCTCAATCTGGCGCAATGTGCATGCTAGGTTGTGGTAGGGGCGGTGAGTGTGTTCTGCTGACGTGCGTCAAAGTGCATACCAGCATGGAATGGTATCCAAGATAGGGAGCAAAAGGTTGCGTCGGGTGCTGATGGCTGGACCCTTGAAATCGATGTGACAAGCGGTCTCAACCTCCCCTTTTCTGGGAGGTGTTCGGAAAAGCCCGTATCAAGCGCTGCCGTGGCTGGATTGTGTTAGCTGTTTGATATGTTGCGTGACAGTCGTGGCACGAGGCGAGAGCCTCGCTTTCTCTCGCGCGATTTCGCCAGAAAATAGGAAATCAAATCCTTGGTTTCTGGTGCAAAGGTTTTCTCCAACCTCAAGGAAAAGACGGTTTGCCATATGTTGGCCTATCATATGACCTATTTGATGTTCACCTTTATGAATTAAGCTGGAAAGAACTCATCCCTCCAGATAAGCAGCTTGGCCCACAACAGGATAGGACGCAACGACTTCAAAGAGTATCCTAAATAGATCAGAGAATTTATAAAAAATTCCTATAATAAAATACTCAAAATTGATCTCTTACTTACTAAGCTCTATTCTAAGAGAATACTTGATCCTTCCTAAAGTTGAGCTAGAAGGTACATATGTATGTCAGCCTAGACCTCCAATTTAGTGTGCTAGGTGCCCAGGCATAGTTTTATGTTACTTCACATGCAAAACGCTTAGGAGGAAATGCAACAGGCGGCACCTCTACTGGACCAGTTCAAGGGTCCTATGCCCTGCATCTGAGCATAAGCTACTCCGTATTTTATTATTAGATCCATTGCCTTCCTTATTCTGCTTGGTCGTCATACTGCAACACAGAATCTACCATGGTAGATACCTACCTGCCTAAGGTAGGTAAGTAAAAAAGAGCTGGACAAATACAAATCTTAGTCTTCTGGTCCAGTACTTAGCTGTCATACGTTCTATCTGGCCTTTGGAAATGCCTGTAGACTTACTATGCCAGATACTTGATAATTTTAATGCGATTACTTTTGTGACATAATATTCTTCTAAGTGAAGTAGGTATGAACGTTCATGGTGACTAGCACCTTGGTTTGAAGTTGGCCCGTGCACAGCGTTCCCCAACGAGCAGCCCCGCTGCTTAATGGAAGTACGTACTTGGGTCGCGTCTTCCCATCACCAAGACGCGATCTCTGCTGCAACGTTCTTTGTCCCAACTCAATTATCAAGGCTGCATTCATAACGTCTCGCTTTCTAACAAACTTGGAGGACTGAATATTCTGGAGACGTCGAGCCGAACCTACACTGGTTGCACAACACGGCATCTCGTATCAATGCCTATTCGGATGCAAGACTCTGACGAGGAGTCGCATTCGCGATCGCCACCGCCGTCCTCTCGAGCAACGCCGGCGCATCGGAATCTTGCCGTGAGAGAACGCGAGGCTAGTCGTAATCCATCTGGTTCGAAAAGAAAGCGGGCGGATACAAGAAATGGCGAATCTTCAAACCACCGAAGACGGACGGCCGAACCGTCAGCAGATAGCGACGACGACGGCGATGATGTCTACGATCCCGACCAACCGCTAGAGGAGCGCCGCAGAGTTCAGCAGGGATTCAGAGATCTCCTTCGTGAAGTGACCGAGAATACAGAAGAGTACCTACAAGCCGACTCGCGAGGACTTCACGAGGCTATCCTCCGCGCCGACGAGCTTTCCAAGAAAGTACGACAAACTACAGAAGCCACAATTGACTCGCGGTTACTTGTTAGCACCACCGACTTATCGTATCGAAAAACCTTACGATTAACTCAAGGGAGTCTTTCTCAGGGTATTGACGTGGACGAGTTTGTTTCGAAATGCATCACCTATATGAGACACGGCCGAGGAATTATGGACGACAATGCACCAGAACTCTCAAGCACTCAACGCCAACGAAGAAGAACTACCAGAGGCGACGACGATGGCGAAGACGACATTGGCGATGAGGGCGACATGATGAACTGGCCTCACCTTGGCCGCTTCGCCTGCTTACCTTATATTAGACGCCCTGCGCTTCCTGGCTTCCTCCTCGGACCCCTCTCCGTTGAAAAGAAGGCGCGGAAGATTGCAAAGCGAAGTGCGCCATTCAGACCGAACAATTTGACCGAAACCCGTCCGGAAGTACTCAACGTTGAGGACCTGGCCAAGAGGGAAAACGATCTCACCGCGATCTGCGGTAAAATCCTTCATCAACTACAAAATACTCAAGCAGATATTCAACAAACTGTGATGGAGCTCATTGAAGACGAAATGGACGACGAGGAGAAGAACCGAATCATGCATCAGCATGGCCTCAGAAGTACTGGTGGTATAGACTTGATGCGCTTTGTCGTGAATCCCAGGTCGTTTGGCCAGACAATTGAGAACATGTTTTATGTCAGTTTTCTGATTCGAGATGGCCGAGTCGAAATCGACTTTGACGAGTTCGGTCTTCCAGCATTAGGTCGGTTTACTATGAGCGAGTTGACTACATATTGCTAACTGACTCTTCAGCTCCCGTGGACAGAGAGGCTGAGGCCGACGAAGAGGAAACGGCACGTCATGGGGCAGCGAAGCACCAGGCAATTCTCTCCATGGACATGGAGACCTGGCGCGATATCATAGACACATTTGGCTTAACGGAGCCAATGATTGCCCATAGGAAAGAAATTACACATTCAGGACCTGGCGCGCGGGGTTGGTACAGCTGAGGGAGGGCAGGAAAATGCCAGTTGAAAGAACATGTCGAGTCTTTCGGATCCACGATCCATTGTCTTGCAACCCACGAGATACCCTTGTTGCATGTGTTGGGTGCTACTTCGGCGATGGCGAACATGGTCCTGGGCACAGGCCCCTTGGCGAAAAGCGTTTCTTCTTTGTTCTTACTCGTCCCCTTGCCTTTATTGTCGGCATAACAAACATGAAATTGGGCTGGCTGGTGCCAATCCCATCTTTTGAAAGACATGTGCCTGTGCGTAACAAGTGGTGGGCGGCTTCGTTTATTTTCGGCACATTGAGAGAGTGTCAAAGGAGAGGGGGGGCTCAAAGAAACTCAGTAAACAAAGGCGTCCTCGAAGCTCGAGGTCTTCTGTTCAACCCTTCATAATCCTCCTTAATCCTCTTCTCTTTATTGACACACTTTCAGACCACTGTTTCAAGAATCTATTTCATTTTGCCATCTTTGAAGCTCCCAGCTCGACGGCACCTAATACGAACGACGATCGGTACAGGTCTGTCTGATATCGGTATATTCTTGGATTTAAAAGGCTACACGTCGATTCTCACTTGTTCACGCTTATCAACCCCCAAACCCCGCCGAAGGACTGTAACATCAATATTTTCCCTCTTTGTTCCCTGCCTCCTAAGAAGACAGAATGTCTAAAGGAGAAAGTTGCCTTTTTGTCAAAGGCTTGGTGAAACAGGCTGGGGCCCGGTTAGATACAACAATCCAAAGCCGGGGGAAGGAAGCAACCAGCTACTTGTCAGGTATTGACGAACAATACGAGCACGTTTACTCGAGCATCACCTCAAACCTTCCAGGAAAGGCTCTAGCGGCCCTGAAAAAGCTTCGGGCAGCAGGAGAAGATGGCATCAAAGCCATTGTCAGTAGCGCCAACGCCACACAACGGAAGGACGTCGAGATATTTGCACAGGCTGCGGAGGTTTTGAGGTCCAATGTGGAAGCGCAGAACCTGAGGAAAGTCAAGAGCGCCGAGAAGGCAGCCGTGGAAGCGAAGTTCCAGCTGGAGGCATGTAGGAGGAAGTATGAGGGTAAGCTGTCCGCGGGTGAGCAGGAATCAACCACTGCACCTGGGCTGGATGAAGGAAAACAAGGCAACAATCGAACCGTCAGCAATAGTCCCGGTAGCGCTGGGTTGGGTTTCGAGCAGGCTCTTAACCGTACAAAGGGAAACCCCCCCGCGACGCCTGTTGGTAAGCCGCCCTCCCCAGCGGCTTGGGGTCGAACGGGTAAACTCACGAAAGAAGGCTCGAGTGTCTTGAGAGTTCGTTCACCTACCGCGAAGAGCCCGGCTTGGCACGAGCCTGCTCGGGCTAGTCCTAAAGGTCACATTTTCCGCAGCCCAAGAAAGACGGCCTTCGGTAGGCCGAGTAGTCCTCGGTTCCGGAGAAAGATTCGACTTAGAGCTGAAGGCACAAGCAGCCTGCTGTCACAAGACTTCAGCAATGCACAGCTCCAGAAAGACGTATCGTGGCATGAAAAGTTCGATGCCATGGAGCCCATGATGCGAGACCTACTTCAGACTGCATCTGAACTCAACGACGAGTGGAAGGAGAGCCTGGAAGCAGTCGGTGTTGCGGATTCGGATGGGTGGGAGACCGACAATGATGGCGAACGTGAAGGCGAAGTTGACGCGCTCTATGACCAACTCAGCACGTTGAACCACAACTTGCAAGAAAAGGAAGAGCTCATAAGCAAAAGGGAGGTGCTTCTTCGCAGCCAGAAGTCGCGAATTAACAACCTCAAGAAAGAGAACCGAGAACTTGGGGCGAAATGTCTCGAACTCAAGGAGCAGCTCCAGGGCAGGGGCGTGTCTGACCAAACTTCTAGAGTGGCCACACCTGGCACTCCTGTTACGGGAAATCCAAACAGTTCACGGTCTGCAAAGTCACCCGCACCCTCCAGACATGCAGGCATCATGGCCTCACCAAATACAAAAGAAGTGCTCCAGCAATGGCTAGCCAAAGCACTCCATGACAACCGGAGACGCCTGGAAAGTGCAGTGAAACGCTGCAACCGCGAGGAGGATCGCTGCACACTCGATGCTTCAGAGATGCGAGATGATGACGATAGGTTCCCTGAGAAGGCGACTCTCCGTGGATGGGCAACCTCATCAAAGAATCACCGTCGCGATTTCCAGCACAGTATTGACTTCATTGACGAAATCACGGAGCGGACTAGGAAGACCGAATCCGGTTCAGTTCTCTCAGACGAACTTGGAGAATCTACGCCAGCAACGCCAATGGCGACTGTAGCAAACCAGGACAGCATAGATCTTCTCAAGCCTTCCGATTCCCCGACCTCCGACTATGAAAGTCACGCTTCGCAAACCTCTGAAAACACGCACTCCAACTCTGGAGGCTCCGGCCCCTCAAGTGGGGGCAGTTCCTGGGACTCCAATAGTTCTACCTCAGATGCGAAGTCATCCTTCGCGACGGAGCGGGGTGCTGTCGAACCACGGGAGACCCCGACGACTAAGGATGTCTTGAACCTGGAGAGATCCTCGAAGCCAGAAACTGTTCAAAACTCTGCGGGCATTGCAGAGCCAAAGGATGCGCTAGATCTGGACGACGTCTCGAATAATGAGGACACCTCGAAGTCGGACAGCAGTCCGAAGAACGAAGACATCTCAAAGAAAGAAGACATCCCGGGAAAGCAGGAAGCCGCAGAGAAAGGCAGGTTTCCGGAGTCTAAAGACACTCGGGCCCTAGAATCTTCGGAACAAAACAAGTCATCGCCATCCGGTCACGATGATGGCAATGGCGACGACCCAGAGACCCCGGGCCCGTGGACCACTTTTACCGACATTGTCAATCATCTGTGGACCACTTTTACTGACATTGCCGATGATCTGTGGGCCATGATATTCGGGTTTTTGGTAGTCGTCGCTATGCAACTCGGTGCTTGGGTTCGCCTCTTCAAATTTATTGCCTACCTTGTGTACCATTGCTATAATCTGTGCATTGGGCTCAGGCGCGCTACAATGAGCAAGAGTACGACAATGTCAAAGTTCCCAACTGCGCCTACGCCGCAGGATATCCTCATTGTTGTGTATCATGTCCTGCTTGTGCCGACTTTGCATGTATGCTTGGCCGCGCATCGGGAGAGAGCTATATGGTATGAGGCAAATGGTCTGACCAGGAAGTACATGCTGAAGCGTGCTGCGATGGCCCCTTCGTCGACATCCATCTTTGGGATAGATGGGTTTCTGGGGTTGAGATGGCATGACGTCTATGGTTTTATGGATTATTATCATATGTACATAATTGCTTTATTCTTGTTGTAGAGGTCTCATTCTCTAGTTTCATCTGAAGGTTTACCAGGTAGTAGTTAATAGTCAAGCTTGATTAGAATAAGTGAAGAGAGTTTTTTTTCATGCATATTTACTTAACTAATATTATTAAATATCGGTTACCCCCTGTGTGGACTTTATCGATCATTACAATGTTCGAATACGTTTTAGCTTATTATACAAGGTTAAGGCAAATCTGCAGTGTATTGATTTAAAAGGCATATAGAAATTATTCAGCGCTATGTGAGTTTGATGGCCATTGGACTAAACTAGAGGCTTCTTCTACTGTACAAGTGGTTCATAATACCCTATAGTCGAACTGAATAACGGTTATCATTGAATATCATTTTATTCGTGTGGAGTGTATAAAGATAAGAGTCGATCAAGTCCTATAAGGGCGCGTATAAACAGTATTTGGAATCATGTTACATTTGGCATGGATCGCTCCTTTAACACATACAAATACGGCATGAAACGCCGTCGACAAAGCCGAGGCTCGTAGGTAACGGGCCCTCGGGGTGCAGCAACACACCGGAACTAGGAAATAAGAAACAAAACAGTTGAAGCACTGACTAAGCTGAGCCTCACTGGATTATTGAGACAGTCAGTTTTTATATAGACTCATCGAAACTTATGAGAAATAGAGCGTATTATTGCGTATTTTGTGAATTGTATATCAAAAGACAGGGTCGTATTCACGTGGTTATTAGGTGGAAAACATTACCTGGAAAAGACAATAGGCATGTCTTGGCACCCACTTATCTACATTAATCAAACCTTAGTCTCCAGTTCCGCTACCCTGGGCTTGGAAATCGGCAAAGTTGTTCGCCCTCTCCGAACGTTGATGTCATTGAGAATTACCAATTCAAGTTCAAGCTCCGCCTCGATATCTTACGACTTGCTCGCAAATCAAATCAAACTCAATTGTCTTAAATAATCACTCGTGATGCTACATCCAGCGACCCGAATCAATTACTTAAACACTCAATTACCCAGACTATCTCGATTCTCAAAGAACTCATCATCATCATTACATTCACGTGCACTTGGACAACTTGCGCCAAGCCGAGACTTACACTGCGAACCCAACGTCATACATCCTTCAACATCATCAACTTCGCCCACGACAAGATTCAGACCTGCTCTTTCATCCACTCTCGCATCCAGGCAACGTAACTCCAGCTCACAACCACGCCACTTGAATTCAGAAGACATGTCGTCCAAACTTATTCCTTCGGACCCTGAGCATGTCATGGTCATTCGCAATGTCACGCCCAATATTGCCACTTTCTCAGTGCCCTTTTCACGATTTGGAAAGATCAAGATTGGTGGCCGAGGTACTCTAGGTATGCTCTACTATCGTGATCCTCAGTGTCAAAATGCGCATTGTACTGACCCACTTGACAGTCAAGCTCACTAATGGAAGCCTCGCCGTCTTCTCACCAGCAGCGCTCACCAAGGCCGCTCAAGCCAAGGTCATTGAGATGGGAGGTGATGTCCGTTATATCATCGCCCTCGACTATGAGCATCACATTTTTATTTCTGATTGGGCAAAGGAGTATCCCTCAGCCAAGATCATCGGCCCAGAGGGTCTCCCCGAGAAGCGCGCCAAGACAACAGATGACCCCAAGATTGGCGACGAAGAGTTTGCAGTTGTTTTTACCAAGGACAACAAGCGAGAGATCAAGATCGACCCTGAGTTCGATGGTGATTTCGACTATGAGTATGTCGATGGCCATGGCAATCTCGAAATTGTCTTTCTGTACAAGCCCGAGCGCGTCCTGATCCAGGCCGACCTGCTCTTCAACCTGCCGCCCACCGAGCAGTACAGCAAAGTCCCTGACGAAGAACTACCTCAAGACGGAGCTATCGGCAAGCTGTTTGCTTGTGTTCAGAATCCCCGTGGCGACGATATCAAGTGGCTGCAACGATTTAACTGGTACCTACTCGCCAAGAACCGCGATAGCTTCAACGACAGTATGTCACGCATCTCTGGGTGGGACTTTACCACCATGATCCCCTGCCATGGTGATGTCATGGAGGGAGACGGCAAGGAGGTGTTTATGAAGGTGTTTGACTGGCACCTCAAGGGACACAAATAGATGCACGCATGGAAGCATTGCGGTTAGGTGATGATGATGATGATGACGACGATGTACAAGCAGAGCACCGAGGAGTTGGGGACTAACATACAGTGCTAGAGAATTTTGATACCAAATGACGGATGGGTTTGATAGTTTGTATAAATACACCAGTAGACTAGACAGTCTTACCATACTTTATAAAATGTATAACATCAGACATATAAATTGGGTATATTATTTTGAACCCTGAACGCCAGTATCCAAATCGTCGCCCATATCCTTGTTTTTACCCTTATCCAATGTACGCCGCATCACGCCTTTTCCTTTATCAACCACAATCCCATCACGCACACTCGCTTGGTCGCGCGACGACCCAGCGGCAGAAGCACCTATCGATGCCTTCCTTATCTTGTCCAAATAAACCGACCCAGGGGTAGCTACTGAGTTCGCTCTCTCATTTGTCTTGGGCGGAGGTTCAGGTTCCATCTCGACGAATCCAAACATGGGAGTTCCTTTGGAGTCAGAGGTGATCAGTTCACCCCCTTTGTGAACAAAATCGCCAAGCTTCCCCAAGATGGCAAACTCGAGCTTGAGTTTGACCGAGTAGAAAACTACTTTGACGCCCTGCTGCCAGAGAAAATTGTTCGTAAAGCAGACCGCGAGTAGGGTGATATCGATGAGTACGATTAGTACGTTAATACCAAGGAGCTGCCATATGACGCGGCGAGTTTTGTACTCTGCGGTCTTTTTCCTGATGATTTCTGTAGTTTTCCAGATATAGAAGCCGGATAGGATGAAGTTTTGTACGCAGAAAAAAGTCAACTGCGCTTTTTGCACTCTCATGTAGGCGCCACCATAGTCGTGTTTTCGTTGAGGGCTAACGGTGAAAAGGAGAACTGTTATTGTGCAATGCCAGACGACAGCATTGGCAATTATCATCCATTTCAAAGACTTGAGTATCGTGACGCTCTTGACAAGTAGGTGAAGTCGAGAGTATAGAACAAGAGCTTGGCCGGTAGTCAGGAGTATCCAGCCAATGTCGTTGATCACCATATCTGCGATGTCACTAATAATGTCGAGATAGCGAATTAGCCAGCCTGTCGCATATGGTAATAGACCGGAACCAGCCACGGCAAGACTCCAATAGTAAAGGTCGTTGCATCGCCTCGAAGATGCAAAAATGAGAGCGAGTAACTCGATGCCATTGTATAGCGAAATGGTGGCGCAGGTCTACAGGGGCAGTGTCAGTTGGTTGGTTTAATCCTATGGTGCGAGGTTCCGTACAATGACCATTATAGCTTCTGGGGTGTAAACCCCGTCGGCCGAGATCCTGGACATGGCATCGTTGCTTCTTGGAAGAGGCATCCTGGCCTACTTCGGGCGAGGAGAGGTCGTGTCATGAGCTGAAACTGCGAGGGATAGGATACACAAAGATGAAAGTGAAGCACCAACATCTGGGAGACGTTGGTGTTGAGAAGAGACTGGATTATGACGATTAAACACCGCACAGGTTTGTTTAAGTGAAGAAGTTCAGGTGCTAGTCTAGGATGTGCACCGGGAGACAATGAGCCGGCGGCAATTTCTCAGCCTAAAGTTTCGCGGATGTCTCCGGTGAAAATCTATTGATTCAAGGGGATGATGGTGTGGCTCCAAGGTTTAGTCCGTACGCTTTAGATCTTTCTTAGGATACAAGCCATGGCTCAAGGAAACGGGTACCTTGCAAGGAAGAGTATCGAGACATAACTGCCGTGGAAGAAATGATGTTATGATCAATGGCGGTCAAGTATGATAGGGTGACAGAACAGCGAACATGACACACAGGAGCAAGATCAAGGTTCTCTTAGCAACACTCAGATACGAACGAGAGTCATGCACCTTGCCCCTGTCCAAGAATAGATCTCGGTGAGATTGAGGATCGACAAGTTAGTAGCTTCTAAGAGGTTCACGTAGAAAACATTGAATACCCTGTAGTGGCTGATGGATTCAGCCATTGAACTAGGTAGATAGAAGTCCCAATTACCGTCCAATGATAACTAGCTGCTCAACAAATCACCACCTACACTAATCACTTTGAGAGTAAAGTTAGGAAGACGTGACTTAAGGTTGCCGCGTGATGGCCCCCACGGTGGAAGCTACCTAGGTAACGTCACCTCTTCTTATCTTATCGCACCTCAATCGGCCAGCTACCTAGTACCGATACGCCATCAATCGCGGGCTCACATCGCAACTCAACCTTGACCTTTACCAGCGCAATCTTCACTCGCGCTCTCTTCCACCTTTCACCACTTCCACTATCCCGATACAGCATGACTTAGCGCATCATGTCTGAGTACGGGCGCATGGACCCGTTCTCCTTTGCAGGCTCCAAGGATGTCCACCATCCTGTGAGCATTCGCATGTAAGAGTGGCCTCTCCAATACGCTGCGCCTGGGGGAATGTTGACGAGCTGACTTGTGCGCAGAATGAATCTTGAGGGTGAAGAGCCTCCTTTCAAATTTTCAACACTTCTAGAACGACCCGACTTGCGACATGTTGGCTCTAATATCAGGTGCGCGACATCACCACCGGTCACCTTTGCGGCAGGCTAACAATGGTTGTTAGCTCTTGTTCTGACCTCTATGTCACCGTTCAGGTCTGGGCCGGCTCGAAACCCTTGACTGTTCCCGTTCAGACGGCTTACAAACCTTTTCGAACCGAACGAAAGTACGGCATCCCCCAAAACGTGAAGGAGCTTATGTTGATTAAGATCATAGGTGGAACGAGTGGCTTCAGCTCCCCATTACATACGACTCTTTACCAGCCAACTCATGCTTAGCCATTACAGTATGGGATCTGTCGCCAACAGGTGGGAAAGGCGCTCTAGGCCATGCCGTCCCATTCGGTGGTACGACGCTGCCTATGTTCGATGAGGATAACCAATCGCAAAAGGGAAGACAGAAATGCCTTGTCCACCGCCACAAACACGCAGACGGCACCGACAGTACAACGACCCCCGCCTTGGTATCGACAAAGAAGAACACATCTCGAAAAAGTCATGTTCCCCCACTGGATAAGGATGCGGAGGAGTTGGACCGAATGGAGACTTTGTTCAAGAAACATGAGATGGGTGAGATTCCGCGGGTTGACTGGCTCGACCAGATGGTCTTCCGAAGCTTCGAAAAACGGGGTCTGCAAGCTGCCAAATCGTCAATGAAGATGCTTCAGAGACAACAAGCCATTAACGGGGAGAATGATCCGGATAGTCAAGACAGCGAGAACGAAGACGGACGCCCTGGCCAATCGACATTCCTTCTCAACGTTGAATTACCACGTTTCGACTTCCCTGTCGTGTTCGCGGACCACGAGTACGACCCTCCCCCGATCTCAGCCCTTCAGAATCTTTCCGTTTCCCAGGCAAGCGTTGCCCACCGTCAGCCACAAGTTCAATATGGCCCTGGTATCAATGCCCTGGGCGAGAGTTCTGCTGCGCTTGGAGGGCGGCTCATCAAAGTTTATGACCCCGAAGCTGGACATAGGGACAACCCGGCAGAGGCCAAGCACCGACGACTATTCCGAAGCTCCCATAGGCATGGTATTCTCGACAAGGACTTAAAGCCGAATGCCAAGGTTCGAGATGAGCTCAATCTCATCATGTCATACTCACCGACACATGTCCTCACTCCCGAAGAAACAGATCTAGTGTGGAAGTTCCGCTATCACTTAACCAGAGATAAGCGAGCGTTAACAAAGTTTGTCAAGTCGGTTAACTGGAGCGACCAGAGTGAATCAAGACAAGCTATACAAGTACTTGGGCGCTGGACCGCGATTGACATTGACGATTCTCTTGAGCTTCTGGGTCCGTCTTTTGACAACTCCGCCGTGCGGTCCTATGCCGTAGAGCGATTGCGCAAAGCCGACGACGACGAGTTGCTGTTGTATCTTCTTCAGTTGGTTCAGGCGCTTAAATATGAGCACATATCTACCGACTCAGAGGAGGAAAGCAGTCAAGACTCGTCACTGGCTCGCTTCCTGATTCAGCGGGCAGCGGCCAACTTCCTACTCGGAAACTATTTCCATTGGTACCTCATGGTAGAATGTGATGATCGCAGCCCCGAGCAAGGCGTTGATAATCGCAACATCTACCGTAAGGTTGCGTACGACTTCATGACTGAGCTTGTCAAGCAGCCAGATGGCGAGGAAACACGCAAGACTCTACTGCGCCAAGCAGAACTAGTTGCTATTCTCTCGAGAATTGCACAAGAGGTCAAGACGTCAAATGAATCGATCGCAAAGAAGGTTGACCGGGTCAAGCATTTCTTGGCAGATCCCAAGAACGAGCTGATGACCTTTGATCCGCCTCTGCCGATGCCACTTGACCCCTCAATATTGATTACGAGCGTTATTCCAGACCAGACCGTGGTCTTCAAGTCTTCACTAAACCCATTTAAATGTACCTTTAAAACAACAACAGGAAGCTCCTATCCTATTATCTTCAAGCTGGGTGATGATCTCAGACAGGACCAGCTTGTTATCCAGATCATCACTCTGATGGATCAACTATTGCAGAAGGAGAATCTGGACCTCAAGCTGTCACCCTACAAGATCCTGGCGACAAGTACGTCGGCTGGTGCTTCGCAGTTTGTACAATCTGCAAGTTTATCAAGTATCGTCAATAAGTTCAAGAATAACCCAGCCCTGGCCTACCTTAAATACCACAACCCAGACGATAGACAACCTCTTGGCGTTCGACAGGAAACCCTGGACACCTACGTGAGGTCCTGTGCAGGGTACTGTGTCATCACATATATTCTTGGCGTTGGCGATCGTCACTTAGAGAACTTGCTTCTTGCGCCCGACGGCCATTTCTTCCATGCTGATTTTGGCTTTATTCTTGGCCGTGATCCCAAACCTTTTGCGCCCCTGATGAAGCTATCGAAGGAGATGGTGGACTGCATGGGCGGCGTGCAATCGGAACACTACAAGCAGTTCAAGCAGTACTGCTTCCTGGCGTACACAGCGCTGCGAAAGTCATCCAACCTTATCCTCAACCTCTTCAGCCTTATGGTCGACGCCAATATCCCGGACATCCGACTCGAGCCGGACAAGGCCGTGCTCAAAGTTCGGGAACGTTTTCACCTGGAGCTGAGTGAGGAGGAAGCGCTGAGGTACTTTGACCGGATTATTGAGGATAGCTTGACGGCATATGCGCCTGTGGTTATTGACAAGTTGCATGAGTGGGCGCAGGCTTTCCGGGCGTAGGGTTTAGATCAGATGGTTGCTACCAGGAATGGAGTATGGAGTCTTTGATATGAGAATGCAGTTAGCCTGGACTAGACAATTGACTAGCTGTTTGGTTCTCTGATCATGCTATTGCGTTTGTGTAAACAAATGTTTCCTTTATAAATCTTTGATATGTCCAAATTTCGAAGCAAGGCCGAAGGCTTCCTCATTTGCCTCGGCGGGCCTTATCAACTATGATACACTGATCAATGGTTCGTAAATAATCTTTATTACATCTTCTAATACAATGCTTTTGGCTGGTTCGTCTTCATGTCTCACCAAATGTGAACACACCCTTGCCTTTGCGGAATCCCTGAAGACCCTGCTGCACGGCATTGCGTAGCGTCTCCTCCTCCGTATCCCAGTCCCACTTGACCTCTTCGATGGGAACATCACGGAACTGTCCCGAGCGAATGACCTGGAGGATATCGTTGATCGTATGCCTCCTGCCAGTAGGGTCCTGATCGTTCCACCTGCTCAGCCAGAAACCAACAAAGCGGATGTCCTTGAAAATGAGAAGACCGAGAGGCAATTGAACGGGCTGCTTGGACATGCCACCGTACGACACCATGGTTGCGCCGTGGCCGAGCGATCGAGCAATGGCAGTTGCTGATTTGCCTCCGACGCAGTTGAGACCCAAGCCAATCTCCTCACGGCCCTTACGGGTGATCTCGGCGAGCTGATCCTTCCACTCCCGCGAGAGGAACTGAGATTCAGTAACAACGACGTCGGCACCAAGATCATGGAGCTCCTTCTTCATAACCTCAGTCGCCTCGGGGGTTTCCCGCTCACGGAAAACGTTGATGCTTCTCAAGCCCCAGAGCTTTCCGAACTGGATTGCGGCTCGCCCGACGCCTGAGTTGGCACCGTTTTGGATGAACCACTGTCCGCTACCGACCTCGAGAGGGCGCATACCCAGTCCAGCTTGAGGACCGGCATTGGGGCCATAGGATCGAAGGATACGGTAAGCCGTAGCTGGGTTCACGCTGACAGTCGCAACCTGCGTAGCAGTCAAGCCCTCCTTGTCAATCTTGATAAACTTGTTGGCCTCATCAACAGCATGTGTCCTCCAGGTGCCGAATAGACCGACGGCGGGGATAACCCAATCGCCCTTCTGCAGTGACGTAGAGGATGAGCCGGTAGATACCACCTCGAAAACACCCTCATTGCCAGGAATAGCAGAAGGCTCCGAGGTGCCAATTAAAGAGGTAAATGGGGGTTTGGCGCCATAGGTGCCCTGAACGGTGTTGATATCGGCGGGGTTGATGGGAGCGGCGAGGGATCGGACGAGGACTGAGTTGGAGGGGATGGATGGCGAGATGGAGTGAGTGTGAAGGCTGAAGGTTGCGTTGTTAGCTTTTATTATTATTAGAAATTGTTGAAAACGTACCTGAGGACATCAGAAGGTTCACCGGGCTTGGAAAAGACGAGGGCTTTGGCTTGTGTGTAGCCATAAGGTCCCGACTTGTATCGTGCCGCAGTCATGGGAAGCTGGGTCAAATGTTGAGCGTTGAGCTTTGCCGAAGGCCGAGCAAGCCCTGAAGCGAGTGGCCCAAGGCGAAGACATTGCGCACTTGCCATGGTAGAGGTTTTTAATCAATTATCTTGAGAGAAGTAGAAGAATTGATTGCTTTTCCTCGTCGAAGCCGCACGATGCTCAAGTGAGTTCAACTTTTGACGAAACAAGTTGAGCCGAGCTCGCTTCAACTGACGAACGCTCTCTCGCTCTATGACGTCGGATTGACGGACCAATCAGACTATGCGATTAACCGGGGCAGGTCTCCAGAAAAAAGTCAATGTGGGATGATGGATCCCGCGAAGGTGGGACGCGGGGGCCTTCCTAGATCGGGAATTGTCGACGAGACGGGTAATACATGAGATAAGATTGGGGATAGTGGCAGAGTCTCGCCAGCTGGAAGGGATTACGTGACTTTGCTAGCTCAGAGACCCTGAAAATTCAGGTACTTGACGATACATGGCATATCATGACTCGTAACGGTTGCAAGTTGAAGCAACGGCGGCCGAGATGCGTTGCACCAAGCAAAGGGATAGCAGTCTGTTACATACTAGAACACAATTAGTAGATACTAAAATCCACGAGGGTGTTCCCTCAGTACAAAGGGAGGATAGTGGGATCTTGAATGGGGCCAGGACGAGAAAGGCAAGACAATGGCGCTGAAACATGTTTTAGTCAAATGGCTTCCCCGTTCCTGGTCTCCCGTGGAAACGCAATCCAGTCAGTCCCAGTTATAGTATTTTGTTGATTAAAAGTCCTTGCACTGATTGAACTGCGCCTCAACCGCCAAGCTCTTTATATACGAGTTGTCCGAGATAGCAATCTAGGCAGAAAAGTAGCTTCTTCACAAGGCCAATTCTTAACTCAAGTTATTCAACGATAAAGTGAGATATGTTATAACACCCTGTATTATTGACATGGGCCATTGGACTTAAATGCCGTTCTAGTCGAAACATGTTGGCGCCAACGTTTCTTCTGCCATCAAATGGTTCATGTAGCAGATGTTTTGACACGCACGTCTGTGGCGTAAAAAGGGTGCTAGCAGTCTTTCTTTGAAAGGGAGAAAGGGAAGGGAGTAAATAAAGAACAGAAAATACGCCATCCACTCATTGTAATCTAAAGAAAGGGCTTGAGTGTCAATTGAACTGTTGTCAATGGTTCAAGAGAATTATCTCCTTATTCTCTGGACGAGTCAGTAACCTAGGCCCGTCCCGTGCCCTTAAGAGACTGCATGACAGCTTCGAAGTTGACAGTCGGTACTTGAGAGGTACCTGTACGTCTCGAATGCCACATGCTGCGGGAGAGGCCGCTAATCTCCATATCGACTAGACCAATCACATCTGTGCAACCCCAGGTACTCATCAGTACTTCGTGGGCACCCAAAGGCGCCCAACCCGCGTGGCTCCAGCAGGGTCCAAGGAAGAGCGGGCTTGCTGCAGCTGTTCAGGGGCAGGCCCAGAAGAGGAAACACACCTTCTGCAAAAGGAGCTAAAGTACCTTACTTGTACCTTGATTAAGTTCAAGTGCCAGCCACGACATTCTCCACTTACCTCACCAAGGGTAGTACCTACCTTTGGCTCCGAGACCACGTCTTGTACCAATTCTTTCTTCTCTGAACACCTTCTTCTCCCTCTCCATCTCCATCTCAACATCTTTTGCTCTCCTGTCTTTTATCCTACGCTTTTTTTTGAGCCTCAAACATTGCTATCGCAGCCTAAATCTTGCTCTCAACCGACTGATTATCACCGCACTTGCTCCCAAGACCAGGATCACCCTAATATCCAAAAGCACGCCACGCCGTGTTGAGCATCCTTGCAACTTGCAGTCAACGACAAGCCACCCGACCCTTGCTCCAATTTTCCACCTCCCGTGTGGTTCCTGACAGGCTACTTACCTCGTTGTTCTACGGTACCTATCCTGGGCCTGGCCTGAGCCTTTGATCAGACTCTCCTTTCTTGTCGCCCTGTTCTTGCGGGGAGTTGAAACTCAGCTTCGTCATCTTATCCCGCTCGCTGGATCCCAGTCATCGAACTCAACGTCACTGAGAGCCTTCATTGATAGCTCAATCATCTCTTGAGCTTGCCGACCCTCGCTAAATACCCCTTTCCGAATTCGGGCCCTCGCACTCGCCATCGACCTACCTTCTTCCACTTCCCGATCATACCGTGCACGATTCAACGACTTGATTCACATCATGTCGTCTCTTTTCGGCAAGAGCGGCGGAGGCTCTCGATTCCAATTGCCCGCCCTCAATCTCAACTTTGGTAGTATCACAGATGGCACCAACATCCCACCGCCTCCGGACTCGCCTGTTCAGAAGGTTCCCACTCCTCCCCAGACGCCGCCACCTGTCAAGGAAGTCAAGACCGAACCCGAAAAGGAGGCTGTGAAGGAACCATTGCAGGATACATACAGCAAAGTCATCGATGACGATAGCAAGGACACGCCTCAACCAAGCATTACTGCTTCTTCTAATGGTAATCTCGCTGGAACCAAACGCTACGCCGATGAGGATGCTCCCTTGAGCCCGGCTGCTTCAAGTCGCCAAGGCAGCATCCGTCGCCTATTCAGTAGGACCATGTTGAATAACAGTTATGCAGAGGGCCAGATACCATCGAACGGAAGTGTTCCAGCCGGCAGTCTCGCTCGGCCAGCCAGCCAGGGCGGCGCGAGCTATCTCGACGAACGCAAGTCGAGAAGAACCAGCGGCTGGTTCAGACGCATGAGGACCGGAGATTCAGTCGCCAACAAACGAGCCAGCACCATGTTCATGGAGGAGGAGCCCCCTCGCGCACCGACGCCCAAGAAGCCTTCGGGCCCGCCACCTCCTATGATACCCGAACTGTCTGATATCGAGAAGGATAACGGAAGCCTGGGTTCGGATCTTTTCAAGAACATCAAGTAGACGGACAACATCAGTTCGATACCTAGAGCAAAAAGCGCCTGCCATGCTCGACTCACCAATACCGGCCGAACAGCCACCACTGTTTTCCCTTTTCAACTATTTACATATTCAGAGACCAGAGATCAGAGATTGAGACAACACAACACGTCATACCATATCCCCCATTTTCGATCGAGCCAACAACAGCACAATACGAGCCGGTCGAGTGCTTTTTTAAAGAGAACGTTTCTTTTACTACAGCCCATCAGCGACAGGGCAGACGTTTTCGGCCTATGTCTTGGGGAGCAAGGTGTGTCTGGTAGACCAAAGGGGGATGTAGAAGAGAAGGAAATCAAGAGCAATGCAGCATGATGAAGGCAGCTCATCAAGATACCCAACTCGTTTCGCGAGCTCACTTATCCGGTGTGCGATTATGTATTTGTTTTACTTCTTCTTTGGCATTGCTTTAGTTGTGTACGTCATTCGCCATGATATTGCACTCAAGTGCATTGTCATTTTACGGTTTCATGTCATTACTTGTCATTTATTACTTGCCACCATCACTTGACGGCCCCTGTTATTGTTAGTTGGAGAACCTTTCTGGAGTATTTTTTTTTGTAAGAGCTACAAGGCTATTTTCGATTTGTTGTTGAGGAGAAAAGAGAGAAAGGAGTCTGCCACGGCTGCTCCTTTGGGTGTATACATCTAGTTCTGCGGAGAGAAATTTGTACAGAGTGGCGACTCTGTTTTTGGATAAATCAACAAGATGTTGGAAGTAAAAGTGCCGAGATATTGGCCAAAACTCTGTTCCTAGAGAGAGGTACCTTTGTGATTAATGGGTACCAGCTATACGTAGAATCGGACGTGGGACAGGTGGATTGTTTAGCCTAGATCCTCCATATCTCACGGCGCTCAGCCTGTCCCATGCGTAAAGGAGGCTGACTTGAGATCTACAATAGTCAAGGCTTGCTTGCGTACTGTAATGAAGCATAGGCCAGGGCATACGTATGGGATGCTCCCTGTCGACAAGTTCTAAAAATATGATATTATGTTGGTCGAGCATGTGTAGAGAGAGATCTACAGCTCGTATTTGCTCCATGAATCGTAAATGTCCTCTTCTAAAACCCCGTGAACCCGAAATGTCCGCCCTAGCCGTAATCCGTTAATGTTAGATTTATTATGCTTTCTAACGCCATCATAACCAACGTTCTTGCGGCTGTTCTCTTTCATCGCCATCATCTAGTGTGACGCGAGTATATGATTTGTTACTCGTATTCAAGCTACTCGTTTCTGGTTCCCAGAAACGAGACTCTCTCCTCACCATGGGAATATCCTCCGCATGACCGACTTGACTGCCCTCAACTCCACTTATAAGTACGACGGGTGTAGTCTTTGCCCGCTCGTCAAGCTGTCCAGCCGTGTGGGCTTGCTTGAAGACATCGCCGACCACCATGCCTTTGGCCAGGACGGCGAGCTGGCTTGACTTCCATACAGGCACGGATCCTGTCTTTCGGTTCGTTGAGCGTATGGTCAATATTAGAAGAACGAAAGCCCCAAGCTCCGTGATGCAGTGCAGGATGATCCAGGGCCACGCCACGGTATACACTGTTATTGGTTTCAGCAAGTCAGCTGTTCTTACTACGCTGTCTCCATCAGCGCCTTCCCGCAAAGTATTGCTCATGCTCTCGGCGATAGTGTTGAATGTTGAATCTAACCCCATCTCCCAGAGTGTTTTGGCACTGCTTGGGCGATACTGTTCCGCTGGCTTCATTGTCTTCTTGTTGAGATCATTCAAGGCCAGCTTTGGCCAGGTGGAGATGTAGAAGCCGTTAGGCACATCCCAATCCTCGAGAGCCTCTGTGCAGTTTTCCCGGTTCAAACAGGAGGCAAAGAAGTTCTGAGCAAAGTAGCTAATACCTTCGACGGCTTCCTGGGAGATGTTCCATTTTGTATCGTCGCCGTGGACAAGTTGAAGGTCGTTTCGTGTGACAAAAGAATTTATCGGGTGGTATGCCAAACTCTTAAGGATCCTTTTCGAAACTTCTTCATATTTCGAGTCCAATGGAGCCCAAGAGTCTGGGTTTCGCTTCACACCTTTGAGCTCTGTCGAGTTGAACCAGATTACACCCCCTTGCTTTTTGACGTTATACGTTTTGGCGCAGTAGTAGAGTGCACACTCTGAGGCATGCACCTCAAAATCTGGCCACGTCTTGCTGGATTCCAAATCGGGAACGGCCTTGTGGACTTTGATAGCAGACTGAGACCAGATAAGAGTATCAAGGTCAGACATAGTGACAGTCTCACTTGAATTCGACGTGCCGCGCATTGTCATATATACCATGGTGTTGTTTGGCCCATATTCATCGTCAATATTATTCAGGGTTAGGTTGTTGGGTAGCGTGTATTCGGTACAGCCATACTTTGCGGTTGCAGAACTCTGATCAAACTTGAGGTCTGAAAATTGGGTGCCTTTGCTCTTGTTGTTTTTGGACAAATGTGAGGTGATGTTCCTGCATCTGGAACAAACGGCCAGTGACACCAAAGGTTTTGCTTCACAGTCTTGGGCCGAACAATTGAAAGGGAACTGCTGCATAAGCGTTGTCGAATCTGCCGTGAGACCGTATGTAATTGCGGCTTGCATTGCAAAATCTGCATTAGAATTGACGTAGAGATTGTTGCCATATAGCTCTATACGTCCATCATCCGTGACTGTTCAAGGTTAGTCAAGTGGAAGAGAGAAAAAGCCCGGATGTTTTGCTTGCCTATGCTAGGAACCATGGAAGCTCCCATTCGAAGTCCCGCAGAGTATCGAGAGGCATAAGGTATCACGGCTGCACCAGTTTCTCGCTTGGATATCTGCTTCAGTTGAACTAATTGTTGAGCGAATGGATCCATAGCAAGCGTCAAGATTGTGGCTATAGCTCCAAGACGGATGAGAAGACTAATAAGTAGATAGTTAGTTGTGTCAATACGAGCTCACCAGCTAAAGGCATCAGCTTACCCTCCACGAAGACTACGACTCCAAAGGACCATAAGACTCCCCCAAGGCCCGCGGCTTGCTTCAGAGATCATCTCAAAGTCGTACAGACGTCGAGGCTTTCCAGCAAAAAGAACCCAATTTTCTTGGCTTATGCAGCTCGCAACTGTAGTCAGCAGGGTTGCCTTGCTTGCGGTCGAGAGAGTGGACACGACGGCGTTGAGGGTGATGAGCTTGTCGTCGAATATGGGCTTCTCATGATAAGCGAGGAGAAGCGAAGCCATGGCGATGAGTAGGGCGATAGAGGAAGCCATGGCTCCTATCTCAAAGCCCCATGGCTTGAGTTTGTTGTTCCCCAATTTTGCCATGGCGGGCTTCTATTGATGAGGAAATAAATATGACAAGGGGGGAGGGGGGCATTAAGTCATGAAACATATACGATAACTCGTATTATGTTCAAAGAAAGTATTTTAAAAACATACGAGGACCACGAGAAGGGAAAAAAGAGACTCATAAGCAGTAGTCACTGGGTTAAGCTACCTACTGTAACTATTGATATACGACCAAATATGATTGGTTATGTTTCAGAGTTGACCCGCACCTACCTGCATATATATTATATTGTACTATGTAAGTAGGGCTTGTTTCATGATGAGTCTCGTTCCATTTGTATTTGACTGAAAGATCAGACCACTGCATAGCCTCCTTTTGCTTTATTACTATTTCCTAGCTTATCTTATATCTATTTATACGATGTTATGCTTAATATCCATATAAGCAACACTTGCTGCAACACTTGCTTAATTGAGATATATTCTTCACATAGTAGGCCTCACAAAGGCGCCGTTCGCTTTAGGTAGACAGAAGAAAGGCAAACAAGCAGATAGACTTTTTAATTACGCAGCAGCTTCGTTGTCATACGACTGACTAATGTAAGCCCAGTTATGGATCGTTATACGTGTGTCCTTGGATATTCTAAGCCCCCAAAGTTAGTCTATGAATAGAAGTGAAGCACCACAAGAAGTTGTTAGAATCTTAGCCCTATAAAGAGTAAGTGCGAAATCCGCTCGATCGTGTCGAGTTACTGGCCTGCGATAGTTATAGTACCTATTTTGGCAGCATCATGAGTAACTGCTCGTGTTGTCTGAGCTTGGCAGCTTGGCCCAAATTTACCAAAGTTCCCTTCGAATTTATATAAAAGACTGCGAGATGGTGAGTTGTAACAGACCCGATTTTCAGGCCCAGCACGCCGATTAAGAATCACAATTATTCAGAATCATTACTATTCACCTTGGCCAGTATGAAGCTACATCATATCGTTCTGAGTCTCAGTCCTTTGACCTTGAGCTTCACCGAGGCCATGACTGTACCAGAATGTGCTGTATCTTCAAAGGCCCCAGGTCTGGACTGGAAGACCTGCAACTTTGGATTCACCAAAAAGATGCAAGAAGCAATCACCTTCCCAGCCGATTGCGCAACGCTCGAGGTTCCCCTGGATTATTCAGGGTTAACTACCAGCAAAACCTTCGACCTTCAGCTCTTCAGGGTCAAGGCGACCAAAAAGCCGTTCAAGGGCAGTATTTTGTTCAACCCGGGTGGTCCTGGATCGTCTGGAATAGAGGGTGTGATACAGTTTCAAGAGGATTTTGTGAAGTGAGTTACTTGGGTCTTTTGGCTCTCCTGCTGTCATCTTTCTAACTACCACATGCAGGCTTCTTAGCGGTCATTACAACATAATTGGATTTGATCCACGGTGAGTTGGGCTGAGGCATGACTTGAACTGTATACAGCTGACACCATGTTAGCGGCGTCGGGCGAACGCTCCCTTTCAACTGCAGCACAGAGACTCAGATTCAGCAACCCAACTCGACGGATGTTTCCAAAAGAGACTATACTCCTCGTCTAGAAGGCGATTCGTTCCCGCCGGGACATGCATGGCCTCAGGTCATGAAAGAAGATTGGGAGGAATCAAAGACAACAGCCGAGAAATGCTTCAAGAACCAACAAGCTAACGGCCGATATATCGGCACAGCCGCTGTGGCCCGCGACATGCTCAGCATAGTTGATGCCCTCAAAGAAGACGGAAAACTGCGTTACTATGGTGTCTCGTACGGCACTGCTCTGGGCCAGATCTTTGCTTCCATGTTCCCTGATCGTGTCGGGCGTATGGTGCTCGACTCCAACCTTTTTGCTGTCGACTGGCTCACCACCTCTGACAGCATCGGTGCCCAGGATACAGAGAAAGCTTTTGACAAGTTCTTGGATGAGTGCGTTGCTGCCGGTCCAAAGTTATGTCGACTGGCCAATTATTCTGGCCCAGACACTAAGGCAAAAGACATCAAGACTGCTGTCAAAGATCTCTTCCAGAAATTGATGGATAATGACCCCAGTGTTCTAAAAGGCGCCGAACTTCCTAAGGACCAATATCCGTATGGAGGCGCCAGTGTTGCACGTCTTCTCAAAAACACTATGATGGACCAGCTTTATAGGCCATCTGGTTACGAGAAGCTGACCGACATAACCATCAGTGTACTTGAGCATAAGTGGGAAGATGATTCGACCCCAGACGCAGAGGAGCCCACAGAAGCTCCATGGAACCGCGGTTCGCATGCCCTCGATGGCATCAGATGCTCGGATTCTTCATTCCGAGTCGAAACACCAGACGATCTGTACTCAATTTACCAGCTGCACATGAGTTACGGCTCCTTCTCTGAGGGAGATAATCGACTAAAATGTGCACGCTGGCGATTTGACGCAGTCGAAAAAGTTGATACCGACAAGATGCGAAATGTCAAGACAAACAACCCCATTCTGTTCGTCAACAGCCCCTATGACCCTGTCACGCCGCTTGTAGGCGCCTGGGCAGCTTCCGCTAGGTTCCGCAAGAGCCGAGTTTTGATCCATGAGGGCATCGGTGTAAGTGTACTCCTCCGTATAGTATTGAACGGTGTATGTAGTCTAACCGTTATTTCCTAGCATGGCTTTATCTCGCATCCGTCTAGTTGTACCGACAAAATTGTCCGCAAGTACTTTGATAATGGGGACATGCCTGAGGTTGGCACCGTCTGCAAGCCCGATATGTCGGTTTACGAGTACATCGAGTACGAGAAGAAACAAGAGGCCTAAGGGGAACAACGATGAGGAGCGGAGGAAGCCGTTGAGGGGTTCATTGAAGAGAGTGACAAGATTGGTATTGGGAGTGAGGTCGATCTGGGGGATGCGTGATGCCGGTTATTCTAGAGCTGATGATTACTGGATCGGTTTCTGATGGCAGTTGCGTAGATAAAGTGCCGGTAGTAGCTAGGTGCGATATTGTTGGGTGCACCTAGTGATACAAGACCGCTCTAAATACGCATGTCTTGTTATTTATATACCATCACTCAAACGTTTAAGCCTTCTTTTCTGAGTTTCTCGTACAAACCCTCCATTGAAGCCGCATATCCAGGTACCATGATACCCTCACCTGTTGGGACTGGCGCATTATAAAGGGGCACCACTCTCGTCGCGCCCTTGGTAACCTCCAGAATTGTCCCATTGCCGAGCTCTGGGTTGATGACGAGCTGCCACATGCCTTGAGCTGCCTCTTCAGGGTCAATGAGAACCGTATCTTCTTCCAGCATCACTGCTTTGGTTGGATCTTCTCGCCATATAGGAGTCTAAGCTCTTGTCAGTTACCCAAATGGGGAGTTACCACGGATTTAAACAAGAAACTTACTGCTACTGCACCGGGAGCTACACATCCAACCCGAATACCGAGCTCATCGCGTAGCCCTCCTAATGATTGTACAAAACCATGTAAACCATGTTTGCTGGCAAAGTATAATGGTGTTGTGATGCCTGCTCCGTAACCTGCCATACTGCCAACGTGCACAAGGCATCCCTCCTTTTTCGTTTGAGTCCAGTATCCAATGGCTAGCTGGCTGAGCCGAATAGGAGATACAAGGTTCACATCCAGGATAGCATAGTGTCCTGGATCTGCATCAGCAGCATCCTTAGAAGCACTATCCTGGTTGGTCTCTGTCTTGGGAGCTTCCCAAAAGGACGACCATTTGGGCTCAAACAGGCCAGCGCCTGGAACGACAATATCAACAGATGGAAACTTTTCTAGTGCCGTCTTCCATGTAGCTGTCAATTGTGGCCAAGATGTAACGTTGGTCTCTTGGAAGAAGGCGCCAGCTTTTCCGTGAGCACCTGGGAAAGGATGTTGCTTCAAGAGTTCTTCAGCTTCTGGTCGTAGCTTGAGATCGGCAATGAGGACTGAGCATCCATGTTCTAGGAGTATGCGAACAAAGTGCAGGTTGATACCTATGTTTCATTGTCAGTGACCGAAAGATTGAAAGGTCCTATGACCCAGCTGCAAGTATGGCTGCATACCTGAGCCACCACCAGTGACGATTGCGTATTTCCCTTGCACAGGGGTTGCCATCTTTCTCTGTTTAGATGGGTTTCACTCCCAAGACCGACTGTTAATCTCAACGATGCGGTCGCCAGCAAGGGTCTAGCGAGGCGATTATCCTTCTAGAAATGTGGAGGCGTGTTATTCACCCAAGCTATCAACGAAGCCTAGAGAGATAGAAGAATAAGTTTAGTTGGAGGTTCTGCGGGGTAGTCACATATAATGAGCGTGGGCTGATGAGCCTAGATGAATACACAGTTTCATCAAAAGCTAAAGCTAAATATCCTTACCCTTACCTTTACCCTTACCCTGGTATGAGTTGTCTCGCTTTCTTTCTGATGCAGCTTCAGATCCTGGCCTTCTCCTCATCTCCGTCTCCATCCCCAGATCCTTGCATCGCGACTGAATCCTCCGGCTTCCCTTCCCGGCATGCCCACCCGTCCACTAATCTCAACGTCTCGCGACTCCACACTCGATTCATGAGCGACAATCGGACGGGCACTAAGGCTATGATGATCAAGGGAAAGGCAGGGGCCGCAACGGTCAGGGTCACCCCGAACACGATGCCTGTCATGACGATTTGGGTGATGGTGTACATGTGGATCCCCAGCCAACTGACTCCATCTGGGAGTGCAGGAAGATCAGAAGGCGGAGTGAGAAGATTAACAACTCGATCAAGAATAGGGTTGACAGACAAGGACTGGTAACCCATGAAGAGGAACAGGCCAGCGAGCACCGATGTCTGAGTGAGGCCCAGCAGCTTTTGCAGTGGAGGCGAGACAAAGACGAGAATCATAGCAGCCTGGATAAAGTGCGAGTATCTTTGCTCATATGTTCTTGCGACTGGTCGAGGTGACCCTGGCTGCTCTCCTTGTTCAGCAGGCGGGCTCTCGAGAACATAATGCATCAACGATTCGGAGTGGAGCGGTGCTTGAGGAAGCAGACCGTTTGCAGGAGGAATCCCAAGAATACCGCATATAATGGTAGTTGTTCCCAGTAGAGCGACATCCCAGGCATATCCTCCCGGCTTCTTGGTGCCATATCGCTCCACAGTACAGATGATGCTACTGATCTCGTGATCAAAGTAGAACAAGACCGTGACAATGGCGCCTGGAATCATGGACAAAAATACCCACTCCACAGGCACTTCCCAGAAGCGAACAAAGAAGGTTGTTCTATCGGGATTCGTGGGTCGAAACTTGGTCTGCACCTCGAGCCGAACATGATCCAGCGAGGCCAGTTCTCCAACATAAGGTATCCCGATCCAGAAGATGATGGAAATGGCAGCCGCATATTCTGTAAGGCCGAGTCGAATGTACCGATGGAACATAGGTTTCCACGAGTTTGCGGTCGACAGTAAGATGGCTAGGAGACAGGTCCCGACAGCTCCGAGGATAGCATAGAGGAAAGCAGCGAGCGAGACTCGAGCATGGGTTCGCTTCAGTTCCATTGCCGCCTTGTGGAAGTAGATGACGCTGTTGAGAAGCGAAAAGATGTCAGCACTGAAATGAGTGACATACTGCATCGTCCAGTCATGGGCGTTGAAGATGGCGAGGAGATAGTGCATCCATCCGGCGTGGATGAGTGACCATGCCATGACTGGCAGAAACTCGACCTGGCTGCTGTTAGGGACTACGACTTTATAGGTGCTTTAATGACTTACATGAAAGTGAGTCTCGCATAGTTCGTAGATATTCTCAGCCAACACTGAAAAGGGACCTGTAACGCCCAGAATCGTGAGAGGCTGGCCCGAGAATCTTTGGAGCTATGATCAGCGTCTCGTTCTCAACCACTCTCGCATAAAAACTTACAGAGAAAAGATGAGACCGCAAAGTCCAGTGCTAAATACAACCTCGATGGTTCCCCATGACTTGCCAGTCAGAGTGTACAAGTCACTCGCAAAGGTGATACCTGGCAGGATGTTGGTGAAGAAGATGTAGACTGCGCTCGCAATGACCTGCTGGTTGAAGACTTGCCAATCCGACAGGTATCGACCTTTGAGATTGACGACATCTTGCTTCAGTAGTCGAAAAGGACGAAGCTTGCCTCTTTTGCCGAAATATCTGGATGATTGACTACCTTCATTGGGCGTGTTTGAAGGGTCGCCCTCAGTGCCTGGGACATCTTGTGTGTTTGGTGTGATGGTATTGCCTGATCCGAAAGTGGGTGTTCTCTCGATATTAATCGAGTCTTGAACGGGACCAGATCCAGGTCCAGCCATTCTCAGGTTTCTTTCAAGTCGACTTGGTCGTGGAGTTGGTGAATTCTGGGTTGAGTTGAGTTTGATATGAAGCACATACTGAAGACTCACTCCATCATGATGGGGCGTTGAGTCAACTTAATATTTTCACTCTCACCATGACTTTGATGGAAAGCGAAGCCATTGTCTTGGCTTTTTCTTGGCTTTTGCGATTTTCCTTGGCCTTGTATTGCCTTTGACCCTTGTCGGTATCGTAAACGGAGTGGTGGGCTTTACTCAATGGTTCGTCTTTAGCCGCGTGCTCGATTCTCAAAAGTCAATTGGTTCGGTGGGTTCCTAGCCGTGACGACCACATGAACTCTTCCAAGTTTAATATTCTAAGATTTAAGCATAAATGAGCAGGAAAAAGGTTTCAAAGTAATTCGAGACGATAAGGAAATAACTAGAGTAACTTGCTTATTCTTTTTAATACCCCTATAATTACTGCAGATCGAACTACCAGTATTTAGCCCTCAATACCTCAGTTGAATGAATGGCTTGCGACCGGGGCTGAATTGTTTGGTGGGCTTTGTGCTGCACAATGACGTCAAACTTTCTATCTGATGTGTTCAATAAAACACGTCTTGATCCAGGCGTTTCCACACCAGAACCTGTTGGGATAATATTTGCACCCTCATCAGCGTTCCCCTACCCGCAATCAACGAGGGGCAAGGCTGCGAAAAGAATTGTGGAACCCGTACAAGGCTGAACTCAACTACATCATTCTTCTTTTTCAGGGTCCTTCAAATATCTGTCCATCTCTCATCGCATCGCAATATTCCCAGTCACTCGGCGCAAAATCCACCGCATGTTTTCGACAACATGCTACTTATCACAATAAATCGATAATATCACTTCGCCCGACACAATGGCACAGTTTATCCCCCGACAAACCTTTGCCATACCAAACTCAATTCCAAAGACGTACTATCTCGGCCACCATGCCGCCGGCCAAGCCAAGATCGTCAAAACCCTCTCCAACATCTCCTTGATCCTCGAATGCCGCGACTACCGTCTCCCGCTATCAACACATAACCCTCAACTCGAGCGTTCACTCGCCGGCCGCGAGCGCGTTGTCGTATACACAAAGTCCGATCTCGGCACCGATAGCCCCCATGCCGCTAACGCTCTGCGCAAACTCTATGGCGATCGCCTCGTCTTCTGGGACAAGAACAAGGCGGCGACGACAAAATCGCTGCTCAAAAAGGTCAAGGAGGTTGCGCGCGCGGTCGATTCATTAACGGGTATGCGAGCTATGATTGTGGGAATGCCCAATGTTGGAAAGAGTACCTTGCTCAATGCGCTGCGGAGGACAGGGACGCCAGAAAGAACAGCAAAAGTAGCCAAGACAGGAGATCAGGCGGGTGTCACGCGTAAGATTGGCACACCAGTACGAATTCTAGAGTCTGAAGCTCAGGGCGGCCTTGGCGACGGTGCTTTTGTGTTAGATACCCCGGGTATCTTTCAGCCATATGTCGACGACGGGGAGACCATGATCAAGATTGCGCTTGTGCAGGGCATCAAGAAGGGCTTAATACCGGACCAAGTTCTAGCAGATTACCTCCTCTACCGACTGAACTTGTTAAATCCGGCCATCTATGAGCGGTATTGTGGCCCCACGAACGATGTCGATGAGTTCCTCTCTGCCGTGGCCAAAAAGGAGGGTAAGCTAAAAGCTGGCGGTTTGCCCAATTGGCAAGAAGCCGCTGCTAGAGTCTTATCTCAGTGGCGGAGTGGGAAACTGGGTAAATTTGTGCTCGACGACTTGTCGGACCATGCGGTGGAGGAATACCAGGCTCAGATGCTCAATCCCAAACTGAGTATGAACCAAGCCAAGAAGCAGCAAAAACAGGCACGCGCACAAGAAAAGGCGGGTGCGTAATGACCATGACAGATCAATGTACCATATATTTTGTATATCAGCATATTTTCCATGTAAACTATTTGAGCACTCTGTTTCATGCCAAACATAATTTAGCTGTCCCTCGCCCATACCATGCCTTTTGTTCAAATTGTGCAAAGACGCCAATGACCGAGTCCTTCAGGGCGTACTAGGGTATATATAATGTTAGCCGGAACACCAGAGGGTCCCGGCCTCGTAAAGTGCTTCCAACCAAGAGATTTCAAGAACCAATGAACCTAGAAAAGATCAAGCAACCCTGCTGCATCGTCTTTGGATGCTGGCAACGCCCCCAAATGCACCTAACCGTGAACGCCTATAATAACAACCAAGCCATCGTCCATTGCATCCAGCACTGGACAAAGTATCTCAAAACAAATCAATACCTCGTCAGGTATACTGGTTTTGCCACTTAACCATATCTCGTGTCAAAACATCCATCATCTCCATACAATTCAAGTCTTTGAAGTCCTTGTCGCTGGAGGATTCTTTCGTAGCTCCATTCCCTACGGCCTGAGGATTCGGTGTCTTCTCCGGTGAAAGTTGCCCATCCGTTGCAGTTCCGTTTGGAACTGGGAGGGCTTCAGCCGCTAGATCTACTTGAGTCCTCGAAATAAAATCCATGATGGCGCCAACACGTCGCTTCATATCCACCATATTCAGCTTATGATGCATAGCTGGCTTTGGCTTACCATGTCGATGCTCGTTGACTGGCTTTGGATGACTTGGGGTATGTTCATCGCCGTTCTTTTGAATATCTCGTGACATTGATCGTGCCGGTGATTCGCCATCCGCATCACGGTCTCTGGTGTACTGGTTCCTCCCTTTACCCTTCTTATGAGCAGTTCTACCGCCACGCTTGTGAGTACTTGAAGTAGGTTGGTGACTCGCGGGAGGTGTGTCGGGGGTAGGCTGTACTGGCGCTGGGGTTTCGGTGATGACTGGGGTTTCGATACTCTTAGCAGCCGGCGGTTTAGCCACGGCGGGAGGGGTTTCCTCTGAAGGATCCGAGTCGTGAAACTGTTAGATTTGGTCCTTCATTAATTCGCAGTGTTTTACTTACCTTCTCCACGTCGCCTTTCTGCGCGCCCTTTGCGTTTATCTGCAGCCTCTTGTCTCTGGCGCTCTTTGTCTTCCTTTTCCGTTTTTGCTCGCTGGTTCTTATTATTACGAGCCTTCTTCGCACCGTTACGGGTATTTATTTCATCGTCCGATTCATTGTGGCTGGGTGCTTCAACCGGTTCGGCAGGAGGTGAAACCGACCTCGAGCTGGTTCTTTGTCGCTTAACACTCGCGGGGTTTCTTAGTGACGGCAGCTTCTCGTCTCGTGGTCGAGCATTAACAGCGACTGACTCCTCACTGTCGCTCCTTCCCCGTTTAGCTCGTCGGGTCAGGATTTCCGATCCATCTAGGGGGACGTCTTCTTTGCTTGCCTCAATGGCGCGCAACAGTTGTTCATCTTCGTACGCTCGGTCGCGGCTGTTCATGGTTGATCGACGTTTGGAGGTTTGCGAAGCGGAGGTAGGGCGCGAATTCTTACTTCCCCCGGTCTTGGGGGACCGATTGCCCTCCTTGGCAATTGAGGTGGCTCGCGAGGTAGCACGCGACGGGCGATTGTGAGGAACATATTTGGACCATTTCTGACTGAAAGCGGAAACTGTCAATACTGGGTAATTTCAATGGTGGTGCGCATCAAAGGGAGAAGGTCAAAGAACCCAGAAAACTCAAACATGAACCTTTTGCGCGCAGGTCGGGATAGCATAATTAGGATCAAAGGATAGGAGAAATTTACTCACCCGTTGCTCGCAGTATAGATCTTATGAAGATCTTTGCGGCATTGCTCGCAAAAATATTCATCAGGAGAGCTTTCGGCGCTAAAAATGCCTACACAGGCCCCATGCTGCCAGACTTTGCAAATGTCGCATTGAACGAAGAAGCCGGTAACATCTTCAGTAAATTCAATGGCGTTGAAAAAATCCGAATCGGCACCTTCCACGGGAGGGCGGCCTGGGTAATCTTCAGAATCACAAATACACCGGACGGCTTCATCCTCCTCCTCTTGGAGGTCGTCACTTCCATTCGCCATGTCAAAGTTATCAGGCTTGGTAACCTTCTCGTTATCGTCTTCGTGATTACGCTTCCGCCTTCGACCGAGGAGAGTGTCGTCAAGATCTTCGAACGGCTCCGAAGATAGTGAGCCGCTGGGCGTGGACTTGTTGGAAGAGGGCTTAACGACCGATCTCGTATTCCGTTCGACGCGGCCGGACGTGCTTGAAGACACAGATGACTGTTGAGATTGTGAATTGGTGGCGCGGGCTCTTGATGACCGTCGCGGCGAGGGAGGTGCCATTGAGGGAGCCGGGTCACCGAGGTGAGGTGGGGAGAGAAGAAGGAGAAAGAGAGAAGGCGAGGGAGAGGGGATCGTGATACGGGTGACAGCGCGTGTCACACTTTATAGCAGGTATCCTCTTGACAACGATTACGGACAAGTCGAGAGAGGGTAGAATCGCGAGAATTGAGCGTGATGAGGTAGTAATGAAGAGTGTAGAAGCTGGATGGCGTCTAGCGACGACGATGCGACTACTGGATCAAGAATGTCGAGGAAGGACGATCGTATCGAAGACGGGATGGGATTGGCAAGCAAGCATATCGAGAACGAGTAGAAACGCTATAGTCATGACACGGAGAAAGACCGTAACAATGTGTATGTGCGAGAGAAGAGCGGGTGGGAGCTTTCTTCAGAGGAGGAGGAAGAGGCGTGGGAAAGTGGGCAGGAAGGTGGGCGCGGGTCTGACTTGCCTTGCCCGGACCATCACTTCAGACCAAAGCCGAACCACTGCAACACCACCTTACCTGCAGGGCACTCACTGAACTGAGTTCAGTAGCCAGCTCCAGGTACAGGGGTCCTTGGGGTACTGCCCGCCTAGAATCCACACTGAACAAGCGCCGAATAAAGCTAGAGTGCCCCAAAGGAAAGAGACACCCACTCACCGCGGTCGGATACATTTCCATTGTTAACAGGCGGCTAATGGCCGGTCGAACTTTCCGATCCCACAGAGCGGTTTGTTTCCGCTTCAATTCAAGGTTGTTTATTAATTGCCCTACGATGCCCTGCAATTGTTTAAGTGTGACATCAGGCGAATATACTATGTACGTCCTGGAGCTGACGACACGTCCGGTGGATCAATAACAAAGCAGCTTCAACAGCGAGCGATAGGATACCTATGAGAGGATAAGAGCTTTTGTGTATCATGACAAAAGCCATGAAGATGTAGAATTTGTAGAGACCAATCATAATCCTCCTATCTGCTCTTGGTTGCTGTCAGTCGGAATTGGAGTTGGAGGGAGGGCGGGACATTCATTACCTTAGGCGTCAGGTTGCTTACCTAACCGCCACACTCCTAACGGCCCTCGCTGGCTGTCACAACTCCACAGATGGTGATTCAACCACAATCAGATACAGAAACCTTCAAGGCGTTGTTGGATTTTGCACTGCCGTCACTCAGACTGTCTATTTTCAGGACTCTCACTGTCAACCTTTTGCTCCATTTCGAGACCGTGCCAGCGCCTGGGCCTGAATCGAGACGTCCCTCGTGTCTTCGAAGCCGCCCGTAGCCCACCCGTGACTGGGTAAGCGACCCCGACTTTGAACGACCGAGAGCGAGCCCGGCGACTATTCGTATACCTCCTGCAGGAACGGACTGGAAGTACGGATCGAGACTGAGCCAGTGCAAGCTGGTTTTTGTCCTGGCGCTGGGCGCTCAGTCGTGATATGCCTTATATCGACGATATGTTCTGACCCGCACACAGAACGTTTTAGAGCCCGACCGAATTAAGTTACCCCCCATTCGACGCCGCGCAGTCAAACGGCCTCGAACTCGGTGCATTTTTATGCCAAGAAGCGATTTTGATAGCCTTTTCGAATTGTATGCTCGACATTGCATAGCCGAACCTGTTTGTCGTCGCTGAATTGTACAAATTGTTACCCCTCGTTTGGCTACACTTGCCGTTCGACTGTTCTTGCTTTTGTTGTTTGGATCAGAGTCTATACAATGTTTGATGGGTACGCTTTCCGTTTGCTTTGGGCGCTTGCGCCGTCTGTTGCAATCCCCTGCTTGCCCTTGATGCTGTTATCACTGTCAAAGGCCAGCAGGGCTGAGCTCCAGCTGCCACCGTTACAAATATCTCCCATCATCCCTCCGCCGTCATGTCGACTTTCGCCTTGGTCGTGACAGCTCTACTCGGCGTTTTGGCGATCTATCTGCTAACGAAAATTGTTCGCTCTTCTCGCGCAGATCATAGTCCCAATATGTCGCCAGATACTGTATCGTCGTTATTTCCAGACCGACCGATTCGGCCGTTGCCGAGACGTCGACTTCGAGAGAAGCTCTCCCCCGAGGTCGCAGATACGATAAAGTACCCTCCTTCAACTCACGAAACCACTCCCCTCTTCTATTACCCGCCCTATACCATCAAAGACGAAGGAAGTCCGCCGGGGACAGGACCTACAAGCCCAGCTCAACAGGGTCGAAGGACGGAGGCGGGGCGCAACTATACCCCTCGGCGAAACGGCGTGGGGCTGCTTGATGGCGATGAGGAAGATGCAGCCCTACGAAGCACTTTGGTAACCAGGTCACCGCCCGAGATCCTAACTCGTGCTTCCCAGCGGTCTTCTAAACCAGACCAGACTCGCCCGAACCCACAACCGCCTCTCTCTGCGACGTCGTCCGTGGATGGCTACGACCCATTCGAGAACACAAACAACAAAAAGAAGCGCAAGATTCCTTCTGCAGGAGATGCTACGCTCAATGGCACCCATGGCTTAAATAATGAGATTGGATCTCTTGCCCTTTCGGCTGGTCCAGGGCATTCTCCTACCAATGAATTACACAACGACAGAGCGTATTCTCACTCAAGCACGTATCCAAGTACCGGTACCTTCACGAACAACAATCAGGGAATCTCAGGACCTGGTCGAGGCAGGCTTGGGCGTTCAAGGAACGGTAGAAGCCCACTGCGAGCATTGTCTGATGGTAACAATACGTGGGTTGGTCGAGGGTCGAAAACTGCGCCGCCTCAATGGGCATCAGGTGGTAAGTTTTTCAGTTGTTGTTCTTTTCACCGCCTGGTTTCTTGTTATATTGTCCTATTATTGCTCTGCATGTCAATTGTGTCTTCATGCTATCGGCGTGGGCATGTAAAAGCAACAAGTGACTTCGCCTTGCTTTATTGTATCAAATCGCCTATTCAAGCGAACCTAGCGATTGACACAAAGTGCTTTTCTTAATATTATGAACTGTTTCTGCGCCTACCACAGCCCTCGGGTCATGGCATGCAACGAGACGGAGCCTTGCATAGGACCTGTCAGCCAACAAGCTACTCAATCATTTATCTCATGCAGTGTTCCTACACGCAGATTCCCCCTTTTCCAACACTACTCTTCATCAACATCATGTTTTTACTTCTGCCCTTTTTACTCTATAGTCTATGTACTGGCTCAGACTTCTAATCCGAATTTAGAACAAGAAGGCAGTGGTATCATTTCCAACGCCATTGCAAACGCCGAGAAACTACGACCCCAAGGCCAGGAGAACGTAAGCCTGCTTCAGCAGCACTCTGCTGTGACCAAACCCGCTCCAGCGTCAACTCAATTTACCTTTACCTGTGATTCCCAGGTTCCTGGCACCATCCAGTGGCCCGGCAAGTCTATGCTTATTGACAAAGATGTCGCTTTGCTAACTTGGACACAAGGCCACGCGAGTAAGCACAGCATGTCGACGCAGGGAGGTCTTGGTGCCTTGCCAGGAATGACCGCTGGCAATGGCGTTCATCATGATGGCTCGTCCAACGCTGCTAGTCGAGGCTCCGGAAGCTCTCGTCGAGACAGCAAGCGGCGTCTAGACAAGTCACTTGAAACGGCTGCGCGGCGCCGTCGTGAGGTTGCAACAGAGGCCCGCCGTGCCAACCCACAGAAGGCTAAAGACGGCTGGGTATGCGAGTTCTGCGAGTACGAGGATATTTTTGGCGAGCCACCAAGAGCACTCATTCGAAAGTACGAAATAAAGGATCGCCGCCGCCGACAGGAAGAAGTTGACCGCAAACGACTCCTCGAAAAAGCCAAGGCTAAGAGCAGGAAGGGGAGAAAGAGTGGTAAACCTCCGGCTAGAGGAGGGACCGCGACAACCCAGAACCCCGCTCAAGAACAAGCTGCCCCTTCAGACCTGAACAACAATCATCCTACCCAGTCAGAGGAAGAAGAAGACGAATACCCGGATTCGCCAGGGGACCGGACTGGGCCAGACATACCAGCTGAAGGATCGTCATCCTAGGTTCTAGAACGGTTCAGAGGGATGGACTGCGCCCTAGTGGAATCTTTCTCCCCGCTGCGGTCTCGCTGCCTCCGTTGGTCGCTAATCAACTGAGATATGTACAGGGCAGGTTCACTTTTTGGAGAAATCAACGAAAACCGGCACCGTATACGACCTCTCGCTTTGCTCTGAATGTGTCGTTGGATTGTTGAGTGAGCGTTGGAAGACTACCGCTGGTGATTTTGGAGAAAAGCGCGGAACTCAGGACCATAGGAATACTAGGAATCACTTGCTTCATCCTCTGCTGAAGGAAGTCCGTGGGTTCACGGAAAATCAAGAGCTACTCGGTGGGGAGGATGCTCAGGAACGAAAGCGACCTTGGGTTTACGCACAGGAATGTGGCAGTGTGTCTCGATAGGAGACAGCGACGCCACTACAGCATGGGTATACATCAGCGTACGATATCAAGGCTATCCCTAGTGTAAACCACTTTCATAACCAGAATATTTGTCTCTCAATTTGATGTGTGTTGATACCGGTAGTTCACATCCAATTGCATGAAAGCAACTTGAATTGGAAATTAAACAGCTTTGTTGGGTACTGACGTCAGAGCTGGCCAAGTTCAGCTGAACCTGAGCTAGAGTGTGGCCCGGAGCCCGGAGGTGGATTACCTAGCAATATTATGCGGCGAGACAAAGCTTGCAGAGTGTGCTACGTAGCTGAGCAATTAGGCCCAGCTTGTTTATAACGATACGGTGGTCTTGATTATTGTTAGAGTGAATATGCCCACATACTTTTTGGAAGTGTACTCGAGTATGGTTTATATACGTAGTAGATGCGCATTATAGAGTTGTAGATATGCTCTTGTTGACTAACCTCGATGTGGGCCAAACTCCTTAAACTGCTTGCCTTGCAAATCATCAATTGGCCCCAGGTTGTTTATTCCGCCGAGAAGTAGATCTCGGTAGCTGGGAACTGGAGGCCTTGCCGGTGCTGGACCTGATGAGGAACTGATCTACAATGAATTCCTGATCTGTGCAGCAAACGGGGTCTTCCATAAAATGCGCTACCTGAAATATGGAAAGCTCCATAGCTGTAGAGCAGCAGAAGAGCTCCGGAGTACAGTGCACCATGGTACTGTCTCAACCACGTGTCAGGCTCAGCATGGATCACGTAGCAATAAAGCATTGTTGTAACGGCACCCGACACCCTTTATTTGACGTCAAAGTTAAAACAATTATCTCATTGGACCCCTAAGTCTTCTCTCTTCTCCAATGCTGGCCGCCCTGCTTTGACAAGCACGGCCGGAACAAAACATTGAGTGGGGACACTAATTCAGACTAGCATTTAGTGGCTTGAACAATACTGCGTCATCTCTTCTAGTGCATGGAGTTCTCCCTCTTCTTCAACTACTTTTGCAGCCCTAATTTCCGTCTCATCCATCCATTATCCTGACGTATTCGCGACATAACTTACTACAAGTACATTGACTCACATCTCAGCGTCATTACTTACTTAGTTCCGACGCTCCGGGTCTCAGTCTCATGCACGCAGCCTGTTGAGCTTTGATGGCCTTGCGCCGCTTTCGATCTAGTTCAGCCCAGTCCGACCCAGCCAGCCCATCATGTTTGGAGGTTCTAGGAGGCATCGTCCTCCCACTCAGGTGAGCAAAACCTACCGCTACAGTACCTGACTTCGCTATTGCGGCCTCTACAAAACCGGTTTTGGCTTTTGAGTTTTGGCGCAACACGGCATTTGCCCTGACAGGCCAGGCGCTCATTAACTAAAACCGTCGAGAACTCGTCGCGCTTGTCTTGATCTTCGCCTGACCTTCGCGACTCTTTTCTCCCTCATTTCCTATCTCTTCATCGCCATCTATAGCATTTGCGCGTTGCTAACATGGCAATTTCATCACAGCCATTGACAAGGGAGACGGCCAATCCCAATGCTGCGACGGCCGCCGCTTCAGCTTTTTTGCGACGTGAACCGACGCCATCACTATCGTCAGCGGCTGCTGCGGCTGCTCTCAAAGCTCGACCTATAACGCCCACCAATGTATCTCAGGTTCAGTCAAAACGAGTTGCTCGCCGAAGCGCATCTGTCTCATCTACGGGGAGCCGGGATAGGAGGAGTCGAGAGCTTCATCGAGCACCGAGTGCGAGTTCTATGACAGAGCGAACATTTCGAACACCGTCGCCATCGCCCCACCGCAGCGCTGCTCCAGACGTTCACGACGTGCCTCCAGTACCCAAGATCCCCCAGCATGAGCACGTTAAATCCGAGGCCAAGAGCCCAGCTCACAAACGAGCTACAAGTTTGCAGACTCAGCCATTTCAGACAGCAAGTCAAAAGTTGAAAAATGGTCAAGGTTCATGGTTCGGCGCAGCTACCCCTGGCGACCTGTCTAACATGCGCCGAGCTGCGGTGGCTGATAAAAGAGCGTCCGCAGATTTGCGACCTAGCAGCCCAAGCTCTATCAACTTTTCGTATCCTCGTTCCATGACAGACTCTCCAAGTCCATCAGACAGCAATGCCATGGTGTACGATCCTAACTCCAGGCGGATGGTCCCTCAAGCACAGCTTTTGATGCTGGATCAGAACATCCGGGATGCATCTGAGAAACCTGTCCGGAAACATAAAAATGAAGGATCCAGGACTGGCACACATCTCTCTAAGGGAACGGTGGGAAGGCTAAAGGGCACTGCAGTCGAAACCACCTCTCCGCCGCCTAAGCCGACCAAGACCGCACTGCCTCAATCAGATACTTATGCTGCAGTCACGCAAGAACCCGAGCAAGCGAAAGAGGTTGGTGGACAGGAGGTTGGTCATGAGTCCGAGTTGGAATCCGACCTCGAATCTGAACCCCAAGTCAAGCCTGAGGCGGAGCCTGGTGCCAGGCCTAACTTGTCAACGGAGCAGACGCTAGTTGAGTCGGATCTAGAGTCAGATGTCGAAGCGACTGGTAAATCAGATCGCACTGTTGCAAGCCTGCCTACAGTAACGATACCCGAACCCTCGGTCAGAAAGCGGCCCTCTGTGGTACATGAAACTCCCGAGTTGGAAGAGGAAGAACGTGAGCCTGCAAGGAAGACAAGTCCTCAAGAGCGTCCAATGGATAGGGTTGATGCGATACCAGTCAAATCATCTTCACCACCTCAACAAGCCCAGGAACAGACTCCAGTTCCTGTGGAACATCCGACCGAGCAAGTCCGCCGAAATCGCGTTCATTCCGAAAGCCCTGCCCGCAGCCCTGCCCGCACCACACATTTCGCACCCAAGACCGATCAGCTACTTGTTAGGCACGAGCCACCTCCGCGCTCGTTGTCTCCTCGAAAATCTGCGCTCAAGTACTCAAGCCCCCGCGATGCCTCTCCTTCAGAAGACGGCTCAGACGCTTCTGCTGCCTGGTCAAGCGTGGCTCGAGAAGACCCAGACCTCTCACGTAAGAAGGGTGTCAGAGTGAGCTTCGACGATGGCAACACAACAGTTGTGGGGGATTCAGTACCGTTATCAGATAACGACTCGCCGCAGGTGGCCAGCCCACAAACGAAGAAGCCCTGGCATAATATCATTGGACGAAACAAGAGGGACTCGATAACTTTGGATGAGGACGAAACAATGACACCTCGTCCTGCTCTTCCTTCTTTTGGAAGCATACGCGAGAAAAAGATCAGGGAGCCTGAAGAACGACCCTTGGTTCGGCCCATGGAAAGATCAGCATCACCTCCAACTGCTGGAACTTCATCCCCTACAAACGTAAATAACCAGCCGCCCAGCGAAGATTTGACCCATTCAAGCGATCGTGGTATTGGATCAGTTTTGGCACAAGAACAGTCCTCACGTAACGAAGCTAATACTTCCAAGTACCGCGAGCCACTACCTCCTGTAGTCACGTCTGTTGACGGCCAAGGATATATCAGTAACAGTGATTTGAGCTCTGATGACGAATCCGAGCCTGCTACCCCCGCGAAATCGCAAGCCTCTAACGAGCCAAAGCCCGAGACGCAGAAGACACTGAACGATAAAATCGATCGCTCTGAGGTTGGTTCTGAGGAGTCTAATCCTGGTGACAACATACCAACCATCTCGATAATACAGCCTAGTCCTCGGATTCCTGATGAAAACCAGCCAGAGTCACCACAGGATTTCTTTGATGTTCCCGGCGGTTTCTCTGCAGGCGCGAACGATGCAGCCAATGGGACAGGAATTTCTGATGCCAGCAAAGTGTCTCTTTCTGAGGCCCAAGCTGGCGACTCTGATGGGGATGTTGAGGCTTCAGCGCCAATCGCGACTCGACGATCTTTCGATTCAACTAATGCTCCATCTATTAGTTCCCAGATGCATGATATTCAAGAAGAGTCTGAAGAGTCCGATGGAAGCAGTATTTACAGCGATGCTTATGAGGATCTTTCTGATATGGAAGGCGATGGCTTCATGTCTCTTGATGCTGTCGTTGATAGCCCTGTCGAATCGGCATTTTCTCAGAAGGTGTTTGAGAAGGCCATGGCCAAGTCTAAAGAAGCCGACATCTCCCAGGAGACCACGCCGACTAAGAGCACATCTCAGAAGACTTTGCAGTCACCAAATGACTGGGAGAATGCCAAGGCGTATTGGAGGAGTTTAAGCCCGAAGGACAGACGTCAGCTTGAAAAAGAGGCTATAGATGATTCTGACGAGGAACCTATCCCAGAAGAAACCGTACGACGAACGAAACCCAAGTCGAAGAAGCAAGCGAAACAGAAGCTGGTCGAAGAGCATGTGCAAGAGCCCTTGGAAGAATCTGAAGAGACGCCGCTTTCAGAAAAGCCTCACGATCCGAACCGTGTGTACCAGATTCAGCCAGGCACGAGCTGGCCTCGTGACGAAGTCGAGAAGCCTCGTGTGAAGGCTCCCGCAACAGAAAAGGCGAAGCCAGCGGGAAGTGCAAAGCTCCGAAAGTCCATGCGTGGCACTGACGCCGCAGTTGTTGATCACTCAAGTCCAGCGCAAGCTACCAGCATGCGCAAATCTATGAGATCCGGCGCTGCTGCCTCGAGTCCCCAAAGCCCTCAAAATGGTCACCTGCGCAAGTCTCTCCGGTCAGAGCCTGAGGCTACCACCGCTGCTGCTGGCACTGGGATGCGCAAGTCGCTCAGAACAAACGGCTCAGCAGCTAGCGGACAGAAGCCTACTCCGACTATGCGCAATGGTCCCCGGCCTACCTCCTTCCAACCCTCGAACACATCACAACAGGTCCAAGCACACCGTCGGACACATTCTGAAGATAGAGGAGCTGCCTTACAAGCCGCTGCAGCAAAATCAACTCTGAGGCGCCAAAACTCTGACTCGAGCGAGAGTAGCTTCCGACGTGCAAAGGTTGGCGGCGGAGAAGGTTTTGGTTTCCGTAAGACAATGAGAGGGAGTTCACAAGAACCACCACCACCAGCAGCAACAGCAGCAGCGCCTCCATCAGAGAGTGGAAAGGGAAGCAGCAGATTCAGCCTCCGATCTTTGTCTCCTACTGGATCGGCTTTCCGTCGTAACTCCAACACAAGCTCGCCGCCTCCCGTCACAATGGGCGGCGGTATGCGGCAATCACTGCGTGCTGGGTCTAATGATGCTGGTTCTTCACGCATGCGCTCTTCTGGCTTCGGCCGCCCGGCCAAAGCCAAGAAGCCTAAAGGCGGTAGCCGCTTTGAGGATTCAAGTGATGAGGACGACAGACGCCCAGCATTCCGAAGTCGCTTTGTGGACTCCAGTGACGAGGATACTCCTTCGCCTCGACCCAAGCAAACACGTGTGCCCAAGACGATGCGAAACCCAGCTCCAAACAATACCGCGGCCGCTGCTATGCAAGTTTCCGCTCCTCGTGCTGAAGTTCAGGATTCTCCCGAACTACCAGACAGCGATGATGATGAAGATCAGCAGCAACAGAACGTCGCCTCCAACGGGAAGACTAACACAGCTCCGCGAGCTACCCCGGCATTGAATCGGAGTGGTTCGGGACGGGAAAGCATTGGAGCACCTGCGCAGGCTGATGCTGTTGAAATTACAGGGGCTCGGCCAGGCCACAAGCGTCGAGGAAGCTTCATGTCGTCAATCCTCCGGCGCAAAAAAGATCCCTCTGACAAAATTACTCGGGCCACAAGTGAGAGTGCATCTCGCCGAGATACCCATCTTGAACGGGCACCAGAGCGCCTCGCCGTTATTCGAAGCAACAGTGATGGTCACGCACACGGGTCGCGCCTACAGAAACGCGGGGCCAACTGGCCTCTCCAGGACCATCAACACACTCATGAAGAGGAGGATCAGTTTGACGATGGTTCCCAGAACACATACGTCGTCGACGAAGAGAAGCGGCCGTCCACCGCTGGCGGGCCCGGCCCCTCTCCATCCTCTCCAACAGCCAAGACGGGGTTCCTCAAACGCCGTAGCACCTCTCACAGCGCAATTGGTGCTGCCAACAATGCTTTAACGGCTTCAGTCGATGGCTCAGAGGTTGGCACACCCAAGAAGAAGAAGTTCGGAGCATTACGCAGGATGTTTAAGCTTGATGAATGAGCGCCCACTTTTTTTTTTCAGTATAATCGTCTTTACCATATCATATCATACCATCCATCCGTCACCACATCGACATCATTAGTCCTTTCATTTGGATACGCATGATACACTCGCTCTTACGTCGCTTTTTTCACGCGCACACTGTCTCACACCCACCCCTCTTTTTCTCATTCTTATAACACGGCATTGGGCTTCTTGATTAGCTCACGAACGGGTGGTTTGCCTTGGATAGGCTGGTTAATCAGTTGGACAAAACATACGGTACAAATCCAGGATTACAAAAGGATCCAAGTAATATCTAGTAGCTATTTTGTTTTCATACTCTAGCTTCACGACTGTAGCATTAGATAACATTATAAGCAACAGCGTTAAGAGACCATTATATTATTTGTATATCCATCAAATACTGTAATCATAATGCATGACCAACATTGATATAGATACCAGCTATATACACCATTGTCTACTCAGAACACACGACAACTCACCAGAGCAATCACTGGGTTTTACTCTTAAAATTTTACTTTTGATTCTCTATATGGTATCAAACCAGATCTCGTACATTTCCCCTCTGGCCTGTATCTGTCAGCTTAAAAGTTGCTTTAGATCAGGTCTCAACTTTGCCATCAACGCCTCGCCTCCTTAAAATCCGAGCATGTGTCTAGCAAGTCCCGTTCATATGACCTATCAATCCTTCGCTCCTAAGCCAGTAATCCTTTGATAAATACCACACAAAAAAAAGGAAGATGCCAAATGAGAACGCAGACCATAATTGTTCTGATGCACCCGCCCACAACTCCTTGACCATGCACCTAACACCACCTAAAGAAACTGAAGCATCATGCCTAGAGAAAAGTCCAAGCCTTTGTTAAGAAATGGTGTACACAGCCGCAGCAAGATCTCGCCGCTGCAGAGACTTATATACACGACAATACAATAGGGTGTTTTTGGGAGGAGTACAAAGAATTTAACTTTTGGTTCGCGATCTATCACCGCTTCGTGCTTTTTCGCGTTCGAGGAGGAGCGTGAGCTGGCTTTTTGTGCGTCCTAGAGGTACACTAGCTGATGTAGTAGGCTGAGTTGGGGTAAAGCGAGCATCGAGAACAGAAGGTTTGGGTGGTACAACCTGAATGGTATGATGTTGAGGGCGTGTATGATCAATACTACTCAAGTCCGACGTTGACCCAAATCCAGATTGATCAAGAATGGTACCTGTAACTGCAACGTTCGACGTCGATGAGGTGGCCTCTGTGAAAAGACCAGGTGCTCGGATATTGTTTTGCAACTTTGGTTGATCGTATCCACCATGAGACTGAGACCGCGACATAGGAGGAGTATTGTGGCTCTGGCTGCTTTCTAAAGATCCTACATTGAATGTCGATTTTGAAGAAGCTCCGGATCCCCTTCGCGACCCGTGACTCGAAAGGTTGATGAGGGAGCGGGCTTGTGGAAGCACACCTTTCTCACGATGAACACTGCGAGGGCGATCTTGATCTTTCGGATAATCTTTCGGGAGTGATGGTCGGGACTCCTCTTCAATCACATCCTTTGCTATTTCTTTCTTATATGAAACTGGCCGAACGGGTACAGCTGGCTGTTTCCCACGTGCTTTCTCGCTCAGTACGGGGCGTTCCTTGACCACGCCATTGCTGTCTGCGGATGGCGGTTGGCCGTGTTCCACACTGGTGCGAGCGCTAGGCGGTGTAGGCCGCTGTGAAGCTGCATTCTGTGACCCAACGGATGTTCCAAACCCGGTTTCTCGAATAATGGGTTCTGCGGCTGATGTCGACCTCTTTGGCTGTGGTGGTTTTTTACTTGTGACAGAAGACGAGGGGGTAAGCTTTTGGGGCGGTAGATTGGTTGATTTCTTTTTCGGTGAGTCCGTTACATACACGGGTGCCTCAGAAGCTGTGGCGGCTGTGCTTCCTGAGGAGGGGATCTCATCTTCATCAGCAGATTCATGGGGTGATACAAAGCGAGCAGTCGGCCGGGGCCCTGATGATGATGGACCTCGGGCTTTTTTCAAGATTGGGTGGGCAGGTGGCGGTTTTGAGGCACTCGAAGATAGTGTTCTCAACGCTGAGTCGGTGGATTTTGAAGGGCGGGACTCTGGAGGTTGTGATAGTGTGGGGGTTGCCTGAGATTCGGCAGCTTCCAGAATTTGCTTTATCAGGGGTGGTATCTAAGCTGTGTCAGTCACCGACCAGGGGTCTTTTGTGAATAATAGACCTCAGTGGCACATACATCAGGTCCTTCCCATCGATTCGGCGGTCCCTTGAGAGGAACACAAGTTGGGCCAACAGAGATCTCTTCATAAAGTTTGGCTAGGGTTCGACCTTTGAGGAACCTGCGATCACTTCCCCAGACCTGCCACCAAAAGTTCTCGAGTCGGCATGCCGTAGGATCCTTAAGTTTTTTATATGTTGTGGTGTATACTAGAGAAGTATGAGCGGTAATGATTGAAATGCATGAGACACTAAGATGCATACCATGCCAGTACTCCCAGACCTTGTCAGGAGGGACAATTGGGAAGTCGGCGACTTCTTTATAGATATTTTTAGAATTTATGACAATGCCCTTTGGCAGAATCATAGGCACATCGGAATCCATGCCTTAGGATCGTGGGAACCGGTACCAGGTAGTCGCGAGTGGCTTCTGCGATAGCAGAGAAGAAGCGAAGAGTTAACAGTTCAGTCTGCAGAAGCACCCAACGATGTTTTGGCGCAGAGGTTTATCGGCTGCTACAAGAGTAAAGCATGGTCGCTAAAATGAAGGTAATAAGTGAGAGATCCGCAACCCGAAGAGATCGATAGTGCTGAATGATTGTGAGCGCACAAAGAACTCTCAATGATTAATAAAGGCCGTTTTCTGTGTTTCTTTTTCTGCCAATTGCAAGATGAAACTTCAATACAGTTGCCCAGCAATGCGAAAGTAAGATGAGAGACTAGACGATGACTGATGAGTGTCGAATCGTTGGAGTCGTTCAAATGGACCTATTCTCGGGAAACAACAAAGCCGGGCTAGAAGGTGCAGCTGACAGCAGTCGAAGGGCACACGGAAGCTCGAGGTTACACAGAATTGTCTTATCGATGTTCTTTTTTGTTCCTCTGCCGTGGGTCCAATAGTTGTCGATTCTCTCCGAAAGAAACACCGTTTAAAAGAGAACTTCAAGATGGCTCGTGACTCGTAAGCTCGTGACGCAAAAACTGGCCTCTCGTGTGCGAAAAAGCGGCGAAAGTAATAAACAGTGGACCTTGTGCCAGTGAAGCGAGACAGCTCTGTAAGTGGTACTTGAATGGTGTTGCAGTAGAAAGCTTAGCTCAGAGTGAGCTTTGGTAACAGCTGTGAGCTAAATCGAGCAGGCCGTTCAGGTGCTGTGTAAGTGTAAGAGGGTGTTCGGGGGCTCCTTTGTTGTATCCGTGCAGGTCGAAGTCTCTTTGAGATTGAAGAATGTCTGCGCGTCACGAGATTAGGGGCACGAAGCAAAACAGGGACAAATATAGATATGGAAAAAAAAATAAGGGTCCAAAGGTGGAAAAGTCTGTACCTGCTAGTGAACCGGAGAAAAAGACGGTGGAGAGCCGGTGGAGGGACTGATGATAATGGTTAAGGATATCAAGTGCGGCGAACTGGAGTTCATGGGTACGCTCCGCTGCTGCTGAATCGTTGGGTCGGGGCACATGAAAAACCCATTCACTGGCTGCGGCGACGTCGGAGGTGGCAGGAAATGCTAGACCAAGATGAAAAAGGAACGTAGGTACAAGTCAATTCGAGACGGGAGCTCCAAAGGCTTCTACACTTGGCTGCCGATAAGCTTCGGAGTCAGGATGGTCGCGGCGCTGCGAGTCAAGAAAGCACAACGAGGAGTATGAATAATATAATCGTGTAGCGGCAGGCTCATGCAATGCGGTTTATAGCTCGTGACGAGGGAGAACACTTAAAAAAGGAGTCCCGTCGACTCGGTCGGCCAAGATGGCGGCGAAAGACGGTGGAGAGGTAGACCAGGTCAGGCACCTTCCGGAGAGGCCGCTGCTTCGCTACTTCGCTGACCGGTCCAGGCCAAGATGATCCAATTTTGATGAGTGAGTGCCCTGTCAACAACGGAATGTATCAGAGCCTCTGCCTTGCAATCGAGGGCCGGGGGGCCGGGTTCTAGCGACTTATCGCCCAGCACGTTTATCTCTTTGGTGGAGGTGAGGGAGGGAGGCTTGTCACCTCACCGGGAGGCCGGTACGTACTGTGTTCTGTAGTGCGGTGTATGTACTCGACTCGTAGATGAGGTGGTTCCTCCACAGACAATAGTGAACTTAAGGTGCTTGCTGTGTATAAGAACCAACGACTAGGCACGCAAAAGCCACAACTGTGAGGGAGGAAGACAAGGCAAGAATGTTGAGAAGAAGAGAGGTACTGTACTGTGTTGTAAAAGGAGGGTAAGTCTGTATAGTTAAAAGGGTGGAGGATGGAAAATGGATCAAGATGGGGAAATTTCAATCATGGGCTTTAGGATGGGATGGACCTGGACCTGGACCTCGATCTCTCTTTCCGTTTCGTTCGGTGTTTTTTGGTCGCTGGGCTGTTCCTTCCCTGGCCTAGCTCATGACCTTAGGAAGGCACCTGGGGAGCAGAGCTTGACGAGCTTGACGGCCTGAGAATGCGCGCTAGCAGGGTAGGCACTAGGTTACACTGGAACCTGAACTACCGGGAGGGCTTGGCTTCTACAGTATTCTCACATGGACATGACATGGCTGACCTCCACTGTCTAGGATAATCGAAGCTCTTACACTATTTGATGGGTTTTGTTTCTTGATCCTTCTCCCCATCTTGAAGGCGGAGGGATCTATTCTTGCTTCCAGAGACCCAATCTAGATTCAATGGCTCCATTTGTGGACTGATATATCTCCAGTTTTCGATCGATCGATCCGTTTACATAAATACCTTATAAAAAGATAGGGCTGATAAGATACTGCGGCTGTATTTCCGTACCTCCTTGGATTATAATCGTGTCCCTGTGGCTGAGTATGGTACCTTGGTCGACAGGGGCTACGGCATCGACCAGGATGGGTACCTAAGCATTAAGGTCACGGGGCCATTGTTGACATGAGATATCACCAATCATTAACTTCCAAGTCAACTATTATACCATCAGGCTATATGCAGGGCGAGCTGTCATTTCGAATTAGGGCCTAGACGTTTCGTGTTGGTCAACATCTGCGCCTCGATGATGTATGACCACTGACAGCTGAGAGGAAATACACCGCCTCGATCAGTAGGCATTCATGTTGAGCCCAAGGACCGAAAATTGGGTATATCGGATTTACCTGGAACTATAATAACGTTTTCTAGCTAATCATGGCCATACCTACCAAAAGTTCACTCAGCTCTTGAACCATCGACCTTTTTCAGACACGGCCATTACTACCCTACAACCACACGTTCCAAAACACTAATATCGCTGGGTCCGGCTCAGAATAGGGAGTTAACAACACCAATACATGTACATCATTTGCGGCTCTGCGTACCGTTTCTCCTATCCCTTTACCGATGCAGTTCCTGACTCGACAGTACCCGGAACGGCATGATCTTCAACCCAACCGAAACCTCACCACAACACCGAGCCTTAGAACAGTTGCTTGACGACTCAGTGTCTTTCTACGGAACTAATCTCCCGACCTCTTAGAAGCTGAAACGGTCGTATTTTCTGACACCAACTGTCTGTGTTTGGGGCAAGTTTCTTGTCATGATCAGTCCGGATTGGCTGCAGTAGTTCTGGCGGCTTCCCCTCCACTACGGCTCAATCCTTTCTTTTCTTATTTCCTTTTTCTCGTCTCCTTTCCTTTTAGAGGATACCCACGTCCCTGGTCGCAATTTTTCTTGAGTCTTCTGATCTGTTTCCTTGCCCTTGCGGGGATATTACCTAGAACCGTCATGGTCGTGTGACTGACCAGATCAGCCACATGGGACAGCACAGACTCCATACAATACCAGGCTCTGCTGAGGCTCTTCCCCGCTTCCAAGTTGTAGCTTTCACGAGACCAATCCAACCAAGAACTCTGTCGGTTCGTTCCTGAAGGCACCTGACGCTGAGATGATGAAAGGAGGGGCTCACAGTCAGCCACCCCGTCCCTTGGCTTGGCTAAGGTATCTTCAGACATTTGTCGGCCGAGAGGAATTGCGGGATGCGTCATCTTGTAGCCATAAACCTTAGCTGTTATACCGACCTAGGTTGAAACCGGCAATGCTCAACGTCGGCTTAGAAACTCGGCTAACTGTGGAGAGCTCAAGCTTTAAGCTCTGACTGTGCCGCCCTTGGACATGGGCCATGGGGGGACAAACAACACCTCCGCGAGATGAATGACTTGGCATTCTCATCGAGTTTGCTCCTCTCCTCTGCCATTGAGATCTCCGCTAAGTGATGATCGTACAGTACCCAAGTCACTTACCCACGTGGTCAAGAGTCCTGTGCAAGGTACATGTACTAGCTAGGTCGAGACGCCAACATCGCTCGACAGGGCTCCCCACGCTCATGAGCCACACCCAAGCTTCATGGTTGTGGGGATCCTTGTTATAGATCCCGGAATTTGGAGCTTCAATAAGTGATGGAGGGGTCACGAATGATTGACAATGGATTGCAAGCTTCCTCTTTGGTCACTGCAGGCCGAATGCTGATTTTTTAGGGCAATTGCGCCATCTCTATCTGAACTTGAAAAGGGTGCTCGCTCAGACTGTCGGATGTCGCAAATCGGATAGGGATATCATCATGCAGCTGACTTGTGATCTGAGAACTGCCCTTACCCTGACCAAAATTTACGGCTGCGTAAACCAAGCCTACAATAGCCACCGATTCCTAATAACCACCAGTTTCTGGATCAAATCATAGACCTTGCAGAGGAGATATTTATGTGGACGGCCCCAATAGCTCGCTATGGGATAGAACCATCGCCTTCATCATCAACATCACTATGCGCTGGATTTCAGGTCATATCCATGCACTTGCGTAAATTGTCTCATTCCTCATTTCCACGTCAAAATAGCAACATCCCGTGCCCGATAGTTGCTTGTGGCTGCATCCCGGGCGCACGACGAGTTCTGCTAACGTGATGTACTGTAATGTGCTGTAACTGTAAAGTAACATGAACTAGCCTACAACGGTAGCCGTTTGGCTGTACCATGGCATCGGAGTCGACGAGCATGTTGGGGTTCCTCTGTAGGCCGATACTGTTTCGGCAATACCGCTAGGCGTCCTGGTGAGTGTGCGGGTTACACTCGGGAATGGCATGGGTTTTGACGTGGAGCTGTCCGATTTCGGGGTGTGTCATATCTCACCAATTGTCTTATCTAACGAACGCCTTATACCTACGATCAACGTCAAATTGTGCATAGATGCCAATGGCCTTTTATTCATCCTACGACTAGAAGCTCCGAAAGATCCTTCTGATGATTAGGGAGAAATTTGCAGCCCCAAGGTATTTTTGAACCTATGAGAGTAGTGCCCCTCGGGGGGTTATAAAACTTCGGATATGAGACTTCACCTGTACTACCTAGGTATAATATCTAAATCGTAATTAATTTATAATAATATTAATAAAACTTAGAACTAATCCAAGTTAATATCTCTACAGTTAGTTAGACTTAGTCTAGGTTATTACTTTTCTTCTATTATCATTTATTCATTTCTGACATAGTAAAGTATAGATCTAACAATAGTCTTAGTCGAGTTTCCGCCCCTGCTCGTGTTTCGTTTGCAAGAGTTAAGTTAGTCCAACAAGAGTTAACATGCTGGCATTCATAACACTATGCTTATGATTATACACTTAGGTTAACAGTAGGTTCATAATTAACTTACTTCCTCATTGATTAGTGCATCTTCAACGTGTCATAAGCTGGCAAACCGACTTCTAAAGCTGCCACGCATAGGTAGAATTCGTCGATAGGAGAAGGTCCATTCGGCCCGGCAACTAGAGAACATCTCCCTCTATGCTGGGTTCTCTATGGCGGATCATTACTTACTATTATCTAAAACCAAGTTCGCTTCTATCATGGCATGCCTGCCTACGCAAAAACCAAGTACAGTACAATTTTAACCAAACTCCTTTTTTTCGCCTTTTGTTGGTGAGTGTTTAGGTAACAGTGTAACCACCGTCGACACGGATATCGGCACCAGTGACGTAGGAAGAAGCCTGTTGTGAGAGTTAGATATGCGCTTCAAGGGACATGGGGACCGCGACTTACATCTGAGAGCAGGAATGCAACGGGACCCATGAGATCCTGGGGCTGGCCCATCTTGCCCTGGGGAATGAGAGAGGTCCACTTCGCCTTGAGATCGGGGTTGTCATCAAGGATCTTTTGGGTCCTGTTGTAATCATTTTAGTTCAGTGGTTTTCGAAATATAAAAAACCAGCGCTAGAGATGTGACTTACAGTGCAGTCAACATATAACCAGGAGAGATACAGTTGACTCTAATACCAGCATGCGCCCATTCGACGGCGAGAGAAGCTGCGAGATGACGAACACCGGCCTTGGCGGCGTTGTAGGGTGCCTGGGGCTGAGGAACGTTGACAATGGCACCGGACATGCTACCAATCATAACAATGCTACCAGGAGCCTTTCGCTCCATCAGGTGTCTGGCGACAGATGTCGAAAAAAGGTAAGTGCCGTCGACATTGACAGCCCAGAGCTTACGGAGACGGTCGATGGGGTAGTTAACAGCTTCGAAATTCTCGGTGAAGCCGGCTGAAGTGACTAGGTTGTCAATCTTGCCATGTTCCTTGACGACCTCGGCGATACAGGCGTCAACAGACTCAGGGTCAGAGACATCGGCGTAGTGGGCGGTGACCTTGGGGACTCTGTTCGGAGTGTTTGTTAGCCTGGATCGCAACTTGATTTTGCGACATGTGAGCTTACCGTCGAGCTCGAGGATTTTCCTTCTTGAAAGCTTCAATGAGAAGGCTAGTTTGCTTCTCTGCCTCTTCCTCTATAAATACGTCAGCACTGCGTCAACGCATCTCGAGTAGGTAAGGGACTCACTGTTCATGTCGACAAGAGCGAGGTTAGAGCCAGAGAAGACCATTCCCTGACCCATGACAAGACCAAGTCCGCGCGCACCACCAGTGACGATGCCGACATGACCGTCAAGCGTGAAGGTAGGAAGCGTGGGCTTCACGTACTGACCACCAGTACCAGCGACAGGCTCACTGCTAGGGAGCTCATGGTCCTCAGGGTACTCGACCTCGATCTGAGGATCGGTCTGAGCGTACTTTCCAGGCTTGTCCTGACGGGGAGGGACGTTGTGAAGCTTGCGCGAGGCAGCAAAAGTGAATGAAGGGCGAAGGATAGCTGGAGCAGCAGCGCGGCGCACACACAGACGCAAAGCAGGTGCAAAAGACATGATGAAGAGAAGAGATGACGATGTGACGATGAAAGAAAGCGTCGAGGGAGAGAAAGAGGAGAACGATGGGACGAAATTGTTCTTATGAGAGCCAACAGTGACAACTCTACAACCCAAGGGAGCTGGAAACCCTTGTCCGATGAGCTCAGGTGGCAAGAGCTTGCACTGAGTGAAGCTGGAGCTCCAGGAGCTTTGACGTCGATGGTGCAGGGATTTGCAGTGAATGACTAGCGCCCAGGAACAAAAACGGGAAAGGATACGCCGAGTGTGCCGCGGATTCAACTGTAATGATTGACCGAGATGCAGACCCCACGATGGGGATTGACGTGCGATGTGAGACGAGCTGACGTGGATGGGAGACAATGATGATGTATGAGAATAAATTGAAGAAGCGGGAGAGCAATTGATGTCTTATATCTCCAATTCATTGCAGAATAGAAGAAGAAAAAGAAAGAAAAAAAAAGGCTGATATCTTATTGACATCCAATGTCTCTCGCGTAGGTAGCTCAGCGTCCAGAACTTAACCTACCCCCGCCCCGGGGTCCCGAGTGACAGGAGAGCTCCCCACCAAGCGTAACCCACCCCCGGCCGTAGCTGGCTTTCATCTCAACAATAACCCACAATTTTACCTCTTAAATCGGCCATCATGGATCCATCCATGATGCAGACGCATACTGACCGGGGATCATGATCATACGCACATACTACATATGCGTGGATCCCTTCCAGATGCTCATTGCATCTCGTCATCCTGGCAATTGGCGAAACACACCGCGATTGAGCATTGTCCAAGGTCTAGAATTCCTATTCATCCACCCATCTTCTCCAAAGCAGGCATGACAACAATAGACGCCCAGAGACTGCAAGCCATGGATGGTGCTGCCCCGCCCCAGGCATCAACTTAACAAAACTTACCTGATTACCTGACCAACCCAAAATTTATCACTTATGGCTCTACTAGTATGTGAACTATACTAGCTGTCAAGATGTTGCTATTTTCTGTAATGGAAGTATAAGCTAACAGGATAGTGATCCAAAAACTGGCAGCCAACAATCGTTGAACCACGAGCTCAACATCGAGAGTGACAAGATCGCGGCAGTGGATAACCCCTGACAGCCTGGCAATCCCGGATTTCCATTTATGGGACTCGAGGTGGAGGTCAGATAAATTCTCCACAAGGTGAACCCAGTCACCAGCCAAAGAAACTTCCAGGGGGTACATGGGCTTCGGCAACCATAGACGCATCTTCAAGCCCTTGGAATCTTCTCTCTTCCAATTATCTCCGCCATCCCTGCCCGTGGCCCTGATGTTGCAGTTGCATACTACGTAGTACTCCGCTCAACGGCATCAAGGTGAGCTTCCAAACGTTCTAGACAGTATCGCTCGTTTCCGACCGAGACACTCAGAGCCTCAAAATGTAACGGCCTGGGGTCGAGCCGGCGGCAAAACTACGTGAAAGAAGCAATTATAAAGGAGAAGTGGCCAAGACGGGCCATCATATCATCACATCAGTGGCGACTCTATCACCTCGGTGTGCAGATATGTTGGCCACCACTTCACCTTCCGGTAATCGGTATACCAGACTTGGACAATGAGATATCGCATCGCACAGTAACCACAGTATTTATGGAGACTCTTCTCTATAAAAGAGAAAAGAGAGAACACGAGAAGAAAACGATAGAAATTCGTGGAGCCTTATGCAGGATCATCGGGTCACGAGGCCATTACTGACATGGCAGGCCAGGCTATCAAAAACAAGGTCAACAAGGGCTTACCGTTCGAAATGCAACATGGAAACTATTTGAGACCTGGCGGTATCGTCGGAAGTGAAAGGGCAGTTCGCTCTTACATGGATGAATGCTGCCAATCCTGAGGTGGGGACTAACTCCATCAACACCAGGAGAAACATCTCACGATGGTTGCATTACTTCGGCAATAAGAGAAATTCCTGATCAATGAAAACATAGCAGAAGCCTCATCATTCAGTTTGGTATTTTGACACGCTTGATCAGGGCCACCCAATGGGAAAGATGCCAAGTCCTTAGAGCTAGGGCTCAGGGGAAGCTCGGGATTGCAGGGATCTCAAGAGGCTCATGGGACGCATGAAATCTCACCAAGTTGTACGTTTTCCAACATTGTACTCATATTGTTTTATTTTTCTGCTTTTTTTGTTGTTGTTTAGTTCTAAATACCATGTAAAGTATGCATAGTTCCCAATTCACAGACCTTGCATCGCGGCAGGCTCCGTTGCTTTGGGGTCTCTCGTCTAACAACCATCCTCGCAAGACGTTGGCTACACCGCCAGAGCTGCCTCTACTCCAGCCGTTAGTTATGAAGCCGTCCATACCGAAAGAAGGTCCCTCATGACTATCCTAGTCGTCATGCTCTGGCTTAGTCCACATGTATAATATCATGCTAATACATATCTATCTCATGCTTGCGCATACTCCTTGTTAAAGGCTCTTCCGATAACCATTCGTCTAATCTCAGAGGTACCGGCTCCGATCTCATATAACTTGGCACTGTAAATGTAGTCAGTTTTACTGCTTGCAATACTTGTCCATGTCATGGTCATCTCAGCTCCTTCATAGATCTGATACCCAGACAAGGACGGAATGAAAAGAATCAAACTTACTCTCGAAGTAATCTTGATGCGGGCATCTCCTCGACATAGCCCATTCCACCAAGCAATTGGATGCAGTCGAGTGTGCACTCAGTCGCCCGCTCTGCAGCATACAAGATAGCTCCTGCGCAGTCCTGTGTACGGATCAAGCCGTTCTCATCCACTGCCTTGGCCGTTGTGTAGGTGTAGGCACGAGAAGCTTGTAGTTTTGTGTACATGTCCGCCAGCTTGCCCTGGAGGAACTGATTGTGCGCAATAGGCTGGCCAAACTGCTTGCGCTGGTGTGTAAAGGGCAGAGCAACGTCGAGTGCCGCCTGCATGATACCCAGAGGGCCGGCACTCAACACCAAACGCTCCAGATCGAGACCCTCCATAAGTACTCTCACACCTCCGTTGACCTTGCCGAGGATGTTCTCTGTGGGCACAAAGACACCGTCGAACATGAGCTCACCAGTGTTACTGCCACGCATACCCATCTTGTCGAGCTTGCGAGCGCAGCTGAAGCCCTCAGTCTTGGTGTCCACCAGGAAGGCCGTGATGCCCTTGGAGGCCTTCTCCGGCTCCGTCTTTGCGTACACCACAATAACATCAGCATCCGGGCCGTTGGTAATCCACATCTTGGATCCGTTTAGCACATAGCCACCGTCCACGGCCTTGGCTGTTGTCCGCATGCTAACAACGTCGCTACCGGCGCTGTTCTCAGACATGGCCAGGGCGCCGACACTTGTGCCGGCGATGAGACCGGGGAGGTACTTTTGCTTCTGCTCCGGTGATCCGTTGAGCTGGAGCTGGTTGACGCATAATTGTGAATGTGCTGCGTAGCTAAGACCGATAGAGCCAGAGGCTCGTGATAGTTCCTCCATGACGATAATGTGTGCCTGGTAACCCATGGCTAGACCTCCCACGTCCTCGTCGGCCGTGATGCCGAGGAAGCCAGCTTCACCAAGCTTTTGCCACATTTCTGCTGGGAAGGCATTTGTCTTGTCTGTCTTAGCTGCCACCTCCTCCGTAATCTCACGACGCGTAAACTCTTGCACTCGCTCCCTCAACTCTTCGAGGTCCTCATTTGAGGGGGCCTCGAAGCCTTTGGGGTGTTTGGATGAATGCAATCGTGACTGAATGGCGGGGAGAGTAACAGCAGGGCGCCATTGACGGGCCACAATAGGGCGCGCCAGGGATCTAAAGGTTCGTAGGCTTGCCATTGTGAGTGTAGTATGTGAAAGAATGGAGGAAAATACCAAGAACAGACGGCTCTTGAGTAGATATCAAAAATTATTTCTGCTTATCTTTCAACAAGATCAACGTCACGTAGTAAACCGACCGAGGGAGTAAAGCGGCCAGCGAAGGCTACGATAGCCGCTCTGAAATGCCCCGGCTCGTCGCGGCTTCTAGCGGCCGGCCCGCTTACCCCAGGTTTTCGACGTCACAAGCCTCGGCCTTTAGCGTCTAACCCGCGCGGCTTAGGTTGATTTACTGAGAGAGAGCTTCCCTTTCCCGGCCCATTCCCTTGAAAGATGTTCTTCTTCTCGTCGCCGAATCCTCTCGAGTAGTTTGAGAATCTCACGACTTTTCAAGTGCCTTCAGAAATGACACTATCACGTCCATCACGCCAGGCGATGCTCCTCGGCCGCCAATTCGGCCGCCAGAGCTCCCGCTCACAAATATCCTCACACAAACGAGCTGTCGCAACCCTCACTCCGCCGCACCAGGCCAATGCTATCTCGCGAATTCAGACAGCCGTTGATCCGTCGTCGGACGAGTTCAAGGAGAACGAGAGGGCGATGAGCGAGGTCATGAACCGCATCCAAGAGCTCACACGCAAGATTCAGAAGGGAGGCTCCGAGAAGGCCAGACAGAAGCATCTTGAGCGCAAGAAAATGCTCCCCAGAGATCGAGTTACAGCATTGATTGATCCTGGAACTACATTTTTGGAACTCTCTCCCATGGCTGGACATGAGCTTTATCCAGAGGCCGAGGTACCCGCAGGCGGTATCATCACTGGTGTGGGCGTCGTCGAGGGTGTGACCTGTGTGATTGTCGCCAATGATAGCACCGTCAAGGGCGGCACATACTACCCCATTACAGTTAAAAAGCATCTTCGAGCACAGGCTGTTGCGAGAGAAAACAAACTACCGTATGTAATTGAGCACATTACCTTATCATGAGATCTCGGCTGACAACCATTAGATGTATCTACCTTGTCGACAGCGGCGGTGCCAACCTGCCCCATCAAGCCGATGTCTTCCCCGACCAGAACCACTTTGGTCGAATCTTTTACAACCAGGCTCGCATGAGTTCGGAGGGCATTCCCCAGATCGCCGTGGTCATGGGTCCCTGCACAGCCGGCGGCGCCTACGTCCCGGCTATGAGTGACGAGAGCATTATCGTCCAAGAACAAGGTCACATTTTCCTTGCCGGTCCTCCTCTAGTTAAGGCCGCAACAGGCGAAGTTGTCAGTCATGAGGATCTAGGAGGTGGTAAGATGCACTCATCTGTGTCTGGTGTGACAGATTACCTGGCCGTGGATGATGCTCACGCTGTGGTATTGGCCCGACGCTGCATCAGCAACTTGAACTGGCCCAAGAAGTCGCCAGAGACTCAAGCCCCTAAGCCCACTTTCTCAGAACCTCTTCACGACCCTGAAGAACTGCTTGGTATCGCCACTACCAACCTGCGAAAGCCTCTCCCTATTCGCGAGGTCATCTCTCGCATTGTAGACGGCTCTGAATTCTCCGAGTTCAAGCGGGACTTTGGCACCACACTCGTGACTGGCTTTGCGGAGATCTACGGCCACAAGGTCGGCATCGTGGCTAACGACGGTATTCTCTTCGCCTCGTCAGCCGTCAAGGGCGCGCACTTCATCGAGCTCTGCTCTCAACGGGGCATTCCTCTTGTGTTCCTGCAAAACATCTCCGGCTTCATGGTCGGCTCACAGTCAGAGCGCGATGGTATCGCCAAGCACGGAGCCAAGCTTGTCACAGCTGTAGCATGCGCAGATGTGCCCAAGTTCACCGTCGTCGTGGGCGGCAGCTACGGAGCTGGCAACTACGGAATGTGTGGACGAGCTTATAGCCCACGATTCCTATGGATGTGGCCTAACGCAAAGGTTGGTGTCATGGGCGGCGAGCAATTGGCTGCTGTAATGGAGCAAGTCGGAAAGAAGGTCGATACGGGACTGAAGGAGCGTATTGAGAAGGAGAGCGATGCGACATTCTCTTCTGCACGGCTATGGGTAAGTTCTATCTCTCCATTTCTGAGTTGTACATCAGGGAACTAACATTGGCACAGGATGATGGAATTATTCCTCCTCAGCATACAAGAAGATATCTTGGTCTGGGTCTTCAGGCTGCTATGGGAGGTAGAAATGAAGTCAAGGCGGGTGATACCAAATTTGGTGTCTTCCGAATGTAATGAGTTATCTGCACTGAAACATGTTAATATACTAGAGTTGAAGCCTATTTTATGAGCCGAGACTTGTAATTTAATGGAGTTTGGGCGAGATTGTGTCAGCTTGTGTAAGTAGTCGACGTTAGGCTCTATCAAAAGACACGATAGACACGATAGACAAATAGAACTCACTGCACGGAATCCAGTATATCCCTGCCTTGATCTCAATGGGTATCCGTGTAAGCTTACACGATGCGTAGATATTTATATTTAGATATGCATCACGCTCGTATTGAACCAAGTACTGGGTATGTGCTCCATCGTGGATCGTGGGTAAAAGTTGATCCCCACCAACCAAGGTGTACACGTCGTCTAATTCATAGCATACAATGCTAGAATATCAATGGTGTCCGCAAATGCAGAATGTGGTCATGCCATACGAAGAAATGAGACGAAAGGGCCGATATTGTTTACGGTATGTTGTCTTGATTAGGATCGCCCTGTGTGCATGCTCATTATTGATGGCATGTTTGGAGGAACTCTTTTATCCAGCCATCATTTTAAGAAGCCCTGCCGAGAAACCGATACTGTATATGTGACTTGGAAATCAATGCTTCAAGTAGTTCCGAAAAGAACCAGAGCTAAATTATCAACAGGACAGTGGTGTATTTTCTAATGGCTATTCCTAAAGTATTGTGATGCAAGCTCGAGAAACCTACCCTACAGAAGAATGGAGAATTGAAAGGGAGCTTATCGAGAATTTAGTGATCGACACTCAACAAGACCCATATGGGCCGATGACGTTGAAGGCGCCCCCACAACCGATATACATGAGACACGCCAAGAAAGGCAGTGGAACACAAATCCGCAACTTGTAGACAGACTGTCTTGACTCGACACCTAACCGATAAGATGCTACCCGTTCTTAGGGTCTCAGCCAAGTTTGTCCTTGACAATAAGAGTAGCAAACAACATTTCTCCCAGTGCACGTGATTCACGGCATCTTTTTCAAGAAAGTGTCACATCATATCAAACCTAAGGTAGGTCAAGGTGAAGCAAACGCAAGAACTGCCCACACGGCAAGGGCTGGCTGAGTACGACCAATCACAGAGTCGATCGCACCCAGATCTTGAAAGGTGAAACACCACCTAAGGTCCGAGTGTCCCCTTGCGAGTCGTCGTAAGACGCAGAACACGATAACGATGAAGCGTCGCATGCTGGCATGTTGGTTAGACCTTCCGACAGTTCCGAAAGATTCACCGTGTCAGAAGTAAGCAGGCAATGTTAAGTGAAGCCAAGGATGTGATGGTATCATGTTCTGGACTCAAGTCAACGGCTGCCGTGTGATGATACCTAGAAGGTTCAAATGGAACAACTAGAAGAAATTAAAGGTAAAGAAACACAGTCATTCCTAATTCGCGCATGGCCGTGGCTAGTGCTTCAAACATATTGAATCTCATTAAGCATCGAACGGTGGATATTTGATCGCCAATGTCCGAGGGACTCCTTGCCGCGCGCACTAACGAAGCGCCTTATCGAGTAGGGCGAGTCTAGGCTGGTTTGTAGCCTGTCACTCCGGCTGTAGCATTGACTTTTCATCAAATTGTCGGGACGGTCTAGTCTGTGTGTTGAGTTGTGCTGTGTCTGTTTGCCTGAGACTGAGTTGGCCCGAGCCAGTTGGAGGAAACATGAGGATTCGACTGAGATTAATTCGCAAACTGATGGAGCCATTTTAGATTGCCTTCTGACAAGAGAAAAGAAAACATAAATAGGTAGTATTACGGATGATCTGCACACAGAATAGTGTAAAACTATGACTGCGCAACAGCAAGGAGCACAAACCCTGGAGATTATCTGACGAAGGATCTCATCGTATTGCGTGTCTTTGGTGTTGGTTTGGTGTTGAGCGTCTAGTGTTAGGGGAAAAAGTGGCTGCACTCTCAGACTAGGGCCGAGCTGCAGGAACAGAGGACGCTAGTGTTTCTGGTCAACCTTGCAATTGCAGGGGCTCCTAGCGGCCTTCTAGGGGTTTTCAATAGACGACAGCCTGGCGTGATTGGTGGGATCGACCCTATGGGCGGGATTTAGTGGGCTTTCGAGACAAGTCTAGGGGGACGGGCTAAACGGTCCAGTCAGAAAGTGGCTTGGGTTTGATGTCTCGCGTGCATTTATGGGGATAAACGGCCAACGGACAAAAACGCCCTTTCGAGGTTTGTTGGCCGCTGCAAACCCCTCGACCGCTTCATCTCTGGCCCTGTCAGTGTCACTGAGTGACTGATGCGAGAGTTTCTGTTCGTGTTGTGCCCTGGACCAGAGAGACAATAGCAAGGTGGTCCATGCTGAATAGCGACGATCCTTCTGTATGTATTGTCATGATGGGTCTTCTCACCCGTAATAATTGGATCCATTCAAAGAGTAAGGAACGGTCGTTAGCTTGGCTTTTGACGGAAGGGCGCTACGATATTGTCTCTCTTCCTTCCGATCCCGTGGGCTAAGGCAGTCATAGACATAGCCATAGCCATAGCCCTGCTGTGCTCAACTCCAAGGGTCCCCCGAAAGCCTCACCACCTAGCCTGGGCCTGGCTACACCTTGCTTGCTTGGGTCGCACTCCCGTCTTTCCATTTCCATTTCCACTTCCACTTCCTCCTCCCCTCGTCTCTCCTCTCACCTTTTCCAACCTCACCCGCACTTTTGTGCTTCTTCACTCAAAGCCTGCTTCGACCCAAGCTGTCGTCGTCTGCGCGTTTTCTATTCGTTCGTTACTACTTTGATTCTTCTCATCCGTGCTATCGCGCACCTCTTTTTTCTTCTTCTTTTACTTCTTCTTTTCTTTCGTTCTATTCAATTTCGGTCTGTCTTGAAGATAACCAAGACACCAAACAACATTTGATCTTCCGCTTGGCCGCTTTGACAGTTATTTCCGCCACAAAGAGAGTTTTTCGGGATCGCCATTTTATCGCCGTTGAAAAAGAGAAGAAAAGGGTTCCAGGAAAAAGAGCAGGAGCCAGGAATTCAAACGCCTCAATACGCCTTCCTCTCGACTATTGGTGCCTCGTCGATCCGGCCTTCCATTCACGACCAATATCGTCTCAACGCCTTGGGCATCCTCAAACCATCCAGACGCAACCCTGAAACACGATTCGTCCAGCAAACTCTCCCGGTCACACGCCCCATCTTGTTCACCACATCTCGCCCACTGGATTTTATCTGCTGGACGTCTGCTGCTGAACGTCGGATCACTGCGTCTATTCGTTGGATCGACCCTTCTCTGTCGTTGATTGCGAATCCCTGTGACGTATTCATCTTTTTGCAATAGGTACCTATTGCACGGCCGCTTCGATTTGTCGCAGCCAAATGTTCTCGTGAAATCAGAACCTTCCTCGGTAGGTGCTCAACTCTACTTTAATACCTCTCATGCTTTGAGATGATCTGATTTCAAAGTCATCTTGTTCTTCTCAACAGTTTCATGTTCAAGTCGCTCCTTATCTCCTTGTACTACTGACACTTCTCTTCAGATTATTTCTCATTTGCGTCGCTTGCGTCGCCTGCGAGGTCTGGTTCACCGTGCAACAAATTCTCATTTTTGGTTCGATTCGTCTTATCTTCCTTCACTCGTTTTATCTTCATTTTCGCCTTGCCTGTTCGCATTTTTCAGTTGTCCTCGGATTTCTCGTAAAGTCAACGTAGCCTGCGGCCGTGTGACCTAATCGATTTCAAGAGACGTCGGCTTTTCATGTTGCAGCACCTCAAACAATTCGGATAGACATTGCTCTCATCATATACGAACTCTGTGTCATCACTTTTTCGACACGGGCTATTCGAGCGCTGCAAGCTACCGGATACCCGCATCAGTCCATTACTTTGGTTCCCTGCAACACAACGGCCTCCTGCATACAGTTGAACTGCATATAGGGGTTTATTGCTGGGATTATACCGCATTACGCTGTTGAATGAACCATCGACTTGGCATAAAGGAATTAAATGAATCAACCATATGATGGAAGAAGGATGGACCCGTCAACTTCAGCATCTGGATCTGTGAAAAGAGCACGCGAAATGGCGCAAGGAGGATTTCCACGACAACAACCTTATTACCCAGAAACGATGGAGGATGGCCCGCCTGGCGAACTAAGGGCTCCTCCCCGTCGCCCCATGGCCGGACATCCCGCCGGTCAATCGAGGCTCCCGAAACCTAGACCTGCACCTGCGATGGACTGTAGGAACGGAAACCCTGGGGCCGCCATATCCAGGCCTCAACAGGTACCCCAATGGCCTCTACCCGGGCCCCCCATGGCCGCTATGAATCAGCCCGATCCCGAACCATATCGACCACCACCTGGACGACCGTCTCAGCCCCCCCAACGACCACCTCGGCCCAGCCAAGTCCCTTCCATGCTGGACCAGTCACGACTCCAGGATCCAACTCCCGTATTTCTCACACCCGAGTCCGACGATTACCACTCTTCTGTTCCACCCTCTCCGTCTTCTCGAATGACAACATCGAGTCTAGGATCGGTTCCTGACTTCCCAGAGCCCAACCAGCAGCCAGCAGCAGCATCTCAGAGACGAAGCGTTAACCTAGGACCCCCAAGAGCAAGCGCCACTTTGGGACCTCCCCCTTCATCTCGCCGAGGCGCCTCATCTTTCTACTCGAACGCCTCTTTCGTTTCACCAATCCCCGAAGAAAGCCTGAACTCGAGATCTCACGGTTCATATGCGTCGAGCGCTGCCATGCCCGATAGCTGGCCAGCAGGTTCTCGAGCAGTCAGTCCTTCATTTTATGAGGAGACGGATACCGACAAGAGTCAGGATTCCGCCGACGATGAATTCCATGACGACGAGAGTAAACTAGTCCGCAGTGCTAGCATCGGGAAGAGAGGCAAACCTTCAATTGTCACAACCAAATCACTTATTATGGAGCCAAATCATCGGCCTGGGCCATCACCAGTCCAACCCTTTGACTCTGGAACTGGATATATCGATGCATCGACGAGCTCTTCGAACACGCTTCCCCTGGCGAAACCCCCTGCCGCTGCGCATATTGCTATGGACAGTCTTAGTCCAGACGCCATTCTGGGCGCATACGCAGCTGCCAGTGCGACCAACTTGGCAGAATCTCCAGCACCTGCGCCAACCCCGTCTCCTCAACCCTACAGTCGACTGTCAGCTATTCGACGCCCACCAAAGTTGGACATCGAAGCCGTGAGGAGAGCAGAAGAGCGAGGTAGCATTACAAGTTTACCCGACCTGATTCGACGAGCAACTCGACTCGCCACCATGATGGATTCTGGCCGCAGACCAGCCAGCCGCTTCGAAAATTTGAGTGATTTTCTTGACGAGAAGGGTCAGATGCGAGGAGGTGACAAGGAGAACTCAGGTAAGTAAACTCGACTCAATGATGAGCTATCCTTTGACTTACACATGTAGCAGGCCTGTCGGACATGCTAGCAGCATTCCCTCCCCCTGCACAACAAACAGATCGACAAAGCCGCGGCTCTTGGTTTCGGACAACATCTTGGCCCCTTGCACCTGGGCGACAAGGCGAAGCACCTTCTCGATCCGGCCTCCGCGAGATGACGCCCTCGGATGAAGGCCGGGGCAAACCTCGTCGACGCTGCTGCGGCCTACCTGTCTGGGCATTTGTACTGTTGTTGCTTTTGTTAGTAGGCATCATTCTAGCTGCCGTCCTTGTTCCATTGGAATTCTTTGTCTGGAAGAACTTGGGCAATAATGACAAGCCCCAGTCTGCCCTTTCTCAATGTCAGGAGTCGCTCAAATGCCAGAACGGTGGAACGAATATCCTCTCCCAAGGCGTTTGTTCGTGTATCTGCACAAATGGATTCACGGGCTCTGACTGCAGTGCTGGTGGCTCAGATGGCTGCACAACGACAGACTTGGGCGGCGATCTTAGCAATGTAACACTAGGCAAGAACATTCCTCGTCTTATCGAGGATGCCCAGAAGAACTTTTCGATACCCCTCTCTGGTACTGCCATCATGGCCAAGCTCAACTCCGGAGAGCTATCTTGCATTGCTCAAAACTCTCTTGTCACTTTTGATGGTGGTGCTACGCGGAAAAGAGATGTTTTGGTTGAAGGCTCGGTCACGCAAGAGAAGCGAGAGGTGGATGCGCCCACTCTGGTTGCTCGTGCGACTGCATCTGAAGCCCTTGTTGTGTCTTCAGATGCCCCCCTCTCAACCAAATTGGTGGTTGACGAAGGAAGTCCGAATGCCGTTCCAACTACAACAGATGATGCTAAGGGTCCGGCACAGACTTCTGACGCTGCCAGTGCATCCGAGACACAAGTCCCGACCGGCAAGTTCGCGATCACAAACGAGGTTCTCGACTTTGCACGAGTCGCAGTACTTTATGTACTACAACAGGACGATTTGGACAGTGCTCAAGACGCCCAATCCACCATTGGAAAATTCTTGGCGAAGGCTCGTAAGGACGATGGAGTGTCGACTAAGGAGGCTGCCAGCGTTAGCATTGGTGACAAGAAGACGGTAGACCTGCTGAGGTACAAGCTCACTCTTGGGTCGAAGACAATAGGAGGAAACGAGAAGCGTGATGTGCTCTCCCCTATCACTGCACCTGCATACCGGACTATTCTACGCAGAACCGGTCATGCTTCCAGGCGAGATAGATCGGTTGACTTGAAAGGAGCGAGGAGGAAAGACTAGACGCTGTACATAACGCGTGAACATAGACCTGCATCTCTCAACGATGGCGTAGGTTCAGTGCACTGTTTAACTTGTTTTTACCAGGGCTGGGCCGTGGACGGTAATGAGTGAGGACAGGGAACGGGATTGATTGATGAAGCAGAAGCAGAAGCAGAAGGAAGATCTTGCATAAACATTTCGGAGCCCTCCCCTTTACCTTCTATTCTATTCCCCCCTTTTCAGCATGTACAACTCGCGAGCGAGATTAGCGTGGGCGTTTATCAAAAGAGAGGCCACAGTGGCAGATGCCACGATTCCATAAATCATGAATGAGATTTTAATCGTATAGCTCTCGACTTCGTGCGATATATATCCCGGAATGGTTGGTATAGTTGTGATTTGCCTGATTCAAGATTCAACTTGTATTATTCTTTCATCATACGCAACTTAGGGTTGATAAAACACTTCCTCAACTGGCTTCCACCAGGAAGGCTCGCCAGCTTCAGAACTCACAGCACCAGGAACAAGACTCTCTTGCCAAGCGTCAGTCATCTTCCACCACTCCCTCACGCGTGGGTTCGCCTTCATCTTGTCCATATCGCCGCTGTAGTCTGAACCGATGTACTTGAAGGAGGCAAAGAGGATGTGGCTCTGATCATCGTAAAAAATGCTGTCTATAACCAGAGTTAGTTTTTGAGTCACCGTGATGTGCGAGAAATGAGCGTCGTACAGTCTCGGATGTTGCATTCTTGAATCTGCTTGAGGACATCGGGCCATACGCGGGCATGGACTTGCTTGTACTCTGCGAGGTGCTGAGGCTTGAGTTTGACAATCTGGGCGAAACGGCGGGCTGTTTGGGACATTTTGCTTGTATGGATGAGATGTGTTTTATGAGTTGGTTGTGGTGAGTAAGCGGGTATCTGGAGGTGAGTCGGTGATGACAGTCGGGTGGACGAGCGACGCCTTTACACGGCCTGAATGAAAGCGAAAAATAGTTGGGAATATGAAGTTATTGTAAACTTTGGCCCGTATCCGAGCTGGAAAGAAGCAGTTATATAACTAAACTCGGTAATCGGGCTAGAGTATAGCGAGTCGCGCCTTTACTATGGTAGAACCCCGCATGCGTCCCCTTCTTCTATCCACACTTTGGGGATCGTAGGTTTTCCCTTCCCCCAAAGTGGGAAGCGACAGCGGGAGCGGGAACGAGAAAACGGTGACATTTTGCAGGGTCCACACTCTGTGGGGGGCTAAACATTGGATAAATACAGTACTACACCATGTAGGTAGTGTTGAGAGTTGATGTGGAATAGTCTATGGTTGATACGTCTGATTGTATCGGATATATTGTCACTTGTTGAGTAGACTTAGACTTTGTCACGACAGAACGCTCTCATAAGTTCTTTAGGTTTAGATTTATTCATCTTTATCACTAGTATATCAAATAGTGCCTGGATAACCAGCAATCCGGCAGGCACTGTTGCATCTTTAAAGAGAGGAGAGTAACAATGCAGGATTGTTACCAAGGAAAGCCACGCTTTTTGCAATACATAGCCATCCAGTTCATTAGACATCATCCCATCCATCCATCCGCCCGACCTATAACGCCATATCCAAATCGAAATCCAAATCTTAAACACATGCAATCTTGGTATCAATAACACGCCTTCCGTAGAGATGCTGTGTTGTAGTGTTTTGCCGTCCCTTCCTTCTATTTATTCAGACCGAAATGCGCACAAGTACATGACCGCACGAATCGGGCCTTAGTTGCGAGGTTCGTATTGGGGAAGAGTCTCATCGTCAATGATAAGGCCAGACTTCTCGTCCTCAACGAGCATCTCGGCAATGGCAGTCTTATGAGCAGCACCGAGGGCAGGCTCGTCAGGTTCACCCTTAAAGAATTGAACCAGACGGAGAACCATGGTGCAAACGAACATGGCGAAACTAGAAGTCGTCAGCATCTTAATCAAAGAACAACAATAGAGATCAACATACAGTGCAACGCCGACACCGGCGGCAACACCCATAAGGACAGGGATGATAATGTATGCAGTGACGTGCTTGAGAATCTCGCCCCAAGACTGATCGGGCTTCTTGTCCATGGCAGGGCCATGTCGGAAGTTGTCGGTGCTCTTGTGCTCACCCTTTCCATGACCATGGTGAGCCTTGTGGCCGTGGCCCTTCATTCCGTGACAGCCTTTGCCCTTGAACTTGCCCTTAACACCCTTCCAGGTATCATGAACCTTGCCCTTGGCGCGACACCACATGTCGCAGTCCTCCGGCGCCTTCTCGCCAGCGCCCTTGACCTCGATGCTTCCGATAATAATTTCGCCGACCGGTGCCTTAATAAGCTTTACTGTCACAGGAGGGACGCCGTCGACAAATCTGTCGCCAACTTCGATGATTCTAACTTCGACGTTGACAACCTCAAGGTGCTGCTCCTCGTCGACACCCTCAGGGCGAATCGCTAGACCATATCCTAACCGGCGCATATCACTCTTGCCGTTGCCCTTAATAACAGCAGCTGAAAGGTCGCCATTCCAAGGGTCGGCGTGCGGGTATAGTTCGAAGCCGTTGAGCACCAGGCGACGGTCCTGAATGCCAAAGTTGAGTTCTAGTTGGGAGTTGTGACCACGGCATTGGAGGCAAGGAACGTCAACGACCTGGCCATAGGCGGTAGCGGGAACCTCGAAAGTGTCGACGTCGATGGGCAGAGTGCGAAAGATGCTGTCGTCTTTCTCGGAAGTCTCGGGGACAATCAGGATAGCAGCGGCCGTAGCTGCAAAAGCGAGAGGCTTAAACAGCATCGTGAGTGGTTATTTCCGATGATTGTTGTATGTTATGCTCGATGATTGATGATAAGTCGTGGCTATAAGGATGGAGAGGAGGACAAGAAAAGAGAGGAATTGAAGATAAGCAGGTGATGTGGTGGTGGTGTAATTGAGTGCCGGATGTCTCGGTGGCAAGGGCTCCGCTTCTGGCAAAGTGCGAGTACGCGAATGCGCGAGGGGGGGCCGGGAAGGCATGAAATCTGGGGCCGGAAGGAACGACTGGGAACAGGCACAGGGTCGCCCCTCCCCAATGACGAATGCAAGTCGCATGTCCAAAAATGGTTTCGCTCTATTGATTGGCCCAGCTCCATAACTTGATCATGTGTGCTCTTTCCCGCTATTGACAAGATACAACACAGCTGGTGTTAGTTAAGCCTAGGTAGTGCGCTTAATTAAGCTCAACTACGCCTCTAATTTCAACATCTCAAACAGAACTTCCAAGGTATGATGCCTTTGCATTCCTCAAGGAACATAAAAATCTCACTCAGCTGACACCGCCTTCAGCATTCAGTCTTGGCAATGCGCAGTACCACCAGTCAACATATGCTAACGATCCACTCTTGTCTCAGCTGTTTCACGAGCACCTAGTCAAAGGGCTTCATAGCACATATCAAGGGCTTGAACACTCCTAATATCAGCATAATTAATGACCTGAGCTGAGTTATGTAAATTCTGTACACGCTACTTCATTTTCGCCAAGAGCGTTTCTATCCCCCTGCCCCCCACCCCTGCTTAATACTCTCCAGTTATACATACGTACACCCGGACCTTAATAGTAACCCGAACTGCCGAAACCAACAGGGCTGAATTCAAAACAAAGTCCGACCAAGAAGACTGACAAACCATGAAGGCCTTGAACATGCTTTCTGTCAGGGGAATGTTGTACAAACACCTTCCAAGTCACCTGTTCCTTTATTCCCAGTGGTCCTCAAGCCACTCTTTCGGAGACTAGCCCCCAGTCTCCAAAGCCTGCCCCTGCCACAGGTCCTTGAGTCTATCCTTGACGTTCTCCCATTGCAGACGCCAATCGGTCCTCGCGCTTAACCCTCCATCGCTGGTGCCGATACCAAGCTCAGACACATTCTGATGGCGATGAATTGGAGAGTCGTTACCCCACGGAAAATTGGGGTCTTCAGGCAATGAGTCCGATGGAGCAACTCTATCAGTCGGCGTAGGATATGAGTCCCCTGCCGAACCTGATTCTTCTCCCCACACAGTAGTAAGCGTTCTCAATGTCGTGAGGGGCTGATAAGTGCTTGTATCTGGTCTTTGTTAGTACAACTCCTCCAAATACTCAAAGTGGCACTGACCTTTCACGCCAAACGTGTGAGTCCTGTTCGACCAGTGCATCGCGCTATAGCTAGACATCGTGCTTGTGGTGTTGCAGGTCAGTGAAGCATGGCCTGAAGCCATTGAGACCGAAGAATAAGACCATGATGAAGTTGTGCCGCCAGCCGCAGTTGAGAAATCTGTGCTGGTCGAAATTGTCGACGATGGTGGGTAAGAAGGAAGGTAATCATGCGAATCTGTGCAAGTCGATGAAGTTGTAGTCGTAGACTTGCAAGGGCTAGTTGTGCCCACCACCCTGGTAGAGGAGCAGGTATCTGTCATGGTATTGACCACCGAAGTCGAGTTACTCGCCGGGAATGGTGTCAATGCGGAAGTCGCGTTCGTAGTCGATGGCCCCCTTGTCAGATCATTGCTCGCGGTCGACAAAGTCCCCGACATCTCTGCTGACAGGGATGGTAAAGTGGACAAGGAGGCTGCCGCTGTCTCCGAAAACTCCGTGAATCCGGAAGTTATGTTTACCCAAGTCGCCGAGCTTAACCATGCAGTTGAAGTGCTGATTATAGCTCCAGATACCCGAGAGGTGTTTGACCCTCTCCAGGTGGTAGTCACCAATACCGTTGTGGTCCGAGTATAAGAAGTTGACTCTGAAGTATCATTGGTCGGGTTGTCAGTAGCCAACGGGGATGTGCTTGGTTCCGACAAGGTAGCAGTAACCAACACGGTTGTGGTACGCGTATACGATGTTGGCTGTGAATCGTCCCTGCTTGAGTTGTCAGTAGCGAGCATGGATGTACTGGTTGACGTCGCAGAGCCTGGCTCTGCCGTGAGTGTCCAGGTTGGCCAAGTTGTCCATGGCGAGGGGTTTGGCGTCCATGAAGAGATCGACGAAAAGATACCAGTACCCTTGGTGACAGTAAAGACGGTCGAATTGGAGATGGGAAACCAGGGAGTATTTGCGCTTGAAGTAGATGAAGAGGACCCGGCTGTTGTTCCAGATAAGGTTGTGTTTGGGGTGTAGTAAGTCGTACTGATCGTTGGTGTAGAAGTTGCATCAATCGTCGAAAGGCCTCCCGGCGAGCTGATAAAGCTGGGATGACTCCCTGTGTCACTCGGTGGAAGAGGAACACCAGTGCCCGTCGCTGTCGAATTCAACGGCAACGGGAAAGGTGGTGTGGTAGTCAAGGACAGGGAAAAGGTACTACTGTTGAAAGTGCCAGAGAAGGATGGCGTGAATATAGTCAACGAAACATCCGTGAAAGTCTGGCTTTCAATACTGTCAGAAATATTTGTAAGGGTACCATTCGATGAACTTGGGAATGGCGGCGTAATAGTTGAGATCCCGCTTAGAGTATGAGTTTCAGCACTCAGGGTTGACTCAGTTCCAGGCCGAGTAGAGTTCCATGCTGGGGCTTGAGACAGTGTAGACGTAACAGTTGCTCCAACAGTTGCGGAATTAGTCAACCACAAAGCTGTGCTGGTAGTGTTCCATGAGTGGTAGGTGGTGACTGCGGATGTAGAAGCTATGCTGACTCCAGAGCTTGTGGGATACGTTTCCGCGGCCGCGGTTGAGGTTGAGTTACCATATGGGGCAGTACTTCCATCGCTATTTAGGACACTGCTACTAAAGCCAGAGCCCACAACAGACCAGGTAGACTCAAGACCCTGGGAAGTTAAGGTCTTGACAGATCGGGACAATGAACCAGAAGATGTCATTGATCGCCAACTGATGGTTGTGTTTGTTGGGAATGGGAACGGCACATCAGTAGGCTGTCTGGTTATGATCGTGGTACTGATACCAGGAAGGCTGGCGAAAGATGTGGACAAGGAGCTAAAAGTGCTCCATTCGGTTCCAAGAGTCTTTGAGAAGTTATAACCACTGCTGGTATGAGCCACAGTAACATTAGTAGACGGGGTGAGGTTTGTAGGCGCGATACTTGTTGTGATGGTAGAAGTCCATGTAGTTTTGATCACAGATATGCCATCAAGCGTCGAGCTATCGAGTGTTGATGCAGTTGTTACATTAGGAGGGATTAGCGGCGTAGTGATGATTGAAAATTCGGAAGTCGGCATAGAGATTGATGGAAAGTTTAAGGTCGTCTCGGAAGTTCGTGGCTCGGTCAGTGTCCAGGTGGACCAATGGAACAAGGAGCTTGTCTGAGAAGAGGATGAGAATCCCCAACTTATCATCGAAGAGTTGAAGCGCGAAGAGGTAGACGTCGAGCGTTCAGTTGAGACAGAACTGTTGGTCACGCCTGTAGCGCTACCTGTCGGAGGAACGCCACCGGGGAAGACTGTAACGACGGAATCCTTAGAAACAGTGATCACTGTAAAGGATGCAGTGCTCTCTTGGGATGTCGCGTTGACGGGCAGAGCAGTTGAATCGAACAGAGTCTCTGAAGATGTCTGAGTAGAGGCCCCAGAAGCTACCGGTTCAGATATCTCAAGGCTTCCACTCAGTGTAGAAGTCGACACAGAGGCAGAAGAGTTTGTGGCAAACGAGATGAGGGTGGGCGTAGTAAATCCTCCACTCGTACTGACAATGCTCGAAACTGTGGTCACCTTTGAGGTTGCGGTTGCCGAAAACCTTCCAGTGCCAGCATCTGATAGTGAGCCATTGGAAGTAACGACAGTAGAGCTGAGGCTCGTAGATGGCTCTGAGAACTCGGTAGGCGCAGCAGAAGTGACAATTGTTGAAGTCAAATCAGTGGTCGCAGTAATACTCACAGAGCCAGTAAATGATACGTTGGAAGTCATAGATACTGATTTTGTCGACTCGAAAACCGAAACACTCTCAGTCAACGTGCTCCGGGTTGTGATGGTCCTGATGATCCCAGAGGCTAGGCCTCCTGAGGCTGGACTTTCTTCTGAAACGGTACCTGTCGTCAACCCTTTAGTGAGGGATCGTGACGAGTTCTGAGCGGGACTTATCGTGCCTGATGCGTTCTCACTTGAAGAAAAAGACAAAGTGAGAGATAAGAAGTCCGACGAGATATCCAAGGTGCTGGGGCGAGCGGAGCCATCAGTTACCGTCAGGTACGTCGCCGATGGGGACGTTACTCCAAAACCAGAGGACTTTGTGGATGACACCGTCACAGTAACGTTAAACATCTCTGTTGTCGTGATCGACTCGATATTTGTTGTGCTGTCTTCAAACGAAGTTGATGTAACGACACCAGAAAGCGACTCGGTTTCAGCGTTAGAAGAAGTTAGATCTGTCACCGTCACCATGCCCGAAGTTTCAAGAGTTGAAGAGGCATTTGTGGATGAGAGGCCCTCTGTGTTTGTTTCGGCTTCAACCAAGGTACGAGAGACTGTCACAGACGAAGCAGGGACGGAAGAGATGTCGGTCCCAAATGCTGTAGTACCAGTCATGCCTGTTGCACTGCTGACATCCGAAGCGATATCGGTGCCGGAAGAGGAATGTGTGCTAGGGATTAAAGAACTGTTGCTCAAAATGGTAGAAGACTGGCCACTGGAGATTATAGAAGAACCACTGCTAGTAGATTCAGGGAGGGAAGACGAATCCGAGGCTGTCAAGTGAACGGTCGATGTAGTTTCTGAGCTGGTTGTGCTACCAGCTTTGGCGCTTGAATCAGCGGATACCTCAGCAGTGTCAGTCTCCAAACCAGAGGAAACAGAGATGAAGAAGCTTCCAGAGGTAATAGTTGTGTACTGAGACGACTGATCAGACTGAGAAGTCGTAGCAGCCGTGGCAGACGATTCCGCCTGGCTCGCGGGGCCGGCAGTTGACTCCTCAGAGTTGGGATCTGATATCGTTAGATGGGGAGAGGAGAAGGGCACCAAGGGACTCACAGGAACTCAGGTCAGTTGAGACATCTGGCTCACCCGTATAATACGGGGGAGGAGGACCATAGTAATCGGTAGGCCCGTCACTGGCAGGCTGGCGAGCTTCGATGAAGTCATCCTGGCGCAGGACTTTGAGACCACCTGAATGCTGCTGGCGAGGAAGTCCAGTTGCACTACCAAAAAGGCACGAGAACAACAGGAATGTCGCCAAAGTGACGATCGAGTGAATGTTTGGCGGTCTCATCGTGAAGATACCGAATATGGTTGCTGTCTAGGGTCAGTATCGATAAACTCCTCAGATCTTGAAGACAAGACCCAGAGAACGCGTGGACCTACTAAACGATACAGTAAAGGGCGATAACTTTAGAGTGACTTCTAGGGGACTTTAACGAAAGTATGAATCTGGCGTCCAGTAAAATATACAAGTAAACGAGCGAGGATCGGCGCACAGAAAGGATTCCCTTGATGCTTCGCTCGCCCTGTGGTAAACGCGAAGATGAGATGTGCGAAGAGGAAGAAATGAAGGACGAAGAATGCGGAGAGAAAAGAAAAACAAGGAGTGAGCGCGAGCGTACGTAGGCCGAATCAAAAAGCATGCAAGAGATGCGAGATGTGCAACTGGCGCCGGCTGTCACGCAGAGCTTGCCAGTGCCAGGCAAAAAGGGGCATCGGGTCATGATACCTTATAGGCGCATATGCCCCAACGATGAATCCTTAATTCACCCCTGAGAGCCTGCCACAGCATGAGTGCACAAGCTGTATTCTCAAGTCAGATAGATTACGAGTGCTTGGCTCATGGTCTTGCATGAGCGATTATGGAGGTATGTTTTCTTCGCATCGCCCCATAGCCGGTGACACACTGACCGTTTACGGCTGCGTAGAGCCTTCTAGCCACCCCATAGAACATATCTCCGGTTGATTGCTCTGCTTCCCTTCCGATGGGAGCGCTCCCGAGGTTCTGAACCGGTGCGTTGTTCCGCCTTCTTATGCTTCATGATGGTATCAGTAGGGATGGTGAGCCAGTACAGCTTAAGGTTCTTCGCCTCATATCCGTCAACATACTCGGGTGAAGGAAGTCCAATTGGTAAATTCCGTGATCGCTTGTCTGCAGCCAGGGACTGTTCTCGTTTCGCGTCATGAGCCGCTGATTGTCCCTGTATCATTTCACAGGCCATCCTTCATCTCCCATGGCGTTTCTTCTTTGGAGGTATGCGACAAGGAGTATCTCTAACGAAATGCTCGTGTTTAGCATACATCAGCCTATTCTTGCCAATAATCGATCCGCCTTCCCCTGTATTGGGCCTCAAGGCCTGTTCAAGTTCAGGATGGGCTCCGAAATACAGTTGGTAGTTATGTACTCTACCACCAAAAACAGAATGTCGACTCACCTTTCAAGTAACACATGGGCTGTAGCAACATACAACCGTACGGTTGCAGCTCCATGACTCGCTCTACGGGATCTAGCCCGCATCTGTAGAGTAATTGGTAGACGAGATCTCCGCCGTGTTAAGCGGTGGAGCACAAGTCATCTCGGGCCTTCGACCGTTGAGGGCTAACGGCCTGGCTGTCGAAGGTTTCACAGTGCAGGGCCCAGAAGGCCAGAACTTACATGCCATCTGTGCAGAGGTAGTACTTGTAACCAGCCTCGGCAACGAGGCGAGATGCAGCTGGCCGTTGACTTGCATGAGGAGTGCAGTCTCAGAGCAAGGGGCTAGAATCGTTTCTAGGTAACTGTCCGCAGGGCCATCGAAGATTCCTACCTTGGTTGGAGCCTCATGGAGTGTGCCAGCCAGTCTATCCGAAAATGTCAGAGGCTTGGCTAATGCCGTGTGACGGAGCATTGCTTACCAAGAAATGGGAACCGTTGTAAGGAGCATTAGTACCGACGAAGTCGTCTTGATCGTGGATATGACAGTATCTGAACAGCACAGCCTTGGTTGTAGAAGTTCCAACAGTTGCTCAACAACGATAGTCGGATAGTGATGAAAGTTTCTTTCTTAGGCAGTCAAGTGTTAGCACAATCAAAACAGGAGATGGTTGCGAGACCTGTGTTTTTACATGTCAAAGGATGAGACAAATCGAGACGACGAAAGTTGAGTAAAAAAGAGAAACCAAGACATTTGCTCTTTCGACAGATCCTGCCTATCTGGTCGAACCGACTAATGAATCTTCCTTCCTGTTTTTCACATTCGCGTCAAGACCCGTCCGAGCCTCCCGGGTAAGGAAGGAACGAGGGGCTCGTCATCGACTTCCTCGCGCATTGCCTCCTTCATGAACCCTGCCCTGCCAACCTTAGAAAATTAAAGTAACGTCCGTATAACCACCTTAATCTCACCCTTTTATCTCATCTTGGTAAATGCGTTTGCACATACACAGTGTTGCGTGGCCTTGACGTCCAAGGCGTGATACGAAGACCAACGCGTTTACTCGGCCTTTTCAGCGGTTTCACGTAGAGTTGGGGCAGTTCCATCAGTCATAGAAGTTTCCTTGTCCTCGATGTCAGCCGCCCACAGAGCAGCACCAACTTCGTAATATTAGCTCATGTACTACCAAAGCCCACAGAATGAAAAGCTTACCTGTGTTGCTGAAGGTAAAGAACATGGAGGCAACGGGGATCATCTCGAGAAGGGTAGCGACCAACCCGAATCTATGTGAATACATCGGTTAGCTATTTGTAGCCTTTCGCGTGCTGCTGACCACTAAGAGGATCTGGCGAAGTACATCAGAAAATAACAGAAGGGTTACGTACGCAGTGTAAGGGCCAACGTGCTTCTTGAGCCAGTCCTCCCTCTTAGGCTCTGACCAACGCTTCAGCTGGAAGTACTAGGACAACATTAGCTTGACTATAGAAACCTAGGTATAATGATACAACTTACTCGGCCATGAACTCCCTTGCCCCGGGTACGACCTTGAATGAGGATGAAGATCACGGTACCAACAACAGGGATGGCGTTGAGAGGGAGATACATAATGTACCGAATGATAGCCTTGGGGCTGAACTTATCGAACGGGCTCTTGAGAATCTTGCCCAACTTCTGCATCGGGTCGCCTCCAGACTTGACCTCTCTGCCCTCGCTCACGATCTTGGTATCTCCACGAGCCAGTAGCGTGCCATCAAAGACATCGAGCAGGGCATCTTGCAGAAGATAGTTGCGGGACACGATGTTGATGATAGTGGTGCTCTCATTGAGAACCAGGAGGATCGCAGAGAGAGGCGCAATAGGCCCGTTGACGAAGAACAGGATAGCGAGCTGCGGCAGGTACGTAAAGAAGAACATGCCACCGATGACACCCGTGGAGAGGAGAATCAGGGGGCCGAGCTTGGAAACGAAGGGCTTCCACAACGAACGGTGCGAAAGGAAGTAGAAGATGCCCTATTAGAGTTATAATGTATTAGCAGGGGAGGAGCTCAAGATCCCAGGAAGTCCAGTTACCTTGACCGGGTAGAGATAGGATCGGCTCTTGGCAGCATTGGTGACATGTTCCCTGGCCTGCTCGTAGTCCTCCTTGCTGACAATATTGTTAGCTTTACATACGAATATCGAACAATAGTCATTTCAGCCTTACAAGACCTCTTGAGCTTTCTCGCCCACAGAATCCACCACTCTGTTGCGCTTGGCGGGCGCCTGCTGGTGGTCAGATCCCGAAGCTTCAGCTGTGTCGGCCATGGCGGGCTGCTTGTTGAATGCGAAATGTAAATAATTCCTAACGTGAGTCGCGTATGAAGTTAGGGTAGAACCTTTTCTTCAGTACGTTGGTGTTGCAGAAAGAACAAAAGCTGATCTATTATCCTGCTGTTTTTATCACAACGAGGTTGGCAATCACAAGCTTTACATTCCAACCTAAAACCATGGAAGCTCAGGAGCTCCAATCGATGTCGTCATTCTGAAGCAGCTTTCCCATAGCTTATTGTTGGCCCTAAACGTGGGGCTGCCTTAATCGTCACTCAGTAACCCCAAGTTACAATTGGGGAGCAATATCTCCGACTAAGGCAGGTGATGATGATGACGATGTTACGCCCTTTGAAGAGTTTTTGATTCAAGAATCTCGTCAACTTCACCTTTCCAAGGTCAAGTCTCCTGTCCGAAAAATACTATTCCCTTTTTGTTCCCTCAGAGTCACCCGCGCCAACGTCACCTGCAGATCCCGGAATAAAGGTCCTAAAGCCCCACCTCGGCCGGGAGCTCATGACCCACCATCGGTCCCCAGCTTTCGGGATCCCATATAAGCCTCCGGGCAACGTTGACGTCTATTTGTCTTGAATTGTAAGTCAGTATTAGCTTCAAGTTCAATCTACAAGCCTTAAAATAACCCTTCTCTGCCTACACCTGCAGAGTCTCTCCTCTTTGTGCACTTGTGGTAAGTCGCGTGAGCCTCGCCGCTTCCCCTCCTCCAATTACAAGGTATCAAGTTGCTGATCACCCCCCAAAAGATGAAGGTATGCGTCACAGGAGAGCGCGTATATAACATCATGTTGAGCCCAACGTTGACGACAGCCTCATCTAGATGATGATAACACGAAAGCGTTACCGATAGCTTTTGCAAGAGAGTGACGAGCGCATACACGAATACCGCCCCTCATGGCTCAACGATACATCTCGAATAACCTCCCTGCTCAGAGCCTAGGCTCAGATCCCAAAGTACTCCTCACTTACGCCCTCGAGCTTGTCGTACGACACACACCGCCTCGCGATACTTACCATGACCGCCATCTCGGTGGTCTCTTCACGGGGTATACTGGCCTAGCCTACCTGTTCCTCCAGTTGTCCGAACTATACCCAGACCTGCGTATCTCTGGAAATGGCATGATGTTCTGGGCGCAACGCTATCTCGATGGAGATCGAGGAGAGTTGGTCTTGGAGAAGGGCAACTGCGGCATCTCGTCTGAAAAGTTATCTTTCCAAGCGGTGCGAGCATGTGTGACAAAAGATGAGAATCACCTCATAGAGTTCCTCAGCAATATACCAAGACTTCTTGGTCCATACTCGAGTCCCCAGGATGATGCTTTCCCGTCAGAGATACCCTATGGACGAGCAGGTGCACTCTACATGCTCCGCATGGTGAGACATTGGGTGCCGGGAAGTGAGGCTATCATCGAGTCTCCCATTCGCCGGCTGTCGGAGAGGATATTAGCCACTGACGACGATGGTCGAGGTAACTGGGAGTGGCATGGGAAACGATACTTTGGCGCTGCTCACGGTGACATTGGCATCATCACCCAGCTTATTCTCTCGAACCCATCGCTCGCCCCACAACTCACAAGCCGTCTGGAGAAGCTTCTTGAACTTCAACTATCGGACGGGAACTGGCCATCAAGTGTACGTAGTCTCAAAGAAGGTAAAAACGCAAGTCTCATACAGTGGTGTCATGGCGCCCCTGGCTTTTTGTACTCACTGAGATCACTACGTCCATACTTCCCAGAACTGGAGGATCGGATCGATTCTGCCATCGAAAAGGGGCAGAGCATAATCTGGAGACATGGCCTGCTCACCAAGGAACCGTGTTTGTGCCATGGGATATTTGGAAATGCATTGTACGATTCCCCCACGGGCAACCCCCTTTCTGCGATTTGATATCTTGGACCTCGGCTATAACTGACCTCGGAATAGGGTGCTTCCCCGCGGACCTAGTCGACAGCATTTCCTTGCGCTGGCCACGGCCGATGCCGTGGAAAAAGTGCGTCGACATGACCCGAATCTCTTTGAATCTGCATCGTACGGACATAAAGCTGCTGTGCTCATGAATTACTTGCCGAGTGCCGCGTGGACATGGGCTGTTTGTGAAGAGGAACACCCCCGGCTCATCATGTATAATGATGTGTAAATGCAGGAAAGCTGGTCGGTGGCTTGATCTGGTCAAGGGTTGGAAGTCGCTGCTTGTCATCACAGTAGCGATGTCGGATGGACGCTGGCGTCTGCTTTTCTGTATCACTTACTCTTTCAGGATGAGTCAATGATTCAATGACACGAACTCAAAAAGCAGAACACGGACGTGATTGTCGGTAAAAGTGAAGTGACTACTTAACCGAGGATATGGGATTCTTGAATAACAGGCTTTCACGAGCTCGGTCTTGGGTAAATCTCGATTCACAGTAGGCCCCATAGTTTCAGCCGAGACGTAGGTAACATCTGAGCTCGGCCCATGTCTTGGCCAGATGAGTATGCAAACAATCTGGAAGCCGCCAGAACAGAAGCCAGGCCTGTGGTCTTGCGTGATAAGTCGTCCAGAATGGTTCGTGAGGGCCCACACTCACGTTGCGATACGCCCACCGTCTGGGATCCATAGCTCGGGCGTGACTGGAGAAGAATCGGAGTTGAAATCCTTTCAGGGATGAAGATTGCTTGACTTTGTTCCATGAAGTTTCTTTTTTATTCGAAACGTCTTGCTATTGGTCCTTGCTTCATGCGTTTTAGACAGGCACATGAAATTTGCGGCTGAACGAACTTGAGGCTTATCACGCTGACAGGGATTCAGCACCAACACCGAATTCCGGGATGAGACATGGCGACAGAAGATTGGTCAGTGTCAACAAGGTGAATTAATGGTGAATATGAAGGCTCCATTTGAGGCCCGATTTTGACCAGACTCACCTAAAAGACCCGGTTTATAGACGTGATGGGCATCGGCTTAGCCGAACGAGGACCCAAACTTGAAAGCCATGACCATCTTCATTCTTCATGATGGAATTTCTTGGTTCAAAGTCAATAATTGTGGCTGGTTTTCGTGAGAACGCCCAAACTACTCAGCTCGCACGCCATGAGGCTTAAAACATGTCATGTTGGAACGGAAATTAGCAAGCGTCGGCTTGAGATACATTTTTCGGCCGAGTGCCTCCTGCAAGCCTGCCGTCCCATCCCGGCAGAGTGGGGCCGAGGCCCGGGACTAAATGCCAGGGGCTGCGAGCCTCGTACGGGGCCTAGAAGAGTCTAGTGAGGCGAAACGAGCTGTCAAAGGGGCAGTTGGAAACAAGACGGGTCGCAAACCTGAAGGTATTCATAAAGTGTGCAGGAATGATGGGACTAGCCGCATTCATGCAGATTTGAGGTGTATGATGACAAGATTCCCCATGGAAGCAAAAAGTCTAGGTGCCGGGGTTGATAATCGGAACATGGAAACGGAAATGGGGAGGGGGTGCAACCGCTCAAGTGGGCTTCACTCTGCTGTAGTTACATGCGTTTGATTCAAGGTCATGGACGATTGAGGTATTTGTTAAGATGCCGACTTTGGTCCTTGGTTATGCGTTGTTTACTGAATCTTGATGTCAAATTGGTAGCGACAATCGCGCTCGCCGATCCTCCAAGCGCAATCCTACACAACTGACAGCGGCCCGAGGGAATAACGCGCGTGTTGTGAGTTATCATGTACTATAGGTACGTAGTGATGAAAATCCCGACGGGCTCTTGATTTGGGTTCGATGTCGGAGGCTTAAACGCCGACTCCATGGCGAAAAAGAGTGGACCACTCCTCGGCACGGAGATCGGTTTTATACAACGGCGTTCAGAAAGGGCTGCAGTATCTCAACTCTAGGTTAGGCAATCTTAAAGAGCCCTGAACATCAAGCAGCCGCTGACCTCATTCCATACGCCCATCACTGAGAGTTTCTTCAAAACGAAAACCTTTTTGCACGCGATAGGGCTCGCCAGACGGAGGACACCCCACTTCGGCACCGAAGACATATTCGGGTCCGTGCTATTCTGCCAGATACTGAGGAATGGGGAACGGCCAGTGACTAACCTCCTGTCGCCGTTCGGCATCAGCCGAAGCTCTTGACAGGCTGCCCGCTGGCAACTAGGGGGTGCGATGTACCCGCTATTGCCGTTCCGGTGCCGATGAGAAAGGCCGTGACATTCCCGCGGGCTTCTAGAAAGATTTTGTAAGCCGTAAACCCAGTCAGGTCCATGAGCCAAGCGGCGCGGCTGAGAAACATCGCATCCCATAGGGCCACGCATGGTCCTTTGAGAAAAATAAGACATCATCTCGCATCGCGACCAACAACGTTGTCATAACGTAGCTCGGCTTCGAGATGCCGACTTGACTGGCGACTTGTCAGATTGGCAACAAGACCTAGATGAACTTGTGAAGGTTTGATAACCATTGCAGATAGAGAAAAACCCACTGGCCTTGTTATCGTGATGACATGACATCAGGCCAGCCATGTGCGCCCGTTGTAAGTCACGTTTGCTGCAGAGTGCTATTATCTCCGGTACCTGTTTATCAAGGCTGAATATTAAACTCGAGTGGTGTATAGACATCAAATCTGGGTTTATTAGCTACGGAAGCTGCATCAAAGTGTAATGTGTGATGATTTGGTTAATTCCTTGTGATGCGATTGTGAACGAACTACTTACAAATGCTGGAGTTGAGTCATGATAATATTTTACGTATTGCAGTATTGACAATAACAACGTTATCCCCGGGAGGCTGTAATCTATTTCCGGCATATACACAAGTGGTGCTAGGAGGTTTGAGAAGAAGCTAGTGCTTGATTGACGATCAGGGTTTTTCGCTTTTGGTCTGTGTTGGTGTCATTGACTGAGTATCATGCACTAATGCGTCAATGCGGACACACAAAAACACACGCCTCCAGAACCCAATTGATCACTAATACCGGTAGAGCTGTTTCTGACCAGCCACACGAAGGTTTGGCCTAAACTTAAGTGCCGGTAAGACTCGACAAGTTAAGGCGTCAAAGTAACATCTGATTTGCTCGAGTCGTATTCTTAGTGATAATCAAAGGTGCATGACGTCGACGGTTAGATAGCATACCGCGTGGGACTTGTGGGGATAGCGCAAACAAGTGGATAAGCATCCATCAGAGAGAATGCGAAAAACAGAGGAAAAAAGAAATGGGACGGAAACCCAACGTGAAGTTTTGCTTGGATTCCGCGGCCTGGATTCCGCTGTCGGGGAGCTCAACCGGCAATCCGTCACGGTCGAGGCTCTTGGAGTGGTGTGATTTACAGTAACAGCTTCTATGTTACTGAGATGGAAATCTTGATCAATTTCCCTCAGCGGCTGTTTGCAGCTTGATGCGTAGGGCTCGTCAAGATGGGTCTAAGCGAGAGTTGCCAAGAGGGAGTTCATGTGCTCCAGTTCCGCTGATTGGTTCCTGAAGAGTCTCGCTGAAGCTTGGCTCAGGACGAGGCTCCAGCAGTACCCACGATCCAAATTTGAGAGTGGGATATGCTTGTCGTCAGTCGCAGACTGGTCGGGGGAGTAGCTGGTCCTCGGACAGCAAAATGTGGGATCATACAATGCGAAGGAGCGGGAACCGGGATAATAGAAGTAAAATACCATGATGAGATCATTGACCAAAGAGTTATCTCAACGCTGCTTACCGATTATTCGGGATCAAACACGGAGTTTTTGCTCATTCGGCAGTTGCACATAGAGATGATCAGCTGATCGACTACTACCTGGCCATTGCATAACTTACAACTTACGCAACAAGCACATGCACATGCACATGTCGTCTTCGATCATTGCGACCCGAGAAAACGGGCGGACATTGACCGCGGAGCCCGATCGGTTTCGGCACCACAACGAAGTCCGGGGGCCTTCTGTAATCGACTTTCCAGCGACTAGAAACCTCAGACACACGTAAAACAAAACTGGCTGGCATCTTTACACCCCTGGGGAGCTCTAGGGCCCGTCGGCCTCGTGCGTCACCAACCTGCGGCAAGACTGCCGCAAGACGCCCGTCGAGTTGGCATTTTGATATATCCGCGCAAGGGGGGCCCAACAAGTCTCTCAATGCAATCTAATGCTGCAGTGGTACACGGACTCTGAGTTTTGCCTGATCACCAATGCCGTCCCTCAGCTTGCGGATCAGCGCAACTCTGCCAGCCCTACACGCGGGCGGCAGTTCGCGGTTTCTTGAAGCTTCCGTGAAAGCGAAATTCGGGACTACTCGTCTGCCTTGTTACTTAGAGTTGTATGACTATTCAACTAGCCCTTCCTTAAGCTTGCACCACGCCCTTACGCTGTGGGACCTGAGATGAAGGACTCATGGTCACGAGAAGCTAAAACCCTCTGGTGCTAGATTATCCATATCCCGCTTACACATCCAAGTATGAGGTTACAAAGTCACTTACTCAGCCATCTGGGCGTTTTACATACCAACTCCAATAGAACAAACAGCCAAGCTATAATGCATGGTTGTAGATAAGGACAAGGTTATTTTGACTGTTTATCCTGTTATTGAGCGTAAGAAAACGAGATAAATGAGTCGATATTGAGGTCCATATAATTAACCTCACGAAATGGCGATCTCTCTCTGCGGTTTGTTCGATTTTGCCACGTACCTGGAGAGTATCTGTAATCGGCGCCGGTCGTTGTCATCGGCGCCGAGAATCAGCACCCCTGCTCGACTTTGAAAGGGGCTTCGACCAATCCAATCCGATAATGGATTACTCAACCGCAACGGACTTTAAGCTTGAAGATTGACAAACAACTGCCTCGTTGCATTGCAGACCATATTTGCCGGACTGGCCAGGTTTATTCTACAACGGCCGCAGAGTGTGGCCATGAGAACCTTAAGAAGGTCCCGAGTCTCAGGGCATCCTTGCCTGTCAGTTGCAGGGAGGCTCTCAAGGTCCCCGGAGTCGGTTTTATGAACGAGCCGTAATTTGTCATTGGGATTGGGGTTATGATCTTGAGCTAGCCTGGCTAGTCAGTGTTCCATCCGCTGCGTTGGAAAAGTGTGGACATGTGGACACTAGGTTCATAAAAACAAGGGACGAGATGGAATCAATCTGAACAAAAAAAAGGTATGTACAATAGGTACGTAGTCTCGGACCCGCGTCTATCACGGAGGTCGGTGTCGCGGCATGCCGATTAAGGCCCGCAACTCCTTTAATCCATCTTTTGGAGAACGCTCACCTTACCCTTCTAGAAGCAGCAACATTCGGTCAGCGGCGACAACAGCGGTGGAAGTACGGCAATAAGTGGACAGGACAGGATAGGGATAAGCGAGTCGTGTGGGTGCCTGGCCTCCACTGATCAAGATGCAGTTTCTGAGCAATGCCCCGTTGCGAAATACCATGCCATATCATGATGCATCAGCAACTACCTACTCCGTATCTGTCCTGTTATTGATGACGAGATCCGTCTAGAAACTGGTCAAGCGAGAAGCGAAACGAACCGAAGCCGCAGGCATTCACTACGTAGGATTACATTTATATACGTACTTAGAAAAGCCCGCCCGGTGGTTTGGGTGCTATCCCCCACATCTAAGTCTCGTCTTACACACATATCTGACGGAGTTTTGGTGTTGGCATACAGCCTACAGGCAATCAAATCCGAGACGAACCGGGAAACAACTAATTGTACTGGTCACCTGGACATCCAATACAATAAGCATCAATCCGTCTTACAGTGCATTGCAGGCATTTGCCTTCTGAAACTATCCACCTGGCACCAGAAACAAGCTTCGAAGCTGCACCATCTAAACACCAACGGCAGTCAGCACTGCATTTGATCCCATTTAGGTTCATGATCCTTGGCAATCCTATAAGAAGAATAATACGCAAAGATACGCCGTTGTTCTTAGATTAGTTAGCTATTGTACACGAATATCTTAGCAGTTCAATACAGTAACGGTAGCGACTGTACAGCCACTGGGTAGCGACACAACGAGCCTTGGGGATCGTCAACCCTAGCTTAGGTCTGGACTCGTTCTCGCTCTCGCATCTGATCCTGATCCCTTCAGTCGGGGAGTCTTGGCGACTCATCAGCCTCGTCTTTTAGGTTTTAGGTCAATCTGCTTGCGCCCTGAGAACGCGTTGTCCCTCATTTGACGGGCACCCAATCAATTTGTATCTCAACGGCGAGTGAAGCAGCTATCTTGCTCATCTCCCCCTTCTTATGGCTGTCAGCACCATTACAGAGCAAGCATCCAAGCCTCCAAGCCTCCCGTCAGCCATCATAATCTTGTCCTCTCATTCTTACTCACTCACTCGCCAAAAAAAAAAAACTGTACGTACCCTCCATGTATGTCTCTTAAGTCCGCCGACTACGCGGACTTTTGGGGATTTGCTTCAGGGCTAACACCAAGAGGTAGGGGCAGACCCACACCATCACCATCAACATCAACATCCATCTTGTGCGGGTCCCTGCTCCCTGGACGATCCCTGTTGCGCTCGCCTTCTCGGACATAAAGACCACGCCGACCGCTAAATACACACCCCTCCTTGCCTCATCCCGCAGCGCGCGGCGGGAACTTCCCTACCTACGAAAACCTTCCGAGCGCCGTGGACCGGGACCGTTCTCACATAATCCATAATTCAAGGCCGTTGCGCATAACTTCCATGACTTATTAGCCAAGTCATCAGTCACACAAGATTCTAATTAATACCTCTCCTCCTTGACTTCGACTGCTACTATTATTAAGCTCCTCGAACCCTTCTTTTTCTTCCCCTCCTCTCTTCTCTGCTTTCAGTATCTATTATACATATACACACCATTCCATCCACTTCTGTTCCAGGTGTTTGGTTCATCCCTTCAGCTTACACACAATCCACCTGCCACCTACGCCTTACATCTTCACTTGGACTGTATAGCGCCTCAACATATTAGGCATACAATAAAGAAAATAGCTACAATGGGATCAGGTAGCTTACCCTCTCCTCCTGCCGAGGACCATAAGTCGACTCTCTCTCGAAAGAGTACATCCTCAAGTACCAAGTCTGTCAAGCCTGTGCACCGCACCTCCAAGCGAGCCAGCTCAAGTGCTGCCACAATTCACCACCACGACCACGTTACACATACTACTGGCATGGACGGTCGACATAAGCGTGTATGGAAGGCTTGTGAAAGATGTCGAATGAAGAAGACCAAGGCACGTTTCCAGTACTCACTCTCATAACCCCCACATTCACTAACATGAACTCAAGTGTGACGGAGAATTCCCATGCAAACGATGCAAGGACGACGGTCTGGTATGCACTGCTGGTGTACGAAAGAAGATGGAATACAAGCAGCTGCCACGAGGGTATGTGTGCAAAAATCCAGTCTGGCCCGCATTCACTTACACGACATAGTTACGCTGAGGTTCTCGAGAACACCCAATTCGCTCTCATCGCTACTGTCCACAAGCTTTACTCAATGGTCCGAAACAACCAATCTTGGGACCTAGGCGAGCCCGAACTCAACGACCGCGGCCAGCCCGTAATCCACAACATTGCCCAGAAGCTCGGCTGCATCCGCCCGAACAGCGATATCGATCTGCCCGTACATTCAGTGTTCCCCGAAGACGAAGCCGGCATGGCTGAGCTGGCGCGCCAGCTCGAGGAGCAGCAAAAGGAAAACGAGCCTCACAAGGAGACTATTAAGGACACAGATTCCTCCGTGTGCAACCGAACCGAGCGAGCGTCATCATCGGAGCTCGATCACTCCGATATGGAGCATATGGACCACGATTACCGAAAGGCGGCCTTTGGTAACACCAATGCCATGACCCTCTCGCCTCAGAGCTTCACAGGAAGCGCCGACTTCGATTTTGCCCCTCCACCACCCGAAATTGATGCTGCGTCCTTGTTCCCTTCGCAGTCCCCCGCCATGGCCAACTTCCCCGCGTGGCCAATGGCCAAGCCCCAGCCTAGCGACCTCACCATGCAATTCCTACAACAACAACAAAATGGCATGATGGCAAATATGGATTTGTTGAACCAGGGTCTTGTGGAATCAGAATTCGGCACCATCAAGCCTCACGTCCTCTCATGTCCCAACCCCGAAGTCATGCTGGGCATGGGCGATCCCATGATATATTCTGGCTACGACGGTGAACCTATGCGACTATGATTCTTGACTACGCTTGACTGTACAGTATTATAGACTTGTTTACGGCCATTCTTGTTACGTCAAAATTTGTCACGCGGCACGGTGTTTATTGGGTTCAAATTTTTGGTGTTGCTGTTTTTCAATTGGGTTTATACCCTAGGGGTTTGGTGTTAAAAGGCACGAATTCACAGATGTGAGCCGCGGTGCGGCGTTGTATGTTTTCCGAAGGCCGATGGGATATGGGATACTTGTACAAAGCTCCCCCAGCTCGACGCCACAAGACAGGACACCGTGGAGCTGGAAGTTGGAGTATGGACGTGGAAATGGGTATGGTACAGAAAGACTGGACGACACAGGGCACGGCGCACAAGCCTCCATGTCAAGGCTCGGGGAACGAAGCCTCAGTCAAATCTACCCCTTACAAAAAGGATCTGGGGTAAAGAAGCATATTTTTGATAGACTCGTGCATATCACACATACCTAATCCAACTCTCCAAATTATCCAAATCAGCTTGCCAAGAAGTTTATGCCAGCCAGTGCCGTGTTCTACCCTGTCTCACTAATAAAGCCTAACCAACTGCCTTGGTGGAGGTGCTGTACTGTGTTGTAAATGGTTGCTGCTGTCACATTGATGAATCCTTCGCCCGTTGAGCCGCCCGCACAAGCATCCAACCCAATGTTAATAAGCCACAGGTACATCGTGTCCCCTCCATCGGATCATAAAACACTTCCTACACGTCATTGAAGTGGTCTCGAACCTATGATTTCCTCATGATCCCTGGTTCCTCTTCACCTCTTCACCGATCTTCACACTGCGTTTGGGAGGGGCCCTTGAGATCCATAGCGCAAATCGCCGAGCTGTCAAATGCTCTCCCCCGTCCAAATGCCGTGCACACAGACACACACCCCAAAGACCCCGTGCTGGCACAGGCCAATTCATGAGTCGTGTTTGACACAAGCTCAAGGCTGTAATTCCCGATCCAAATGGCTGAGCTAATTGACCAAGTTTACTAGGGTGCACCTTGATGATTGCAAATCAACTCAACCTTGAACTTGAAAAAGACCGAGCGGATGATACAGATTTAGTTATCAAAATGGCTGAAAACGTACAGTAGAGCAAAGGGGGTCGATACACGCCACTACTGGTTTCGTCCTAGTGCGATGACCGGAGCTAAGGTGCAGACACTCTTTTGAGAAGATGCACGTTGAGCCGTAAATCCGGGAGAAGTGCCTGCCTGTATGTGCCGTTGCCGATGACCAATAAGCCAGGAAAAAAAAGTCTCCCTTTTCCCCTTTCGTGTAACGTTAGTCCGTGTTAAGGAAAATGGGATAAGAGTCATCATTCATCATCAACCAGCCCACTTAACAAAGGTGCCTGTCCTGTCGAGCAAAGCCCAAGAAAACCTTTCATAGAAACTTGCGGCGGCGTTGCAGTGAGGACTCCACCTGATTGGTCAGTTCGTTAGGATCGGAGGGTCTGAAGCAATCTCGAATTGAAGCCGCTGGGTACTGTAGGCGAAAATGTGGGCGTGATTGGAAATTTGACAGCACTGCTTACAATAGCATCGAGTCTCCAAAGACGGACGATAACGCTTGGCATAACGGAATGGGGGAGGGGGTTTGGAAGGTGATTAGTTATTAGTTGAGTAATACCCGCGCAGAGCGGACTAATTGCCGCTGGCGCCCTTTGTTGAAAATCATGGCTTGATGGCGGATTGGTTTCTTACAGAGCAACACCAACTCCAAAGCCAATCGAGGTAAGGTAGGGGACGTGTGTCACTGTCAGCCCTAAAGCCTGTTGGGAGGGCGACCAATACCGTGCCGGACGAAGCAACGGACGAAACAGACGCTGACGCTGACTGATGATAGCATACAGTAGGCATTGGTATTGGAGGCATGTGGTTGAGGTTGACGTGAGGAGAGAATAGCATCTTCCCCAACATTGACTGCATCATCATGATTATCAAGATTTTGCGCATGGCATTGGATACAAGGCTCTAGATAGTGGGACTTTCCCAATTCTAGTTCAAGCTTTCTGATCGTCATCGTGCTCACTTAATCTTGGCCTCTGATCTGACTACGTCTAGGAAAACCCCTTGTTGACAGCAAAGTCAATCAGAAGGTTCTGTGTTGTGCTGTGCTTTGCTGTTCTGTACATCCAATAGGTGGTACTGTCCGCTTCCGCGGAGCCCCAATTGCCCCGCCCCGCGGAGTGCGGAGTTGGAGATTCAGCTCACATCTCATCTCATCTGAGCGTGAAAAAAAGGGACAAAGATGGAGACCGGCTTTCGGGCTCTTGCTACCCTCCGGCGCGCAGTGGGTCCTTACCGGAGGCGGCCTCGGCCAGCGCCCAGCAGGTAAGAGTAAGGGTAAGGGTTAGGTGAAAGGATAAGGATAAGGATAAGGGGAAGGGGTAAGAGACATCAATCAGATCAGGCGCAGGGGTGTTGTTAGACATTACTCTTTGGGGTAAATGGTTCGAGCAAGTTGTGCGTGTTCTTCAGGGCTTTGCTTCGCTCTCGGCGATGACTATTTGGAGAAGTGTCAGCGCGATCCTGACAACGTGGGCGATGGGCGATCCATTGTAAATTCCACTGAGCTGCGCCATGCTCAGATATGATGATCTTCGTTGCTTTGCTGAGCTGGACACCTCTGTTTAAGCTTCAGGGAACATGAAGCCGTGCTCCGTATACTAAGCGTATTACGTTGGATAACATAACCTAGGTGTCGATCAATCAGTCAATTAACCCACACTGTTGGAACGCTCGCTTGTTTTGACGTGCTTGGCTCAGGATAGAACATCCGAAAGAAGGTCATTCCATATGCGAAAGCCCCTTATGCGTGAATTCTTATGCGTATTGTGCATGCGCGTTTTCGCATTCTCGCATTTCTCGCAACGAATATCATATTCAACCACGCACTTTCCTTCATGGGCAATGTCAGGTGGGTCGAATCCCCTTGGCTGTCACGGCCACGCGGTGCAGATGTGGGGCCGGGGTGCGGAAGCGGGCGAGCATAACTCCCGTGGAAGCGAGTTGACCGTTTGAGATGGATGGTGCAGGTATACGGAAGACGTTATATCTATATGGAGTTTTGCTATATACTTTTGCATCGACCAGCATATATAACAAGCAGATGACCGAAAGATCTATGATCTCAGTGTATGTGCGTAAAAGAATGGATTACCGGAGCCATTAGCTAAGATAACTAAACGTAGGTAATAACCAACCTAAAGGATGGCTGGGCTTTGTGGAGAAGAAGCCCAACTTGATGATTTTCAACCGGGTTTCACATAGATCGGAAACCCGACCAACATTTTCGTATGTACCGGACGGTATGTGAAGTCCAAGCCTCACGATCGCAGCCATGTCGCACTCGCAAGCACGCAAAACGACGTTCCTTGTCACTTTTGGACCACACTACCACACATTCGCGTCTTCTTCCAATGATTCCATGCGGTTTCCGAACCCACCCCAGAACGACGGCGCAGTTCAATTGATAATCCCTATCATATCAGGCATTGCAATCCTACAGTGACTTACAATAAACAGAAAAGCGCCGGAATCCCGCGTCATCATTCATTTCTTCTATCGAGGCTTAGACTAGACGTCCACGTAAACAACAATGGGTAAGGGACTTAGGCCTTGGGTCTTACAAGGCTCTTCAACGTCAATACGCCGTATCCCGTATTAGACTTGTTTCTGCGACGCGCGCTACATTTGACCATTATGGGCTGGCCTGACCGCCAAGAGCAACGATCCCCTGTTCACCTGCAAAAACGCTGCAATGCATCGTGCTGTGAGGGAGATTTGAAGACACGTGCGTGGGCCGGGTCCATTTTGCGAAACCGAGATACGAAATCCCCATCCTCGCCTGGAAGGCCCAAACTCTATTGTGCCCGGTCCTGCCACCGAGTGCTGCGTATTCTGCGTTTAGAGTCTTGGGCTGCAAGAATTGGCAAGGAAATGCCAGGGCCAAGACCTTAGCAAATGTCTTGACTTTGCGGCCCTGTTGCTTGGCTCTGCAAGTTAAACCCCTCGTCTTGGGTGTCTTACCCCTGGTGGACAGAATAATCGAGACAGCTGTTAGATGGACGCCTTTTGGCTCACGGGTCCCGATGCTATGCCATGTCAAGAATGATCCGTCGCACAACTGATTTGTCCGCATGCGGGTCGGAGTTTGCTATTCCCCGCGTAAAGATGCTCGGGTTTTTAGATGGGATTACGGAGTACGCGTATTGATTTATCATGACCGACCGGGCTTCAAAAGCGGCCGAGACCTGACGGACCTTAGTACTGTAAGCCCGACGGGCTTGCTGGTCATAGTCTTCCTTTGTCTTGCTCAAGGTTTAAAGCATTAGTTCAATTGAATCTCACGAAAAGCTCTGCTAAGAGCTTCGTTTCTTACCACCAAACCCCGCTGTCGGCCGACTTACGCGATCTAAACCCTGAATATCTAAACGGTGTCTAGTGCTGACTTGATCTGCTGGTAGATTATAGAACCCAATCAGGGAACAGGATCTCCAAGCCATCTGTCTTTGACTGCATGCCTTTGAGGCTCCGAGGCGTGATAAACATAATTGTAGACTTCCTGCCCCAAATCTGGATAGCACGTCAATGACACTAGCTTCAGCTAGAGTATGAAGATCTGTTCTGATCTATATATCCTAAGATTAACAGTATCTTTATAGCTTGTTGAATTCTGCTGGAACAAACATGTCTACAATAGTGGGTTATCTAAGCCAATTCCTAACCCGTAGTACGCCTTAGAAACCCCTAAATGGATAAACGTACCGCTCGCGTGAAATCTACAAGTCCTAGTGTCAGCTATGCCAACATTTGACGAATGATGTCTCCTAACGTGTTGCTTTCTGCCTCGACGTGCGAAGGTAGAGAGGGGGCCAGAATCAATTCTATTCTAGAGAGATGGAGTTTGTTTCTTGGTTTAGCTATAAATAAAATTCCAAGTATCGCACTGTTTACTGATTCCCGCGCGTCTTGCGAAGTCGTTGCTCTCAATCTTATTATTCTTCCAAGTGCCATCTCTCTGCTACACGTGGCGTACCAGTATTATGGAGGTCTTTGCACCCCTCGTATCATGAGCTATATCCTGCGCTTGTCGAAATATACCTGCGACTAGGCATTGGCTGAGCAGTGTTTGCTCACCAACGGACGATATCAAGAGCCTCGTCCAAAGACTCTCCGAAAATGCACATGTGTACCTACCAGGATCAGATGGCTACAATGAAGCAACAGCTCCATGATCCATGGCACACACTCCAACGGTGAGAATTGTGGTAGTTCCAAGCGTGGAAAAAGATGTTGCAGAAGCGGTATGTTTCTTGCGGTTGTATACCTTCTCCTATGTCTAATAATGGGCTGTCAAGGTGAAATTCGCCAACTCATGGGGCGTCCCGTTTCTCACAATTAGTAGTGGTCATGGTAGGATAACGACCATGGAGAAGATGCAAAATGAAATTGATATTTGGATAAATCAACTGAACAGCATTAACATTTCGGACGACGGAACTACGGCCCAGATTGGTGGAGGAACTCTTGCAAAGTCCATCGTTGACACCCTCTGGAGTTCTGGAAAGCAAACTGGAAAGTCTGTACCGAATGCCCCTTGTAAAGCAAGTTGCTGATTCATGGGACAGTAACGGGATGCTGTGACTGCGTCAGCCTTCTCGGGCCCGGTCTTGGGGGCGGCCATGGTCTTCTACAAGGCCACCGTGGACTGATCTCAGATCAATTAGTATCCATGAATGTCGGATGGAACAATTCGTACAACTGACGCCGAATCTGACCCGAGGTGGACTATGAAGGGGGCAGGCCACAATTTTCGTATTGTCACATCTGTGAAGTCGAGGATATACGATATCCAGCATCGCGACTGGGTGTTTGAGGCATTTGCTTTCACGGACGACAAGGCCGAACGATTATATGAGAGGGTTAGTCAACACTTAAAAAGAGATGGCAATCAACCTGAGGGTATCACCGTCCTATCTATATACGCCAACAACCCCGCCGTTGACAAAACCAAGGTTAGCAACTACATCCTCCCCACGGCATTCGTATTTTTGAAAAGCTTCCGGTCTGGCGCTTAACTTAGTTTATTGTACTACTCAGTATCCTCCAAGAAGGAGTTACAACAGTTGATCACGTTTACACCAAGCCCTTCCATCAACTAGGTCCTGTCTTCACACAGGCTCGTAGCGGCGAGTACCCCGAGATCAGCACTTGGCTCGAGGTTTCCAATGAATCTCCAGCATGCTCAAAGAATTCTATAGCCGCTTTCTCCTTCCCGATATACGTCAAGGCACACAACCCCCAGGCCCAGCGGGAGGCATACGATCTCCTTGCCTCTGCTACCCAGGAAATCATCTCTTAACGGATCGAGCGTCATGCTTGAGGGCTATTGCGTGAAGGGTGTCAGAAGCATCCCTAGCGAAACGATAACTTGATGTTTGCGCCTACGATGATGCATGCTCCCCAGGGGCCTGAGCTTGATAAGCAGGCCGCTGAGCTGGGCGAGCGACTTCGGGATATCTTGCACAAGGGAAGTGGCCAGGCTGAGATGCATAGTTATGTCAACTATGCTTTTGGAGAAGAGACCAAGGATAACATATATGGTTATGAGTCCTGGCGCCAGGAACGACTGCTAGCGCTGAAGAACAAGTACGATCCCCATCGACGGTTCGGCTTCTACGCACCTATTGCTTAAAAGCTGGTATTGGCGATCAGTCAGACGTCATGTAGTAAATATATTGATGAGATTGGTCTCATCAATTCAGTGGGCAGATATCGCAAAGAACTTGTGAGTTGGTACTAGTCGCAATGACCCTGAAAAGACACAATCCTTCGTTGTAGGAATGATAAGACCTCACTAAACCAGCCCATTGAAAAGCTAGAATACTTTGTAGATATATATTTGGTACAGGTCTCAATATACAAATGCGCGTCTGACAAGACAACGACTTCGGATCAGTATTAAATTCCATCATACTCTAACGCCTTATTCCAAGCCGATAGCCCAAAGCTTCCCAACGCCGGCTATAAACTTGCTGCCTCATATCTTCATTCATAAACCAATCATCCTTAGTGCTTGATGTCCAAGACCTGTGTCAGAACGCCTTCACTAGCTCTCCACCATCGCGCTCTCTCCTCCAAATCATCCGCTGCGCCACCTAGAGCCGCCTCTTTTCTCCTTCGTGCCTCGCGAGCAGCAGTTGCGCTGTTCTGGCGCTTGTTCTCAAGAGGCTGTAGTTCAATACGGAGTCGATCGGCCTCTTTTCTCTTTCGAGGGACCTTGGCTTGTAGGGACTCTAGTTCTCGTGCTAGTTCCTGCTGTTCGAGTTTTCGTTGGTTGACGAGATCCTGTGTTTTGGCTAAGGGTAGGCTCATGTTGGGATTGGATCCTTCTGGTGTCTCCTGGTCGGCGCGTAGCTGCTCGATTCGCATCTCCAGTTCCTCGATCTTGGAAGGCATCTCGCGCAGCTTTGTTGTTTCAAGCTGCACGCTCTCGTATTTCTTGCTCAGCTCAGTACCTCTTCGCTCAAGATCCGCCACCATATCCGCCACTTCCGTCTTGAGCTCTTTGAGTTGCTTCTTGGCGACTGCGTTCTCCTTCTCAAGCTCCATATTCTCTTCCATAGTGACAATCATGGGTGGATCACCAACAATGGCTCGAATGAACTTTTCCTTTGTGACTTGCTGAACGTATGAGAAGCGCAGCTTCGCAAACAGTTCTTTGTAATGCGCAAGGTCTGCTGTTAAGCTTGCAGGTGTAGGCGCGTCAAAGGCCGAGTTTGATGCATCCGAGGTGCGCTGCCGGGCATCTTGAGGCGTTGAGCTTGAGATAGGCTCACTGAGTTTGATGATTGAGATTTCTTGAGTGGACTGAAGTTTGGCCAAGGTCTCCAGAACCTTTTTTGTATTGGGTTTTTCCATAGTAGAGATTTAGTAATTGTCAAAGCGATGTTATCTGATCAAGAGTTGTTGAGTGTTAGCCTAAGGTATGAGAAGTTGATCATTCAATACCATTAAGCGCGGAATGTGTTTACTTGAGGCCTAATCTGGGTTAGTGCCGGTCAGTCTGCATGAGTAAGGCGGTGAGGGACGGCACATGCCTGCTGACATCAATGCATGAAACTCCAAGCCAAAGGTAACGGCTGTAACTTACACTCCAACTTCATTTTTGGCGGAATCCCATTTTGACATCAATTAATTAAATCTGGCGCATTACTTGGACTCTTGAGCGCGATCAAGCATGTCGAACAATAACGAACTTCTAACCGACGATTATGTTGCAGACCTCCTGGCCCAGGAGGCAAGCGATTGCTCTCTTAAATATTCAGCCATGGGCATGGATGCGTACCGCACGAATAAAAAGTAATGAAAGTTCCGAGCGAGTTCTTGCAAGTCTGTTGCTGACATGGCTTCAGACCGGCAAACATGATGAAACCGAATACCCGATTTTTACGACACATTATCAAGGATACCGACAACCACAATAAGGCATTGTTGGCCAAGGAAGCTGCCGAATCGAAAGCGCGATTAAAGGATTTGGAGCGCGCTGAGGAGGCCAAGCGGCGCAAAACGAACCCAACCACCCACGATATTAGACGACGGCAGATGGGTGATATTCATGCCATTTTGGGTGGTAAAAAGCGACCAAGAACTGAAGATGATGCGGGACCATCGTCAAGGAAAAATTCGAAACGCAGCGAAAAAGACCGGAAATCCGAGCGCGAACACGACCAGAAGGAAGATGATCTTTTTACCGACCGGCGCAGCGATCGCAGGCATCATGGTCGATTATTCCGGGAAGACCGTCACAGTAAGACTGAAGATGAGTCGAGACGGTCGGATAGATCACGGAAAGAGCATAGACGACGCGAAAGATCACAAAGCGGAGATAGAGATTCCGAAGAGGAAGGTCATCGTCGAAGTCACAAACGGAGGAACAGGTCTAGATCACCTGTGCGCCGGCGAAGGTCTCGATCGCCTAGGGAATCTAGGAGTAGGCATCGACGTCGGTCACCCCTGGACAAGAAAGAAGACCGCAAACGGAAGGATGAAGAAGATGAGGGTTCGGATGCTTCAGAGGATCTCATGGGGCCCGCACCTCCTCCAAAATATCGGGGCCGAGGGACAGTTGGAGGGTCTTCGGGTATCGATCGAAGATTTTCGGAGACATACGATCCCAAGACTGACATACAAATGGACGAAGATGAAGGTGATGATACCTGGGATGATGCCGTGGAGGCGTTTAGAGACCGCCAAAAGCTACGGCAAAATCAAGAGCAGCGTATGAAAGCAGCCGGGTTTGCCGATGAGCAAATACAGCGAGCCAGCGGCACGGAAGATAAGTCGGCGGAGGATGTACAATGGTCTAAGGCTGGAGAAAAGAGGGAATGGGATGTCGGCAAGGTTATCGGAGCCGATGGAGTGCTACAGCCAGAAGACTAGTTGTACGTGGATACAACCGACGGATTGGATCGAGGTTGTACACCGCGACAACTATTAGCATGACAATTGGATGTAGCGTATCATGTTCTGCCTTGTTTTTGAGCAATTATTGGGCGCATCGAATCGAATCTAAACACGATTCAGTGGGGATTCGGACCCTTTGGATAAAGACATTGACGTATGAGTAGACGCATTGGAAATGGAGAATAATACCCTGGCTGATGAAGAGGCTGAATCGCGTTCTTTGCATGTCCTCCATAGTGATCCAAATCCGGCACTTAGCTGCTTCGGATGGCGGCAGAGAAAGAGAGGCAGACGCACGGATATAATTTAATCTAATTTGAGTTACAGACTGAATTCGGTGCCTGGATCCGGGCAACCTGAGGGTGGCATGGATCGCGACGCCATGTTTGACCAGCAAACCGTAGTGGTACCACAATAGATGGCCGAGCTTGGCAACTACCTAACTCAAGGTATGAAATTTAATGCGGCAACGCCGACAAAGCGATGCCCAAGCCGGAGGAGAGAAGCTTTTAAGATTTAGCCCTCTTGGAAATTCAAGCTTAAAACACTCTATCTTGAATTAAACTTGATCCTATATTGTGCTGCCAAAATGATCATCATATAGTAGCAGAAGCCTCGGATTTGGTATGGACGTAAAGTAGTGTCCAAAGCTTGATCCACAGATGACCTATTTTAAGGACAGACCTACAGATCTGTTGCCTAGGCAGGGCTAGATTAGATCAGGTACGACACGATACGATGGCGCGAATGAGATGCCGATTTCCTCTATTGCTGGTATGGTCGTATACGCGATTGGTGTTTTTCGCGACTTGCTTAAGCGCCTGAAGATCGGTGTACCTAGGAAGGCTAGTCGGGGAAGGAAAAACATAATAATCAATAGCGGCAGCTCCTTTGGCCTAATCAATATCATAAAAAATACAAGTGGAAGAGTAAAGACATATTGTATTAATTTAGACTATAGATATCTTTCTAGTATATATTTCATAGTAAGATAGTACGATTTAGCACGTAGAATTGAAGAATAGGTAGGTGGAGATCATAAAATACCTACCTGAGATCTTAGTGGGTCATTCTCGTGTTTTCTTCCCCCCCAAGGCGGAAGGCAGTGTTATACGACGCCGCCGTTGAAAACTTAGATGTAGGATTTATGGTCTAGAGGACGAACACCGTATGTAAGAATGGCTTGTAGGTGCACAAAACTGTGTTACCTAGATCGTTAGTCAAGGTCCCCTATACTCTCACGTGTCAGATGCTGTGATAGGAGAGATGGGGGTTCGGAGAAACAATCCATTATCCATGTAGAGAACAGACTTGTTTCATTGGCATCGGAACAAAACAAAAACACACAACCTTGGCAATACGTTGCGACGTTTCAATTGTGCCAAGGACATATTTGCTTTGTTCCTGGATTATCAAAATCACAGGCTGAAAAATGTTGATTTGTTACAAGATAACTCGTGGTCTACAGCCTCTGATTCTGAGTGGAGAAGCAACCGCTTGCGGTAGCTGCCAGCTGGAGATGATCAGGAACAGCATGATTGACTTTGCGGCGTCAAGTTTACCCCGATTATTTAGCTCACGATGCAAGTGGAGTAGAGAGGGCTTCAGGTTCACGTCGTGACGTGACGTGACCGCCAGACGAACAGAGAGCGAGACCCTGGCCAAAGTGGGCGCCTGATCATGACAGGCCCCACGCGAGTTGTCCAGCTGAGTTTTTGGTTAATGGATCCATGATGAGCAAAGTCGAAGTGTCAAGTGTCTGAGTTGGTCTCGGTTGTCTGGGTCGGTGCCAAGGACATTATCAAAGGTCTCGGCTTGAATATCCAAGTCTCGGTCAGATCGAGAGACTGTTCGACTGAGTCGTATCCGCAGCAATATATTCGCATCTAGTCATCGAATCATGAGAGACCCCTCTACTAGTTCTCTTTGCACTTGATCAACTGATTCTGAGACGTTGTTGGGTGGCATCAAAGCCCCCGCTTCTATTGGTAAGGTTCTCAGAGTCTAGAAGTCAAAGAGCCCCAGTGGCAGGGGGGCTTAAGGTGCAGTACCGCTTACAGCGCTCACAGGCAAGCCCCATCGCTGTGTTTCTGCTTCTGGGCTCCCCCCCGCCCTCCACTTACGGCGCCATGCCGCGTGCGGCATCGTCATACCTTTGTCGTCTTTGTCTCCCCCCTCTTATCAGCCATTCGCTTTGTCGTAACTAACATCCGTATAATGGGGAGTGACTTTATGAGGTGCTCTTTTCCCACTTCAAACAAGTCCGCAGCTACTTGTACTTGTATAGTTCATAGGAGTTCAATACGCGTCTGTTTTCCTTTGTAATCTGACTGGTTGGTTAGACTTTCAAGTCAGCCACACTGACATCAACTTTCCTATTTCACCGCAGCACAGCACATCTCCAAGTTTATTTGCCTTTTGCGCATATACTTTTTCTTGTTATTATCATCGTTGTTCTTTTCTCATAAAACCCGAGCCCAAGGCCATGCCATAATCGCATTCTTTCTCTTACCCACGTCTCGAGCGAGTATTCCCGTCGGAGCATCCATCCTACAGTACCAAAGGGACCCTACCTCACCTAACGGATGATCGGTCTGGGCCCGAGGTGACGTCTTTGGTATATCTCCGACTGACCCCAAGGTCACCTCACTCACACCTCAGCTCACCAACCACTCGTTCTCTCTCTCTTTAACCTTTTACCCTCCTTCTCCTCCCCCTCTCCTACTTTGTCTTTCTCTCCATTCACCCTTTGGAGAATTGTCATTTCTGTACTGTCGTTCAAAATGCGTCCTCCACGCGTTTTTGTTCTCATACTGTTTATCGCTGCTTCTCTCTTACTCTTCTGTCGCGCTATATCATCCTCGCTGCGCTCCGCCTACGCCGATTACCCCGCCGGCAACTTCAGGTCCAAGCCTAAGACAGACAACCCGTCTTCGCGGTCTCACGATGATGATTCACCAAAGTCAACAAAGTCCGTTTGGGGCTCCATGTACTACAACACGCCTTTTTCATTATTTCCACCAAATGCTGCCATCAGCTTGACCGACGACAACAGCACTTCCTTTGCCGCTCGTCCCGCAGCCTTTGGCCCTAAATTGGCCGCCCGCGGTCTAAGTGGTCAGCTATGGGTGGGTAGCGGTTTCGCAGAGGACGCTCTTATACACGGCACTGGCGAACTTGGGTGCAGCGATACGCCAGGATGGACTGAGAAGGCCGAGGCCATTGCTTTGCACAAAGCTTTGAGAGCTGCTGTTCCTTCTGTTGCGACTTCTAGGACCGACTCTTCGGCACGTGCCAAACGGGCTGGCCGGGTTATCATCCCAAACGCCGGCAACGGTCACACCACCTCCAGCCATGTTCCTGCGACACACGATCATTCCGAAATTGACGGCAAAGTGGCGCTCTTGATGCGAGGCGGTTGCGGTTTTCTTGACAAGGTCATGTGGGCTCAGCGAAGAGGCGCTCTTGCGGTTATTGTCGGCGATAACCAGAAGGGTGGTCCTCTCATTCAGATGTTCGCGCATGGTCCTGAGGTCGATAATGTTACAATCCCTTCTGTTTTCACTGCCCGTACCACTGCTCAGCTGTTGTCTGCGCTTACACAGCCTGGCAGCTTCATCGAGGACACGCTCGACAACCAGGGCAATCCGGTTCTTAGGGTCCAGCGTGGTCCTCCCAAGTCAAAGAAGAACAAGAAGCAAGGAATCAAGTCTACTATTACTGCCTCGACTCATGACCGCCGATCTCTGGACAACACACGGGCTCGAAGTGCGGCCAAGCCTGTTTCCCGAAAACGCAGGACGAGTAAAGTCCCCAAGAAATCAGTCACCAGGAAGAACAAGGTAGTCAGGGAATCACCCAAGGATATTCGAAGCCCTCTTTTGTCTGAAGACAACTACGATGAGTGGACACACGGGTCTAGTTCCAGAAAGCTCAAGCCCGTTATTCCAGCCAAGGCTGCTGGCCGTGATCGAACAAGCGACGACAATTCCATGACCGAAGAGGAAGAAGAGATTCTTGTGGAATTCCTGACCGAGGACGAAGACAGTGCGCCTATCCTCTCTAACGACCGACCCGATGAGAGGTTCGAGGTATCTGACGAAGCCGACGATGACGCACACGATGGTCTTTGGGTCACCATCATCCCCACGAGTAATGCTAGCCCATTTTTCGATACGCTTCTCGTATTGGTCATTAGCCCCCTGGTTACTCTCACTGTCGTATACGCTCTTCTTATTCTTCGCGCCAGAATCCGCCGAAGGCGCTGGAGAGCCCCTAAGTCTGTTGTTGAGCGTCTCCCCGTCCGCACGTATCACACGGTCGCCCCATCACCAACTTTGACGCCGCGAGCTCCATCACCATCTGAAGCAACACCAACCACTCCTCTGCTGCAAGACTCTCCTACCCGGCCACGACCTCGATCAAGAAATTCAACTGGCTTGTCTGAAGACGAGACTCGATCGACACCGAGCGATGCTATTCCCACGCCTCCAAATGCCACGAGAAACAATGCTCGGTCTGAGCGCGAGAAGGGCTCAGGAGGATTCTCTGCGGAATGGAAGAAGTATATGGGCCGCCAAGTTGAGTGTGTGGTCTGTCTAGAGGAGTATGTCGATGGTGTAAGCCAAGTGATGAGCCTGCCATGCGGCCACGAGTTTCATGTTGAGTGCATGTAAGTATCGCATGTTCCATCGTCTTATCGCGTGCAATTACTAATATTTCTCAGTACTCCCTGGTTGACTACTCGCCGACGAACTTGCCCCATCTGCAAGGGCGATGTTGTTCGATCCCTTGCTCACGGGTCATCGTCCGAGCCTCATTATGAGCCGTATCGCGACGATGCAAGCGACGACGAAGATGATGATGAAGAGGAAACTATTGCAGAGGGTTCTGGATCTCGTTCTGACGACCGGGAATCCGATCTTGAGCAGGGTCTGATGTCGAACGAAGCGAGATCTTCACGATGGAGCCGACATGATGGTTGGCTCGGCATATTCTCCAACGGTCTTGGCAGGGCAAGATCGCCATCCCCTGAGGATCGCAACAGATGATGCTGTGAATATGATATCATGCTTGTGTTATACGGGCGGTGGGCCAGACGACATGGCGTTTTGTTTGTCTACATCTGGAGTTTATATGGTATTTGTTGGCGTAATTGGTATGGATAGCTGGCGCACTGGGATACAGAGCACAGCGCGGATTGTTGAAACTTAGAAGACCTCAACTCATGCTGGAATTTGGTTATAGTAAATGGGTCGCGCATTATTAGTGCAGAGACACTTGCGCTGGGATGGGAATAGATAGGTATACCCTCATGGTCGGCTGTTGCATGGATTTCACAGACGATCTTGAATAATTGAACACGTTCAAATCGTTTTCCAGCTTCGAACTTACTTTCATCAATTGAGACATATATGTTTTGCAGTCAAATGTTGAACTCCGAACCGATACCTTTGTCTACTTTGTTTTTTATATAACCAACTTTTATAGCTACCCCGTTCCAATATGTATTCTTTAGATGTAACCCTTGAGGATAGCGGCTTCGGCATTCAATATCGATGAACCGGCAGCACCGATGACGGCTACAACAATCAGTATAAGGTGAATATTGATAGGGGCATAAATAAGACTCACTGTTGTGGCTAAGAGCAGTAAACTTGATGTCAAAGATACCAGCCTCGTCCTCACGAACACGGCCAACACTGACAGTGTACCCGCGGCCGAGATCGCGGTCGAGACGGGGTTGAGGGCGGTCGGGCTGGTCGTCACCAAAGACCTTGATAGCAGGCTCGGGGGCAGAGGGGCATCCGAGAGATTGGGCCTCGCTCTTGTAGTCGCTCAGGGCCTTGCGGACCTCTTCGGCAGAAGGGGCTGGCTTGCGCTCGAAGCTCAAGCTCACGCAAGCAGTGTGACCGTCCATGACGGGGACTCGGTTGCAGGTGGCAGAGACGCGGAGGCCCTCCTGCTCGACGAAAGCGGTGCCCTTATCGTCAATGTGGCCGAGAATCTTGCGAGCCTCAGTCTCGAGCTTGTCCTCCTCGCCGGAGATGAAGGGGACGATGTTGTCGAGGACGTCCATGCTGGAGACACCGGGGTAACCAGCGCCCGAGACGGCCTGGAGGGTGACGATGGAGACGGTAGAGATAGGACCAAAGGCGGCTTGGAGGGCGGCGAAGGGGATAACAAGGCCAATGACAGCGCAGTTGGAGTTGCAGACGAGGAAGCCCTTGTTGAGGTTGCGGACGGAGCGCTGGTGGGGGATGAGGTCGAGATGAGGAAGGTTAACGGTAGGAACGACGAGGGGCACGAGAGGATCGCGGCGGTAGTTCTTTGCGTTGGAGAAGACGGGAATGTCGGCCTTGATGAACTCGAGCTCTGAGGAGATCCGCAAGTCAGTTGTCAAAAGTCATGAGACGCAAAGAGGAGAGGGACAAACCGATATCGCCAGCGACATCCGAGTCGAGACCACTGAAGACAACATCACAATCCTTGAACTCCTCGGCTTTGCACTCTCTCACGACCATGTCGGCAATGTCGCCCATGGGCGTGGCCTGCTTCCATCGCACGGCATCCTTGTACTTCTTGCCGGCAGAGCGAGATGAGGCGCCGATGGCGTGGAGCTTGAGGTAAGGGTGCAGAGCAAGGAGGAGGATGAACCGTTGGCCAACAGAGCCAGTGGCTCCGAGGACACCTGAGATTGATTAGCCCTGTGATGTTTGGCAATGATATATAGAGGTTTGGCATGTGGGATGTTGTTATGGTGCGAAATCGGATGGAGGGGTAATGAGGGACTGAGAATGACATACCGCACTTCTTAGTAGGGAATTGAGAGGCCATGATGGGTATGGAATATTAGAATAACTGCAAAACTCTTGATGTGGAAGAGATAAAGTCCAAACCAAGGGAGTCGGGCTATGTTGGGAGATTGCAGACTTTAAATTTTGGTGTTGAGGCGAGTGAGTCTAAAGTAAAGTAAGGTAGTCTGATAATAACCCCGCCAAACTCCCGGTCATCGGAGTTGACTCGCCGGCACTGGACCCCACCATGGCATGAGAATGGATTCATGGGCCGAGTTATCGTCTAATGATAGGCTCCATGTTTGCAACTCTAGGGGAATGGGTCGTGCACAGGACATCCAATGACATCAGAAGCTTTTATTTAAAGATTTCTTAATACCAATGGTATTGATGAACCCAAGCATTATAACTCATGCACCTCTATCCGGAGGATATATCTTGTAACTCGTTCAAGCTGCACCCATCATGTCATTAATCTCCAAATGCAGTACGGATGAATGCAACGCCAATTTCATGCACATTAGACTCCCCAAATCATCTCCTCTATGCTTTGCAATTGTGGTGGTGTCGGGTCCTCGGGTCGTCAATTCAAGGCTCAATCGCACTTTCTCGTTCATTGTTGGAGTAGAGTCGGAACTGAATAAAGATGATGACATCCTCGGCAATGGTACCCAGAGAGCCAAGCAGCCAAGGAAGTGCATTAAGCAGATACTTTTTGTCTTGGGAGTAAGCTACCAGGCTGATACCATAGGTAAGATTTCCGCTCATTGAGAGCATAAAGAAGAGCAATGCAAGGCCTGTACACGGCATTAGTCTCACTAGTTTGTATTGAGGAGAACTAATCCTACCTTCGCATGACTTTTCTCGGTAGTTCTTGATAATTTGAGGAATTCGAGCACTGAAAAATATTAGCAGAGAATCAAAATTCCCTACTCGAAAAACATACCAGAGGTAAAGCACCGCACTAAAATATCCCAAAATGAGTCCGGCAAGCTCAATTGGGGTCTGCGCATCTTCGGGCGCATCGGGGGTACCGGAGTCACCGCTCTCCCAGGCGCCGACCTTGTACGAGACAAACCAACCAGCGAATCCAATGACGTAGACAGCAAGCAGGCTCAGAGTGTTGTGAACCCATGGGCTGCTATCGGGAGTATCATCTTCGCCGGTCACAATCTTCCTCAATGGCTCCATCGACGACTCGGTGTGTGTCGCATGGCGGCGCTGAGACCCCGGAAGGCCATAAGAAGAGCTTCGCCTACGGGGTCGGCTGAGGAGCGGCGATTCCTCCGAAGCATCAATTGATCGAGGTTCTTCGGCGCGACTCGCTCGGCGGGCATTGAGGGCGTTGTAGTAGAGGGCTTGGCCGATGAGGACGACGTCGGCAATGCAGAAGTAACCCGCTAAGGCAATGGCGGTGGGAGCTAGGCGAGTAAACAAGGCACCTAGCAATGCAAAGTTAGCGAAACTGGAAGCTGCCGTTGGCGCAAGCCACTTCTAGCCGAAGCGAAAATTTCTGAACCGGGATATGGCGTAGGAATGACATTTGTCTCTGTGCAGAAGACAAATTTTGATTTGAAGTGGGCAGGTAGGAATGGAACACCATTGATACATGTGCGCTCAAGGAGAGTACGAACCGATTAGATTTGTGACGTCGCCCAGTAGCCAAACGACCAGAAAGGCCATGCTGAGGCCATCAGCGCTTTTAGCCTTGTAATTGGCAAACAATTGGGGTAGCTGCAGAGAACGGTCAGCCAAACTATGTCAGAGCGGATGCGACTGCAACGCAAAAACGCGCGAATGAGAGACGCACGAGAAGGCATATCCAGGAAGTCAAGCTAATGCTGCCAAAGATTCCGGACAAAGCTAATGTAGCTGGTAACGCATGCGCCGCAGCGGCGATTGAGGTTGAGGCCAGCAGCGGCATGGCAGATTGTGTCGAGTATACGCCGGGAGGAGCAGAGAGAAGAACAAGTCGAAAAACCAAGAGTGAAGGGTAAAAGAAAGAGGTTTAGAGAGTCAAGTAGAAGAGGAGGTGGTGCGACAAAGGTGGGTATCACGAGGGCAGCGACAACTGACGATCGCGATGGATCCTACTGCAAGAAGCAGATCCAATGCCAGATAAGGGAGGAATTATTGTGAATCTGAGTTCAGCCAGGCGTTGGAATTAGGAGTAGTTGTGTGCCGTGTTGTCGCTTTCAGTTCTTTGTACAGTAGAAAAGAGAACAAAATCAAAGGTCGATATTTTGGCGGAGTGAAGAGACTCATCCAGCAACAATCCTAGTTATGAACTTGTGCTCAAAGAACGGCACCAACCAAGGCAGATAAAGATAAGGACCCCCGGCCCCGTTGTCGGGTTTGACAGTGGAGGCCTTATCGTGTATCGTTGGTAACCGCTCCGCATGTATTGGCCAGGTAAGGAGCGCTTATCGTTGCCAGTGACGCACTGCCTTGGAGATCGTGTGAGCTAAAATATGGGGAATTAAAAGAGGGGGCGTTCCTTGATTCAGGCGCGTGAGTCTTTATGTTGTAGGTACTCTATGCTTTAGGGGAGAAATGCAGGGTCTTGCCCCCCCTCCGATACGGGGCCGATACTGATGATGAGTCTTATCTGTGCATCATGAATTCAAAGCCATGATGGATCTCATCCCAAATTAACTGAGTAACTTAATATCTACACAGCTTATTTAGTAGATAACTATCCGTAACCTTATGCATAATCCTAACGGGCTCCTTTTGGCCTCCTCCCAGCCATACAATAACTATGCTAAGCCACCTGGTTGAAATGTTTCACGTGGCGCGACACATGCTCCCCATGATTCGTCGTAAGCTCACTGTTAATCCCGCCTCCCCAGCTGAACCCCTGACAGCTCATGAGCAGCTATCGATCATGCTCCAGCCTAGCCTCTAGGTAGCCAACCGCTTCGCGCGCAGTTCTGCAGCTTCAAACGCTTTGATCCAACCTAGAATTTGCCTCTTTAATTTATCTGATGCGCGCTTCCATTTAAGATTCGCCTTCGCACTTTTTAAGATTTAGTCTTGTTCTCTTCATTCTGCGACGGACAACGTTGATACGCAGCACCGCCCCCACGACAGTCCTAGGTCGCATTCCTTCATAAGCGCCTCTGTCGCTGATAACATCGGATCCAGGCATCCTCCCTCGTTCTCTCACTCACTATGAAGCTTCTCTCTAGCGGCGCATTGGCTCTTGGCCTTGCCAACTTGCCAGCAACTCTTGCCTGGGGCAGTAAGTCCAGCTTGACATGGCATAAGCCCTCATGATTCCATCCTACTCACAATCATAGGTCTCGGACACTTCACCACCGCTTACCTTGCCAGTCACTTTGTTTCCAACGCGACCGAGGCGCATTTCAAAGACGTTCTTTATAACGATGAGGCCGACTACCTTGCCAAGATAGCTTCATGGGCCGATTCCATTCGATACACAAACTGGGGACGATACACAAAGACATTTCACTTTATCGATGCTCACGACCGCCCACCCAACCAGTGCGACGTCGACTTTGAGCGCGATTGCAAGGAAGATGGCTGCGTCATCACTGCTCTTAAGAACTACACTCAGCAGTCAATCGAACCCCAGCTACCATTTTGGCGACGTAACCAGGCCGCCAAATTCGTTGTTCACTTTGTTGGCGATCTCCATCAGCCTTTGCACAACGAGGATGTTGAGAAGGGAGGCAACGGTCTCCTAGTCAAGTTTGATGGTCGCAGGTTCAATCTTCACCATGTCTGGGATAGTTCCATTGCTGAGAAGCTTCTGGGTGGTCTGCACGGCGACCCCTTCAAGATTGCTGACAACTGGGCGAATCAGCTCGCCGTTGAGATCCTCGATGGCAAGTATGCAGAGGCTAAGGAGGGTTGGTTGAAGGACCTGGACTTTGACGACCCCATCAGCACGGCTCTTGCTTGGTCCCGAGAAGCTAACGCCATTGTGTGTAGCCATGGTAAGTCAATTACCCCAGCAACCATCTGCATTTCATATCTAACATGGGTACAGTCCTGCCCGAAGGTGCCGATGCCATTGTCGGTCAGGAGCTTGGAGGCGAATACTTCGAAAAGGCTGCCCCAGTCATTGAGGAGCAAGTCGCCAAGGCCGGTTACAGAATGGCTGCCTGGCTGGATAAGATCGTGGAGGCTTACAAGGAAGCTGAGCAGAAACAAATATCCGAGGAGCTATAATACAATCGCTTGCGTAGATTCGATATACGTGAAATATTTACAACTAGCTATTTAGGATATCATGTTTATTTGGAAATGCATGCTGAGTGTTTACTTGAATCCGTAGGAGACTATTGAATGCTTCTCGATAAGAGATCACCAAATTACTAAGCTCTGATAAAACGGGCATCTTTTGTATGCACTCTCAAAATGTTGCATCATATCAGCCTTGGAAACCTGAGTTGTTTATGCTGTGGTTCGTCGAATGTGACGTTAAGCCTGAGACGAATGATGCCCCCAGCTATGCTATGGGAATCTGGCAAAAGTGCTGCAAGCCCTTGACCTTTAAAGAACCGAGTCTTGCTAATTTTGTAACCTTAAAATAGGAATGGTAGACCACGTCGCAGGTTCTTGGCCTGTTACATTGTATGGGTCAAGTGCTACCTCGTGGTTGTAATGCCAATGTAGGGTATTCATGCTATTACTGGCCTGTGACATATCTGCAACACGATTGTCAGCCATCAGGAACCGGCTTTATCAAGAAAATCCTGATACACTACAAGAGAGTTCACCTGAGACAAAGTCATTATATGGAAGACCACTGCCCTTGTTTTCCTAAAAGAGCAGGGCAACACTCCTGGAGTTTTGCTATACACCGTCAAAGATTGATTGTAAGAGCAAGGCTTAAACCATAATGTTATTTTACTACTATGTGTGTTCCCACTCTCGGCTAGGCGCTGACACAAAACTGATGACCTCATCTGGCAGATTATGGCCGTGCTATGTTGACACTGGCAAAAAGTTCTTTCCTGGCAAAAGCATCAACTATTCATAGAACCCTCTCTTGACCGTATTTAGAGAGTCATTCACGTCACAGAGTGGGCACTCTCCGACACTCGCGCTTAACGTTGACCGTTTCGAAGCTTAAGGTCTCGAAACGCCCTGTGCTTGGGCTTGTGACCCCCCTGGCAGCCGCTGCAGGTACCGCTCGGCAAGGGACGTGATTGGCTGTCCTGACTCCAAGAGAAGGAGGTGGCACAAGTTGAGACGCATGGAGCCGCATCTCCAACCTCAGATCTTAACTCCTACATCTAAGGTACTCCGTACTCTACAACCGAATCTCAAATACTACCACTCCTCGGGATTATGACCGTCTGCCAAGATTAGCCAAGCGCTAACCGATACGCGCTGTTTACTCTCAATTGACTAACATTCTCCAACGCTTCTTGTTACATCACCTGAAAACCGCCATCTTGACCTCATCTCCAGCCTCCAACCTAATCAGGCATTCTAACATTCTATGGCCCCTTGACTACTACTCCGCATCGCCTATTACTTTTGCCGCTGTCTCATGTTCCTGTCTCCCAGACACAGCTAGTGCTGCCTCTGTGTTCCACGATGCTCAATCGTGGTGTTTCTCATCCAGTTTGATCGCTGCCTCCCCTGGCCGCCTTCATTCTCTCATACTTGGCCGGGCCCCTGGTCCAGCAAGCGAAAGCAAACATTGGTACTATTGTTCGCTCCAAACCTCGTCATGGATTTGCGACCCTAAACCGCCCCCTTCAGCCGCCGAGATGCCATCCGGTCTGATGTGCGAGCCCGAGACATTCAATTGTCTGGGATTACCATTATGAACAATAACCCTCTTTCTCGGCATCTTGGTTTCCGAAGTCATCTCCAGTCTTTAACATTGTTTTAAACCCTTCTTCGGCCGTTCCCATCAGGCCATTTCCTCTCTTTCTCACCTCAGCTCTGGTAGTGTCTCTTTCTTTCATTCGTTCCTTTGAGACCAAGTTGACTTTTCTGTGTCTGTGACCATTCTTTTCTTCGTTTCCCAGCCGGTCTGGAACCGTTCGGAAGGTTTTTATTTATTTTCATTTAGACAATACTGCATTCACCTCCAGTCTTTTCTTCTCTCCTCTGACGGAATCGACGAACAACCATCCACAATGCAAGTCAAAGGTGTAATCGTCGCCCTTTTGGGCATATCTGCCATTTCAGATGCTGCTGTCCTTCAACGAAGGCACCCTCTAGCTCGTGCACTCCAACGACGACAATTCGGTGGCGGCGGCGGCGGCTTCGGAGGAAACAACGGCGGCAACAACGGTGGAAACAATGGAGGAGGCCAAGGCAATAACGGCGGCAACAACAACAACAACAATAATAATGGAGGTGGTGGCGGCGGCGGTGGCGGAGGAAACCTTGAAGCCAATGCTATCCAAACTGGTTCTCAGCAAGACGGCAATAACCCCGGTGCAGACGGTCAAGCAGCCTCTGCAACGTAAGTCTCAACTCACCATACCCAAAGAAAGATATCTAACTTGTTCCAGGGACGACAACAACTTTATTAACTTCTGTAATGGTGAAACCCTCACTAATGGCGAACAAAACCAAGACGGTTCATGCAACGGTATTCGTAAGTTACAACAGCTATTACACCTGAGTTCTTGGACTAACTCCTCTAGCTATGGGAAAGATTCCTTCAGTCAACAACATGGTTTCTTCTGTCTTTACATCACCTCAAAATGGTGACGATATCGCAGCCGAACAGGACTTTGATATCTCAGTGCAAATGCTCAACTTTGCTCCTGGTACTTTTACCAATGCGACATCCACCTACTATTCCGCCCCACAAGACCTTGACGGTGGTGGTAACATCATTGGTCACACTCATATCACGGTTCAGGATACCGGTGACTCTTTGAACCCTACTACTCCGTTGGACCCTAAGCAGTTTGCTTTCTTCAAGGGTGTCAACGATGCGGGTAACGGCCAAGGTCTCCTGACTGCCAGTGTTGACGGTGGTTTACCCGCTGGCAACTACCGCATCTGCTCCATGTCTTCCGCAGCCAACCATCAGCCTGTTCTCATGCCGGTTGCTCAGCGAGGATCACAAGACGATTGCATCCGTATCACCGTCGGAGGAGGAAACGGCGGCGGTGGTGGCAACGGAGGCAATAATGGCGGCAACAACGGAGGTAACAATGGCGGTGACCAAGCACAGGATGATCAAAACGCCGGCGATCAGGGTGGAAACCAAGATCAAAACCAAGGAGATCAGAATGGTGGTCAAAATGGTGGTCAGGATCAGAACCAAGACCAAAATGGTGGCCAGAACCAAGACCAGAATCAAGATCAGAACCAGGATCAAAACGCGGACCCGAACGCGGATCCCAATGCGGATGCTAACCAAGATCAGGGCGGTGATCAAGCTGGTGGTCAAGGTGGTGATCAGAATCAAGACCAGAACCAAGATCAGAATGGCGGCCAGGGCGGCCAGGGCGGTGGTCAAGGCGGTGGCCAAGGTGGTAACACACCCGGCGGTGGCTTTGGAGGCGGCGGATTCGGTGGTTTCGGAGGTGGCGCGGGAGGTGGTTTTGGCGGCGGTGGCGCGGGAGGCGCAGGTGCCTTCCAAGCTGCTTCAAAGGGTGGTGACTCTGCCAACACGACGTCCACGGACGAATGAAGGCCATATTTGGTGCCAAAGGAAGGATAGATAAAGCCGTTCTACTTGGCCGTGGCCCTGGCGGTCTTCGGTATGAGTACCAGAGGTTCCTGAGACAAAAATACTACGTCCTCAACCAAGGATTAATCGACGTGGAGTTGGGGTATTTGCCTAGTTAGAATAGTTCGCGTTTACACATACCTGTCGTCAATAGGTGACGATGGAGGGGAATCGGGTTCTGGAGGTGAACGTACGTCAAGATTTGTGGTTCTATTTTACCGTTTGAATAAGATCAGTCACTATCATAAATGTAAAAAATGACTATATGTTGAGTCTTGATTGCATGAGTCTCGCTTTCATAAATCATGGCATCTTGGAATATACATGGTGATAGGAGATAAAGTGTTGTTAAAGCAACAATTATGACTTAGCCGAGATACATTGTCGTATATTTATCATTCGAAACCGGGTGAAACTGGTAACTCAGAACCCAAACCATCCGAGTGTCATCATACAGTGAGACAGAGTAGTCGGGAACAGTGGTTGGCTATTGAGAGTAGTTTAGTCGCATCTGGCAAGTTCAAAGATATGACTTTGATGATTCAAGCTAATCGCCTGGTTTTCGTCAGTAAGGTGTTCAATACGTATCCATTTATCAGAACGCGATCAAAGGACTGAGATGGTTGAGTGCTATCAAAGGACATCATACATCAAAGGCAAGACTAGATCAAAGGGTAGATATACCAGGCCAAAGAATCAGGCCAAAATAATAAGGGGAAGAAAATAAAGACTCAGTGCCTGCACATCCAGGGTAGGAGGTAAAGCGAGTACAAGCACCACCACAACGCTCGGAAAACGAGGAATGCTGTATATAATTGAGTAGGTAATGGTTTGAATATGAGGATTGAACCAATATCAATAAAGAAAAAATTTCAAGTGCAAGTGCTTCATTTCAACATAAGCAGAAAATCGAATCCGTCGACACCGAAAAAAGCACCACAGTAGTTCAAAAGACAAGTACTGTGTATGTAGCAAAAGATGTGTGATTCGAATTTCCAGCCGTTGTCTCGAAGCAAAAGATCAACACTCCAAACCAATATTTTCCCTCTTGGTAACGGGATATGCAGGCTAGTAGTCTCCAATGTAAGGGCAGAGAAGCTCGATATGTGTGATGCCTACCCTGAGGCATTGCCTGTTTAGCAAAAGGGATTTCTTTGTACAACATGAAATATCAGATATACAACGAGTCCACCTTCTAGAGAATGAATTTGCTACTTAGTTAGTGATTCGACTCGTATGAGGTGCGTGGGCATCGACTGATGTTGACACTACCGATATGTGTTGGTTCTATCATGCAGAAATGGATCCCACATAAACATCCAGGACGACAGGCGGAATACGCAAGGAATAGTCTTTACGAGTCAGGAGCACTGAAGTATGAATAGCAGTCTGACTTGTGGGCCATGGATGGCTCGAATGACCCTGGCAAAGCAAACTCTCTTCTCGCTTCTTGCCTCTCGGCTCGGTCTGGTTCGCCGTACAGCATGGCGCTCTGCAAGGGTTTCTCGTGCTGCAGAACAGGGCGTTTTAAAGCATGGACAGGGCCGATGGGGTGCGAATAATTGGTCCCCGAAGGTTAGATGTAACTAGAGCATGTGAGTAATTGTCGATTGTTAAGGAAAGACGATGCGACCTCTCTTGGTTGCGCAATGCAATATCTTGATCCAAGACTGGTCTATCCACTGGAGCAGAGGAATTTCTCTCGTTCCAATCTGAGCGATAATGAAAGAATGGGATATTCTATACGTCGTAAACGATGAATCGGCTCTGTTGTGCCCATCGAGCTGGGCTAACGAGAGTGTAGCATGCGTGCCAAGGATTCGTTGGTGATAACAACATCTGCCGGCAGCCCGTAATCGTTCGAACCGAACCAACGATACCTTTGGCAACACTGAACGATTCAGAGTTGCCCTATGACTCCGAAATAGTAAGCTGATTGGGTTTCTGCACCCAAGATTGCCCATCACCGTGACCCTGAACCGGAGACACGAAGCTTTGCATGATAACGACCCGAGAGTCTGGAAAGAATGATTCTAGGGAGGTACTCTCAGGTTCCCCTTGATTAAAATGGAAGTAGTTCACATTGGTAGTGCATAACTCGCAAAAGCAATAGATGTACGTGGGTTCTCCCAAGGGAGGAGGACTTTGCATGAGGGTCTTGTGTATAGTATGATTCGGTTTATTAAACTGGGGATATTATTACGTGCCTATAACCCTAGTTGGATTTACTTCAAGGGAACGAGCGAAGGCTAAATTGGGCCACGAGCTTGCAGAATTCGTGATGAGTCCTCGTCCAATGTCGATTCGGCGATGTGACTCGTGGAATCGTGTCGTTGAAGGATCGACAAGCCTCAAAGCATGGATTGATACGTTACGTACAATCCAGATGAGCCTTGATCATACTCCGGAGGACAGAGTCTAGATTGTCAGACTGTCACATATGTGAGACGGGTATCACGGCCCTGGACCTTGACTTCTGGGATCGGGGATCTGGGTCCCAGTTCAAGGTCAGTTTAAGAAGGTCATGATCCCTACCTTGGATGGGCTGGCATTACTATGTTATAACCAATCGTAACAGTCAACGAAAGACGCGCAGTACTGGTCCGAAAATATGGAAACATATCCAGTGATCGAAACGTCGCATATGTTTGTACGAGAAGTGCCTTGCATATGCTTCGAGTTAGCCCTAGGAGTTTCTGAGAACGCTGCATCCAGTGTGCGCTTTGCCTTATGCTCAGTTGCATTGCATTATATATTGGATCCTGAGATATCGTGGCAGCTATCAACGCAAGACATCGGTCGAGCGCCGGATCAGCATATTGGTCAAATCGCTTCCATCTTTCGAACCCTGGGGATGCCATCGACTGTCTTGAGTTCCTCCAAGTCTGTGCGAAGTACAAAATCGGCCCGTGCACAAGACATAGAGCACTGGACACGCGGTATCTCGGTTGATAGACGATGTCTGCTGAGCGAGAACTGACTCTTCCTTGCATATGTGACATTTTCACTCATATATTGTTGCACCCGGGCAGTTTGGAGCCAACTGTTGAGAGCCCTTGTGGCGATCCAAGGGTGCCTCGAGGTTTATACGGAACCACAGAGGGCTAGAGAAAAGGCCGTTGAAATATCGTCAGTAGCGAAAATACTAGTTACGAAAAACTGTAGATGATTCGATCGCTAGGGAGACTGGTAAGGTATCTGTAAACAAGGGTCGGTCTCTTACATACGAATATACCAGGGACGGCATGGGGGCATGGGAGCGGCCACGGCAAATGGAGAGGCGGGCCGCAGAAGTAAACACCCCATACAGTATCAAGTTTATTAAAGAGGAGTCTTGACTCGTTTAGCGAAGTGGGTGGGATCGATCTGCAAACCCGTCTATCCATCCATCTTTATTGCGCCAGGTCATGTCAACCGAGGACTTGCGGGGAGCCGAGGGGATGTTTTTTTCTTCTTGCTACTATAGACTGTCCACATATTGAATTAACAATGTCGAACTGATGACCAAAGTAATAAATGTCTTTTCTTTGATTGATAATTCTCACCGGGATGAGCCTCCTTCTGCTGGAGCCATGCCATGGATGCGATATGATGGGGTCCCTAGTATCAGGGGCCTGCATGCAGTAGTAGTAGAGCCAACAGAGCCAACAACCACAAGAAACAAGTCGTGGGATGTTTTTGATCGATTGGTTGAGAGTATCGGGAGAGAAATCGGACTGATTTCTTTCTCCTATTTTGTTGTTGATCGAAGGAAGTTTTATCTTGATACAAGCGGTATATTTGTGGTCATATGGCTGCTTATTCATCACCTGCCTCGAACTTACTCGACACCAACAATGCCCATGCCCATCTACACCTCCGCGACTATGTAGAGCAGGTGTAGATAATCTTCCTCTTGCAAAAGCATATGCAACATCAACATGAACCTCAGTAATCTTCCTCTTGCAAAAACATATGCAACATCAACATGAACCTCAGTAATCACTTTAGTCAAACTAACTTATCCGAGACACGGTTTCGTCCTCCGCGGCCAACAAGAATAACAGTCTTACGAGTACGTTTGGACCAGGTTTCATTTGGACTATGACGATCCCTTCCTTTTGACACAATATGCCCGAGCGTGTCGATTAACCTTGTTAACCGCAGTATTTATCGCTACCTCAAGCCTAGGATTCTCCTCGATCCGCCTGGGCACCGGCCGTTGATGGACAAAGCGATATGAGTCGATTCGATGTATTCCTTGTTCACCACGGACCATCTTGAGGTGTTTAATTGCTTGCTTCACATGTGCAGGCCAGTCATTCACTGGCATACAGCCTCACAAGGCCTTGTCCCTGTCCCTATCGCTTATACAGCACATTTGCATTATGGCTCTACGCGAATGATACTCCTAACAGGCACATAATATGACTTTCATGGAACCAGTGTTCATCTCTCGCGTCGAGACCTTCTCTACTCCAAGCTTGCATGAGTCTTCCGCCCGCTCTGCTTCATCTATGCATCTTGGTTGCCCTCGTTTTGGATCACAAACTGGCTAGACTCCACCTCTCGCGGAAAATCATAAAAACCCTGCGTTCTAAGGAGAATCCACCAGCTCTCCCCGTTTACGCATATCTGGGTCCATCAACGGCTTCTGGGGGAATAACCTCGAAGCGATGCCCTCTCTTGCCTAGGGTTGCGGTCCATCCCTAGCCTAGCCCGTCCGGCCCCACGCCCAGCACGACGCGGGAAGGGATACAACCATGGATCATGGGACTAGCTTCGAATCACTAGTAAGGATCTGCGGATCCTCCAAAGCTCGGGTTCTGTCTTTACCTACTGATAATACTGTGGTAAGGTAGGAGAACGAGCACTCCTCGCCGAATGTTACAGATAGTGGCAGGATCCATCTCCGTCGCCATACGATTCTCGGATGTCGTGGCGGTGGATGATGGATCTAGAGCCGTGATCCCTGAAAGGTTCCGATATTCGATTTGGGTTTCAATGTTATATGTAGCAAGTATATAACCTTTTGGTCCGTCGCTCTTGCATGGCTGATTGAGGGAAGATCTAGAAAGGTTCTTATATCCAACTCCTTGTCCACTTTTCTCTCCGAAAGAAGCCATCAGACCTGGTGTCGAGGCTTCAAGGCAGGTTCCTCTCATCTTTCACCAGCGGGACGTTCAGGTGAAGTTTAATTTCGGAGATATTTAGCGAACAGGTCTGTCACAGCCGTGATGTCGAACCTCAGCCAAAACTCGGCGGACGGCCGTACCGAGAAGGAGAGGCAAGTCGAGACATACGGGGCCAAGGACAATGGCGAGGACAGTCCTCGTTCATCAGGAACACCTGTCAACGCTGAGAAGATTGTCATGGCCGACGGTACTGTCGAGTATGTTGACAAGAATGCTCTCGGTGATGACTTGGACCGAATGCCTGAGGGTTACTACCGGAGTTCCCAGTTTCTCGGCACTCTTGCTGTAAGTCTAACTTGAAGACGAGTTAATCTCACTCACTTTGGACTCAAGATACTGAACGTCCGATATAGGCACAATCTCTGGCTAGTATCTGCGCTTATCTAGGCTGGGTACTCCCCTCCAACACCCTGTATGTGCCTCACTCCTTTCATATCTCCTATACGCGACGGCATTCTTCATGAGAGATTATGTTGTGTTGACCCACAAGAGATGGCCATGTTCAACCTACTAACTCGAGTCGTAAAGCACTCTCATCAATGCCGATATTGGCCCCTCCACCAACATCGCCTGGGCAGCCACTATTTGGACCATGGGATCCTCCATCGGCTTTCTCATCGTCGGTCGTCTTTCCGATCTATATGGCCGCAAGTGGATGGTAATGAGTACCACTCTACTTGGCCTGATCGGCTGTATCATCGGCGGCACAGCTAAGAACGTCGGTATGCTCATCGCCTCGAACGGATGTAACGGTCTCGCAGCCGCTGGTCAGCTCTCCTTTGGCATCGTCCTCGGCGAACTTGTTCCCAACAAACATCGTGGTCCCATCATCGGTTTCGTTTTCTTGACATCTCTGCCATTTGCTGTCTTCGGTCCTATTGTCGCTCGAACTATGATTGAGAACACGGCAGAGGGTTGGCGTTGGAGCTACTACATTGGTATAATCCTTAGTGTCATCACATTGGCTTTGTACCAATTTCTATACCACCCTCCAACCTTTGCTCAGCTACACATTGGAAAGACTCGCATGCAGCAGACTAAGGAGCTCGACTGGATTGGCATGTTTCTCTTCCTAGCTGGCTGTGTTCTTTTCCTTGTTGGACTGTCTTGGGGTGGCACTACCTATCCCTGGAAGAGTGCCGAGGTCCTATGCACACTCATCATCGGTATTATGACTCTTGTAGGCTTCTTTGTCTACGGTAGGTTTACGTCTATATATCTTCTTAAGACACATTCGCTAACACTATACCAGAGGCTTTCTTCTGCCACGTACAACCTCTCATCCCTTCCCGAGTTTTCAAGAACTTGGGTTTCGTTGCTGTCGTTGCCTGTGCTACTGTCGCCTCGATGGTTTACTACTCCCTGACTGTACTCTGGCCTACGATCATCAGCACACTCTACACAACCGACTCGATCAAGATTGGCTGGCAAAGCTGTGTTATCGGCGGTGGTGTTCTTCTGGGCCAGGCCATTTCAGGTATCACTATTTCCTATGTTCCCCGTCTCAAGATCCAGTGCATCTGCGCTGCTATTCTGGTCTTGACGTTTATCACTTCCATGTGCTCGCTGTCTCCTGACCGCTGGGCCAACACCATCGCCTTTGGATTAATCGCTTGCACGGCTGTCGGCTACATCGAAAACGTCGCCGTCACGGGTGTCACTCTTCTCTGGGAGCCCCAGGATATTGGTCTGGCTACCGGTGTTCTTGGATCCATTCGTGCTTTAGGTGGTGCTGTCGCACAGGCTCTGTATACGTCTGTTCTTAATAACGAGCTGGCCAAGAAGCTACCCGAGTATGTAACTCCAGCTGCGACAGAATCTGGTCTGCCAGCCAAATCTCTGCCTTCACTCTTCGAGGCTATAACTGCCGGCGACTACTCGACTGTACCGGGTATCAATAAGGATATCATTGCTTCGGTCGGTGCCGCCGTTGTTAAGGCTTACACCAACTCGCTACATGTTGTCTTTTACGCCACTATCCCCTTCTCTTGCATCATGTTGGCTGCTGCCTGCTTGGTTCCTGATGTTAAGAAATTCTTGACTCACAACGTTGCCAAGCGTCTTCAAGACAAGGGATTCCGCAAGTCTAACACTGAGGTCAACGAGATTGAAATCAGAGCGAGCGATGACCGTCGGTCGCACGATGCTCGGGTGGCTTCAACTGCATAAAGTCTTTTTCAGTCATCCGTGAGGAAATGGTTGGCTACGAGTAAACAAAACTGTATGCAGGATTTAATGGATGGATGGACATGAGCATTATGGCATGATTGGCGTTTAGCGAGTTTCTGTGATAGTATACGGGCCTATATCAAGTAGATACACAATGAAATGATACTTGGCCAACTTGAACGCGTTTAGAAAGGATCAAGATGAACGTTTTGTGATGTCGACGCTCGTGGCTTTGCCTGTTGCTATATGCCGCCAGGTCAGGTCGATTAAGACGTTAAACGCTCTATAATGGACATAGTGATATTAAAATGTAACAAAGGGTTGCTATATACCCTGGTTATTAAACCAACGCAATGCAGGATGAGAAGTCCCTTCACTATGTATTGCAAAGTCGATGTGATTATAAGTGGAATAGTCAGTTTCCTAGACTTGTGTCTATTATTTCCAACGCCGTGCCCAAACACCCATACCATTGTACTGTCTCTCCTTACAGAGAACCATCTCTTTAACCACGCTGAGGACTATTACCAGTAAGTATCACCCTACAAGATCAAGGCCGGGGCCCAAATACGTACGCGCAGCCTTGAGGAGTAACTACACCATAGGGACAGTCACCAGAGAGCTTCTCAACGATCTGGTTGAAAAAGACGGGGGTGACGACAAGACCGGCGCTGACTAGAGACGCGGTCGCAGAGAGAAGCGTAACAAAGAGAGTAGTCTTCATGTTGACGACGTGAGTCTGTAATGGTATAGGTATATGACGTGGCGTGATGTTGAAGCCCGAGGGTAAAGAGTGACTGACGCTTGTGATTACAGAACCAGCTGAAACCACAAGATAGGATTAATTAAAGTTGCCGACAAAGACCAAAGAGAGTAAGCCCAAGTAATTAATTTATTCTAATCAAGCAAAAAGAGAGAAAAAGAAGAGGAGGAAAATGGCGAAGGGGAAAATGGGGCGAGGCGGCAAAAAAAGGGTTGTTACAGGGGCGCGACGGTCGAGGTTTCAGGTTGTGAAACGAAACGAGAGCGGGACTGGTCAGGTAATTAAAGAAAATAATTGTATGGCAACATAGTCTAAGTTATCCTAAATCAAGTATAAAGTCTGCCCCATTTTCAAAGACATATCTCATATAACTTGCTTCATGTCCTGCGTTTTTACCTGTTGGCTAGTTTCGTAATTTCAGAATACATGCAACGCGTCTTGGAAATGGTTCGTATATAAAAGCGTCCAGCGTCTCCAAGGACATAGCTGCTACTTTTGAAGCTCACCTTATTCCCTGACAACTGCCTTCTTCAGGTAAGTTGCCAGTAATAAATCAAAGGGACTTTTGCAATGACACTCTATTGTTCGAGTTTAGTATAGACATCGCCCTCGTCAAGTATCAACTGAAGTCTGGTATACATGCTACTCTTTAATAGCAATAAGCACATCCCCAAAACAGGACACAGGAAGCTGGTAGAAGATCGACTAGCTAACAGAGATACACATACATGCTGTGTAGATAAAGCGAGATAAGCAAGAAAGACAAATATGGGCCAGCAAAATAAGAAAACGCCCCTTTGCGTTCATAGAAGTGCAAGGCTTGTATTGATAAGCTATAGCGAAACTTGAATATCCTTCACACTACCGAAGTTTTTAGTAGACGCCACCGCTCTGATAGTAGCTGTCTGGTGCTGGGGCAGAGGGGCCATCACCAGGCGGGACATAGGGCTTGTACTGAGCCTGTCCACCAGGTGGACCTTGGCTGGGCAGACCATGGCGGGCATCGTATGCGGCAGCATTTCCAGGTTGCAGAGGCGGAGGAGTCATAACACTTTGAGGGGGAGGAGGGGCTGCGCCTGTGGGCATAGGAGGAGCTTGGGAGGGGTTATAGCTCTGATATTGCTGAGGCTGCTGTTGGTGAGTAGTGTAGGGGCCGGGAGGTGGTGCGGTGGCGTTCTCGTTGCTCGGCTCTTCAGGAGAATAGGCTGAGCTTGTGTATGTAGCCGCCGAAGCTGGTTGTTGTGGGTTGTTGGTCGCAATGGGCGAGTCGTAAACAGAAGTAGCCAACTCTTGAGCTCCGTATGTGCTACCTGGGCGTCCTCCCATGGGTCCTTGTGCGTACGGGTTGTTGCCCTGAGGTTGAGAGTAGGGGTTGTAGTTCTGGCCGGGTGTGGATGTGTTGAGAGGAGCAGGCTGTTTACCATTCGAAGGAGATTCATTTCTAGGAGGGTAAGGTTGCTGGCCAGGAGGCACCTCAGCTCCTGCTACATAGAAGGGAGCTGATTGACCCTGGGGCTGATTTTGAAAGTTGGGAGGAGGAGAAGAAGCTTGGTATGGAGGTTGCTCTGAATTAGGTCAGTATGGGTTACATCGATCTATCACTCAAAGGGCAACGAACCTCCTGGGCCAGGGGTATAATATCGCGACGGGTCCTGGGGAGGCGCTCCTTGAGGAGGATATCCACCAGCTTGAGGATAACCCTGACCGGGGCCTGGCCGCATAGCATACTGCTGGTAGTTGTGCTGAGGAGGATGGGCCATGGAAGACTCTAGCAGAGCCTCGTAGTCTCGTCGAGCCTTGATGAACTTTTCATTTAGCTGTGTGAAGTCGTCCTTCTTTTGAGAGTATTTCTCAATCAACTTGATCAGCTTGGGTCGAATGGCAAGCGTCTGGTGGTACAGCTTCTGCCAAACCGGTTAGCGTTTTGTACACATGCCACTTAATAGTCATAACCCACAGAAATCTCCTCGTTGTCCTCCTCTCTAGGCGCTGTGTTGGAAGTGCTAAGTAGTGTAAGCAACTTCTCGACGTTCTTGATCTCAGCAAACACCTCGGCTTCCATCTGAGCCTCGCGCTGCAACTCGTCTGCCGTGGGATCGGCAAGCTTCTCAACATAGTTGAGCGGAAAGATGCCAGTCTTGCCCCTCAGAGAACCCCTCCACCAGTCCTTGTACACGCTCTCGAGAACAGCAATCACGTCTCCTTTCTTAAATTCAAGCTCCCCAGGCTCAGAAGGAGCAAAGTCAAACAGGGCGCGCACCCGGCTGACTGTGGCAGCGGTTGTGCCAGCGGGCGCTGGAGGAGCCGGACTAGGCTCTGCCTGACCACTGGGGCCAGCTTGTGCGCCTGGACTACTGGCAGCAGTCTTTTTGCGTTCCTCCTCTTGTAGACTAAGCTTGAGTGCCATTTGCAGTTCATCCTCCTCCTTCTGGCGATCGAGATCGGTAAGGCCCTGCTTTTGAGGGGCACTTGGGGGCTGGAGGTTTGGGTTGCTTCGTGTGGCACGCTGGTAAGCATCGGTCATGATTCCCAGCTCTGGGTCGTTGCTGAACATGTCGGACCAGCTCTTCATGTGCTCAATGATCTTGGACTTGACTTGCGTGTGGGTGTTGCGGTCGTTGGTGAGGCGGAGGAGGGCGTCTGTAAAGGCGCGGCTGGAAAGTTCGCGATGCATGTTCTTGCCGCAGTTTTGAGCGAGCGCATGCGCAACCTGATTCAGTAAGTATGCGGAAATTTAAAGATGGCGATGCCAAGAGTAGGCAGAATGGCTGGCATACCTCAAGAGTGTAGAGTTGGACATTGGCGTTACGATGCGCGAGACGTCTGATGATACTCTGAACGGCCTCCTTGGGACCATTTGGATCGTTGCCTACTTTGTCACAGACCTCGATAATAGCACCCCAATCTTCGGAGGTCAGGTTCTCGTCGGTAGCCTTGACTGCGATGAGGTCAGTTGCACGAATGTAGACATTGCGAGGCGAGCGTCGGCTGCAGTTCGCTCGCTCACTCGATATTGTGGAAGATAGGAGGCGTATAACATACTGATGACATCGTCATAAGGGCCTGCTGCTGAGGCACGGAACATGGTGGTGGTGTTTTGGGTATCAAGCAATCGGAGCGGCGTGGGTATTTGTGTCAACGCGGGAGAAGCGCGTGATGTATTTATTGGCTAGAAGCCTTGGGTATCGTTTGAGGGTATCGTCCGTATATCAGGAAGAAGAAACACAACTAAAAGGATGAAGTTGTTGGTGTTGGTGTAGAAGTGGGTTGGAGATAATGATGCGAGATGAAGAGGTCCTAGACCAAGACCCCAGGTTACGTCGTCGGCGGTCGCACTCCACAGAGGCACGTCACTTGGACCGTATAGGTAGACTACTCTTTTACGAATGTGAAGCGTCGTACGTAGGCGTTTTCGTAGGCGTTTTATTGATAGCAAAGGCTCAATGAATGGCGAGCGAAAGATAAACTAAGCCCTAAGAGAGAGAGAGAGTTCTGTAGTGGAGGATATTGAGTGTTTAATCACATCCATGGAAGGTAGGTAAACAGGCAGCTTCCCTCCGATGACGAACGAGCGGCGAAGGAAGCAGCGGGGCTGAGTTGGGCTGGGTTACTTTACCTTCCCCGACCCGAGCTCCCTGGTTACCTGCCCTGGTGCATGTGGCTAGAGGCCACGCGTGCGCCACAATACGCTACACTAGACACATGCACAGCCGACCTCTACTTGAGCTACAAGGTGGCTGCATCAAAGTTGATTCCATCTGTTCCTCTCTGACAGTAAACAGCTTATAGCAAGATCTATAACAGGCCAAAAGAGCTTCTACTAACACTACCTCTTGTGAGCACTAGAAGCAACAGACTATATGGTGCTGACAGCAACCACAACAGAATACTCATAATTGCGCGGTCTTTTCTTATGTTTGGAATTCCGCGGCCAGTTGCGCGTCCTGATCCTGGTGACGTCCTTGCGTGGCGTGGTGCCTTGGATTGGGTATTATCGGACAAAGACTAATAAAGGCACAAAAGATGCAAACTTGTCATGGAAGACGCACAATAGAAGAGATATTAGGTTTTAGATAAAGCCAACACACCTTGTTTCTTTAAAGGCAGCACAGTGTACATATACAACACCAGATCATACGTTATGGTTGAAAGATGCTCCTTGCTAGAGCTTCATTCATCGCTACAAATCCTATCTCGACCTATGAATAATGTATACAAGTGTCCATTTACGCCGCTCTCACCGCTCATAGCAATCTATCTCATAGGCAGATAACCCATACGCCATCCAGCCGGCAACACCACTGCCTTTAAAACAAAAACCATGCTTCTAAATGGACCCATAAATCTTCGTCCATCTCCTTCGCTGGTAAATTGACATTGTATCTGTCGTGTAAATGTTCCAAAATGCACACGCAACGCAATGCACCTAGGTTAATATGTCATGCTCTCACCAACCTCGTCTCGAAGCACTCCTGCTCTCGTATCCTCCCCTGTCAGATCCAATGCTTGGTGCTCCATGCGCGCCGCTGCGTGCCTCTTCAATGCTCCGTCGACCTTGGGGGTCCATTTCTGAAAGGTCAAAAACCAGCGGCTCCTCACTAACCGAGTCGTCATCCCCTCCGACTGGCCTGTTAATAGGTCCGTTGAAGCTTCCACGTGATGACTGTGGCGGGGTCTGCCTGTGCGAAGCCATGCCCATATATCGCCGACGACCGAAAGGTGAGCTAGACGTCGCTGTCGGGATCAGTCCTTCAGGAGGGTTCTCTTCCGAGAGCCCTTGCTGCATCATCTCTGGTGTATCAGCACTTTCGATTTCAGCAGCTGGCTGAAGTCCATCTGATTCCCGTTGCGTCGACTCTTCTTCTAGCTGCATCTGCCTACCCAGCAAGATGCTCAGCGTAGGCGGCTCTCTATCATCGGCACCCAGACTGATACTTCGGTGCGCAAAAGCTAGGTCCGTGTCATCATCATCTACCATTGATCGATTCTGTAGTGCAACGGAGCTCGCCCGGCGCTGGTAAGTTGCAAGCCGTGGCGATAGAGGGATATCAATCGCTGTTGTGCCGTCCTGCGTGACTGTGTTCTCTCTGATAGTACCTGGCGGGGGGTTATCAGACGCTCGTGTTTGTCGTGAAGTAATCCGTCCTTGGCCAGTATAATCAATGATTGAGTTTTCGCTCAGTCGTGACGGAATCGCTGGCGTATGAGGTGTATGTGGCGAGAGTGGCTTACCGGGAGACGACGATGCGGACACAGATGCCGGTGCAGTCATTCCCGGCACACTCGTCAACTGCCGACTAGACGAGCTTGACGACCGCTGCATCTGCACGGACGATGTCATGGACTCAGTAAGGGCATTATTTGAGTCCTTCATCATGTGGAAGCGCGAGAGTTGTGCCACGGTTCTGTTCGTGGTAGACTCGCCTTTCTTGGATGGCTCAAAGCTCTTCAACGTCTTCTTGCTGTCGAGCGCTTTGAGGAAATCAGAGATGTTATCATCGTCGTTCTGCAGTGAGTCTGAGCTGGTTCCTGTAACCTCAGCAAGAAGGCCAGATCCTGGCTGTGCTACTGAAGAAGCCAGGCTCTGTCTCCCACTACTGCCCTGTTCGTCGTCTCCAGCCCTACTAGCTCCGCCGAATGATAGACGGCCACGGCGATGTGTGAAACTGCTACTGTAGCGGCTTGTTGATGCAGGCCGAGGAGAGCTGGCAACAGCAGGGTCAGTAGACGGAGGAGGGCCACCCCGCAAAGATGCCGGCATACCAGCAGTAAGGGACGTGCGATTTCCAGCCTGTCGGAGTGAAGGGATACCGGGGCGTGTCAACGACTGGGGAGACGCCGGCTCGGGGTCGATCTGTCTAGGAATAGGCGAGCCCGAAAGAGAGCCCGCCTTGAAAGGCTGGAAAGATACCGAGGGTCGTCTGCTGGAGCCCTCAGTCGTACGTAGAGGAGGTCTTGCTGCACCCTGGCGAACAGGCATGGAGCTTGGGCCATCCAGGTCATTATGCACAGGCAGAGATCCTGGGGGCGAGCTCGTGTCAGAACCGGGCGGTCGCACCGACCTCAAAGCCGAAATTGGGCTGGTTCCTACTGGGACGTTCCCGTGAAACGTCGACAGACTTCCATATGCTTGCTGCATATCACTCAAGTTTGGACGTGAACGATTATCACGCAATGATCCCACCTCGGCCATTGGCGCCCGTGGTTTATCATTCTGCTGAGGAAGGGAGGGCCTGAAGAAGTTCTCGTCCACGCCCATAAATCGAGAGCTTAGCAGAGCCTCAGAGTCATCCACGCGGAAGTTGCAATCATTGCGATACGTGACAACGGTGCTTAACCGTCCAACAGGCACCTCCAAATCGCCAAACATGTACTCCGTCACTGGGTCTGGCCTGCCATCAATGGGCAGACGTAGCTGATCGTAACGCGAACGATCAGACTGGGACATACGTATCCGGCATCGTGGGATGAGCGCTGGGTGGGAATTCTTAGCTGGTCCCTGGCTAGCAAACTTCCATGCTGGAAGCAGGCGAGTTGTGATAAATAGAGATCGGAAGAAGACAATGGCCTTTTTGTAGATGGTGGGTAGAATTGGGCCAAAGTCGATAGGTGTCACGCCTGAATACGTAAGGTCAACTCGCCACCTCTCAATGATGACTTCGTTGTTTCTTCGTGATGCGCCAGAGCTGTCGGTGGAGGAACCCGATGAATTCAACTGTTCCATCACATCCCACCTCTTGCCATTCTCGTCAACGATAACCAGACTCTGGCTCTCTTTTAATCGGGATGTGTCCAGGTAAACCTCGATGACCATTGGGGGCGGGCGATTATCGAGGCTACCGCAATTCTTCCAGATCTTCAACTCATCTCTAAAGTCGTCAATCTCATCGGTCTCTATTTGGAACTACTCAATCATCAGCCTCTGAAAGTATACAAGCAGCCAGCAAACCTACCCATTTGTTGGGTTTCCGCGTGCCGTTAGCTCCGCGCACAGGCTTAGACTTGATGCGAGAATCGAGGACCAGTACAGCAGTCTTGGCATAAAAGTTCTGTAGATAAAACATCAGCAACCAATAGTTCATCTAGAGTTCCCAGTGTACCATCCATACCTGTATTATTTGGTCGAGCTTCTTGACCGAGTCGGCAGGAAGTGCTGGTGTCGACGGGTTGTCCAGCGTTGGTGAACTGGGGGCATCTCTGCCGGATATGGTCGAGCCGGCTCGAGGTCGAGAGCCCAGGACAGCTTCGCGGGTGCTATTAGATCGAGATGGTATGTTTGACTGAGGCGTCGCGCCTGGGGATGACACCCGGGCTGGGCCACGGGGTTGCTGATGCATAGTATATCGTGTGCGCTGCGCAGAAGATGATGCTAGATGGATTGATCACGAACGTATAGGGATCTTGATCGGCCAGGAGACCTGCTCATCCATGGTTCATATCTCTGAAGAAGCAGCAATGTTGGGGTGACTCGGTCGAAGGAATTGTGTTCGGTGGTCCTTTGGAGCGATAACGGAATCGGGGTAGAGAAGCGGAGGTTGTAAATAAAAGTGTAAAAAGAGACAATGCAAGACGCAAAGCTTAGGCCGTTCAGTCGTTGTCGTTGTCGGTGAGATGCAGGCACAAGTCAAACCCAGGCAGGACAGGCAGCCAAACGCAGCTCCCAGGGTTCGTTGTCGATGTAATAGGTCGGGGATCGGCCGAGTGTGAGTGAGGTGAGAGAACACTGTACAGTAGCACTAACAAGAGCCAGTTGTTTGTGTATCTGTCTGTGCTCGCGACAATCAAATATTAAACCAGGACGAGGGCGGGATGCTGCAGCATGGGTCTCCGTTGTAGATGCCACAATGAATGAGTCAAAATGAAGAAGAGAGTTTGCGGCGTTTGTCTGAGTTGAGATGATAGATCGATAGATGAATGAGGTAAACAGAGAGATCACCGACAAGTGCCATGTGATGTTTCGTCATCAAGGGACCCTGTGACGAGTCAGCGATTCAAATCGAGTCAAGGCAAGGCAAGACGCGACAAGACAAGATAATCGAGATTCGAGATTCAAGTTTGAGATCGATTATAACTTGTCTTTGCTTAAGACAGATCAATAACGAAGAATTCGATTGTCTTGTGACCAAACAGTGAGTGCATCTCCATATCAAGCCCAGCATGAAAGATAACGATACCTCTATCAATGCCGGCAAAGGGGGGGCTCGGATCAGGTCAGTGCTTCAGATTGCTCTGGGGGTAAAGTACCTAAGCGCCCCAAATCCCAGCCAGCCCACACACCTCCATTCCCGTTCCGTCGTGAGCTTTTCAGGGTCTACCTCCACCAAGATTCTCTCTCATGCTCTATCACGCAATCTAACGTAAGAACTTGCCTATGCAGCACGCATTGTCTGATTATTTATTAGAGGAATTATTGTCAAATGTAGGCAAGAAATCCTTCTTAAGCCACTATTCTCGTCTGGTTGGCTCATGGCGGTTATCATATTTCGAAACCAGTCACCGATGTTGACTCATGACATCTCCCCCTCACGTATTCCCTCTCCCTTCACTTATCTCGACAGAACCTAGCGCTCCAGCCTGGAGATAAGCTACGCTGCCTGTTCGGCCAAGACGCACGCTTGTTATCGCGCATTTCCTGCCTCTGGCCTGCGTTTCCTGTAACTTCTCTATCCAGTCTAGCTTTGTAGATCCGGAACGTTTCTTTGCGCTTGAGATCAAACGATCCCCGCAGATGCATTGCATACAAGGTTGATACATAACAAGGGCATACCACATCAGGCGGTCCAGTAGATGTCTAATTGACATTTTGCGCAACTTTAGGATAAGCTACCGTAATAAGTAGAGCATACTTTAGCCTACAGATTAAGTAAAACACATATTTATTTTATCATCTCTTACCTAAAGTTAGGCAGAGTCGAGATTTATTTACGGACCCACCTGCACCTTGAGAGCCGTGGTGTCTGGGGAACGTCACCTTGATGGAGGCATGAATTACCACCTACCTACCTACCTAGTACCTACACTGGCATATTTTGTATCACAGATGCAGAAAGAGGCGGAATGGATCGAGACCCTGCCTGCCCCGAAAGGCCTAGGTGACTATCCAGAAGCAAGTCAAGGAACCGAAGCTTATGGATTCACCCATTTCGAACCTGGCAGACCAGTTGGAGAAGCTAGTCATCGAAATATTCAAGGGAGATGAGAGCAATCAAGAGCTCGTCCTTAAGATAAAGGCAATCCCAGACCGGCTAATAGATTTCTAAGAGTACTTTACAGCTATAGATAAACAATACTTATATGAATAAAAGCATATATATTAAATATTGCGAGAAACCATAGAGGGATTCTAAACGCTTAATTTTGATCGCTTGTATGATATCGTTAGTGACGCCAATGATATTAATCGACTTAAAGCGAAGAAATGGTCTCTTGATAATCCTGACACTAAAGGAAAAGACCTATCTAGTCATCAGCAATCCGTGCTTCCATTCAAACTTACCCCAAATCTAGAGCCCTGGTTGATGCTTCTCCATCGCCCTACGGGCTCCGGGCTATACTAATTACATCACAAATCCATAATTGCAAACGCAGTTGGAGATATCATGAGCTGAGCGTAGACACGGATGTCAATGAGCTCACATCTGCTTTCCACAGTTTCGTCTAATCAATTCGGAGATGGTCGTATATACATTATTCGAGACCTTCATGGCCAAGACCAATTTAATAAATACAGTGAAACAAAACCACAGACTATGCAACGACCACACTTCAGTCCTGTCCAAGGTCCCTTTGAGTTCTATGCTCCTCAAGGTCAACACTTCCATCGCCATTTCATGTAGCCTGAGACTTATTGCCACGTCCCTTACCTCCTCTACCTCGGCCACCGCCAACTCCACCTCCAGCACGCCCGCCTCCTGACCCCCGGTTGTTGGTGCTTGCGCCAGTTGCTCCTCCACCTCTGCCTCCGCTTGCGCCGCTTTGCCCGCTCTCCGCAACCCCTTCACCGGTGCCTTTAGCCTTACCACCTCGTCCACGTCGACCTCGTTTCGCCCCCTTGTTGTCCTTATTTCGACCTTCCTTCTGTTTTTGTCGAGCCTCTTCCTCTTGTGCTCTTCTGCTCTCCTGGTCCCACCATTCTTGGAACGCCTGCTCTTGCTGAATCTCTTGTAGTGACCGCTTCGCAACAGCTTCCTTCACGGCCTCTTGCTCGCGCTTCTGCTGGCCAATAATATCCGCCATGCTAAATCCGAGCGTTGGCTCCGCTTTTGGTGCCGGTGTAATGTACGACTTGGAATGTGGCACCAACGGCTTCTTAGGCTGCTCTGTCGAGGGTCCTGCGACGATTGCGGGGGAGCTGTTGGTTCGACCCTGTCCCGGGAACCTTGTGTCGGGTGACGCAGTGCGCCGTGTCGCCGATTTTGGTTTCGTCTCAGAGGCGACAAGAGGCTTTGCGTTGGCAGGTACACCTCCGGGAATCTTTGACTCTGCAGACATGGCTTCTTTCAACGATGTCTTGGGTCCAGGGCTTGCTGCCTTCCAAGGGGATGGTCGTCCCCCTGCCTGGACTGCTTCCCAGGGCACATGCTTCGTCGAGTCGTCTTTGGCCGCTGCTTCTGCCGCTGCCTGCGCTTGAAGTTGCTTTTTTCGTTCCTTTTGTGATATCTTGGCTTGTGGTTTATTGGCAGCTGCATCTTGCGTCTTCTGAGCTTGCAAGCCAGCAGTCAAGGCAGACGTAGACGACGCCTCAGACATAATGTCTTTCAGGTCCAGCTTTGACGTGGCTAGTTTGGAAGATGCCCAAGGAACACCGACCCTTGAAGACATACTGCCCGGTGTCCTTAAGCTACCCAATTCAGATGGCTGTGACTCCGGAGACAAAGAGAACGCGAGGGGGGTCAGGCTATGCGCAGAGCCTACGGGTTCCTTGCCTTTCGGTTCCCGCCACGCTTTAGGGAGCTGGGGCATATCGTCTGTATCGGCGGACAAGCGAAGATCCGCTGCTTCGTTGGTTGGTGATCTAGGCTTGGCGGACAAAGAACCATCTTCGTCCTCCATGTCGAAAATCATATCTGCCTGTGACTGCTTGGGCCGTAGACTAGGGCTGAACGGTTCGTTGCGTCCGCCTCTCGACTTGCGACGGGTTGTGTCTGGGGTTTGTAGGGGACTGCCTTCGTCCAGGCTTCCCATTCGCATCTTGAACGACGATGACAACTTCTTCTCTTCGTCCCTTTGGGTTGCTCTGTAAGCCATCTCTTTGACTCTGATCTGGCGCTCCTCTTCAATGTCAGCAGCCAATTCGGGATAGTTTTCATGAAGGAGTAGCTCCGCCCTTCCACTTCGCACAAAAGGAAACCTCGCGAGTTGATTGTCGCGGACCACTTCGTCGAGTTCAAGCAGGAGATCTTCGTCCAAGTCATCTAGCAAGTGATTTTCGAGCATTGATTCGAGCTGGAGACAGATATATTCGAGCCCAGTATCTTTGAACTCTGTGATGGAACATGGGCTAATCTCGTTGAGTAGATTTGAGATGTTTCGTGTTGTCACAAACTTTCCAATGAGGCTTTGGCAGACTTGAGATAGCCGGTCGAGCATCAGTTCGTTCGCAGCGCTCATTACATCCAGTACAAGCTCAGAGAGCTCATCCAGGTTAGACACTGAAACATCATCGAAGAGCTCTTGCCCAACGTCCGCGTAGATGAAGGACATCACGTAATGGAAAGTTACAGGGTCGATGTGATTGAGATCGACCCTGATTCTCTCTGTTGAGTCCACGCCATCGCGGCGTCCAGCGAGCCACTGGCCTTGGGAACGGCCATGGAATAGACCCTCAAAGAAGGGACACCTTTGACAAAGCAGTTGACTGTGTGCCATGATATCTTCTCCGTCCAACTCGATGATGATATCGCCATCATCAAAGAACGAAGGATCAGAAATTGCTTGCTTGAAATCGTTGTCAAGAGACTCTTCCACGCTTGTCTGCAGGCGAACTGCTGCCTCCAGTTTTGGCAAAGCAAGCTTAGTTGCGATCTTCATCAACTCTGTCCTGACATGTCGGAAACGGAACGCCAGTGGAGGTGCTTCGCGTGTGTATTTCCAAACTGGTACGAACTTGTCCTGATAAGCATGGACCACAACGTTAAGAACGGTGTATATGTCAACTTCAAACAGGGTCAACAACGCCTTGTCACCCGAAAGTTCAATACTGAAAGTGTCTGTAGTGAACGTTGATCCTCGGTTGCGCAACTCGGACAGACCGTGTCGCAAAACCGGGCTTCTCCCTGCAAGTGCCCAGCTGTGAACTGGTATCTTGATATCCGGTGAGGATGAGGAACAAACTTCCATGTTCAGGTCATCGTATTGAAAAGAGTTCACTTCCAACCAACGCCTCAAGTCTGCTTCAATATCGGCTGAGCGAAGGATTTCGTAGGTGACTTGATCGCGCTTCTCTCTAGCAATGGCTGCTTCCCATACTTTCCGAGCGCCTTTAGCTTCGCCATGATGTTGCGGGGCCTCAAAGTCGTTCAGGCAGAGTAAGGAACCAACATCATCGCGGAGGGACTTTTCTCCTATCTCAATCTCCTGAGCCATGACTTTACTATCTTTTCTGATGGCCGCAAAGGCGCCGAATATGGAGCTGCGGACAGCTACACAATTTGTAATATATGGCACTCGCTGGAATTTGAAATCTTTGCGTTTCGTACCGCTCGATCCAGCAAACCCGGCCAGCTTGCCTTTGGACCGCTTGACTCGGTTCCAGATAGCCCCTGATTCTGTGCAGATGATGACTGAACCATGTTCTCCAACTCCGACAGAGGCAACCCCATCCTTGCGAGAATCCCAGATACACTGCGGCTGCGTCAGGGCATTCTTAATCTTGACGGGATTGGTAGTTGATGCGGCAGACTGGCTCGAGTCTCCCTTGTCGTTAAGATGTAGCGTGAACAGGTCTCCACGTGCAGTCACTGCAGCAATTGTTTCTCCCCCTGCAGTGATGTAATTGATTTCTCTCCGACCTCCTGGTTCGTATCTCGTCATGAAAATGTTGTTCGAAAAAACGTCTGGGAATGGGAACTTGACCAAATTATAGCCATAATGACTGAAGACCCAAACAGTATGGTTGGATAGCAGGCAAATTGTGGCCTTGTCAATTGCGGATACCATTTCGATCGGAGCAGCCAAAAGGGAGGCAGCCACTTTCCTGGGAGTGTACTGGATATCAAGTGACCTTGAGTCAGCATCCATAAGAGCAAGTTGTCCAACGTTTCGCCCCCAAGTGAACAATGAAGCCCCTGTGTGGGCAACGGAATGATTCGCAGATGCGGCAACTCCCAAGATCACTTCCTTCTTGAGAGAGCCAAAGACTTGACGTGGTGTCAGACTCATGGGTTCTTCATCTGCCTTCATCGGTGGAGGTAGGGCATATCCAAGCTGAGAAACAGAATTTAACCCCCATGTCCAGAGTTCTCCATTCTCAACGACAGCCATGGTGTGGTTCTGCCCCAGCGCGACTGAATGAACCTTCTTGTCCAGGAACGGGCCCTCGACGGGAACAAATTTGAATTGTGTGTTCTCATCTCCTAGTCCAAGTCGCCCTCCACGTCCAACGCCACAAATGTACAGATTTGAGACTGGGTCGGTGGTCAAAATGGCACTATGCAGTTTCGACATACACACATCTTGAATGACAAGTGGGCGGTTTCGAACCAACGTTGGTATCTCATCCAGGTTCAGTGAAGAAGGCGCTTCCACATCCTGCTCGTCCAAATGAGAATGGTAAAATCGGTGTACAAGAAGTTCGGGTCTAGAGAGATGGATTCGGTCAGGATACTGGCGATCATCCTGGTCACCAACTCCAAGAGACACATTCTTGTTACTGCCAAAGACGAATAGTTCATCGCCATCGATTGAACCATGCAGCCCATGCGAAGCCTTTGTCATACTGTAACAACAGTCAGCTAATGCCAGACCAGCACTGGCTGGTATACTCACTGGTGTAAACCATCACCTCCACTGTCAACACTATCATCGTCACTATCTGAGCTGTTTCCATTTTCCATGCTCTTGAGTGACCTCGCAGCGATTGTCGAGTTGTAAACATCAAAGGGACTGTTGCCCTCATGATCTTTGGTCTTAATCAAAAGTCCTACTTTGTTCACGGCGCTCAGGTTATGGCTCGTCAAATCCACTCGCTCCTTTTCCAGCAACAATCGTGCAATCGAAACATTTCCAGCGTATAAGGATCGGTGGAGGGCATTCCAGCCACTCTCGGGATCTTGAGCATAGAGATCGATAGCAGGGTGTTCGACGAGGGCCCGAACGAACTCGTAGGCATTCGGATCGGTCGATGAGGCGGCACGCAACAAGACCGTGAGTCCGGCATGGTCGCGACTGTTGACTTCTGATCGTCCGAGATTCGTGTTGGCGTCTCTTGATTTACCGGGGGTCTGCGGATGGCCGGATGCTCGTCGCTGCTTATGTGCTGGTCGAGGGGAAGTCCCAGGAACACCAGGACTCCCCCCAAAAAGACTGCCGGTTCCTCCTATTGCAGGACTCTTTGACACTGACTGGGCATTGTAGCTGGTTGGGGCCAGTAGACGCCGAAACCGGTCGACATCGTTTTCCCAGTAGTATTTCCACAGTAAGTGACTCATGGGCAGGGGGCAAGAAGACTCTCCCAAGCGCGAAAGGCACCTCGCTGTGACACTCGATGGGTCACGGCTTATTTAAAGGTGCAATTTGAAGCGCAGGAGAGCTCGAGTTACGGACGAGCTTCAGGTGAAGCAGAAAGTGGTGTAGAACGGGCGCAGAGCAAAATGCGACAGCTTCGTGATCGGTATAATCAGCCACCGAGCGCAGATTCGATCGACTGATAGGGAGAATAGAAAGGGGCGCTGGTCGTTTTCAGTATTCGGTTGAAACAGAAATTTGTCGATAGAAGCTTGAAAATTCCGTGCAACAGCTGCAGGAATATTTGTTAGCTGGAGAGGTAAGAAAAGACAAGATCTGCCGGTTCGAAGGGCGAAGAATCGACGTTGTAGATGACTTGGAGATTCGATGCAGTATACCGAGGCGAGGGGCCAATTGTGCGCGTCAGCAAGTGCCCGCCTGAGAACGTGCCCCAAAAACGTGCCTGCCCCAAGACCTACCCCGCCACTGCTTAAGCATCAAGCAACCGTGTGCGCTCCCTCTCTACAGCTGGAAGTTACTTGCAGTGACAAACGAGCCAATAATGACTCTTTTCTTGAAGGTGTGCGGCTCTCAAGCTCTGTACAACAATCTGGAGTTTTACCACATGGCTGCAATTAACCCCTTTCATTTGCTAGGCTGTTTTGTTTGTAGGTGTCAATAACTCCGTTTATGAATCTTCAGCAAAGCATCATGAAGAAGACAGACCACTCGAAAACGGCCAAATGCCGCATGCAACTCGATTGTAGACGAGTACGGAGAAGAAGTGTAAGATCTTATCCTAGCTTCAGCCCTAGATTTGGACAAACAATCACGGGTGAAAAACAATGATCCGATCGCACGGATTGTGATGGAAAGATGACATTTATTCCGAGGTGAGCAACCAAGCTGTTTCAGTCAAAGTATTGACTAGATTACGTATCGACCCCAACCTTTCATACTCACGCTCAGGCGGAGTGGTCCCCAAGGACGAACGGACTGATCAAGTTGGGAAGGTCGAAGGAGATGAGGGCTAGCTCCGGGAGTCCGGTACTGTGGTCATCGTCTGTATCTGTCAGAGGATTGTTTGTTCTCTTGTCTGCACATTGGCTGTTTCAACTTGGGCGTCGTCTTATGATGAAATGCAATGGGCAGTAGGGACAGTTAAGCCCGAGCATGATTGAAGTCTTGGCATCCGTGACCACTGTACAGTTCGATACGTCAGCGCAAGCTGCGCGATCCGCTCGGTCGACGGGGACGGACGCGGGTGGTGCACGGTGATCAGCATCGTGGGGAATGGGGTCAAGGGTCGAAATAGTGCAGCACACGCAGAGCGGTTACAAACCGTAGGTTGTATGCTCTTGGAAGGCGTTCGTTTGACCAAATCCGTCTTCAAGACTCTAGATATGGCACATTGCCAATCCATAAACTCGAGAAGGCAGAATAAGTATACAACCGGCAAGTTTCCGCGATCTGTTCAATGACATACATGGTTAAAGAACAAATTGGGACAATAGCAAATTCCATTAGAAGCTCACGTTCGGGCGAGTAGACTGTTGTTGTATCTCAAGAATTCATATTTCCATCGATATGTACGAATTCTTGAGTCTGTAGACAATATACTAGTCATTAACCCAAACTCTTATTTTTATCAGCTAAGCACTCCTAAAACCATCTGGACCAGCTTCTCCAGGCTCTACTACGTAGTAAGTTGTTATGCAGAGTGACTGAGAGCTCTATTAACAGCTCGACTTGCGAGCTCTTGAGGTCCCGGCTACGTGGAGCCGTGTCTGCATCACTGCGGACTCTTATTTCTAACAGAGCCTATTAGGCACAGGTTATGTAGCCAGGGACAAGGGTCCCCTCGATGCCGCCGCCGATGCCGACCCTTTACAGCCCAGGTACCAACGGCTCGCGGTCTGTTGCCGAACCGCCCTGGAGCACTTTTTATGTTGCTGGTCGGGAGCTTAAGCCTAGCGGTAGATGTCGGGCATCCGGGTTCCTACCCATTGGGACGGCGGTTTTGATTACGTAGCATAAGTGAAAGAGAAGCAAGCTGTATATGTATGAATAGGAACAAATGACACTTGTATTTTACCTGAGAGTTGAAAGAGAACCCGTCGTTATTAATTACCTTAATTCATGGCAGCCAGACAGATGTCACAGACTTGCCTAAAACAGTAATCACACAGAGATCCGCAGAGTCGGAGAAGAATCGGAGACATCAAGAGTCGGTTGCTTACCGTCTCACCGAGCGTCACTGGATATCCATCCATACCTTGACGCTTGAGTCGGACTAGCATCCCCCTCCCCCAGGTCTCACGTCGCCGTCGGCGTCGCTCATCTCCACAATCCCACAAGGCGCTTGCTTAAGTCGCGATCCATTCGGCGTCGTCCTAATTCTTGCCGTACCTCCACTCCCAAGTTAGTTACATACGGAGACTGACTGTTATCATCTGGCCCGATAAGACAATAAGACGCACCACCAAACAAATTCCCTCCACTCCCCGGCCCGGTCTTCGCTCGGAGGTCGCCATCTATTTTCCCTCTCGTTAACCCGCGACAAGACAACTCTCCACTCAACCTCGTCTTTTTTGTTCTTCTTCTCTTTTTTCCCTCTTCGTCCGCCTTCGCTCTTCCTTCGGTCGCCAGTACAGTCGTCACAATGTCTAACCCTAACGACAAGCCCCTCCCTTTCATCTACCAGTTCGCCGCAGGTACGCAATCCCGTCCTAGTTATCCCGCTCGACGCTGTTTGAACTCAATGGCTAACGTTTAGTGATTAGGCGCCATTGCTGGTGTCTCGGAGGTACGCTCACGCCGGTTCTGATCGTTTGAAAGTTGTTGCTAATCTCCTACTTGTTGTAGATTCTGGTGATGTATGACCGCATCTGTCGCGTGCCCTCCAGAATTGAGCTAACAGATCACCAGGTACCCTCTTGACGTTGTCAAGACCCGAGTGTATGAACAGCCTCGCGTGCGCCCCTCGAAATAACGAATCAATTGCTAATTTGACACCCAGCCAACTCCAGACTGGTACCGGCGCCAACGCTGAGTACAATGGCATGCTTGACTGCTTCCGCAAGATCATCAAGCAGGAGGGGTACGATTTGCGATCGCGATCTCGTCAATGCGCTCAACACTAACAATGCGCCAGTTTCTCACGACTCTACCGTGGTATCTCCGCTCCTATCCTCATGGAGGCCCCCAAGCGAGCTACCAAGTTCGCTGCCAACGACGAGTGGGGCAAGTTCTACCGAAAGATGTTTGGCGTCGACAAGATGAACCAGCAGCTCTCCATTCTTACCGGTGCCACTGCCGGTGCCACCGAGGCTTTCGTCGTCGTTCCCTTCGAGCTCATCAAGATTCGTCTCCAGGACAAGGCCTCTGCTGGAAAGTACAACGGCATGGTAGACTGTGTCGTCAAGACCGTCAAGGCTGAGGGTCCTCTTACCCTCTACCAGGGTCTTGAGAGTACCATGTGGCGACACATCCTCTGGAACGCCGGTTACTTTGGCTGCATTTTCCAGGTCCGACAACTTCTCCCCAAGGCTGAGACCAAGAAGGCCCAGGTCACCAACGATCTCTTGTCTGGTGCCATCGGTGGTACTATCGGAACCGTTGTCAACACCCCCATGGACGTCGTCAAGAGTCGAATTCAGAACACCCCCAAGGTCCCTGGCCTGGTTCCTAAGTACAACTGGGCCTTCCCTTCGGTCTTCACTGTAGCTAAGGAGGAGGGTTTCGGCGCTCTGTATAAGGGTTTCCTGCCCAAGGTGAGTTATTGCATTGAGGGATTCCATGTGCGATCTTGCTAATAAGTACCTAGGTCCTCCGTCTGGGTCCTGGAGGTGGTATTCTCCTGGTTGTCTTCACAACTGTCATGGATACCTTCCGCAGCTGGCACTACCCTGCCAGTGAGCTCAAGAATTAGGTTATAAAATGAGCACGAGGTCAAAAAGCATTTAAAAGATACCAGACCGCACTAAACGGCGATTAGACGGCTTCCGGAGGGCATCGAGTACTGAAGATGTGCTAGAACCTCCCCGATACCTACGCATCCTATCAAATAGTATACGTTTGTTGCGTTCTGTAGCATCCATTTTGGACGATGGAGAAGAGCGAGGGCAGGTCACGTTTACTTTGATATAGGCTATTGAATAGAGCTTGAGTCAATTCAGTCAGTATCCCTCAATTATGCCAGATACTTGTCAGTCTTTGCAAAGACATATTGATTAAAAGCAAGGGATAATTGCCAGATTCAGTAGTTTGTTTAAAGATGTTGTATTTCGTAAATGACCGTTCTCTATACTGGACATCGATATCATATTTGATACTCTAATATGTCCATTGCTGTGAGACGAGTGTCCCGTCTTCGTCTGCTCTACCTAGGTATAGCCTGGCTTACATCTTTGCGCAATTGCTGGCTTACACAGGATATCACAAGTTAGCACCTTTTCATCTCCACACATATCATCTGAACTGCAGCACAACTCTTCTGCCTCTCCCTACTCCCGAATTTTCTCTTCATTCTCTTTTGATATCAAACTCCTGCTCTTCTCTCTTCTTACTTAAGATCCAGTTATTGGCTTCTGCAATATTTGCATACAAGAGTCCTCCTTTCCCTCTCCAATCCTTCTTCAATCTCACCCTCCAAACACTCGACCACTTCTTTGCATCTCGAGCTTCTCTTCTAAGACTTTTTATTCTCTTCTCTCATTGATTGACAGTGAATCACTGTCCCTTTTTAATCCTGTCTATAAAAAGCCACCCTTCCTCCTTGAACCCTCTGTCTTCAATTTCTTCCTTCAACTATCCAACAACCCTTTCGAGCCTTTTCAACACTTCAAGGCTTGCTTCATTACGCTTCTTCCTTGGTCATACATACCTGATATTCTCTTGTCGTCTTGCATCGTTGGTCACATCTTGGGGCTTCTTACTTCCGGGCGTCTCCAAACCTTTCCGTCTTCTAGATTCATCGTCCCAAGGCACAACCTGCAGGCTTTTAACCTCAATCGAGAACATCACTTTGGCCTATTTGTCTTCTTTATCACAGTGATAGCTGTGCGCTACTTACATACTGTCATCTGGATTCACGTGGGTTGAGAAGGCAGCTTGTCCTGTTCTTCTCTGTCCCCTCGCCTTACACATTTCGTCCTGTCTCTACAATTTTTCAGCTGAACTCCACACTTTGACACTCATCTGGAGCTTCACCCTGGTCAAGGTAACCTTCTCTCATCTTGAAGTTAGGTTCTTCTCTCATCCAAAGGCAAGGTCATCCCACTCTCGATTAAGAACCTCACATTCTCAACAAAGATTCTTCGACCAAGGTATTCAACCATGTCTTTCTTCTGTTCATTTTCTCTCATCTTCTTCAATGACACTCGCTCGAACATTACCACATCTCAATCTCTAGACATATCCACTCTCTCATTCCCAAACGTCGCTTCACTTCACATATCCCTTACCCGTATCACCTTTAGTTCTTTCTGACACTTTCTTAGTTTATTTCCGAGGACCAACAAGCTCTGTTGTCTAGTTTGATAGCCCGACTATAAACATGTCGAACGCAAGCGTTGGAGAATCGGATGTCGACCAGATCGATCTCACTTCGGAAGATGACGATCGGTCAGATCTTGATGACCATGAAGAGGCAACCCCTGTCCCTGAGCCGATCATCCTCCAAGTCGACGAGTACGGGGCTCCAGTTATTCATATCGTCAAAGGACCCGAAGCTGTTGATCCCATGGACATCGACGATCCAGGGGTACCTAATGATGGTGACCAAGTGCTCGCAGGCGGCGAGGAAGAAGGTCTCTTCGTCGAACAGGATGGAGACGTGGATCAACCACCTTCTCCGCCTTCATCCAACGATTCCGATAGCGATGCTGAGGGTTCGGATAACGATGACAATGGCGGAGGCGGTGGGAGTGGTGGCCATGGAGGAGACCCGGGAGATGATGACTCGGACGATGATGGCTCAAGCGACGGCTTCAGCGACAGCGACGGCTCTAACGACAATGATCCCGGCGATGAGGAAGACGATCAATCTAGCGATGGGGAAGACGACAGAGATCCCTACGCAGGGCTGATTGAGGCTCTCGAGGAGGAGGAGATCCAGCTACCACAATGGGCAGGGAACTGTCGTGATACATGCTTTCCACATTGGGAAGAACTTGGGGATGCTTTTCTGAGATTTCGACGGATTTTTCTCATAAGAACAGCTGAGTTGAGAAGAACCAAGGCACGGCACAATGTCAAAGTCGCTGGTCTTAACCGAAAAATCGGGGCGTTTGAGGAGGCTGTCAGGGAGTTTTACGCGGCCAATCGGACCAACATTGATGTGAACCGCGAACTTAACAACGAAATCGATTTTCTCAGGGGACTCTTAACTCCTGAACAACGGGCAGATCTGCCTGATCGTGAGCCTCTGCCTCTTGAGGATATGCGTGCATCTCTCCCTCGGGCGATTCTTGAACTGCTGCCTCAAGATATCCAGGGGCACCTACGCACATGGCGACAACCACAAGCGAAACCTCGTCACACCCGGCGAGTAAGTATTACATTCATCCCCTAAGTAGACATCTTCAGGAGTACTGATAAGTCACAGACTTGGCAAAAGGCCTACAGGTCTTGGATTCGCCATGGCAGACATCGCGTTTGGAAAAACTGGGGAGACATCTACAAACTGTCATGCCGCGAAGAAAACATGTCATGGGCCCTTGGGAATCCCATTTCGCCAAAGACGCATCCCTACCTCAAATTGCGCCCCCCAACAGATGGTGAGGAAGCCAAAGCGATTGGTGGTGAAGGTTGTAGTCCGCAGCCTGTTTACCGGCGCCCTCGGTTGGAGAGTGAAGAGGAAATTCATCCATTCCGCTTCAATGAACTGGAAAATAAAGCTAAGATCAAGATACTTCGATGCCTTCTTGTCTTTGATGGAGAGATTGTTCATGCCATCTCCCGGCTGGATCCGTTCTACGAGCCTTCATCGGTTCACAGGAACTGCAACGGCCAACTTTCTCTTTTCCATCGGTTCCACATTGGAAGGGAGGAAGTCTCTCTTACTTTTGGGACTATTCATCCCCAAATACTTCTCGCTCCTCTTCTGGTTTGCAAGCAGTGGAACCTTATAGGTTCGAGTCTCTTTTATGGAGCAAACAAGTTCGGATTCTCTTCCATTGGCGAATAGGGTCGCTTTGCAAGAAGGATCAGGTGCAAGCTCCAACATGTCCAACATGTTGAGTTGCTGTGGATGGGCTCACAGAAGCTCACGTACGAAATGGATGAAAGAGGGAAACACACGTCTCGCCGGACCCATGACCTTGCATACCTTCCAGAGGCATGCCGTTTGAAGTCTGTTTCCATTCACTTGCCAGAGTCTGCCAAACAGTACATGCGACGCAAGCACGAACCGTCACAGATGGTCGATTTCTTGGTGAACAAGACAAGTGGCCATCCAAACTTTCGCCGATTCCGATCTCTGCGAACTTTGCAGGGCCTGGACTACCTTCATTGTCTTCGTGGAATCCATGAGATGACTTTCTGGGACTATACTAAGTGGCGTGAGAGTGAGCTCAAGATGCCGGTCCGTGACTGGACATTTGTACGGGATATCAACGACGTAGTGCGTCGGGAGAAGACTCTTGAGGATGAGCATTTCTCACAGCTTCGTTATCTTGCGCCTTTGATGCAAGGATGCCGCCCTTCACCAGAACTTGCTGAAATGCTTGAAGAAATCCTCAACCCAGAGCCTCAGGCTATAGGTCTCCTGTCGCCACCTCCTGAGGATGACGTTTTGTATCCTCGCCATCAGAGCCCTGTAGACCTAACTGGAGACGAAGAAGATTCTGATGCCGAAGATCAGAGCGAGTCTGAGGGCTCTGATCTTGAGGAATCCGACAACGATAACGACGCTGCTAGTGATGATGGAAGCCAAGACTCAGATAGTGACTCTGATGATGAGGGCGGTGATGGAGGCGGAGATGGCGCTGTAGATGCAGACAACGGCTTTGGAGGTCTTGCCGAACACGACCCTGATCATGAACCTCACGAGGCTGGGAACAATGATGAGGGAGATGCCATGCTGGCAGCAGCTCTGCAGAGCATTTTAAACGATTTCAATCCTGGCGATGAGGAGCAAAAGTATGACCCTCGACAAAACCTTGTTCCTTGGGCTGTTAATGGCTGTACTATTGATCTCACAGAGGATGATGGCGAGAATGCACCCAAGGTGGCTGACGAGAACGAGGAGGAACTTGAGGCAGCTGCTGCTGACCAGGCAGCTATGCCTCCTCCACCTGCTCCCAGTCCAGACCAAGCCCCTGGAGATGAAAGGGGACAAGGTCAGGGCACTAGGGAGGAGTCTTTATTCGTGCAGGATTCCCCTACTCAGCGTAATGAGGAGTTCGTCATGAAGTTGGAGAGTCCATCACCATCGAGAAATACCTCTCCAGCAGTTGCAAACCGTCGATCGAACAGTAGGCAGATACTCTCAGTTACCCCCGCACGACAGATGCGTGAGGAGAGTAGCCTGTTCTTGAGCCCGACCCGTTACGAGGACATTGTTGACCTCACTGGTTCCGGTTTGCCAGCTTCTGGGCCGCCTTCACGCTCGAGTTCAAGCTCAGGCTCACATGGTCGCAAGAGATCATGGAGTGTACTCAACAACGACGAAGAAAGGGACGAGAACGACGCTGACGATGAGGACGACTGCCGCATCGTGGGAAGCTCTCCCAAGCGTCCCCGCCCGGATGGCCATAACGCTCGTGAATTTGATGTCTCCTATTGAGCAAGAGGATGAAGATTTGAGGATGATTTGCTACTAAATAAGCAAAAGGTTGACGATTTTAATGTGAGGATTCGCTTCTGAAATGAGCAAAAAGATGACGATTTAAGGTGATTTGCTACTACCGGATTGAGCAAAGAGGTAATGGTTTTATGGTGATATGCTACTGGGAATGGCCAAACTTGGGCACACAAGGGATTGATTTTGCTCAGGAGTTATTCCAAAGTTTCAGATGGGACATACTTGGTGGTACAGGGAGGCGCGACTTATCCAGATTGACACAAGGCGCAAATTAAAGCAGATCGGTATTTACAGCCTTCACAGGCAATAATAAATCACAGATTGCAATTAATTAGTACCAATAAATCCGAAATGACCTCACGAAGAGGGTTGAGAAGAATTTACAACTTAGACCTTCCTGCTGTCCAGGGTAGTTAAAACTTTAAATTTCAAAGGAGTGTAAGTCGGACTTTAATTGACGCGGCTAGGGGTCTTCTGAGAGCGTGACGTAGGTCTTTCCTTCTTGGGATCGACAGGGTGCGAAGATGCTCTGACACTTGTGTTGGCCAAATTTCAGCCACACTCTGCGAAGCATCTCATATTGAGGTTGAGTCCATATAGACTTAGCAGAATGATACCTTCAAAGAAGGGAAACCTAGTTGGTCAAAGGAGAAGTGCTAGATGTATCATATCACGGCATAGCAATACCCTTAACATGCGACATCGCAGAGACAGACCCAAGACCCCCGCAAACCTTGGCGCGGCTTCTGGACTTTGTGAGCTGGCAAGTGAAAATGAATACGTAATCAGCTTGCAAAGCCACATCCATTCCCAACCCATCTCTCGCCTTAGGCCTTGCCTTGGTTGCTCGCCGCTCCCAACCCGAATGAGAGCGCCAATTCATCATCCTGCACTCACTCTTTTTCCCTCTTGAGTCGCGTCAAGTGCGCCTTTGTCCCTCTGATCGCTACTCGTAACCAGCGGAAATTCTTTGCATATTTGAATTTTCTGCACTCAAACTTTGGTGCTCCGCTTCACTCCTGAACCGTATCCTACCTGAACTTATATACGCCGTGTCCGCTCGGTCACCCCGACCTCTTCAAACCGAGACGTTGTCACCCCACGACTTTATCCTCCAACCTCTTCCTCCCACAAACGCCTCTCGCCAATTCCAAGCGAACGGCGACTCATCCTAATATTTGATCGAGACCACCGCAAACGCTACGCAATCATCGTCGAGTACGGGACCCCATCATCTCGTGACTGTTGGAGCTTGCTCAACCCCCTCAAACCCCCCTCCCTGCGCCTCTTCCGTAGAATCCGTCTCACGGCGCGCATTGGTTTCGTGTCGCCGGGACCGTCGCTTCAAAGCTTAACCCCAGGTCAGCCCATTCGCGGAGCTTCATCGATTCACCCAGGGAATCGTACCTCGGCCGATCGATTGGTGCTCAGCACGCATCCCGCCGCTTCCTTAATACAACTATCCAAAATTATACAGCAAACATCACAAATCGCCCACCATGTCGAAGGTAATGCGAAGTGTCAAAAATGTGACCAAGGGTTATTCTAGCGCCCAGGTCAAGGTCCGAGAAGGTTAGAACTCGCCTATGACCCTATTTGCCTCGCCGAGCCATCCTCGCTGACAGTATGGCCAACAGCCACCAGCAATGACCCATGGGGTCCAACCGGTACTCAGATGAGCGAGATCGCTCAAATGACATACAACACGTATGTAGACGCCCTGCGACATCGATCGATTACCTCTAGCATGATGGGAAAGTACTGACTTGGCATGACGCGATTAGCTCCACCGAGTTTTATGAGATTATGGACATGATCGATAAGCGCCTTAACGACAAGGGAAAGAACTGGCGCCATGTCCTTAAAGCACTTAAGGTTCTGGATTATTGTCTTCATGAGGGCTCAGAGCTTGTTGTCACTTGGGCCCGTCAGAGTATTTACATTATCAAGACTCTGCGAGAATTCCAATATGTTGATGAAGAGGGTCGCGACGTAGGACAAAATGGTGAGTATTTAATTTGGATCGCACACAGCAGCCACTGACTTTTCCGTAGTCCGAGTTGCTGCAAAAGAGTTAACGTCCCTGATTCTGGACGAGGAAAGATTGCGAGCCGAGCGAAGCGACCGAAGGTCCTGGAAGTCGCGCGTTACCGGTCTTGAAGAATTCGCTCCTCAGCATGCTGAGCCAGTCCACCAGGCCCCCCGACGACAGCAGAGACGACAAATGAATGAAGAGGAAGATGCCGAGTATCGTCTGGCTCTAGAAGCAAGCAAGTATCAGGAGGAGGAAGACAGGAAGAAGCGCGAGAGCCGACAGGGCGGTCCAGAGGACGACGATGACTTGGCGAAAGCAATTAAGCTGAGCGAGGAAGAAGAGGAGCGAAGGCGCAGGGAGCTGGAGAACAGCAATGCTGCATCTCTCTTTGACGACGACCCCACGCCTCAGCAGCAGACCAGCCAGCCACAGTACACTGGCTTTAACCAAGGATACCAGCAAGGAAACCCCGTTGACTTCTTTGCCAACCCTATTGAGCAGAACCAGCAGCCTCAGCCTACTGGGTACATGAACAACGCCTATACCGGTTTCCAGCAGACTCAGCCCACTGGCTTCCAGCCAAACTACAACACTGGCTTTAACGGCCAGCAGACAGGCATAGGCTTTGACGCGTATGGCCAGCAGCAAAACCAGCAGAGCCAGCAGGCCTTCCAGCCCCAGCCCACTGGCTTCAATCCTTACCTGCAGCAGCAGCAGCAGCAGCAGCAACTACAACAACCTCAGCAACAATCATTCTCATCACCCGCCTCCCCGGAGCCCACTCTTCAGCCTGGCAGCAACAACCCTTGGGCAACCAACAACCAGCAGCAATCACTGCAACCAACTCCCACCGGGTCCAACAACCCATTCGCCCAGTCGGGTCGCCCTCAGTCCGCCCGACCAAACCCCATGTCATCCTTGGGCTCGCTTCCTGAACAGAAGAGCCTCAACTCATTTGGCAATCAGCCCCAGCCTCAGCCCCAGCTGCAGCAGCAAAACAGCTTCCCTATGCAATCGCAAAATAGCTTCACTCAGTCGCAGCCATCATTCAATGCTCCTCAAAAGGAGATGAACGAGCACGAGACCCGACTTAACACGCTGCTCGCCAGTGGTGATGGTATGGATACCTTTGGTAACACAGGCAACCTGCGTATTCCCGCCCAGCACACGGCTCCAGGCACATTTGTCAACAGTGCAGGTGCAGGTGTTGCCCGTATCAACGCCGAGGCTACAGGAAACAACCCGTTCCTTCGACAGCAATTCACAGGTATGCCCACTGTTAATTACGGCGCTCAGATGCCTGCCGCTACTGGACCTGCGGGCATGAACGGCCAGACCAACAACCCCTTTGCTCCTCAACAGGCGCCGCAGCAACAGCAGCAGAACCAAGACTTGATCCAGTTCTAACCTTGGCTTTGAAATGCCAGTTCACGCCTCTCCCATGTTGTTAGTCAGCTCGTGGCAGAGTAGCTCTGCTTGATTACCCCTGACTTTTCTTTGTTGCACGTTCATCTTCATCTCCCGGTTTCAACCCGATTCCCGTTTTTTGCGCAGGCGAAGGATGGTATTCCCCTGTTCTCGGTACATTTTTTGTGGTTTTTGCCTAACGTTGAGTTTGGTATTTGGGAGGTTAAGTTGTGATGGGAATGGGAAGAAGCTCTCGTGATGCACTCTGGGAATTTAGACAGCGCGCCTGACGCATTCAAAAGAAAACAATTCTTAGATCTTATTGAAATCTACTCCTGACTCCGTTGTAGCCTTGTTGCGCCATTCCTTTTGCCTTTTCAAACCTCCCTATAGCTAACTACCGTGACCAAATCGCCGGAGCAAAACCCCTGCTCGAATCTTTCTTTGTCCGATAATGTGGCTTGACTTGGCCAGCCCAGTCTTTCATGCATCCGGTGCAATTCTGGGGTCGTGGAGACGCTTGTGAGACAGTTGTTTTGCACGTACAACTTTTTGCGGCAGTCATTCTGGCGGTGCAAATGTCTAACATCAGCAACAAACAACTCTGAAGGTGAATGTTGAAGCTCAATATGGTGAAAGACGAATGCGCCAACCCCAACAAACCGGACGCTGTTTAAGGCATTGTGGCATTGTGGCATTTTGGCTGCCATTGCCTGGCATGCCTGGTGTTTGTGCCCTTCCCTGCTTGTTGCAGTTGGATTTAACCAGCCTCCTCCATCATCTGGATGAATTCTTCCAAGTTGACACCGCCTTTGCCCTCGTGATCAAGATGTTCAATCATGCTTTGGATTTCTTCGTCTGTCATTGTTCTCTCTTCCTTGATATCAGATGCCAACCGTCGCATATCTTCAAAGGAAATGATACCGTCTCCATCGTAATCAAACATGTTAAAAACCTTTGTCGCTTCTTGCCGAGGGTCTCGGTTGGCTAGTAGCTTAGCAGCGCATAATCGGAATTGGTCAAGGTAAACGTAGAGGCGGTTGACAGGACAGTTGTGCGGATCTTGCCATTCAGGAGGTACGGAGCCGTAGGATTGTAGTTCTCTGAAGTAGTCGGGTTTGGACATATCAAAGCCCAGGGCTGCGAGCGAGTGTCGGAATTCGTAACTGTTGAGCCATCCCTTCTTTTTCATGTCCATCAAGTCGAACTGAAAGAAGCACTTGTGAGCGGAGACATTCCCAAGGCGGCTTGGGCATCTAATTGGCGGCAACCTACAACTTCATCGATATGTTCGCGATCCTCTTCAGGAATGGTGCTATAGTCCTCATTTGACGACACCTGGGGAGCAACAGGTTGTCGAGACTGCGGAGGAAGTCCTGATCCGCCTAATGAGCGCCCTTGAAAGGCAGTGCGTGGCGTTGTGTGAGAATTCATTGTTGTGATACTGAATGTGGCTGGCAAAATTCCGAGAAAGCGGCCGGTTGACAGTCAAGAAATGTCGAGCAATTGGGGATTATAATCTCGCTGGAAAGGAAGCAAAATATCGAAATTCGAGGCTAGTTATGATCGCGAAGCTCGAAAATAGCGAAAACACCAGACGCGGTGGGCTCAAGATGTAGGAGGAGCGTGGCGCAAGGTATGCTCTTGATGTTGTTGCTCGCATCAATGAGCTGAGATCTGAGGGAGAAGCTTGCGACGCGACCACGGACGCGGTGGTAGAAAAAAAAGACACACCAATACATTTGAATGCAGGGAATGTCCATAATTAGATCTATCAAATCTATCTAACATCTGCCTAAAACTCTATGAAAGTTATGCCAGATTGACATTAAATTAATAATAAAGTCTGATCAATCTTGATCCATTTTGATTTCTAAGTCCATCATCCTCTTTGACATTATAAAGAATCTCATGCTTTGTCCCTGTGACCCAAGTTTATTTTCCGCCGCGTACAGCGACAGCCAACCAAGACGCGCTAATCGGGCCTGCATGGAATCTGCCTTGGTACTTTTGCTACAGGTAGACATCAGGCATCCCACAGGCAGCAGTGACTCTTCCAGGAGGTAGTCCAGCCCCTAAGTTTAATTGGCTACCGTTAGTCATTACAGCAGCCGAGGCCAATCAAGCTACAAAGTTATTGTCTGAGGCAGCAACGCAGCTGTGGCCAGCCTGCCTGAAGAGCAGAGGTTCGCCCCGAAAAAAAAGCTGGCTGGCTGGCAGGAGCGACAGACTGACCTCACCACCAACTCATCGCCACGAGCACTTGAGAGTATAAGGGTGCAGCCTTTTCCGGTCCGCTCCCTTTTGTCACACTCTCTAACACGCTCATCTCTTTCATTTACCCTTTTCCTAATTCCTGTCTTCGTTTGCGATATTTCCCAGCTTTCTGCGGCCTCTGCCGCCCTGAAGCGCTGATTACAGCTGCACTCCCCTAGCCCTTTTACCTGCGGTGGTGGTGGTGCAACGTAGCTTCGCGTCTTCACCTCGCAGCTCTTAACAAAGCTTTGCGCCATCTGCCAAGAGACAGATTCTACACCGTCGTCCTTTTCCTCGACGAAATTAGTGCTACTGCACCCGCGATTCGTGCCAATTCGTTCATCGATTTCGCGACGAGAGCTCTTCTCTAGTGTCAAAAGCAAAAGCGCGACAGCTGCTTTGCTCGCATACGATCAACCAACGTATCTATCCCGAACCACGCCGACTTCGTGACGACCATCATGTCTTTCGGCGGCGGCGGTTTCGGTGGCTTCGGCCAGAATAACAACAACAACAACAATCAGTCCTCAGGATTTGGAGGCTTTGGTTCGACCAACAATAACAACACGTCAGGTAAGCAACCTTTTTCAACCATCGGGACGGTCGATGACAGCGGTGCTGATTGGAACGCTCAAAAAGGCTTTGGAGCTACCAACACTGGTGGATTTGGCCAAAGCAACAACACTTCTGGTGGCCTCTTTGGAGGCGGCAACAATAACACCACAGGCGGCTTCGGCTCATCGACCGGTACGCAAATTCTGCTTGGACGCACCGCTGTCATCTACGATTGAGAGAGGAAACGAGGGGCGAGCAGCCAAACACGAGACGGATATACTGACAATTCTTAGGAGGTTTTGGAGCAACCAACACTGGCGGCGGCTTCGGAGCTGCCAAGCCTGCCTTTGGTTCTACTGCCAGTACAGGCGGTACTGGCCTATTTGGCTCCTCTAACACCAACACCAACACTGGCACTGGCACTGGCACTGGGTTTGGAGGATTTGGAAGTCCTGCGACGACCACCAACACAACGTCGGCATTTGGCAGCAACACAGGAGGTGGTATGTTCGGTAGCAACACTGCCAACAAGACTGGCTTCGGCAGCACACCCAACACTGGCGGATCGCTATTTGGTGGAGGTAGCAACACCAACACATCGACTGGTTTTGGCTCCGGATTCGGCACTTCCAACACCACCAACACCCTCGGCGGCGGTGCTGTAGGCGACCCCCCAGGCACTGCTGTCACTGCTTTCCAGGCACACACCGAGAAGGAGCCTAACAGCACCTCGACCAACAATTTCCAGAACCTCCTGTTTCAGGAGCCCTACAAGAAGTGGTCGGCCGACGAACTTAGACTGGCAGATTATGTTCAAGGAAGACGGCATGGCAATGCTCCCGGCGGTGGTGCGTTTGGCGTGAGCTCAGGTTTTGGAGGGGGATTTGGCACTAACACAAACGCCACCGCGACCTCAGGCTTCGGATCGAACACGACAACTAGCACTTCCGGCGGTCTTTTCGGATCCAACACGAATACCACCAACACTGGAAGCACTGGTTTTGGATCTACTGGTTTTGGAGCCACCAATAACACCAACACCAACACTGGATTGTTTGGCAACACTGCCAACAAGCCTGCTGGAGGTCTCTTCGGGAACAACACCCAGCAGACAACTACAACTGGTACTGGTGGCCTTTTCGGAGGAGGCAACACCACAACGAGTGGCTTCGGCAGCACGGCCAACACAGGAACCGGCTTTGGCCAGACTAATAACACCACCAGTGGTGGTCTGTTCGGCAACACTCAGAACAAGCCTGCAGGCACCGGTTTCAGCTTTGGCAACACGAACACCAACAATGCTACAAGCGGGTTCGGAGCCAGCACGACGAACAACGCGTTTGGCGCCAACAATACGACCTCGAACACCGGCACTGGGCTCTTCGGTAACAACAGCAACCAGGCTGCTGGCGGTACCGGTAGCCTTTTTGGCCAGAACAACAACCAGGCTCAGCAAAACACGGGTACTGGCATGTTTGGCCAGAACAACCAGACTCAACAACAATCAAACGGTTTGTTCGGCAACAACAACCAGCAGAAGCCCGCAGGCACCGGCTTGTTTGGCAACGCCAACACCGCGACGGCTGGCAACACTGGTAGTCTTTTTGGCAACAACCAGCAGCAGACTAACACAGGCGGCTTTGGTGCAGCTAACAACACCAACACTGGTCTGTTTGGTAACAAGCCTGCCACTGGGGGAAGTTTGTTCGGGAACAGCACCACTGCTCAGACAAACACCACCGGCACTGGACTTTTTGGCGGCCTAGGCTCAAACAACCAAGCACAGCAGCAGAACACGGGTACTGGGCTGTTCGGAAACTCTAACAACCAGCAGCAGAAGCCCAATCTCTTTGGTGGAAGCACTAGCAACGCTGGAGGCAGTCTATTTGGAGGCCAATCTAACCAAAACGCTGGCTCTTCTTTGTTCGGTGGCAGCACGAACCAACAACAGCAGCAGCAGAATGGATCTTCCATCCTCGGTAATAGCCAGTCTGCCAACGCTCCCCAGGGCCTGACTGCCAACCTTAACGACGTTTCGGCATTCGGTTCCCCTGGTCTGTTCGCTGGCCTCGGCGGAAATGAGGTCCAGAACCCCGGCCCTCTCGCAACTCCTTTGAGTGGCGGCTCCAAACCTAGAAGGAGCTCGATTTTGCCTATGTACAAGCTGGCTCCCGCCTCCGCCTCTCGCTATGCCACGCCTCAAAAGAGAGGATTTGGCTTCTCGTACAGCACCTATGGAACTCCTTCAGGTAGTCCCGCCAGCAGCATTTCCAGCACACCAGGCAACCTCGGCCATAGTCTGCTGGGCTCTAGCAGAAGCGGTGGCCTGAACAGGAGCTTATCAACAAACAACTTGCGCCGCAGCTTCAACACTGAAGACAGCATCCTTGCCCCCGGAGCGTTCTCTAACGGATCACAGCCCAGGTGGTATGGCAGCACCGGTTCGAAGAAGCTTGTCATCAACCGAGATATTAGGAGTGATCTGTTTTCGACACCGCAAAAGGACAAGTCGTCTGATGCCGGTACTGGATCCCGCAAGCTGTCAAAGCGCGTTAGCTTTGACACCAGTAACGTCGAGATGGATGAAGGAACTCCCGTTCGTGGTGCTCTGCCTGCTGCTAGCGATGCCGACAGCCCAGCCAACGATGAGACCCCTCGCCAGACCCGCACTACTAATGGTTCGAACGGTTCTACCGGCTCCAAGACTCCTGAAATGGAGGAAGTCAAGGGCAATGAGCTGGCCATCGTTCACGAGGAGGATAACACTGCTACTCCCGAAGCTTCCTCGATCAGCGGCGTCGATAACCTCCCGGGCCAGTACTGGATGTCGCCCCCTAAGGAAGATCTCGAGAACTTGAACCGCATGCAGCGGCAAAAGGTTGACGGCTTCACTGTCGGACGCGACAACGTTGGTTATGTCTCATTCAAGGTCCCCGTTGATATCAGCAACATTGATCTTGACGACCTTTGTGGTAACCTGATTGTGCTTGAGCCCCGATCCGCAACTGTCTACCCCATTTCTGCCAAGAAGCCTCCCGTAGGAAAGGGACTTAATGTACCCGCGAGAATCGCTCTGGAGCAGTCTTGGCCTCGCGGTGGTCGCGACAAGAGAGTTAGTAGCGACCCTAAGCGATTCAACAAGCATGTCGAGCGGCTCAAGCGGATCGAGAACACCACCTTTGAGAGCTACGATAAGGACACTGGCATTTGGGTCTTCTCGGTTGAACACTTTACCACCTACGGTCTCGACGATGACGACTCTGACGATGAGGAGATTACTCAGAACGAGCCTGTTCTTCCTCAGGAAATGGCTCTCGATGCTTCTATCAACTCGGTCAACTCTCTTATGGAAGATGATACCTTTGAGTTCCGAACTCATCGAGGCGTTCCTGGTGGCTTTGATGACCAAGCACAAGCTTATCAAGGTGAATTCTCTGGCGAGCAGCCTTTTTTAGGGGTTAGCTCCGCGGATTCTGCACCCAACGATGTCAGGCTGTCCCTCGAGGAGGAATACGCCGATGACATGGGTGACGAATATGACTTGTCCGACGATGAAGACATGGCGAGGTCTTCTCTCGAACAGCATCTGGCCGCGGAGCATGACGATGACTCGTCCGAGGGTGTTCCGGAAGCCGTCAAGGCTACCCCCGGAGGCATCCTCAGAGCTAGAATGCGAGCTGTGAAGGACTCTGCTGGTCCTGTTCAGCTCGAGGTTGCGGATGGTGACGATTGGATGGAGATGTTGAGAAAGACCGTCAGCCCTGTCAAGCGGGATCGGCAGCTACTGAGGGAGTTGAACGACTCTCCTTCCAGACAAACCGGCTTGCTGATCGACCTTGACAAGAGTGGAGCTGATACCATGCGGAAATCATCAATTTGGAGGAAGAGTACCGCGAAGAACGATAGACTGGACAACTTCGCGGCAAGCACCATTGGCATGGATAAGGGTCGTGGTTTTGCGACTAGCATCGACCTCATGAACTCATTATTTGAGAAGCCCAAGCCAGCACCTCAGAATCTTCGAGCCTCAATTCCTGGCAAAGGCTTTCCCAAGGTCGGTTCCCTAGTTGCTATTTGAGTGGCCCCAGATTGTAATAGCTGGAGGTTTATGTATCTATGACATTATACTATATGAATTGATGCTAAGATTGAATTTAACTAGTGGCCCTACGAGCGACAAGACAAGACGATTACTTTGGACGGTGACGAGAAAACTTTCCACGATGCTGGCCGACCTACCTGGGGACCTGATGAGACACTCGTCGTACCTCGGCCCCTGGTCTCAGAGGGTGGCCGAAGGTCACTCACCCAGAACGCCGACCTTCTTTCTTTCCAACGTTCCACTATTCAGACTGAGAGACAAGAGCTTCGCCTGGCCACATTTGCGACAGAGGTGTGTATTTCTGAATACGGGTTGTAGACGAGTACTAACTTGTGATGCAGCAATCCAAGCGTTACCTCGGTAGCCAGGACAAGCTGACCGGCATTCGAATTGTTGATGATGTTCCCTTTGCGTCACTTAACGCTGCTAATTTGAAGGATGTCTTCCATCATCAAGATATGAACGATCCCGCGAGTATGCAGGAGAAGCATGTCTGGGACTTGGCCAGTATCCTTTTCGACCCCATCGAGCATCCCAACCAATCCGAATACCTCATCCGCAGGTCTAGACTCTCCCGGTTCTGGACTGATCTCGTAGACCCGGCATCGTCGACAATCATCGGCCTTGCGGGATCGAGCGAAGAGAAGGCCGTTGCTTGCCTGGCTGGCCATCGCATTACCGAAGCTTGTAAACACCTTATTGATGGCAAGAACTTCCGACTCGCCACGCTGGTTCCTCTTATTGGCACCAGCGATGCTGCCAAGAAGGATATGCGGGAACAGCTGAAGGCGTGGCATGACTCTAAAATGCTTTCGGAGTTTTCAGAGTCTATCCGCACCATCTACGAGCTTCTTTCGGGCAATGCATGCGTCTGCGAAGGAATGAAGGGTGTGCCCGTCGAGGACCGCCTAGATTCCTTTGTCATTTCCAAAAAGTTCGGACTTGATTGGAAGCAAGCCTTCGGTCTTCGACTCTGGTATTCGATTGCTCAGGACGATAACTTGGCGGCTGCAGTACAGGTTTTCAAGGATGATATTGATCAAGAGAGAGAATATCTACCACTGCCTTGGTACATTGATCAGGGCATCAAACCCTTGTGGGATGATGTTGACTCTGACCGTCGACAAGACCTCCTCTGGGGTCTTTTGCAACTTTACGCCAACGGCGCCTCCGACCTCGAGGCTATCCTTCGCCCTGAGAATTCACAGCTTTCGCCCCTTGACATGCGCCTAACATGGCAGCTTGGTCTTGCGCTTGTGTCTAGTGGCAAGGTCTCTTTCGGACAGAATGGTACTGAAAAGGCTGACGCAGCCACTCTTGCGTACGCCTCGCAGCTTACAAGCGCTGGTGAATGGCTTGAGGCTGTCTTTGTTCTGTTGCACTTGAGCAGCCCACTTGCTCGAAAGATGGCCATCCAGGAGCATCTTGCTCGGCATGCTGGACTCATCGGAGATGACAACTCTTCTGCATTTGTCATCCTTACTGACAAGTTCCGTATCCCTTCGTTGTGGATCTGGGAGGCTTTGGCTCTGTACATGCGCAGTGTCAAGAAGGATGCTTACTCGGAAGTTCAGTGTCTCCTCCGCGCTGGCTCCTTTGTGGAAGCTCACCGCGTTCTGGTCAAGGAGGTTGCGCCTCTTGCTGTCGTAGAGCGCGACTACGCCAACCTCTCTACTCTTATTTCTCAGTTCGAGGGCCGACAAGAAGCCATTTCTGATTGGTCCCTGGGAGGAGAGATCTACAGCTTCTTCCTCACTCTCATCCAGTATCGTACTAAGCATGAAGTTGCGCCTCAATCTGTCCTGGAAAGACTTCTCGCTGGTCTACACGCGATGGATGAGGATGCGGGCGATTCGGGAGTTCTGCGGTATGCTGCTGTGTCAGACATGGCTGATGAGACTGCCAAGGAGATTCTTAAGGCAACAAAGAAGAAACAGGTACGTTTGAACACAGGTCCAATACGGCGGCGATTGATAGCTAACTTTGGTCAGGATATGGAACTCAGGTCAAGAATTCTCAACTTGCCTTTGACACAAGATCGTTTGCTGGCTTACTCAGTAGACTTGAGCATGGACCGCTACCGGGAAGTAATGTCCCATTAGAAAGAGGACGCGGACTGTACAGGTATAATGCCGCGTTGGGCGCTGGAGGGTTATACGATGGTTTAGTAATATTGTTGATAAAGGGTACCAAAAAGGGTGCGTTCTGAAGATGCGTCCGAGGATGGCATTTGATGGTCTCGGATGGAGACCGATTGTAGATTAGTCTAAATAGTTGCATGGAGCATAAGGAAAAGGAATTTCTGGTACTTGAATTCTCTCAGCTGTGACGCCTGTAATGTGGGATGTTAATCGCTTGGGTATTGTGGCAGTGGATTGAGGTGAGGCCGTTTACGTGAGGCCCACATTTGCACTGTACTTATTTCACTTAACCTCTTCAACATCACGACCGTAGTCAGCCACTCCTCAGCTCATAAAGCCCTCTGAGTATATTAAAACTCTTCCATCCGCAAATATAAGACACTATAAGCTTCGCCTCACTGGACCTTGAAACCACCAAGTTAAGGCCTTACTTAACGTGACCCCATAAGCTTCCCACCAAGCATCAGCACCTTCGCTCATGTCCAAACCCAAGAACTGGCCAGAGGGCTTTCCTTACCTCAAGGCGCCACTTCACGATAGGAGCCTTACTCCAAATCATATGCAATCTCTCAAAAATAAACCTTCTGCTTCAAGCGGCATTCCCATAATCCCACCATCCTCTACAACAACGCCATGTGCCCAGGTCAAAATTCAACCCATCTTCGATCCTTCACACCCAGCCAACGGCCAAAGCGGTCTCTTTGCGGCTCAAAATCTTGCGCCTGGCAGTTTTATCCTCGCATACTTGGGTAGAGTGCACTCGGGCAGTGCGTCGTCAACCGAGAGCGACTATGACTTATGGCTGGACCGTGAGATCGATGCAGCGGTGGACGCAGCGAACGAAGGCAACGAGGGACGCTACGTAAACGACTTTCGGGGTGTTGGAGATAGGGCAAATGCAGAGTTTCGGACAGTGTGGTGTGAGCGGTGGGGAGAGCTCTGTGTGGGAGTTTGGGTTATTGGAGGTGGGAAGAAGAAGAAGGGAGTGGGAATCAAGAAAGGAGAGGAGATTCTTGTGAGTTATGGGAAAGGCTTTTGGGGAGAGAGGAAAGCTGAGGAATATGAGTATTAGTATGAGTATGAGTATGAGGGGGAAAAGGAGGATGAAGTTGGAGGTGACGGTAAATAATCATCTTGTTAATATAGTTGTAGTGGTAAGAACCAGTGATGATTGGTTGATTTTGCTATCTAACTAGATGACCTATGAATCGGAGCACTACAGAAGAACTTTTTCAAGTCTGTCTATGAATATTCAGGCACTATCTTGGTGGCTTTGACAAGCCAAGCAAGTAAAGCGTTTAGCTTGAGGGCTCATCAGCCTTAGGCGCAATCAGGCATTGAAGCAGTCGCGGGCTGCTGATTATACTCCAGCACTGAAGAGCCCAAACGAGGATGATTCCGATATAGACAACCCACATTAGGCCTTTTACATCACTCTCGTTCGTCCCCTCCTTGAACTTGACTGTCAAAACCATGGCAACGCTTGCGCAGCACACCAGGAGTATGATCAAGAGCACGTTCAAGATTTGGGAGTTCCTGTAAAGCTTCCAGAACGTTTGGTCTAGACGAAGTGTCAGTCTCATTCTAAAGTTGGTGGGTAAAGAAAAAGAAACTTACTTGAAGGATCATCATTGGATTTGGGCTTGGCCTTTTTGATCTTGCGGTAATTTATGACGGCGAAGGCAAAGGCGATGATTGTGAAGGCGGCTACCAATTGGGCGGGTATGGAGACAAGGACTATGGGTTGGTTAGCTTGGGAAATGAGGATAATGTCAAGGGACGAAGTACATACTCCAAGACTCCTTTAAACTGGCAGCTCGCTTCAAGAGGTCTCGAGCCTCTGCTAACACATCAGGTAAGGCCATGGTAGCGATGAGTGGTAGCTCTGGTTTGGAAAGATGATGGTATGGAGAAGTGAGAATGGCTGGCCAAGGTGAAAGAAGACAGAGTGGGAAAGAAGGAGGAAAATTCAGTATTTTCATTGCTCAAGCTAAGGTCTGATTCATAGTGCAATGCATGAATGATGCATGAGGTTAACTCAAAGTGATGGGCCTTGATTGTCTACCTAAGCTTTGCTTTAACTCAACACTCTGACCATCTGGCAAGATCTAAAGGCTTCCATTTTCCGCATCTTCAACCTTAAGGACCATGTATTCAACCTTCTCCAGCAAGTCGTCTTTCTCGGCCACGACGTGCTTTGCCTTCTGTTTACGTGCATCTTTGAGGCCACTGTATCTAACCTTCCCAAGCAAACCCTCTTCCTCATCCAGGACGGGCAATTTCGGCCCAGGACTTGGCAAAACTAGGTAGATGATGCTCGCATCTACGTAAAACATGAACACGTGAAGCAACCAGTTAAATTCGGGCTTGTCCAGGACAAGTTGAGCCACTCGCACGAAAGCGATGAACGAGGCCAACCACAAGGTGAGGAAGACTCCGGTGAACCACTTGTGCAACGGAGAGCGTCCAAACGCTGTGTCTTATGTTATTTAGTAAATATATAAAGGAGGAATTAGTCGGTGTGATGACATACCTGTGTCATATCGGATGTAGCCCTGGCTCAGGCACAGGGCCAGCGGAAAGCAAACAAGAAAGAAGAAGTGGCAGGACATCAAGAACCCGTTTAACACGTCTGACCAGTTAGTAGACCGTTCTATCCCTTGGCTAAGATACTTACCGATTGCGAAGTCCCAGTCTGGAGGGGCGGTTCGCATGACGTCTGGCATGCTTGGAGTGAATGGATTTGTGAGTATCATCTGCATCTTGCGCGTTGGTGACTCCGGCCTTGGTGAATTTGATCGGGATAAGTCTTGGAGATAGATTTTGAGTAGTCGAGGTTGAGGTTGCGAAGAAGTGTGAGTTGTGATGAGAGCAGAGAGTCATCAGGGGTTATTTATACCCTTAGTTGTCTTGGAGTGATCCAAGCAGAGATCAAGAGTTCCTAAAATTTCGAATTGTATCCTTGCATGACTGTCTTAAACTTGATATCTTGAAAAGTGTGAGCTCGTGCATGGAATCTTCAAAAGCATAACTTACTTTGTGTGCATCAAGACTTTGCATGATATCTCAAGAGTTTTCCCCGGTTTTACTTAATTTACCAAGCTTTTTACTCTTTCTGCCTAAAAATCACAAAAGTTTGAAAAGATGATGCAAAATTAGGTACAGTGACGACTACTAGGAATGTTCACGAGTGTATTCAGAGAGACTGGTTGGTCCATGTCGTACCTCCTTGACGATATGATAATATACTTGGCGCCAAGAGCGACAGTTGGTCGTTGGATAATATTTCCACCCGGTTGTTCGGATGAACAACAAGCTAATGCCAGATGCAGAACATGCAAAGAATACAATTATCACAGCTGTAGAACCTTCTCTTCACGCCCCGAGCATGCTCCAACCCAACAACGTTTTTTGACCCTTTACTATATCTGCACTTTTAGCTGTGCTTGAAAAGAGGCTAGAAAATCTTAAGAACCTTTTCCGCCGACCTTGAAATATCTTGCTTGTTTGCCAGCCATAAATTCTTGCCAACTTACCTATCTCTCTTCCCACCAAACATCGCTTCTTGAGGCACTTCGATATCGATTACTTCATACTCTTGGGGGACTGTTCTCAGAAACTATACAGCCATGACCGACTCTGGGGAATTTCCTTGGCCTTCAACAGGTATGTGATTTACTGCCTCTGATAACTCTCTTGCTAACCAGTGCAATAGTCATTGGTCTTGTGGCTATAAGCATCATGCAATCTTTACACCTGCTCTTGACATTCTGGGTTCACGTGGGCAATCAGCCAGGTATCATGAAGCCCATACTCCATTGTTTTTGTACAAGATCTCGTTGCCTATAACTGACATACTCTTTTCTTCAGCTCACATGCTCGCATATGAACACTACTCGCGCAAGTCACGGTTTGCGCTCTCTCTGTCTGTACTACTCATCTTGTTAGTACTTGCTGGTGCAATCCTCATTGAGGCATACGAATGCCCCCGGGTTTTCACATTTTATATGCTCATTGTACAATTAACATGGTGTTATGTTCTTCTTCCGTTCTTGTACTTGAACAGGATGCCTGGTGAGTATGATGGTTTCAAGGACGGGGAGTGGTCTTTTTTTGAGTTCCAGGAGGATGAGTCGAAAGCTTTCCCTGAGCAATCGCCATCGGATTTTAATGGCCAAACTCCAGTCTATGGTACAATGAGGACATGGGCATGAGGAAACAGGATACTTCGGCAGTTATAATCAGTTGCCTCACCCAAATTTTAGTATGTATTTTGATCTGGGATCTTGTTCCCGCTTACAACTCTACTAGCGTGGTATCGCCAGTTCGTGGGGGTTTCCTAATTGGGAAAGCGGCGCGAGCAACCTTGTAGCGTGGAGTTGATGACCATCATCAAGTACCAAGCAGATGATATTCGCGTTTCCAAAGAGCCGAACAAGTTCTTCATATTATGTATAAATAGAGCCTTCTTATCTTTGGAGTGTCTCATTCTTTCCAAATCATCTTCCAAGTTCACTTCCCTATCCTCATTCTCCTATAGCCTCACCATCCACTTACACGACTTTATACACTTAACATATACCTTCCTATTGGCCAATATGAGCTCCCAATCTTCATCAATCACTCAACCCAACTCTTCTCCTCGCCTAGTAAGGACTACACATACTGAAGATGGTACCTCCATCTTTGCTCAAGACACCCACGTCGCACCCTTTCAACCCTTTGGCCCCCAAGGCAGTGGCTTTAACATCTTCGACACGCGCCAAAGTGTACCTGTCAACAACGCAGATGCTGTCCCATCCTCGGAAAGCACTCTTCCGAGATGTCCTCCTCAGGGCACTCTATTCTGCATGACGCAGATCCAACCTGGTGGTAAAGCACCTATGCACCGTACCAATAGTCTCGATTACGCCGTGGTCATGTCTGGCGAGATCGTGTTGGCGCTTGATGGTGGAGAGGAAAAGACTGTAAAGCAAGGAGAGGTTATTGTCCAACAGGGTGTAAACCATAGTTGGCTTAACCGTGGTGAAGTGCCTTGCCAGATCATCTTTGTCATGGTTGGCGCTGAGACAATTGCTTTGAAGAACGGAACGACTTTGGAAGAGACGGTTTTCAAATAAGCTCTTGATTACCCAGCCTATTAGATATTTTGCGTCCTGCGATGGACTTTTTTGTATATTTATATCTCAGATAGAGCACCCAAGCCCGACTTCATGCCTGTACACTCCCTGATCCTCTCAAACACTCCCTGTGCATCCGCTTTCTGTGACTCTGTTGTCAAAGCACTAGAACCCTTGATGATTTTGATAGGCCAAAGTAGAAGATATGCGCCGACAGCCTGCCAACGAGCTGGATTTGATCCGGTGCGGTAGTGCCCCAAGCGATCAACGTCGCCAAGAGACTGAGGAACCGTTGACAAAACCTCGCTCGCCAAGGACTGCACGATGTTTACTGACTCCGCGAGTCGACTTTTAGACATTTCTTTGGTTGTTGGCGATGCTGCCGCGATACTCTCTAGGCAAGTGACTAGTTTCTGATGAAGAATAATGCGTGCAGTCCGGTGATAGTTCCACTCATATGCCATCCATAAATCCGGATGTAGCTGAATAGTGTCTGGCAGCCAAAAGGCTGCCTTGTGGTTACCTAATATTTCGCCTCGGGACATGGTCCGGAAAGCCCATTCTGGTTTTTTTCGCCATAGAGTAGCCTCGTGATCAAGGTGAAGCATGTCATCGACTAAGTCTAGTACTTGATCAGAGGTGATGTTCAGTGTATCTAAAGACTGAAGCAATCGGTTGGCTTGTTGGCAGATATTTGTAATTGCCAGGCCATCTTTCTCGAGCTTCACTGAAGTCATGTTATCGTTCAGTGCTTCGAGCCAGTCTTGAGATTCTGGTAGGGGATCCATCTGTTTGGCGAGTTGCTGTTTTTGCTATCGGGGTATCAATTAATCTGGGTGCAAGCTTGTGATTAAAGTTGCTTACTAGCCGGTGGTGAGCTAGGCGGAATAGACCCCATCCTCGAGGGTCGTAGAACTGTTCATGTCCACGTAGCCGTAGGATATGTGCCATGCCTTGGGTGTGTGAGCCAGTCATCAATGAATCAGGCATGAACAGAGTCTGTACAACATCAGAATCTTGATTCCTTCCTCGTAGGTTTAAAGACTAACCTCAAATATATCCAACATGACTGTTGTCATTAAATCATAGTCATCCGGCGTCTTGCCCTTTTCTGCCAAAGATTGCCCAAGGGCGCTCAGAGCATGGCCGTAGCACTCCAGAGATCTTTTCACCAAGTCCTCGGAACTTTGTTCGCGTGAAAGATCGGCAAAGGCACATGCTTGGACAGCCCATCGCAGCGCATAACGACCTTCGACGTTAACCTCCTTGAACAAGCAAGGAAGATGTTCGAGGAAGCCTGGGGAGGATGATTCGTTACATGGAAGCAGGACGTATTTGTCTATAAACAAACTGGCTGCTTGTTCATCCTCAGAAGAAGTCTTTGTATTGGACTGGTTTTTGAGCCATGGCAACGCTGGCGGAAGATTGAGAGAGCCAATCGAGGTAAATGAGCTCTCAGATGCACGCTCAACTGACCTGCTCCTAGTGCGACGGTCTCGAGGCGACGAGTTGGTACTGACGGACCCAGAAGTCACAGAAGAAGTTTGACTTCTGAACACGACTTTTTCAGTCTCATGCTGGAACATGAGATCTCCCTCATCTCGGTACCCAACGCATAGTTCATTGCGAGCGATACAGCGCTGACACGAAGGTCGACTGCGATCACACTAGAATAGTAGTTAGATATACAGCTATTGAATAGATCGATGTGATATGTAAACACCTTGACTCGCCGCTGACGGCAACGAAGACAACCTCGACTACGATGCGACATTGTGAGCTGACATGTAGATGAAAGGTCCAAGTTGCCCCACGCACGCTAGTGTCTACTAAAGATATTGAGACCTTTACTCAGATGGCGTTTTACAACATGTAGATTCTGGATAGTCACAACCACACCCGATGCTATCACGTTGGATTTGGTGATCAGGCGATCCAACAAATAACTAAACTATCTACCTCTGGGTAATTTAGGTAAGAGAGCTTAAGATGATAAAATGAGCTAGATACCTTATTCACTCCTTGGGCAAACCATGCCTAAACTATGCTATAACTGCTATAGTATTGTTCTAAAGTTAGGTAGATGCCTTGACCCTTCATTAGACCGTCTGGTGGTTCACAAGAAATTATTATCTTTTCTTGAGCCTTTCATGGCATGGGGAGGATGATAGTAGCACGGTTTTTCTTCATGTACTACCAAATGTTTGATTCTGTATTTTGCCATGTAAATGTCTTATTGGTAGCTCACATTAATATTGATGGCAATAGAACACATTGTCTGAACAATGACATTACTTACTAGCAAACAATCCCATCTGCTCTGAACACGAAAAGTAGGTTACTAGAACAAAGGCGATCTGTAATCGATGTGTTGAACATGTTCTGCATTTACACGATATGTCGAACAATGATAACAATGCAGCATAGTTCAGAACAACAGTCTGAAGCAAAGCACTTACACTAGCATGTATATATAGTTGCTCTTTACCTGGTTCAATTCGAAGCATTCAAACCAACTCGACAGTCTGCTGCATTTACAGATCTACTAACATCTAGCATACTAACAAGTTCACAAGCTACTAACAATTAGGATCCTCAACTTCAACACCATTTCTTCAACATGCCACCCTATCAAGATTACCGAGTTGGCAAACCAGCTCCTCATCACAACCGTGGTCTCATTCGCGATAAGGGTTTCAACAAGTCTGTCAAAGCCAACATCTTTGCCCGCCGTGCTTTCTCTCCCTCTTCACCCCACCGTTCTTCAGACGACGGTAACATAGCTTGGCTACAAGCAGAGCAGCTGGACTCGCCATCTCTCATTGTATCTGCCCTCAACGCCGCAGCCGAGGAATGGGAGTGCAAAGGTTGCAGTTGGAAGCTCCGAATTTTGGCTGGAAAGTTCAACATGAATCTCAGTTGCAAATGCACACCAACATCGCATCCAGCTACACTGACTCCTGAACCAGATCGGGAGAATCACCTGGCAACGCCTGCTGATTCCCGGGCAAGCACTCCGCCTCCTCGAGGTCACAGTGACATTGTAAGTCTCAAACATCTTACGCTAACACATGATGCAGGTAACGGTGATTCGTTCTACGGCGTCCACCAAGCCCATCTCGATCTCAGTCTCGGCGAGTCTGTCACAGTTCACATGCGAAGTACAGATCAAAAGTACAACAAGAGGGAACTCAGGCCTGGAACCATCATCTCGGCCCCTTATCATAGCCAATATCGTGACAACGTAGTCTCGACAATCAACTTCAACACAGCTGTCTCTGGCTTTGGCGCAGTCTACTCCAAGTACCGCAAGATGATCATCCTCGAGGCCTGGGCAGACCACGTCGTATGTCTGCCTATATACTCGTACAACGGTAAGGGTCTCCAGAATCGCCAGGGTATGATAGAAGAGTACATGGACGTCCGAGATGCTTACGAGGAAGACTCTGAGCCTGGTGATACTGATGACAAACCCCTGCAGGCCATTCGCAGTGAAGATTGGCCTGGCAGGAACACATTCATCACAGGTAAGACGGTCATCAAGTTGACCGAGAAGATTAACCACCACATCGCACTCAAATGCTCCATCGAGGGCAAGGTCGAAAAAGCTGACTTCCAACGCATGTACAGCCGCTATCTCGAAATGGTCAACAGGAAGGCCTTGGAGGTCTTTGGCAGACCGACTGAGTCAATGACCATTATACCGCATTGATGTTCTTTGAGGGAACAAGGTAAGTCCACTAATCCCCATGCAAACAGTTCAGATACTCGCTAAATCAAATTTCTTATGTAAAAATCCTATTCCTCATGCATTTAAACCTCCATGAGGGAGACTCCGTGACCTTTCTTGTCTAGTGGTTCAATATCAATGCGCTTGCTACAAAGAATAGCCTCCGTCTCAAGTGAGACGAAACTAGTAAAGCAACCCACGCCGATCCTGCCAAGGTATATAATACAACCATAAAACCCAACCCTCCTTTAACCATCCGCCATAAACATGTTTAAATCTCCTCTCCCTCTGCATCGATATCCTCTCCTTCTTCAACAGCCTGCTCGCCATCTGATTCCGCCCCGGAAGCATCATGACCAGCAGCATTTCCATTAACTGCCTTTCCGTTGGCCCGCATAGAGACAACGACTGAATCCTCTGCAGGTTCTTCCACCGCCACCTCCTGGTCTGGGTCGTTGCCTTCAGTGATGTCTCGCAACTTAGCTTGATTGCCACCCCACCCCGGCGGTAGACCAGGACCACTTGTGGCATTTCCGTAGTCGGACTTTTTGGTTCCCTTTGGCCATCTACCAGGTCCGCGGCCGGTTCCGCCGCTTTTCCTCTTTGATGAGCTCTTGGGCCTAGATGATGAAGATCGATGGCTGTTGCCGCTGCGTTTTGGCCTCGAGGCGCTGCTAACAGTACGAGGAGCGGTCGGCCGACTGACACTTGGTCGCGCACGATCGCGTCGACCGCCCGGAACAGCTGGGAAGACTTCGAAACGGTTGAAGGGAACGTTCTCGTACGGTCGTGACCAAGCCGGTGGGCCATCATCTTCAGCGTCCTGCATGTCGACGTCTTTGTCTTTCTCTTGACCTGGCGCGACGTCCTCAATGGACTGAACTGGCACGGGCTCAGTACCATTCTCTCCTGGAGGGTCGAGGGGCTGCTCTCCGTTGGCGTCCACTGTAGCATCTGCATCTGCATCCGCATCCGCTTGAGGCGCAGGTGCAGGTGCAGGTGCACCCTCATCATTTCCATTTGTCGTAGACTGGCTCTCAGCACCAACCGTGCCAAGTCCCTCGTCCACCTTTGCCTCGTCGTCTTCTCTAGGTGCAATGGTGTTAATAGGCGGACCGAGTTCAAAGTTGACGGCATTGCTTCGACCCATGACATACGGAGTCCACACAAGAGCTTCCGGTTTGAGTTGTACGTAGCCCTTGGACTCCCATTTGCCCACATATTGCTGGCAGTAATCCAGGTCGACCCTGAAGGCATATAGTTTTGTTTGTGGATCCCTGACGAGGGCCCTGAGACCTTCTAGAGCAGATATAACATCGTCTGGGGTCATGCCTGTGTCGCAAGATATTTGTTTGATGCTGAGTCCTTCTTTCGCATGCTTTCCATCCGCCATAACATCCAAGAAGTATCGACAGAGAATCAAGCGCCAGTAATTCCGATATGAAACCAACCCCATATCAGATAGTGGCTTTTCTGGCGAGCCAGTCTTCTCCTCGACCTTAGTGAGCAAGTATGAAAAATCGATGAGCAAGTTGCCGTAGCCTTTTCGTTGGTGTATTGGTAATGTCAGAATGCACGAGACGTTGTTCTGACTGCTCGCTCTCTTTTCTTTCGAAAAGTATCCCACAAAATGGTAACCTGTCTCGTTGTATTCGCACAGAACGTAGAAAAGGAAGGGCTCCACATCGTAGTATAAGGTTTTTGATCCCAAGAACAGCTTGGCAAGAAGGCACAGGTTCTGGCAGTAGACCGGATTCTTGCGGCCGTCGACCTCAAAAACCGATACAGATCCGTGACGATAGATCTCGTCGCCGGGCGGGTGCTTGGCCGGGCACTTGAGCTTGTGCCTCCAAGCGACGTAGTCTGAGTTCATGTACTTCAAGCAGAACTCGCAGATATATAGCACGCGATTTCTGCTGTACTCAGCGGGATACGGCGCGGCGTACCAGGTATCGATCTCCCAACCACCAAACTCGATGCACTCGATCTGGCTGGCATTATCACTTATCTTTTTGGCCTTTCTAACAGGCACATGGGCGTCTTCTTGCATGGCAAGAACTCGTGCCCTCCATTCATCCTCAGCCTTTTGTTTGGCATCGTTGAATTTCTGCCTATCTTCGGCTGCTGGAAGAGTTTTGGACGTGTCGGCTTCTGCTTCGGTCAGAATACCACCATAAGGCGTCCCCTTCATCTCATCCGTCTCCCGATCAAAAAATGAATAAAATGGTTGCGAGTAGTTGTCTGATGTAAAGGGGGTCGGGAGAGCAGCTATAGCTGCAGAGTTGGCTCTTGGCGTTGGAGCAGGTCGTTGAGGAGGCGGTCGTGTAACACTTCCAGGTTGCCGTCTCCTTTCCCGTTTCTTGCGGGAGAGGATTTCTTTTAGGTTGCCAGGTTTGACCTGAACCTTGATAACAAGTGATGTGCGTGTCCGTTTCTCAATTGACACGGGTGGGGGTCGTGTAACCTTAAGACGAAGAGTCCTAGAAGGGTTATGTCGCCCTGGCTCAGCGCTGCCATTGCGCGCTGTACCTTCAGACGCTGCATCGTTTGACTGGTGTCGTCGGCGTTTCCTCAGAGATATCACACTACCATTATCCTCCAAAGACGAGGACTTCCGTTTTCTCAACGTGCGAGGTGCATCCCTTGGCTCCTCATCAAGGTCGTTGTCATCATCATCATCGTTTTGTGAAGCGGCATCCTCATCCTCCACTTCCGGCTGGGATTCAAGGTCGCCTGCGAGCTCTGGGATATCGGATTGTTGCGAGGGCAATTCCATGTCGTGATCAATATCGTGATCATCCATCTCCTCGTCTTCGCCCTCAGCATCAGATTCCCTATTGAAGCACTCAGGGCACTTCCAAATATCGGGCGCTGAGACTGTTAGTGTTGACCACACCTTGAGGGTTTACATATACTTACTGTTATCTGTGCTCATTGCTGCTGCATCGCGCGCGCATTGCTGGTGAGCTGCATCTTGTAAGTATCCCAAAATCTCGGTATTCTGGCAGGGGATCTTACCATTACCACCGCAACGAACGCATGATAAATATGCCTCGAATTCCTCACTTGGATCATCGTCTTCGCTTTGACCGCAGAACAAGCAATCGTTCGATGCCGCCGTCTCTTCATCTTCCTGATCTTCTTCAGCCTCGGCAGCATCATCCCATGGGGCTTCCTCATCGGATTCCTCGTCATTAGCACTCGGTGATTCGGACTTTTCGCTTTCGCTTTCCTCATCGTCGTTTCTTGTTCCCGGTTGAAATTTGACTGCGCCTACGCCCTCATCATCCTCATACTCTTCTCCTTCGGCATCCACATCCTCCTCTCCTTCGGCGTCCATGTCTTCTTCCTCTTCTTCCTCCCCTTCTGCGTCTTCGTCATTATCCTCGTCTGGTGTGATTTGATGGCTCTCGTGGGAAGCTATTTGATGGTGTGTCATATAGTCGTTATCCTCCTCGCCTGATGCATCCACATCAAGTTCCTCGCCTGACGCATCGCGGTCGCTTAGCTCGGCATCACCATTATCTGCGAGAGCTTGGTTGGCGCCAACCTTGCCTTTAACTCCATCTGGACCTGTTGCGACTATCATTGCTTCGCCTCCTGTCTCACCTGCCGTCTCGTACTCGGCATCCTCATCGGAAACCATGACGCTCTGTTGGAGCTCGTCTTCCATCGCTTGTGCGCTTGTCATAATTACCCCCGCGTCACGGAAGTAAATATCCTGAAGCGAGAGCCTAGAATTTGCATATCGATCGTTGTCGAAATTCTACCGAGGGTTTCTCGCGGTGCGATCACGTCTGGTTCATCGCGGGTGCGGCTGAAGACGCGGCCTTTGATCGAGGGGCAACTTGTGAGGAATGCGCGACGTAGATTGGCTAAATCTGGATTAAGAGTCGTATCGAGCAGTTCGGTTTAATTCGAATCACGCGTTCGTAGTAAATCCAAATATCGTGAAGATGCGATAAGTACAGCCGTTGGTACAAGTCGCGTCGACTTGGGCGATATCAAACAGCTGTCGCGCGGAAGCTTGTTGCCACAGTGCGTGCGACACATCCCCCAAAACTAAGTACTGCTAGCTTGGTGATACACAGTGTGGCTATTCCATCCCCCAACTGTACAGTCATGCAGGGATAAAGAATGGAGCTCAGAATTCGCGCCTCAGGCAGCAACTCCATCACCAATTGCTCAATCGTCAATGGCTCGGCTCACGACATGAGCTTCAAGTTAAGGCCCGGCCACTCGGAAGACTCACGACCACCGCGACGAACTCGGAAGACAGGTCAGACCTGGTCAATTCGAACTCCCATCCTCCGAAAGACACAGCGAATACCTCAAAGTCTGCCCAGGCAGCGCCGACGCCATCATGCCCGTCCCTTTTGAGGCTCTTCTTCCCTATGCCATCATGATTGGCGTATGTCACCACTCGATCCCGCAGGTACAAGATATGGAAGCTCATTGAATGATAGATGTTCGGTATCTCTGGTACCGGTCTTGCTGTCATCAAGACCTGGCAGAACGAGGGCAAGCGACCCCGTTACTCCGTGGATCAGTGGGACAGAGTAAGTCATGGCGCGCCCGTAATAAGTCTTTCAATGCTAACTGATACCTAGCAAAGTACGATACGAACAGAGAAAAACCTCGATGCGCCGTATGAATACTGACGAATCATATCTAGTGATGGAGCGTGACCGTAGACTTACGGGAACTCTACGAGGACAAACAGACAAGTCAGAGGCGCCCTTAGGGTTCGAGTTGAACAACCCCTGGAAGGTGAGTGTTACTGCTGTTTATTTGACGATGCAATTATTGACCCGAGATAACAGCTGGAGTCTCGCTTTTCTTAAACAGCAATATGGCGGACCAGGGCAGACAACCAAAGCACCACAACACGCATCTGCAATTGTACATATACAGCTTGGGGCAGGAGCATGAAGGCATTGAGGCCTGTCGGACGGACGGTGGCTAAGAGAAAGAATAAAAACAATGTCACACCAGTTCTTTTATTTTCAGTCATATCGTAATGCTGAGTGGCACTCAGGTTGGTTATGACAGCAGGGGTATCTTTATTATATCGCTATCTCTGCTCTATTCTTGTTCAGGCCCTCCAGTAATGTGCAAGCCTGACACATGCTCTGACTTGACATGTATCCGCACTTGATACACTTGCCCAGAGTCTGCATCGTTGTAGGTGGTGTCTCCTTCTGCTTCTGCTTCTGCTTCTTTGTCCTAACTGGTAGAGGTACTGCGTCGTCCTTAAGAGTTCCGTTAGCTGTAATTTCGGTTTCGAGAGCAGTAGAGTTCGTTTGCTTCTTCAGACTAGCTTCAACCTGAGCCATCTCATTGCCAGAAGTTCGTCCGTTGGCTGAACCACAACCGCCAATTCCCTCGCCCTCGTCACAACCACATGCCCCCTGGCCCTTGTCTGGCGTAAGTCGAGCCATGTCCTCTCCGCTTCTGACGATATCCAGGATTGCGCTTGGTCGCACCTTCTCCAGGTTCTTGATAAGTCCGCGTGCTGTTCCTCGGAAAGCCTCTGGACTGTATATGCACTCGGTGCTGAAGTAGTCCAACTTCTTGTGGTGTGCGTAAAGTACGATCTCCTTCTCATATGCGTACTTTAGAGGCTTGCTTCTCTTGACCTCACTATTGGAGTTGCCTGTGACGATGCTAGTGCTTCGAGATAATCGTGGCATGTCTCCTCGTAAAAGATTCATGAGAACAGTCTCAGCAACATCGTCGGCGTTGTGACCAGTGATGACATGCTGGATGGCCAATTTCTTTGCTCCTCGATCCAAAGCCTGTCGTCGGAAAACACCACAATACGTGCAGTTTCCCTTCTTTCCAATGGTCTCGACAACTTGGTCCATAGTCCATCCGTAAAGTTCATCGTAGCCGACGATCTCCAGGGGCATGTCGTATTGAACGGCGTTTCGCTTAACCGTTTCCAGTGAATCGTCTCGATAACCCTTGATGCCTTCATCGACACTTAGTAGTACCAGATCCAGTCCATAGTCATGTCGTTCGTTCAAGGTTTTCATCACAGAGGCCAGGACTGTTGAATCCTTGCCACCTGAAGCACCGATGGCGACTTTTTCACCCCGGAAGAAAAGCTTGGACGATGTAATTGTATGGTGTACTTCATCTTCAAATATTCTGATAAAGCAGTCTCGGCATATTTTGTGGTGGTTCTTGGGTCGCTTCACAACAGCTCGATTCTTCTGGCACCGTACGCAGGGTGTAGGGGCCATTTTGCCGCCGATAAAGTGACTGAGCCTTTCAAATACTTTCAAGTCCTTCAAAGATACCCCTGAGCAGGCCAAAGATCGAAGTGGGAAAATGCGGTTGACGAGAGTTGTCTTGGCGGTTTATACGCCCGATCCAAACGCAAGGAAAGTGTTTAAATTTGTTTCAACTTTACAGATTCTAGGCTTCCTTTTCCCCCAAATGTTTCTTGCCTCCCAATGATTGACTCAAGCAATGAGTTTGCGCCGCACTGTAAGAGTCAGAGTCACGTGCATTAGCCGCCTCAAGAGAAAGGTCCCGGCTCCAAACCCTCCGCTTGCTGGATTTTACTGTGGGTCAACCTTTTTTTGGCAGGCGCAGGAAGCCCTAATTACTACCACGAAAAAAAAACTTCCTCTTTCGTGCCTTTTCTTTCTACTTTTTGTTCCTCATCCACCATCGTGTCCCGGACTTTTGCTCTTCAACCCACGAGCAACTACTAACCCCAACGATTCAAGATGGTGAGTGAATAAAACAACCTACTCGACTCTAATGGCCACAGTTTTGTGAGTCAAATGTGCTTTACGCGCAATTGAAGCCACAGCATCGTCCTTTTTCAAAGGCGACAATGCTGTTGGTATTCCGCCGGCTTCGATCACCTTAACCGGTATCGAGCTGGTGAAGACTTGGCTGGAGATGCGGCGTGTGCAGAAATGCCATGACCTATTCTCGTTAGAGTTCAGAGAAGACCTTTTGATGGCTTGAATGCCTTGCTGATGTCTTCTTTTCTCAATGACAGCCTCCCAAGTCCGGCAAGAAGGTCGCTCCCGCCCCTTTCCCTCAGGGTAAGGCTGGCTCCAAGAAGGCCCCCAAGGTAAGAAATCTCTGAACCCCTTGGCGAGGAGGGCACTCGCTGACAATGATAGAACCCCCTTCTCGAGAAGCGACCCCGCAACTTCGGCATCGGCCAGGACATCCAGCCCAAGCGCAATGTCTCCCGCATGGTCAAGTGGCCCGAGTACGTCCGTCTCCAGCGCCAGAAGAAGATCCTCCAGCTCCGCCTGAAGGTTCCCCCGGCTCTCGCCCAGTTCCAGCACGTCCTCGACCGCAACACTGCTGCCCAGGCCTTCAAGCTCCTCAACAAGTACCGACCTGAGACCAAGGCCGAGAAGAAGGACCGTCTCCTCCAGGAGGCTACCGCCGTCAAGGAGGGCAAGAAGAAGGAGGATGTCTCCAAGAAGCCCTACACCGTCAAGTACGGTCTCAACCACGTTGTTGGTCTGATTGAGAACAAGAAGGCTTCCCTCGTCCTCATCCCCAACGATGTTGAGCCCATTGAGCTTGTCGTCTTCCTTCCCTCTCTGTGCAAGAAGATGGGTATCCCTTACGCCATTGTCAAGGGCAAGGCCCGTCTCGGTACGGTCGTCCACAAGAAGGTATGTGAAAATGAAATCTCTTCATCTCGAACCATCTCTAACTAATAACTTTAGACCGCTGCTGTCCTCGCCGTCACCGAGGTCCGCTCCGAGGACAAGAACGAACTCTCCAAGCTCGTCTCCGCTGTCAAGGACGGTTACCTTGAGAAGCACGACCAGGCTCGCCGACAATGGGGTGGTGGCATCATGGGCCCCAAGGCTCAGATGAAGATCATTAAGAAGCAGAAGGCTATTGAGGCTGCTACCAAGATCTAAGGCTATTTCTTTATACCCCTCACAATGCATTGCGATTTGGGATCAACGGTGTTGCACGGTTCAGGGCATGGAAAATGAATGATTTTTCTCGGGTTACGTTTTATCCCATCCCATTCGCAGTGATTTGTGAGGCCGGGTCTTCGACCTTTCTAAAATAGATGATGAGCTTGCTTCTTGGACAAGACTTCAGTGTAAATGTGAATGTACTATCCATAACTTTGTCCTTCCACTTCGTAGCTTACCAAGTCGAGAATACGTCTTTGACCTTGTCTTGGTCACTAAGCCACAACTCTTGTCATACAATTCCTGAATATGTTAGAGTGGTGTTCCAGTGCCTTAGGCTCGAAAACTGTAGCAGAAGCTCCATGTTGTCTCGAGGCAGCACGTCGAATCCGGGTGCGTTAGACACTGGGTTATCCCCATATTCGTTAGCTGAGCTCATGCTCCTAGGTCTCGTACATCAGTAAAGGTCATCCCTGGCTCAGTTCTGCTCTTCTACGTAGGTTGTTAAGACTGTTGTTCCATGACAACCAAGGCTCGACGCTCAGTTGTGGCCCTCGCTTCTTCGACACTCTGTGTGACACCTTGAGCAGGGCTCGGTAGTTATATTCAAAGCTCTTGTTGGTATCTTTAAGTTGACCTATTGTAGAGCGCGAGTGCTTGCAACGGTTATCACAGCCAAGCCAAACAGGGGTCTGTTTCCCTCATTCTGTGCTCTAAATTCATCAGATCGTCAAAAAAGCTGTTCCATTGCCATTGCTACTTTAATTTCCCCTCCTCTAGCCCCACTTGGTGTGTTTATGAACTCGCTCTCTTCCCTCAACAAAGGCGCCGGGTAACCCGAGAAACGTTTAACCAAAGACGAGCTTGAAGATGTCGTTGAAGACAAAGTACTGGCCGCTCTCGTCTCGGCCAAGCTGGAAGGTCTGGCTGAAGTTCATGGGGCGCTGCTCCTCATCGACCTACGGGTGTTGTTAGTCATTGAACAGGCTTGAGTAGGGAGTAGGGTGGAATGGTGTGTGACGTACAAGGAGAGCACCGGTGATGAGGATGATGATACCACCCTGCTCGTTGGAAGGCTGAGCATCAAGGGTAGAGACCTGGTGCTTGACCTTCTCGAAGGGGAGAGACTGTTGTAAAATCGTTAACGAGTCGGCTCTAAGGCGCAATCGGGGCAGGGAAACGTACAGCAAGCTTCTCGGTGATAGACTCAGTGCCGAGGACGGAAGCAGACTCGAAAGTCAGCATAGAGTTGGGGCGCTGCAGTCGAGTTAGCGAGTTGTTCTACTAGTGTTGCTGCTCACCGCGCGATGGGCAGACGGTTTCACTCACATAGAGCGCAGCAAGGGCCTTGCGGTCGCTATCGAAAGTGTTGTAGTAGAACTCGATGAACTGTTCTGTTGGCATATATGTTAGGTATATTGTCCAGATCGCGGGGAGCTGAGCTTGTCGGTCAGCTCATAGGGGTACTGGACATACTGGCGACATCCTCAAAGTCTAGAAGTGTGCGCGGTTAGTTTCTCGTCTCTCTGCCATGTTTAGACACTATCAACTCACTTCCGGCCATTTTGAATTCTGGGGACCTGTTCGGGTCGTGTAAGTCGCAAATGCGTCTAAGGGAGAAGAGTCAAAAGAGAGGTTTTAACAAGAGAGTCGTTGGGTTGTCGCAAAAGTCTGCCCGAGGGGAAACGACAACCAGGAAGAGAGATGAGATCGATGGTGGGGTTGAGGGGGCACAGTGCAGATTAGGCACACACGTCAACGATCAATGGGCAGCTGCCACGGAAACAAGCTGCAGGTTGGCAGCAGGGCTACGGTGGCACAGTGCGGCTTCGCTATAGGCATAAATGGCGGGATGGAGCTTGGATAGGGCGATATTAGACCCATACCCCGGTTCGGCTGGGAAATAAAATTGCGCTGGAGCTGCTTCTGAAAAACTTGCTTTCCCCTTCAACAACAGTCTGCAACAACGACGACTTTCAGCAAAAATCAATCAATCGCCTCAGTCTTGACTTTCGAGTGGAGATGCTTTGAGGAGCTGAAAGATACACCTTGTATCATCACATCGACTTGTTCGCAGTTTCAACCATATCCAATAACAGTAAGGTACGTTACACAACACGACACAGCTCGTTGTCTCGTCCAACACACCGTGGACGCGTGCACCTTTTCCCCCTTTGCATGATGACAAACTCTTCCATTAAGAACGGCCAACTGAATCACCATGTTGATTTCAAAATTATCAAGCTCAACAGTCTGACACATCTCCCTATCATTCACTGCTCATCACAAACAACTCGAGCCAGAAGCAATTGCTAACTTGGCTTTCAGTCTAGGTAGATCCATACGTACATCCTTAGGGGCAAAGTAGGCCTCCTATAAGACAGAACAGAGCTTATGTTTGTCCCATGATTTGCTAGATACTAGAGCTTTCAGAATGCAATTACTTTATACTATAATATTTGATGGTTCCTTACCGATCTCTGATAACTGTGAGGGTGTAACTGGAGAAGCTGAGCCTACCTCCTTAAATTGTGGTCTGCCGAGTTGACAGTACAATAAATTCCACACCGTGACCTGGCGTTACTTACGCGCAGGTACTAAATACTATTGGACCAGCTGAACACGCCTCCACGTAAACAACTTCCACTTGTTGCCAACAAACTCCTGGATGAATCTCAGCCTGTAACAGAGTTCTTCTCTCAGACTTGATTCAGGCTGTCTGTAGAATCGTACCTACTAGCAGCTGTTACGCAGCCTAATCACACTTCACATTGCCCATAGTCAGATACGTAAAACGATATCCTATTTTTCTCGACAAGCAGCATAGCATATATACATTGCTTCGATTCAAAGGCCATCGCCCTATTCCTCTGGAGGCTCAAACTGCTCGCTTATTCGACCTTCTAGCCTCTAGTAACGTAACCCGTCTTGTTTCAAGATCAAGAGCCCCTGGACTCCAGCAACAAGCAGTAACCGGACCCTCTCGATTCAATACGAGCCACGTGCGTCCTAAAAATGGAAGCATCCAATTCTTGTTTAGTCCTCACCAATCCACCCGTTATGGTCTTTGTGATGGATACGTAAATACTCTGCTGCAGATACTCGTCTCAGCCAGGTTGCAGGTCTTTCTGATATGACAGTCCAACAGTCTATCTCAAGTCTGCTCATACCGTCCACGTCGACACCCAAGAGCATCCTTCATGTCCGGTGCGAAGCTGGTCTTTTTTTTCAACGCTCTTCTTTAATCGTTTAATGGCTGGACTAAGTCCGGGAAGGTCGTTGCTTTGGTCCGATATCGATTGGTTCAAGGTCAATCAAAGCTCTTCCTCGTCCTCGACCTTCGGTTTTTGCGCCTCTGCATTGGAAGGTGTTCCAGACCCAGAACCCCCAGAGACAGCTGCGTCCAACTCGGCCTTCAAGCCTGATGCTGGGTTGATACCTTCGGCCGAGTAATCCACACTGGGTCGGTACTTCTTAAGAGGGCTCTGGAAAGTTGATTTGCTCAGTGTGTCGAGACCAGCAGCGTTCGAAAGAAGGTTGTTGGCAGGCGATGCTCCTGTAGTAGGTGCTTGCGACGTGGAGGAACTGTCTGCGTTCGGGGTTTGGGACGTTTCTGGTGTGGCCTTGCTATCTGGATCCGCGGAATGCGCCCTCTTAAGCTATACCCATACTGTCAGTTAGGGGGTTCATGGGAGAATCAAAGTAGAACTTACGTGAATGCGATCCACGCCCTCAGCAAGTTCGCCCTGGAATTTCACGTCTTCTGGAGCAAGCTTGGAGTTTACATCCTTATCGTCCACTTCTTCCATCTTGCCCAGGACTTCGTCGTCGTCGTCATCGTCGTCGTCGCTGTCATCGGCAATGTTGCCGTTGCTCTTCTTTCTGGCCTTGCGTCGTCTTGAGGCCTCGGTAGCCTGGTCACGGAAAGCGGAGAAGCCAACTGTGCCGCCAGCCTTGAGAGGTCCCAAATTGGAGAAGTCAAGTTGGCCCGACCTTCGCTTGGCAGAGCCTGGTGTTGTCTGGGGGTTCTTTGATGACTGTAGAACGCCGATCTTTTGCAATTGCCCTGCGATGTGTAAGTACATGGTTCGTCACTATGTTCTGTATCACTTACGCTCTCCTCGGTAAAAGAAGGTGAAGACGGCATAGGGCTTGTCAGGCCCGTCAATACCCGTGACTGTCTGTGTACTAATAGTTTTGGGATCAAGGGTCTTGGGTTTGGCGAAACTTGTGGTGTGTTCAACGTCGGCGTCGATGCCGTTGCCCTCCTTGGAGCCCATGTCATCTTCATCGCCGTCGTGGGCATCGAATTGGGGGGAGTATTCGCCCTTCTTAATTTCACCAGAAGCAAGGACGCGAAACATGGCGACCTTGATCTGTCCTGTGGCCTCAGGCGGTTCGTCATCGTCGTCGGACCAGGAGTCTGAGTCGTCTACAACAGCCTCGATAGGCGACTTGTCATCGGCTCCATAGCGCAGTGTATCTCTCTTGCTTGTAGAACCCTCGTCCACGTCGGCGCTGGCATTTCCTTCAAGGGCCCGTTGTCGTCGTCGGCGCTTCTCAAATTTCTGGCGACGCTTCTCTAGCTTCTCGGCAGCATCGTGTCCTTGTAGGTCCAGACCGTTGAGCCAGCGCTCCAAGCCGACCTCGCGAAATAAGAACTCGCGCTCGGCCAGACCGCCGCCTTCAGAGTCAGGGACCTGGACCCAGCGACTGTTGACCCATGTTTCCTCGCCTGGTCGCAGCAGCGTAGCAACTTCCTCCTTGGCTCGGCCGTCAAAGTAGATGTAGGCAGCGATGGTTTCGTTTTCGGAGTTGGTCATGGGGATGTAGGGGTTCACGACACCAGAGGACTTGCCCCGTTCGCCGGTGTTCAGACCGCCTACAAACTGAGGCTTTGGGTAGGGATTGGCATCACTGGGCTTTGGGGTCGAGTACGGGATGGGAAGACCGGGAGTGAGGAGGGTGATAGAGATAGCGAATTTGGCAGGCTCTGGCTTGTTTGACTCGGCGAGCTGAGGTTGGGGTACAGGAATGTAGGTGCTGATCCGTGAGAGACGAGATTGCTTCTGCATGCCATGCTCAGGCAGCGGGGCAGAATTTGCATGGATGCTAACCGCAATGCCCTTGAAGCAGGGCATCGTGGCGGAACAGGCTGGGGGTTGTTACTTTATATGATCGAGGTGAGGGGAGGTGGGAGAGACGTTGATAACGGCGACGGGAGTGTAAGACTTGGACGTAACGTCTCGTCTAGGCTCGTTGTAGGCCAGGCAAGGCTAAGGCTAGGCAGGCACAAGCAAAGAACGAGCAGCAAAAGCAGTCGGTCGGTCGCTTGCTGTTCTCAGCTCATGCGGTCAGGTCGGTGTGCTCAGCTCAGGCCTTGTCGTGATTGTTCAGAGGTGACTCGGGAGACGTCGAGAAGAACAAGCGGGCGGGCGGTGGAGGTAGTCGCAGTAGTAGTTAGTTGGCCCGCAATGGAGGTGAATGTGAATTGGACTAGTAATGGCGGTCGGTACGTAGCGGTAGCCGTAGCGGCACGGTAGTGTAGTAGTGCTGTAGTAGGCGTAGGGTGGTCGGGTATGGTATGGTGAGGTGGGCTGTGGTGGAGACAACAGGTACTTTCAATGATTAAGAGCCATGTCTTCTGGGGTGCGGAAACGATGGCTATAATGTGTGAAGAAAGGGTTGATATAAAACAAAAAGTGAAGTGAACAGTAGTTGCGGAGGTGACGCCAAGCGGCTCTGTTGAACTAGTGACTAGTGACTGGACTTGTGATGGGTTGAGAACGGAGGGGAGTTTGCGCGGAAGGGAGTGGAGGGGCTCACGGTATGAACCAGGACATGGGTGCTCCTTACAATGGGGGGTTACGAGTGAGGTGGCAGATTTAGAGGGTTGGAGCATGTGGCTGCCCGCTATAAAATTAGTGAAGACTTCAACCGTGAAACAAACCTCCTAACCTGTAACTAGGTTGATGGGAGACGGGATGACAGCCTGAATGTAACAATCAATGATGGCCGAGGTATCGTAATGAATGATTGGTCGTTTGACAATTTTTTTTTTTTAGGTAGTGAGACTTTTAGGGGCTTGTATTTTGGCAGATCAATACTTCTATATATCCAACGTGGATTTACAAACAGATGGGCCTCGTATGAACGTGATTTCACAGGTCATCAACGTCAACTTAGTCCACACACAAATACATCAACATATGGTCATGTTTAATGATATGTTGTTATGCATGGGGGAAAAATAGTACAGATGGGTTGGATAAACCCAACCTGAAGGCTCCTGATTCTTCTCTACCTCGTCTAAGTGATCTACCCACTGCGTGGGCAGTACTCTAATATCCAAACTTTACCTATCATGAGCTCGTCATAGAATTACACTCTTTTAACCTGGCATGCATACTGCATCCAACCTGACTTACACATACTTATGACCCTGCATAAAAAGCTAGTTCCGCATACTGACAATACATTGTTTGTTAGTCTATTTCGCATATGAAACCTATGGGTATCTGCTTCTACTCGCTCATGCATGTCTCCCCTAGACTAACACTCAAACAACACCCGTTTGCTTCTCACATCTTGTTGCGTGATGCTCGCCTTCGAATACTCGCGCTGCCCTCCTCGCTGTAACTCGTGCCAATACCCGAGTCTCTGTGCTGCACATCTTCCTCGTCTTTGTCATCGTCAAAGCTTCCCTCATCCTCATCATCCGCATCAGCTCCCGCTCTAGGGATCTCTGACAATGGCTGTTCGGTGTCCAGTTCCGGCTTGGTGTCCGGCTCGTACTTGAGAGGCTGCTGCCTTCCATACGTAGGGAACGTCTCTGCGCGGTCCGTGTCCTCATCTTCTTGACCGTCTCTTATTCCTTCGAGTCGCTGCGCTTTGGTAGTCGCTTCTCCGGGAGGTGATCCAGAAGCAGCACTCCAGATTCCCCAGGCCACCCCCATGAAGATGACCTCGAATGCCCAGAAGAGAAGAGTAAATGCGATAAATGTCGAGACACGATAGTGCACCATCATCCAACGAAGACCGCGAAGCTGAGCTGTTAGCTGTAGATGGGCATGGTATACCTGGATCGTTTGGCCTGCTTCCACCTCCACATACGCTGACTTTGGGATTTCCGATCCCTTCGAGAACAACACTCGTTCGGCAAGAGGGATGATCATCGTGTTCGTGCTTGAGCCCGGCGTAAATAAATGATATAACAGAAAGAGGGCACGGGATGCCACAGACACAAGCGGGTCCACATAAGGAAAAAGAGCAGGTCTCCGGGAGCTGAATAGCACATTGGCCGCTCCAAAGCCTTCGTGTAACGATGCATGACGCTCGGCTTCGACGTGAAGCCCAAGATCAGCTTTTGAGTCGAGCAAATGCAGGCTAACCATGAAGTTGCCACGCTCCACGTTTGGGTTAGAACGCGGCATAGATAGCATCAGCGACACATCGTACTCCTGCTGCGTCTTCATTGGAGGTGTCTGAAGCGATGCGATTCCATATGGGTTGATACCAGAGCTATATCCAGCAGTTTCAGCCAACGATGGGGATTAGCGCAGGACACCACACCACATACCCATATTGGAGATGCACTGGCAAAGTCACGACCTCATGAGGAAGAAAATTCTGGAAAAAGAGCGTCGAAGCAATAGCTGCCGTGCAAAAGAGCGTCACAGCGCTTGAGACGAGGAGCACGGTGTTGATGACGGCTCGTTGAACAGGCTTAGACGTGACGACACGGGCAGTCTCTTGTAGAGTTTCCTGAACAATCACAGTCAATCACATGCACTGAACGAACATAGCGATCATAACTGACCATGCTGGACACAATTTGTCCGTCGATGCAAACAACACAGACGTTGGTAGAGAAGAAGAGACTGGAGTTGTACAATTCAAGGGAGAAAAAGGTCTAAGGGAGTGGCATGCATGTGAAGACGACATGGAAGCAACCTGGAACAGCAAGCTGAGCTCCAGCAGCTCAACAGCTCCAACGTCATAATTCGGTACGTACTTGTTTACGAAGGACACTGCACACACCACACTCTCATGCACCAAGGAGGACAATGGATAAATATAAGGCAATAACTGTATTATATAGGCAATTTCAGAAAATACGGTTTACTTAAGAAAAAATCGCATCTAGAAAGAGTATTCTCTAAGTATTCGCACTAATAAAGAAGAGTAGTCGTTACAATTTTGCCAAACGAATCGTGACATATACAATACAGCAGAACAGTACTAAAAGAACCAATGCCCACGCTCCATCCATACCAAATAACCATCAAAAGGTAGCATAACGAAAGACGTAAATCGATTCGTGAACCGGATTCGTCAGTGCCTCAATCCTTACTTAAATCAATCAATCAATAACCCGGTAGAGTCACGCAAATGATCCGCCAAATCGCTCATTATCATGGGAAAATTAGCATGCCGTGAGGTAATTGCTTGGGACCAGCCCGGATTGTCCATTTCCACCATAGACTTCGGCCTCCCACCATCCGTCGTCTTGGTGACGGAGGACAGCTAGGTAATCACCCTTGGCAAAGCCCAATTCTTCGGGAATGGCGGCTTGATACATGTATAAGGCACGTGCTGTAAGAAATGATGTTAGTCGTTTTCTTACACTAATATTTTCGTAGCTGTGAAAAAACTTACCATAGTGCAGAATAGCTCTGCCATCTGGAGTGTAAAGTCGTGACGGATCAGCGACACTCTGGCTACGCTGGCGGGTACTACCCTCTTCATAATAGCTCATGGCCCGGGAAGCAGGGCGGCTGTCTCGGCTCCTCTGAGAGCCATATGGATCATCACCTGGTGACATGTCACTACCTCCATAGCTGCTTCCAGGTCGGTTGTACTGGTCGTAGGGTGATGGAGAAGGTCCACGACTAGCAGCTTGCTGAGGCGACTGGGGATAATATCCTTGAGCGGAGCCACGCTTGTGGGGTGAGCTCATAACAGAGGGGGAGCGTTGGCTAGCAGCATAAGGGTTTGGCGACACCGATCTGTAACTCATGTTGTCGTTTATCGGTGGTTGAGGGGAAACACTTCGTGCTGGCGCTGGCGAAGTGGCTCTAGGCATATCAGTGCCTCTTGTGCCAGGTCGTGACACAGGTGATGAGCCGTAAACCCCGGATCCTCCACGCGACATGTCACTTCCCCTTGTACCAGGTCTTGAAAGAGGAGTGGCATTGAAACCACGAGTATCCGCGCGTGACATCTCGGTAGCCCTGGTTCCTGATCGTGCGACAGGCGGTGTGCTATAACCACCGCTCTCTCGACCCATCTCTGTGCCTCGAGTGCCTGGTCGAGACATGGAGGCTGAGCTATAGCTTCCAGACTCGCCGCGTCCGTTGTCCGTAACTCTGGTACCTTGGCGGCTCATAGAAGCACTACTATAGCTGCCAGATTCGCCTCTGCCGTTGGTAGGGGTACGGGTTGCAGGTCGTGAAGACGATGGCGGGACACTTTGACTCAGAGATGGCTCAGCTCGCTTCGTTTCTGTAGCTGTAGCTCGAGTGTTAGTCCTGGAAGTAGCCGAATTAAAGCCTCCCGGTGTCCCGCGCCCGTTTTCAAACACGTTCCGGGTTTGAGAGGTAGCCTTCTTGGTAGCCTCCTTCATCGCCCTAGAAGTGACAGCGGGCGGTGGGACACCCAGTCGTGAAACTGGGGTTTGATACGATGGTGGTGGTGTTCCTCTCTTTGCTGCCGCAACATCCGGGTTCGTGGGGGTTGGCACTGTTCGCGAGGCAGAGGCTTGTCGCGAAGCTGCTTCAGATCCTGGTGCTGGGGAAGCGATGCCATGATAATGATCAGCAGACATCCTAACCGAAGACTGTTTGCCCAAAGTAACGCCCTTTAGCTCAGCGAGCGCGAGCGCGATAGGGTCTGACTCTTCTGGCTGCTCAGCAGCCTTTGCAGCCCCAGGCTGTTTCTTTGCATCCGGGTTGGATACGGGGAAAACATTCTGCCCAACACCAAGAGCCAAGCTGGCATTGGCGTCGATTGGTTCAGGGCTCTGGGTGCGTTCCTGGGTAACCACGGTTGGTGGTTCCTGGTTGAACGCCTGGGGTTTGCGAGTGGGACTGCCGGAGCTTTGCGTATTAGATGCATGCCATGTGTTCCTGTTCGATTGTTGAAGCTCCTTGTTGCTCTTACGCCTGAAAGGGCTGTGATTCTTCAAGAAGCCACCACTCTTCTTTTTAGCAACTAGCTTGACCGGGCTAGCAGCAGGGGCAGGGGCAGAAGTAGGAATAGGCGCAGGAGCAGGCATAGGATCTTGTTTGATAGGATCTTGCTTGGTAGGTGAAGTCTTGCCACTCGGTGGTTCTACGCTAGAGAACGAGTTAGGGTTCGAATAATCGCTATGTGAATCCCTGCTGGAAGGGCGAGCAGAGGTCACCTGCGAACTTCGGTCTGAGATAGGACTGGGCCCAGTTCGGCAGAGCATCGTCATGCCATCCAAGGGGTAAGGATCATGAGGAACTGCCGCGACAGGACCGTGCTGGTTGGCATCATACGCCATATGGCCACTGGGCTGCTGCTGCTGCTGCTGCTGTTGTAGTTGCTGCTGCTGCTGTTGTAGTTGCTGCTGCTGTTGTAGTTGTTGTTGCTGTTGTAGTTGTTGTTGCTGTTGTTGCTGCTGTAGCTGTAGCTGCTGCTGCTGTTGTAGCTGCTGCTGCTGTTGTAGCTGCTGCTGTTGTTGTTGCTGACGACGGTACGAGTCTTCCGTAGGTCGCCTCACCTCCAGAGACGTCCTAGCATCAGCAGTTTGCCTCATATCAGATCCAGGACGAGACATCATCGAAGGACGCACTTCTCCAGAGTGGCGCATCTCCAAAGAAGGCCTAGGTTCGTGTCGCATGTCTGGGTGTCGCATGTGTGGTTGCCGCAAGTCCGCAGGTCTTCCATCTGCGGGCCTCATCTCAAGAGGCCTCGTCTGCTGATACATGGGGTGGCTCATGTGGTGAGCAATTTGCTGTTGCGAAGAGTGCTGAGAAGGGTGATGGGAGGTGGACTGGGAAGGATGTTGATAACGCTGCTGAGGAGGCGCCTGAATCTGCTGGGTTTGGGACTGTTGAGGGCCGAGCTGGAGTATGTCATCAGGAGGTAGTGTAGCGGCCTTCTTAGCCGCCGCCTCCGCCTCGCGTTTGGCTGTGGCAAGGTCTCTGTGTGCTAGATCCTGGGCCAAAGCAGAGTTCGGGTCATGATGGGACTCAAACGTTGATGGTTGAGGTGAAGACGATCGGAATGCAGGATTGATGTTGCGCGGGAACTGAGCCACTGAGTAGTTGTCGTCTTCCGAGGTTTCGGATTGGTTGTCGGTAATATCCCCACGGCAGAAGTTAATGTATTTGGGAGCATCCGGAATCTCCTGTCCAGTTCCCTTTTCGGTGATGAATGTGATGATGTCCTTTTCCACGTCCATCACCTCCAGGGACAGTCGAATCTTTTCGCACGACGAGTCGTCACTAACGCAAACCGTTGAGGCAATGTTGGCAAATGTCCACAGACTACTCTTTGTGAAGTCCAAGCGCTCTTCTTCCAAGTCCTGGAACTTGTCGGCCGCTGACTTCCATTCTCTGTTCCACCTTGCCGTCGTGTCCTCGAGGGCTTTAACGGCGTTCTCGTACTCGGTGTTTGAAGTTGCGAGACTGATTTGAGTTTTCTCTAGTTTGGCCTTGTTGCGGCGCTCTTCTTGACCCATAACCATGTGCCCTTGAGCCAGGTAACCCTTGATCTTCAAGCATTCTTGCTCGTACTTGTCGCGAGTCTTTCCCGTGTCAGTTCTTACGAGGCAGTAGCGTATGGGGGATGATATGCTCACTTTGTTAACGTGTTGTGTTTGCTGCATCTTAGTTTTTAGCAGCTTCTCGACAGTGTTTTGTATAATCTTTCGTCGTTCCTTCATTCCGCCAGTGAAGGCAGCCAATGGCTCCTCAAGCTCAGATTTCATCTCGGCGCCAATATTCTGGTGTTGCTTGGCCATCTGTTCAACTTCGCCTCGGACGGTATCCAACGATGTCTTCAGTGTGCCAGACTCCTGGGATCCTAAGGACTTGCGGCTCAAGTTCAATAGCTTTCGAGCGTATTCTTCCTCGATCGTCGCACGAGCTGTAATTTGCCATGTTAGTACGCACTTGTACATACGCCTTGACTTGCACATACCGCCATAAAATGCTCTCAATTCATCACATGTCGTCTTGGCAGCTGTCATGCGACTCAGGAGCGGTGTAACTCCAGCATCCTCTTTACCCCAGAAGTTGTTTGCGACTGAAGCAAGCATCATGTGTCAGTCAGAGAAACAGAAGGTAGCTTGCTAGGAGCTTGCTTACAAGACAGCGCAACGGCTGGAGTTTCTACCGTTGACGCAGGCATGATGCCCGGATGTAAGTCGACGTCTAATAATGTTGATGAATAGTTTGTAAGAATGGGTTGTAGGAACAAATATGATGGATTAAAGGACCAGCCTCAGTCACACTACTCTTCACGCTAAAGATGAAGGAAGCGAGACAAGAGATATGTGGTTCATTCAATGGTGATAAAGAGAGTAATGCTGTCAAAGGGTAAGCTAGGAACATTGTTTTGGGTGGCGTTCCCTGTTGGCAGGACGACCAACGGGAGCATTGACCACCTCCGCCAGTGGCAGAACCTTGGCCAAAGTTGGCTAACGACGTCGACCCCAAGGCACGTGATGCGGGCATATAGTGGAGCTGTTGGAGCTGGCTTGACGGATCGGGATTTGCCGTCTTCCGATACCTTGTCATTTTCAGTACAGTACCTTGTCCTCTAACTCAACCAACATCGACCACCACCTTGCGTACGGACCGTCTTGACGATATCGATATTTGCATCACCACGCGCCATAGATATTCTGATTCCTGTCGGTCAACTGTCGTCGAATCGCCGCAAGTTTCCCCCCCCAAGCTATACAGTTTGCTGCGTTTTCGGCGCTCTCCTTCCGACGACAACAACTGAGTACGACACGTACCTCGCTCTCCACCTTCAACTTCAAGTCGAGTCAGGCCTACGAGTCCCCTCTTGGCGAACACGGTTGCACGATCGCGCAAGCTTTGGCACTGCTTTTTCGGCCTCTGGTCGCTGCTTCACCTAGCCGCTCCCTCATGTAGGCATCCTATATACCGAAACCTCCTACACACTTCCCCGCTCGCTCGCTTCGTGAGCCATCCGGTCTGCCACCACACCGAGAGCAGGCGCTTCATTATATCATCCCCTCTCGCCACGAATATACCTCCATGGTCCCACCACCTCGAGCGGGATCATTTTCGCCCAATCCTGCGCAGACGTTACAGACGGGTTCGAGCCATTCTCCCCACCCATCGCAGGCTGCCATTCTCAGTGCTGGCGCAAGCCCAAGCGCCAGCAGTCCAACGGGCACCAACTCCCTGACCAAGATTGTCGTAGCCCAGGTCTATCTTCTGCTCAGTACTATCAAAGAGGATAAGGACCGTGCTAAGTGGGAACTGCAGGTTGACCAATTGAAGAAGGTTTGGCTACCTTTGTTGCTTCACGGCCTTATGTTTGCTGACAATTCATCGTCTTGACAGCTCATCGATGAACACGGAATGGAAGTCTTTTCAAAGTATTTCACCCGGCTCGTAGCTGGCAATGCGCCGCAGATATTCCCTGGCCTCAACCGGCCTGTCTCAAATCCAGGCAACTATCACATCCTTGTGGGCGAGATGCGAAAGATCTCACACGATGTCGAGCAAGCAAGTAAAATCGCCGAGTCGGTTGAGAGCGGCACCGAAGATATCTTTCGTGATTTCGATCTCTCAACCTTTATGGAGCATTTCAAGCTTGACGCGTTGGAGAAGACCTTGTTAGCTCTGGCCTTCAAGCTTGGTTCCCGAGCAGATTTGAAGACTAAAGGTGAGGGCACTTCTATCCTTTGAGGCTATTTTGTTACCAATACTTATTCCAATTACAGCCGACGCTATATTATCTACTAACTTCCCCTCTTTTCTTGACATTATTTCTCGACCTGACCTCGACGCCCATACCGACCTCACTCCCTCCTTCATCGCTCTGATTGTGGACCGATTCCTTCAATATCACCCACCTAGTTTCAACGCCTCTTCCAGGCGAGACCTCGAGACTTCCGTTACAAAGCGATGGCTCAGCCAGAACCCCGAGCACACACCTCCTTCCGAGATTCTTGCTGCCCTTGATCTAGGCAGAGTAGTCGCTGATCGACCGTCTAATGGACTGGTCCGATACATCCAGAAGACGGGCATTGAGTTCACTCGGGACGAGGAGACATGTGTTTCATATCTACAGAACCGCCCTAGCAGCCTACAGCTAGGTCCTGAGCAGGTTTCAGCGGCGATGACATTCACCACGATTAGTCACACTCCGCAACAAGATCCCACTGTCTTGGTCGCCGCTCTGAGGAGAGTATTACCGAAAACGTTCGATTGGATGGAAGTAATTGTCCTATTTGACCAACCTTCAGCCCGTGTCTCTTCTCAGCAGTTCTTGCGGCTTTACAAGGCGTTTTTGCCTATCGCACAAGATTCGAAATCTGGTTTGGACATCCAGAGGCTATGGGGCGGCGTTTGGAGAAATCCAGAGGCTCAGCTCTCTTTTGTTAGCGCATATGCCTCTTTAACTCCTGACCAGCTGGATGCGACAACGATTCCCGGCCTCCAGCGCAGTATTACCCTGGACGACTATGCGAACTCTCCTGCCAATGTACAAGAGCGAGCGTCAGTCGCTGTTAAACATCCACTCGTCTCCGTTGCTGCACTTTCCTCGATCTTCAACGTTGCACTCAGTTCCGTCTTGGCATCCACTAGTATTGAGGCTAAGAGGCTCTTCCAGGAAGTGGTGGTCCCTAATTTGGACATCTTTTTGGTTTCTGCCTTTGAGGTTCCTCGTCAGCATTGGGCGGCAATGGCCATGGACACACTCAATTCCTTATTCGAGAACTTCCTCTATAAGCGTTCACCTGAGTATGACTTTGTTCTCGATAGTCTCTGGAGGAAGGACAAGGACTGGGTTATTCAACGCTTGATCGATGCACATGCTGTCAAGCCGGTGGACCTTCCGCTTGTTTTCGAGCATGCTGTGAAACATAACTGGCTAGACTCTCTGGCATATTTGCCAAACGGATTTGGTATCGATCTGGCTGCTCTGGCCCATGCTGAGGGTTATCTGGATCTGTCCAAGTGGGCACGTTTTAATGCTGAGCGAAGCAATGAGATATCTCGCACTCTTTTACAGTTCCTAATGATCAAGGCCAATCTAGAAAGCCAGTACCAGCGAGGTACCCCCGATGGCCAACCCGCTATCAAGAATTCCACGACGCTCCAAGTTCGTACTGTGTCGGCACTACTGCGGATACTCGAGGACTTCCTACCAAAGCCGCCTGTTCAAGACCTGATTCTGGTTCAGCGTCATTGTATCATCGCTTATCCACGATTGATCAACTACGGCGAAGGCTACGACGACATTATAGACGCCAATGGTAGAGAAGGAAACGCCCTCTCGCCAACTGCGAATAGCAAGATGGAGGAGCATTACAAGAAAATGTACAGTGATGAGATGCAGGTCCGGAACATTGTCGAGGTCTTGGATCGGTACAAGCATTCCAGGGATCCTTTAGACCAAGACGTCTTTGCTTGCATGATTCATGGGCTCTTCGATGAGTATAATCACTATGTGGACTATCCTTTGGAAGCCCTTGCTACTACTGCTGTCTTGTTTGGCGGCATCATTTCTCACAAGCTTATTTCGGACCTACCCCTCCAGATTGGACTTGGCATGATCTTAGAAGCTGTCAGAGATCATGCTCCTGAAGATCCGATGTACAAGTTTGGTCTCCAGGCACTGATGCAGCTGCTAGTACGTTTCCGGGAGTGGCCTACTTTTTGCAGACAACTCTGCCAGATACCGGGACTCCAAGGAACAGACGCTTTCAAGAAGGCAGAAGAGGTTGTCCGCGAACATGAAGAGGAGCTTGCGCGTGGTCGTAACGGTGCAGGAACACCTCATGGACTAGGTTTCCAAGGCGAGGCATTCCCGAACGGAAATGCTGAGGAACTGGCCAGCGCTGATCGTCAGGCGCCTGCATTTGCTTCTCTCAACGTTGACCCGCCGCCTCCGGATATGGATTTCGAAGATCCCGATGAGGGTGCCCAGGACAAGGTCCAGTTCGTTCTTAACAACATTACCGAGGGGACTCTTCAGTCGATGTGCCAAGAACTCCGAGAGACCATGGAGCGCCGGCACCAGCAATGGTTTGCTAGTCATCTGGTCGAGGAGCGCGCCAAGATGCAGCCGAACTACCATCATGTCTATCTCGAACTCGTCAAGCTTTTTGAAGACAAATCTTTGTGGAGCGAGGTCCTACGGGAAACGTACATAAGCGTATGCCGCATGCTAAACTCTGAGGCAACCATGCAAAACTCAACCGAGAGGACGCATCTCAAAAACCTTGGAGGTTGGCTAGGCCTTCTAACCCTGGCACGAGACCGCCCCATCAAGCACAAGAACATAGCTTTCAAGCAGCTTTTGATTGAGGCGCATGACACAAAAAGGCTGATTGTTGTTATACCTTTCGTCTGTAAAGTTCTCACCCAAGGTGCCACGTCAGCAGTGTTCAGGCCTCCGAATCCTTGGCTCATGGATATTATCCATCTGCTTATCGAGCTTTATCATCACGCTGAGTTGAAACTCAACCTCAAATTTGAAATTGAAGTTCTGTGCAAGGGATTAAACCTCGACCACAAGAGCATTGAACCCTCCGGCGAAATATTGAACCGACCTGTCATTGAGGAGCCTGCAGATGTACTACCGCCCGACCAACTTGATGCTTTCGAAAACCTATCTCTTAACGGCATGGGGTCCGCTGTTGGTGCCGGTCTCGCACCTCAGAATATCGCGCCAACTATCCCTGACCTCGGTCCATTGATTAATATCCCCCCTACTAACGAAATGGTTGTCAGCACTACTCGACTCCACGAGATTGTACGTACAGCACTCAGTCGCGCTCTGCAGGATATAATTCAACCTGTGGTGGACCGGTCTGTCACCATCGCGGCCATTTCTACCCAGCAAATGATTCACAAGGACTTCGCTATCGAGCCCGACGAGAACCGCGTGCGAACTTCTGCTGTCAGTATGGTGAAGGCCACGGCTGGTAGCCTTGCACTTGTTACGTCCAAGGAGCCTCTTCGTGCCAACTTTACTAATTACATGCGAAACCTCTCGGGCGACCTTCCTCAGGGACTTCCCGAAGGCACAATTATTATGTGCGTTAATTCTAATCTGGACCTCGCCTGTAACATCATCGAAAAGCAGGCAGAAGAGAGGGCTGTGCCTGAAATTGAGGAGATGATCGAACCCGAGCTCGAAGCCCGTCGACGACACCGCATTCAGAGGCCTAATGACCCCTATTTCGACTCGAGCCTCAGCCGGTGGGCAATGGCTATTCCTAACCCTTATAAGCTCTCGCCAAATGTCAACGGCTTGAATCCTGAACAAATGGCTATCTACGAAGACTTCGCCCGTCAGCCACGCAGCGCCACTCTTCCCACACCCTCCCATGGCCCATCAGCATCCGATGCTACCAGGTCGTTAGCCAACGAGGTGTTGCAGGAGCAATTTACTGCTATCCCCAATATTCCGACCCCTGCAGAGACACCATCCATCCAGCAGCACCTGGGCGCGCAGATGCAGCCATATGCGCCCGTACATACCGGTGCCAGCGCAATGTCTAACGGAAGATCACCTGGGTTCCAGATGGATGTCCGTGGCTTGGCTGAACGAGTTAACAAGCTGCTTCAGGAACTCATTCGAGTGGCCAGTGAATCTCCTGAAGAACATTTCCTGGGTTTACCCCGACCTCATCCTCTTTTGGATGTTGTTGATGCATTGGTCCAGCACATCATCAAGACCTCGCAGAACTCGGAAGAGTTTGCCATTTATGCGGCGGAGCAGATCATCCAGCTTATCTTTTCGCAGTTGGAGGACAACTTAACCCTTGAGAGCTTGGTCCACGTGTTGGAGACGCTCAGGAAGATCTCTGGTCCTGCTCTTAACAGCCGCGTCCGGGCTCTTTTCAGCCAACAGCAAGGTTCGACCTTCCTCAGCCTACCTTTACTCGCAGCATTGGTTCGAACGGATTTGCTGAACTGGCAAAACATCGATCTCGCCATGTCCAAGGCCCTCCAGGTTCGCAAGGAAGGCTCCCTCGACTTTTTGGAGCATTTGCTCGACCTCACTCTTCTCGACTCTCGTCCCATCGCCCTATATGCCGATTTTGCTAGTACCTTAGAGGCAGCATGGGCATGGATTTCGGAAGATCCTGACTCTTCTGCTGGACAAAGAGTTAAGTCTAAACTCACCAATTCCGGACTGACGCGCCCGTCACAAATAGACAACCAAGCTCTCTACCAACACGACCAGATCGAGTACGTGTTCGAGGAATGGATTCGCCTATGCCACAACCACAACGCTTCGGACAAGGCTGTCACGGCGTTCGTACAACAGCTACAGGCTAACCAGGTCCTGCAAAACCGGGATGATCTCTTTGTTTTCGTCCGTGTCGCTATCGATCTTTCCGCTGAGCGATTCGAATACATTGTTCACGCTGGTTCTCTTACAGATGCGTACGTTATGGTTGACGCTCTTGCCAAGCTCATTGGAACTTTCATTGGCATGGGCTTCGACCCAACATCTACCCGCCCAGCGTTCATTGACTCAGTCCTGTCGCTGATTGAGCTCATTCTAATCAACCATCATGTCAAGCGCGGTGAGCAGTTGAACCAAAAGGTCTTCTTCCGTCTTTTGTCTATGCTTTTCCACGAGATCCACACCATTTCAGAGGAGCTATCGGAAGATGAGAGCCGTGATATCCTGCTCAAGATTGCTGGCCGACTTAACAATATCGGCCCCGTGTTTGTTCCAGGCTTTGCCTACGGCTGGCTCTCTCTTGTTCAGCACCGGGCATTCATGCCAGCGCTTCTACAATTGCCCGATGGTGCCGGCTGGGGTCTCTTTGTCGACCTTGTCTGCCAGCTGCTTGACACTCTTGGGGATCAATTGAAGGTGTTCGAGGTTTCAAACATTGCCAAGGATATTTATCGAGCCACCTTCAAGCTGCTTGTCATACTACAGCACGATTTCCCCGATTTTGTTGCGGCCAACCATGTCAGGCTCTGTGCCAGCATCCCACCTCATTGCACCCAGCTCATCAATGCTGTACTGGCTGCCAATCCTCGGGACTCAAGGTTCAATGAACTAAATACCAAAGACCAGTCTAGCGAGATTCGTGTTCATCCTGGCCTTGTGACTGAAGCTACCAGTACGCTTCAAGCGAGCAGCCTGCTGAGAGTCCTCGATCAAGCACTCCAGAGTGGCCCGTCAGAAGACATCGTTGCTAATATCACGCATGCCATGACGCACGACACTCCCAGGGTTACAACATTTGGCCATGTTCCTGTTGTCGCCAACATGCAGGTGATTGATGCTATTGTCGTCTACATCGGACAGCGTGCGGCAGAGAAGGCAGCGCAAGCGGGCTCGACTGCGGGCTCGACTGTGACGGTCTCTGGCGACGAGCATGAGGTGTCGCTTCTCTCTCTGATTGTTCACGAACTCCCTGCTGAGGCCAGGTATTACCTCCTCGTCAGCGTGATCAACCAACTCCGGTTCCCGAACTTGCACACCGAGTTCTTCAGCCAGGCGCTCCTTCACATTTTTGGCAAGGACCTCAATGATCCCGAAGAAACTGAGATCCGCCAGGAGATCACCCGAGTGCTGTTTGAGCGACTAGTTAGTTTCTGGCCTCAGCCATGGGGTCTATTGATGACCGTTGTGGAGCTTATGAAAAACGAAAAACTCATGTTCTTTGACCTCCCATTCATCAAGGCAACTCCGGAGGTAAGTCTGAGAGAGATACCGGTGTGATTTTCGATGACTAACATGAATTCTACTAGGTTGCCGAGAGGTTCGCACAAGTGCTTCAACGAACTTAGACTGTGTGGGATGTGATAACACGGTGATGAAACTGGGTATAACGGCACAAGGAGGAAATTATAGGTGAAACGTATGCTATCGGTTGCTCATTTTGGTTTCGGAGGCGGTGCATTACTGACAGATGGGACGGGGCGTTGGGTCCAAAAAGAATTCAGAATTATAGAGGAGCAGTGTTTTGCGGTCCTGAACAAGCTCGTCTGGGGGGACGAGAGCGTCTACAGCCCGGGAACATTTTGCTGTAATACTGTATTACTGTACGATAGTATTTACGATGTGTCGGAAAAACAATACCAGGCGCATGATTTGTCTTGGATTTATTCCCTTTCTTCACGATGCGAGCGAGATGTTAGTCCTCGAATTTCAGGGCAGTTAATGATGCAGACGGCTTTCCAGTAGTGATTTAGACGCTGACATGGCCTCGCATTACTGGTGTTGCTGTTCCTGAAAGCTTGACCGTGGCGATCTTGGACTCTTTTACCTCAACGTCAACTACGATGTTACTCTCCCTGCCCATCTCAACACCCTGGTCAATCTCGTATCGGAAAGCCTGATCACCTAGGTTGGGCTGCTGGAGCGAGAGATAGCTTGAAAGCGCACTCGCAGCACTACCCGTAGCGGGATCTTCCATAGCGGCTTCCATCATTCTTGTGCGAACAGAGAAGACTGTTACTCCGTCTTCCTCGCGCTGGCCTCTGAGGACATAGTAATATTTGCACAACAGGCCATTCTTCCAGTCTTCGTCGAGCAGCTCGTCCACGGGAAGGGAGACACCAGACATCTGGACCTTTGCGAGATGCTCCAGATCAGGTAGGTTGATGAGGGCAAAAGTCATGCCGTTGACAATACTGAAGAGCGGGGCCAGAAGCTCAACTTGGTGTATCGCAAGGTCAGAAGAAATCTGGCCCGGCGCAGGAGCAGATAGATCGGCCAGAGTCTTGCGGTGACAGCGAACATTGTGTGGGATAGCAGCTTGGATATAACCAGGGCGGGTCTGGGTGAGAGCAATTGGGCCTGCCTTTGTGATGACGGTGTTGACGCCTTGGGGGATGAGCGTGACAGCGGCGCCGATTGTGGGATGGCCTGCGAAGGGGATCTCGGCGTCGGTGGTGAAGATGTCGATCACTCGACGGGTGACATCACTGTCGACATCCGGGCTGGGTTCGTGGATAAACACAGTCTCGGAAAGATTGAACTCGCGGGCAATGATTTGCTTTTGTTCTTGCGTAGGCTTGGGATTATTGCTATCTGCGGGGATAGTGACAACGGCGAGGGGATTCCCTCGGTAGCGAGTCTTTGTGAAGACGTCGAGTGTAACGAAAGGGAGCTCCATGGTCAGCTACTGATAGTAAGTGTGAGCCAGATCTGATAAGTCAAGGTAAGCGCAGGAACCGTCGAGATATTGAGCTTGGGTGATCTCGATAGTAACAGCTTGGATGAAGTTATGACGAGGAGGGGAAGGATGGTGGTGGTGGAGTGGGGTCAATTAACAGCATTGAAAAGTAAAAAATGAGTCAGGAGAGTTTGAGGCTATCGGTGTAGGGTAACCTCTGCGCTGAGAACATCTTGGCTGGAGGCTGGCTGGCAGCGCTACTGGTCTTCTGCACTTAGGTAAGGCACAAGGGTCTGACACTCTAGCGAAGCGGAGTAAAGTCAGTACAAGAGGAATTGGCCAATGACATAACAAGAATTATTTTTTAGCTTTGCCTTGGCCTGTCTGACAAGACGGCAGGGGCGGCCTCAGGCAAGGAGGTCGGTTCCAAGGCTAAGGCGCTAAGACGCGAAGAGTCGAACGAACGACGGGACCTGCAAGGAAAAGGGAGAATTGGGTCGGCTGGTTTTCGAGGGATCTACAGCCTGATTTTTGCCAATGACTTCATGGCGGAGAGAGCACGAGCAGGGCACACATTTAGTGGCAGAAATTAATTCAAGGGCCACAGCACTGCGACGTGTATGATTTATCTTCAGGTGTGTAAGTGCTCAACAAACTCGACTTATAACCGAGGCCGGTCTTCGGACCGGCAATTCCAGCTGAGTTGAGGGAATCATCAGACGATGGCTCAGGTCCTGTCCTTGTCCTTCCTGTTGAAGAGGATCAAAGCTTGGGCGAGGTCTAGGCGTAAGTGGAGAGTATCCCATGTTTAGTGGCAGACGCTTGTCGCAGCTGGCGCGGCAAGGGGCAGAGCTAGAGACGCACCACTGGATGTCCACCTCGTGGCATGCAGCTTGGAGTGACATTCTGGGTTTTCGGATGATGCAGTCCGCAGTGTAGGGTAAATCCGTGTGGTAATCATCGAACGGTTGGATGATCAGGAGGCAACTCTTTACGGTACTCCAACAAGGCGGCACTCAGGCATGACGCAGCTATTGCAAAGAGGGGTGGCTGGCCTGTGGGTAAGAGATGGGTGTTTCGCAAGGCGTGTAAGAGAATTGGATGGATGGATGTTGGTAGGTAGTGTTGTAAACTCGATCTAAGCAGATCTTGCCCAGTGGGAGACCAGCGGCTGTGAGACATTAAACAGTAAAGGTTTCGTGCGCAAATAAAAATACCATGGGATTGTATCGTAATCAAGACAACTGACAGTGCAGAGCAACATTGCAACCAACCGTATCGTAGAGTTTAAAGGGAACAGTACCCAGAGCACTCAATTGCCGATTGTCCCAAGTCGCTCACTTACACAAAGGCAAGTGGAGAGTCGATCAAGGGTCTGCGTCAAAATCATGAAGGGAAAAACACAAACTCGAACACGGATACAGCGGTAGAACCCACTACATCATCCCGTATTGACGCCAGCCAGACACTGAGAGAAATGAGAAAGGATGCTGAAATACCAATGCTGCGATTGGCTGCCGAGGCTAATGTGTGTAAGAGCGTCAATACACTTACACATCGCTTCCTTTCTCACCCACAGCCTCGCGTCTCGGCCTCAGGCACACACAGATTTACCAAACCAGTCGATACTAGGAAATAAGTCACAAGATTGGATTGCCATGGGTGACGGATTGATGGAGAAGTCAAACAAGGGGCCATGAGGGGCCTCGATGCAGTTGTCGGGACTCTTTTGATGATTTGGCCCACTCGTCATCTCCATCGACTTCAAGATGAGGTGGATACTCGTGTACGGACGGTATGTACTGTACAATCTTTTGGGACATTGCGTCGGGTCTCTTGGTGCTTGGCGTCTGTGTGTACATACATACATTGACGCTTATGCATCGGTTGATTGTCTCGTACAGCATAAGCGTGTAGAAAGTGCACATATCGTACATGGGAGCGACTATGCGGTGTAAACTGGTTGCACGGAACAAACAAGAGATGCAGCAATGCGGTGTGATCTGAAGAGCAAGGTCGCATCCAGGGTATTGACTGACACGCAGGCAATGGCGAGAGGGCACGGCCGGCTAATGCCTGTAATGCCTCTGGTACCCATGAGCTCAAATCCACGGTCACTCTCGGTCGTTCCCCAAAAAAAGATTTCAGGGTCCTCCGAGCTTTTACTAGCATCGACCCGAAGTGGCCCGGGTCCCGGAAGGGAAGGGCCAGAAAGAGGCGGATGAGGCGGAAAAACAGTGTCCAGTATGAGGCGAGGCTATTAGTGAGAGGCTGCCGACGGACCAACCAGAACCGGCGTCGCAAGACTAGGCTTAAAACAGAAAAGAAACAGAAGACGTTGGCGAGTCAAGATGGCTAGACTCTACAAAGTAAGTGTGTGATGAATAAGGTCATGATTGATCCATCTCCGACGCTTGGTTGCGTAAGTTTTGTTGCCTCTTCACATGTAGGTCATAGATACTCATTAATCATTGGTGTAAGAAAACATAAAGGAGGGAGAAAAACAGCAAGAGGGAAGCTGGCTGCCTACCACTGCCTGGAGAGAGAGTAAGCGCTGTTCACCTGCATCCTGCCCATGGGCCCCTCCCTCACCTCAGAAGCAACCCAAGCCGCCCAAGAAAAAAAAAAGTTGTTGTCAGTCGGTCGGTCGTTTTTCACATTTTTGGTCTTGCGGCTGGAGACATCTCTACAAGGATGTTCCCAGACATCCACAAGCTAGACCCACTGATGCTAGCGCGACCCACTACCGGCAGCCATGCACGCCAGGCCCAGCCAATCGACTCTTGCTGAAACGAAAAAAAAAAAAAGTTCGAGCTCTCGTGCTCTTGCTCTGCTCACTGCGAGTGTGGCAGCCAGCAGCCAGCGATTCCTCTTTCCCGTCATGAAGAGGATCATCGCTCCTGCTTTTTGTAAGTGCTCTCAGTGTCCCGGACTTGTGATGGAGACAAGCATCTACCCTCCGGACCTATCAGCTTACAAGAATTGATTCATTCAAAGTCCATTCTAAGCTAGCTCCCCCGTTTGTGCCTTCCCCAGCACTCATCGCCCAACCTTTGCCCCCCCATCTTCTTCCTTCCTCGTGGTTGCCATTGCTCCCTTGCTCCTGCTCTTGCTCTTGTGTCGTCAACACCCGTAGACCGCCTCCACTCCCTTCGAACTCCAACTCCAGCCGATAATAAGAAACTCCCACCCCCTTCGATACCCTTCCCTTCCCCTTGCGATCTCTACTCCTTCATCATCTACTATACCCAGCAACACCAACGTCGTCATCCTCGCTAGATCGATAGACTCTAGATCTCTTCGATCTGTTTCAACACTTGCGGATAGAACTGCTCAGCGACGTTCCGGTGTCCGATCTACCAAAGTCGACTGTCCATTGTCTTTCAGATATCTTGGACTCGACTCTTTTAAAGTTGCCCATTGTCCCCGTTTCAACACACTCGCCATGCCTTACAATACGCGCCGCAAGTCGCTATCTTTACCCAGCCTCGGCATTCACGTTCCAATGACACAAGCTGCTCGAGCTGCTGCTGCCGCCTCTAAGAGCGCTTCAAGATCATCTTCGTCGTCTTCATCGAGTGCTGCTTCGCCTGCCTTGTTACCACCCACTTCTGGCTCCGAGGCCCCTGGAGCGCATCCTAGCAAGCGACAGAAGCGATCGCACTCGGACGATATTGCCATTGAGCAAACACCACCTCCTTCACCAACATTAGATTCGAGACTCGACCAGGACACAAATCAGTCCAAGATTGACCTCGAGGCGATCAACGACGACATTGTAGAGGCGGTCATTGTTCAATTACAATCAACTGGAAACCGTCCTCATCTGGTCAAGGAACTGGCTACTGTTCTGGCTCAACGTCTCACCTCCGTTCAACAGTAAGTTTGAGGCACCTACCATCCCCTCAACCCCTCAGCCTCCCGTGCGCTAACATTCCAATCACAGCTCCGCCAACCCTTGCGCCATTATATCTTCACGGTTGGCTTCATATGCTAAGCGCTCATGTTGGAGCGCTTCAAAACCATGCCCTCTTGCTAAAGAACTTGAGAGCGTTCATCCTCGGAGGACTTACTACTTCCTGACTACTTGCCCACGCCAACCAATTCCCGAGCCCAGCTCCACCTTGCCTTCTCATCGCGCTCTCGACACACCTTCAGTGTCGCTGACGGATGATTCCGGCTCCGACGATGCCGATGCTCGCAGACGAGAGCTTAGCCCGTCGCCTGAGGTGGACCTGTCGGACCACGGATTTGAGGAAGGCGATGATGATTTCATAATGCCTGCTACTCCCATCGGCTCCCTTCCATCTCACCACCGCTATGTGCCAAACCGTCGCAACAGTCGTCACAACTCACCGCCCCTGGAAAAAGATGAGCGCGAGTTTACTCAAACGGCCGACTTCCTGCAGAAACGCAAGTTCGCCGAGGAGACCCCTGTTGCTGAGACTGCCGATCGCACACATACCTCCGAGTATGGATATCGGGACGACTTCTGGTTCGGCGAGCACCGCATCTTCAGTTCAAATGCCTTCCTTACCAGCCCCTCGGTGAAGCCTAGCTCCATGTCCAACATGACATCAGGCCCGCGCAAAGAGGATGACGGCGAGAGCTGGTTGAAGTTTAACAAGCTTATGGAGTGGGACCAAGGTGCTGAGAGCATCGAAATTGACGAGCTCGATTGCCTGCTTGATGCATGCTGAGCGATTATGACTTCTTTGGGCAGGCGCAATGAGTCGGGGATGAGATGACCGAGATGATAATTCCGCTATGTCTGCGACGACGGATACATGACACATACATACTTATTAATTGCATGGGGAGGCGCCTGTAGAAGTATTTGTATATTTAGATTTAGCTGGTGTTATGGTTTGGTTGGGGTTGGTATACCAGGCAAAGGGATTGTACGATCCCTGTGGTTTTGATTTAAACGGCGCAAAAAAGGATGCGCATATTGGGATTCTAAAATGCAATGCCGCTCATACTGCTTTCGACTTTTGAATATTGTACATAATCAATATTATCTTACAAACCCTTCTCATTTTCTTTGAAACAAGCACTTACTTTATGGTCATGTGAGCAAGTCGTTATGAAGCTTTGTCGTTTACGCGTAACTCAATCCAGACCAAGGTGCCCATCTGAAGTATGTTTGGCCGTTCCACCTTGACGACTTCGAGGCCTGGTGTTTCGCTAGCTGCCTCCTCGACAAGGCTTTGAATGTCGCGATTCCACCAACAGCCATATTTCTCAAAGTGTTTACCGGCATTTTTATCGAGTAGGCCATTGACGATACCATACCAGCCCTTGCCGTGCTCGAGAAGGATGATGCGACCTGACCCAGGTTTTACGACCGTTGACAAGTTTTTGAGTACAGCGACAGGGTCGGAGACGGAACATAGACCAAATGTTTGTATAACCGTATCGTATTTCGTCGTCGTCGGGGTCGAGGGGCCGGGAATAGGTCGGTGTGCGTCTGAATGGATCAATCGGAGTTGGTTGTCGAGGTAGGAGAGCTGACCACCGGTGTGGTCGGCCATGGTAGATGCGCGAACGATCGGAGCGGAGTTCTCCATGGGCGGGACGGTCTTGACGAGTCGTTTTCGGGCGACATCGAGCATATCGACTGAGATATCGAGACCAGTGAAGGATATGACGCCTCGGGGCATCTTAACGCCGATCTTGCTAACCTTTCCCTCCGCGCGGTCGTTCAGCGGTTCCCAGTTGAAGTATTCCAAGTTGCGACCTGTGCCCATTGCCAGCTCCAACACATGTCCATTGGCGTGCTCTGCTATTCGCTTTCGTAGCTTTGTGATACCCATCCACCACTCAGGAAGGGCGAGCTCCTTGTCGAACTGCTCTGCATTGTCGCCGTCGAGGGCTGGTGGCCGACCGGTCGGGGTAGCGTGTTCACATGCGCCGCTACAGGGCGAAGCTTTGAAAGACGCAGCAGCTGTTCCAAAGATATAGAAGCCGAGGGCGCCAGCGAGGAGAGCTGCGCCGGTGAGAGGAAGCCATGTAGCACGCCATAGATCGAGGAGGGTTTCGGCTTGAGGAGGGGATGTTGAAGAAGCTGCAGAAGGGTGTGGTGAAGGTTGTGGTTTACTGCATGTGCCGCATTAGCATGCTCGATATTTTGGAACTGGAGGTATGAAGAGAGCGGTACGGCTTGTATGGTCTTGTAATCTTCGGCGGAGGTCTGGATGGTGGTGGTGTTTTGGCCTTGATGTTGGGGCGGGGATTTCGAAAATTTGAGCTCGCGAAACGGCATTGGGTGCGGAAGGCCCTCATGACGAGGCCTCTAGTTGGGGCTATCATAATTTCGCCTTTTCCATGGGTATTGAGCTTATATGTGAAGCTTGATGTCGTGGTTGATGCTGTCTCAATGATGTGGTTTTTACATGTGGAAGCGATGAAAATACCCGAAGCTAAAGACCCAGGGTTTCGTGGAGCGGGTCGGGCTTCATCCGGCCTACAGCCCGGATCGAATTAGTGGGTCTGATCTTTTGGGGGCGCATCGCATCTCATCGTGGAGCGTTAACGGCTGGTAGCAACTTGTGACTTACAACAACATCACTGTATCATCTCAAAGATTTGGGTAAAGCAACAGGATAATAATACTTTCAACCAAGAGATAATATCTTTCTTCATTCTCAAAAAGTTACTGAATACGAGAAAAATATGGCAACGCAAAATGATCTGCAAGAGCTCATACGCCTACTCACGGCGCGTAAAATGTCCATGATGGCAGCCATGGGTCAAGTGAAAGCTCTACAAACAAAGAACCTGCGAAGGTATGATGTTGATTTCCAGGTCTGGTTCTAATGCTGACGCGTATAAACATAGTATCGCGCAAATTGCCGATGCACCCTTGTCTACAATTGAGGAAGCCCTCGGTGGAGATGTCAAGGCAGCAAAGAGCCTACAAACAGCATGCAAGACACATGAAAAGAAAGGCGGAACTAAACGTGCAGCTGAAGATAGCCCGACTACTGCTGAAGCAAAGAAACCTAAACTGGAGACGCACCGACGGGATCTGGACTATAGTGCCATGTCTGGAGATGATCTTGAGACAGCTCTAGAGTTACCTTTGGAGGGGGATGAGGAGATTATTCGAAATACTACTGTGGTCACAAACCGGGCACCCCTATTCTTAGCTTTCGCAGTTGAACTGTTGAGATTCACCATGCCGGAGCAACCACCCAGCAGTCGGCTGAGCCTGGCGCAGGCAGTTGTGAGCGCCAACTCACGATCAAAGGCCATAAGCATAGGTATCGAAAAGGGACCACCAGGGGGTGAAGAGAAGGCTCCTGAGGGCCAACCAAAGATCACTATTATGAACCGTCCAATTCCGGTTCTCAAAAGAGGTGGTTACACTTGGTCAGGCTCTTCTCAGCCGTCATCATCGAATGCTTCCTCGGTCACGCTTCAAGGCAGCCAACCAAATCCAAAGGGCTGGACTGCGAGTCAGAAACTAAGTTCAAGGGGATCGGTGTTCATAGCCCACGCCATACCTATAACCTCACCCGCTACACGCCCGGCAGTCTTCAAATCTCTTATGGCCGAGAAGCCTGAGCTGGAAACCGCGACACATAATGCTTGGGCAATTCGGACCAGCTATGGAAATTCACCACTCAAACAGGAAGCATCCTTTGACGATGGCGAATCGGGATGTGGCAACTTTTTACTTCAGCAATTACGAGACCTCGATATTAGCAATACGCTCGTTGTCCTTACAAGATGGTACGGTGGTGTTATGCTCGGTCCAGATCGTTGGCGCCTCATGAGAGAATGCTTGAGTGACGCTCTTTCATCACAAAAGCGTACATCCACTCTTAATGGCGAGCCGGTGTGGGCTCTTGATCTAGAGGACAAGAAGCCATCGACATCGACAGTGGGCATGCCGATTCATCGACCAGAAGGTGCACGGAACTATATAATGCGTGCCTTTGCGCCAGCAGAGGATAGCGGCAAGAAGACAGTTACTGCAGCTAATGAGGAGAAACAAGAGAATCTGGGCCGTGTGCTGGGTGCGCTCCGACTCCTGTTCACGAGCTGGGCTGGAACTTTGAGTCGCGACGAGTTAGACAAACGAGCGTGGAGTTGGTATATGAATCTCCGGCCGGATGTGGATGCTGGACCTGCAGGCTGGGGAGCGAAGGGTACGCTGAATTTGGGGAGAATACTGGACTTGAGGAGAAAGGAGAGTACATGATGTCCACATACATGTGTAATCTTTCTTGAGGCGTGAGCGAACGCTTTAGTGTGAACTCTGAACGAACAACAGCACCTGGCTAGGAGTCAAGGGGCCGGGAGATCTAGGTTTAGAAGTTGTTTCGACGCTCGCAGTATCAACTTCCTCCAGTCAATTTCTGCCGACTGATGGGAGACGCAACAGTTTCGCTGTTAAGGTTCCATGCATGGCCTAGAGGGCGCAACTCATGGTGGTAATCATCGTATGTGTGATATCTTCCCAAAGGCACTACAGGCATGGATGTTCTCCGTGAACTGGATAAGCTTCCAAGCTCCGGAAGTATGGTGGTAGCACAGCATTGAACTTCAGACAGTTCTCTAATTGAACTTCTTTCATGATGATAATCTGTTGTACATTTACCTCTTGTTATGTGGAGGTCTAGTTCACTTGAGCTGAGCTTACAAATGATTCTTGTTATTCAACTGGACTTATAACATGACAATAGTTGTGCTTGAAACTCTTGGTAAGTTGTTTCATCTACTTGTCGTGGATGAGCTTGAACAGCTTCCCGTGCGCATGTGATAGCTGGCGCAATGCTCTGTTTCTATACTTTCCATGTTGCTCTAGAGATACGACAAACTTCAAGTCCGATATGGCCTTAATTGTAAGTTTGGAGAATATCATGATCGAGCGCCATAAGTAGGTACACGATGATCGCAATGTTACATTCAAATATATTGAGTATGCTCAGGCTTTCTCCCATCCGTCTCCTTCATGTCCTGTAAGGTGTCAATGCTCTCATACCGCACTTATGTTGTTCAGCCAGGAGTCAATCACGAGCCTTCCCAACCCTGTACCTGGAAGCGCATGTTTACTCGTCACGTTACTGAACCCGTAATTACCGGTATTGGCGCTGTTTATAGTTTTAAAGTTCTCTTGTGGGGGACGGCTCGAGGCTCTTCGTCCCGACAATGCATGTCACGGCGTCATGATATCGACTGAGCGTGGAGTCTACGAGCGCAACCTGCTTGAATGTATACAAGTAGGCAGCAATTTTATATACGTTTCAGGCTGAGTCTTGAACTCTTGAGCCTTGTGATAACCGCTGTGCGTCGCCGGGGTGCACCGTATCAATATGCCTCCAGTCTCTACCCTACATCAATTTCTGTAGGAGTCTTCAACTACACAAACAAGGCGAACTCACCTGCTACTAATAGCATGCCTCATCCTCTACATCTGGGTGCGTATAGTCTGGAGTTTATTTAAGCCGTGGCAGTTACTGGCTTCAACAAGTTGAGGGATGAAGTTGTTGGATGCATTCCATCGATTTGAAGCTGCTCGTATAAAACGACGTACTCGCACTAGCAATGCAGCAAACCAGAATTAAATCCAATTGGCTTTCGAACAAATCTTGTCGTTCAACAAGAATCCTGATATTAATCATTATATGCAGAACCTCATTACCCGACCTGAACCGAGAGATTTTATGACTTGAGGCGAACGAGAATCTCCCAATCAGAGTGTATAGATCTCGCTCCTTCACATATCTCCCATCAATTCGTTAAAGGCGCAGTGGCAGAGTGGTCTAATGCGATAGACTAGAAATCTATTCTCCTCGGAGGCGTCTGTTCGAATCAGGCCTGCGTCGAACTGATTTTTTTGGTGCTTCTCGCTTTATTTGTTAAGTCAGATGTAGGCGTAATGTTTCTCTTTTTTGTTGGTATAACTTGGTTTCGTATGAGTCGTGTCAGAATATGGTTTAAATTGACGTTGTAACGTTGCTGGGTGGATCATTAATGCATGCATGCATAATATTGACTTTCATCAGCGTGGAAGCATGACGAGTAAAGACCTTGAATTGAATTGTGAGAGATGCTAAATGACTCAGTCAAATTCCTTGCAAATGATATACCGTTCCCCAGAATCAAGGACATGTCACTCAAAACCGGACTCAATGTCATTCTCAAGAATGTCCATGTCGAACAAGGAGAGACCAAGACAAAGACAAAGACAAAGAAACGCGAGCAAGACGCGTGGTCGATTCCGAAGAGTCGGTTACAATCACCGTCACCCCGAAACCTAAAGGAGCCAAGTTTAATTGAGCCTTGAGTCCATTCTCGCCAATGAGTGTAGAGAAGTCCAAGGTGAGCAAAGGAGCTAGGCGAAAAGGCGGACGCTATGTGATCGCTACAAGGGGCCTACAGTCTACTGAGAGTTGCTGTTTTTAGCGAGCTGGGCTGCATTGCATCCATTGCGCATTGTTGATTGACCGATGAGAGGCAGAGGCGCGCCAACCAAACAAATCAAACCAAACCAAACCAAACAAATCAGAATCTCACGGGGCTCCCGTCAAAGTAAACATAATTTCGCGAATAGACCCCAAAGTTTCCCATACTTTCAGGTACCTTGCAGAAAACAAGCATCATCAATATTATTGCAACGCCCGCCACAAACCCAATTACCATTAACATCACCGCTTTACTCTCCTCGACTTCACTTTATTGTATATGATCGCTATCGGAGGCTTGCATATGGCGTTTCTTTGTTCGTTACCAAACTAACTAATAGGAGCTTCCACTGCTGGACCCTTTTTCTTTCTTCTGCCTCCCCCGCCTTCTTCTTCTCTCCCCCACCATCGGTCGAACCTCTTTCTTGGGTGCAGCTCTCGCTGAGACATCCAGTCCAGTCTCATCGTCAGAGTCGCGGACAAGAATTCAACCACAAGACATTTTCTGGCCGAGCAACTTGATTTGGCCGTACGCTCCTTGTCTTAACCATCGCATAACGAGACGAGACAAAACATCCACCGCGCAATCTCGATCCTTGACGTGTACCACCAACCTAAACGTCAACCTCTAAACCGACCATTTACGCCGCCGACGCAGTGTCTCTCGCTTAAATCCTCTAAAGGCGACTCGCGCGTTTCATCCTTTCTTCAAATCGATTACCGATCTGCGTTTCCTTCTTCGCATAACCAGCACCAACCATGGAGAACTATCAGAAGTTGGAAAAGATTGGCGAAGGTACGAGTGCTGCGATGCTTCACCCTGGGGGCCTCTGCAACCATCGACTTTGTTTTTGCAATACTCTGAAACTGACAATTCCCAGGCACCTACGGTGTCGTCTACAAGGCCCGAGACCTCGCCAATGGCGGCCGAATCGTCGCCCTGAAGAAGATCCGCCTCGAAGCTGAAGATGAAGGAGTCCCAAGTACCGCCATCCGCGAAATCTCTCTCCTCAAGGAGATGCGAGATCCCAACATCGTCCGTCTCTTCAACATTGTTCATTCCGATGGTCATAAGCTGTACCTCGTCTTTGAGTTTCTTGACCTCGACCTCAAGAAGTACATGGAGTCCCTTCCAGTGAGCGATGGCGGTCGAGGCAAGGCCCTGCCCGAGGGCTCGTCGCCGCATTTACACACTCTCGGTCTTGGTGACATGGTTGTTCGCAAGTTCATGCTTCAGCTTTGCGACGGCGTTAAATACTGCCACTCCCACCGCGTGCTTCACCGCGATCTTAAGCCCCAGAATCTCCTCATCGACAAGGAGGGCAACCTCAAGCTCGCTGATTTCGGTCTCGCCCGCGCCTTTGGTGTGCCCCTGCGCACCTACACCCACGAGGTCGTTACCCTTTGGTACCGAGCCCCTGAGATTCTGCTGGGAGGACGTCAGTACTCGACTGGTGTCGATATGTGGTCCGTGGGTTGTATCTTTGCTGAGATGTGCACACGGAAGCCTCTTTTCCCGGGTGATTCTGAGATTGACGAGATCTTTAAGATTTTCCGGTAAGAATTAAAATTACACAGAACATTTGGATTCCAAGCAGCTAATTACCTCTTAGGACTCTCGGCACGCCCTCTGAAGAAGCATGGCCCGGCGTCACATCTTATCCCGATTTCAAGGCGTCCTTCCCCAAGTGGCAGCGCAACTACAACAATACCCTCTGCAGCAACCTTGACGAACATGGCCTTGATTTGCTCGAAATGATGCTCGTGTACGATCCTGCAGGACGTATCTCGGCCAAGGCTGCCTATAACCACCCCTACTTTGAGCCGCTTCTCGCACAGGAGCAGGCATCTGCTCACACGAATGGCTACTATCACTAGATGGGTTATGCGGCTCCATATCAGATGATGCAGATGCACTAAATCCTCTCCTGCCGTCAGGTTGGATGGCTGGCAGGAGTAGAGTATCCTTTACTTTTGGGGTATTGATGACGCTCCTGACCATGGGTCAAGGGGGCGACACAGACTTGGTAGCAAACAAAAACGAAGTGTCAGATGGCACTGCGCAATAGGATGCCTCTCTGGCGTGAGCTGTGATTTGGCTTCCTTGCTCGACTCAACCTCGCTTATGGCTAGGACACCCTTGGGATCCTGAGGAGGAATGTCACCCAACAGCACGCCCAGCTTGTCCGAGCTGTTGGGGTGGTAGATTTGGGAAAACCGAGAACCCTACCAACTGACGAGGGATGATGATATGAACTTGGCTGGGCAGGGCAGAGCAGGGTTGGGAATCAACAAACAACGGTCTGACTTTCAGGCGTTTAGGAGGCGAATGGACGCCTTGACGAAGCAGATTCTTAATAAGGGTGGCAGATCTTGTATCCACAAGGCTTTGATTTTGAATGTACTTGGTAGATGGTAACTCAGCGCGCGGCTTGATATCCGGGGATTGCATGGCAAGGCAGGTTAGGTTAATTGTCGAAATGACTCTGTGACACGACGGCAGACTGTTTGGTGCAAGCAAGTAATGATTTCTGTTGGTAAGTAGCGTGTGAAATGGTCCCGTGAGATCAAATGTGAGCTGTGTAGATGGCAGATGGTAGATGGCCAACAACGGCCGCATAGTGGCGATGCAAACATGGCAATGACTGACGGTTGAGAGAGGTAGAGATGACCAACAACTCGTAACCGACCGTGGCACAGTCTTTTCCACTCCAATAGCAAATCGTGGGAGTTCGAGACGCTGTTACCAAATATTTGGGACGAACTAGGTCTGATTGTAGTAGCCGGCCACTCATGTCGACCACGAAGGCATGATCTTGCATGAGTCTCGACCTGGAACAGAACCAGAATCAGAACCAACAGACTGCCGGCCTTGAATTGTCTTGGCATAGTAGCACTGCCACAGAGGAGATGAAAGGAACATAATCTATAGGAAATTTATTACGGGCGTCTATTCAGTATCAAAATATAGCACATAGGCGCCCGCAGCTGGTCTAAATCGTTCAGGCGGCTGAACCTGAAGAGCCGCCCGGACTACTGAAGAATCCTATTCTAGTACTTCTATTATTCTTGTACGATCAGGGAGGCTTCATGGCGTGTTTGGTTTGATAGCCGCCAGACAAGAATAGCGACAAGGGTCCGCGGCGCTTGCAGCGGAGGATTGTAAGCGCTTGAGCTGGGGTGCAGGACGGATGTTCGAGTGTCATGTTTCAGCTGAGATTAGTATGTATCAAAAGATATGAAACCATAGACTGGAGGGTATTGAGGCTATGTTGTACCAGAGCGCCATTGTGCTCCGCTGAAGTTGGATTCTCTGGTTGTTGGCGCTGGATGGATACATACTGGGAGGCAGCCAAAAGAATAGACAGTTGAGGGGCAATCACCAAGATCATCCATGGCTTGTTCACTGAAACAAATGCTAGTAAAATCCCATGTCAAAGCATCATGACTACTATCGAGAAGCCTCTTGAAGCTATGTCATAATGCATACATTCAAGCTTGAATCCCTACGCTGCTGAATGCTCTGTTCAGGCGAGCTTGAGCGGCAGTGCACAGCTGGACCTTGGGGACGGGAAGCGCCAATCTCGCGGCTTGGACCGAGCCTACCAGGAACAAGAATAAGGCATAAAAGTGGAGACAGTACAACTTGGCCTGGTTGTTAGGCCGGAGGCAGCCCGGGACTCCGGTGAATGAACCGGAGCGTCCGACCGGAGCGGACGAGGAAAGCTTCGGGCGCAACCACGGAGGAGGGAACCAAAAAGAAGGATGAATGTACGGGGGAAGAATCCTTCAGACAGGTTCATCTTTACTTTTCAATTCTGATTGGTGAAGTAGGCTAAGAGTAGATCCAGTGCGTGAAATACGAGTAGAGTTCGTGTTAGGTGGATTACTACCGGTACAACTATTGAATTGATTGCAACGCTGGTGGACAGCAATGGATGGATGAAATGAACAGATGGATGCCTTCACCGCAACGAAGAGTCATTCTTTGCCCCCAATCACGGATATCGATGGGCCAAGTTCAGTCTCGCTAGTTAGTGATTTCCCCGCATCGTCACAAGCTTGGTGTTTTGATGTTGGGCATGAGGCTAGACTAGCCCAACCACGCGGACAAAAGCAGGTCATGAGATCTCCCCGCAGCTACCCAGGTATTCCCTGCTGGGTACGAGAGAGCATGAATAGTCTCTAGGATAGGGCCGAGGTAACGGCTATGTGATCCCTGGAGAAATGGGTACCTACAGTACGGTCGAGATCAAATGATGAACTGTCTTGTTTGTCGTAAACTTGGTTCGAGATGTTGGGGCGAGTGGATACAACAGAGTGTGCGCATGAATTACGGTAGAGAGGGTGGAGGAGCATGTCACGGGCTAGGGTAGCTTGAGATCTAAGCATGCACAACAAGAGCCAGAACTTGAACCCGAATAATCAATCACAAGTGATGGATAACTAGGTCGCGAATAGCTGCATGAATGAACCCAGCTTGACCGTTGCGGCAGTGCTTCAACTTCCAGGTACTATACCCCGGGTTTACGTTGAATTCGCAGCTCAAACGCCGAAAGCGGTCGGCTTCATACGTGTCGGCGTCGCCACATCCCGAATCCGGGACAATTGCCGTGCCTGTGCCACAGTCTCTCTGCGTAGGAGCATCAGCCACACCTTACGAAACAAGCCCTCGCAGCGAGTCAGAGCCACGCGTTGGGGGGGAGGGTTTTTGACATGCAGGCGTCAGGGATGTGCATGCGTCAAAGGCGGGGCTGACCAATCAGAAGCTCAAGATATGAGAACTCAGATGGATCCTAGGGGGCGTGAATGGCTTCAACAGATATGCCTCTGGCCTGCCGTGACTGGTTTCGGCTCAGGGGTCAGGGGTCAGGGGCTTCACTAGGACTATCCTATCGTGAGGATGGATGGATGAATGACTCCTTCGCGCTGTCAGTGGTTGTTCGATTCATGGCTCCAACCAAGTCCAACCAAGATCAACACCAACACAACAGCGGTGAGGGAAGAGTTTTTCGTTATTTGCCCGGGCCATGACATACATACATGATAGTATCCGTTTCAGGAACCAGATTGCAAACGGTAAGTTGAACATGTTATCGCTTGGTCAGTAGATACAGAATAGAGCCATAAACTCAATCAGCCCACTCCATCGCGCGGTATACTCAGATGATCACTGTAGACTCGATCGCGAATGCCGTCTGAGCATGATGAATCGAACGTCCAACGCCAACTCAATCACTATCAATCTATGGAGCTCATGACGGGCCGAGAACTCGCTGGGAACAGGTGTTGTACTGTAGGGCTGCTGCTGCTCTGGGTGAAGTCGAGGCTAAAATGGGATTGGGGACGAAGATCCCGGCTTGATGGGATCTCCAGGGCTTTGAGGCTTGAGCCTGGAGGTGGTGGGGCGCTTTTTTTGGCTGGTCTAGCGCAAGGGCCTCCCCGGTTCTGGCACGCAGATTCCAACCATTTGATCGCCTTTGGATGTGTTTGTTGGCTGCCCTGAAGGAAGAGATATCGATTGGGTTTTGACGAACATTCTTTTTTCTTGTTCTTACCAGGGCAAGGTTTGTCCACCTGAGATTACTCTGCACTTTGAATTTGGTCCTGGAAAGCCATCAGCTGGTCCCAGCTAACAGCTTGGCATTTCATCAATGTTCCCCCTCGCGTGAGCCATTGGCGGTGATGCCCACCCTTTTACAGGTGGAGTGTGGTGCTGAACTGCATTCCTCAAACGGGCTGCTCCCGAGGTCAAACTAGTGGCGTCTGCCGACCGACGGGATCAGAGTGTCTGGTGGTTGTGGTTGCAGCCCGCACAAACGAATGGATGTTGTGCAGGGGGTTAGTTTTACTTTTTTTTTTACTGCCTGTAGCTTCTCTACAGTGGCTCCGGGGGACGGGACTATCTGCGTGGACTGAGACAGATGGGAAGATCATTCATGTTTTACTGTATCTTCACTGGCAATAGCGCAGTGAGGAGGGATGAAACGGTTCAGGGCTGGGCTGGCTGATAGCGTCAGGTGAAGGGGTTGGTGGTTGAAGACTATCACCACAAGCGAAATTCCATGCATCAGTAAGGGATGAGAATGAGAATGAGATGGTTGTCGATGTCGATGATCTTCTACTTCCCCGCTGTTGGAGAGTCGAGGCTCGGAATGCATATGCACGAGACGGGAGGCCCTCGAGCTGCTGGAGTCGCGGGCTGGCCGCTGCGGATGTGGATATCCAGAGTTGAACCCATATGTTGGGGTGGATTGGATCGCCAAGACGAGGTTAATCAGGCATTGTATCCAACCCATGCTGGCTATTGACTGCATTGTCTAGACTGTGCCTTGGCAGTCTTTTTTTATGTGTAGCTTTCACATATGTCCTCGAGTTTTAGCCAATTCTCCCAGAAAGAAAGACTGTGCTATAAGCTCTTAAACCCCTCTGTGGCTGATTTCCGAACGCTATCGGCCCCTCTAAAACGATGCTATCGTGAAGGGGAAAATAGGTACGGCCGGAAACAACCTCAAAGGTAAAACGAGAAAGAAACAACGGTCAGTGATGAGATGCAACTGGAATGTGACTCGGTGGTCAACGACGGCTGCCAAGCTGACGCCCCGTCCGCTTTCCGCTACAGGTCTCGTCTGGACTGACTTTGATCGAACCCAAGGGCTCGGTTCAATCGAGAGGGCGATGGAGGCTTGCCGCCACAGGGGGGCGCTTTCATGATTGGAGGTTAGCTCGACTAGGGTCAGCTAAGGATAAAGCATAGGACTAGTCTTGAGATATTGGCAGCGAGGGTGTTTGGATGGCTGCGCTTGTATTTGAAATAACACAGCAAACAAGAAACAAAAGTGGTCTGAGAACCTGTCGACCAAACAAAGCTACACACGGGCCAATTCTACAACGTGGACGCAGACGCATTGGCCCTCGAGGCGTCAGTCGCTTTTGTTTGTTTCCAGGCTGCTGGGATAACGATGCCGGGTAGGTGATAACCAGGCTGAGGGTCGAGAAACTGTGCTGGCGGTTGTGTTTCCGCTGGCTTCGCTTCAGGATGATGGGCATGTAACAGCAGTTGGTTACAGGCGGGCTAGATCGTGGGGAACGTCTCTGGGCAAATGTCGCAAGTCGGCTTGGCTTGGTGTCTCACATTTTTTGCTTTTGCGGGTTATTTGTGGTATCTGCATGTGTTTTTTCCTCCCTATAGATTGAGTAGGGTAACTTTTGTTTGACTGCGGTAATATTAGAGCACAATCTAATCACATATTACACTGCAAAAAAGGGAAGATCTTCAACTATTGTATGATCTACGTATCGTTTTATTGGAACTGTCAGTGACTTACTCATGGTTTAGGCCTTGGTATTTCAGACGATAACCTAATGCAGGGTCTGGTGGTGATCTTTGACCTAGCCAGGCAGGTACATGCAGAAGCCACAGTTAGTTATAGACCAGGTACGGGATTAAGAGACTGGGCTCCCTATATGTGAAACGCGTGTACGATCAACATGCAAGATACAGCGGTTCCCGGCGCGAGATAAATCTCTGTCTCTGTCGCTGTACGAGTGATGCACGAGGCGGGACGAGAGAGCCGAAACGCCGTCACACGAAAACCAGAAGTAAACCGCCACGATTGTACCACGTCTGCATGCATGCGTCCAGGAGAGAGAGAAGACGGTTGGGACGCAGTGACCTGGTGCGGGCCGCAGACAATGGGACAACCGACAAACGGGCCCCAAGTCATGTCCCACGAGTCAAATTATGCCTTTGCCATGCATTGAAACGGCTCATGCTTTGTTGTTTATGCTGTGAGTTGGCTGGTACGTGCATGTTGCCATTGCCGTCTGTCTACCTGAAATTTCCCGTCATGATATGTGCTTCGGATGAGCGCTTACTTCAAGTGACGGTACTGTCTGTAACTCGTCTGTAACTGAGGGGTTTTGAACAGCTCCTTGCTGTACTCGGGCCTTGTAGATCCCGTACTCGTGGTACGCGTTCAAAAGATGCAGGGTCCTTTAGCCGTTGTTGATCTTTTGATCCGTTGATCCTCCGAGGTTTGGTTTTGCCTCCCCCTCATGTTTAGCCAGTTCTGCACTGAGCCCCAGTTTTGTATCAGACAGCCTGGTTTCATGTCGAGCGAGCTCCCAGCCAATCGTGGCGTGCAGAACCGCCCGTCCCCCCCCAAACCGCCAAGTTTCGAGTGTTTGAAGATGTCGTCGACCAATAGATCTTGGACATGGCCCCTGGTCGAATTTGGGCCTGTCAAGCTCATCGACTGTGCTCCCAGCGTTTAAAAAGGATGCACGATATTTCTGGGGCGCGAATCTGACTGGTTGAGGTCCACCTTGTGGTTTCTATTTTCCCCCCTTGCCTGTCTGGTCGGGGTTATTGGGCGGCTCCTGAAGATGAAGATGGGGAGATATCATGCTGCTTGGTTGGAGGAGGATATCGCTCGGTCGAGGGCTTAGCTGTGCTTCTATTCGTAGCAAGCGCAAGAGAATCATGGATCCATTTTCCCCTCTGGTGTAATCATGGCCAGCTGGCCAATGAATTATCGATGTTTCTGATATTCTGCTGCGTTGTAGAAAAAGAGTCTTGTCGCGTAGAGCTGACCAGACAAGGGACCCTTCCTCGAAGATAGGAATCTCATATGAAATAGTTTACTACTAATTGCCCATCACTGCCGTTTCATCTTGTGACTTTTATCTCATCATCTTCATCCCGACTCCTCCTCCTCCGTCTCCGTCTCCGTCTCCGTCTCCACCGATAATCACTATCCTCTCCTCCTCTCTCTTGCTTGGTCTGGAATTCTTAGGTCGATCTTATTGTTTCTTGTTTGCCACGTTTCAACATCCCGCATACCTCTGGCAGGTACAGCAAAGACTCACTCTCTTTTTCCACTATCCATCCCTTGGACAACACTTCAATTACGTAGAGTCTTGACGATTCACGTACATCCCAAATTAATTCCCCAGCGCTATCGATTTTCTTCTTGGTGCCGGTCACCAACCCCCGCCGATATCGAAAAAAGCAACTCACCCTTCAATACTCTGTGGATTCTCCCTTTGTATGCAATCTTAAAATTCCAGTTGCACCAACCCTCAGTATAATCAAGAACCAATATTTCTTCCCTTGTCAAGCCGGACTTGATTGAAGCTGGATATATAACTCTTGAACAATTCTTCTGTTGTTTGGATTCTCTCATCATCAGCATCAGCATCAGCATCAGCATCATCATCTTGACTGATCTTGATCAATCGGCCAACCTTGTCTCGCTTCCACGCACGTCACGTCAATCACTATTTCAAATAATCCGTCATTCACTTTAACCACCATTCCGGTGCCCAGAGTGATTACATAGCTCTGCCAACGACGCCTCCCCCACAGCTTGGACAGGACTCGACTCGTTCTCGCCCACGACCACGATCGAGCTTAAGCCACACGGACACATCCATCAAAGTCTAAACCGCTTGAACTTATTCCCGTCACCTGTCGTCTTTGGAAAAGTCTCTTCTGGTTATTCATCCAAGTGCCAAACAAAGGTCTCGACCATTTGCATCTTATCCGTCGGGCTTCATTTAGATTCGCGGCTACTGAATCTGGACTTTGCAGCATCAATTCGGCTGCTTTTGGTATTTTTTAATATCAGAGCAAACAGACAGATCCACGCACGGAACGGAACCATACCATTCTGAAAGCAAACGCCGAAAATAACAAGACAATCGCGTTGTTCGGTAAAGCGGGCGCTCACGAAAACCGAGACATAATCAATACCGAAACGGCAGCACAGCGCAGCACAGCACAGCACAGCAACAAGACATTGAAGTTTGATTGCTACGCCGCATCTGCAACGCAACGCAGCAAGGATAATTACTTTATTGTCCCTGAACCTTGAGTGCTTTACGCAAGATATCTACTCCAAGCCACAGACCGCTCTCGTTTCGCCACTTATAGCCCAGCAAGCCTGAAAAACTGTCAAGTCCCGTCTCTTGAGTGGCATCTGGCTTTTTTGGTTAGGTCGAAATCCATCCGATCCAGTCCATTATCCATCCCCCGGCCAGACCGCCCCCCGGCTCCAGCTACTGTACCTCTGTACGGGCATCTCCAGCTCCAGTTCCAGTGGACCTGACCTAGTCTCGAGGGATCTCCGTCTTGGACCACTACTGCAGACTTTGACCCCCTGTCGACCTGACCCGATCAGACCCAGTAAGTGACCCCAAGACCTAAAGGCCTCTCTAAGCCTACGGCCCAAAACGACTATCCCTACCCCTGCACCTCCCAGCCCAGCCCGCTTGTGGCACTCGCATAACCCCTGTCCCCCTTGAGCAACGCGGCGCTCAGCCTCCAACAGACACGCCCCTCCACCCCCAAAAACGTCACATTAGCTTGGTTACTTACGAAGCCAGTTTCTCTAGGGTCCTCACATGAGCCATCGTGTCTCTGCCTCTTGATATATCAAGCCTTACGCACCTCTCACCCTTGGTTACTCTCTTCAGTCACATTCACTCAAAGCTAATCACCTGCTTTTGCTTTTGCATTGCTTTTGGTTTTAATCAAAACCAAGCAGACGAGGCCTAACTTTCTTTTTGGGCCTTTGATATACCATCTCACCCCACCTTCACTTACACACGGCCCCCATACCCGTGTATAATACTCTCTACTCATCCTCACTTACACTCACCACCTCTACTCCCATCTCACCCTCACATACACACACATACAAGATGGCCTCTACATCATCACTACGATACCTCACCATGGAGGAGCTCAACAAGACTGCCCTGGACCAATTCGTCTACCAGCCTGTGGGTCGAGACATGATTGCATACCTTGCTCAAGCCGCCCACAACGTCATCGCTTGCGACTCGACTCTCATGCCTCCCGCACCCGCCGACCACCGTCACAACCTTCCTACACCTCCCCGGAGTCCCGAGCCCCGAACCGTCCGATCCGAAGACGGAGCTCTTCCTACCCTTGAGGAATTCATCACCCAGCTCGTCGTCTCTTCCAACGTCCAGGTCCCTACTCTCATGTCGACTCTTGTCTACCTTGGCCGCCTCAGGTCAAAGCTTCAGCCCATGGCCCGCGGTCTCCGATGTACCGCCCACCGCATCTTCCTTGCTGCTTTGATCCTCTCTGCCAAGTACCTCAACGACAGCTCACCCAAGAACAAGCACTGGGCCAACTACAGCCACATCACCACTGAGTGCTACAGCTTTGGCTTCAGCCGCACTGAGGTTAACCTCATGGAGAAGCAGCTTCTCTTCCTTCTTGAGTGGGACCTGCGCATTACCGAGGAGGACCTCTACCGGGATCTTGACGACTTCCTTGAGCCTCTCCGCCACAAGATCGCCGAGCGACACGCCAGGAAGATTCGACACCGCGAGGAGAAGCGACGACAGAAGGAGCTCTACGCTGCTTCCACCCGATACCCCAGCCCTGCCTCTTCCCGTGGCCACTCCCGCTCTCGAGGATCGACCCCCGAGCACGCACGAAACCTCTCCGGATCCATTACTCCTCCCGGTCTCAGCTACAGCAGCTCTTCTAGCTCTTACGCCTCTTCTATCTCATCTGGCCGCGCTTACTCCCAGGCCACTACTCCTCTCGAGCCATCTGAGCACGAGCCTTACTACTACGAGTCCCAGCAGGGCAGCCTCTACGACTCACCGGTCCAGGTCCAGATCGTCCCCGATGTCGACTACCCCAAGGCCCACATGCCCAGTGGCCGCATGCTTCCTTATGAGATCACCGCCGACGAGTACCAGCAGTACCAGCAACTCCACGAGAGCTCTTCCAAGAAGCACCACCAGCAACAGCAGCAGCGCTCCAGGCGCGGTATGTGGGGTCGTCTCCTCGGCGGTAGCGTCGCTGTGCGATAAACTACTACAGTCGGGCACTCGGTACCTAATGCATAGACTTGGCGTTTACACGGACCAATATTTGGCATCACTTTGCATATTCTTCGCATCGAAAAAGAAGCTTGGCATGGCGTTGGCTGATTTTTACACATCTGCTTTCTTAGAAAGAACCAGATACACTATGGGATGGTATACCGACCTCCCATCATATTCCCTTTGTTTTATTACCACTATTGTGTCGACTTTATTTGATCTTTGGCGTTGTTGGGCTTGCATGAAAGATAGGAGCCTCCTCGGGGATTGGGGGCGTGTGCATTACATTACTGGGAGGAGTACTGTCAGGGATTGGATATTTGAGATTACGCTTTACTACCAACGTTGTTTGACGGCCGCTACAAATTATCACGCTCCACGGATGCCATATAGGATCAGGATGGGAACGGGAATGGGAATGGGAATGGGCAGACACTGCCTCGTTTCAAAGGATTTGGACTGTGGAGTTAATTGGGAATCATTTGGTACAAAGCCGGGCGGTGCACAGAAGACAGATACCTCTACAATGCCTTTGGCTATTTTACTTATTATTTCAAATACAAATCGGGCGAAATGTCGCGATTCATCTTTTGAACACCAAAGAATGCCTTTTTCAGCCTTGCCTGCGATGTGATGTGATTTGATTCCTTGTCTAGTCTGTAAGCCAAGTTCTTAGAATGATTATCTATGATTTGGTTCTTTGGTGTAAGTGAAGTAAGCCCTCCTCACAGCCTGGCAGAATGCCTGCACCAGAAAGACATCCTTCTAATTACTTTAGTTACCAAATTTGGTAGAGGCTGATTTGATGACTGAGAGCTGAGCCCGAATGCAACCTCCCCCACAATCCCGTCAGCTTCTGCTTCTGTTTCTGCGCATACGGATACGGTCAATCGTCGCGTTTACCGCGTTCGGATTTCCATTGTCCGACGGCGTGCGTAAGCAAGAGATGGAGATCCTTGAAGAAGATCATTCTGCGCTTCCGTATTTAGAAATGGGGGTATCTACTATGTACAGAATCGTCATTTTGCATATGATGAAATAATATGGATATCAACAGATTCAATGACTCAATAAAACTTGCTGTCGGATTCGACGGGTCTCGGTAAGGCGGGGGATAACGTACACGTTTGCGTATGCGGGTGGCGGGTGTTAGACTATTTGTCTGTGTCTGTGCCTTGGCCTTGAAATGGGAATACGGGAATGAGTTTATTTTCTGGGGGTTGTTTACTTGATACGAGGTCATTAGAGCTTGCATAATCGTGTCCTTGTATGTTTCGTTTCGCAATTGAAACGTGTTTTAACTAATTGATTTATACATATTTTTAGATTCAATTAGATATGCCTCCTGTGTTTGAAATATAATGACTCTTGAATGCAGTGCAATGTAAACATAATGCGTTCAACTGAGGGGATAACGGATACTAATCGTGGCTGTGAAGTCACTCGCGGATCCCTCGGGCGAAGAGCGAGACTTCGACATGTCGCACGCGGCCGTTGCAGTGAGATGATGCGCATATTGCTTCGGGACCGAGGGAAGGATGAGGCTGGGGAAGCTGGTTCCAGATGCATATCGTGGTGATTGCGAGAATAGACCTATTGGCTACGATATGAGGATCGACGCCATGGCATATGCACGATGGGGTGTGTGTTGAACATGACAAGAGATGCTAAATGAACATGGGAGTAAGCTGTGCATATCCTAATAGACCCTGATCTACTACGCTACATCAATTTGGGGGCTAAGCTCATATCTAAACGCGGACATAATACGCCGTCGGGGCCATCCATCTACCCTTATTCCTCAATTTCAACCTTGCGATACCGAAATCCGACGCCTGGAATCCGAGAGCGCAGGCTGAGACTGCTCAACACTACGCTGATGCTCGATAGCGCCATCGCGAGTGCCGCCCATACGGGGTCCAGCTTGACCCGTCCGCCGCTCTCAGTCTTCGCCGCATACAAGCACCCGGCCGCAACCGGTACGGCAAGCATGTTGTAAACGAGCGCCCAGGCAAAGTTGACACGAATACGTCCAAAGACAGCGCGGCTGAGGTCCAGGAGAGTGACGACGGCTGTCAGCTGCGATGTTGCAAGGACAAAGGCTGCGCTGCTAATGGCCACGTCGCTGCCAGATCCTATGGCGATGCCCACGTCGGCCGTCGTGAGCGCGGGCGAGTCGTTGATGCCGTCGCCGACCATGGCGATGGTTGCGCGTTTGGTCGCCGATCCGCGTGCGTGGAGGGAGGCTTGGAGCGATGAGATCTTGGCTGCCTTGTCTGAGGGGAGAACCTCAGCTAGGACGTTTTCTGAGGGAATGCCTACGCGCTGCGCCACCGCGCGGGCGGTCGTCACGTTGTCACCAGACAACATCCAGACTTGAATGCCACGGGCAATTAGAGCCTTGATGACGGGGATAGTCTCGCGACGGATCGGATCGGAGATGGAGAGTGCGGCGGCAAGTGTCCAATTATCACCAGACAACGGTTTTGTGGCGACGAGAGCGACAGACTTGGCCTCATTCTTCCACGTCTCAAGGAGCGAACAGACGTGAGACGGCAGAGTTACTGAAAAGTCTCGCATAAGGAGCTCGTTGCCGACAATCATGTCCGTTTCTTCGCCATCAATACCCTTGAAAGAGGCTTTCATTCCTCTTCCAGGCAACTCCTCCAAGCCTTCAACATCGGCAGCCTGAATGTCACCGCAGAATGAAGCAACCGCCTTGGCAATGGGATGACTGCTGCTCTCCTCAACAGCTTTGAGCGCCGAAAGAAGAACACGACGTTCCTCTTCATTAGGCAAAGTATCGGGATATATGGCGGAATCAGTAATCTGTGGCTCCCCGCCCTCGGTGAGGGTACCCGTCTTATCAAACACGACGCAATCAATCTTGCTCGCCTTCTCAAACGCTTCACCACCACCTTTGGCAAGAATACCGTGCTTAGCCGCGATACCACCACCGACAAAGATGGCTGTAGGCGCTGCAAGTGCAAGACCACAAGGACATGCAACAACGAAGACAGCAATAGCGAACTGAAGGGCAAAGACGGCCCATCCGCCAGAAGAAGCTTCTTCATAATCAGGGACAGCACCGGCAAAGCCAATTGCCATCCATACAACCCAGGTGATGACAGCTATGAGGGTGATGACTGGTACAAAGTATGTGGTTAAGAGGTCGGCAATCTGCTCTATGGGTGCTCGCTTAGTTTGGCCTTCTCGGACAACTTGAACGATTTGGTCAAGCATCGATTGTCCAGAAGTGCCAGTGACGCGCACAGTAACAACAGCTGCCTTGTTGATTGTTCCCGCATAAACCTGGTCTCCCTCAGTCTTCTTGATAAGACGTGACTCACCAGTGAGACTCGATTCATCAAAGTTTGTCTCTCCACTGACAAGGATACCATCAGCAGCCGGAGATGCACCATGCGGCACGCGTATTATATCTCCAGAGTCAAGTTGATCAACAGGAACAGTGCTAGTCATCTGACTTCCAGTCTTGTCTTTCTCAAGGAGAAGGGCTGTTGTCGGCCGAAGCTTGCCCAGCATCTCAACTGCATCTCCAGTCTTCGATTTGCTGTACGCCTCGATGAGTCTACCTGCGAGAAGAAATAGGGTCAAGAAGACGACAGAGTCAAAGTAGTTTTCGGCTCCAGACTTTTGATGATTTCGACTGGATGTCGCTGCGGCAATCATCTGTGCGACCGACGATATATAGGCTATGCTGGTTCCTAGTGAAACAAGCATGTTCATGCTGCCGAATCGGTAGAATCGCTGCAGGATGGGCATCCGGCTCCCTGAGCGCCACATTGTTCGTACTTCCTTGATTGCACGGATATGAAACACATCGGCAGCAAAGAAATAGACTGGAGTGGCGAGGACGAAGAGGGCAATGTCGAGGCGGCTGAGTCCGGAGGCCCAAGGTTTCATCAGGTACATCTTTCCATGGTTGGAATCAGGCAGCAGACTCATGTATACAATGCCAAGAACGAAGGTAGGTATAGCGAAGATGATGGTAAGGATTTCACGATACAGCAAAGCTCGCTGATGCTTGGCTCTGATGGCTCGAGATCGCTCTTCGAGTGTAGGGGGATGGTAAATGGAGGCTTTGAGAGACTCATCGGCTGCTTCGATGGCGCGCAAGATATGTCTGATGGTGAAACTAGGGGCTTCAGGGTTGTATCGAAGCCTCAAGATTGGGTTCTGAACGGTAGGCTCTTGGAAGATCTGGAGTCGACCCGGAGCAATGCTCTTGAGGGTTGTGACGATCCGTTCTGGACACCGCGAGCAAAATATGCCATCCACACGGACTTCGACCTCCCTCTCATCGACCGACTCCTTCTGCTCTTGTAGGTTGACAACTTGATCGACTGCAGCCTCGTATCCTAGATCCTCGATGGCATCAACAATCTCCTGGGTCCGCTCGCCATCGGTGTATGCGACTGTTGCGCTGTTGGAAACAAGGTTGACGGCTACTTTAGTGATCCAGGGGTACTTTTGAATCTCCTCGGTGATTGTGTTGACGCAAACAGCACATGTCATGCCTCCAACGGAGAGTGTCACTCGCCATGATGAAGCAGGCGCGGTATCTGTGACAACTTGTTGCAAAGGATAAGGTATAGAAGAGCGTCTTGTGGGAGTATCGGAGATGATGGAAGAGACTCGGACTAGCTGCCGCTTTTCGTCAGATGGTAATAGCTGTGTATGGGTCTTCTCGGATCGGCATGCTTCGCAGTTTTCGAGATGCGCTGCCCGAGCCTCTTCTAGAGCCAGAGGTGAAACTTGAGGACGCCAGAAGTGGAAGAAGGAGTCCAACCAGCCCTCTGACTGTTCAGCGATGCGGCTACTCTCCCCAAGATCGACTTGAGAGGTACGGTATAGATCATTTGCAGAGCTCGCGGTTGTGTTGAGACCGCACACGTCGAAGCCAGCGTTCTGGAGTATCTTTTGCATGCTGCGCACAGTAGCCGAGGAGTTGTCTTTGTGCTCGACTGTAACCACAGAAGTGACGAGGTTTGGAGAAACCCATAACACATTATCGCCGAAAGTGTCGTGTAAGAGAGAGCGGATCAAGGTGACGCAAGTTGGACAGTGGAGGTTGCCCAATAAATATGAAGTCGTGACGACCGAGTCCGTAGGCGCCATGTTTGCGGGTGCTTGTCACGGTCGATAATTGTATTGTTATGATGGATAAAAGATATTGGGAGGTGCTCCGTGAAGAAGTGGATGATTCACCTTGATGGAATAGGGAGGAAAGAGTATTTTGGCGGTAGTTGTGGTATTGAAAAGGTAGGAAAAAGTAATTAAAAAAAGATGAATGAGTTATTGAGAGTTTCTAATCTGATCGAGTCGCTTCTATGGCCATTATTTAATACTATCGGGTTATGATCAGAAACCGCACAAATGTCGCAAATGATGACCTTGTCGTCATGATAGCTTCGTCCACTAGTGCAAGTGCAAGATTAGTGATGCTTTGACGTACCTTCCATCTGCATAATATTCGATGCTATCTCTCACCAGATGTTATCGATCCTAAGGTATTGCATACTCTTTCTAGTAGATATATATCTCTGAATCTGTTGCTTTCTTCATCTTCAAAGCCAGAATCGAGCATCAAATGCAGTCCAATTTCGGTCAGTGCCCGGTGAAGAAGTTGGAGATGGGTGTAAAAGCACACTAAGATAACGGCTATGCATCAGGGCTAAGCCAAAACTGGTAAAGCGCCCTTGAGCGTTTTGTGCGGTTTGCGTCAATTGTGCGTTGCGCCACCTTTTCCAGGACCTCAATTCCAAAAACAGATGAGCTTGTGTGCTATTCAAATCTGATTGATTAGTCAAACTGGATATTCGATATGCATATCACATATGATAGAAGTCGAATCGGCATCTTTACGAGTCCGCCTGACGTCAGTAACTACTATGATCGACATCATGGTCAAAGGCCATACTGCTGAAAGCATAGGATATGGGTGAGGCCAAACATATAGAACGTGGCATACAGAACCTCATCACAGTCCTATTTAGTTAGACTACAGTCAAACGAGGGTTGACCTGACGTCGAATAATGTCCCCTATTACTCATCATATAGCTGTGAGCATCGCATCAAAGGTGGGAAGCTCATAGATTGGGACATCTTTGGGTCGACCGCATAAAAGAACAGAACCGAAACAGCGGAAACCAAACTACCTGTAATTAGCCAAGCAATCGAGAATCTCTTGGCCAAACAGGGTGACGAAATATGGCCAGACCAACACCTTTTCCAAAACTGCCTACCAGATTAAAAAGGCCGCATGAATCCATTAGATATCAGTCGACAGATGGTATATATTTCTCGTCACGACATGCCTGGCCATAGCTCGAGTCAGCACGCGTGATCTGTTATATGCCCATTTGCGATAATTCCACCTCGGACACATGGCCGAGCAGGAGTGCCGGGGAGACAGGGTTCCAAGGGATCCATCTGTCGGATATTTCTCATGGGGGTCAGTGTCAGGACTACCGCTACTCATGCTCTCTCCTTTCTTTTGTTCTTCGAACCTTCTGACCTTGTTGCTAAGAGGCACCATGGGCGGGAACGTCTTTGTTTAGTATGTACCAGAGTAGGCGAGCTATGTCATGAAATTAAACGACAATCAACATCTTGGACATGGGCAGCATCCCCAAGAACTTCTCCCTGGAAAATCCAAGCTTGTCTCATCACCAGGCATTGTGGAGATGCTACCAACACCGTCAGTATTTCATTACGTACAATACCATCTTCACAGCTTTGTAGGAACAAGAAGCCTTCTTGTACTGTGGGGGAACCAATTAACAGCACAATAATAACTTGGCCGTGATCTGGGGGAGGGGCAAATCGGTACGCGTGCAGCGAAGGCCAAAGACGGCTATAAGCGGGCTGGCATCGCATCGTCAGCGACTCAGAAGCCCTTGATACTCGTCAGATTGTGACCGCTTCCAACTCTTCAAATCATATGTCGCCGTCTTTCTCGAGGGCTTCCATCTAAACTTCCAAGACTTTTCCACATGCCTCTTACGGAACGGTCAGTTCCAATCTTACTGTTTGCCAAGGCCACTGACGCCCGCAGATGACATAGTGACATTCTCTCTCATGATTGCCTCTGCAATTTTCTCGGCATCACACAAGATGTTGCTGTTGTTGCCGTTTGGCAAAAGGCAACATCACAGCGTGGTCATAGTGTAGACAAAGCCCGCGGAGAAGATAAGCGCCAATACGAAATTGGAACTTTAAATTAGTCGAATGGGGCGGCGAGTCAAGTAACCTTCTTCACCTACTCTATTCAGCGGGCAGAGGTGGATTCTCAAACGTAATGAGTCGATGCTAACCTGCGGGAGCGGAATCGTGACTGTTAAAAGCTCAAGGTGGAAAGGACCGTTGCTGGTGCGGGAGATCCATGCCGTGCGTTGGTCGCAACAGTGTCCATGCTTTCAGCCGGATATGTAGGGCGAGGGTTCCTAGATATCCCTCGTGACGAATATAGCGAAACGAAGCACCGGAATCTTGACGGTTGCCGCGCCCTGGAGAATTTTCCCAGCGTCGTATGCTGGCCCATATCCTTGCCCTGGCGATCGAGCACGCTATCCGACGACGTTCATCGGTCAACATAAGGCGTGGCTGTCCTTTCTCTGGACAAGTTCCAGAACCTTTTCGATATTGGGATTGGTACCTTGCCCTGAAGCCATTGGCTAAACAGGCTATTTAGCGCGTAGGATGTAGAGATCCTTTGCCAACTGCTTCTGCAGTAGTTCGTTCGGAGCCTTGGTCCGGGTATTAAAATGACCATACCCGGTTATCTCCTGACGCTGCACAACGTTCCCATTTGCAATTGCCATGTCTCGTCCTGCATGCCTTGAGGCGAAAGAAAGAACAATAGAAACAAGTCTTGAGAAGTTGGGGTAGTGGAAATTCTGACACTAAACAACAAGATCGTCTGCCGGCAATGAGCGACATGGGTTCTTGATGGAACGTAACAATTGTGCGCGTGATGGTTGAGTACACGGTCAAACAAGAGGACGGGACATCGGACAGGCCAGAACATATCCACAACAAGTCATCCACTTTGCTGTTGAGATATAAGCACCGGATTAGTATGCGGTTCAGCAGCCGTGAGGAGCCGCTCCGAACAGCTTTCCAGAAAGGAATTTGAATGCGTAAGTCAAGCTAATATGTAGACTAATAATAGCCACCATGGTAATATGGGAGAGCTTGAGTAATCTCCTGGCAAGCTCCATGAGAGCGCGGTAGGAGTACCCCAAAGACCCATCAGGACAACCCCCAATTTTGGTCGCATAGAAACGATACCAGCTGGGGTTCTCTCGAGAGATCCACCCCCAGGGGGTAATAAGGACAGGCACAATAAGACCCTTGCCTTGCCTTTCCACGAGCTGGGGATGTCAATATCGGAAGCTTTTGGAGACCGCTGGTTCAGAATTGCTGGTGCCTTGTGTAGGCAAGCCTGTGTTTGATGCAGCCGCGGCTACGGCCGTGGCATTCATCCATTCACCGATCGATCTAACCGCGCAGAAATACCCTCCCAATCCTTCCACGCCTCGCAAGGAATACGTTAAATGACTCCGAATGTGGTGTGTTCTTTCCCAGGAGGTGCGTGGTGGTGAGACAGGTTACCGGACCAAGTACGAGAACTGCCAAATGAGCAATAAGACGGTCGAGATAAGGTGGTGGGCTCTGCGGGATAAGGTCTGTCCAAGTAATGCCGTTAGTCAGCTTGCGCTTGACCACCGCTAGTCGAATAGCCCTTTACCCAACCTAAACACGCCACCACTGCTCAACCTTTGGTGTCTCATCTGTTGATGCTACTAACCACTGATCTGCAATAATTATGGTTATCCTCGCAACCGCCACTTACAGTATGAGGTTTGGCCCTTAGTGCGTTATCTCTGAGATACGCGGGGAGCTGAGGAGGTCTCGGCACTGCGTTATCAACTCTTGGTATTTCGTAAACATGGAACTTCTCTGCATGCACTACATGCTTGGCCAGATAACACAAACACTGGTTGACCAGATGCCCCATCTGTGCAATCCCCATCTCTGCGACGTGGGGCTCATCCCCGTAATGCATGGTACACTGTCGTGCGTGGCGGCTTGGCTTGGGGAGAATGTACAATATGTTATGGGCTGGACAAGTGCTTCGACTCTTGGCCTTCTTGGCTCTTTTTCTCAAACGACTCGTCTACTCGCGCATTCTCTTGGCATCGTCGCCTCCTCGGGCAAATCCCAAGTCTCATCAACAGGTGCTCCTCGGACTTCTCCACCTTGTCTGCCAACGAGCGACTCTGGGTCGGCTTACCCGAGCCCCCAGGCCATGATGCCGAGACAATACCAAGGAGTCTGCCCTTGACCGTGTTGCTTGATGCTTGTAATCTTGGCGCTTGAAAGAATTTCGTAACGCTCACCTTCTCTTCTCAGCCAGGCCAAGCTCGAGCGTTTCCCTTGATGTGTCGCATCGTTGCTGGTTCCGGCACCCGATCCTCTGGGCACACCACCCATGCTCCGGTGCTGCTCTCTTGACAGAATCTCACAAAGCTCCATCGCACCTGTTCCTAGGTAGTCAAGTAGGCTTGGCGAAGGGGAGGAAGACGAGCTATAAAAGCCGAGGGACGCTCTTCGACTTTGCCCAGGAACCCCATTATCAGACCTTGCCTCCTCTTCCATCACTCGTCAAGCGCTTTAGCAACTCTCTTGCCATTCGTCCTTCAAACTCAAGCCGTGCTTGTTGTTATTGCAATGGATTCCAAGGAGGTCAAGGACATGCCTGAAGCACACCCAGTGCAGGTGCCCACCAACTCTAGCAACGACATTCCCCGTGACCATGTCGAAGAGGAGGTTGTCAAGAAACCGTGGTGGCACAGCATCAAGGAGCCCGGTTCGGCTCTTCAAATCATCTGCGCTGCCCTCCTCGCTATCGCTATTGGTGTAGTCGTTGCTACACAGGTGGACAGTGTTCCTGATACTGCCATTGTCATCATCGGTATTCCCGGCAACATGTGGTTGAGGGCCCTCAAGGCAGTCGGTAAGTTTCAAGATGAGCTGAAGCCAGTGACACTTGCTTCGTCCAAGATTCAGCCGCTGACAAGTCACAAGTCCTTCCACTCATCGTCTGTTCTATGCTGCTTGCCGTAACCAGACTTCGAGAAATGTCCAACGGGGGTTCTCTGCTCGCTCGATGGACCGTCGGATACTATATCATTACTACCCTCATCTCCATCACACTCTCTTGTCTCATGATGGGCCTCGTCTGGGCCAACCAGTACTCTCAGGTTGACGAGGAAAATCTCAGGCTTACGGACGAGGACGAGGAGACGCTTCCCGACACCTCAGAGCGTCCCGTTCACAAAGTCGTTGAGGACATGTTCTTTTCTCTGATTCCCGCAAATGTGGTCTCCGCTTTGGCCAATGATGAATTGCTCGCCGTCATCATTACCGCCATCATCGTGGGATACCTTATTGAGTCCCCTCGATCCCCCATCATTCGCGTCGTCGAGGAGATCGAGCGCATGATCACCAAGATAATCACCTGGCTTATCAAAGCGGCCCCTTTTGGTGTCTTTTTCTTGATTCTGCCCAACCTGATGAAGCTCGACATTGGCCAGATCGGCAAGAACCTGGGTCTTCTCATCGGCGCCACTCTGTCCACCATGCTCATTCATATCTTGGTTATTGTGCCGATCATCTTCTTCGCCTTTACAAAGATGAACGCCTATTCATACTGGCTCAAGATCTCTCCAGCATGGATCACTGCTTGGGGATCTGCTTCGTCTGCCGCTACTCTGTCTGTCACTCTGAAATGCGCCAAGGATCGGGGCATTCCCTCAACCATATATAAGTTCACTTGCCCTCTTGGTTGTCTAATCAACATGGATGGGTAAGTCGTTGTCTTCAAATCGTTTTCAAGCCGGATGACTGACATAATACTAGTACCGCAATTTACCTTCCTGCCGCTGTCGTTTTCATGGCTGCCACCCAGGGTATCACCTTGGGCCCTGCTGATTATGTCATTGTCGCACTGCTGTCAACTCTGGCCTCAATCGGTGTATCGCCTATTCCTTCGGCCTCTCTCGTCCTTTCAATTATGATTGCCCGCTCCGTCAACGTCGAGCTTACCGCGATGTACGCTGTCATCGTGGCCATTGATTGGTTCCTCGACCGTTTCCGTACTGCCGTAAACGTTTCGGGTGATTTGTTTGCGAGTATGATCATCTACAAGATGACCAAGATTGAGGACCCTCCTGAGGTTGTTGGTCAGGTTGCTCAGGAAGCTGACATGCAAGAGAAGGATGCTTCCAACAAGGTTTAATTGTATATGACGAATGTTTGTCTATGCCATGTATGAACAGGTTCTAGCCGGTGTTGTAGCGTTATCATTTTGTTTTTTTCGAAATACCTGAAGAGTTGGAGGGAGAACATGAATAAACAACGATCATTTTCAAGAGAGCGTTTATTGTCAAACATGCATGATGGATGTGAACGAAAATGATAACAGAGGCCAAGAATAAAGCGACAGGGAACGTGTGCTGCACGAAAAGCTTGGCCAAAAGTTAAGATCTAATGGTGAGATCCTTGTTACTGTACGCGGGGAGGAATGATGCTTGGCAAAGGAACCCCACAAACATTCAACGGGCTTGACGTAATGATAATCGTAGAGCTTCGAGAGCGAAAGAATGTTGGGGCTGGATGGAAGTGCGGTTGCTTCGAGTGTTTTGAGATTGAGAAAGCAAAATAAGAGAGAGGGCCATGGCTCCCTCTTTGTACCTAAGGTAATGTAAAAATGGCTCATGTGATAACGCGTGGCCCGGGGAAGGCGGCGGCTGTGCTGCTCCCTAGAACGACAGTAGAGGTAGGTAACGTCGGCAACTGCCATGGATTGCCTTCCCTTCGCGGTTAATACTTTACTTATCAACAAAAGAATCATGGAATCTGGACTCTGCTACACTGAATACGAGCACCGGTACCAGTATCGACCTGCCTCATTGGGACTCTTGTTATCATTGCTGGCCGCGTAAGGGACGGCCTCTGCGGTCTCGACCGTGACAATGCGTTAAGCTTATTTTACCCATGTCTCCAAAGACCCATCCTTATTCGATCAAGAATTGGTTGTGCAGACTTCTTTGAGTATGAGTATAGACTAGGCCTGATGCTCGCATAGTTTGCTTCACGCTTAATAACATACAACAGCCGGTAAAGAAGTGAATGAGAAGACAATTAGCTGAAACGTCCAAAATAAGGTATCACAGAAGGAAAGCCAACTTCACAAATCCCAATATCGAATGTGGACACGAATGTTCAAATAATCGGTTGGTAATGATTGAATTGATGTCTAATAAAGCAAGAAACAAATCGCTATCCCAGTGTATTTGGGTTGCCATTCCATAACGCCTATGCTTGACTATCTCCCCTCTTCTGCCGTCTTCTACCGTCTTCTGCCATCTTTTCTTTTAATACAATCAGGCTAAGTGAATTATAAGAATCATCTCCTTTGAGCAAAGTTGTTGTTGTTGGCGATGAGATTTGGAGTGCCTCGGCGGCTGCCAACAATCTTATTGGCTGTGGCATATTTCTTGAGAAATTGTGTTGTCTTATCAACGCCGACGACACCGTAGACTGATTGCGCATACAGAACGAGGCCAGAAACGTGAGGGGTGGCCATAGAAGTACCATCCTCAATCCATGAGCCGGTATCGCTCTTCCATGAAGCAGAGACAATACCAACACCTGGAGCCAACATGTCGACGAGACTGCCATAGTTAGACCATTCGGGGATAGACCACTTGCTGTCGATGGCGCCAACAGTGATGGCTTTGGGGGCAGAGGCAGGAGATGTCAGTTTGGCATCCTCGCCTCCGTTACCAGCAGCGACAACAAAGGTGACGCCATATTTGGCAGCATTCTTGATAATGTCGTTGAGAGCACCGGAGACTCCATCAACACCAAGAGACAGGTTGATCACCGAGAACTCTTGCCTTTTCTTCTTGATGATGTCGTTGACAGCCCAGTTGATACCATCGAGAATGACCGACAAGTCTGCAGAGTCTCCCTGGAAGACCTTGACAGAGATGACCTTGGCCTTCTTAGCAACGCCATAGGTCTTTCCAATGATGGTTCCAGCGACGTGAGTACCGTGGCCCAGTCGATCAATATTATCTTTCCTGAAGGCTGTCCAGCCATACGCGGCCCGGCCCTCAAACTCCCTGTGGGTGATGCGGACTCCGCTATCAACAACGTAGGCGTAGGAGTCAACGCCGCTTTCCTTGTTGTAGAGGTAGTTCTTGTAACCCGTTTTGCGGTGAGAAATGGTTCCAAGGCCCCATGTACCATTCTCCTGGTTGATTTCACTTCTCTTCTGAAGCTGCTCGTCGTCATCGCTTTGATCTCCGGGCTGCTGTGTAGGTTGCTGCACTGGTTGTTGCGTGGATTGTTGAGTGGACTGCTGTGTAGACGACTGTGTAGAAGGCTGTGCAGGTGGTTCTACTGGCTGCTCTTGACGCTTACTGGGAGACCACTCTAGCTTAACCCTACGGTCAGGCTCAACTCGAACAACCTGTGTAGGGTGTTAACGATTACATTCGTTCTTTCAGAATCGGTCTTACCTCAGAGCTCTTCTTAATCTGTTTGATCGTAGAGGGGTCGAAAGTTCCGGAATAGCCTTGAAAGCCAGCATTGGTCGAGAATGTCTTCTCAATACCATTATCACCATCTCGCTTCTCGAGACCACGTTTCTCGAGACTTCGCTTATGGACATCGCTAACCCAATTCAAATGAGCCTTGACTGCAGGTGACTTGATTTCAGGCTTGAGCGTAATAATGTAGCTGTCGGGAATGGCACTGTCGACACCCGAAGATTTTGTGGGGGCTGCTAGAGTACAGCCAAGGAGCGTGGTTGCAATAACTGCGAAACTCTTGAGTTGAACCATTTTTCAAAGGACAGAATGAAAAAGAGTGGAAGGAGAGACAAGGGTTGGAAGATAGTGAAACTAGAGAATGAGAGTGTTGGTTGTGGAAAAGAAACAGTTCGATACAACACGTTCTTGTTTCAGGCTTAAATACGAAATGGGAACTGCCCCAGAATCCTCCACAGATGGCATGATACGTATGCGATCATCCAGATTTTCCCAGGGGCGAAACGGACGAGACCCTGAAGAGGCGTCATTGTCCTTACCGGTTCTACGATTAAGCATGCGCCTTGTCATCGCCAAATACCGGATAGGCCGCCACTATGACTATCTAGGCTAATTCCTGACGCAGGAACAATGCTTCCAAGAGCTTGGAGAATGGAGGCGCCGCATGGTCAGAGCTCCAGGAAGACATTAACGGGCAAAGGCTCCCTCTCTAGGCATGGCGGGCCACGAAGAACCACGCGATGGCGTCGTCGGGACCAGCTTGTCAAACCTACATGAGACTAGCAAATACATTCCTCGATGTACGGAATAGGAACAACGATGACGATCCAGTTCCATAAATCGTGGCGGCATTAGACATCGATAAGGTCCACTGAGTTGGGTGGACTTCCACCTATTCATGGGAAGGGCTGAATAGTTTATACTCTGACAGTGGCCAATCAGGGTTGAGTATCCGACCCGGAAATGGTATAAGTTGAAGGATTTAAGTTGGCCGCCCAATAGTTTGGTCCAGACACCGAAGCCGCATTCCTATACACGCCCGCCACGGATAGCCCGCGACGCATACAGGACCCTTTCCACTGCATCGAAATTCCCCGATTGTACTATGAGTCCAACCCGGATTATTTTGACCGGGGTGCCAAGTTTACGGTCTGAGTTGACGTTACCGACAATCCACGGACTTGTTTAAATAGGTGCCGTCTAGCTTCCAAAAGGTATTTCAATTGTCGGCAACTTCCATAGATGCCAACGGGCGTAGTTGAAGTCTAGAGTTAAATCCGGTAGCTTCGTCATCATTTGCCTCTTGCGCAATGTAAATTACTGTCGAAACTCCAGATTGGGTTCATGGGATCTGAGATCAGCATCGGAGATATTGGTCCAATGCCAAGGTCTGTAGGCCGTCGATCGAGTACTCAAATCATGAAGATCTTCTTACAAATTGAGCGTGAAGTTGAAAAGCTACTTCATACAAGTATGTCATAACACCCATCAGATAACTGACGTCGCTAGGCCTGTGGCGATGGCATGTCCTCCTGACAGTATGATAATTGCATGATATCAACAGAAGCCGCCGGCCAAAGCCTCCTCAGCATCGACAGATTAGCAGGCTCAATATGCTGCATCCTCGGAGATACAATTTCAGAGCTGATAGTACACTAGCGGTCTACTGTAAGTGCAATATTACCAGTATGTCATCATCTATCTATCTGCTAGAGTCTGACTTCAGGTGACTTGCATTAGATGCGATTCCCACCCGACATGCCCTCTGACTCATGATAACAACGGATGGTCTGGTATCAGTAAGCCTCCAAGCTCAGTGTATACCTCCATAATGTTTTGAACGAATGAAATAAATATTCTGCATCCTCTTACAACCCACTTACAAGCAATCGATGAGAGTCCTATTTCTGCTTCAACTACTCTGTTACTCTTACAAATGCCACAACTATTACCAGTCAAGACAACCATCGAAGGATTTCAAACAGATCTCATGAGAAACGATATATATCACAACAGCTAGAAATATCTGCATAGACCAAACTTGCCTTCAGGAAGAGTACATGTCAAACTATGAAGGCTTGGCCGCTTCACCTGATATATAAACGATCAATTCGGAGGTGCAATCCAAACAAAGAGGGTGAACCAACCGGGAGATGGTCTCGAGATTGTCATTAATAACTCATTCAATTCAAATCTAACTGGCTATGTTGATTGTACACGCATCTATAACCATGTTCTAATATCACAATGTGGTTTATTTGAAATCCATTAATGATTACCAATCATCAGCAGGACGGCGAATGCAGCCATGGTCGTTTTGTACGAAAACATAGTGCACTCAACTTGACCGTCAAGTGACGTCAGTCTTGGTTGAACCATATTTCCAGCATTTAATCAACCGCAGTTGACTCAATTGAAATTCATCCAAGGATATACCCTATACAGCCAAAGATAATTCTTCAAAACCCATGCGTGCAGTCATTATCATATTAGTTTCGGTTATTGTTACCAAGAGTGTCAAAAACAAAAATGAGACTATAAACGAATCTTAAGCCAGCTATATCGAGGGCATATACCTGTCTCAACACCACTTCAACATGAGTCAGGATCAAACATTTGAAGAACCAAGGTAGCCTAGCCTCTCTGAACGTAGAAATTGACACCCCCTGTAGGAGGAGAAGCAAAAGATGAGGTGTAATGCCGTCAGCAAGACTCGAACTTGCGTTTTCAGTGCTTCAATTGAGCCACAAACTGATGTACTAACCCCTATACGATGACGGCTTCTGTTTGCTTGTGGAGTCGTGGAGTCGTGTAGACACCATAAGTTGACACAGGGCAAGTTGAATTACATCCAGTGATTTATACATAAATCAATAGGATATGTGTACTTTCAATATCCCCAATCCATGAGCATCCGAACTGTTGTCTTTCAAGGCTACTCCAGCTTTCCTTTAACGTAAAGTAAGATGCATGGATGTACGATAAATATCGAATTTTGCTCGACGATAGATGCCTGTTGCAAGTTGAACGATTATAGGTGTTTCACGCAACCAATTCAACGTACAAGCCATCAGTTTAGCACCTCAACAATGGTCAAATAGTAGCCCTCAGAATTCTGCTATAGTCACTGTTCGTATGGCTCATAGACTTTCGAAAACAGCATAACATGATTGGTTTAGAGACACAGCGGTATCGCCTTCTCTTGCTTAGCCAAGCACCAAGGGAAAAAGATGGCGGCAACCGATTGCGACACCGCCGAGTGCCGGTCGGACCATCGGGGGCGCTAGAAAAAAAAAAGTAGCCCCGGCAGGAGCATCGGGATTTCGGGGTCTCCATTCAGGGCCAGGCTTTGATGTGGGGAAGAGAAAGTAATAGTAGGAAGGCACAGGCGGAGAAAAAGCTTGCGGCTGCCAGAGTGTTTTTTGTCACCCCACCATCCCATCTTGCGACATCGAAGTCCTTTCCGAAGTCGGCCTAGTTCAATTGCGTGATTCTGTCGAAGCATCAACAATTCACAAGCCCGAGCAAGATCCGTCAAGTCAAGTCAAGGGACAGGGAAAAATAGAGCAAATTGGCGCCATGGCATTCGTTACAGTCGCAAATCCGCCCCTGCCGAGTCGCCTCTCGAAGGGTTCTTCTTCTTCGGCTCCGCCTCTGTCTCCTCTTCTTCTTCTCCTCCCTCCTCTTTAGCCCTCATCGTGTTCTTTTATCTCATCTCGCTTCAGAGCCAGCGACTTGAGTTTAAGCTGGTGGACGATCCTTTGACTTTGCTGTCAAAAGTCAACCGCGGGGTCTTTGTTTCTCCTCCCAATTGACTCTCAGGGTTCCAACTAGACGAACATCTCTCAGGATGCCTCACAAGGACCAAGAGACGGCCTCTGTGGCCAAGACCAACTCCTCCGACTTCAGCAAGCTGTCGTCCAGTCTTCCTTTTGGCCAGCAGGTTCCTCTGTCATCCATCTCCGGCCCGACTTATGTGACCGCCCAACTGCTCGTCCAGCAGATCGCCTACAAGTTGTCCGACAAAATCTTCTCCTACTCCCCCGAGACCTTCGACCTCGATATCGCACTCAAGGAATGGGCCTCCAAGAACGAGAACAACATCCACGGATATTCCACCGAGGTTCTTCCCCTCGAGACCCGAGTTGGCGCCGGTGCTCTCGCCCTTGGTTACATCTTCTCTCCCGACTTTGATGTCTCCAAGCGCCATATCCCCCAGTCTCTGGTTGCGTCCTCGGGCAGCCTCCAGCAGCTGCGCGGAACTCTCGACCAGCTCTCTCTCCTCTATGGCGTCTCCAGCCCTTTTGTTGCCCACGTCGCCGCTCTCGACTACTCCGACAGCAAGGGTCTGATCTCCAACTACGATACCGCTCTTCGACTTGCTGAGGATATCGGTCTCGGTCTCGTTGCCAGTACCTCCACTTACGAGGCTCAGCACATGTCTGTCTTCGCTACTCTCCTGGCTTCTCTTCTGCCTACTCTTCACATCTACGATGGCGTCCGCGTTGCCCGCGAGACCCTTCGTGTCGTTGATGCTCTGAGCGAGACTGGTGTTGCCGACTTGTACAACAAGCTCTCCGCCGAGGCTGGCAAGCTGAACACTCGCCTTGACACTGCTGGCAAGGTTGTTGAGCTCCTCAAGCTTTTCAACGATGAGCTTGGCACCGTTTATGAGCCTTTTGAGTACCACGGCCACGACACTCCTGATGTCGTCCTCGTTGCCTTTGGCAGCGTTGAGTCCCAGGTCGCCAAGGAGGTTCTAGCCAAGATCTCTGCCGATGGCGCAAAGGTTGGTGTCATTAACGTGCGAATCTATCGCCCCTTCATTGAGGAGGCCTTCATCAAGGCTATTCCTTCCTCTGCCCGCACCATCGCCGTTCTCGGTCAGGTCAAGGACGAGCTCGCCGTTGAGGATGAGGCTACTCAGTCCGCCCTCTACAGCGACGTTCTGACTGCCGTTGCTTTCTCCGGCAAGTTCGACAGCGAGCCTCAGGTTCTTGACATCAAGTACACTCCCGCTCAGACTTTCACTCCCCAGGGCCTGGTCAACACTCTGCACAGGATCTTTGGCAATGAGGGCGAGGCGAAGAAGCTACCTTCTCTCATCCAGGCTCAGCAATTCACTTTCTGGGACCTTGATGACTCACCTGCTCTCAACTCTCCCAGTGTGGTTGGCAACCTTCTTTCCAAGCAGTCTGCCTCTAATGTCTACGTCAACGAGATCCTTGATAACCTCACTCAAGGTGGTGTCGTCCGCAGTGACCTCCGGTTTTCCAAGAAGGCCCTGGAGGCCCCCTACGACATTGATGAAGCCAACACCATTGTCATTGGTGATGAGAAGATTCTCAAGGAGATTGATGTGCTCAAGGGCCTCGCCGATGGCGGCAAGGTCATTGTCAAGCTTTCTAACTTCAAGGATGACGAGGTTGAGAAGCGCCTCCCTATTGCTTTCCGAAAGGGACTCCAGGAGAAGGCTGCTCATCTGTTCATCCTCGACTCTACCTTTTCTCCTGCTTTCGAGAAGGACCCTCTCTTCACCAAGCTTCTCCTTGAGCTGTCCTTCCTGAAGGTTGCTCTTCCTGACTATGCCCCTGAGGAGATTGGAAAGCACATCCTCGCCGAAGGCCACCCTCCCACTCTTGAGGAGTCCATCGATGCTGTCGGTCTCTGCCTTCGCCACTTCGAGGTCCCCGCCACCTGGGCCGAGGTTGATGCTGACTTTGCTGATCCCAACCTTCCTGCTACTATCCAGAGCAACAGCTTTGTCGTCCATGACAAGCAGGAGACCGAAGAGACTTTCGAGCTCGGTGACTGGCAGATCGCTGCCAAGGCTCTGGCTTTCAAGGAGGCATATGGCACCAGGAACGCTCTGCGACCCGAGCTGTCTGTCAAGACATCCACCATCACCGTCAAGGAGAACCGCCGCCTCACTCCTCAGGACTATGACCGTAACATCTTCCACATCGAGTTCGATCTCGGTGACTCTGGTCTCACCTACAAGATTGGTGAGGCTCTGGGTATCCACGCTGAGAACGACGAGGAGGAGGTCAACCAGTTCATTGAGTTCTACGGCCTCAACCCCGCCGAGCTCGTGCAGGTTCCTGCCCGTGAGGATCCTTCTCAGCTTGAGATCCGCACTGTCTACCAGGCTCTCGTCCAGAACGTTGACATCCTCGGCAAGCCCCCCAAGCGCTTCTACGAGGGTCTCGCCGAGTTTGCCACTGATGAGACGGAGAAGCAGAAGCTCGAGGCTCTTGCCAGCCCCTCTGGTGCTGAGGACTTGAAGCGTCGCACTGAGGTTGACACCGCTACCTACGTCGACATTCTCCAGGAGTTCCAGTCGGCTCACCCCAGCTTCCAAGAGCTCGTCAAGATTGTCAGCCCTGCCAAGCGCCGAGAGTACTCCATCGCCTCTGCTCAGGCTGTCACTCCTAACTCAGTGTCTCTGATGATTGTCGTCGTTGACTGGGTCGACCCTCGTGGCCGTACCCGATACGGACACGCTACCCGATACCTCAGCCGTCTGCCGGTTGGCGCCAAGGTTACCGCCTCGGTCAAGCCTTCCGTCATGAAGCTCCCTACCAAGGATACCGCGCCTCTTATCATGGCCGGTCTTGGAACGGGTCTTGCTCCCTTCCGTGCCTTTGTCCAGTACCGTGCTATGCAAAAGGCCCAGGGTAAGGAGATTGGCTCCATCCTCCTTTACCTCGGTTCGCGTCACCAGCGTGAGGAGTACCTCTACGGTGAGGAGTGGGAGGCCTACTTGGCTGCTGGCGTCGTTACTCTCATCGGTTCTGCCTTCTCTCGTGACCAGCCTCAGAAGATCTACATCCAGGACCGTATGCGCCAGACTCTCAAGGAGATTGCCAAGGCCTACGTCCAGGATGAGGGTAGCTTCTACCTGTGCGGTCCTACCTGGCCTGTGCCTGACGTGACCAAGGTTCTCGAGGAGGCCATCGCCCACGAGGCCAAGGCTGCTGGCAAGAAGATTGATCCTCGCAAGGAGATTGAGAAGCTTAAGGAGGAGGGACGATACGTCCTCGAGGTTTACTAGACGATGTGCGTCCTTGTTATGATTCATGCCCAAAATGGTGCTTAGGATAGTATAGAAAGCATTGAAGCGTTTGAATACAGCCATTCCATGGTTTGGTCACTCATTATATGGCGTATGCCTGTTTCCCTGAAATATGCCGTTGTCCAGCATGAAGTAGTGTCTTGACCCATCACCCCAGGCCACGAAGAGATTGTGTTTGCGTTACATAGAGTAGAACAAGATATGTGCCGTAGTTGAAGTGCTCCCAGTTGTGACTCTCAGAGATCCAGGACAGGTGATGACCTAAGCCGCCAGTGTCTGATCAGGCCCATGTAATATCACAGACCCGTGAGCCATCCTTTGATACATTGCCCTACTGTCTCATCATTCACATCCAACGTATTGGACATTTACGCGCGCGACTACCGGTAAATCTAAGAATTGTTATCCGCCTTAACAATAAATCCAAGTTGTTGCCCAACGTCAACATTCTTGTCAGGGAGCAATACGAGCTGGTCTAGACCCAAGAGGCCGCCTGACCGAAAAGCAATTATCACCATGGTGAAACCGACTAGCGACCGAAGGAGATGATTTTTCCGCCGTGGTCAGAGCGAATGTGGAAAGCCGAGAGTTTGTAAATGTCCCTAGGCCGAGAGTTTTTGCAGATCACATTGGGCAGCAATCCTATGGTCGGAGTCTCGGCCTAATCGGTGAGTGCCCAACTTTGCTCACGCGAGGGTCCCTTTGGCTCGGAGATGTTGGAAAGGGGCTGGAGCTGACTGCTGAAAGGCTGAGAGGTTAGGCAAGGGCGGAGATTGATATCGGAGTGTTGAGATGGGATGCATGGGGGCCGAAAAGAGTTATCCGGGGTTGGTGGCTGACGGTCGAGGGATTGAGCGACCGGTGAACAGATCAGCTGTCGATGGAATGCTTGATCATGCCTTGATGCCTGAGTAAGTCTTTGATGTGTTCATACGATAGGGAAATGACGGTATCGAGAGTAGGGAGATGGCCTTCATCTCTGTACGATTGAGTTTCGATGATCCCGAATCTGCATTTGCCATGGTAGCTCGAGAATGGCTAGGTCTATCTGTTGCAATGCACGTGGCATGGTATTTATGCAGCTCAGGAAGATCAGAGATATGACCAGTCAGCCATATCTATCTTGATACTTCCGAGTCGGTCATCGCGTAGGATTCTGGGTACTGCTTCGCATATTACTCACATACGCGACCCAAAGGTATAACATCTGATTTCTCTGGTATAGTCCTTTATGAAAAGCTCAAGCAGGAATCTTACGAGCATGTAATCAAGACCATATATATGTATCGTTGACGTTGCTGGCTGGCGATGTGTCTATCGCTTGGAAGTTCCCTTACATATGATCGAAGAATAAATAGCACAACCACGGAGAGGTGAAGAAACACTCAAGCCTCCAACGCATGTATCTTATTTGTTGCCTCATAGATATAAGTCAATCGCACGGCGATGGTAGCTTGAATCTGCTTTATGTAAGTTAAGTTCAGGCTTCGGCGAGGAGGTGACATCGCGAAGCTCCCAGAGCACCAAGATTGCAAATATGTAACCGCTAAGTTACAGGGCATCAGCGTTCAAAATAGCATCTGCATGCATATAACATAAAAGCTAAATAAAGTAAGTGTCTCTGCATAATTAAATGGACTTCAAAGTCACCAGTTCCATATACAGAAGACAACAAAATGGTTGATATGAACCGACCACCTCATTGGTTGGAATTAGAGTTGATTGCGGGAGCGGGAATAAACGAGGTTCCCGTCTGCAGAAGAGAGTACTAAGACTAAAAAGTAACTCGAATGCTAATAATAAGAGATAATCATGTTGGCCTCAAGGATGGAAATCTTGACCCGGTCAATGCAAAAAGGTATGACGATTGCATTGAGTAATAGTAATAAACCACTCCCCCGGGAAGGCTCGAACTTCCGATCTCCCGATTGTCTATGAATAACAGTCGGACGCTTTAGCCAACTAAGCCACAGGGGATTGGGTGAGATGATTTGTTGAAGGACACCTTTGTGATAAATACTATATACCTTGTTCATGGGATTCGCTAACTAAAGGCTAGAGCTTGGTCACTTACGACGTAGATAACCAGTCCAATAAAGGGTTCGGGAAGTCGAGAGTTTGAATTTAATTATCAAAGTTAACTGTGTGTCCTTCTTAATGTCCATATTAATTAGTTTGCCATTCCATCGCTGGTTTTTACTACTGCAAGTGTGTTGTCATCCCTATTAAATATGCTTCGAGGTGAAGCTAAAGTTTGCTACACAAACCATGCTCGCACAGAACGTACACACTCTAACACTGCTTTCTTGATGTTACAATTGACATATTTCACTCAAACACAATACCATAGTTAAGATAAGCCCATATCACTGGTAAGTTCCTGCGCAATTTTGCGACTGTGAACAGCGCTTTTGTAAATCCTACCCTAAACAGACCACAACCATCGTTACACTGATAGCACACTCACTGTCTCCATCCCCATGCAAGTACTGCAAGTTTTCCCTGCTCTAGAACCCTCTTCGCCCAAGTATCGATTTCATATGGAGTACCCATGCTAGGCCATGGTACGATTCCCCTCATCGATCTCACGATCAATCAAGATCAAGATGAATCAAGATTGGGGGTTCAAGATTGAGCGAACTGCGTGGGTCATTCCGTCCACGGACGCGCATAAACCCATCGTATGTATCCGTATCGACACTATATTAGTCCTACGGTGACGAACCACAGCTGCATCCAACAAAAAGCAAACATGATCGGTTAGCCCGCCTGGAAAGTCATTTCCAAGAAACCCGATAAGTAAAGTCTCGTTACGCAAGGTTAGCCCTGCCACAGGAGGGGCAGAATGGCCTCATGGCGGTGGTGGTTAATCGAGAAGGAAAAAGCAATGTTGGGAAAAATCTGTTCAGAGACAGTTCTGGAACCATTCACCCGAGGCAAGCCACATTGGTTGATCCCACTTTGCCAAGACCGTTGTCATTTGCCCTGAAGAGATCGTCAGATGAGGCTAGAACTGTGAGGCAGATGGCAAGATCCGTTATATGATGGGTATAGTGATACAGACGCATGCCCGCGCGCCTTGCGTCGACTGATTCGAAAACAGCAGCTATCTATCATAAAAGATCGGCGACACGGATATGATAAGAGACGACTTTGGCTGGTTGCAACCGACAACTCACATGAGGCTAAACAAACCCTGATTGAACCAAGAGATCGACAGGCCAACTTCCAAATTGTGATTCCGTGAGGCTGCGACGATCTTTTAGCCATTGAATTGTGAGTTTGCCATCGGTAAAAACTGCAATTTCGAAATCTCCTCTTTATTTGCTTTTTAGGGATGGATATGAGACCATGGTGACCATTTCTCGTCACAATGGCGTATGTACCTATACGTAGGTACTTACGCAAGAGCTTACACATAGACCCGGCTAACTGGTAAATTGGCCCGAGACATTGACATCGATTTAGAGCGACAAGGGTCGCCTTTAACTCCATAGTCCTAACCATTACCCAGCCCATGCTGGAGTTTGAGAGGTCAAGTCAAGACTGAATATGATGAGTATTGTGTCCACAGCAACAAGACAAACATCCATTCTCAAGTCTAGATTGCCCTTCATGCGTATCACCGCCTCATTATGCAGGGAGACGACAGCAAAGCCACAGCATTGAAAAAGAACAAATATCGACGGTGTCAAGCCCTTCCATCTGCAAGTTGGAGGTCGACATGCATCCCCTTCGCAGACCGACCGGTATGGAGTCCACCCTCGTTGATTGGTAGCCTCTACTAGATGTGAGTGAAAACTCTAGAGCAAGACAATAGAAACAAAAAACAAAAAGGGACACAGGCTGTTAGGTAACTGCCACCCTGAAAATGATGCATCGAGGCGAGGTGAGGCGAGGCAAGGCCACATTTGCTTCATCACTGCAACCATACGACAACTAAATATAGTCCACGTAATTGCAAGTCGTAGGCCTCATCCTCAGCACCTACCGCGTCATAACCAGGTACTCCCTCCGTGACCGTCGAAATTACTAGCAGGCCCTTTTCCGACGATCCTGTTACCGAGGACCAGCCATGCTGTCATGATACCCTTGCAGCCCCGACAACAGAAGGATTCAACTCCTGATAGCGCGAATCTACTCTGCTCCACCGTAGAGGAGGTCAAAGCGAGATCTGCGATACCCTGGCTCGTCAGGGTCCCCGGAGAAAGAGCAGGAAATCCCAACGTCCCATCTGCCATCTGCAATTCTGTATCCAGAAAAGAATTTTGATTCTCTCATAACCAGATAGACCGCCCTATCCAGCCAGTAAACTTCCTGGCAGCATGCCTTACGTATGTATGTAAATTGCATGCAATACCACGCAGCAGGTCTGGTGACAAGGCCGAAGAATGGTGAAAATAAGCAAAACTCTCTACCATGAGTCCGTGCGCTGCTGTATCCCGTCTAACCGAAGCAGCGTTGTCAGGATGACCAACTACCGGTACCGGTACTGATGGGGCTGGCGGTTTTGGTTGCTGGGGGGGTCCTGGACTCTCACCTTGTCCTCGTGATCTCACGAGACGAAATGATGAGGAACAAGTGTACGGAGTACCATGCATGTAATGTAAGGCAATGCCATGTCATGTCATGTCATGTCATGTCATGTACGTGGTACTGTCCCCCTACCTCAAAGGCTCAAACAAAGCCAGACAGGCAACCCACATCGTGACATCGACATATGCCAAGTCCATGTGCCGTGATAGTTTGTTCCTCTTGCCGCCGTCTTTGACTCGCTCCCTGTTGTCTCACACCATCCTGTCACATCTCAACACACGCCAATGATATTCTCCGGCCATAGACCGCCCACTCGCGATCCTGACGATTGCCGATTCTGATAAAAGAGGACCTGAGTGACGCAGCGAAAGGAGTACAGTAAATTTGAATGCATGTAATTGCATTATCTGCTAGTTGCTAATGACCAATGCCAATGCCAATGCCAATCAAATGCCTTCCATGTATTCACACCGTTTTAAGTAAACTTCCATGCGTTTGAGAATGCTGACCGTAAATGACCCTGATACCCGCAACAGGAAAAGCAATAAGATTAGAATGGACGAATGAAATGAAGATACTGGGGGATGAATGTGCTGAGAAGAGAAGAAACAGAAAGGCAATGTAAAAAATGACAGGTTATGCTAACTCTAATTGATAAAGAAAAGAAAAGAAAAGGACCAAGCCAAGGCAACGAACGCAGGGAGGGAAGAGAGAAAGGGAAAAGAAAAAGAAAAAGTAAAAAACACCCCATGGATATCGCAATAACAAATCGGCTCGAAAGCCACCGCGGACTCCGCTTCTCATCTCATAGACTCCCCCCATCTGTACAGGCCCGTAGCCAAAAGCAAAGATATGAGTTACCAAGGGGCAAAACAGGGGTATAGTTTGTGAAAAACCAAAGCCCCAAGCGCCCGTGTAGTGACGGACTCAACGTTTTGTTCCCGAGTTGTTGGTTCAGCGCAACGGAAATAACAGCAAGGCAGTGACTTAACAGTTGTCTCAAGCTGCTCGTGGGGTTTCGCGTTGGCGCCGATCAACTGCTAGACATGGGGTAATCATTCACCACCCCGGTCGTAGTCCATGTCATCGTCCGTGTCCCCGTTGGCTGGTTGAATCTTGGTTTCGATCCTCCACACATCCTCGGGTGAGTTCCAGCGCCATGGTCTTGGCGGTCATAGTTGGGGCTTGTTTGTGTCTCATGTCGTTTTGCTGCTCCTAGAAAAGCACAGGCAAGATGAACAAGGCTGTTGTCATCTAATTAGCCCAGCCGCGAGTCCAGTCTTGCAAGTCCCCGACGATTTGGTATGTAGGGTTCGCTGAGTGGCCGTCGCCGCCCTTCTTGTCCCAGGCCCACCGCTCCGCAAAATCGCTGTCAAGGGTTCCCTGTAGCATATCCACGACGTAGTCACCAATGACAGGCAGGAATTTCCATCCGTGGAAAGAACCTCCAGTTGCGATATAGAGATTGTCGCATTGCGGATGCGGAGAGATGAGGAAGTCATGAGTCGGTGTCGATGCGTCCCTGTGGCATAGACCGGTCAGCTCAACATCTCTACTTGTTTTGCTTAAATCAGTCGAGAGGGGTGGTGGTCTGTCTTGCTTACCAACACATCCGGTAGGCCTCAATCTTGATATTCTCGACTTCCTTGCCGTACAGCCCATTGAACGTTCGTCGCGCCCGATCCTCAAAGAACTTGAGGAAACGAGGTCCTGTCCACGTGTTGTACATGGACTGGTCCGGGACCACTGACATGGCCTCACCGGTCGGCGGAAATACTTGGTAGTTGGTAAAGCATAGGTCGCAGTTGAACTTGATAGTTCCGTCGCTGAGTATCGACATGCCTTCGCCTGCAGATCCATTCAATATTAGTAACGTATCTTGTACTGCCGACAATATCCGCCAGATCCGCAGCAAGAAAAAATGGCAGTCACAACAAAACCAAACAACATGAGATAACGTACCCTTAACCTGCGGTAAGCAGTTCTTGAGAACCGGAATTGTCGAGAACTTGTCCTTTTGCGCACCATGCAGCTTCGCGTAGAAGCTCACAGCACCTGTAGCCAACAGCCTTTCGCCAGCGTGGAGAAGTGGCTTTTCCGGCGCGCTCTGCGCAAGTAGCGATGCTGTTCGGGCTCCAGCAGCAAGAAGAATCTTGTCAGCGCGCAGCGTCGTGCCGTCCTTGAGCGCAGCGCCTGTGCATTGGTCTTCAGGCCCGAACTCAAGTTTCGTCACTTCACCGACGACATATTCGGCTCCGAGGTCGACCGCTGCTTGTACTACCGCGCCAAGCGCCTTGTCTGCTTCGGCGAACCCTACATCGGGGTTCCAGAGGATTCGTTCCAGACCCTTGAAGTCTGCCGTCTCAAAGGCGCCGTTCCAGCGGCGGCGCACTTCATCGACAGCCAGGAGCTCAGACTTGTTGGGGATTCCCATGTCGCGGTAAGAGGCAATGCTCTCTTCGCCAAACGAGGTGGCGTCGGCACGAAGCATGCCAACCTCATGATACCATGTCTTGTATAGCTCGTCCTGCCTCCAGAGGGGCATAGCCTTCTTGAGCAGGCGCATGTAGAGCCTGTCCGGATAATCATCGCGGACAATCTTGTTGATGTCGTGAGAGGCGGCTCGGGGGTTAGGGTAGGCGGCCGTGTCGACAATGGTTACCTTGACATTGCCCTTTCTGAGCAGAGAGAGCGCTGTCGAGGCACCAAAGTTGCCAGCCCCTATGATGAGCACAGAAGGAGTGGGCATGATTGAGTGTTGTTGTTTTCTCTTCAAGTCTGAGAGGCCAATGCGCATAAAAAAAGATTGTCGCAATATGTTCTTGGTGTATAGAAAAGTGAGACTTGTCGGCGAGCTCCTAAGTCAAGGTAGTTGAACTTTGACTTGTCATGGGCGCGCATGGCAACTTTATATTGCAAACCTTCAACTCCTGAACCCCATGGCATGGCATGGCGTGGCCGGGCCGGGACTTGTAAGCCAATACCAAATAGCGGTCGACTGAGAGACGCCAAAAAGCCGAAACTAGTAACCGTTGAGACGACATGATTGCCGGTCGGTGTACTTTGCTTGGTACGCAGAAGCGTAAGGCAGGGTGAGGTACTCGGTCGTGTCCGCATGGCGCGCAAGCCAAAGCAAGGCTAGGCTACGCACACCGTCCAGACAAGGCGCCCGAGCATAGGATAGGTACAGTACAGTACGGTACAGTACAGTATAGGCACTACTATAAAAAATCATACAGCTTATTAGTTCCACACTCCTTGGATAACACACTAGCTGATTGATTGACGTGGACGTATGCCAAGGGAGCTGTCTCAATTTGACGGCTTCATGAGCAGGGGGGTGTTGACCCAAAAAAGGAATGATAGAGAAAAGAGAATAGAACAACCAAAACTTACCTTGGTAGGTCAGTACCAATACCATCATCCCCTGAACTGTGCGCCTTTGGCTGCATGGGGGGTGTAAAAAATGCAAAAGAAAAAAAACAACAACAAAACAAACGAAACAAAACGGGTGAGTGATACTGTATGTAATGAAAGGAGGCACACGAACAAATGGTTGAGTCGCACTTTTCTCCCAGAGTAATCGACCTTGTCAACCCCGGCGATCATTTGTTAGCTGATTGCGATGAGATGAGAGAAAAGAGCATCTTTTCTTCTTCCCTCACTTAGACTAACTATCCTGCTCCTGTTCCTGGTCCACTCCCCCCGAAACAGTAAAAAAGTAAAACAACCCAGCTACTGTAGCTAAACGACAAGCCTCGCTTGGTTCGCCTGGTTCACCTAGCTCACCTGGTTGGTGACTGGGCGCTGCTTAGTCTAGCTGTTCCGTAACTAATAACTAAATAGTTAGGTACCACAAGTCTCTGTGATTTCAGCAGGCAATTGGAGACTCTGATAAGCTCGAGACACAATGACCGGGCCGTTGTCGCTTGTATCGCGCTGATGCAGCCTGCCCGCAGGCTGCAAAATGTTGTACTGTCCTTTGGAACTCATAAACGAACGCCATGCATTAGGCATACTGGCATGTTTGGATCTCACGAGATCTGCTTTTGCCGGGAATATTGTATCGTACCGTACCGTACCGTACTGTACCCCTCCCACCCATGCGTTGGGTAACAGCTTTGCATGGTAAGGTCTGACAGGTACAGCACGGAGCGCTCTGCAACTCAACTCGGCCGGTACATGTAGGCATAAGCCTCACTCGCGCACCGTCGATGCTTCATGGCATTGCATTGCTGCGTCAGGTTGTGTCCAACTGATCAAGGATTGACATGTTCAACAATTGACAACTGAAGCTGAAGTTGACGCTACGACAGAAGTGCCTTTCCGTCGGTCGTCTCCGGAACACACCGCTTATCTCCCTTTCTTTTGTTCTCTCTCTCCTCCTCTCTTCTCCTTCTTCTCTCTTCTCGTCTCGTCTCGTCTCATCTTATCTTCTGGTCAATCCCAGCTTGGGGTGGAAGCTCCCCTCTCACAATCCATGCAAGTTCCCAGGTGCTAACGCCCTAGTCCCGCACCGTTATGAAGCCACGTGCGCCACTAAGGGTTGCGTGGAGTGAGCCTGTTGTTTCTGGAGTTGAGATGTCAAGGGGAAACGTAGACGTATCGTATGTGGGGAAAGGGCAGATTCGCCATTTCAGATCGGATCGTAGTCCCGGTTTAGGCCACATCATGGGATCATGCCCATAACCCTGGACCATCATGTTTGCTATGATGCGGGAATGGCTCAAGATTCCCGTCACTGTACACGGTTTCTTCATTATCACTGTTTCCAACTGGCTGGTTCATATTCCGATCGTCAGAGTGCATGTCCGAACCACGGCCTATTGCCGGGATCATCGTCCAAGGCTCCCCGAGAGAAGAAGAAGGAAGAAAGCGACGCTTGGTCCCCCTTCATGGAGAATTTTTCATAAGCACCCTGAATTGAACTGTCACTTTGCTGCAATATGAGATCGTATGTCTGCAAGTCATCCCATGTCTTGTTGAGGCACGGTCCTATGGCCACCATCCCACGAGTTTGGGAAGCCACCCGTTGCTCGCAGTAGGCTGGCCAGCCTAGTACTGTACGTGGTAAATCCCCGTCGCGTTATGCGCCTCTTGTGCGGGAGCTGGCAGCTTGTTCCACTGTTCGAACTTCTGAGATTCCAACCCCGTTTCACCCTCAGACGTGGCTGTGCTTCCTTTTCTCGAACGATCTGGATGTATGGATCCGTCTTACGACTTAATGACGATCAGCAGATGTATGCAACCAAAACGCAAAGTCCCGATATCCAATTCTGACTTCCCCGATGTTGTTGTCCATCTTCGCCCTGTATGCTTTGGCAGATCTTCGACCACTACGCAGCGTTCCCGGTTTTGCCTGGGCTTGGCCCGAGTCGCTGTTGAGGCCCGCCATGTTCTTCCCAACTATGTACTACATAGACTCAAAGAGCTAACCGATCGTTCGCTAGAAGCATGCCTGTCATCGTTGTAAACTCTCCATGCATCTTGAGCGAAGGCTAGCTGCATGACAACTGTTCCGCCTGGTGGCTCTGACCGTCAGTGCCAGTCTACAGATGGTTGGTTGCATCATGCTCAACGAGACATGATGAGTTGTCCTAAAAAAAAAAGGGCAACCGATAGAAACAGTAGAGGGGATGACCGGCAATCAAAGATATCCAACTATCTTTTGAACTGCTCGAGACCGGGTAGTGCGCCAATGGGCCACCTCCACTATAGAGGCTATGTCGTAGCCTGCATAGTGCTGCAAAGACTATGCGTAGGTCCGAATAAAACCCATTATTGTGCAACGTCGAATCGTTGACAGAAGAGCCAAGGAATGCGCTCTTGACAAAATCTCTTTTTGGCGCGGCGCGATTGGTTCATGCTGCATTCAGGCAGCTCGGGTTTCCATGAGCCGCATGGTTTGTTTTCACCGGCCGTCGTTTCCCCAATCAAATGCAAGTCTCCGAATGTAAGGGAACTGACCGGTCGAGGTCACGCACCCCAAAACCAAGCACGAGATTGAGCTCATGACCAGGGCCTCAGGTAATGACGCGATGCTTGACCGTCATTTTGTGCCTTTCGAGTCCATCTCTGCGGGCGAACTTGCGTTTTTTAGGCGGGTTCGGGCATCCAGGGACATCGCAACGCCAAGGTTTCCGATGCTTATTGCAGTGTTGTCTATGGCCAAAGTCAGTAGAAGCCAACAACTCAGAGCGGTAAGCTTACGCGAAAGAAGAGTTTCTGTCAAAGAGCACAAGTTGTCCTTCTTTATCAACACCGCCCTTATCACATCGAAGCCCTAACGGACAGTAATAAGAGCCTTTACCTCTTTGTTTGAGAGCTTCCATATCAATTTTGCTGAATTGCTCGTCCTCGTCTTCTTCCGAGTCATCTGAATCGGACGCGTTTCCACCGGGCGATGAAAGGTCTGTGATTTGAGAAGCTAAAAGCGTTCTCTGGCTACTACGAGCTCCAGCATCTACGTCGTCCTTTACAACTGATGGCTGGTTCCAAACTCCTTGTTCGGACTTGATTGTAGGGCCTGAAGAGGCGGTCTGGTACGATGGCGCAGAGACTACCACTCCTGGCTCAGGTTTTCGCCGCCAAACCTCTTGAACGTCTTGGGAGAATTTCTCCGCCAGGTCGCGAATCTTACTGTCCAGATAGGTTAGCCCATGGCCGACTGCATTCAGTTTCTAAAGAGCAAAGACTTACCCAAGCTTGCTGATGTTCATATCCATTGTAGCCATAGGTCGCAAATCCGCCATGTGAGTCTTATTAAAGGACTGCTCATGCGCCTCTTCGGCAGCTAACGTTACATGAGGTCCTTGAACCAGTCTATCTGTCAAAGAGAGCCACATTTGGGCGGTTTGAGCAAGATATTCCCCCACATCGCTGATGATGTTCTGGCGCTGTTCAGGCGATGTAGTATTGAACTCGGCCCTTGCTGATGCCAGTTCTCTAGAAGCGGCCTCCAACTGGTGGCGGACAAGGGCATCTAGAGGATTGGGCTTCATAGGGTTGCTGGGTATAGAGTTGATCCCCGATTCAAAGACAAGCGAAACCGATGGAATTGACATGGCGGTAGTATCTGTACCTCTTTGAATAGGTATACTTGCTTTGCTGTATGAATGTACCGGTAAACTAGTGTCGATAGCTGAGTATGCAAGTATGTAACTAGAGCCACTATGTACTCCGTACTATGTTCGGGAGACTGGGCCAACCACGCGGGACCTAGCAGTAGCGTGTTGTAAGTTGTGGCACGGAAGCTAATGAAGGGCCCGGGACCGGCGCGGCGCGGCGGCGACGGCGGCGGGAGGGCAAAAATTTGGGGCGACCAAGAGTGAGGGGAAAGGTGGTTGGGAATTGACTATCCGTCCACCTAGGGTTTCGCACTCGCGCTTCTCAGACAGAAGAAAAAAAGATGCACATGCGTTGGTCAAAGGAGGGCAGCATGTAGCGTAACCGTCGGAGAATACCCATAGGCGGGTTTGCGTGGTACTCTGGCCTGGAAGCCGGCGCTGGGAGGCAATAGCCAAAAGTCACAGTAGTTGCTCAAGACAGGCCGTTTTTGTCAGTCACTCGGTGAGTGTGTCGTGCGTCTTGTACTCGCGGTTGAGGACGACGGCAATATTCAACGTCGTGTTGATAATATGAATGCTGTGTGCTCGTCTGTCGGTCTCTTGGAACCTGCTCCTTATGAGGCCGGTAGAGAGGCAAGACACGCGGTGCCGGGCACAAGCACAGCTTTTTTGCGTGAGCAACAAGTGACGAGACAAGAGACAACTAGCCTAGGGGAAAAGAGACAACTGGGCCTAGGTAACGCTAATGCGCTGGGGGGTTGCCGCAACCCGTCTCACAGGTTGTACCAGGCACCGTTTGTAGTACTGTTGGCACTGGACAACACGCCGCAGCACCGTTGTTTGTGCATCCCCTCAGGGTTGCTCATGACTGGGCCATCTCTTTACCGGTAGACCCTCACGACCCTGAAAAAAGCAAGGGCGGGTAATTAAGTTGGGAGATGCGCCATGGCGTTTTCCCTTGTCATTTTAAAACCCATCTTCCGGTCACCTCGTCCTCGTATATGATCCCTGGTCCTGAGACCCTGGCCTTGCGGGCCCATCACATCGACGGTCCGCCACGCTAGGTACCAGCTGCTGGGCCCCTTCATCCTCTCTGTCTTGACGGCGGCAGCAGGCGCGTGAGGCGCGGCAGGCGATGGTGGGTGAGATTCGCCTTCAGGTTGCCCGCCCTACCGATCGTGACCAGGCGACACTGCATCTGATATCGTGAGGCGGCGTGCTGCTGGCCATTGGAGAAGCACAACTCTTCCCTTGTGTTAAGGGCTCTAGGCTCGTCAGGTTCCAAGTGGGGAGGGCTGCAATCCAACCATCAAGGCTTGACGTTGTCCAACGGCTCCTAGACATTTCTTTAGTTAAAGCTTTCAACGGGCCTAGAAAGACAGAGAGTAGCACTTGGTCAAACGTTGCCTTTTAATGCAGGTACTCTCCCCAGACTGACTCTCACACCATGACCTCACGCTCTTCCTGACTCTGCTTCAACACCCCTCTGCTGGCCCCTTGGTTGTGTTGTTTCCCCTTCGCTTCTTTGTTGTCTCCTTTCGCCCCCGCAGTCCCAGTGGTTCCCCCTCCCAAAATCCACTCTCGGTAGGCGTGGTTTTTTGCCTTGAAGCGAACCAGTCTGCTGGTATCTCATCAATAGGCTCTCAAGTCGACGCGCCGCAACGGTTGTACGTTGCCCCTGGTGCTCGGCGGCTCTTGTCATCAAACATAGGCCTAGGTATCGCTTGCTGTTACCGCCGCCTTTCGCTGCGCCCTGACCCGGCCGACTCCGAAGCGAAACTGCTTCCTTGTTCTCTCATCTCTCCCTATTAACTGCGACACGCAGTTCCTGCTCAGTGCTGCGGGCCCATCGGAGTTATCCTCCGACGTGCCCTGTTGTCTGGCAAGCTTGAGCCCGGCGAGCCGCTCAGATGGAAAGTTCACCAGAGTCAGTTCGTCCGCTAAAGCGCGTCAAGTACGTGCAACAGGACGTCGACACAATCCCAGTGAATATAACCGCATCCGATATAAGGGTATCCGAAAGCATACACGGGACCTTGACGAGCGATGTCCCGTTATTCGATAATTCATGGCCTTTAACGGCAGAATTGTCGTCTCCTTCGCAGGTACTTTTCAACATTCCTGAAGACCTTGACACCTCTTGGGCCCCGACTTTTTCAGGTGAGGAAGTGAACTTATCGTCCCTCATTCACCGTCTTCTTCTTTCTCCTCTTTGCCCTCCTCTTTGCCCTCCTCTCGTTCTTGTGTATACTCCCTGGGCTCTCTTGTCCTGACTCTTCATTGTTGTCCCTGTCATATCCCTGTGGAGGATCTTGATGTAAGATGGGTCTCAGATGAGAGAGGTGTAACCTTGGGCAGTTGTCGAGATGAGAGAGAACATGTTGCGCCCACCCACCCCGCTCTCATTCCCACCCTCATCCCGTCGCACAATCCAGCTAGGAGTCCATCTTTCATCCATCATGATCCCGATTTCGTTCCCGTTCCAGTTCCGACCGAGAAGGAATCAACGCTTCCCGTTGACCCGGTCATGCCATGGTAGACTATCAAGTCCGTGAGCTGACGTTCCATGCAGCACCCCAGCCTGCGGCATTGAATCTTCGCGCGGCCACAGCGCATCAACCTCAGCCGGCTCGTTCTCAAACACAACGCCTACCTCGTCTTTTGCCTGCAGTACCAGCAACTTCACCGGAGAGAGTTGTTGCACCGCAAAAACCGGAGAATGATGAGACAGCAGTCGAGGGGCTTGTCATTAGCCCTTTCACTGCGAATGAGGACCGGCTGATTGTGTCGGCTATCCCTCGCTATGCTCGCCCTGAGAACGGACAGGTGAATGGGTATGTCAAGTTCAATTGGCCTTCCCGAACTCCGTCGAGACGACCGTCTGGCCCTGTGCCACTGCCGTCAGAAGATGATATCGAAGACATCATGGCAAACTCAGTGCGGTCGCAGACCATTGGTCGCAGTCCCAGCGTAACAACTCTTGTTGGGCCTGTGCCAGCGGCATCTCCCACCATGAGTGGGACTGTGTCGCCCATGAATATCGATGCAGTATGGACAAGTGGTTCATCGCCGATTATGATGACCGGCTCGCCAGTTCTTCCTCAGGACTTGTCTTCCCAGGTTGCGATTACGGGCGATCCAAAGATGTTGCCACCACAGTTTGGATTCCAAACCAAGATGGACCATATTGATAGGCGGTTATTTGAGTTCTGTATGTCCCCATTTGGCAAAGTTGGCAATAAGTTGTTGGCGTCCTGTCTCTTTCCAAGCGTTGGCTGACAACCTGTTGACAGATATCAAAAACTGGTGCCCCGGAAGAAGTGTGCTCAGCAACACGAACTTGTGGTTGAGAGATCTGGCCCCTATGCATAAGAATGAAGGCATCCTGCATGCAATTCAGAGCCTAGCCGGAGTCTATATCTATGACTATCTGCCAGATGAGCGCATCCGACAGCGAATCAACCAACGATATGTCATGGCGGATGAGTATTTTAGCAAACTTCTCAACGCACCCGAGAGCAGAGAAGTTGGGAGAGGAGCTGAAGTCATTACCATGGCCGTTCTTCTCTCCATGCAAGACGTGCGTATCATTATGTTGCTCTATTCGCCTTTCAGTTGTGTCGTATGTCACGTCAAAAGCTGATAGTTTTCCAGGTTATCCTAACCGAACGTCGTCGTAAGAAGCCGTACAAGCCCAGGTGGTTAGAGGGGTTCAAACAGGGCGAATACTTTCTGCAGGAGACAGATCCCGGCGGTCGATACTGGAAAGACCACAATGTCCAGTATGACGAACTTCGCATCTCTCAAAGCATCATCGTTGGCCGGGCGGTTATTCTTGCTCAGCCGATGATGGCTCTCCCTTCGCCATCCACGATGAACCCCGAGGTCGAAGCAAGCAGATTCAGTTGGCTCCTTTATGGCACAGAGAAGGACATGTTTGAGATACATGGTGGATGTGGCTTCTCAAAGAAACTGCTGCATATCATGAGCCAGGTGACATATTGCGCGGCCCGTCTGCAGCAAGAACCCGAAAGTACCATCGTTCCGATCACAGCACGATACTTGACCCGCGAGCTGGCGGAGATGCGGCAATGGAGTCGTGAAGGCATAGAGTGGGAGTATGCTCGAAAACTTCCCCAAACGATAGACTGGGTGCGAGAACAAAAAGACGATGTTATTATCGACTCGAACATAGACATGACGGAAGTTACAGCCGAGGCGTGGAGAATTGCGGCGATCATATATTTCCAATGTCGACTTCTAAGGTATGGACCAAGAGAAAGGAGAGGAGCAAGAAGAAGATGCGAAGAAAGACAGAAGAAGAATCATTCAACAGCAGAAGTCTCTTTCATTCCTTCCTCCGCTGCACCAACAATTATGGCTGGGGCAAGAGCGCTGACTCGGCTTTTAGGCTGCCTCGAAATCACCCGGAGGTTCTTGCCAACCTAAACGACCTCGCCAAATGTATACGCATTATGCCGACATCGGGATCTCATTTTACGGCCCAAGCACCTCTGTTACCAGTGTTCTTCCTGGGCATGCTCGCTACTGATCCTGATCATAAAAGTGTATCAGTGGGTTGGTTCGAGCAGGTTGTGAGGACGCCAGTTCGTAGTGTAAGTGAAGAAAACAACGCAATCCTCCCATTTTAGTCTTCTATGTATGGGGCAGGCTGGTTCTGCCCTTGCTCAGGTCTACTACAAATAACTCTACAGAATTAGGGTGCTAACGACTCGCTCAGAGCGTTCCTCCACTGTATGATGCGCTCAAGCGCATCTGGGACTGGATTGACAGCGACGTAGAGATCCCACCTGAACCCACTGATCTCCCCAAATCTATTGGCAAGAGGTATCCTTGGTGGGAACACCTCGTCGCAACCGTCCTCGAAAAGGAACCAGAAACCCTGTGTCTAACCTAGACGAAGAGAATCGTCCATCCATCCATCTTTAGACTCCATTACCCACGTGGTATTCAGATTATCGCAGCAAGAGTTGCCTCCCTTTTTGGTGAAAGTATTATAGGGCTCGGACAAGCCGAGATGACATCTGACCATGGAGATGGATTAACTGACTCCCGAGACGGCGCTATCAGCGTCGTCTCGCTGGTCCTTCCCGTCCTTTCGGCGTACGAGATATTGGCCTAGGCACCCATCAGTATAAAATCGTAAAAAAGAAGACCATAATCGACTTGGTTAAAGGGGTACTTACGGAACTCCGAGTTGGGCGCCTGCCACACATCGATCACGCTCAGTCCTGCCTTATAGCACATGAGGCGAACGTTGTCCTCTCCGTACTTGTGAGAATCGAACCAGTCAAACTCTTCGCCTTTTTGGATGGTGCGGCCCATTTTCTCAAGCTTCACATCCTTCTTGGCTCGGAAGAAGAACCGATGGCGAGTTGTGGGCTCCTCCTCGAGCTGGGCGAGGAACTCCCAATCCTCCTCGCGAAACCATTCTTCTCCCGCCAACCGGTTGGCATGCTTGAAGCCATTGAGGAAGAACTTGTGGTAAAGGCCATCGCAAGAGTGATAAGCATCCCAGATTTTGCCCTTGTTGCCAGGGAGAGTATGCCCATCCATTCCAATGAGGAGAAGATCCTCGGGTCGAAGAGCATCTGCCCAGAATTTGAGGTGGGACAACGCCTCAGGCCAAGGATCATTGCACAGGACAGAACCGAGAGAAAGGAACAGGCGGGGTGTTTGGATCTTCTGCACGTAGTTCATGCCATCGCCAAAGGTTCCCCAGATGCCTGCACAGGTCACCGAAGATTGAGGACTTGGGTGCTGGTCCATCAGGTATTTGATGTTGTGAACAAGCGACGACCTCGAGATGTCCAGTGCAAGGTACTTGGTGGAGACATTGGCCTTATCGAAAGCGGCGAGGAGGTGGCCAACCTTGCGTGTGTCACTAGAGAAAGTCGTGTTAGTTTGGACAGGGTAAGCTTACAGACGCTACTTATTGAGGAGGGGTGTGTAGATGCAGAGTGCGGGGGCGATTAAGGATAAACTAACCCAGCTCCTAGATCAACGACTGTGACACCAGGCTGAACACGCGCAGCGACGTCGGCGCCGTGCTTATCAAAGAGCGCGATCTCATCGTGAGTTTGGTAGAACTCGGGGGTAAAGATGATCTGATTCCAGATCGGCAAGCCAACGTCGTCATACAGCAGCTCGTCGGGAAGGACTGGCTTAGATGTCGACGAGTACGGAGCCGTGAGGGTCTCTTCAAGCCTCTTTGCAACATCGTCATACATGTTGCTGCCGCCAATGTCGACTACAGCTCCATGTGTTGGAGCATCATTCTTGGGATCCATGACGGCGACCGCAGGTCATGGACGAGGCCTTAAGGAGTTGAGTGGCCAATGTTCTGTTGCGAAGCCGAAAAAAATGAGCGACACGACGTCAGTCTTTACCAGGGACCGATACGCGCAATAGAACCACGGTTCGAGGTCTGCAAAGCTTTACTTCGAGAAACGGCAGTGGCGCGTTGTGGAATGATACGGCACGGCACGGCACGGCACGATACGTCAACGTTATCCGTAGCGGCTGTGTTGATTATAGGTGGCGGAGATCGTCGACTTTGAGATGCTGGCGAGAGAAGGAGAAAGATTGCTTCTCAGGGCCTGCGCTGGTCGATTCTTATACCCTGGTACGGGACGGGTAGTTCTGCTGCTCAAAGAATGGAGCCGCGGGGGGGGGGGATTGGAGAAGGCCCGTTGAAAGCGGCGGGAGGTTGACGGGAGAGAAGGAGAGAGAAGAGACAGGCAGGACCTATTGAGGAGCACCGGCTATGTCTGCCTGACAGGCACTGGACTAGCAAGGGCTGATTTGAGGTGATTCAGTCAAGAAGAGCAAACGCACCCGTGGATCACGTATGTTGAAGCTTGCCCCTCAGTGAAAAACAACAAGCAGCGTGAGCGAAGTGAGGTGCCCCCCGCCAGAGGTGCCGGTTTGACAGCTCAAGTGCAGTGCAGTGCAGCGAAGTGCCCGTCAACTGCTACTACCCTGGGCTGGGCCGTCTGCATTGGATAACACACCCATACCCCAGTACTCGAATGCATTTGCGTGTGCCGCTGTGCGTAAGGTACATAGTAAAATGGGACGAATCTTGGCCATGACCGGGACCTGACCAGAAGTGGTTCATCCTACATTAGGGCGGAAGCGTGGAGGGTGTCATTCCCATGCTTCCACCTCGACCCTCTCCACCATTAGACAGGGGGTCCCGCTGTGTGCTGGGGAAGGTGGCAAGACCCTTGTTTTCGTTTTTACTGTAAATTGTTTTTCTTTCTTTTTCTGACTATTCTAAGTTAATTGAGTTTCTTTATAGATCTGTTTCATATGATGTTTTGCTCATGTCTCTGGGTATCAAAAGCCATGTTTCACTTCGTATGGCATCTTCATCACAGCCGGAGTTTGGAACTGGGCTCCAGCCTCAGCTTCGGTTTCAATCCAATCCTCGCGGAGCCCTATGCCCCTGCACCAGCGCTAATGAGGCTCCAGGATGTGGTGAGAAACAAGAGCCAGTTTGGGTATTACGGACCTATGTTCCCTCCCTGTCACTGGAGGACGTGCTACAAAACTCGTAAAAGAGAAGCTCAAGCCTACCCACGGCGCGTTTTACGGTGTTAGCAGTCTTGTTGTCAATGTGATACCTTACAAACATCTATTGCATAGTGATCCCACTGAGGCTTTGGACCACCCCGTCTCGATACCCCACGGACCCGCCTTCACCCGTTGCTGCCGTGCCCGCTAGACGTTCTTTGTCTCTCCCCTCTCCGCTCCTCAACCGTAGCCAGGCTCTACAGTCTTTTGTTAGGCGATGTTAGCAACAGGCTTTCATGAGATGACAGGTCATGTTGGCGCCAGGGAAGAGGACTCTATGGTGATTCCCGATCAGGGTGGCTGCACTACAGGGCTCTTATTCACCCCCGGCCCTGGGACGGTGGGAGATAAATGCACGTCATGGTTCAAGACGAGTCCCGGTCGAGCTAAACAGACAAGCAGCATGCGGTGGCAGGCAGGACGAGTAGTGCGGTCTTCAGGTCCATGTTGATTGGGTCTTTCTTCGCATTGTGCGGGTTTCTGTACGTACGATGGCGTTGATAATCCTCGGTACTATCTCGACAGCGGTTCCTGGCCGTCTCGTGCGTTGTATTCGAAAACCCATGGTGCGAATCGTCTGAGAGGTCGTGTATCTCAAGTGACAATAGCAAATCTTCCCGAATATGGAGCATTAATGCCATTATCATATGTACGGTTAAAGTCTCAACACCTTGACCGCCTGTTGATCAAACATTTGAGAGAGTATGCTTCTCGACCAGGCTCGGCCCCATTTCTGCTCCATTCTACCGCGGCACAGATCATGATTGCAGAATCTCAACGGCCTGTCACATGGAGGCGGTGGAGAAGAATGCGCATCTACTACGTAGAGCAGTGCAGTAGAGTAGAAAACCTCCATCTTCATGACGGGATGGTGTGGATGCTTGCTTGACAGAGTTGAGTTCACATAGAATCTGCAGAACTGAGAACCCTGGATGTGAGGGTGTGTTAGGGGTTGTTTGCCAACAGAATCTCAATCAAGTCAAGCTTTAGGTACTTACTCTTTGTCCAATGTCTTTGCGAGAAGCTTGGAGGTGTGCTGCAAGAGTGAGATGCAGAAAAAGCCCGCTTCTACAAGGGTATTGTGCTAAACTCTGAGCTGGAGGGGGGGCATCCCCACCCACCCCCCGTTACATAAGGTCGGGTGTTGTGGAACTCTAACAATCCATCGATGGACCCTACCTATAGCCTCGTCTCAGCAACAAGCTCCAACGTCTTTGATGGAGCTTTTTCTTGCTAAAACATCCAATGTGTAAAGGACCACAGTAAGTCGACCTAGTCAGTGTTTGACCTAGAGTAGGGAAGGGAACTCCCGTTATGCTAAGGCGTTTTAATTTTTTCGTCCCGCAAGCCGCCCGTAACTTAAAATTGGGGCACTGAAATGCACTTGTAATGGACATGCATGCTCTAGACCGCTTAGATGAGGCCTGTTCTCCGCATGAACGGGCAATAAAGCAGCTGTTGCTTTCTTGTTTTAACATTAATATATTAAAGAAATTTATCAGGTGTCTTGAGAAGTGCTTAACTTGGCCATTTCCAAATTGGCCATGGGTTTTCCTTGCTTGAAGCAGAAACATATACGCTCCCAGGTCCCAGCTTCAAAGCGCCACGTAAAAACCCATTCCGTCACCATTATTACTACTGTTTTGACCATCTGCCCACATATTTGCTTGCAAGAAACAATGCGTACCGCCAGCCTACATGAAATCAACGGAGTAAGGTTCAATAACAGCTGTACAGCTATCGCCAAGGGTTTTGACTAGTGATGTTGTAATAACCCGCCTTTCCCCTCCTACGCTACGACCATGCCACCCTCCAGGATCTTAGCCGCCAAACCAGGAACCCCAATTCAGACACCTCCATGTTGGGACCCTAGTTTATGTATGGTGTTTCGCACAATGGGGAAAAGCCAAAACTTTCCTGTCAACATCTCGGCTTAGTCGTTTCCTAAAATGGAACAATAGCGTACGTTACCGCCACGTATCACTACCCGTAGAAGGTTTACTCTGTTGAAAGGCAGCGTCACAGCCTTGCATGACGAATGCTATCGGTGATATTACGAGGACACCTAGCTAATTTAGGTGTGTTCATGTATTTGGATCGACGCGTTGCCTTGCAGACACACCATTATGCTGGAGGAGGGCCACTTACAATCAGATCACAGCACTCCCAGCCTTACAACGGACCGAAAATCGGTTAAAGATGTACAGCAAGCAAGATGCTCCTCGCTGGCAGTGTGTGTTGTCGAAATGCTAGTCGTGGTCTACTTAATAGTGATATTATACCTCTTGTTCGGCAAGTCTCAAAATCGATGCGATAGATAGGCAAGTTAAGGGACCGAGGCGCGATCCGGAAGAGAAGACAGGGGCTGCTGGGGTGCTCACATCTTACGCCCCAGACAGCGGTCCGATAGATCGCGATTGGGGGTTTGACGCCCTGTACTTTGGGGTTAGAGAAGTAAGAAAGGTGTGGTACCACAAAACTGTTCTTGTTACCGGGCTTTCAAGCCGGAAGGATGGCAAAGCAAAGGTTCCATTTGCCACTCCCGGCAGACTGGTAACGTCGACATCACCTGGCAGTCGGCTCCTTTCCGATTCTTCCCAGACAGTCAGCAATGCCATCTTATTTGACAGCTTCCAAGATGGCCATCGTGCTATCAACGCATACGGTGGCTATTTCGATGTTGACAAGGTCCTGGGCGGTAACGCCACGACCAGGCGAGGCGCCAGGGGTACGGACAGGGGACAATAAACCTGGACACCCTGGTTGAGTTGGGGATATAACTAGGTAATGATGATGTACCTTTGACGGCTTCAATTCCCGGACGTATCCGAGTTAGCGGGCTGCGTCTACTGTACTGCAACTTTACTGCATGCGGGAGAGAAGTCAAGGACGAAGGTCTCAGTATTGCGAGAGCCTCAAAAAAGAAAACACTGATGAAAGCAAGCAACAACATTCATGCAAGGAAATTGGATGTGTAATGAGAAACTCATTCTCCCTGACAAACCTGAAGCCATAAGCCTTGCTTGTCTCGTTCTTTTGAGGTGCTCTGCAACAAGTTACAAGACATGGGACGGGCTCACGTCTGTGGCTTTATGTGATCTTGGGCGCTAGGGCCGTTGCATAAGATACTTAGGTAGGTAGGTAAGGTAGACTACCTTAGATGTAGATGCTCTAGAGAAGGATCTAAAACGGAAACAGCAGGAGCAGTCGATCATGGTTGCTAAAATGCTAGCCGAGGCCAATCACCAAGACACGGCTGAGTTGAGCGTGATCCAATATCCAAGACATTTATCATGCTCACCCTTGGCCCGTTAACGAAAAGCTTGCACTGTCATTCGACGGGAAAAACAACCCGCCTTCCTGGAGCCTTGGTGGCTTTCAATGATGCATTTCTGTCAATTATGATGGACAAATGGGAGAGCAGAATCACCACAGTGCAACGGATTTGCCAGTACTCAAGGATACTTGACAAGCAAACTACTACGCCATCGCTTACTAGCTTCGCACGTCCATCCTGGATGTTGGTGTCGCAGAAGTGAGATACGATATAATAATGGCAGTCGATTGCTCCGGTGGTATCCTTGTTGATACGTGTTAAGTTTGTTGATGCCTTCATGTGGCCTTTGCTTTTTTCAACCGCCCGTCACATGCCACGTGGGATTGATGGCTAACGCCTACTAGAGAGGTGCAGGTTCATGCTGGCGCCCGTCGATCCTCAACTCGGTTATGGCATCCGCAAGTTGCGCGGCAAAGCCTAGAGCTTTCCAGGCCTTGGATGCTTCTGCATAGGGACGAACCACACCCCAAGATATCTGGAAACTTTGAGGGATCGTCAGCCCGTTACGGGAATAGGCTTATTGCACGCTGACTGTTACCGTGCAGCAACGATTGACGTAGCAGCTGCTGCAGTCCATCCAGCCCAGCCCAGCCCATCCTTCTGCGAGACCGGCAGATGAGAGCCCACCACCCAAGAATATTCTGTGCCTGCAGCCCCATGCTTTGACAGCGCTTGGTAATGCGACTCCAAGGTGGTGGAACAGTCCGAGAAATGGATACAAGGCCACGCAATGCTGTAATGTGCACGCGAGTCGAATTACATCCTTGTCCGACCAAGAAACAACCGTGCGGGTCTACCTGTTATGATTCGTACCCACGAACAAAGCCTCATGCATGCAAGGAACATTGTTCAGCTCACGACATCCATTGTTGTCTCAGAACTTGGAATAAGAAGCCTGAAGGATTCAGTTACTGCTAACACTCGTCAACGCTAGCAACGGCTACGCTGGAGTGGCACACGCCTGTGGGGAATATGTGCTTTGGTCCAGTCTACCTACCTGTGGATAGATATACTCTGGGCTCTCGAATAGTTAATAAGGGAGATTGGATCAAGTTAACGACACGCCATTGAACCGCGCATGAGAGACGATAAGTGGTACGTGTGTTCTCGGGCTGCTGAATCTTGGCCTAACATACGGATATCTATATCCAAGTGCACTATCCGCACTAGCTTCAACGGCTCTGCCGCCCCGTGCCGAGTGTCTGTGCTTCGGCCGCGACAACGGCGGCTACTCCACACCCCGGGCTTGGCCAATATAGTGATGGCGCCCCGGCCGAAATGCCTGGCAACACGGACACCGACTCATTCCGGATCGGTGTCAACACAACCTAGACCCGGCCGGTATTGCTCACTACTGTGCCGCTCCAAGGATTACCACTCTCGCATGCCTAGGGAGTCACTCGACACTGCCGGCCGCGGCAACCTAGCTGTGGATAGATATTGTGGAATAAAGGATAGAGAATCGCACTTTACAGATGCTGATTGGATTTATAGCTGGCTTGTCCCATTCATTCAAGACTGCTAGGAAATCCCAACAAGTTTTGAAGGCCTTAAACGTTCCGTTACTTCGGAATAGTACCGACAAACTAGGCCAGGCTCGTTCTAAACAGTTGAAACAATAGCATGCATTTGTGCCCCGCTCTATATCATTAATATCTAAAAGACATGTCGTCGCATTGTGCCTTAATATCCAGCCGAGGACCACCGCTGTTGAGCAATTCACACCTTCTTCGCTTGCAACAATTCTAAACCAATGAGATTGTCTAAGGTCTGCCTCAAAGAGAGAACAAAAAGAGACGACAAGAGATTCAGGGGCCGCGGAGCCGGAGCCGGCACTGCATACACTGCAGCAGGAGTTCCCGCCAGTATCCCGGCCGAGATGAATCTTGTTGATCCAGTTTCTTTAAAGATGCAGTCAGACGGCGTCTGAGTGTACAAGGCGCGCAGTAAGGAGGGGTGAGAACACGTCTGTATGTACCTGATCTCAGCAACGTCAGTAGATCTTTACCCACATCACCGCGTGAGAAAACAAGCGGCCAAGACAGATGCCCAAAGGCATTGGCTTACACCCCCGCAAGGGAGGTTTTTTTTATCGCTCAAGAGGCGTGTACGGTGGTGAAAATCAGAAACTCCTTTATAGCCGGAAGTCGTCATGGATGGGTTGTCGTTACAATCCGCTTGCGTTCCATACGACACTAATGTAAGCTGCAAGAAATGCCAAGTGGTATTTGACAAGGGCCCTTGCGGCCATCAAAGCCTTCTATGGACGGGCCGTAGCCGACTAATGATTCACTAGCATGGATGCCAGCCCCAAAATTCATTCGTGCCTCTGCGAAGTTATTGGCTCATGCTGTCAATTTCTAATGGTATGGTACATGTTAGGCGTCTATAACAGCTGTTCGTGATCATTAGGTCTCAACACTTCTTTGTGGCAGATACAAGAAAGGAGGATATTCAATGCATGCAGCGTAGTGGGTTTTGACAACCTCAGAGCCGCCTTTTGCCACATCGACTGGCATATGCAGGGCATGAGGAAACAAAGGAGAAAAGACGACGTTGATGGTGACACAACGGATACCGAGCAGCCACAAAGTCTATCTAGAATCATACCTACATTCGGATATGAATCATGCAGCGAAGTGCCCCTGGCCCATGACCAGGGGTCATTCAACACCCTTCAAGCTTCATGAGTCGTGCTTGTCGTGGTATCGGTGACGTTGCCGACGTAATCTAGGTACAGTACGTTACCGCCCTGTCGGAAAGTTGCCTATGGTGGGCAGCAATCAGAAGTTGCAATCTCGAGCAGCTTCTAAGCCTTACAGAAATTGGTTTTCCACGTCCGTAATGAAGTCACCGAGGTAGGCAAAGAGTGGGTTGGTTTCTAACCAATATTGATATCCGATGTTTGTTCCGCCGCTTCGCAATAACGCCTCTATCACTAACACCAAAAGTCTATCTAGTCCTGCTTAACCCTTAAAGTCCCACCTCTTTCTCGTAATACTATTGAAATAGCCCATTACTCCTCCCAGAAACCGGGGAACAGATACTCAACCCTCTTCTTTGCCTCGGGATCGCGACCTGCGGGCTTGGTCATGAACTTGACAGCTCCTTGAGAAGCGCCTGCCCAGTGCTTAGCCAGAACCAAGTCGCTGTTATCGAGCTCAGCAAGTCGGTCTAGTACACCGGCCACCAAGCGCTTAGCATTCTCGTTGTTGGACTTCATGTACTTGATAACCAACTCGACGTTGACGTCCTCAAAAGAGTGCCAGCAGTCATAATCAGTCGCCATGGCAATTACCTGGTAGGCTAGCTCGGCCTCGCGAGCCAGTTTGGCTTCAGGAAGGGTCGACATGTTGATGACTGATCCACCCCACGATCGATACATGTGCGACTCAGCGCGAGTCGAGAATTGGGGTCCCTCTAGATGGTTTGTCAGATCATGTCCAGATTGACTTCACAGGAACTTGGTTTAGCTTACCCATCACAATGACTGTGCCCTTCTCGTGCAAAACAACGCCCTCTCCTTCCATATGCGCCGCGCACGCCTTAACAACCTTGGCGAGACCTGCATCAAAAGGATCGGCGAAACCAACATGTCCTACTACACCGCCCTCAAAGAAAGTGAAAGGACGGATGCCCTTTGTACGATCGATGACTTGGTCTGGCACCACAAAGTCCATGGGCTTGATCTCTTCTTGTAGCGAGCCAACAGCGGAGAAGGCAATGACGGATCGGACACCGATGTGTCGGAGAGCAGCAATGTTGGCTCGGTTGGGGACCTCGTGAGGAGCAAACTGGTGGTGAACACCATGGCGGGCAAGGAAAGCAACGTAGCCGCCCTTGTGGGAAAGAATCTGGATGGGCGATGCGGGAGGACCCCAGGGCGTGATAGGGTTAAGAGCAGCCACAGGCTCGAAACCTTCGAGTTGACCAAGACCGGTGCCGCCAATTACGGCGATATGGACGGGCTCTATGAGGGTAAAATGTCAGCATCGCGCTTGTGGTGTTTCGGTAGAGGCGGGCTTGTCAAGAGGCCGTACATACTGTCAAAAGTGTCAGGGAGGTCACCCATTTTGGCGGGCTTAAAGAGTAAATATGTTGAAGCAAAGGTGAAGGGCGTCGAAGAGGAGAGGAAGCTATCGTCGTCGTTACTTAAAAAATATCTGATGCCCGGCGAGTAAGGTAGATTAACTACCCCGCCATGACCAAGCTTACGTGCTTTGGCAATGGCGGGATGGAGGGGTCGTGGACCCTTGGGAGCTTTGTTATTGGTTGGGCCATTTGGGGGATTATCGGCTTATCAAGCGTGATTTTGGCTGTGATATCGTACCTAGCAAGTAGGTCGCTGCATGGGTTGGTATTGGATAGATGATCGATATCTATCTTACTTGGAGCATGAGTAGCTATGGTGTCGGTTCTAATTAGGTACGGTAGGCAATGACGGAGGCTCACCTCAGCCTCATACCTAAGGGCTATTATTTCCAGCTGGGTAGCTATATCGCTATCAAGCTTGAGTTCTACCTCTTTCAAGGTTCTACAACTTAAATATTATAGTTTCAAGATAGGACATTCGGCATCTTCGATCTAGACCTGCTTGCTATTATTCTGCTTTTTTTTTTTCCTTTCTTTTTCTTCATCTTTTTCTATTCAACCATCCATTGCTGTGCTATTATGCCACTGCTGTTACAGTGGATCATGGCGGGGTTAATTTGCACCTCATGGATGCCTCTGCACTGCACATTTATACCTGCAATACTTAACATCGGTCAAGTTTCACCTGGACAAATGAAACTAGGTATCTTCTTCATACATGAGTTAAATTTGACGAACCTAGTTGCTTCACTTCTTGCTGTACAACTGAATGCTCTACTTACAGCCTTCGTTACACAAGCTTCGCTTCCATTTTGATGCTGACCAAGCGGGCTAGAATTTTCCGAGCTCCGCCAAAATTTAGCCCACCACAACTTCACCCAAATATAGCCACCACGATTCATACCAAACGTCTTTATGTGCCATGACACAAAAAGACGAAATGACGCGACTTCCGGATCCTGTCGAGTTAACAACTGAAGCTCAAGAAGATGGTCCTGATGAGACTATCGAGGAGCGATGCTTCTCTGCTGCCCTCGTCTGCCTTGAAGGGCACTACACTCAGTCCCCTCCCATGGGACCCCAGACAGCGGCCAAAGTGAGCTCCATGATCACAAAAACACTGGAAAAGACGCATACACTTCGTAAGGCTCGGTAGGTCATTCTTCTCACGTGCTGCCAGAATATGCCCGTTGACCAGCCTGCAGTGAAGCGATCTCGAGAAATGTGGCGATTTGGATCTGGCTCACAAGAATTTTTGCGGCTGCCATACCGAGCCTCACTACAAGATCTGTAGGGCCCTTGTCAAGTCTCAACGATCCGGAGAAAGGCGTCACCCCGCAGGAGAGCACGGCTTTGATTGTCATGAACCATGCATCCATCAAGGAGGACCTCGGAACGCTCATCAAGCTCATGCACATTGCGCGGAACCTCCTCGTTAACGCCGAGCCTGAGGTGCCACAAGATATTTGTGCAGCAGTTCATTTCGACCAGATGGTCTACCAAACCATCATCCTCTGTGTCAATGTGACAAGCAAAGGTTATGATGGAGAAATTCTCGACGAAACTCAGAGATTGAAGCTGGGTGATGTCACAGAATTATGTAGGCACCCCAGCAGTTTTGATGCCTGCCTTTTGACTGACACACTCTAGACAAGAAGCTACTCGTAACATCGCTGCAGCAGGCCCATAACTGGACAGCGAAACATGACAGAAATAAGATGTCTTTCTGGTTCGATGTTTTGTTTGATGACGACGGCGCTCTTTCTGGTCCTGAAGAGACTCTAGGCGACGGCTCAGGTTTCCGACCAGATGTGGCGAAGCGACAGGTTCAACACTGGCTAGACCGCAACTCAAAATTGTGCGACACTGCACGGAACCTCCTCAAGGATTACGCTCAAAACCAAGCCGGCAAGCCTCCAGGAAACCTCGCGCCAATCCGACCGTTGGCCTGGAACTGGCTTCCAGATGGCTCTGTGGATGTTCCCGGAGATGTGGCCAACACTGACGAGAAGATCAACCCGGTGTGGAAGCCGGATGAAACGGACAAGTTTGAACAAGATCGTGCTTACGGCCGCGTTTCAAGGGAGATCGATACCTGGTGGCTGAGTGCTCGCGATCCTAATTATGAGGACTGGGTAGTTGTGATGCCATCTGTGGAGTTCGCCCAAAGCCGACTGGAGCATTGCCGCAATAACCTCGTGCATCGATACGCTCACTCTTGCGGGACGGACCATTCCCCACCTTCAGGTGTTGTTGAGGAAGAAGAGGAGCTATCGGACCATGAGCACTGCCATCACTGTGAGCACCATCACGATGAGCACGAACACGATCATGAACACGAGCATGACCATGACCATGACCACGACCACCATCACGAATGTAACCATGACCATGACCATGATCACGAAGATGACCATGAGTGCGAGTGCGAATGTGATCACGACCATGACCACGATCACGATCACGATCACGACCATCATCACCACCACCATCATCATCACCATGATCACGAATATGCTCACGATTATGTGGAAGATATAATGGACGACGAAGATGCTGACGACGACGAATCTTATGGAGAGGGTCCTCTGACTGGTCTCCTAACTGAAGTACCGAACATCTTGGATCCTAAGCAGATCGAGGCTCTACACATGATTGTCAAGTCATGCATACTGGACAATGCTGGCTCAGGATTAACCCGGGCGGGTGAAAACTTGCAAAAGACGCGTTGCCGTATGTTCCTGGCGCTCGACTGTGGGAAGAGCCTACTGCGAGAGATGCTAGTCTTCATTGCAGTCTGGGAGAAGGATGAGCAGTCGCTCATCTTCCAGGTGACAACTCAAATCGTGGAGGCTCTTCATCACAGTGCTTTGATCCCCTACGCGTGGAATTCTTTGCGCATCCCCAAGGACATCATCTCACCAGCTCAGACCGTTCTTCTGCGGTTGGTCAACCACATGTTTAGAGCGAGAGTTAACAACTCCTCTTCTCAGGAAACCAAGGACAACGCTCGAGATATCAAACTCGTGCACTTCTTCTTGAGCTTCTTCCGAAGCCGCATTGTCCCAGAGTGCGCTGCCTTGATGCATCTCCAAGCGCAGATTCGAGAAGAGAACTGCGACCCTTCAGAGTTCCCAGTGGATAGCTGGGACATGGAACGCGCCAAGGATGGTCTGGCTCAGTACCTCGATTTCCTTACCACTGTTGCGGAGATGATGGATACTCGGGCGAAGCTCATCGAGTGGGAGGCTGTCTACGATCTTATCACGATTCTGAGTGGACTCGAGGCTGGAGTGCCCAAGAAGCCTCTGATTGAACTCCCGAAACGATCACCCCGAAACGAAAACAGCGGCAACCCGATGGTTGAGCGGCCTTATGCAACTGCAGACGATGGTCTCCCGCCTTCGCCACCTCCACCTCCTCTGCAGGAGCCAGCTCACAAGTTCCCTTGGTCTGGAATCAAAGGCCAGATCTTCACCATCATAGCCACTCTTCTCCAGCCACCTCCCGGTCAGAGCAGTCCGGGTAACCCTGACGTACAGATGCAGATGGTCAAGTACAATGGAATCGTGCCGCTACTTAACTGCTGCGCCTACGACGACCACAACCCCTTCGCCAAGGAACGAGTGACCATCTGTCTCAAGTGGCTTCTAGATGGCTGCGAAGCTGCTAACAACTTCTTCCGAGAGCTCGTCAACCTTTCACCACCGCCCAACCTGCGGCCTCCGCCAGGCGGCACTACCGTGTCGACGATCAGGGTTGACGGTATCCAGGGCGAGGTTAAGGTGCAGGTCCGATCGGGCACGTCTGGACCGGGAGCGCAAGAGACCGGCGATATTGTGGACGGAGCTGCAAGAATTAACCTTAATCAACCCAGTGGCCGAGGTAGTATCGAGGATGATTTCATGGCGTAAATGATGGCTGAACAGGCCTGCAGGGATGGGGTGGTAAAAGTCAATGAAAAGGGGCTAAGGGCGAGGGAGAATTGTATGAGAACATGAGGCGTCTTGCATATGAAGGAAATCAGGCTATGGGGACATTTTCGCATTTGACATAGATTCAACATAGCATATCGCTACTATTGCATGTTCATATCGTCGGTGAATCACTGTGTTGTCTTCGACGAGACCCTATAGTATTGGAGAACAAGTCATGTCGAGCGATTATCATGTCTCTATTCTTTCTGTGGTTCTTGGTTGCCAACTCTATAGCACAGGCTGTGATTCAAGACCATTTCCCCCTTAGGAAGAGCGTGAGGTAAGTCGGCTTTGGAGCTATAGATCTCAGTCAATGCTGGGATGAATCTATTTTGCAAGTTAGACCATGCTTCTAGAAACTCATGCGGCGAAACACTTGTTTATTCTCACTCTTCGATTGCATCTAAGATCCAGGAGGAGCTGGATACCAAACTCTTCCGGTTCTGCTAACTAGCATTAAATACCTGGTCTTGGTCGAATACATACCTACTTGACTTTTTCCTATCTATCCACTCATACTTCAAGCTGCCCTTGAAGGTCGCAATGGCCTGCGTGATCTGTGTGACAAGCGACAGCTTAAAAGAAATGGGGTCAATTAATAGATTTGGATAACAGGTACCAAGATCTCTCTCCAATCTTCGACTCATTCTATCGTTTATGTACATCTTGCATGGCTCCCCCTCTTTTTCTCATCCTTTGTTCATTACCATAAGCCAGACGTTCCTCGTCTATCATAAATTGTGTAGTCTCTCTACCATCGTTCATCACTCGATCTCATGGTATTGAATCGTCAGGTCCTTTCGTTCAGTTAGGCCTTTCAGTTTCATCTTGGCAGGCTTACTTTAGCAGGTCTACTTCATCGAGGGCTCTTCGCAGATAGACGAGTCTTTGACTGTCAGACGAGAGCGCTTATTACACCAATACAGGATGTATCTGCTAGTGCAGTTCACCATTGCAGTTTCCTCTGGCCCTTATTTAATCGTGGCCGATGCTTCCAGGAAACTTCAAGTGCAGCGCATTAGCAGCGCGGGAGTTATTGCCCAGTTACCATCATTGACAGGCAAGGTCAGACAGATATTCGTCCTCTAGCCCTGACATATCCTCCCTCCACCGATATCGAGAAGTTCAAGGTCTGATAGAATGAATGTGCCGTTGTCTTCTCATCACCCCATTGCCAGCTCTTGGTCGAGGAGACAGCCCACACTCAACCTGACAGCGAAAGCAGAAACTCACGAGTGCGCATGTTCTTCGCGCGGCGATGTGGCTATATCTGACAAGGTTCCAAACCGACACGTCTAAAGAAGAAGGAAAGGGCCTCTATCAAGTTGAATGGTCTCGCATTAATAAAAATAATAACTAAAAACGGTGTTTCTTGTTAAAACTCCGTGGGAAAGTGGAATACACGAGACCTTGGGCACACGTACCAGTCTTGAAAACTCTGATCAGTGACGATGTAACTGTTCCACACCCAAGCTCGTTCCGCTATTGACATATTTCCTTCTCTTTATTTTCTCATCACCAGCCTTGAACCAGTGTTTCTTGGTAGTTAGTTATATGACCCGCAAACAAGAGATATCCCTGTTTGAAACCTCACATTCCAAGACGATGCAGTGCATAAAGGTAGGGTGCGCCCGTTCTTATTTCACTCCCAAATATTATTAGAAATAGTATGTGCAATCATATCTACTCCCGCAAGCATGCTTCCATATGCAGAGTCTTGCCCAATCACCACGTAGTGCCATCAATGCAACAACGAATCATGATGTCTTTTTGATGTATTCGCGATCTTTACCTAAGCTTGACGATCTCATTTCCTCTTGTGAATCAATCTAGGCAACAAGCTGGGCATGTCTCGGCAAGAGTTGAGGCCATCTCCGCCCGTCTCCAAAAGATCCGCCGGACCTCTCGGCTCCCATGACAGTTGTCTTTCTACCTAGGCCAATCTCGGCAGATAGGTCCCTTCTTCACCGATCATGAATGTGCCCCATCCTGATCAGCATCACCTCTTTCTCATATTGATACTGAGTCATTAGCGCTAGTAAAGTCCTCCTTGGCTGATCCTCCTCCTCCCATCGTGAAACAAACATCGGGTTTGTGCATGGAACTTTACGCCTTTTCCGTGTTGGGCGCTGACAGAAAACGGCCGAACCCCATTCCTCGCCCCGAGATTGGTTTAACTTTCTTACGTGTGTGTTAGTACATACCGCCAGTTGGGTTGCGTTGGTTGTGTTGGGTTTAGACCCCTGGTTCGATCGCGTGGGAGGACAGGGAGGTCTGAAGATCGAGAGAGCAAGGGTCGTGATGCCTTGCTTATTGATCAGCTGTCAAACCTGCCAAAGAAAAGCCTGGCATCACGAAATGCCGAAGTGTTGGCAAGGGAGAAGCCTATTTAGAGAACAATGTAACTTGTATGATATGATGTAGCTTTGATCTGGATCGATCAGATCATTCAATTCATCACTAGATACTCGGCATTTCATCCATCATCCACCATCTCATACCCCTTGGGTCAATCTCGCATATCCAATCTCATCTTGTCATCCCAATGCCCTAAAATCAAGGGCATGCAATTTCAAATAAACACAATGTACTCCTGAAGCGCCTAACAAATATGCTCGGACCTGAAAGCCGTTTCTATATGAAAATCATTGCCTTTTCCTAACCCATGCTGCTGTAACATCAAAGCCCGAGCTCGATTTCCAGCTCAGAGAAAATCTAAAAATCAAAAAGTCTTACATGGGGCGTGAATCATCATAATATGATAGAAAAGACAAAGGCATAGAAAGATGCCTGAAAAAACGCTGATGAAAGTGATGAACCATTCTCTAAAAAGCATGACCTTAACACCTTGAAGTGCTTCCTTCCAGTGCGATGAGCCGAAATTGTTTGAATAAAAGAAAATGTCGATGCAAAGGGTATCGTTTGTCTTCGTAAATGCCTTGAAGCAGCGAGATACCGGAACCGAGTGATTAATCCGAACTCCGATGAGGTTGCATAAAACACGTATGCGTGAAGAAGAATAGAGATCCAGGAAAAGTTAAAAGGGGTTGAGGTCTGTATGCCGACGGTATAGGGTTTCGGCGTCTGGGTGTGGGTTTTCGATTATGAGACCGTTCCTACTCATTACAGTCTTGGTGGTGAGGTATGAAATGATAAAGACATAAAAGTCTTGCGTCGTTAGAACTGTCGTCGTTGTTGTCGTGGTCGTTATTGATTGCTGATGGTCGGTAATCCTTCCTCTTAGTCCATCTCACACAGGAAGCCGATGCAGTAACGACAGCCAGTCTGATCGGTAGGGACTGGGATGATGGTGAGAAGGTTGTTGAAAGGCTGGCCATACTTCTTGTAGTTGGTAACGGGGATCTGGATCTCCTTTCCAGCAAAGACAGCCTGGCGCATGCGGTGTGACGCGACCTTGTCTGATCCCTTCCTGTCAACATGGCGCTCTTGTCCTGGGGGTGCTTGCAAGAATCGGCAGTTTCGGCCCAAAGCTTCACGAGCAGCATATCCAGTGAGCTCGGAGAATGAATCAGAGACGTATATAACGGGTGCATCGGCCTGGCCCATATCACAAACAACGAGAGCGACGGAGCAGTCAACTGGGCCAAGAACAACTTGGGGGTTTGGTCGACCCATGACACGGAACTGGGAATGGTCAGCAATTGACGGGCAGTGTGATGTAAGTCAACTCACCAAGATGGACATGATGTCGATACCACTGGGAGCGTAGAGGCCAGGGTAAATAACGGGATCTTGAACTCGACGCCAAGTACCTGCTGAGGTCACTGTGCCGTCTACATTCAATGAGCCCTCTTGAGGGAACTCGTACTACTCATGTTAATGGCCGTTGCGTTTGAGTGAATGTGGTCGAGACTTACGTTCAGAGCATTGACCTCCCAAGGATTCATAACAGGTACTGTCTTTGACGCCATGGCGGGATAGAGAGGAGAGGGCGAGCGGGATGGTGGAAAGCCCAGAGTCAATGATGATGAGATAGTGCGCATTGAAGCTGTCATGTCGTGATGGACGAGAGATAGAGTGAGATAATATATAAGGCTCGTATGCCCGAGGTAGGATCAAGTAAACGTGGTCAGGTATGACGAGGTAAGCAGCGTTGCACGTAGTTGGAGTCGTAAGGTATCAGTCGGAGACAATGGCTGAAAGTGGATAGGTCGTAACTCGGTAGGATGCGAGAGGTGAGAGTTGGAAGAAGTACGACCGTGGTTTGTTGCATGAACTGGCAGGTAGGCGAGGAGGATTCTACGGAACGCCCAGGATGCGGCTGGATAGTTATCCTAGACGATAGTCTAAAGAGTCAGTGTCAACTCGCGTGGGCGGAGCTTTGAAAGCTTTCAAGTGCAAATCGCGATGGACCCTGAGGCGAATGGAACAAAGACGGGTGATGATGGGGGCGTGGGGAAGTATGGTCTGGTGTGGGTTTAGTCTTTAGATGGTAGCGTTGGTTGTCATGATGATGCGTTGCGGCCTCTCATTGGTTTTATAAGTACGTAGTTTTCTGCAAATTCTCGATAATGATTTGGGAGGCAGACATTTGTTGACTTTGCAGAGGCTGGAGTGTGTTTTCCGTTTGTGTTACCCCAGATCATGAGCAGTATCATGGAATGTATCTACTGGGAGACGAAATCACAAGTGCTTGAATGACCAGAGAGGGGGTCCAGATCATGTAACAGGGCGTATTTGCAGTATGGACACTGACATGGGCAAGGGGTAAAGAACCCAATTCCATGGTCGATTGGTTGAAAAGCTTCGATTCTCATGGTCCCTAAGCAGTTGAAGAGATCGCGGGCCACTGTCTCCCGACACGCGATCGGTAGTCATCGGCAGGGGTTCCACTTAAGTCTGGGATCGGCTCATGAGATTGGTGAGATCCAGAAAGTACGTCCCTTGGTGATCGCCGGGTACTCAAGACTAGCCGTCTGGATCGGTGCAATGATTGCGCACTTCTTTCAATCGACAGCTTTGTATGGTAGTCGAGGTTTGGGAAGCAGTTGAGTTGAATTTGAGATGCTATTTTTTCTCTCTCTTGGTAAAGAAGCCGTAATATCTGTTTCTTGGCTCTGAAAATCAACTATCATTCGTAAAGAGGACTCGATCACGACTGATTTACTGCTGCTGCTGCTGCTGTTGTTGTTGTTGTTGTTGTTGTTGTTGTTGTTGCTGCCGCGATCATGACTGCCATCGTGATCCCATCGACGATGTTATACCGATCCGGTAGCCTGCCTCATTACGGACAGAAATTGAACTTGGTCTGGGCATCCTCGCTAAACAGCATACATGCGTCGTTGACGGGCCTTGGCCCTATTTTACGAGCGTATTTGCATGATCGATTCTGTAGCCGATGCACAATAAGTGAGATGAGAGAGTTGGATGGTGTTGAGGCGCGATGGCTTGCTAAGGCTTCGATGCGTGGGCCCAAGTCTTGTTTGCCTCGATCAAGCCGCCCACCCAGATCAGTATCGGCGCGATGGGGAAGACGGGGCACGCCCTTTTTTTTTTTTTTTTTTGTCTCCGATAGAATTCAACGTTTAAGACAAGGGTTCCACGTTTGGTGGTTGGTTGAAATCCCGACTGAAAGCATCGAGCCTCTACTATGTAGAGCATCGAGATGTCGGGACAGACTATGACACGGTGCCTGAGAGGTCTAGACCAGCAGCGTCACCAGTGACGTTTGGTGGAGAAAGGTAAGATCTGGATGCTGCAATTAAGTAGGTAACAGACTAACAGTACTGTAAGCTGGGCTGGCCTGGGCTGAACTGAGCTGCTGAATCTCTGAGCTGTGAATTGAGTGAGGCGGTTGCAGTGGTCTCAGTTCCATCGTCATTCATCCAATCGCGATGTTCCTGCCCATTACTGCTCTTCATGGCCCATCAGCGCAATGACCACCGAACAAAAGGGATGCACATTGTCGTGAACTGAATCAAAGCCACCAATCTCGGTCAAAAAAATCAATGACGGTTGCAAAGCCAAGTTTGGGGCCAAAGAGGGAGGGAGGGACCCTGATTGACATCGATTCCAACCGCTTCTCAGATCGGCAGGCGCTTGGTTTGGACCCTTGCCGAGTTGTGCCAAAATTATGTCATCCTGCCTGCGCCAGATCTAATTGCTTTTGGATTGGCCGCAGTTTATCCTCATGGCTTGACAAAAACACATAATTCAACCTCAAGATATCGGCGAAATATTGCGTTTGCATCAAGATCATGGTCCGAATGATGAGAAGTAAACAACGAGAAGAAATCATGTCTGGCATGAGGAGCTACAGTGACAGAAATTCGTATCCGATTCTGATTGGCTTCCGTAGCTCAGTTGGTTAGAGCGTCGTACTAATACTTCATACCGAGTAATTGGTGATGCGAAGGTCTCAGGTTCAAGCCCTGGCGGGAGCAAAGTCTCTCAGTGCCCATCAGTTTCTTTTTTACAATTTCTTTTTCGCAATTTATTTCAACGAACTATGTGGTATTTTGAGTCGTGGTGTTGCGAGAGACAGAGTTCGGCTTTCTCTAGGGTAGGCCGATATCACAAATTCAGAAGTCTCCACTTAGAAGCGGGTCGCGCTTAATTCCCACGTGCCCGCGCGTGTCGCGAAACGTGCATCACCAAAGAACAAAGAGCGATGAAGCATCCAACCGCATAATACTCATTCCTACCCTTTCCTTCGCCATGTCCCGAAGAGTCCTCAATCGCCCAGGTGCCTCATCAAATACCTCAACAGCATTACCAGAATATGAGCCGCCAGCATGTCCTCTCACCGACGCTGCCCGTCGCAGCCTCAACGACCTATCCAACACCCGCACAATCGCCGTCTACCAGCAACAACTCGACGAGTCTGTCCGACTCCTAGGTTTTAGTGTCAGCGACTTACACGAGCGTCTGCGAACCCAGAGCGAGGCTCTCGCGAGCCAGCAAGCCAGGAGAGAGGAAAAGGGCACCGACAAGTCCGCGGATGAGGAGCGCCTCGAAGCCCACCTTGTCGATTTTGAAGAGCGCGTCAATACATTAACGGAGTCGTCAGAAAAGGCTATTCGTGATTTGATCGATCGAAGGGCCGAGTTGGAGGATGAAGGCGCCATACTTAGTGATGTCCACGACGCGGCTGCCACCGAAGCAGAGCTGCAACAGAGACAAGAGCAGGCGCGAGAAGCCGAGGAAGATGAGGACAGGGCGCTTCTCGCTGCGTCAAGTGTCGTCAGGAATTTCAAGGATCTGCGCGCACGCAAGGAGTCAGAATATACAGAACTGTCCGCCCACCAGCGGTACGCCCTCAACAACGACTACGCCGGCTTCAAGAAGCTCTGGCACGACGCCATGGCTGGCGAGGAAGGACCGCCACTACCGGATGCTTCACGCTGGTTTACTCCGGATGGTAAGCCTATTATGAGCGGGACAGCGGCTGGACAGGGGGCTGCGGACGACGACGAAGACGACGACATTGCTGTTGCGCGCGAGGTCATTAGCATCAACTGCCCTCTGACGCTACAGCCCATGAAAGATCCCTACACCAACCGAAACTGCAAGCATACGTTCGAGAAGTCCGCTCTGCTTGAGTATCTGCCCATGCGTGGTGAATCCCAATGTCCACAAGCAGGTTGCTCACAGGTTCGTACACTCCTCCTGCCCATTCGATTCTAGCTGACATGGTATATAGACTTTCTCACGTGCACGGTTCGACCTTGAATTCTATCAGGATCAAGCCATGATGCGCCGCATCAAGCGTGTCCGCCAAGCTCAGGAGCAACATGATATGGACGTAGACGAAGACGACGGCGAAGGGGATGACGATGTTAGGGTTAGAGGCCAACAAGCCGTCCCCGGAAGAGCGTTAAAGAGGGAGAAGAGGGAAGAGTGATCACATTGTGCCATTCGAGATCGGATAGTCGCGAGCGGTCCAAGTGATATTGTCCTTGTGGCATAAAGGCTTGTACACTACGAAGAGATGATGAAATGATACCCCATCACAGCTAGACCCTTAATACATGGGCACGCTGATGAAAATTACAACAACCACTGACATCATCTATCTGGTTTGAATGATGGCCATGCATGTATATGAGCATGATCACCTCGATGGCCCCTCGTGAAATGCCTGGCCCATTCATTAAAAGATATTTGAAACATTTCCATAAGTATATACATGACAACGTAGGGTATCTCAAGAGGTTCATTACTTATTATCCCTGCGCTGACCGAAGCAGCCTCTGTAGTTCATAAAACGAATATACCGCGCGATGCTTTTTTAAACGAAAACCCATCATCAACGTCCAGAAAATCTCTGGGACCAACGCCAGTATGTCTATATACAATACCACGCACTCTTTTGCATTAGGGTGCAGTATCCACCCCCCCTAGTAGGTCGACAAGATCATATGACAACCCGAAGGACCATCATGCCAGCGATGGCAACTACTAGGCCAGAATTAGGTGGATTCCATGCCGCAGCATCAGGCGTTTCGGTTGCCGTATAAACGCCTGTCATGTCGGTGGTTGCACTAGGGTCTGTCGTGGATGATGTCGGCTCCTCAGTCGTCTCTGCTTTGAAAGACCAGTCTTCCTTCGAGGCATACAGTATACCGTTGATGACGACGCCCTTGTCTTTGGCGGCAAGTTCCTTAGCATCGTCATCACATGTACTTGCGAAGTTGCGTATGTAACACGTGGGACTAGACTGCTTTGGTAGGTCATCCGTATGTGTAGCATTGGCGTCGCCGGTGGTGTTGTACGTGGCCGGGTCAATGTCCATGCCAGTAGAAACAGAAGTGCCCATAATGATGCGAGCGAAGACCTGGAAGGCCGTTTCAGGCTGGTAAGCGGCCACAGCATGGCCAGCCTGGTAGACACGACTGAAGGAGAGGTTACCGAACTGACGGACAACACCACCAATATATGAATCGTTGACGATGATGGGTGCGTATCCTGCGTCAGGGAAGCGAAGGCTATACTCACTGCCCGCTTCCTTGGCTAGGCTTTGCGAAACAGCCTCTCCACCCAGCCAGTTGCATATGTAATCACGGTCACCGTAGATAAGGGCGATGCGTACTCCTTGATTGAGGAGAGCAGCTAGGCGCGGTATATTGCCGCCACGCGCCTGGTCACCCGTGTCTTGGAATTCGTAACTAACGTTGGAGTTGCTCAAGGTGTAGTTGATTGGTGTACCAATAGCACGTTGCACACTGGCTTGGTTGAGGTACTCCACGAATGTCAAAGGTGGGAAGGGGTCAGCCAAGGGGGCAGCAATGTCATATACACCCCGATTGGCACTTGTGTAGGCGTCTTGAATACCAAAACACGCTTCCACAGCCTCTGAACACACATCATTGATGTCATCTTTATCTCCTTCATCTTCGGGGTCGCCCACAGAAGCATCAGTTGCGCACCGTTGAAGAAGATCGCGGCAACCGTCTTTAGCTTGAAACTTGTCAAGGTTGAAGTTGGCATCGCTGGAAGATATAGCTTCATAACCGTATGTGTTATCGCTGGCAAAGGTCGGATAATAAGGCACCTGGATCTCCATGTCGACACAACCATTGATGATACCCAAGGAACTAAGATGGACATCGATGGTGGAGTTACGTGGCAGCTCACCACTCTCACGACGGGCGTTTTGCTCTACAAATGTTTCTGCAAAGACAGGGCCATAGCGACCACCGTAGCTTTCGGCAAATAGATTGATGCCGAGTGAGCTGTTACGAGAGCGTGAGGCAGGCTGGTATTGCGGGAAGGTGGTTAAGAAGCCCTGTACCATATGCCAAACGGCCATGGCAGCCGTCTGAGTAGTGTTGGCAGTATGGTCTCCATTGTTGGAGCTGAATGTGCCATTGCGAAACATCCATTCAGGATACTTAGTGTTGGCTTGAGGAGGTTCCTCGAATTGGTTTTGAATAAAATTGATGGTACCATTGGTGGGTGTATCGTAGGCAAAGCCAACTTGGTTGGGCTAATGTGGGAGCACATGTGAGCTGTCATGAGCTTGTGATAGTAACCGAGGATGACATACCTGATCGATGAAGAGCATGTTGGAGGCTCGATCCCAGCCCCATTCGCGTACGAGCGTCTCATACTCATCCAATCCCTTCTCAATGACTTCACAAGGGCCATTGCCGGTAAAGAAGCCGTGGAGTGAGCTGGATCCTGGTCCTCCATTGAGCCAGATGGTAAGGCTGTCAGTGCGCTCGCGAGCTTCGACAAACCAAAAGAAGAGATTGGTCGGATAGTCCCCGGGAACTGATACCCAGCCCGTGTACTGTTTCTGAGAATCGAATGCTGTTGAACACACATCGTCGGGAGTTTTGTAAGAGACGGTGACATCCCGATTTGCAGGTGAGTGTACGACAGTGAGATTACGCGCCTTAGCATCTGAGCCAGGGATGAACTGCGCAGAGGATATAGAGACGAAGGAAGAAACTAGAAGAAGGCATGGTATATAAAGAAGAGAAGAATAAAGGCGAGGAGCCGCCATAATGGCGGAGGAGACGATGTGATATGTAGCAGTGATTCAAAGTATCTTCAAAAGTGGTGAGAGGGTATCGAAGCTGTCGTCGTCATCTAGCAAATAAGCAAACCCATCGCGAGACAACAAAGGGCAAGACAAGAAAATTCCTGCGGCCAAGACACGATTGAGCGAGCGATTGAGACAAGACTTGCCGAGACAAAACAATGAAGAATACGAAATAAACGCAAATTCTTGTCAACGAACGACGCGCATAACGAATGCTTCAAGTTGGAAGAAAGAGAAATGGCAGCTCAACTCAACAAAGCAAAGCGAGGATGAACAGGAAGTTGGGGTCCGCAATTTTGAGTGGACGATCGCACCGTTACAACCACCTGGAGCCCCTCGTTCCTGCCGCCCGGGGGGCTGGCATCGCCTCTCTTTAGGGCGTTTTGGACTGTTGAGGCCCTGGCATTTAGTGGAGTCTGACGCCCTACGAGAGTCTAGCGGGGTGGCTTAGGTGACGATCATGGATAATAAATGGTTTTCTGTTTAAAAGTCCGATGACTTCGAAGCACGAGAGCTCAATCTGTATGCATGGGGAATTTCTGTCACTCCTCAAACCCGATACGCCGGAGATAGAAAATTGGTTGGTTACAGCTCCTCAGTCGCAGGATGATACAAGTACCTAGCCAGCATCAGCTCGCACAGCCGCAATGTAACTGGTTCCCATCACCAAAACAACAAACCATACCCCTGAAGTACAAAGAAGTTATTTCAGCTGTACCTAAGCTGAGCTCTTTTCCCGAATAGGTAAGCTGAGCGATCACGATGGTTGTCTGTAGGATTGCATAGATAGTCTTATAGTACCAACCGAAACATGGCGGACTAGGATTATAATCCCATGACGCGTTTTCATCTCAGCAGCCGACTGAAGATATTCGGCATAGGCGCACGTGTAGTTCTACTCGTCTCAACCTCGGTTCTTAAATTTCCATTACGAGGCTATGATAGCCAACCAAGTAGACGCCATATTACTACACTAGACTACAGTTGAGTTTTATATCCCCTTCTACTTTTGTATGACCGTACACCGGCGTATAAATCGTACAAATATTGAACGAGCCCTTCAAAGCTCTGATTTTTGCACAGCGAAAAAGTAGTTGCCTACTTTTTCGCTTCCATTTACCTCCTTCCAACCCAGTCCGGGAACATATATAACGCCTTGCACCATTGGATGGCTCCAGCCCTGGCCTGCAAGGAAGATTCGCAGCTCTTCCTCGTTGAGATACTTGTTCCAGTCGTGTGTTCCCTTGGGAACAATGCCTAGAACATCCTCAGCCATAAAGTTGGTTGTGAACCAACTCATCCAGGTGCGCGCAATGGTGCTCATGACAAGCCAACCGCCAGGCTTAACAAACGGGCGCACCCTTTCCAGGAATGCGCCCGGAGCATCGATATGTTCAATTACTTCGAACAGCGAGACCACGTCGTAAGCCTCTTGCGGTGTGGCAGGTGTGGGAAGATTCTCGATGGATGTCTGACGGTATTCAAGCTTGGATCGAAGACCAGGGTCCTTGCGGGCATGAGCGCGTGCTACAGCGAGGACTTCAGGAGTCGGATCGATAGCAGTAACATGGCGTGTAGTCGGTAGACGAGCGGCGCTTTCAGCAAAGATGCCTCCACCACAGCCAATATCTAGGAAGGTAAGGTCTCGAGTGGGAGTGTCGGGATCGGTTTGATGACAGGCGCGGATAAAGTCGTGACGTAGAGGATTCATGAGATGAAGTAGCCGGGAGGAGCCATGAGGATCCCACCAGTCGGCGGCGAGTGCATTAAAGTGTGAGACCTCATCGGGGTTGACTGAGGAGAAGTTTTGCGACGAGTTGCTCGAGGAGGAAGTTGTAGAGTGCCATCGAGGAACTGGTGATGTCGGGATAGAGCCTGCGACGATGCGGCTCGCCGGGAGTGGGAGGGCCAATGATCGCTGACTTGATCGGGCGAGGTTGCGGATGAGGGCACCCGCCGGCCGGCACGGAGCCGGCATAGTTGGGGAGCTCGGGGGGGAGGAGAGAGAGGTTACGGTTGGTTGGTGTAGCCGTAAGTGGTGATGGAATGGGTAAGGTGTGGATGATGCGAGGGTATCAGTGCGGATGACAAAGTCGCAAGCCAAGACAAGATTAGATGGCCCAAATGGACCCTGGAAAAGAGAGCAATGAGACTGCCTGTGATAAGATTCTTAGACGGTAGACTCCGCCATCGGTCCCACTATTGCCGTAATTCAAAGGACTTCTTCTGTCTCGTTCTGATTTCTTCGCTGACTGATGCTTCGCAATTCCTTAGTCCAACTACGTTAACAAAGCTTACATAATAACCACACGATGTCTAGCCAATCGTGAGCAAACGGCCACTAGACGATTTACCCTAATGGGTAAAGACCCTTCTCCCATCTCCAATACCCCATTGACATGTGAGCTCAACGCCGATGCAACGCGGCAAGTGAGCCAATGGTCCCGAGGATATTCGCTCGAGCCTGGACTCTTTTAGAACGCTCGTGGATATGAACCTGCTTAGTCCGGATAAGCCGGGTCTGGGTTATATAAGAGCGGGAAATTCACCGCGCGGTAATGATAAAGACCGGAGACCGGAGCGGGGGCTTGACTTAGAAGAAACCTAAGGGTCTGAATCATGCGAGAATTCAAACCCGTATCCGACCATATTTGATAGAGTGCGCCGCTCACGTTTCTCCATTCCTCAGTACTGAATCATTCATCTATCTAATTGCTTACCCTAGCCTCTATCCCCCATTTTCGGTGCTTAACAATCACTGGATCGGCTCCCGTCCGCTTGGTCCCCAGAAAAAAAAGTTCCCCTCCTTCATCATCCCCCGCTGCCGCTTCCGTCTCCGCCTCCGAACCCGCTCTCCTTGTGCGTCCCGTCGCGACCGTCGCATTCGCATTGTCACAAGCCGAGGTCCAAGAGCCAAGCTCTCTCAAGCAAATCAAGTCAATCGCCAACTTGTGTGTGTTACTGTAGACTCACTACGTCGTGGTGCCCAATTGCCCATCCAGTATTCGCCATCCCACCTCCAAGATGCCCGCAACAATCCCCCAGAACAAGTTTGACTCAATCCCCGACTCGATTGAGGCTTTCCGTATGTGATTTCTAACCCCCTTATCTTATGAAACTCTCACTGACAATTTGCGACAGGAAATGGAGAGTTCCTTGTCGTTCTCGACGACCCTTCGCGTGAAAACGAAGCCGACCTGATTATCGCCGCTGAAGATGTGACAACCGAGAAGATGGGCTTCCTCATCCGCCACTCCTCCGGTTACGTCTGCGCTCCTCTCTCTCCCGCCCTCACCACCTCTCTCGACCTTCCCCAGATGGTCCCCAACAACCAGGACCCTCGAGGCACAGCCTACACCATCTCTGTTGACTCTGCCGACCCTTCTGTCTCTACTGGTATCAGCGCCCGTGATCGTGCTCTCGCCTGCCGAACACTCGCCGACCCCAGTGCCCGTCCCGAGAGCTTCCGCCGTCCCGGCCACGTTCTTCCTCTGCGATCCCGCCCTGGTGGCGTTCGACAGCGACCAGGCCACACCGAGGCTGCTACTGAGTTCTGTCGGCTGGCTGGCAAGGTCCAGGCTGCGGCTATCTGCGAGATTGTCGATGACGGCGAGGAAACCCCTGGCCAAGCTCTTCGTCAGAACCACGGTATGCTGAGGGGCGAGGACTGCATTACCTTTGCCCGGAAGTGGGGGCTCAAGGTCTGCACCATTGCCGACCTGGTTGCCTATGTTGAGAAGACCGAGGGGAAGCTTGAGGCCAATGGTGCTGAGTCCAATGGAAATTAAAGGACTAATTGGGTTCGGTTCTGGGGTGTATTTGACGTGAAGCGTGGCGGGCAAGCTGCAGGTTATCCTGTTTGATTCATGTATACGCACACATGGTGGCTGATGGCTGACGAAACGCTATGGTAGTTACTTCATGTATTTCTTGCATCTGTTTCTGGATTCCTAGGGGTATTGGCATAGACTGGGTTTCAATTGGCGTCCCGAAAAAGTGGCGGTTGAAAAAAGAACAAGATATCGAATATCAGTCCTTCCTCACTCATGAATTTATTGTGTAGTTCTTGCGAGCTGGCACATGTGAATTGAATATTCTTGTCTTTCAGTTTGAATCAGGATCTCCTTTCTCTGAGGTATATGTGCGGCTATAGTGTGCTCGGCCGATGCTTTGTGTCATGGGATAGCTCATAGGAGGGGTTTGAAGCTGAGGGACGCCAAGCCTTCTAAATGCCGATATCATGAGGTCGTATACTCGATCGATGCCTAATTTGCCAATCGATGACTATGTAAGATGTCCCAAAGTTCTACGCCCACGATGAAAGTTCTCTCTTGGGGCGATCAGATTCCTATGGCTTGCGTCAAATCGCCAACAGTATGACACGCTACACAGTCCTGTACCTGGCATCTACTTCCGTAGACGAGCGGATCTCCTTCGCCCAACATCCTGCTGTACTTCCTCAGAAACGTCTTCGGATTTTACGACATCCCCGTTAGGCTCCTTTTTCGCGGCCTTTGCGCGCTTCTTCTTCGGAGGCGAAGCCCGGTCTTCTTCCGCGTCTGGTGCCTTCTTCCGCGCTTTCGTTTTCTTAGGGGCCTTCGTTTCAACCTTGGCTTCAAGGGGTTCTTCCTTGATCCCTGGAGCTGTATGCCCTGTCTTTTTCTGCACTCCAGGTGCGTAACAGCTCGTTCGCCCTCCAACTGTGATGAAAGCTAACTTGTCTCCGTTTGGTAGCTTTGTCGCCGCATCCTTGGCGCCTTTGCCCCATCTGTAGTTAAAAAGCCAGTGCTCGGGGAACTCGTCTGAGTCTCCTAACTTGTCGACTGCCGTCTTGCAAACGTAGCGTATCATTTCGTACAGAGTGGTGATCTGCGCATCGTTAAACTGGTCACAGTATTGCTCGGGATGTAGCTTGGCCTGGTATAGTGTCTCGTCTGCCACCCAGTTTCCGATGCCACTAATCATAGTTTGATCTAGCAGAAGCGCCTTGATGGGGACATGTCGGGCTCGCATTTTGGTGCGCAAATAGTCCTCGGTAAATCGGTCAACATCGACGACTGGATCTGGACCATTCTCAACGAGAGGTGAGTGCTTTCTGATCTCGTCACCAGGACAGTCGACCAGTCTTACCCGGCCAAATCTACGTGCGTCTGTGAAAGCGACTTCAACACCAGGTGACCCCTCGGTCTTGAATTGAAACTTCCAGAATTTTGGTGGCCATTGTTCGTGTTCACCTTCCTTCATCTTTTTGTAGTAGTTTGTATATGCAGTCTGTTCATCCTTGATGTGCATCCAGCCTAATCTGGTCAGCGAACGGTTGCCACTTTTTGAGTCTCGGAATTCATTACCTGTCATTCCAAAATGCATCACTAGGTGTGGAGGTTTGTCGAGAGTTATCCTGACCATCAGTGAGTCCAGGCCCAACATAGGGTAATTGTTAAAGTAACTCACCAGAAGTATTTCCCTTGGCTCCCAGCAGAAACAATCTAAAGAGAAATAAACACTAAAAAACACCGACACTGGATGATTATTTCTTACCTTTCTCCCTTTCAGAGCATCTTCTACCTCCTCGCCGCTTGTTCCGACTTTACCAAAGACATTCTTGTCGTCTATCGCTGAAGCGGAAACGATGCGTTTTCCAACCACATGTAGGCGCAAGAAGTGTACTATGCGAGCGACTGTGATTAGTTTAGTAAGTGACTCTCGATCTTGCGAATAGCAAGTCTCAACAGACCTTCAGCAATCTCGGGCATTTTGATACCTATACAAGCAAAGGTTGAAACACAGTGGACTAGATGTCGTCACTTGGTAGTCGCGTCCCTAATAGTTAAGCGTTCCTTCCTGAGACGCGCCATCACGTGACCTTAGACGCCAGCCTCTCTAGGTAGGTACCTAGGTTCCTTCACTCAAGCTTCTAGGTACCGTACCTCTATGTACTACGTACGTAAGGCACATTGTCTCCACATGAAGCCTTGCACTGCAATTTAAAATAAAATCAAGAAGATCCATATTGCACTGAGTTTTCCTCAAGTGGGCCGTCGTCACCGAACATTATGATGCTCTGCCAAGGGCCCGGCAGCGGAAGAATTAGCATCCGCGCTCCCCACATGGAGTATTTTTCTCTACAAAAACTTTCACCTCTCTAAGCTCTCTTCCTTTTTCACAACAAAACAAAAACAAACAATCAAGCTGAGGTAAGTCTTTGAACACGCAGCAATTCGCGCTGCGCGTGCCCTTCCTTTCTTCCTGATGACACATCAAACCACACAAACTAGAGTCTTTGACCTAAATGGAATGAAACCTCTGTTTTGCACGTCAGTCTGAAAGACTACGATCACGCACCCGCTTTTTCATTTTGCACGCTCTGAACACGCGCTGATCGAATAATAGCCCTCTCATCACCAAGCGGTGGATCCTTGCGAGGATGTTCAAGCTTCACCAATGCCCAGTATGATTTGAAATGGTACGTTTACAGCCTTCGCGCACACCCTCCTCTCATGTGATGATCATTTCTTTTACAATATACGCTGGAAATTACCGGCTGAGATCTTTCTTTGACGATATAAAATGGCTATTTCTGATTGAGACTCATTCTGCACTCTTGTTGCCACTCATGAAGTAGCTCTCGCTAACATGAAAAAAAGATAGTTGCTAGCAAGGTACGCGAAATCATCACCTCGACCCGCCCCTCGACCTTTATGATGAAGCGGCACTGGGCTCCGAATCATACCATATGAGCACGAAAAGCCACTTTGCGGCAGGCCTAGAAAACCTCGCCCACTGACTCGTCACGCTCTACCACCATTTTGCTGGATAGCATTGAGCCACTGAGGCTAACCTACCTCGAGTGCTAGTGCTCTACGCATCATCATCTGTGTGTAATCTCCTGCATCGTTCGGACCTGCAATTGTAAGCATTTTTCGCATATTTTCACATCATCGCCTTCCTGATGAACACAGATGACGAGTCTTATCCGAGTTTTCGATGCAGACACCATCTTACCTTACCATTCATGCATTTCCTGACACGCGATTACCTTACCCAAACTTTTACATCAAGCAGCGAATGACTTGTGCTAACCAAGTATCAGACAATCAAATGTGAGTTGCCAACTGGCCCCAGCATTAGCATCCTACATCTCAGTGATGATCCAAAATGAAAACGACAAGCATATGTCCGAGCTCACGCTACGACGATAACTCATTTACTACCTGATCGAGATGCTTCACGTCACGTCAATGCGGTCTTTTCAACGACAGCGGCTGACATTTCGAAAGAATACTCAGCTACACCCACCCGCCAGCCCACCCGGTTACCTCTATTATCAGGTTAGTTGCTTTTCCTTCGCATTTCCTGATATCCCTTATATGATGTTACAATATCACGACGGTCAACGTAGCCATATTGCTTTGACGATAACGCCTGTGACAAGGCACCTTACCCTGAAATTCCTGTTCAACAACCCTTCATTGTTTATCAAGCTTGGTTATGACGAGTCGCTAACATGACTTCAAAGGTTCAACATCAAACCATGATATACTCATGCTATCTGTAGATGTGGAGACTATTGGCTCTTGTCGTAATCGAAGCAATAACGATCTTGTCAAGTGACAAGATGTCTCATGTCAGGTACCTTGATAAACCATCATGTGCTTAGTCAAGAACTATGTCACTTTGTAGACAACAATGAAAGCACTTGTACACAACGGTAAGTACAGCTAGTAATAATAAAACCTTGTTTAATAATACAACATTTTCGTTCAATCATGAGATATGGAGCTGATACTCCAGTGTGTTTTGTCTTGGACCTGAAGACAATACATGGTGAAAGGAATGTGACCTAGTGACGTTTCCCTGTGTTCTCAACCCAATCCTGTTCGTTCTAAAGTGATTGTGTCCGTAGTTAACTGGTAAGTTCGCATCGCTCGCCAAACCCTGTCCGCCCATGTTACCCTTGGGCAACACCCTGATACCCGACCATGTGGTGGTGTATCATACTCTCTGGGCCCCCATTCCCTCTCGCAACAGACAAGTCTGGAGCTCTCAGACCTGACCGAAGTTCGCCGTTGCGAGGATACAGTGTTGGCTCAGGCACGTACCGCGGCACCGTATCTTGGAAATGTGGTCGAGAGAACGCTTGAGGGGGGCTACTGAGGTAGGACGATGGTGCTCCTCGATTAAGTTGCCAATCTGCAGAGTCAGGGTAAGGCTGGAGAGGCACATTCCTGCAAGCTCCTGTTAACCCAGTGGCCCCAAAGACGTGAGGGAAGAAGATACGCACGATGGCAGCATGGTATGAGCAACATGCGAGTTGCGAAACATGTCCAAACCCTCCCAAAGCGGCCTTTGACTGACTTCCGTCTTGGCTTGCGAATCGTTTCGAGATCGCGATTGTTCTTGGAAAAAGCTTGGATATCGCAGAGGCTGCTCTAAGGCTGGTAAGGGCTTCTGCTCAGATAAACGATAGCTTGCAGAACTCGAAGATGCGGGTGAATCACTCTCTTCTTTCTTTATCTCCAAGTCTGGAGGAGAATGTGGCGGAGAGAGAGGTACATTATTGCCGAGAGATCTACGACGGCGCTGGTCGCGTTTCTTGCAGTTGTATTTGCCAATGTTCCAGTTATCAAAGTGTTGTCGATAGGAGCGGATTCTATATACAACTGTCAGCGAACACAGTCTTTCTCTTACACATCCTTGACTTAGGATTAAACCCGTAGTGTGTTTTATCTGAGGAATGGAACAGACAAAGGATCTGGAAACTCACGATGCTTCAAAGTTATACCTCATCTTCATGATGTTCCGTACATCCTCGAGTGTCCTCCCCTCCTGGATGTACAACTTGGTGATGGTCGAGCGGTGCTCGTTCCAAGGTTTGGCCATCATCTTGACTGTTGATGATAGTTTGATACGCTTGATAGGGTGAATTGAATACGTCTGTATTCTTTGTGTAGATGTTGTTGTGTCGGCGATATCCTTTGCTCTTAGCCTGGGACAATCAGGGCTGTAGCAATGGCGACGATCTCGGTGAGCATTGGGGTACGTCAATGATCCAAAGGATTGTGTTATCTGATTTTGTAATTTTGCTTCAACCTTTTTCTTCCTTTCAATGTCAGTTACTCCTGTCCTTGGCCGTGGTGTTTTGGTTGAAGCGGATTTGATAATGGGAAGTACTGTGATCCTTCCAAAGAGAAAAACGAAACTAGACCAGGAAAATGAGAAAGGCTAATACATAGGGGGTAAAAGTAAGTCTACCGCAGCTGTGTTTTCTCGTCGACTGTCAGAGCCTTATTCGGTACTTATGAATAGTCACTTCCCCTGCCATGCCCCAGAGCCTCGTTTCGATAGAGGCTGAGGGTGGGAAGCTTTTAAGGCATCCGCAGCGAGGCAGACAAACAGTGAATTTAGTTACATACTGTAAAGAAAAGCAGGATAGTACTGTATTGTTCCTCTTCAGCATGGCAAGTTGTGCTCACATAGTCTCAATATAGGGCGAACCTGTGCAAGAGTTTCAACTCGAACCTCTCGGTGCCTACTATATTCTATCATTTCAAATAAGGTACATAAGCATCGGGATCTCTTGCTACCACATTCCTATGAAACGGCTGCGTCCTTGGAGCCGCCCGGCGTAAGAGCCAAGACTCAAGAAGAGGGTGTAAGGGCATCTCAAGTTCAGCCTCATATGGCCCCTCCTCAACACATCAACCACACAATTGTGTTGAAATGTTGTATGCAAGCATGCTGAAGTATGATCTCATGCTTCGGAAATAACAAGAAATACAAGACTTGACACATGCGAGAACTGTATACATATTTCAAGAACAACACAATTGTTTCTGAACCTAGCCCCCAAACCGCAACTCTTCTACACCAGAGCCTCGTTGACTCTGGCAATCCCTGCATCCGATCGCCTTGGCAATGTAGGCTGCCCGCCATAAGGCATCCCAGGCGCGTGGGCTCTCACTCCCATTTGTTCGCCCTGTTTTATCTATCTTGCCTTCTGAAGAGCCAACCATATGCCCCCTCTTCTGTCTCAGATGTAGGCGAAGCGGCTGTCAACCAAGACACAGAGTGTGAGTCCGTCTCCCCGGCCTGGACCGGAACGAAGCTCGCAGAGATGTATTGTGTTCGCCTCATTTACACTTTATATCACCGTGGCGATTTGCTTTATTCGAGTCTGATTGGTACCTAGACTTAAAGGTTGTGTAGTTACTTACGTCGACTTTTTCACATAGCCTGCAACTTTTCTCGTAAGTAGTCATCGGCGAGGTAAACTGCCGAGAATGCACATGTAATCCATGAATCATTCGTCCATAAGGGCATATGTAACAGCTTGGTAACCTCTCAGCTCGACTTCAACTATGACGAAATACAACATGCCCCGGCCCCCTCCACGCTTACTTTATTGTTATTTGGCAGTGCCCGCTTTGTATCTTTCGCATCCGAAACATGCTCCTAATAATAATAAAGTCCGGGGATGTGAACGAACGCCTCTTAAATCGACTAGCTGAGGGCTTTAAAATGGCTAGTATAGCGCAGGTAGTGAGGGAAGAGAGAACTTGGTCGGATATGTTTAATACCCATAGATAAAGATAGCAACTGTCTCACAAACGTGTCTCACGCACTAATCCACTAATGGCAGTTGAAAAATACATGGGGAATAGTCTAGGTTTCGATTCGTTTATGGATTCAAGCATAGGTAAGTCAGGTATAAGACAACTTCATACAGCAACACAACCGTTTTAACCATCCACATTAACTCTTCTCCCTTCCGTTAGAACTGAGTAGTAGGAGCGTAATCAGAACAACAGCAAGCTCATCCAAGAATAACCAAGGTCAGATCCTTGCAATTGTATTTTCCATCCACCTCTTTCCCAAACCACACAGGGCCACGTCGCTGCCATACTCCTCACCAAAGTGTTGTTAAAGTTGCTGTCGCCAGCCTTACTTTGGACTGCAGTCAAATCAAGACGAGAAAAAACATTTGTTGCCTGTATATGCAGGACTGGGTATAGAAAACTCCGTCCATTCAAAACAATACGTGCAGGCGTAAACATGCAATGGATGTCACCCTTCGTCCGCCTCATTTCGAGAATTAGACTGCGGGCTCTGGCTTCTTCTCAACCGCCGCGGGAGCTGCTGCAGGGGCCTCGCCTACAACACCAGCTTCCTGGGCACCATGCTCAGTTGCAGGAGTTACGGGAGACTGCACCTTGGCGTCAAGAGGATCAGCAGTAACCTGAGGGTTAGGCGATGTGGGCGTAGAGCCCGCGGGGCTAGAACCTCCGCTCAGAGGTGCGGTGGTCTTACCACATTCCGAGAGGACCTGGAACCACTTCTGAGCGTCGGCAGCTGTGTGCGCCTTGAAGTTAAGCTCAGTAGAGCCAGTCAATTTGCTGCTCACGGTCTTGGACTTGTCCTTGCCCTTGACGCTGAACTTCTCGCCTACAACAGTGCCGATGACAGCATCGGGGAGATAGATGGAGAGCTCAGGCTTCGGGTCCTGGCGGTTGTTGTCCGAGTCCTTGAACTCATGCAAGAACTTGGCGGGCGTGACAACGTAGTAACCAGTCGAGTAGCCCCACGACAGCTTGTTACGCGACTTGCGCTCCAAAGAACCCTCGATAAGAGCCCTAGTAGAAGCATGATCCATGTTGGGGAACTGGATGGCGTCAACGGAGCGTGCTGGCTCGTTGGGGTCGACGAGGCGGTCGGCGCTGCGGGCCTTGAAGGCGTTCCATTCGAAGTCGGGGGCGACGCGCTGGATAGCGGCAAGCTGGTCATTGTGTAGAGCTCGTGTCTTCTCAGCCTGGCCACCAGCGAGCTGTGTGAAGGCCTCCATAGCTTGCTGGATCACCTCGATAACGTGAGCCTCGAAGCTGTGAAAGTTATTCTGAACAGCAATAAGGTCATTGCGGTGGTTGTTCTCGGCGATGACCTGGCTGTTCAAACGGTGCAGGACACCACGGTGTACAACGTAAGGATCGTCATGGCTGTGAATATGACCTCCAGCTGAGTCGAAAGAAGCAGCATGCTGGCCGAGCAGCTCGATTTGCTTCTGTGTAGTGTTGCGGGCCTTGTCAACCTCCTTAGCTCCCTTCTCGGCACCATGAGCCAGTTCCTTGGCCTTGTGCTTGATCTCCTTGTGTAGACGCTCGAGGACGGGGAGGACGGATCCCTTGATGCTCTTTTCGGTCTCGATGTTGGTGTTGATCAGGGATTGGGTGTTGGAGCGCAGGTTCTCGAAGAAGCCAGCAACGCCGCCCAGGCTCTGGTCGAAATGGTGACCCTCTTTGAGGGGGTGGTTGATGACCTATTGAGCATTGTGTTAGTATGTGCTGCGTTGTTGCTGAGATGTAGAAATGGGGGTAAACTTACTTTGAGCGCTCTCTCGTACTCTTTAGCATGGTGGCCATGGATCCTCTCCATAGCCTTCATGTACTCCTCGATGTAACCGACAGCATGCTTCCATGCCTGGAGTCGCTCAGCGAGCAGTCCAGCGGTCTACACATAATAAAGATTAGCCCAGGACTCTAAATAAGCTCAGAATACTTCTATTTCTGCTGCCCGCTTGCTTGGTCGCGTATCGCGCGCAATGATAGCTCAGGGTCACGTACGGTTGAGGGGTCAACTTCAGGAATAGCATCTTCACTGGCAGTGCTGAAGCCAGTGGTGGCCCTCGAGGGCAAGTTGGATGTCGTCGGTGAAGCAGCAGTAGACATCTTGGCGATAATCCGGTTGGTGCTTTGTTGTATTTGTTGCGCTTGCAAAAGGGGCGATTGGTAGGATTGTAATGTTGAGATTAGATTTAACTGTCCAGGCTTGGCAGACAGGGAGGGAGGTGCGAAGAGGGGTATCACGGTCAAGGGTTCAGAAGCTTCTTTTGCTCCTCTTTGCAGGGGGTTACGGGAAAGTGGGCTTATAAAGAGGTAAAGATGTTGATTTGCGCCTGGTTTTTTCCCCCTCAAATCAATCTGTTAATGTTGACGTCGTTGATAGGGATCGCCAGGAGCTTGAGCTGCTGGAGGTGTGGAGATGACGTCGAAACACTTTTGGGCGTCAGTTGACAATGGGAACTTGGAGGGGTTATTGGCCTAGAGGAGTCGGTGAGAATTACCGTATATCCTCGGGTAGAACAGATAGTATAATGGATATTCTTGATTCTCTTTTGATTTAATGCTTATAGTTGTACATTTTATATCTCCAGTTATGATAGTCATCTGTGAGTGAGAATCAACATCTCATCTTCAGCTATGGTTGCTCCTATGTGTCTTGTATCCCTCCTTGTAACAGCTACATTGAACAGCTTCAGCTGTTCAAGGATAATCCAAGGCTCCAGTATCACCTCCAACTCAGGGCCACCATGCAAGAACCACAGATTTAAACCCGCTATTTGTAAACCATTTAACCACTCAACCCCCACAGTGACAGTTCCCGTGGTCATCGTTTGCCGAACCTATCCTCAACTTCAACATAAATCATCACCAGACCCTCCCTCCTTGAAATCTCCAATAATGACGTCAGTAACAGCCTCTTGAGCTATTCAAATTCTGGTGTGTGGTCCCTTGAATTGTGTCGCACCGATATCACACTAGCACAGGCTTGGTATGGCACCTCGAGACTTAGCTCTGTGTAAAGCGAAAATCTTGGCTAAAGAACATGAGGCCTGCTAAAAATCATGACACCAACACCAGTGTTCGATGCTGGCGATAAGGCTATGGCTACCTGTTAATTACAATCAAGTTATCATATCACCATCCCTCCTCTATATCTCGACATTTGTTCATGCACAGTACTCTACTGCCAACACACCACCACCATCACAATCATGAATAGATCGCCAGCATGCCCACCCTAACAAGCTTTTTTGGACGCATGTCACCGAGGACAGAGGGGACAAATTCGACATCTTGCCACCACGACGTTAACGCCCCCTATGTCATTGTCGACAAATACATTACTGACTCATCACGACAATGCCCATAATTGCGGTTTGAGATATCCATTCATCTTACGCTATCAATTTCGAAATTGCCATCCTATCATCGATTTCGCTATCAAGAAACACCGAGGCAAGTCGGAAACTGTTTGGAGCGTATCTCGTTCGTCCTTTTTCGCCATCATCACACTTTAGGGGTATTAATTGTACAAGTAATCTTCTCATCCATCGTCTTCCCTGCGCTTTGTTCTGTTTCCGAGTATCATGCTGATGCCATCTCGAACCAAATGATTCGCTCAATCAAGTGTACGCCATTTCTATAGTTCCCATGATTTAACACCCTACCAAAATCGACAACAAAACATAAACGCCATCTAACCCTACTGGGTTCTCATTGATATCCACATGTGCATGATAGCAGGTTCACGTATCCTGATTCAAGAAAAAGCTGATCCCCGGATTTAGAAGACCTGGTTGCGGTTTTGTGAGTTATGCATCCTTCGGTAGGTTGATGCATCATCCGTGTAAGCACGCCCGGAAGCAATCCAACTGGTCGGACGTGAAACGTGTTGAGTGTGGTCCTCACCAGCCTGGTCCTCTGAGATTGTACCCAAAGGATCCGCTGGATGGTCGGTAGCTGGCGGTGTCCGAGGAGCGCTAAGCGCCGTTTGATAATCCGGCAAAAGCAAGTCTCCAGTTCCAGCGCGCGAACGCGCCGGCGTCTTAACGGCTGTCTGGTAGCTGGGTACCTTGTTCAACTCAGTAAAGTCGGAGGTCTCAAAGTCGATGTGCTCAGCAGAGTTGCGTGATGAGTCCTCAGAGCTGTTAGTTCTGGTGAGTACTGTAGTCGGGGGCTCCGATCGCGGAGCTGGGCCCTGAGGTGCTGATGTGGGGGACATAAATCCGGGCGAACCCAGCGAGCCGAGAGACGTGGAGGAGGGAGTTCGTTGAGAGGGGTCAAGTGACACATCAGCTAGTCGAGACGACAACGCTGCAGGGGCAACAGGTCGGCTGTGAGCGAGCGCCGCGAGGTTCTCGTTTGAACCGGCCCGCGACTGTGCGTAGAAGGGACTGCTAACGCCTGACTGGAAACCGGGTGTTTGGAAGCCAGTGATATCGACGTCCTCGTATAGCTGGTCGAGGACGTGCTCGCCATATCCTGGAGGAGCGATGGTCGAAAGTTCCCGTTCATTGTTCGGTGTGGTTGGTGATTGGTCGACCAAGTTACCCTCCTCGTCAAGAGGCATGTTAGGAGAGATGAAAATGGAAACGGGAAGTGTTGCTCGAAGCTACATAAAATAGTCAGTGAATGAAGCTGCATAACTCTCAAACATTAACTTACCTCAGAAATATGACCGTCAGGGTTGCAGAGTGCAACAGTCAACTTGATTTTATGTCGGACCTTGATGCCGTGGTGGTTGAGATCTTGAACGCACTGGCGCAGTCTCTTGGGGAGGTTGAGCTTCTTGGTCACTGCCCAGCCTTCTTGGCCAGTATCCTCGATCATGTCTTGCCAGTGCTCTTCCCTTGATACTGAGAACTTCCACATTGACACCTCACGCTCTGTTCGATGCTCCTTAGAGCTGAAACCTGAAGTAGATCCTTGAACATAGCATTCGCGAACTTCCATGAGTCTTGCTGTAATGTCGCCCAGCTCGAGGCCCTTGAGAAGGGGTGTGAACCGCATCTCCATGGTGACCAATCCTCCGAAAACTACAGCCTTCTGTGGGATGATGATAGAGTAGTCAACCTTGTTTGGCCAGATGTTTTCTACACTCATAGCGTGCAGAAATTCGAGAGCGCCGGGCTCCAGTGTCCTGATAATTCGAAGGTGCTTATTCGCGTGTAGATCGTATGCCAGCTTTCCACGTCCGACGGTAGCTCTTAGTCTGTAAGTGATAGACGCCTCGGGGATTCCCTCAACGCTCTCGGCCATGTTGCCGGGGAGCATGTATTCGAAAGGCCATTCGTAGTTGCCGGCAGGGAGGGTCATGCTCTTACCGTGGGTGCCCACAAAGGGCGCCCATCGGTGCTCGAGGATCGTTGTCGTCTTGTCAACCTTTTGGCCCGAGACGCCCGGGGCGCTTCCTCTGGGATCGGCCCAACTGTTGATCCACCACAAGGTCAGTCACAGCCCCGAGTAAATTTCTAGTTGTTATGAACTGGTGATTGGATACTTACGCATGGCGCAGAGTGCCGACAAGTCGTAGCCGGACATCCTCAATTTTCAGTGACGTTTGGAGGCACAGGACAAGGGTGCCTTTGAGGACCTGACCAGACGATTCATGATCACTTCCGCGGAAGACAATGAAATCGCTGTCTAATCTACAGACCAAGCACAGTTAGTTTTCGGTTTCAAGTGGCATTTTGCTGCAAACGTCTCTGATGTCTGGGACTATGTTAAACTTACCGAATGTCGAAAAGACTGTATGAGTTGCGCCCAGTCACTGAAGCGAAGGGCTTAAAAGACGGCATGGCAACGTCGGGTGTCGGTCGTATAAGTGGTTGTGGTTTGCTGCGAAGCAGCAAGATGGGTGGGCAAACTAGAGATTGGCCGAGTAACTGCCAAGAGAGGGGACTAGAAGGAAAGAAAGAACAAGTTGGAGGAGATGGAACGCTTTTATTTAAGATCGTGAGTGACGAGCGAGCTACAGCAGCGCAAGCCACCTCACGCACGAGTCGTCGGCGGGATGTGGTGGGGACAGTACAGCCTCTAGAAAAGTTGAGTGGGGCTGTGAGATCAGGAAAACCCAAAACCCACGAGGGTCAGTCAAACAAGGGTAGCGGTAGGGTACAGTTATGGAAGTTCCGTGCAATGGGAGGCGACAAGACGATAGCCCAGCCCAGCCCAGCCAAAAGCAGAGCAGATCGAGCGGCGCGGCGCCTGGTGGAGTCGGGTTTGCAATGGGCCAAAAGTAGAAAAGAGGGTCTTGTTCCTGATAAGACGCCCACCGTGTCGGTCTCACTGAAGATTTCCAAGTAAACCCGGTAAAAAATAGAAAGATATGGATTTTGGTTGTCAACAAGAAGAGGCGGGCGAGAGGGGGAAAGACACGACTACTTCAGGTGAAACGGGCCACGATTGGAGGCGGCAGTGGCCCTTCTTTTCAAGAGGGGTGTGGAGCTTGACGATGATTTCAGATACACATACTGAGAAACATGGAAGAAAGAGAAGAAAGCGTCGAAAGAAGGAGGAAATAGATTGGCATGACATCTGATGGTCGCATCTGGCTTCGATCATGCTGCCATACAACATGGCCATGTCTGTCTGTCAATCAATCAGTTCAGTGGTTAACCCCTGTCATGCTCACGCCCAGCCAGGGCATGATCCAACCCTCTTTGAGGTAGTGATAACTGATAACAGGGCAGGCCATGCCCTATTGGCGGACTTCAATATTTAGGTACTTTACAGTAGCCGCGAACAAAGCCGGGCAGATCGCTATGGCGACATCGCGCGGTTGACGCATGAAAGGTACATGTTACAGCACTGTACTGTAACGGTAATGACGGGAAGGGACATGACAGCCCTGCTGATCTGGCTGCATTTATCATGTATTCCGTACATCGTACGTGCCCGGAAGTTTGCGAAGGTTAACGGGCGTCAGATGATGGCGGGCCGGAGGAGACGGGGACACGAGCAAACGTTGACGAACCTTCAGTTACCTACTAAGGTATCTGTAGCCTCCATATTCTCGTCTGTTGTTCTAGATAAGGGCGTAAGTTGGTTCTCGAGAAGGCCCATGCTGCATGCAAATTGTCTCGGCCGCTTTATTGTACCATATTAGCGAGAACCACAATGGTTAGGACAAAGCACGCAAGACACTGACTGATTGATATTGGTAGACAAGAATCCATGAAACCTTGAGGGGTGGTGGGGCGGAGACGCCGGTCCACGGCTTGTGGCTGGCAGGGCAGGGCAAGCATTGACCTTGAATTTTGCTGCATGAGTCGGGATGATTCGTGTTATCGAAGCCTGATAGAAGCTTTGCCCTGCAGTTCTAACGCTGCGCCGAGCGTCTGTGCTGTGTGGCGCCGAAACGCCGAGAAACGGAGCGACACTTGATTGTATGGGATAAGAAGTACTCAACCGCACCAATGTACCGTTTTTGGAGTCGACGATAAAGATAATTGCTTCACTTTGAACAAGCGCTGATTGAGTGCGTTGAAGTTGAAGCGGGAGACGTGCTTGCGGCATTAGTCGATGCTTTAGACATACCGAGTAGGAGCGCTCTTTGAGGTAGAACGACTGGAGGGCATAAAGGGAAGGTACGAGCAATGCAGCTTACAGCAAAAGCCACAGCACCTGTTTCCAACGTTCCTGCATTCTTAACCGTCTGTACTGTTTCTCTCGAATAATCTACTACCTACCTCACGTTCACATTTCCTGGAATCGTAGCCCGTCACATTCATCACGATGCATCAACTCCTTGAGATAGCAAATCCGGACTATTATCGTGAGAAGGGGCTTAAGCTTGTCCTTGTCCATATCTCTTTATCTGAGCTGCCACTATACGAGATACATATACATAACGCCATATGAATTTGGGACACCAGGGCAGCTTCGAAAGGCCCCCACGCCGAAACCCCCAATACCTACGTGCAGCAGCACACGTAGCTTATTAGGGTGAGTGTTAAAAAATCGCTTCGCTAGGCTCCGACGATGCTCAAACTACTACAACAGGCAGGGCCTGCAAACGGCAATAAAAATTTAGCGGGTCAGGTCAGAGATGCATCTTGGCCTGGATAGCAACTCTAAGCTTGAAACTCTCCTTCTGGTCCGATGGTTCTTGCGGCTCCGCTATCGCTACTATGTTCAGTGCAACATACCAGACAAGTTGTTGTGGCGCACGGCCATAGTCCGGAGTAATTGTTCGTCAGTGTTCATGTTTCGCTGCTTATCTGGGAATGCCGGTGCTCTCAGCTAGCCAAGGTTTCCCGCTTTGGGAACAGTGAGCCTTTGTCGAAACGACATCTGCCAGGGGCCAGTTATCGATGTATACGCAGCAAACGCATCTTATTAGTTACCTCGCGATGGGCTCTCTGGCACGCGCAGTAGTACCTAATACTGTAAGCGTTGTATTGCCCGGCTAAACCGCCTTAGCTCAAAACGTCTGATGAATAGGCAGATGAGAGGACCATCAGTATTCGGAATTGGGGGCACAGGATCATTACAGCAGCTTCATCCCGCGGGCAATCCATCAATCTCCAACCGGAGAAGGCTTCAAGGACGGAATGCCAGGTCTGGATTAGCAGGCCCCAGACTCTGAGCGGAACGGCCCCTGGTCCGGAATCTCTTGAGGGCGATCCCCTGCCTAGCAGCATTGGGGTACGCATACCGGATCTACTGTATACTGGACCTTATTGATGGCTGGATCTCGGTCACAAGAATCATGCCAGCGAAGGTAGGATCCAGGCTCGCTTTAGCCGGTCAAACGAGAGTTGTCCAGCATAACGTGTGTGTGTACTCTGTACCATGCAAGGATGGTTCCTTACGCACCCTCGGATCCAAGGACCGGCAATAAGCAGGCTTGTTCTTTGTATCCGGTTATGCTGTGCCTTTCAAGGCAAACGGTCTGGCCCGGGCTTTGTCGTACATCGTGTACAACTCAGAGTGACCATGTCGTGTCCAAGCTGGACCTTCGTTCCTTGGCTTGTCAGCTTGTCTCCGTCAAACAAGCGCCCGTCGACGGCCGCTGTTCTGCCGTGACAAAACACCGAGAGGGCGGACATGAAGATCTAGCCCAAGAACAGGTCCACCAAATATTTACCCGAAGTCTGATTTGCGCGCTACATACCTGGTCTGTTATGCGCTTTGTATTTGTCCTACACGCTAATTAATCTGTGTTGTATCTGTGGCGGTGCCACAGTCTTTCAGCCTCAGGCTTTTTGACTTTAAAATCCATGCATGGAAGCTTTGAGGAACAGCATCGAAAGGCACATCCCGGAGATACAACGGCCCTGCGTCGGCATGTCACTCCAACGCCCGAGGTACGATTCAGACTTGAACGTTACTCAAGATTTTGAGACTTTGGGACAATGTATTTTCGCTTAGCTGCTTTGACCCCAAACAAACATGTCGATGGAGCCTTTGAGGTTTTTATCCTCGAAAAATGGGCCCGTAAAAGGGCGGGACGCGTTAGCAGCCTTCACTCAGCCTTGTAGTATTCGCAAGCTGTGTTCTACCTCCTTAGCCTGATACTCCCGGTTACCCAACTAGGTTGATAGAGATGTTTAGTGCTGATAACAAGACTGCTGGAAACAAACTGGCAGCTAACTTAATGCGCACGATCGCGTTCGCTTCTCAGCACCTGACAGAGAATCTTCTTGGGCTGTTCCCTTGTACCAGATCTGCTTCCTGTCAACGCGTCACCACGAGATCAATAATTCCTTTATCAGGGAAAACTGCCCGGAAGTAGTCATGGTGCTTCTCTGTCACTGCCATGCGTTCTAGCAAAAAGTCTATGATGACCACTAATTCATTGTTATCATGAACCTAACGGTTTGACCGTCATCAATTTGCTTTTCTTACGCACAGCACTCCTCCATTCTTGTGCTCATGCTTTCTCTTTTGTAGGCCTCACAATTTATCGACATGTCGAATTATATCGACACATCCTCATTCTCCCGGCGGTGTCCAGCGGTTAGCACACACCATCAGGCGAGACACCGCCTGATGGTCTGCCCTGAACGACCCCTGCCTATCAGGTTTGGTTCGGCAACGGCCGTGTTAGTGGACTGAGTGGTCCCCTCCCCTTTTTCCCGATTTGCAAGGATCATGAGCATCGCTTGTTCCTGACTCAACCAGCCACGGCTTGATTTCACATTCAGCTTCCTTGCATTTGAGGTTTGAACTGCGCTCTTGCAAGACCTGGTCCTTGCTTTGACGCACAGGCGCTGTTGACTCGGTAGATGACACCCGGTCGTAACGGGCACGAGGGCGTATAAGCTCGCATTAGTTTGTGTGCGCGATGTGTACAAGTCAGAAACTTGGTGATTGTTGCCAGCTCAGGTATTGCTGATAGGCATGTTCATTCAGGTCTTACAGTACCTGATGCGATACTTGCGCAACTGTACACGCGTCTCTGAATCTCGTATATGTAGAACGAATGGTAAGTCGACGATTCAATATTATCTCTCGTCATCTCTCACATCTCTTACATCTTTCACCAACACGAGGAACAACTCAGCCTCCTCGCTCATCTCTCCCTTATCTTGCAAGGCGCCAGCAATTGGCTGTATGTAATCGTTACGTGCGCTAGCTCCTATGCACTGATATCTCTTGGAAGGAAAAAAAAACTAAAAGACCAAAATCAGGGTCCTGCAGCTATGGACCTATGGTGGATCTCAAACACGGCAGCTTGTCTTCACCGAAGAGCCTCCGTACCATGTGGGCTCAACGGAGACGGTTGTGTGATAGGACCGACTCATTCTTCTCGTTGAACGGTCCAAAACGGATTCCAACAGCTATATGACTCTTTGATTATCCCAGCCCGCGGCCTGAGCAAATTTACTACGGTACCCAGCTGCCGGAGAAAACATAATTTGTCGATATCCATTCCCGGGCTTAAACCTTGCCGAAAATGCCAAGATTCCAAAGTGGGTTTATGATTCCCTATCTATCATACAACAAGATCCAGGCTATTGTACTTTATCCCTAAAAGCAACCAATGATTGAAACGACAACAGCCACTCCCCCTTATGTACCGTAGTAATTGGGCCTATTTACTTACGGGCGTTCTCTGGTCCACGAAGAAAACAACTCGTCGTCAACTCCTATTCGTCATTGCCCTTGTTTCGAGGCTCATGAAAGCTTTTTTATCGCTCATCATGGATCCGTATCTGTTCGTCATGACGCCGCAGCCGGGGCTTCTTCTCCCTTGGTCTGCGCCGCAAGTTCCGATCCGGGTCGTAGCCACGTTCTCATGTGTCCTATTTTCAGAAATTCACATGTCAGCACATAGCACAGAAACACATCGTTGATCATTATAGTCCTATCGGACCGGCAGATCGATCTTAAGGATAGATCGGTATTGCTTACCTGACTTGCAGCTTGTGATGATAGCGTCTTCTGTAAAGTCCAGCCAACACACCGGGTGCGTGTCAATCGACTTGTTCTATTGATTTCATTGTCAGCGCTTACGGAACTTTGTACACCAATGCTCGCTGCCGTCGGCCGGTCGATTCGATAAACTTACAAGTACAGGAGGAAGCATTGGAATTCTGGCTCGCGGCTCAACAGGGTGTGCGATGGCCACCTCTTCATCGTCCGTATCAAGGTTCGAGTTGGACCGCAGTCGTGAAGTGGATGTGGTGGCTGTTTCAGCCCGCTGCAATGCCGTATAACGTGATGAGACGGATCCGCGGTGTCGCACCGATTGCTACAGCAGACACTATGTCAGCCTGGTTCTTCTGTGAAGGACGATGCGGCTATCTAGAACACCTGAGTGTAGTGTTGCATGACTACTGCCATCACTGTTGGAGTTATCACATACCGCTTTAGGTCGATGAAGCATGCCGACGCTGAAATCCCAAAGACAAAGACGTCCGTCTTCACCCACGCTACCGAATCGGTAGTTGCGTTCATCACATCTCCAAGGATCAAAGGCAACTGCAGATACCCAAGATTGATGTCCTTGGCATCTGGCTACTAACGCCGACTCGGCAAGTGACCATATCGAGATCAAGTCGTCTTGCCCGCCAGTCAACACATACTGGCCGTCTGGAGACCAGCAGACGCAGGTCAGGCCGCCATAGTAAGAGTAGAACACATCGAGAAGCCTTGTGGATCAGTCAGATACGCAAGCTTATCAAAATTGGAGCGAGATGTAGGGGAGCTTACTCTTCCTTCAGATAGTCGATAATCCTTAGTGTGCCGTCCTCAGAGACAACAGCCAGATGTCGGTTGTCGGGTGAGAAGGAGAAGGCATTGATTCGGTGGTTGGACAACTTCCAGGCAGCGACTGGGTTGTTCTTTTGGTTCTTGGAATGAACCGACTTGTTAATGCGGATAGAATTGTGTTGAGTTCCGCCATTGTTAGAGTCTAGCGTCTCACCACTATCGCCATTCGCGTTTCCATTGACTGCTTCTTCTTCTGGGTTGAACTGGGCATCTTCTTTCTCTTTATCATAAACTACCAGCGACCCATCCATATGGGCAGCCAAGAACAGGTTTTCGGATCCTGGAATCCATCGAATTGCCGCCACTGGTGTTCCGTTGATTGCTCCCTGAAAATGATATTAGCATATCTCCACGACAGATTCTCAGTAAAAAAAACGCAATCTCACGTTCTTATTCAACCGAGTATAGCGCTGTGAGATAGGCTCCCACCAGATGACCTCGCCGGTTGAGAAACCCATAATGACGTCCAAGTGCGAAACGCTCTTGGTATGAATATTTACATCGTGGCATAAGCAGTGAGCTTTTGTAAATAGAATCTTAGTCAAGTAGTCTTGCTGTTGGTGGCATCAGTTAAAATGCTCGTCGCTGACACTTGTTTCTGCAGAAGAACGTACCTTGGAAGACGAAGACATGTCAAGCCACTGGAAAGCACGATTAATATTGGCAAAGGCAAAGATGCCGTCGCTAGGTCGTTCTGTAAGCTTCTTGGAGAGGCTTTCGTTGACGATAACACGAGAGATGAAGGAGGAATTGCTCTTAGTCATGTTGTTCTTAGGCTTCCTCTTCTTGTTTATATCTTTAGTTTGAACTGGAGCAAGCAAAGCATTGCCTTCGCCAAACGCAGGCGCAGATCCTATGGTGATGGAAGTAGCTGGAGCATCGCTTGTTGAACCGGTTCTGCCATCTTCGCTGGTCATGCCACCCTCGGCCGAATAGCGGCCTTCGTTGGGGTGTTCCTGGATACTAGAAGGAGCACCGCTTAAGGCAAGGGTGGTAGAAGAGAGTCCCTTGTAAAGGAAGTTTGGGGCCGCGCGACCATCCAGAGCGATCAGGGAGACCGACGTGCCAGCGCTAGCAGGTTGTGGAAGAGTCGATAGCGGGTTCGGGTTTGGAACGGTTGCTTCGGAAGGATGGGGAGGAGGTGTTGCGAGGTGTAAGTCTTCTTTAAGTGTATACGTTCCTGTTGTTTTCGATCAATGTCAGTCAAGATCACTATTGCAGACAAGCAAGCAGAAGCGCGCAATATAATATGATTACCTTCTCCGACCAGGAACTGCCATTCGGGGCCCGTCGGGTTCGACAAAGTGTTGTTCGTCTCTATCATGGGCACAGGATGTATCCCGCCGGCGCCATAAGGCCCCATAGTGGGATACCGTGGCGGGGGAGGTAAAACACTGAAGTCTCATGGCGTCAGTTTGTGTCAAATGCAAAGTAGCGCCGCGAGCACAGCCGCAACGGTGCGGCAGGTATGCGACGGGTGCAGTGTACGTACAACATAATGCCGGTGTTAACTCAATTCGCGTATGTCTATCAAAGTCTAAAGTCGACAGAGAAAGCGTATGAAGGTATCGCGATATTTAGTCGTTCGGTGGGGAGGTCGGATACCGGAGGTGGAGGTGGAGGGGGCTGAACGAGGCACAGCAGATCGGCGTCGGAATTGGAAGGTGATGTACGTCACAGGAGGGGACTGAGATAACAAAACTCGGTGAGCTCTCAAGTAGATGTGTACTCTCGTAGGGGTTAACGATAGGTTCTCGTCTCACTCTAACTGGGATGCAGTATGTATGAGGCTGGGGAAAATAACCGAGGAGCATTTGAACAGGTTGGAATTGGATCATCGGACTCAGAAGGCGCAGGTGCAGACGATAGTGTGGGGTAAGACTGGGGAAAGCGCCATTCGAACGCCAGGACGCAGGGTTCCAGAACTGGGCCATGGAGCAGGAACGCTACGACGCCATCAAAGGTTGACATAAATATTTATGCATTCTGTTCGACATCACACTGCTCACATACTCGTTTCTTCTGTCACCAGCGCGCTGACTCTCGCTGCACACTTTTCATCAGCTTGTTTTAGGGCTCCGGGCTTTCGGAATTAGCATCCGTAGGTTGTGTTGTATGCATGGCGCGACGGTCCGGGGAGAATCGCAGCACCTCATGCCTTTGATGTGAAGTGTAGACGTTGAAGCTGGGTTATGAAACATAAGTATCCGAATTGCGTTCGCAGAGTAGCTCGAAGGTACCTAGTAACTAACATCTGTTAGATCTCATGTCTTTGATCGCATGATAGTCACCGATCGCACCACTTTATCCACTGCATCCATGAACCGGTCAACATTTGATATGGATACTGGAGGTCTAGTAGATGGGAGACTGGGTAGTGGAAGAATCTGAACAGAGTTATACCATTGTTACAAAGCTTTGACCATATGAGTCTTTCAGCTAATAGTACCTAGCTATTATTGAAACCTTTAGGTTCCCTTGAAATGAATCGTTGTATTCAACCTTCAACCGTGTGGGACAAACTACAGTGCAGCAGAGGCTAGTTACAGTGCATACTAGTAGGTTGGGCCTAGGTACATTACCACAGCGGTAGAACCTGACTGCGAGTGGAGTGTTATTCCCTGAAAGCTCAGGCTCGTAAGATGTTTCAATGACAACACTGCATCTTTAATTGATTTCCCCCAATCCTTGCTCCCGCGCGTCACTGCCATCTCATCAACATCTTAGCACTGGCGTTTAACTAAGTTAGCTGCATCCTGTCTTCCACCCAACAAATCCTTTATTTACTTGTGATTCTGCTTCTACTTCTGCGTTGCTTTGTTTCGCTTAAATGAAACATGACCTGAGCTGAGCTGACTGGCCTGTTTTCTCATCTCTCTCTTGGCTCCAATTCTTCCCTTGGACCTCTTCATCTTGCCACGACCTATCTTTCTCCCAACACTCTCAGCTCTGTCCAACTAGTATTTAACTACCTATACTACTATTCTTTCCCCAACGATCGACGACCAACCCCACGATATCAGCAGACCGCCCTCTCTCGCGGGTATGGAACCTTAATGACGACATACTTTCACCAAAGACTCCGATAATACCTCCATCATGGCTACCGGTACGAGACCCCAATTAACTTATTATACCTATAACCAACCCCCGCCTTTTATCCAATAACCATAATCACATCTACAATATTCCTATACTCAAGACCAGATGACTAACTTGCCATGTTCAGTACGCATATGCGTCTGTGGTGATGAAAGCACAGGCAAATCCAGTCTCATCGCTTCTCTCGTTAAGGATCAGTTCGTCAACAACAAGATCCAACCCGTCCTCCCTCAAATCACCATCCCTCCCAGTATCGGCACACCCGAAAATGTATCGACTGCGATCGTCGATACCTCAGCTCGCCCTCAGGACCGAACCACTCTACGTAAAGAGATACGAAAATGCAATGTTATCCTCCTCGTATACGCCGATCATTACAGTTACGAAAGAGTTGCCCTCTTCTGGATGCCATATTTCCGATCTCTAGGCGTCAACGTTCCCGTCGTTCTATGTGCCAATAAGTCAGATCTGACTGGTCAGGGCACCACGTCTCAGGTAGTCGAGGAGGAAATGCTACCTGTTATGGCTGAATTCCGCGAAATCGACTCTTGCATCCGTACCAGCGCTCGAGACCATCGCAACGTAAACGAAGTGTTCTTCCTCTGCCAAAAGGCTGTAACCCACCCTATCGCTCCTCTATTCGACTACAAGGAAGGCCACCTCAAGCCCCTCTGTGTGAACGCCCTAAAACGCATCTTCTACCTTTGCGATAAAGATCAGGATGGATATCTCAACGAAGAAGAAATGCGTGACTTCCAAGCCCGGTGTTTCGATAAGCCTTTAACGACGGATGATCTAGACAACATTAAACTCAGCATCTCGAAAACGTTGCCCGCTTCCAATTTTGAAAGAGGAATTGACCTTCAAGGATTTCTGCAGCTAAATAAATTATATGCTGAGAAAGGACGCCACGAGACCATCTGGATTATCCTTCGAAAATACCACTACACCGACAGTCTGAGTCTCGAGGACAAATTTATTCGACCAAAGTTTGATGTTCCAGAGTATGCATCGGCCGAGCTGAGTCCTGCCGGTTACAGGTTCTTCGTGGACCTCTTCTTATTGTTTGACAAGGACAATGATGGCGGCCTAAACGATCAAGAGCTGGAGGCCCTGTTCACCCCGACGCCAGGGCTCCCTCACTCCTGGACTGATTCCTCATTCCCCTCGTCAACTGTTAGAAACGAGGCCGGTCATATTACCCTGCAAGGCTGGCTCGCTCAATGGAGCATGACAACTTTCATAGAGCCCAAGACCACCATCGAGTACTTGGCCTATCTTGGTTTTGAGCCTCCAAACCCCAAGGACCCCATAACCGCCGCGCTCAAGATAACTAAACCCCGCAAGAGGAGAAGACGTCCTGGTCGAGTAGAGCGTAACGTCGTACTCTGCTACGTTCTCGGTGCATCAGGGGCGGGCAAGTCTGCTCTACTCGATTCATTCCTCAACCGACCATTCGATGGCTTATACCATCCCACTATCAAGCCTCGCCGCGCAGTCAACAGTGTCGAGCTCGCTGGTGGAAAGCAGGTTTATCTGATCCTCGAGGAGCTTGGAGAGTTAGAGCCTGCCATTCTTGAGAATCGTGCCAAACTGGACGCATGCGATCTTCTCTGCTACGCCTATGATTCGTCCGACCCGGACTCATTCTCTCATATCGTCGACTTGCGGAACAAATATCCTCACCTCGATGAGCTTCCCTCCATCTACACAGCACTCAAGGCCGACAAGGACAAGACCAACCAGCGCTGCGAACTCCAGCCAGACCAGTACGCATCCTCGCTTCGAATGAGTCTGCCACTGCACGTCAGCGTCACCTGGGGTAGTATCAGTGAGCTCTTTGTAGCTTATGCAGATGCCGCTACAAACCCCAGTACCGCGTTCCCCAAGAGTAACGACGAGGGGCCTGATCGGACAAGTCTGTATATTGCACTCGGTGCTACAGCCTGTGCAGGAGTTGCTGCCTTGATGATCTGGCGGCGTGCGACGAACGCTTTCTGATTGGGATCACATCTGTCAAGGATCGTACATGTATTGAACCAGACTTGCATAAACGCACGCTGGCTGATGTAGTTCGACTCGCTACAGCGAATACACGGTCATGGAGAGGCTTCGGATTGGGTGTTGATGACCCCAAGAAGGGGGACTTACTGCATGAGAAGGAGTTGAAATACGCCATTCGGAAAGTGAAACTATGATACCCAGCTCCGTTTTAAAAAGAATTAGCACAATAGAAATTCCATGAACAAGCATCATCTTTTCTTCGTATAATCGACTTCTTTTGAATACAGTCCTCGCGTTTCTCCTATATTTTACAAGCAAAACTCCCCGGCGCCAAACCCACAATGCCACCCAATGTACGGTACGGAAAACACTAGACCTTGTAGAAACAGAAACCGATGTAGAAGCTGGCAGCTTCCATCTCTTCATCGGAGACAAGCAGAGGGCCGCCACCACGCTCACGTACGCCCATGCGCTCACTCAGTGGTCCCAGCTCCCGGTCATCCTTTTCAGCCTCCCAGATCTCAGGAAAGGTGCGATGGAACTGCAACTCGAGGTTGTAGTCCTCAGCAAGAGCACGGAAGGCCTCCCAAGGCACGACGTACTCGGGCACCTCCTCGACAGCCTCGTCCAGAAAGAAGTTGTATTTCCAGCCGAAGGCGGGTCGGAATACACCATCATCGGGCGTCTTGCTGGGGAAGCGCACACGATAGATTGAGTTACCCCATTCAGCAGTCGGCTCCTCTTCACCCTCTTCCAGTTCGCCGTCCTCTGGCTCTGTTTCCTGAGGCGTTGTTGCTGAACCGTCGCCATTCTTTTCTGCGCTTTCCTTGGCCGCACGCTTAGCGGCAGCCTTTTCGTTGAATTGGCGGACTCGCTCGCCTAGAACATCAGAGTTAGGAATGCAGCCAATGAACCGCCCTCCCTTCTTGAGTGCCCCAGCAACATTGCGCAGCATATTGCGAGCATTCTTCTCGGATTCGAAGGCATAATGCATGGAGAACATCATGCTGACAACGTCGAAACCACGACGATTCATGGGTGAAGGGTCGAAGCCGACTTGTTGGATAATATCGAGGTCTTCGATGGTGTCGCCGAAACAGTCCTTGACGTGGAATCTAGCCTCAAACAAGCGCGGAGGCGGTCGTCGGTGCCCTCCTCGTCCTCCTCGTCCGCCACGGCTACCCAGTGATCTATATCGGTCGCGAGCTTGGTCAATACTCACATCAGCGGGATCGAGACCGACGTAGAGCTGAATAGGTTGAGGAGCCTGCTGCCACTTGTTCAGGTCGCCACCCTTTCCACATCCCATATCGAGTACAAGCAAGTCCTTGCCGCTTGAGCGCCCAGCTTCGCGCGAGCCAGGAGTATGGTCCTCGTCAGGTGAGTAGCGCTGGATGATGCAGCTCTTGATCCAGTTGTTGAAAACACGCAGTCCCTTGATCTTGCTATCTCTTGTACGCCAATCGCGACCACGTTCTGGTACGTTGTTGTAGTGCTGCCTCACGACATCTTTGTCGTTTCGGATCCTCTCCTGCTCGGCTTCAGCGGCTTCTTCAGCAGCAGCCTCGCGCTCTCTTTCGAGCTGGCGCTGTCGGATAGCTTCCCGTTCAGCCTCCGAGATACGCGCACGTGCGCCGGGTCGCTTTAGCTTTCGGGGTTGTTCAGATGGTGAGACGGCGCGTCGCTTTGCAGGCTGGAGCGACTTGGCATTGTAGGGCTGTGGGAGGTCATCTTGGGGCTCGTCGTTGGCAGGGCGTTTGCGGTGGTTTCGATCATCATCGGCGCGAGCATAATCTCCAGCCATCTTATGTAACAGTTTCAGTGAGGTTCTTCTGATGTAATTTGACGAGTTTTGTAAAGGTGACCATAAAAGTTGAGGTTTGAAGACTGAAATGGAGGGAGAAGAGAAGTTCTGTCCATCAGGTAGTCTAGGTCCAGGTTGGTACCACCTATTAATGCATGCAGGCGCTTGGACCATCCAATGCAGAATCGCCTACCCTGCATCCCTACCCAGCCGACCAGCGCATGAGATTTGGTAGCAATTCCCTGTGATAACTAGAATCGTAGCATTTTAAGGCTTGGTATAATGTTGCATATATACATACCTTGGTTATACCGTAACAGAACTTCTTCTGTTGTTTTGCCTTCCAAGACTTTTGTCTTTAGACTGTATATTTATGCGACAGCGCTTAAAACCATGGTGCTTCAACACAATGACCATCTTCAACATTACTAGTCGTCGTTTACGAAATGATTCACGCACACTATATGCAGTTCGGGATTAGGAAATGGCAATTTTCAATATAGTCTAGGTTGAGAGAGCTGATGGCATTGTTGCAAGAGGCGTGATTGGCCCAGACGCCTCTGTAACGCGATCTAGTCAACGACAGATGGGTTATACTGAGAGACAATGCTATGGACTTCAACTTGGGTGGGCAGTAGAAGGTACGTAGCTATCCATTTCGTGGTAGATGATTTCCTTATATAAACGACAGCACTATGCCTTGGGTAGTCATGGGTATGAGCAGTTGGACAAGTCATTATGTGATTCTAATTGTACAGATTAAACTAAAGGTTTGATGCAGAAATTCTCTTGACGAAATATCAAGACCCGAAAAAGAAACTGTCAATATACGGGTAAAGCCTACATTGTTTAGCATGAAAATGGCCCAAGACTTGGTTTGCTGTCTAGGTATTAAAATCCAGTCAGGGCTGAAGTGACGTTGATGCTCGGGACGGGAGCTGTGATGCTACTGCAGGTACGTACCTCAACCTAACTTACCTTTCTCAGTGCGTGTCCTGCTGGAGCCTTGCAGCAACCGCCAATCCCCACTGTCGCCTTGCCATCCAATTGCCATTGCATTACAACACCAAGCTCTACCGACCTATCTCTGAGCTTCTCTCATCATCCATCTCCAAACCACGACAACACAACCAACCATCAACAGCGAATAGCTTCACCTCCACCGAACTCTCGAACTCTCCGACATCGCACTCTGCGCACACAAGAGACATAACCTCAGCTACAGCGACCACCGCCATCATGGGTTCCGACCCCCAGTACGCGAAATGGCCATTGCTGCCTCTTTCGCAGCACGTCTTCACCCTCACAAACGGCTATGCTACAAAGAATGCTCAACAAGCTGCTGTCAAGGCTCTTCAAGATGCTATTTCCCAGGACAAGATGGCGCCCTTCTACCGATACCTCGCTCACCCTCTCGACGGCGTCCTCAACACTATTGGCGAGGGCGGCTCCTCCGCTCCCGGACGGCCCCTCAGCAGGAAGTCAAGCTTGGTCGGCATGATCGCTACCAAGCCTGCTTCTACTGCTGTCAGCCTTCCCTGGGATGAGGGACTGTACAACCAGTTGAAGGACGACAATGATACCGAGCTGCGAGAGTTCCAGAAGGAGGAGGATGACGCTGTTGAGCAAGCTGGCGACACTGAGGTCATGGCCGCACAGGGCAAGCGAGCAGAGTTCTGGGCTCGTGTAGGAGACAAGGTATGTCCATTTTAGCATAGGGTGTCATACTCTAATAAACGTCTATGTCCTCCCTACTAATACTCTCCCCAGGACAAGGCTATTACTGCCTACGAGAGCCTCTTCGAGAAGACGGGTATCCTCGGTACTAAGATCGACCTTGTCCTCGCCATAATACGTATGGGTCTCTTCTACGGCGATAAGCCTCTCGTCAAGAAGCACGTCGAGCGCGCCAAGTCTCTTGTCGACACCGGTGGTGACTGGGACCGCCGCAACCGCCTCAAGGCCTACGAGGGCCTGCATCTGCTCACCGTTCGCTCATACAACCTTGCCGCACCGCTGTTGCTCGACTCTCTTTCCACATTCACCAGCTACGAGCTCTGCACCTACTCCAACCTCGTTGTTTACTCCGTTCTCGCTGGTTCCGTCTCCCTCAAGCGAGTCGATTTCAAGTCAAAGGTTGTCGACGCACCCGAGATTAAGGCTATCCTTGGCGATGGTGAGGACAAGCTGCTCGCTCTGAGCGGCGCTCTCAGTGCTGGCCCAGGTGCCGATGACACTTCCGGCGCGAAGGCACCTAAGACAGCCACCGCCGCTGTCAACCTGACCACGCTCGGTTCTAGCGCTGAGCAACCCGAGGCTGAGATGGCCATCGACTTTAGCCCTCTTGCTCTGCTCGTGAGCAGTCTCTACAACGGCAACTACAAGACTTTCTTCCGATCTCTTGCTGATGTCGAGGAGCAGTTCCTCAACCAGGACCGCTACCTTCATGAGCACAAGAATTGGTTCATCCGGGAGATGCGACTCCGTGCCTACCAGCAACTCCTGCAGAGCTATCGTGTTGTCGGTCTTGAGAGCATGGCTAATGACTTTGGAGTCACAGTTGACTTCCTTGATCGGTAAGTTGTTCACCTTCCGTTTACACCCATAAGCAGAATCTAACATTCAAATCCAGTGACCTTGCCCGCTTCATTGCTGCTGGCCGCATCCCCTGCACCATTGACCGCGTGACAGGCAAGGGTGTCATCGAGACCAACCGCCCCGACGACAAGAACAAGCAGTACCAGGACGTTGTGCGCCAAGGTGATCAGCTCATCACAAAGCTACAAAAGTACGGACAGGCTGTGCGGCTGAGGGGTAGTGAGAGGGCATAGATGGGGGTTTGCCTGATAAAGGAAGCTCATAATGCTTGGTGATGGCATGCCAAGAAAGGCGATGCAGTGGGGGGGAAGTAGAAAGACGAGACGACGCCCGTGCCTTTTACCTATTTGTTTGACTGTATGGTATGATATGGATTAGACAGGCCATTACGGTAATAGACTGGCTGGGTCCCGGTGAGGAACAAAAATGGGCTGATATCCCCCCGCGTCTACACCGAGGTGACAGTGTGGAGCTGCACGGGTGATATGATGTTATGAAATTGAAAATCGATCTACCCCAGTCTCTTCCTCTGGTACCTGCGCATGCGAGCAAGGGTAATTAAAACGATCAGCAACACGAGCATATGGTACACCGGGGTGTGGTGTTTCTAGAGAGATCACTGCCGCACGCTATCTTGACGTATCATAAAATGCTAGATTGGTGAAGTTCTATCTATCCAATAACTAGTAATGCGCTAAACTATGCAAAAATAAATCCTGAAAATGGAACCCAAAGTCTCTTCTTTTTCTCCGTTCGACAAACTTCCGCACACCATAGGTCTCAAGCCACGGCGCAGACCCCGGGCCTTCGGATCCGAACCGCCGAGACCCCTCAGGAGACTCCGCACCGGATCGGGCCCGCGATAAGGTAGCGGGGGGCCGATTCACGATGACAGTTCCCGTCCGATCGCTGCGATTGCTTTATCGGTACTTGTCGAGGAACTCGTTGTGGAACTTAACGATGCTGCCGACCCACTCGGTGCCAGGAGCGAGGAACGTTGTTCGGAAGTGAAGGGTATTCTCCTTCTGGCCGAAGCCGGAGCCAGGAACAACGCAGATACCGGTGGCCTCGAGGAGGCGCATGCAGTAGAATTCATCGGGACTTCGGCCCTCCTTCTTGGCGGCCTCGGCGGCCTTCTCAGGGAGCTTGATGGTAGGGAAGAGGTACATGGAGCCTTGGGGCTCGGCGCACTCGACACCCTCCATTTGGGAGAAGGCCTTGTGCAGGGCGGTAGCACGCTCTTGGAGACCGGTGAAAATACCATCGTACTCCTTCTTGTAGAGCTCATGCGAGGGCTCGCCCTGCTTAGGAGGGTTGACCATCAACTCGACAATGCACTGGCCAATAACGGGAGCGCACAGCATGATGGAGATGAACTTATAGATGTTGGCCTCGACATCGGCGTCGAAGTTGACAAGCTCAAAGTAACCACCGCGGTGACCACACTCACCAACCATACCCTTGGAGACACTGTGAAGAGAAGCAAGCTCAAGACCGTCGAACTTGCCGGGGTTCTCCTTCTGGAGGGTGCACAAGACCTGCTTGAAGCTGTGGAACTTGCCAACAAAGACATTGGTCTGGTAGACCTCGTCGGCCATAACGACTAGGTTCTCCTGGTTGGCGAACTCAAGAACAGCACGGATGTCCTCCTCAGGAAGAGAGGCACCGGTAGGGTTACCGGGGTTGATGATGACGATGCATCGGACGTCAACACCGTCGGCCTTGGCCTTCTCGTAAGAAGTGCGAATGGTTTCGAGGTCGGTACCCCAGTTCTTGGACTCATCTAGGAGGTATGGAACAGCGGTAGCATCAAGAAGAGAGAGGGTGGCAGTGTAAAGAGGGTACTGAGGAATAGGGATGAGGATTCCGGTCTTAGGAGAGGCGCAGATGACGTTTAGGAGGGTGTTGACACCGGAGGAAGCACCAGCAGACAGGTAAATGTGGTCAGGATCGGAAGGGAAGCCGTCGCGACCTGGGAAGTGTTAGTGGTACAAAACATATCCAGGCGACAGCAGAACTCACGCTCAATGAACTTGGCGATACTATCGCGGATAGCGGGAACACCAGTACTGGCGCTGTAAGCGCCGACGGAGCCAATCTTGCTCAGGAGGAACTTGGCGCGCTCGATAACATCGGTCTTGTAACCGAAGTGCTTGGTGAGTGCCTCCTCGTTCTCCAGTAGCAGAGGGTTCTCGAGAAGACTGGCGACCTGGCGGAAGAAGGTAATGGGCTTCTGGTCCAGCTGCTGAGGGTTGCCAATGTTGGCAGAGATAACCTGGTCAAAGGGAAGATCGCTGGCGTCGCCCTTTGCGATCTTGGCTCGGTACTCCTCGGACTTGACAGCAAGCTCACCGCGGACGGCGTACTTGGCAGCGACAACGCGCTGGTTGATGTTGTCGGTTGTCAATCTCATTCTGGCGGATTGGGTAGAGAAAAATGAAGTAGGGATGCGATGGTGATGGTGGGGGTGTAGAGTCGAAGAAGTTTTTGGCGGGGTACAAGTCGACGAGACTAATAAGGGTCGCGGGGTAGATGTGGCAGTAATAGATTTACTCCAAGCACGGGGGCCTACTTTATATAGGTAAAAAAGTCGAACGAGTTAGCAATCAAATCACCCAATATTCAACTGAAGCAGATTGTCCATGCTTTGGGGGCCTGAGTTTTGAGTCAAGGGGAAGGATATCAGACAAGGATGGGAGACTCGGTGAGTAAGAGAGAGGTGTGCAGAGAGGGAGCATACACTGGAGATACGACGCCAAAGCAACACTGTTGTTGGTCGTGTAAGAGGGTATCGTGAACTAAAGCAAAAATGAAGAGTAAAGGAAGAACCGACAGAAACGAGGATACAGCCGGATACAAATAGAGCGAGGGAAAAAAAAGTAGCTCAAGCTAATGTCTAATAGAAACACCTATGTAGACAAGAGCTGGGCTTGCGGAGCTTCAAGGCTACATGGTAACCAAGGCAGAGAAAAGCAAAGCAAAGCGTACTGAATGCTTAGAGCCCTTCAATATCCACTCACACAACCACATCGCCATCACAACCGCATCCACGTCTGGGGGGCGGATGGAGACCCGGGGTGGATTGTGGGTGGATGCTTGAAGAACGCCTCCAGTCAAATGATGGGGACCCCAACATCAGCGCATTTTTTGCAGGATAGCCTGACGTGAATAATACATCCGCAACGTTGTCCGGCTCAAAGGGGGCGCAATGTCCATGACGAGAAGACCAAACAAGACGTATTGCCTCAGATTTAACGCCCCTGCTCGGGGGAACGTGGAGAGAGCGTGGGTGGGAACGGGATGGGGGATGGGGGAGCATGGGTGCTCCAAAAAGCATGGACTAAGATGGATGTGGTAATGCCATTCCACGGACGTAATGGGATAGGATGTGAAGGGATTGGATATTGGGGATTTCAGACCCGGACCCGGGCACGTGCCGGGACCCCGGGAGGCACAGACTCATTACTACGAGATCCATGACAGAAGCAAACGCTGCTGATTTCGGACTCTGCACATGACGAGCCAATTTGTGATACCCCGGTCTGTGCTGTATGGATGGGTGATAAAAGAAATGCCCGGTCTCCGGCCACTTCGTCCGAAGAGGTCCTCGGAGGATCCCCGACCGTTGACAAACAAGTTATCAAGCGTCCGGGAAAGCTCCAAGATAGCCTCGGCTTCTCCCGAGGCCATTCCGGAGTTTAGCTCGGAGGTTGAACGCCGAACTTCGGCTCTTGCTCATGTATAAAAGGAAAGAGAATGGCTGAAGCCTGAAGATGAAGGGACATGTCCAAGGAAAGAAAAAAGTAATGGGATCGGACCAGAAATGGGTCTGAAGTAACAAGGGTTAGGAGCGCCTGCAGCAGCGCGAAAATGCATGCAAACAAATAAGAGATCCAATCGAACGTCTTGCCTTGCGCCAGATTGCGCATCGCCAACGACGCCCTGACTTTCTCTTATTGCTCTTCTCTCTGCATCTCTGAACACCTCTTGCGAGAGCATCTCGCTCCCGCCTCATCGGAACCGGACCGGCCATGCAGACCGGGGCGCAGATGCAGGTGCATTGCTGTAATCCAGATACAGCATGTGGTTGGTTGGACGAGTGTAAGGGTATTGGATCCAAAAAAATCTTCCATCATCCACAATGGAAGCTGTCTGATAAACGTACCTGAGATAGTGGGGCTTCGGCAGTAGGAGCTCGCCCAGCGTTGCCCATCTACAACAGACTTGATAATGTCGCTATTCTCGGCACCAGTAGCCAATCTCGACGACTTCAATGACGGCTGACATCGTAGCGCCCCTCCGAGGCGCACCGATGCCACGGGAGTGCGACGTGCTAACATGCCGGGCAAGGGTCGTAATTTTTTCCCGGCCGGAGCTGTGGAGGCGTGGAGCTGAGAGGCGGAACAAAGATGAGTTAGTCGATGGGGACGGTAGTTGAGAAAGTGACTGCCGCTCAAAGATTTGAAAAATGATGAAACGAAGAGTCGATAGTTGTGTATGGTAAGAACTGAAAGTAGGGCGCCAACTGAGATGAAGCGAAAGTTACTTCGTTGCCTGGCTGGTTAGATATCAGAGCCTCAAGGGATCCGTTAAAACCTCGTCTCGCTTACTCCCGCCGGAGTGGTAGGTAGTAGCTATGACTGATAGCTGTGATTAACTACGAGTCACCGCAAGTCGTGGTAGATCCGATGCCGCACGGCGACGATAATCTCGACAAAATATTGAGAACAGCGGAGCTCGGCGCGGCGCGAAAGTAGGTAATATGTAAATGAGGGGGAAAGGATCTTGTTGGGGTTGTAGGAATTGATATATGGTGTAGGTGCTGGAGGTTGTCAGTCAGCCCAAGTCGCACCTATTGTTGCTGCAGCTGATCAATTACCAACGCGCGTAGCTCATTAGCTCTCAGACAACTATATCTCCTAAAATCGTTGAGTACGATGTGGCTCTTTATACCGCTTTCTGAAGAGAAAGGCCCGATGCCGTACTTGGGAACACGTCGTGCAAGGGTTAAGTATTTGGGAGCACCGGTCTCGGATCCAAAATAAGCCCTCGTTAGCATCCGCTCCGCGAAGTATGGTTGTGCAGCTATGCATCATGTAGGTATGTCGCGATAACTGAGATATTGCTTATGCTGGGCTAGATAAGGTATGGCAGATGTGAAGCTTCTCATTGGTTGATCTGCATGACGATGTAGCGCTCGGTGAGAGTTGCAGCGCGCCAAGCTCACCGAAATCTGACTAACAAGGCACACAGCCTAGGAAAACCCTGGCGCGCTAAACCAGCTAAATCCGGGCTCTCATCACTAAATAAAACAGTCGAAATAGAAGGTTTTCAATCATGATAGAAATGTAATGAGATTTGACATTATATTTGAGTAAACTGTGTCTCGCCTACTCCATTTGAGCTCTAACCTTACCTTTTTGCTTGTTAAAATGCCTATCCGTGTATGAATAGGCCCTGCAGATACGCGGCACTACGTTTCCCCGAACCTCCGAGAAACGTCTTGTATCCGTAAATTTCATACGTGCTATCACGCCGACGGTGCAGCAATTCAGGCCATCTGATCCGCGTCCATCAACATGGCAAAGAAGGGTATGTGCACCTCTCCGATACCTTCGTCGTATTTTGTTCCTTGCGTATTTTCCTGCTGACCCAATTCTCCTCCACAGTCAAGGCTCGTCTGGTGCATGTGCGCCTCATTTCCATGGCCATGACTGGCTTCTTCTACACCTTCAAGCGTCCTAGAACCGCACCCATGATGAGCATGTTAAAATACGACCCCATCGGTACGAAAATAGACAAATTGATACGACACGATGAGTCCTCTTAGCTAACAGGATCAATCGCAGTGCGCAAGAAGGTGTTGTTCCTCGAATCTAAAAAGAGGAAATGAAAGCCGCTACAACCGCGCTCGACGATACTTTACCGATACAATAAATCTCACAATCGGACTTTTTGCATGAGCCAGAAACAGCTCATATGCCGCGGCGGCCGACCTACGCGCCATGTAACACTACACGAAAGAGCATTGTTGGAGTTTGGGCCTTGGGATCCTCGCTCTTCGAGATGCGAATGTACATGTACAACATAAACCTCAATATTATCCTCACGATATGGCTGCAACGATATGCCAATTACGCAATCAATTCCAGTCTCTGCGTCCGTGCAGTCTGTCGTCATGAGCTATATCTGCTTGATGTAGGTACAAATGATTGAGAGCAAATTGTCATTCTCGCCCTGTCCACAAATTATCGCCTCCAAATTGCCAAAAAAGCCTCGGCCATGATTGATTCCGCTCCATGATTATCCCTCGAATCTCCCCGACGTAAGAATATTAGGCGGATATGTATGCTCAGACCTTGATTGGATCCGATACCTTGGATAGTGTGCAGTTACTGCTAAGGAAGCCGTGGTCTCTGGTTCCTCATGTTTCAATCTCCTACAAATTGGCCAATCGGCTATGAATATCAGTCGTCTTGTTTCTTCGAATACGTTTTTCGAGTGGCATGTCGCGCCCGAAGTAGTTGCGGTTCATGCATGTCTTTTGGGACCACATTTTCAGAGTTATCTTGTGGTTCTTCTGACTTGATTCGTTTGAGGGGAGGCATGGCGCCCTCTGCTTCATCGATCAAAGTCATGTTGTGGTTTTTGCCCAACGCGGCTTCATTCTTGCTATTGGATAAAATCCCTCTGGTGAAGTCCTCCATTGTCGGGAATTCCCAGTTTGCACGCTTAGGTTTCGGCTGAATCAAACCTGAGCGAATCTGTTCGACCATTTCTGGGTTGGTACAACCTGCAGCTGAGCTAACTTTAGCCATCACAGGTCTGTTATATTGGCTATGGCTCAGTGGCGCTCTAGTGGGCTCGATCTCTTGCATAGAGGTAGCTGCTAAGCGCAGAATTGACCGTGGAACGCTAGCTTCTCGACGCCTGAGTTGCTCCTGTTCAACCGAGGGTGGAGGGGCCGGTGATTGAGCGTCCAGTGCAGGACTAGCCACAACAACTTTGCGACGAAAGCGTTCTCCCTGGGCATGCAAATCGAGAGTAGCGAGATCACTCAGACTGGTTGAACGCTTCATACTAATGCTTTGAGTTCGGAACAAGGTGAGAGGATCTTCTGAACGCCGTTCATCAAAGTAAGATGATTCCGTCCCGGTATCGCTTCTTTGTGAATCACCGGAGCTGACCGCATGTAACTTCGTAGCTAGCTGCTCATTGACCCAATGGTGTTCTTTGCTCAGGTAGGAGGCAGTGGACTGCATGATTTGGTTGAGATCGACCATTTTGTTGAAGGCAGTGTTCAGGTTTTCTACACGAGGTACATGCTCACTCATGCCTTCTAGTTGACTCTTCAATGCCTCAATGGCCTCGAGATCCTGGCGTTGTCGCTTGCATAGTTCGTCGTTTGCTCCTGAATCGTCCTTGAGCCTGGAGAGTTGTTCCTGAAGAACAGTGATCTTTTTACGCTCTTCAGCCAATGTCTCACGCAAGAGCTGGGACCCTGGGCCACCAGATGATAGTCCTTCAAGCTGCTGTTTGACTTGTTGAAGTTGTGACTCAACTATGTCACGGATGGCCTCGGACCTGAGAATATCCTTCTCAGATGTTGTCTTCTCCTCTCGAAACTGCTTCTCAAGTGTAGTTCTGATTTCGTGGACAGCTTTCTGCAAGTACTTCCTGGCCTGTTCATCATTTTCGAGCATGGACGTTCTCATGGTGTCGAGCTTCTTGGCCCATTCTTCAGAGATATGGCGCAATGCTTCTTCAAGTTCGCTAATATTCGACTCTCGAGCTTGAAGTTGTTCAGTGACCTGACTGTTGAACCGACTCTGAATATCTTCACGCCATACTGAGTGGTCTTTGGCAAGCTCGAACAAGCCATTCTTTGTTTCAGTGCAAGTCTTACTGGTCTCAAGCGTTCGGGCAGAAATCTCGCCCAGATGTTCGACAAGAACTTGACGAGTATCCTCATGCCATTTCCGATCTTGCGAATGCACGGTCTGCTGTTCAATCATGTTGTCATGTAACTCCTCGAAATGGCTTCGGATGGTGTCTTGAAGGCATGAGGCTGATTGTTCTGCTTTTTTCTGAAACGAAACGACACTGTGCATTTCCGACACCAAGCTAGAAGATTTAGTCCACGAACGGGGCTTTATAAAGGGATTCATACCGAGAAAGAATGTTGGTCTCCAAGTTATCTACCATTGATTTGACCTCAGCATTTGTCACTTGGCTCTCGGTACGCGATTCCAAATGATCAACCACTGAATCGAGCCTGTGAGTTTATTAGTAAGGCTGACGAATAGTGTATGCCCGACTTACTTTGCTGAGAGATAGTCGGTCATTTTGTCCTGTTTTTCACTCCGTTCGTCACGCTTCTCACTGTCGTCCTTCAGTGTATGGAGGTCAGAATGGAGACTCTTTATCATCACTATGAGGGTCGACTCCTTTTCGAATCGGGTTTTTAATTCCGCCGCCGAATCTCTCTCACGAGCAAGTTCCTGTTGCTGATGCTCGAGCTTCCTCTGTAATTCCGAAATTGTGTGGTTTTCTGGGTGGCACGGTCAGCTATGGTGTATACGTAGCAAAGACACAATCCTCACTTTGGTGACCCTCTTGTTCCATCTCAGCTCGATATCTTTCGATGCAGCTCTTCAGCTCCTCACGCTTCTTGTGACTGGCTTCCAGCGCTTGCTCAACTGCCTTGGCGTCGGCAGCACGGTAGTCCTTCTCCTTCCGTAGTTCCTCACTTGTGTCCTGGTAAAGGTTACGGGCCCGTGTAAAGAGATCTTGCTGTTCTGTAATGGCTTCGTTGAGCTTGGATCGATATTTGCGGTACTTTTCATGGATGGCTGTGGCATCCTTTTGGGACTTTGCCAAATCTGAACGTAGGGACTCGACCTCGCTTTGCAGTCTGTGAGTCTCCTTCTCCGCTTGAGATCCTTCCTCTTGCAACTTCTTGCAACGTGCCTCTGATTCTTTGATTGATGATTCCTTCTCATACACGAGTTGCATTGTCTCGTTCAGGACCTTTTCTGCGTACTGCACCTCATCTTCAAGCCGTGCAATTACTCCATTGGCCTCGTCACGCTCAGCCTCAGCGATTTGTATACACTCATTCCAGTGTTCAGCCACATTCTGCATGGCAATCTTCTTTCGATTCGGGTCGCTCCTCGGCTGATGCTGACTTTTTCGACTAGTAGAGCGCTTCTTGGAGATGTTGCTCGCCCTGGATTGCGAGCGATCATGGTGTCTGTCCGACTCTCTGTGGTAAACCGGCTTTGAAGGAGGCTGGCTTGACCTGTGACTGCGTGAGCTACGGCTATAAGCTCTCGTTGGCCTCGGAGCTTGTGGGACGGGTCTCTCTAGGTCACCACATGCGCTGGATGATGATGCATGATGTCGGCTTCGATCAACTCGGGCGATGTGTGGAAGTGGCAGCTTCAAATCCTCTAGTAGTCGTTCTGGTTGCAAACTATTAGTAACATGAAGATTGGAGGATTTCATTTGACTCACTATCATCGTGCATCTGAAGAGATGGAAGTTCCTTCTTCTTCGACACACGTCGAGAACCTGTGGCTTCGGTAACCACTTCAGCGCGCTGTGGGTCGATTGACGAAGATTCAATCTTAGTTAATGGAGTTTCTATGGCATTGACAGAAACCAATTCGTCATGTGAGAAACCCGGGCTGTCAATATGTGTGACTGAATTGGTAGAGGTGGCCCCTGGCTGAATATAGGCTTCCTTTGGCGAAGACTTTTTGGGATAATATTCATCACGGCTGGGCAGACCGGGGAAGGTTTCATGATACACAGCAGGAGAATTCGGCGAAGAAGAGTCTCCCCCAACCAATCCAATCTCAGGTAGGTCCAAGGGTGCTGCGGCCCGAGGAACTTGAGCGATGACAACACTTCGTGAATTTGATGACAGAGGGGAAGGAACAATGTCCTTTGGCTTGCAGAAGAAACGAGAAGTATCCATGACTTGAGACTGCTCGGGCTTGGGTCGTTGAGAGAACTGCCCAGGACGAGGTGGCTGCTTTTCACCAAAGCAGAAACCTTCAGACATGTTTGATATCGAGACCTCTTCCTTGGGCACCGAGAACCGTCTAACATGAAACTGAGTCGAAAAGGCATTTGAAGCTGCTTGAGAGTCTGCAATGACGGAATCAAGCTTGCCGAAATCTCTTTCGTCCTCTATTCGCACAAAGGAGGCCAAACTGCTACCCCTACTCGAGGAGCCAGGAGGTTTTGATCCTGGAGAGGTGGCCATTACACAACTGAGCGGCTTTAAGGCTAGCGAAGCTTTGAAATAACGGGGATATCAGAATGTCACAAGCCGTGACCGAAAGACGGCGAATGGATAGAGTAGAACCCGGCTCAGGAGGAGATGATGTGAATACAGTGAAGCTGGCTAAGCTTACGATCAGGGTGAAAATGACGAGGAGGAACCCCTCGTGATCTCGGTCTGCACCTTCCCCCATTATATGATCGATGTGCACAAATGAAAGGGATTTCATGATGCGACTTCCAATTGATTCTTGATTTGGCATGTGAAAGGTTTGGAGGAAGGTGCCTACTTCAGGTGTATGATGCCTCCCTAAGGTACGTCAAATTATCCCTACCTTATGCAGAGTAACGCGGTTGCTTGAGTCATTGTTATTGATTAAGCTTAGACTCGAAAAATGAGCGGCGGAAGCCATCATATTTGTGTTGAGAAATGCGTAAAGAGACGATTGTCAACCTTTGTACCCAATTGATGGTATTGCCCTGAATGTGTAAGTCAGCGTTTAGTGCGACGATGCCATCTTCGCCGCCTAGAGATACTCAAACTCGCGCGACAGAACAAAGGACTCAGTGCGTCTCATGATGAGGTGTGTCATCAAAAAGAAAATTGTTCGAAAGAGTTAGGCCTATGAATTGATATCGAATGCTCCGTATTTATGGAATCTTGTGTGTTCGTTACCGGGTACCTCAAATGCTTGAGATAGCACGTCTCGAGTAATTAGATAGACATTGGTATAACGCTTACCATAAAGTCTAATACATCTTTAAGATCTGTCACCGTTACTCTATTTACTGCCTAAGGGTCCACGAATACTCTAATGTACACAAGTTGCCCATATAGAACCCGGTAGCAACAGTCTAAAGACAAGGCCACCTATTTTGACTTACAAGGAAAACAGTGGAGGCCTCATTCTCCTACCACAGTATGGTTTCGCTGAAAGATCAGTATCTTTTTTAGCTACCAGATAATTCTCGTCTTAACCCTGGCGCTTATGCTCGACTCAGGAGCATGCCGTACCGCAACGCCAAGCTTCTCGCTTAGAATGAGTCTATTCAAGCCCTCATCATGAAACCGCGTAGATCGACGATTTTTGGCCCAGACGAAGCCCTGACGCCCGTATCAACAAGCTAGAGACAAAACGCAACAGAAGCATACCAAGAGCCTAAGATGTCCCTGGCGCTTCGCTTGAGATCGAAGTCAAAAGCGCACAGGCCACCGCTACTTTGTGATGCATCCATGAACCCTTGCCGCCGCTTTCATAGACCCAACATTACAGAGTGAAACGCATTTCCAACGCCCACATGCACTACGACTTAATCCTCAGACTAAGATTTCGCAGGGCCAATCCAGCGGCTGGTCACTGTGAAGTTATGAAAATACTCTCTCGGGCACAACGATGTCTCTGCATTAATCACCCTTTGGCGCGTGACGACTAACAGGCATGAGGTTGTCGAGATGCGAAGGCGGCGTCTCATTGGCGGGACCCCTGTCTGAGGCTTTGCCGCTCAGCGCTTCGAGCTTGACAAACACCAATCACAGAGATGCATGCTGCTATATCGCGGTTCCTGCTGCTGTGCTCGAGTCTCGGCCCTGTGATGGGTATCCAATAATGATTCGTTTTGAACATTCGGGAGTTGAAAGCCAAGTCGGTATCAAGGGGTGCTTGCACTAGGTACTATACATGTGGGGGATTAAGAAACGGAGATCCATAGATGTAAATACAAGTGATTATCCTCGCAACATGGACGTTATTCTTAAGAGAGGAAAAAAAATCTAGCCCTTCCATCTTAATTACATGGTGTCTTTGTTGTCTTCCATTTCCTAGGTTCTGCGAGCCTTTTTTCTGCCTACTTCTGAGCAGTCAAGCACTAAACACCAACACCTTTTATTCCAACATAATGTCTTCAACAAGCAATCCTTTCCCGTTGGCGTCGGAGAGTTACGATGACAGTGCCCCAAGTGCCAACTCTGGCACTGAAGCTGGCGCTGCGGGCGATAGCTCAGGCAACTCCGTCTCTATTTCCCAGGGCGGCATGATTGCCATTATCGTCGTGGTTGTCGCTGTCAGCCTGATAGGCAGTATGTGCTGGCCCTACATGACCGCTTCTTTACATGCGCTAACCTTGTCACAGTTTCCACTGCCAGTCTGTTTTTCATCGCAAAGAGGCGTGAGTGGACAATGAGAGAGACAATCAGAAAGTCAGCTCGAAAGGTTGTTACTGCTCTCACACCTCGGAGAACAGAGTTCCCATCTTCAGTCAAGGACGGACCTGGGCCATCCCTTCGTAACCGTACAAGGATTGATGACGATGTCCCCCCAACACCGAGAATTCGACCTGAGGATCTCGAGAAAGGGTTGGCCCAAGCTAAGGCAAAGCGAAAGGAGAAGAAGTGGTCAAGGAAGTGAGAAGCAGTTAATTTAGGGGTATGTGATCCCAAACAGGTGTGCAGCTGGCTGTCATAGTGGCTGAAAAGGGTCGCAGAAGTTGTCTGACAGATGGTTGATTGTTGTGGTCTCAAGCTGGTGTATCCCAACGGACAGGATCCGGGTATCATCCATGTATAAATAGTAACCCTCCACGCATGGGCTGTCTCATGTTTTCTCCAGGAAGCGAGCAATAACGCCTTTGCTACTTTTGATAATGAATTCCAAGCGCCTGTTTCCCCCTTTTTTAAATTCGTCTAAATGTGTTGCCACTTGCGCTTCGCCGAGCAGCTCCAGATCGGTTCTCCCGAGGTGCCTGTGGCACCTCCTCTTCCCGTCCCTTCTGCTTCCGCCTTGACATCGGAACAAATGATACTTGTCGCTCGCCCACGACCTCACCACGAGCCTTGTCGATGCGTCCGGTCTTCTGCTGTCTTGAACCAAGCGCCGTGTCCTTGAGGGCTCGTCCCTGATTGCTAGTTGATGAAACACGCATCACCACGTCATCCTTGGACTTCTTCTTTGGTGCAGAAGCAGTGTTCTCGCGGATATCATCCTCACCAGAATCATCATCATCGGAGTCCTTGGCCTGATATCGAGTTGGAGCCTTGGAATCAGCAGGCTGATCCACCGCTGTGCTTGGGTTGAGCGCGCGGAATTCTCCAGTGGTCTCATCCACCTGGAAGGCCTCATCCTCGAACATCTTGCTGAATCGGGAATCGCCAAGAACACCAACCTTGGTGTCCACCTCTTCTCTGTTCTCCTGCTTCTTGAGAATCTTGTCCACCATCTTCTGGTTGACCTTGACCTTCTTGGTCCCTCTGATTCTGCTTGCGCGCTCCTTCTCGACCTTGTCCTTGATACGCTTCGTTCTCTCCTCATCCCAGACATACGGGTTGGCAATCAACCTAGCCTGCTCGTATAGCTTGGAGGCCACAAAGTAACCATGCATGTATGGCCGGAGCAGGTTGGTCTTTCCAACCAGATGAGACAAGCTTAGCTGTTTCAGTTCGGGTAGTGTCAAGAACTTATAATTGTCGTATGTTTCGGTGTGCACCTCTTCCGCCATCTCTTCGACCATGTTGTCTAAGAATGAGCACCATTTAGGCGCAGGGCCGAGTTGAGGAATAAAGAATGCGTGCTGCTGCTTTCCTTCGTTGGCTGTCATGACCATACCAGTGTTCTTGCACCAGGCGACGTCGTTGATATCCACGATAGGCTCCACGGATGTCCAAGGGTCTCCAGTCTGCTCATCCCACAGCTTAATGATGCGTTTGTCAGCCGACAGGATCTTCTTCTCTTGCGATGCCGTCGTCATATGCATAAGCTTGTGCACAGGGAAACCATAGCCTTGATCCTTCTTCATAAGAGGTACCGGTCGTCGTAGATCGAAAATTTGCATCATGCCACTAGACGAGCCGGTAACGATAGACAGGCCTGAAGGGCTGAAGTCAAGTGCTGTGACTTCGCCCTCATGACCTCCTAGCAAAGCAACTCTAGATTTGGAACGCGGATCCCAAAACTCAACGGTACCTATCGAGGTTCCGAAGGCGAGTAGGTTGTGGGTGTTCTCCGCGATCGCAGCTGTGTTGACGCTGCCAACTCCGATGCCTCCTTGTAGACCGCCGCCTGTCAACTCGTCATCACCACCAACATCAATCTGATATGACTTCATGAAGCGTCCCAACTCAAGGTTCATGCGGAAGACTTCACCCTTGCCGTCAGCGTCGAGGCCAACGGATGGCACAAGAGCTTCGGTAGACTGTCGATCGTAGACGAGGGCACGACCATATCTAGGAAGGCGGGCTTCGTAGTGGCAACCCATAGGAGTGTGGAATTCGAGACGGCGATCGGTCTGCAGGTGTATAGACTTGGAGTAATCGGACGAGAGAAGTTCAAATGAATGATTGAGAGCGTTGGTATGGCGGGCGAAGGAAAGTGATAGCTGAGGTAGGTTGTGAACATGAATTTGCGGCTTGTATGTGCCGGTGCTCATGATCCAGTCGCCATCCTCGCTGACACGGATACAGTTGCTAGCCTCCTCGAATTCGAAATCCTGCAGGAGCTCGACACGATTCTGGTATTCGGCATCTTCCTTCAAACTTCGCTTCCGGCGTCGCGCAAGCCAGTCAGGAAGAGGACGAGCTGTAGATGCACCCGAGATTGTATAAACGGGAACGGTTCCCGGATTGGAAAGCTTCATGGCGGCGGTGTTCCAAACGAGCCGCACAAACAAAGCTTGGTTGTTGTGTTGAGCGTAACAAGCAAGATTTGCGATTCTTTAGCGGATGCGACTGGGACTTGGGAAAAAAATCAAGGTGAAGAAAAACCATGCCCCACTCCCCTCGGTGAGCTCGGTGGCCTCGGTGAGGGTGAGTGGGCTCCTATCTGTTCCGGAGGTCTATGAGCTCCGCTACCAAACCCAAACCCGGTCCCTTGGAAAAGGCCCTTAAGCCCCTGGTAAATCCGGCAGGTAAACCACTGACGTCCTCTGACATTCCATCAAAGGCCCCCTAAAATCATCCCCGATCACTCCCCAGAGTTACTGCGCAAGGTCCCCATCCTAGCTAAGGCCCTGGCTCTTCCGCGCGACAGCCTCCACTGAATTTCCATCTCCATCTCCATCTCCATCTCCGCCAACGCCTGGCCTCCGTTCGCGACAGTCCATCAAACATCAGTTTAAGCCAGATCACCGTCAAACCATTCCCTCATGTCAAGGCAGCACGACATAGACCTAATGGTTTAGATTCATCGTTCGACCATTACAATTCGAAAACTTATCTCATCGATCGACCGATTCTAGCTCTCCGTGGCGCCATCCCCGAGCTGCTCGCTCGGCTCAAGTGTCTCGCTCGTTGAGATGGAGTCCGGGGAGTCGACTGCTTCAACGATTTCGATTACAACAACTATATTCCGAGGATCCCCGTGTTAGCCCGCGAGTCGAGTGCCTTAACGGCGGCAACGTGAAGCGTCAGGCCCGTCAAGGCTTGCGCCTCGCTGCGGTACGCCGCTGTGCTTTGAGCCGCATCCACGGTTGCGACTTCGGGGCAGCGAGGAAGTTGTCGCAATGGAGACCAGCGAATATGAAACGAACACCTTGTCGATAGTGAGTTGTGACAGCTCATCAAAGACTTCAATCTTCTAACTCTTAAATCTTGTAGAACAACATCGCGTCCATCTCTTTTCGCATCTACGAGCCCTCTTCCGACCAATCGCATAGCTTCCAATCATCCGCCCTCGAGATCCAAAGTACCCTCCGCGACCAAGGAAAACTGGTCTCGTATGATGCTGATCGTGTGGGGATATGGATTTTTCAGATAATCAATAAAGATGGAACAAACAAGGCCGTTACTTCTGCTTCAGGAGCCAGCCTTGAAGCTTGCGGCTACACGCTCGGTATGGTAGAGGAGGGCACGCTCGAGCCTGTTGCTTTACAGAAGAGCCGCATCCCAGGAAACACGACACAAAATGCCCCGACAAATGCCAACTCGACCGTATCCTCCACAGAATTAAACCAGCGTAACCCGTTGATTTCGCCGACACAGCTAGCAGGAGGAGCATCAGCCGAAGGAAGTTCTCAGTCTTCAGCTCAAGCCACCGAACCCAGGGCGACACAACCAGTACCAAAGATCATCTACGAGCAATTTATTGTCGCAGTTCTTTTCTCGGTATCCTTTGCGTTTTGCAGCCAGTCTATGGCAATTCCTCTTAACTACAGAACGATATTGATCCCGCCATTACAAATAGATGCGAACGAACACGAAAAGGGTTCTTTACAACCAGATCCAATCGTTGGCACGTTCAAGACTTATCTTACAACCACTGGTTCTCTCGTCATTAGCCTTTATTTCTCATACTGCAAGAACCTGGCGTCTGTCGAAGATACAATTGCTGGGGAATCGACTTCGTCTAGCAGCTCGATTCTAGCTGCCCCTTATGGAGTTCTCGCAACGAAGCAGAATCTCACCAATGGTGAAAACTCCTCAGGAGCGGATCGAAGCCTCGCACAAACACCAAACACTCAAGCCTTGAGTGTCAGAAGCGTCGTGGATACACATGACTCACTTTGGAAACATTCGTGTCTCAAAGCACTTGAGTATTGTGGACTCAATCCATCCAGTTTCAAAGCAAGTTCCTGGGTTAATCTTGTTATCTCTAAACCGATTTCGCAAGATGCAGACGGCGATCCAAAACGATCTCGCGCAACTGTTCCATGGCCAGGGGCACTTTGTTTCCGAAAGAAGCCCTTGGAGGTATCGACGACCCACCGTGTGGGAGGCACTATGCTCAGTGGTCACGAGGAATGCCACGACCCCCTGGGTGATGCCCGTGGATGGTTTACTGCTACGTCTGAACGTGAAGAGAGAGTTTCCAAGCGCAAAGCCGAGCGCGCGCATGCTGTACCGAAAGAAGTCAACGGTGCTAATCCCCAAGCTCAAAACCTCAATGGGCAGTCTCCTTTAGCAGTGCGACGACCCAGTACAGCAGCTGCTGGTGTCATGTACCCAACGCCGCCTGATGCAATTCAACAACATCTTGGCGTCACTCCTTCTATAGACGGGGCTATCTCAAGTCCTAATAACCCGCCCCCCACCCTTGCAGTTGTCGATGCCGATATCACGATGCCAACAGTTACGCCGATGGCTGACACCGATAACGACGGATGGGGAGGTAATCACGAACAGAAAAGAGACCGGAGCGACAGCAACCTTCTTGGCGATTCTGAGAGCATAATGAACGACATGAGCGAAGATGTTTTTGGAGAAAACGACGTAACAGAAGACGACTTCAACTTCTTTGACGGCCCTGACGGGAATGACTTGGATATCGACATGGGCGATCTGCAACCAACTCCTCTTCCGCCTCCGCCTCAAACAATGCCTCCCCCAGTGGTGTTACAGCCAGAGCCTCAGAAAGTTATAGAGCCACAGCCTGAGGTCAAACCAAAGCCTAAAACCAATGATTCCGTCTTTGCCAAGCCAGAACTGAAACATGCCAGGAGCTCACTTAACGATGAGCTTAACCATAGGATCAAAGCTGAGAGGCCGTATTCCACGAAGCGAGGATCAAGTCCATTCGACCCAGCTACCGTGTTCAAGCGTGTTCGAGCGTCGCTGGCCAGCCCTACACAAGAGAGCTTTGCTCTTCAACCCCTTCGAAGGAAGAGTAGTATCTTTGAGAAAGTTGAATTTGACCCTAAGATTCCTTTGATCAACAAAAAGTACGAGCATGGGGGTACTTTTGATTTTTCCAAAGATCAGAGTAGCGAAGAATCGAGGCGTGATGCCCACACCCTTTCTCGAGATGAGTATCTCGAACGACAAGGGAAGCTCAAGCCGAATTCAAAATCGCTCCCCGTGAGCTCCTTAATCAGGAGCTTGACTGGCGTCGACGCACCCACCAACCATGCAAGCCCTCAAAGAGTGAATGGGAACGTTTCGGCTTCAGAAGACAGTGATCTCGAGTCTGATGGGGATGATTTAAGTTCGCTCTCTGGTGGCCCTGTGTCGCCTGTCAAGTCCAGTGTCAAGCGAGCAGTTGTTGATGATGATGCCCTTTCTCAAGCTACAAGCACGAGAGAGGTAGACCTGGCAGAGGACACCACTGAAGAGCAACTTGCGATTGAACTGCCGAAGTTATCCAAAACAGAGTCACCGGAACTGCTGCTTCATCGTTTCTTCTCAGACCCGGAACCGCTTAATGTGGATGTAGGACTTTCTAACCAAGATTTTGTAGAGGTCGCACAAATCATAACTGAGCAGGCTGCTACTGGACGACTTGAGATCGGCATTGACCACAAGAGCGAGTCATCAGTCTCGCTTGCAACAATGAGAGGTCACGAACTCAACATCGCTCGAAATTCGCTTCAACTTCTTCATGAAGTTATTCCCTCCAATCTGGGAAGCGCCACAGCAGTGCGGCTGAAGGGATTGCTCGAGATACAAGATCTCCCGCTTGTGGGACAGCCAAATCGTCTCCAGCCTCGACCGATCCCAGGCAGAGATCCAAACTCAGAGCAGCTACGAGCCAATAACCTCTACCAGATTCCTGTACCCCATCTCGAAGTCCGCCGATCAGAAACAAAACTATCTGTTCTTCCATCATCGGTGTCGTTCTGGGAAGGGCTTGGACTGGCACCTTCATGGGGTACAAAGGACATCGCCGCCCTTTGCATCTTTCCAGGCTGGAAGGGGATGGCTGACCATGTGGGCAGCTTCATCGGGCGCTTGAAGAGCGTATACGAATCCTTGAAGCTAGGTACTTTCAACAACTTGGAATTGTCTGGAGAATGGGAAGATGGCGTCTTGCCATATGAGGTTGATAGGATCTCAACTTCACCTGACGCAACTGTGACCGGCCACGGCTCTGCCCTTGTGGAGAGCATGGAAGTGCTCCGAAGCTCTCTATCAGAATGGAAGTCCAAGAACAAGAACCTGGTCATTTACTTTGTCTATTCACCCGACAACCCGGCTTCTATCATTGAAGCCTGCACTGCTTTTTATCGCTGTTTCGATGAGTACAGCGACCTTCTGGCAGCTCGTCGGGAGTCTCCACAGAACGAGTTGGTGTTGCAGCTTGTCTCTGCAGACCTAATTTCGTCTACAACATCACTTGTTGTCCCGAGCCCTGCAGAGATGATCAAACTCTGCATAGAGACATACGATAGATGTACCTTGTTTCTGGATGCCGAGTTTGGTGGCCCTACACCTGCCCCGGCAGTCATGCTTGAGCAACCCCCACCTCGAATGATTGACTTCAAGCTCACCACCTCACCTTCTCAGTCTCTCATGCATGAAAATTCATGCCTTCATGTTGGATACGCCGAGAGTCTTGATGGGCGGTGGATTACAGCTGCGTGGACGGACAATCGTGGACAACGACAGGCGACTACATCCTACTCGATCACAAGAAGCAGAACTCCTGACCGTTCCTTGTCGCAGAATAAAGCGGCTATTATGGCCGAGATCTGGGCGACGACTTTGACCATGATATCAGTTTGGAAAGTTCACTGGCGAGTGATCGTTACGAAGTCAGGACCCATGGACCAGAAGGAGGTTGAGTGGTGGCAAGCAGCCTCAACACTCGACGACAAGTACTCTTTCACCATGATCTTGATGTCGGTTGATACCAACCCATCTCTACAACTCGTGCCACCGATCGTAAAGATTCCCCACGCGGCAACATCGGCGTTTTACTCGACACCAGTGTCCACGCCCCAGGCTAATATCGTTTCTCCGGAACAGACGACTACTCCAGCCACCCCAATGAGGGATGCCAGCACTTTGGCTGCCACACCCGGTGCAGAGAGCGCTGCAGAAGCAGATGCTGACTCCTTTCTCATCGATGCCACGGACCAGACGTGGGGCGCCATTGTTGGGCACAGGCTCGGCAACTCTACTACGCTGCTGGAGGTGAGACCTTCGCTCGCCAGCGGCTACTTAATCAAACGAACGGGGACAAGGCTCGAAGATCCACCAGCTGTGATGGAGGTCAACTTAGTGCACACAGAGGCTACTCCACGAGCGTACGAGCCCCTTCTCAGAGAAATGCTGTGTTATTTCAGGGGTCTAGGGACTCTGGCTAGGGCGCGAGGCGTCGTGGATCGCGAGACCGATGTTCGACCTTGGCACATTGCCGCGGCCGAGAAAGGCGTACGAGCGCTGCATCTATTATTATGATACAGACACAGACAGGCATTGGGAGGCGTCGTCATCATCATCGTCGATAGCTGGCGTGCGGGTTTGTTGGTGTCTGGCGTTTTTTACTTTGTGGTGCATATGTTATGATTGGATAGTTATGATGCAAATAAATCGTGGCCTCGTTGTGCCATGTCTAAAGCTGGTTTCTACTGTCGGTTTGACCATGAAGTGTGTGATTCACAAGTAGATGGCGTTCGAGGTGAGGCTGCAGAACAAGCCTACCATAAATATTGGAGTAGGTCAAGGGTTTACTATGCCTAACAAATTAAGGGATATAATATTAAAACAAAACCGTTTACAGTTATCCATGAACACACCATACAAAAACAAAAATCATCACGCCCACCATGCCTTGAAGCCTATATTTTTCAGCTTTCAGTGCTCGTTGCTTTATAGGGACCGAGTATCTTACAATCAACGATTATTATTGCGAAACTGTGCTTGTAAACCAATCTCTCTCCTCTAGCCCGCTTCTCCCGCGTCGACGCCAGCGTTCACTTTGGGTATCCCAAATCCAGAATTGGTGCCCTAGATCTGCTTCGAAGTCACTCAGTTGCGAGTTGTTAATCATGTGCTCTTCCGTCGCGCCTTGCGGGGTACATTGTCGCTGAGTGGTCAAAGTGTTTTCCCCTACCAAGGACCAACCATATACTGGAGTCCCAGGTTGAGAGCCACTGGATGTAATCTCTGATAGTTGGGATGGTATTTCCCAAGAATCGTGTTCACTCGAATCAGTTAAGCTGTTCACGTACGAAGGTTCTGGTAAAGAAACCATGTATCCATGCTCACTGCCGTCGCAGGTAGTGGCCAAGTCGCCATCCGAGTCGATATTGCTCGCCTCATCAAAGGTGGAACTATGTAGTGACTCGACACTAGCTTCCATTAGATCATTGGGCTCTTCTAGATTTGAAGTTGCACGGTCGCCAAGAAAGCTATCCGGGCCCTTGGAGCGGTAACGGTCTAACAGAGACGCAAAGGCTTCTAGGGATTCTTGGTTCGCAGGTATGATACCCAGGCTTTCGATATATTCTCTCGTCTTATAATTGAAAGCCAAGGATTCGTCAATAACCGCCTTCTCCGGCTGGTTAGATTGGGGCTTTGGTAACGCTGAAGGAATGCTTTGGTAGAGTTCGTCAGTCTTGCTTCCGAGGACGAGATCCTGCTTTAACCCAGGAACGACTCGAACCTGACTGGTCTCGAGATCTTGGTTCGAACCATCAAAGACCCAAGATATTCCCACAAAAGAAGGAAGTTTCGAATCATCTCCCTCTTTCGTCCCTATTAGCTTTTCCGCAGCCTTGATGGATATGAATCCGCCGATTCGTCCGTAATACACAAGGGCCGTAATGTGAAGTGGGCCACGAGAGCAGGACTGTCGTTTGAATGGGCTGGGAGGACGTCTTTCGTGGGCAGTCAGTGGCCACCAGTTAGTTATAATAACTATATGAGTCCCATGCGGCATTTCTTCGGTTTCCTGGGTATGCTCAACTTGTCAGCATTGAGCTGATACAGATTCGAAGACGACTTACACAGTTTCAATGTTTGATATAAAGGAGCGTGAGGGTTGTGAGTCAAGGACTTGAGAGTCCCTAAACGGGAAGAAATAATAACAACTCTTTGGTTGATTACGGCTCAACTCAATCATCTGGAAACATAAAGGTAAAGTGACAGGTTGAAAATGTGAGGTTTTTGCGACGTAACTCTCCCTTTAAGAATTGTAAAACCACCTAGGATCATACCCGTATGTAAATGCCCGAGATTGCAGTTATTTTCGTCAAGTTTCTCTCATTCAGGCTATGACCAGACCCAAACTCGGCTGGAACGATTTCGAGGGGCATACATGGGTGGGATTCTCGACTGAGACAGAGCCACTCAACCAGCACACCCACTTCTCAGTTATCACATAATATCACATCATACAACGCAGCCTGCATGAACTAACAATGCACGAGACAATACTCGACTTCTCCGTCTTGTAAATTCCACAATCGGTTTCCTTGTTTTCTGGTTATTGTATATCGGCCTCGACATCACAAGGTCGACACTTATCTGCAAGCCTCGTTTGCAACAACTACAAATTCCTCAACTGGAGGCCTTTCCGCACTTTATCAGCCTATAGAACCTCTGGTATTGCTTTTTTCTCATCCTCTTTCGGCCTACATCGTCATCAGGTGCCTGCTTGTTCCCTCTCTCGATGGCTGAGTTTCAACGCGGGGGTGATCGAGATCACAACAACATCTCAAACGGACCAACCACGATGAGATCTCGGTTCGCAAATAAGGTGACTGCATGAGGGATATGGATTCCTTGGTTCGTAAGGAAGGGTAGTTTGAAAATACTACCCCCCGCTCATAGAAAGTGGACAAAAGATGCCCTGCCATCGTGGAGCAATACAGCGCGATAAGTGTGCGTTGTCGCTGGTTGTTTTTGTTACCCCCCCCCCTTGTCCATCATGGAAATACCATCGCAAGAGGGTCCAACCAATGATGAATGTCCAGTTGAGCCTCAGATGCTCCCGGATACTAGATGCCGGCCGCTGTTATAGTAGGCCAGACCGTCTGGCCTCGACTCTAACTCCATTTTCCCGCCATCTGTTCGCAGTTGTAAGTAAATATCCAAAAAATCACCCCAAGGACATGGTCACTAGCTTATCTTTTTTAGTTTCATTCCTTCTTTGCCAGAGTCTTTCGACTTCTTGATTTCTTGATTTTGGACTTTGGATGGCTCCTCGGCCGACGTTGGTTGCTGCTACCTTGTCCCCAAAATATCGATAAAGCATCTCGTCAAGAGGCAGCAACGGAGCCATCAACCACGATAACAAAAGCAACAACTGGAATTCTCCATGTGACTATGTCACGGAAAATATCTCGCGACCCCCATAAACCCTTCCTTACAGACGGTTGCAAGGCTATCCTTGATCAAGCTCTGATCGAAGACTTGACCCCAACGCTCGCTGAACTGAAACAATTCGAGCGCGCTTCGAAGAATCGAAACACACGTCCCCATACTACAAAAGTATCTGCTGCATTAGGATCTTCGTCGAAGACCCCTGGGCCTGGTACGATCCCTAAAGCTACCACCAGACTACACCATCTGCCGCCACCATCAGCAAGAAGCGGCGTATCCAAAACTACAGCACGCAAGGCTCCACGCCAGTCGTTTGATCTCTCTGCTGAACTTGACCATGAGACTCAAGTGTCTTTTGAGTCTGCTTTCAACACATCGTTTACCCAGAGTCTAGGAGAGAGCAGTCAGAACTCGACCTCGATCCTGACTACACCGGCCATAGATATCTCGTTGCCTGACCTTGACAACGGAAATTGGGTGCAATCGGAGCCTAGGCTTATTGTCCCAGAGATTGAAAACCCTAGGTCAGTCTTGCCATACCCTTTCTCCCTAATATTATACTAACGTTCTTTGAAGTGTTGCTAGGATTGCATCTACCCAGAGAACTCTGGATCCTGAGCAGATCCAATACGACGTTAACAGCCTCGATCTCTCTCTGACGTTGAACATGAGCCCAAGCGAGGACAGTCATCACCTACAAGAGGTGACTCGAGCTGTTGAGCAACAAGCCCAACCACCCCCTAATTCTTCTTCTGAGCAAGACAAGTCCTTAGTCGAGGTGACCTGTGAAGGGGGGTACCAATTTTTGACGGCTCCCATATTCAACGTTAGATTGAAACACAACTTTATCCCTGAGGCCCTCGTTTCGAAACTCATTCGTGCCTCTGAAAGGCCCATTAGTTTGGCTCCTCTTCCCCCTGGTGTTGAGATCATTGCCACAACGCCAGACGGGGCAGTAGTGGCTCTTAGCTACCTGTTAGACGTGGAACTCAGATACCAGGCATCTGATGTCCATTTTTCTCCTACTCCGGTTCGTTTATTCGTGTACCGTGGTACAGGCAGCGAGGACGACACTCAGATAGTCCTCGGCCAAGACTATTTTACCACGATGTGGATTCAAGCACCATCCTCCACGGGAACTCATACTCGATAATACTTCACGTTTTACTCCAGCTGGAATCCTCCTATCATTACCATCGACGCGATACTTTTATTAGTCCATCGCCGATCGATACGAGGACCCAGATACTACAAAATCTTAGACGTGCTGTGTTCACAGCACAACGCTATGGTTCTGCCGCATGTCAGCGCAGCTCCGCACTCAAATACGTTAGGCGCATACCATCGATGGATGTTGCGCAAACTACACAAATTGCAACACGTTTGCCCCCAAAAGGGCCATCAATCGGCACATAAAGCGCGGGCAATCCGGGACATATCTGATGTCTTGTCCCCATTAACCGATTGTCCGCACACGCTTTATGTTATGATACTCGAATGAGGACACTACCACGTTCATTTTTTGTTTTGTTTCGATTTTGATTTATCTATTTCCTTCCTAGTGGTTATTCTTTAATGGTGCTTGAAGTATTGGCTCTAGCAAGCACAAGTCAATATATATATGACGGGACTTCATGTTATGAAGGTTGAACGACAGCAGCAGATTGTTCATGGGTGGATGTCTATTCATGTGTTTGCTTTCATTTTTTAACAATTGCGTTATATTTTGTACTTTGATACTACCAGATTGTCGAATTTACTTTTGTTGGTTTATTTCCTGCTGCCCTTGATATGTCGTTTGATTCGCCAAGTTTGATGACCGGTTCTCTGAGCCAAAACAATATCATAGTAAATTCATATTAACAAGAGTTAAAACCATAAAGTATTAACTTATTCTCCAAAGTCTTCTAAAGCATGTTTTTCTATTCACAAATCTTAGGATAAAAACCCTATAATTAGATAATAGAGGTATAGAAGCGATTCTGCTCTTAGTAGGCCATTCTCACATTTTTTTACACCCCGCGGTCAACATATCACGACAAGCATCCTTTCCAAAGGGTACACACTTAACAAGGTTTTGAACATTATTAAGAAAACATTTTCTATTATTGACGAATGTTTTGTTTGACAAGGGCAACTTTGCAGTCAAGTCAATGTTGGATCTTGACTATGCATTTATCGAAACGGACCCGCAATGACGCCGTGTTTTCAGGAGCATCCCAGGCAAGAGTAAGCATAAATCGACAACTTCTGTGACTCATTAATAAGTGACTCGTTTTCTTCTTCAATAAATCTTTTCTTTAAATAACAAAGCCGAAAAAGCATATAACATTGCGCCTTGTCTTATGGAGCTGCTAAAGCCGAATTTTACATCTCATAGACTGAAATCTCTTGACACCTTACGCCAGAAAAAAACGACATCATAAAAACCTAATATCTTAGGCGAAATGCCCTCTAAAGTTATACAACAACATCTTAGAGCACCACAGAGAAGCAATCATGGATAGAAAATCTCTGGCAAGTTTACCAGATGATCTCCTTCTCGATATCGTCGAGCATCTCGACACAGCCCGAGATGTAGCCCACGTCTCAGGCTTGACTAAACACATCCGGAGTCTCATCGCACAAGACGGTTGGCGTACATTCGTCAAGAATCGATTCCCCTCGTTGGACATTGCGACAAACTCTCAGACACAATGGAGCTCAGTCGCCGACCACGCGACGTATATGGACCGTTGCTGGGAGAAGCGAGGGTTCTGGGTGAATGTTCTCCATGAAAAGAAGCAGCAGCCTGGAAGATTTCAGCGCAGAGGCCCAGGAAGCCAGTCGGTATTGTTCCATACCGTTCTGGATGCGCGTCTCATGTCATCGCTTCGAGAAGAGGTCATTGCTGCAGGCGTAGGTGAGAATCTCATGGTTCGGATGAAGCCTGTTGGTGGGCGAGAACCAGATACATGGCACCAGGTTGAGGGGCAGACTCATGGATACAAAGCCGGAACTGGCGATGTCACTGCAGTTTCAGTCATGGAGTGTGAAGGGACACCAGGTGTTGCTGTTGGGAGAGCCAACGGTGATATCCAAATCCTCTCTGGCAAGGACAACTTCACGACGACCTTACGACATCTGAAACCAGCAGATGACGCATTACTCAATCATGCTTCTGATCCCATGAGAAAGTCCCCGGGCCAGTTGGCCGTCTCATCATTGCAATGGCATCCCGAAGCGAATCTCTTAGCAAGTGGTAAGGGATCTGTTCTCACTCTTCACGACCTTGCGACATCTGACGACTCGGAATCGAGTCCTATGGAGTTCCACGACTTCTCGCAAGGAGGTCCCGGCGATGAAGCGTCCCTCCTACGAATGACCAAGTTCATGAGCAGGAATGTCTTGGCTTGCGCCTTAGGCGGGAGTCGAAATCCTCTGCGCTGGGGACAGCTTACGCCAACGGGTATTCAGTTTTTCAACGCTACGAGTAACCCGAGGCCTCTCGACGATGCCGCCACATTGACTGAAGTCAGAATGGGCGAGAAAACTACGGTTCGAGCGATTGAACCTGTTAGAGGAGGGAATGACAATCTTCTTTTAAGTACATGGGATGACGGGACTTATAGGTGAGTTTATTCTGTTACATGGCAGGACCAGCTGCTCACTTCCTCGAAAAGACTCCTGGACATCCGAACACCTTCACCACAGGACGCAGTTTACCGCGATCGCTTCCAGCCCTACGAACCAGGCAGTTCTCTCCTTGTCTACGGCACCGAGCGTTTTGTCGCTGGAAGTAATACGGCACCAGACATTCGCCTATTTGACTTCCGATATCCAAAGCCGTACCATCACACAAGTGCTCTCCCATGCTCAAATCAATGGCCCTTTCCCAGCCAGAAGGACGACCACAAGATGTGGAGGCTGGGATGGGCACCGGACTGTCAACCGCAAAAGTGCGACCTGCAGAACGGATCACTGTGTACCTGGCATGGGACATCCAGGCGGCATTACTGGCGCCCTGACGCAACACTCCACATCGGAAGCCCGACATACGACAGAATCTACTGCCTGACCAAGGCGTCCGACCTTTCAGAAACGGTCTACTGCGGCCTTCGTGGCGCAATCCTCGAGATGAACCTCCATCTTAGTGACGACGTCGGCCATGATCCCGGCCAGCGCACTGTACCAGCAGGCTGGAACATGGGAAGACCCGGAGGTAAAGTCTCACTGATCGAGACAGGCGTGAGCCTCTGCCAGGCCAAGGAATGGTCTTTGGAGAACCGTGGTGTTCCAGAGTTGATTGTTCAGCAGCCGAAACCACGGAGACAGGCAGGATTGTCGGATCAGGCGAAGCGGCACCGCCTAGACTATGCTTTTCATAGACCACAGGATTTCGACCAGGCGCAGGTATAGAGAAACAATAGGGCCATATATTCTTAGGCATGAGCTATAAACTTCAAAAGTGCTTATAAATGCAATGTATATTTCAACGAAAAACAGCATCTTTCTCTATGGGTACAAGCTTTAAAACAAATCTCGCAAAGTCTAGCATGTTCTAGCTCTATAACTTTGACTCGGGCACCAGCAGCGACAGTCTCTCCTTCAACGTCGTCTCTGCCTCCTTCTCAATCCTATGAACAAGCTCGTCGCACGTAGGAATATCATGGATCAGTCCCATGACCTGACCGGTTGTCCAAACCTAGCAAGCACAGTTAGCATATGTCCCACAGCTCAGACTCAAAAGGGCCAAACTTACGCCGAATTCGGTGTCTCCATTGACAAACACCTCCTTTCCTCGCTTTCCGCTCACATACGCCGCAATCTCCGCAAACTCGCCCTTCTCGCTCGTGCGCTCAATCTCAAGGGCATCCTCCGCTACCTTGTTCTTAAATAACCTCGACGTGTTCTTCCATCGCCTCAGAAGGAGTGTCGTGTCGGTCTCTTCAGCGCGCACAATGGCCTCCTTGACCTTCAAGTGCACAGGAGCTTCGACCGTGCACATGAAGCGCGTGCCCATGTTGACACCGCAGGCGCCGAGGCATAGTGCTGCTGCGAGTCCGTAGCCATCCGCGAAACCACCGCTTGCGATAAAAGGCACACCCAGAGTCTGACGGGCCTTGCTCAACAGGATAAAGTTTGTAATGTCGCTCTCGCCCACGTGGCCAGCGCACTCGAAGCCGTCGATGCTCAGGAAGTCGACACCCAGCTTGATAGCGCTTTGGGCGTGGCGGATCGTGGTACACTTGTGGAGGACGGTGACGCCGGCTTTCTTCAGCTGCGCGATCACGGGACCGGGTGAGTTGCCCGCCGTCTCGACTACCTTGATACCTTCGTCGATGATAGCTTGCGCATAGGCGCCGTAGTCAGGAGGGACCATGGCCGGCAGCAGTGTGATGTTGACGCCGAAAGGGTTCTTTGTGAGGGTGCGGCAGCGCTGGATCTCTTGGCGCAGGGCAATAGGCGTAGGGAAGATGAGGGCCGTGATGATGCCCAGACCGCCGGCGTTGGAGACGGCTGAGGCGAGGTCGGCGGTGCCTACGTGCATCATGCCGCCTTGGACAACGGGCACTAAATGAGAAAAGTCAGCACAAGGCTTGTAGAGTTATCTGAGTGCGATGTTACAAACCTCTGATGCCCAGTCGTCGGGTCAGTTCAGTCGCAAAAGGCATGACGATGGCTGTTCAAGATCAAGTAGTAAGTAGTATAGAAGAAACAAAGAGCAGAAAAGGAGGGAGGATGCGCCTGGAGGATCTATGCCTATATCTATATCTATATAGCTTGGAAACAAAATCAGCTCACATAAGAAACAAGAGCGAATGTGTCATGTCACCCGAGGCCCGTTTTGCCGTTGGTTGTTTCTAAATTACGGCTTCCATCAAGTTTCGGTAGACTCCAGACGCTAACTTAGGTAGAGTGCCGAGGTAAGATTCTAGCCCCACTACTTTCCCCACACTCGGCTCGGTCCCCCACTCTCACATGCGGCGGATCTTGCATACAAATCCAAATCCTCTTTGCGGGGAACGGGCACGCGCCAACATTCATCTCCAAGTGCCCCGGTGCGTCATGTTACCAAGATAGCGGATAGTCTCATGAATCAGACTTGAGCTCGTATTGAATCAACCAAGTCATACTCTGTTCTGTTCTGCTCTGCTCAACAACAAAAAAAACGCCCACTTCGACATCCCATCAGCTTCAACAGCAATCCACAGCATCACTGAGCCTTCAAAACGCCCTAATGTACATGATATACCGTATCGTAAACATCATTAATGATCCTAATTTTCCCATCCCTGTTTGATATTCCTCAGTAGAGTGAATATGCACCTGTTCCCTGTTCCTTCCAAACCAGACGCCCAAAATTCGCAGCACTATCAGTTCTATAAGGTACCATTTCCGGTGACCTTACGGCATCCATTTACCATCTTCTCAGTTGATACTTGGCTCAAGTAACCGAACTGGAGGGCTCCTATCCCGTGGCTTCTCAACCAAGTCGGCATATGCGTCAAGACTCTGGCCCATAACCTTGACAATCTCAAAGATGTGCGCCCCTTTAAATGTTTCAGCCCAAAGTCGCACTACTGCGGCGGCTAGTTGTCGCAGCTTGGCGCTGTCGCTTGATGGCGCATCGTTCTGTCCGGGTGCAGAGTTGGGTCCCGAAAGTGACGGGTCGATTGGTGGTACTGCAAACTCGGTCTCGTCCAGCATTTTGCGTACCATATCCAGCAGACTCTTATCCTCGGGAGAAGCAGGAGAATCATGCGGTCCAATCGCTGCAATCGTCAAGAGCCACTTGGATACCAGAATAGCACACTCGAAATTGCATACTGTAGGTCATGGTTAGTAATTAGAGCGATAGATAAAGGGGGTTGTGGAATGGTATAACTCACGCGAATGCTGAATGCTCCATTCAGCCGACTTTGTCCTGGCTACGTAGTTTACGCCCGCCTTCACCAGCATAGACAGAGCATGGATCGCTTGGAACACTGCCCGGTGCAGTCTTAGACTTCGGACTAGTAAGGGGGTCCTGCTCAGGGCCGACGCCACCAAAAGCGGATCCCGGGTCTCGAGCGCGGTCGAAGGAGTGACATCGGTATAGAGCCGAATGTACGCCTGTCGCAATAACGCCGTCGCGGTGAAATCCAAGCTTCCGCCCTCGATCGATTCCGACACGCTGTAATGTCCCGATTCCGCCGCCCTGAGTTGGTGCTGGTCCTCAAAACTGGTCTGCCATACCCGCAATGCCTGCGAAACTTCCTCAACATCCTCGGGCTTCATAGTTCGATGAATGTTGTAGGGCAGGCCAGTCGCAAACGAGGTCTGCTTCAACAAATAGATGTGTTGGATTAGAGCGTGGATAAGAACGTAACTGCCCAACGATGACAGGTGCTGGGGAAGTCCCTGATTTGTCCGACCAAACAGTCGCGAGAAGGCATCATGCAACGTGAGCTCGATCATAGGTGTCGATTGGCGCATTTCCTGCCATTGCCAGGCCGTCTCAGCCCTCCAAAGCTTGCCTCTTTGAGGTAGGAGAAGGTTTAGCTCGGATGTCAGTAATAGCGGTGGCATGTTGTACGCAATGCTGCAGAGATTAAAGAAGCAGTAAGCAATGAGCTTTGTTCTTGTCGCAGTCTCGAGTCGAATCCAAGTTTCCCAATCATTGACGGCGCTTTGGTTTACCTCAGCCACAAGGCCTTCTTCCCGAATCAGAATGGCTAAGTTGCTCTGCAGCGACAGAGCTTCGTGAAGAATCGTTGGCACACCCCAGAGGCCGACTGCAAAAAGAAGCAAGACTGCTTGAATAGTTTCAATTCGAGCCTGGGGAGTATTGGGTGAACTAAGTGTGCAATTAGAATGAAATTCTTGTCAAGCTGAAATCGAAACTTACTATGGCTCGCGATGTGTATCCTGTGTTGCCGGTCGCTCCGACTGTGCAGACGCGAATGAGTGGCGGTACGTGGCACTTGGCGAGGGTCTCGTAGAGTGAGGGCTGTAAGCGGCCGCAGTTGGCAACAATGCGTGAACCTCCGAGATACGCCTTCGTCTGATCTGTTCCATTGCCACGGCCTTTGCGGCATACCAGAGAGCATAGCCTCGGTTCTTTTCGAAACGATACTGAGCTCCGACGGCAAGAATGGCAAGCAGCAACTCCGGAGCGGTCTCGGCAGGGGAGAAGGTCGGAAGATGAAGGAAAGGTAGATGCTCGTGAAGGCCGCTGATATATCCTTCCAGGAATCTCGTCAAAGTATGCCGAGATGGAAACACAAAGTCGTTGGGTAGAACGGCGGAGAATTCATCCAGTCGGTTCTTGATGACGGTATGGTCGGCTACTGAAATACTTATGCCCGGCTGTCGCGCTTGGTCCATGCCTCGAGCGGCAGGGTCGGCGGAATCACGAGCATCGACCTGCATGGGTGGGAAACGGCCTGGAAGGAAAGAAGGCTTTGATTGCCGCCGCTGGGCAGCGCCTCCTTGGTTTCGAGAATACATCATCTGCTGTTCGGTTTCGAAACTCGGGGGTAGAAAGTGCGAAGAGGAAGCGAACTCGTCCAAGAAGGGGTTGTAATCATCATAAGAACCAGCGGGTGGTTGTTGAGGCACATAGCCAGACCCCAAAGGCTGGTCCTCTCGCGGGCGTTCTGTTGTATATGCTACAATAGAATCGCCGTAACTGCTCTTTCGTCGGGATTCCGGAGAGTGTGGTGGAAGAGGGGCTGCACTGGCATTCCTTTGGACGGGCGTGACCGAACTCGCGAGGGCTGCGTCAGACAGAAGATCAAGGTTGCAAGCGGCAGGTCGAGGTTGAGTCCGTGGATCTTGAGGTCCTTGTTGCGGGCCTGGAGGCGGGCCGCGGTGAAATGGCTGTGGCTGTGGCAGCGGTTGCTGCGGCGGTGGTCGTGACGCATTGTGATGTTGAAGTCCAATAGCTTCACTACTTATCTGACCTTCAGAGATGGAGCTCTTATGTGATGTGGATGAAGTATTAGACGACAACTTCCTGGGTCGGCTGTTATCTTTGCTACCTTCATTGAGATGCACGAGCTTTTCGTGCCTGACAAGGAGGTCTCTGATATTCATGTCAGCATTTGTGTCGTGAAATTTGGCCAAGCGATGATGAGGATGATGAGTAAAGTCTGAAGTTGCAACGGAGAAAGAACAAGGTGAGCAAGAGGGGACAGTTGGGGATTGTATGGATGAGTGAGTGAGTGAGTATATGAGTGACCGGGTGGGACGGGCTGAGAAACGGGGGATATAGCGTAAGTAGAGCATAACGTACCTTCGTCCAAACGTCTTACCACAGCGATCCCAATTACATGAGAAGGGCTTCTCCTTGGTATGGGTGCGCTCATGGCGCTGTACGTGTTCGACACGTCTGTATATCGGGAATCTGATTAGCATACAAAACTCTCGATCCTCGTCGGTGGAACAAGAGACGACGAACCTGAACCGCTTGCTACAATACTTGCAGGGGAGCGTCTTGGGCTTTGGCTGACGAACTTCAGTTGGTTCTGGGTTGACGAGAGAAGGAGGAGGGCCAGGAAGAGGACGAGGAGGGCCCTCCATAGACTGAATTGCAAGCATCGTGAACGTATACGCTCAAAGAGTAAGTCTTTGAGTAGGTTCCACGTTTAATGCTTGATATCAAAGTGTGGGGTGAGAAGAGTTGAGGAGAGATAGAAGAGATGAAAAGAAGGAACGCAAGACAGATTTGGAGCTGGGGAGATAGATGCAGGCAGATTGCGGGGTGCGTTAAGGGCAGAGCATGGCATGTGGAGGAGGAAATAGACGGTGGCCCGTGAACTGCGAGAGGGAGGGTTGGTTTGGTCCGGTTTGGTTTGCCTTCCGCGGGAAGGACGGGGATGGGGGGATAGGATGGGGGACTAGGGGAGGAGATGACGGGGGTTGAAGATGGATGGCCAAAGCCAAGTCTTAGCCAAGGAGGATGAATGAATCCAAGGAGCTGGATGGGATGGATGGAACACGGTCAAGCCTCAAAAACGCCCCTTTAGCGCTTCCCCTCTCGTGTGCTACAATATCTCGGCTGTTCCCCCTCTCGCGCCGACGGGTACCCAAGATGCTGGGGTCCAAGTACTGGCAAGTATCTTTTGTAGGTACTTTGTGAAGTTTGGGCAAGATTGTGGTGGTCGCTCAACTTGTAATTGTGATGCTGGAGGTGGAGGAACCTTGCGCGACAAGACTTCGGGATACGATTCCGATGACCGGATGTTGGGTGTTGTCGGAGTACCGCTTTCAGATGCTCCAACTGCTAGGCTCGAAGACTTATCAATCAACAGATCCGGTATCTATTTCGATGTAGATATCCACATCACTTGTTGTTGTATTCAAGTAACACGCTCGTTCATGAATGTGTGGGAAGTACTCCGTACCGGATATGGTGGTTGTGGAAGGGGAGAAAACTAGGAAAGCAGTACCCAGCCGGGACAATTGAAAATAACGAGAGGTACCGACAACGCAGGTGCAAGCGAGGAGGAGGAGGAGGGGTTTTGCCCCGTGGAGAGGAGATGGAGAAGCGAAATGGTTGGCGTGTGTCAAGGTTTACGGTGTAAGTCACCGGTAGGACTCCCGAAGAACTGGCACTGACACTGGATCGACCTGGATGGAGTAGATGTGGGTTTATGACGAGATGGTACGGGGCTCGTAAGGAAAATCTGGAGGTTTGGGGCAAAACCCCCTGGTGAAACTGAGCAGCAACGTAGGCTCTCTATCTCGGGGGTGGCAGAGACACTAGGTAGGCAGGTTAACTGAGGCAGACGCCGACGGTCTAGACTCAAGTCAACGGAAGGTCATTATTGTATGGATGAATTGTCTCTCGCTGTCCCTGGTCAGCTTAGGCAGAGGGACAATACATAGGCGTGAGTTCCGCGATAGGCGGAGTACACCGAGTAAGGTGTAGCACAGCTATGAAGCTTGCCACGTCGATACGCCGAGCGTGAGAGAGCCGACGACAAGACACGAGGGGTGTTATTAGTGACAAGACGTGGCGAAACAGGACAAAGAGGGGAAGAGAGGAGACAAGCTGGGCTGCGAGCCCAGCAGGAATGGTGTGCCAAGGTACGTGTTACAGGCTGTCGCTGTACGGGCTGTAGATTCGGATAGCGCTTGAGGATAGGTGCAAATGCGCGACCTGAGGGTCGGACAAGGTATGACGGCGTAGCGCGGGCGCAAGGGCCAGGGCGGGGAAATTGGAGGTGATGAGCTACTAGCAGGTACATGCGGTACATTGGGACAGCACCCTGCCCGGCCCTATGCCCAGGGCCTTAGCGTACCTGATCATGCCAAGCCCTGTCGTAGGGGCCGATAGTATGGAGTAGAAGGGGCGAGATTGGCCTGAGAAAGATAAAAAAGATATCAACTTGCCTTGTACGTAAATGATTGCAACGTCGACAAAGTCGATATCCCTCGTAACGAGAAAACAAAGTGTGGGGAGTGTGAGTGGGATCTGGGGGAACGGATCTCCAAGGAGCCACTGAATCTGCCCAAAAAGCAAGCCACAAAGCGGCCGGCGGCACAAGGACAAAGAGGATGAGGAAATAAGAAAACAAGCATAATAAAAAGCAAAGCAGGTTTGAGAGAAAACAACACCTGCGACAATCGATACGTGAGTACTCTGTACGTACGTTTAGCGCGGCAGGCACATAGATCCAATGGTATTGAGAGTAATAAAGGTACCGTCATCATATTCGGGTACTAGCCGACGGACAGACGGCGTCCATACTTGAGCATTCCGTCTACAGGTACGGAATAAACGGAGATTCTCGCCGGCCCTTCCGTTCCCCTACTCACGCCAACCCAAATGAATGAGTGACAATCAACGCAAACTGACAAGAGAGACAAACGGCAAAGCCAATCTCATGTCAGTCCGTCTTTGTTCAAATAACCTCAAAGCAGCCAAGACTCTGCAGTATTGGGGCGTGCAGCAGGCTGGTTGCCTTCGTCATCACTATAATTGACCAGGCACGCCAACTCAGCACGGGCAGCCAAGTCACTCCTCACCCAGTCAAAATTGCTAAGCCATCCTGGGCATGTGTCAGAGTTGTGAGGTGAGTTTCTGCTTCCTCGTCAGCCACAGTGAGCAAGGGCGGTTATATACAGGCACATGTAAAAAGCCCCTGAGAAGTAAAAGGAGGATTCGGTGAGTTGCAAACATCTGATGATTCATCTTGGTCATCCTGGCTGCAGCCGAGATCAATCGCGATTTCGGGGCTTTGCTGATGTCTGATGTGACGATACAGTCTAGTTTGCAAAGTTTTAAACCGAGCATAGGTTTACCTGTCTTCCGTGTTGATATTTGGTTAGTGTTGCCGTTTCTCTTCCATTTCTCCAGTACCCTATCTTTGAGCACTCCCATCCCGTTCCACATAGCCGTACCTTCCAAGTACCGTGCGGTACATAAGGTGCGGGGGGAGCACTTGCCCCCCGTGGGGATTGGAGACCGGCCATACTTACCCACTCGGGCCCCTGCGAACAGGATTGGGTAATACCTTTCCGGGCCAATCAAGCCAATTCGCATGGGGCTTAAGCCCAGGCTATCTGGTTATGGCAGGTACATGGGCGCGTTTGCCTACCCTTTCTGCGTAGGTTTCTTGTTTCTCCTAGGCGCACACACCATGGTGAAGCACTAACTTTTAAAGTCGTATCTCTTGCCATTCGGAAAACGACAAGGAGGCTTGGCCAATCAAATCACGATAACCTCGTGGTATTTCTAAAGCCGGCTGTAATACAACTGATATCAGAGTCGGCCTATTACAGCAAAGTAACAATTAATAGTGGTTTTAAATCTGCCTTTGGCGAAGGGTTTGTATCCTTCTCGTGCCTACGTGGGGTTAAATTAAGTGAATCGGTTGACCTAGCGGAAGGCTATGTCACTCGAAGAAATAGGTAATATTCGGCACCAGAGCGTTTCCCGTTAACCAGACTATACTGGCGACCTGTAAGGTTATGGGTGGTTCAATCTCGACCATCTACATGTACATCTTCTAGGCTTGTATGGCATTATTCTCCATGTCTGCTCTTTCTTACCCAGGTAAAACAAAACCAAAAAGTAATCATTCCCAACCGGTATCTTCCTAGGGAAGTACTTATGTACCTGCCCTTCACAACCTTACTACCTTAGGTAGCAGGTGTATCTTGCAAGCAGCCTGTGGTTGCCATCACCACCCTACGCAACTGAAAGGTACCATGGACTTACTTCTTTGCTTCTTCAAAGTGCCTTCCTTATTTGAAGACTGAGACGTTTTACTTCAATTTACACGTGATAGGCCAGTTGACTATTCACTTCAGGACAACTTGGAATCTACCTTGCCTACCAAGACTTGTATTTTCAGCCCTCGATGTCGACAACCTTTTCTGACGTAAATTGCCCAATCAGAACGGTTCTTGAATTCCTCCTCATTGCCGCCTTTCGCGCCGTTGCTTGGAGACTCAAACGTTATGGGTACGGAAAATAACACGCTTCTCGTTGAGGGTGGGAAGCGGAGACAGGGCCGATGCGGAGCAAAAGAACTTGAATAAGACCAAGGATCAGCTATCTGCACCTTTTATACATGGTCAAACTGTGTAAAAGGGCGCATACCCAGGCCTATCGTTGTCATCCCCATATCACGACATGACGTTGCTCTACTCGAGACAATGACAACACCAAGAAGCAACCAGGTAGACAGACAGGGCAACTTTGAGACCCCAAAAAGCAAGAAAGTGGGCGGAATAACGGCTCATCTACCCCCAAACTCCGGTTGTTCGAATGATGGTATTTGACAGATCTGCAAGGCGCTTGGGGGTAGCCAGGGGATGAAGTGCAAGATGTTGTATCTGCTTACCTTACCAGTCGGCTTGCGAGAACTGGCCCTCTAGGGCCTTCTCACGTCTCAACTCCTCCGCCCTCCGTCCTCATTCCCTTCTCCGCCTCTGCCTCTGCCTCTACCGTCGCCTCCACGTAATTGCAATTGCAGCTGCAGCTACAACACCACTACAAGAAGCGGTGGTGATCAGCCTCCGCGCCAAGGTCTAGGGTCCCTGCTCATAACGGCGTGTTGGGGGCCTCCTCTTGCAACTTTTTGTTGAATCAAGAAAATCTTTCTGGGCTGCTATTGGACGGCTTGTGTCAACCAGCCTCGCGTTGTCGGGCAGTTCACACCTGCCTGGATGGCTCATGTCTAGTTTCTCCGGGTGATGGCCGGTTCACTTGATCTAGGCTAGGGAAAACCGAACCTATTCCAGGTTCATGAAAGTGTACTTAAGGCTCGCCGTGTTCAAGACGCTGGCCTGTTTCGGGAATTTTTCCCAAATACGGATACGTCTGGTAAGTATTTGCTAACAAGTTCAGATCACTCACCTCAGACAAGCGAACCCTGGGGAGTTGTGGAGGTGCGGGGACTGATGGTCGGTGCGTGTGGGGTAGTCTAGATTTGGGATCTGGCACCTAGACAGAAGAGACCAGGCCAAGCCAGGCCAGGCTGCAGACTGCAGGCCTCACTCACACCACACATATCCGCATACGCATGCATTATGTGTGAATCCTAGGCTCAACCGTGAGCCTCTCTTGCCTCTCTGCATTGGAACATGAGCTCATGGCGACTTACCTTGTCCTGCACCATGCCGTCCGCCACTATGCAAGCATTCACTTGGCCCCTGGAGGCGCAGACCGCTAGATGATAGATGATGGGTGACAGGGACTGAAGCTGTGGATTTCCCCCGCGTTCCAGACGTGAGGCTTCATTTCCCCGTGGGGTTGTTACGGTAGCAAACCGCGTATAAGCCGAACCCACCCTTTTCTTTCCCGTCGGCTTGTTACCGAACTGAAAGAGAGTTTTTCTGTTAACTGTTCGGAGATACACCAATTGCTTATTTGCTCAATCTTGTTTAAACACAAGACTGACTCGCCGTCTCTACGTTTAAGCACTGGCTTCCGAGTTTCAACAAGAACCATCGGCACTCCTCCCGAAGCGCCAATCATCAAGTTTAGGTACAACGTTAATCCAACTTTGAACTACCAATCATGGCATTCATGTAACATGTATGTCGGGAACTGTCGTCAAAAGATCGGGAAGTCGGTTTTCAACCCGGATAATACAGTGTTGACCTCGGCCCTGCGTGTCCAGACAGGGTTGATGGTCACTCAGATCTACTTCGCTTGCTGACCTATCATAATAATCCGAACGCAGTCCAAACACTTGAGACGACGTCGAACGGGTTGCACCTACTGTGGCAGTACCATGGCAATCACGCCAAGTTCAAACAATGTCTTAAAGTTAAGAGCTTTGTAATGTTCGTTCTTACGGGTGCTGGTATTCAACCCGTCACCTGGTCAGTTTGACCTCGGATTTACCTATGATACACATGTTACCTGTCCTTGAACTACATGTCGGCTTAGATACCTTGAATGCCGAACAGGGGATCATTTTCCAAGTGCGAATCAGAATCATCAAGCATCTTTCGCTGCCTCATCTTTGTGCGCGTCCGCTGCAGAGTGCACCCCTCTTAACAACTCTTAACAATAGGGCCCGCTTTCTTGTTCGACGACCTAGCCAGATATGACATCAAATCATGTCCGTCTCATCCTCCTCAGCCCTCTCAGCCTTGGAGGGAATAGCCGACCTGACCGCTCTCGCTTCCAAGCTGGATTAACCGTTGTCTCATCCCCTCAGCCCTTAGCCTGTCCTTCTCCTGAAGCACGTCAAGAGCACACTTATCAACCCAACTGCCAACCCCATGCTGCAAGACGTTTCTCGCTCGAAGAGTGCTGCCCTGCACATGACCGACGGAGCCGTGCAGCGTCATTCGCTCTTTTCCGCTGGTGTAAGCCCCGCGGTGCAGAATGTTGTTGTTATAAAAGACAATATCACCAGGCTGTAGTTTGACAATAAGCTGACCTGGCAAGGATTTGGCAAAGGGATCGGCGTTTCGCTCGGTCGAGGTCCTCCCGCGCTTGTGCGAGCCAGGCACAACAATGAGGGAATCATCCTCCCACAAGGCAAAGTTGTATTGAGCGTGGTACGCATGCTTGCCAAGCCGCTCCATCTCCTCGTCTTCACTAGCCTCGGCGGGGATGTCGTCGCGATGCCACCTTAACTCAAAGTCTTTTTCTGGTCTTACAAGCATGTTGAACAGCTCCATGATAAGATGCTCATCTTGGCACTGCAGAAGCTGCTTTACGATATCGAGAATGGCATCGGAGAAGTAGAGCTGCGTAAAGAGCTCATGTCCTTTGAGGGCAGGGTGCATCAAATGCTGCACTCCCCATATTCCATGTTCAAGTGCTTGGCTAGCATCCCAAGGAGGAAATTGCTTGCCTTGAATACGGACATAACTTAAATCAGATTAGTTAATGATTACTTCTAGAGCCGGAATTCGACCCTGACAGCATGGGCGAGACGTACGGCCAATGTCCATCACGAGCCAGCTGAGTTGCCTTTGAGCTAACCTCACGCAATGCATCGAGCTTATCCTTGTCAACGATGGACTTTATGACAACAAAGCCATCCCGATTGAGATCTTCAAGGTATTGCGAGGTCGGCATGATGTGATGTGATATGATAGTGCGGGTTTCCGTCCGTACCGTTGCGGTGCGGTGCTTTGCGATGCGGCTTGTGGACCGCCGGTAAAATAAGGCAAAATCCGTACCCCTCTTAGATTACAGATACAAGCTGACGAGCTCTCGGCCAAAAGGCTCTACACTGTAAAGCTACAGTATGACCAGGATGGTTGGAGATTTTTGGGGTATCTCAAGACGAGCGGAATCAAAGATTTTCAACGCTGTTCAACGTTCGGAGGTATTGGATGCTTCTTTTGTGATGCGCTGAGAGGAGAACCCTCTTTATCATGTGGGGAACCTCACTCGCGGCTCGTTGCATTTCCTGCGACGATGGAGTCTGGCAAGTAACGTAGCAATTGCAATTGGAGCATCACAGTAAGACGCTTCGTGTATGAGGCTCGCACAGTATCGGCTTTAGTTGTCATGGTCAATCGTCATTCATTATACCGAATCTCAAGCTCACCATCCTCAGTGAACCAGAATGTCTATCTATCTTTCTCCAGCCCATCCTCTCTCCATGATTTTGATCGAATGTCTTCCCCTCACCTACACGCCTCAGCAGACCACCGCACAGCAAATCCTTTGACAGTCTTTTGCACGTCCAAATCACCAGGGTCATTCTCAAACAGCGGCTTCTCCAGCCTCCGCTCGGCAATCTGCTCAACCTCAAAGCCCTGCTCTTGCGCAATGTCGAAGAAGCGCTCATCGAGCTCCTTCTTCCACGGCCGGTAAGACGTGAAGAAAACGTAGGCGACGCTCTCGCGCGATACTCGCAGCGTCTCTCGGATCGTCTTGACCATGTTGCCGTGCTCGCTGTGCCTGAAGAGAAGATCTGCCAGGATGAGCACGTCGAAGCGCTCTTCGGGGGAAGCATCTGACGCAGACGTCGGGTTGAGGTGAGCCAGGAGAGGGATTGGATCGGCGCCCCAGACGAAACCTGCAGCGTCGACGACATCGGCGATGCGTCCACGGGGCTCGACCGTTTCATCGCACTCATCAATGTTCTTCTGCATGATCCTGACGATATCAGGGTCCGGATAATCCGTCACAACGACCTTGCGCGCACCCAGGATAGCAGCGACAAGACTGGGCAGACCAGCCGCGGCACCAAGCTCGAGGACCGTCTTGTCTTTCACTCGAGAAGGATCCTCCTCAAAGAAATCGGCGATCATCTTTGCGCCGTTCCAGAGATGATGGGCCTCAGTAGGGCTGGCTCCCACAAGGTGCAGCGTTATGAGCTTGCCGCTCTGCATGGTGAAGACCTGGGATGTTGGCGGGGGCGTAGGGGGGCAGTAGTCCTCAGGGTCGTCCATGAGGTCGCCGAACCCGTAGTCTACTTCTCCAGACATTGCGCTTGTTTGGGCGTGTGAGAGCGCGGTTCAAGGATGGGTAAAGGCCTGAAATGTGAGTTTGGAGTAAGATTTTGACGTTGTGGTATGACGGTACGTGATCCGCTTGGATATCCTATGGGTTGAGTGTGCCTAAAAGTAAAGAATTGTATCTTTTCGCCCAGGTCCGTCTATGAGTCGCCCCAAGATCCAGACATCAAATGCAAAGTGTCGTTGTCTGTTGAATGTAGTGAAAAGAGTTTTGATCAAGTGGGTGGGCCAATTGTGCGTACCCACAGTGCGCCAAAATTGACCATCATGTCCCCCAATAAGTGTCCCGTACAAGAAATCAACGCAGAAAGTACGCCCACTATCAAGTCCTCGAAACTTGACGAAAGATAAAGGCTGGACGCCTCCTCTATCCGAATCGCTGTCGTGCCAACTCTCTCAACATGCCCACCGTTCCCTCCTCCCTCTCCCTCCAAGCCCTTCTCTTCTCCTCAATCTCTTCCCTCTTTGCCCTCTCGACCTCCTCCCTCCGAATCTCCCTCTCCGTCTTTCGTCGTTGTTCCCTCTCCTTAGCCTTCTTGTACTCATCTAGTGAGTCTCCGCCACCCATCAACTCTCTTTCGTCTCCGACCTCCATGGCACCGGGACTCTTATCGCGGAACGAGCGCATCTTGTCTGCCACGGCTGCCCGCTTCTCGAGCATGCGCTCGCGGGTCCCAGCCTCGGCGCGGGGGACTAGGTCTTCCAGACGCTCCTTTTGCAGAGCCCGGTCGGCTTTGCGTGCGGTCTGGAGGTCGTCAATGGACGCTTGCCTATCTTCTTCTGCGAGCTCGGCGCGTAGAGAAAGATCCTGAAGTGTGGGGATAACTGGGCCGGATCGCCGTGTGCTGTCTGATCCTGGGAGGGTAGGACCATAATCGTCATCGTCGTCTTCGCTGCCATTGTCTCTTCTGTCATTTACAGGCTCCTGTCTCTCCTCCTGGTGGACTGGAGCATGTCTTTTCCGAGAAACGACTGGATTATCCGCTGTGATCCGCGCAAACGTCTCGGGATCGTACCATCCCTCTGCCAGTTCCTGTCGATTCCACTTTCCAACAAAACTCTTCCATCGCCCCTTGACCTCGCGATCATCCATCTCAGTAATATCCTTTTGCTTCTGAAGACTCAGGTATTCACCAAGGAGTGGCTCAAACGCGGATAAGTCAACTTTGGACAAGGGCCGCGCGTCGAATGGGAGCTTGACCGGGGCTTCGGCCTTGCGACTTGCATGTTCCCGGTGTTTGTGTGACGAGCGGTGCCTGGATGATGAGTGATGGCCGCTTGGCTCAGAAGAATGCCTGTCGTGGCGTGAAGATGGTGAGATCTTTGATCGTTTGTAAGCTGGTGACCGTGATCGTGAGCGAGTGTTTCTGTGATGAGTGTCGCGATTCTGGTTTCCCCTTTCATGAGAACGATAGTCACGGCGCGGGGACCTTTCCCGGACCCGATTTTGATGTTCCATTCTGAAACTTGCAACTTGATCGCTGTAAGACTGTGTCTGAGTATCTTGAGCCAATAAGACACGCGATTCGGGTTTTTCTGGGCAATATCAGAGAGTTCTAAAATGAAGTTCAAAGCTCTTGAAAATGAGATTTTGAGGTCAAGGGATAGCACAGTGCGCCCCGCTTTTCTTCAACGTCGCTCTAGTCTAACTGAAAGTACCTACTTTATTTAGTACAATGATGATTTAAACGTACACTAAGAATTCAAGATCAACGTTGGTGGAAAAGAGTTTGTGGTATTCTCTGCCTACTATGTCAACCTTGTTCTACCGGTATTGCTTTCAATCACTCGGCGATGCCCTTGATCATGTCATGCCAAAACTCCGATGGGTATATTGTATCGCAACTCGACTAACCGCTCCTATGCTATCTTCTTTTGCCATGCGTGACATTTCCTTACGTACATTGTAGGGAACTTGCCTAATTCCTTGAGAAATCAGATTCATAGGGTCCTCGTGTTCCAACATGGGTGCCTCTTAGGCCTGGCTCTCCGTTTCCGCCACTGACTCCGGGTTACCATGGATTACACAGCCCAGACATTGGCAATCATCTCCACATGGACAGCTTGACTCCTCGCCCGCACAAGAGTCTCCAAATGGATAGCTGACAAAGAAAAAGTCGTTGGCTGACAGGGCTTGCTCGTCACTAACTCCCGATGCTGCCTCAGATGGGGTCTGCGGGGCAACCGGAGACATGGTACCTTCAGCAGAGCCGACCGGGGGCACCACGGCTGTGCTTGCGTTCACGCTGTGGCCGTTGGTTGCTGGTATCTCGCCGTTTCCATGCCCGTTTACATGGGTGTAACCGGCATCCATCATGCTCTGCCAAGCCGATCGCACGTAGTTTTGCGTCGCTTCGTTGTATGGATGAGCTGCGCAACCTACACACTCGCAAGATGCACCACAGCTGCATTGGTGAGAGGTGCCTGTGGCTGAAAGGGGAGTCTGAGGGGCGGCCGGGGTCGGGAATGGCGTCGCACCAGGCAAACCGTAGGGTGATGGCATGCCTCCTTGACTGGCAAACGTCATCGTGGCCATGACTTGTCTCCATTGCTCTGGCTGAAGAGGTTGTAAATAGGAGCCATACTGAGGCGGGTAGGTAAAAACGGTAGGCTGAGGATAATAGGCGTACATGCCGTTGGGCATCATCATAGGTGTCGGGAAAGGAGTCATCATCATGCTGTTAGGCGTCGGTATATCAGAGCCCGGTATACTGTCGCTCTTGTGGTCGGGCTTGGGAGAGTCGGTATTGGAAGAGCAGCAACTCTTCGGCTTGGGTTTGGTCGGTGGACTCGGTACCGATGCAAGTGTTATAGGTACAGAAGCAGCATTATCAGCATTTCCACCTCCGCAGCAAGAGCCAGCCTTTGTTGCTGGCTGACTGGGCGGCTCAAGCACCTGCGTGCTTGTCATTGAACCAGACTGGCCTGCCATGGTCACTTTTGAGCTATCAGGGCTCATCATAGGGGGTGGTATGTGCGGTTGAAACATGGGGTACATGACTGGTCCAAAAGGACTCTCCCCTGGAGTCATCCCCATACTTCCATAAGGAGACATGTCAGGAAGCGATGCAATCGGCTTTTGAGATGTATCGTCGAAAGATGGCAAAATGTTGAGCATTTTGGGGTCCATTCGCTGGAACGCCGCTGGGTCAACGGATTCTCTCCGACTCGAGTTACTACCCTTGGAGCTTGCTTTCTGTACTCGATAGCCGGAGCCCGGCGTTTTGTTAGCGGGACTTTGGGGTGTAGAGTCTCTTGTACTGTCGCCATTCTCAGGTTTGAGGATAGGTGATTCGGCGCTTTTGCTAGGACCACAATGGCACGCTTGTTTCTTGGGTATAGCAGCAGTGACTCTGCCACAAGAGCATGGGCGAGAAGCCGGATGAGGACATGTACTAAGAGGTCTACCCGGCTTGCGTACGGGCACCATGAGTCGCTCATTGGCGTGTGTGCATTTAGTAGAACGATGGCCGCGAATGCAAGGCTCGCTACCAAGTTAAAGAGTTAGTCATGTCCACCGAGTTCTAAAGATGCAGTTCGTGTCAAGAGGAAAACTTACCAAGCCATCTTCTGGCCATTGATGAGAGGCATAGTAAGGGTATCGTCGGAATGTATGTACTACGGATGACAAAGGTGGAGCAGGGTGGATGGCTTTGAAGATTGTGGCCGGCTCAGAGCCGCAACGAGAGCCTACAATGAGAGCGCAATTCCCGCGAGCATCGACATGGATCTGGATAGATCTAGAAGAGGCGACGTGGGTTACTCGGCGGTACTCAAGGGGTTCGAATGTTTGCGCAACGAGCGACGGATACGGGTGCGGGTAGCGAAAGATGGGATGGATTGGTTTCCCGAGGTCTGCGGCAGATGAAGCGATGATCGGGATCGCTCGATGCGATGATACTGTACTCGAATTCGACGAATGCGACAAATTATAATGGATGCGAAACTGGCGGTAGGAATTAAAGATTGAGATCGAATATCGCAACGTCGTTGGTGTTGATGTGAAAGTAGAAAGACAAAGCAAGTGCGATCTTGGATCCAGACCCAGTATCCGAGCGAGCACCTTATCCAGGGACCCAACCTTGTCAGCAGGCGCGAACGTGAACGGCGGGCAACCTGTAAAGGACCATTGCTCCCCCACCATGCGGGGGGCTACAGCGGGCAGCAAGCGCCCTAGAGGGTTCCTAATCCCAGCTAGGCACCTGGCTCGCAAGATCACTGCGACGCTAGCGACAGAGGCTCTGAAGCTGCGTCTTTTGCCCAGGTAAGCGGGCAGTGACAGTGACAGTAGGTCAGCATCGGATGATATAAAGATGATAGTAAGGTTTCTAAATAAGATAAGAATCTATATCTGGATTATATGGCAATATGCTTGAGTGACTAGTAGTTTATTTTCACGTTTTAAAATCTTACAATAGCTCTAACACCGACTGCATTGCCCTGGACGAAAGCCAAGCCCCCGGCTCCGTTCCCTCCATGAGGCAACAATAGCCCATCCTCCGGCCGCCGACGCGGAGCAAAAGTGAATCATCGGCCGGAGGCCGGGGAGTTGACCTCCGTATAACGGCCGGCTTTGTTAATTTACAAGCAACTCACCTGAGCGCGAAGCTACACATATAAAATATCATCGAAGACTCTTAGATATATCTTCCAAATACCAGGTTTTTTCTTTTTACCGTATTTTTAATCCTTCTTGTCGCTTCTCTCTCCACTCGTACCCGTCTCCATCAGCCAACCCGGCCGAGTGAGCAAGTTTCCATTGGCTCAAAAGCCCCGGACGCATCAACACCAACTCTTGAACCGAAGCGCATGCACTCAAAGTCTCTCATCCTTTTTACCTCATCGCTCATTCATGCAAACCAGTTCTAATGGATACTTTACTTAATAATTTGTACTCGTTACCGTGACGTAGATTAAATCTGACAGCCATTGAAAGGCACGGTCCGTTGGTTAGCTTGGACGCACAGCATCACCAGCCTCGTTTGGCCAACGACAACACTGTTATTATAAGCAGAGCTTTCCATCATGTGCCTTCACATCTACGTTACATTTGCTGTCTGTTCTAGGTCTATCTCCCGTGTGATCCTCGCCTAATATCATGTCATGCCCTCCTTTGGCTGCTTAACAATCACATCTTTCACGTTTCCGTTCATATTGGACACTCGGGTACACCTCTTATCCCCCCAGTGCTAATCCTTAGTGATTTTCAAAGCCTTGGCGTCACACATAAGAACTAAAACCACTCAAAATACTTGGGCCGGCTTCAACTCGAGCCGTTAGATGGCGCCATCTCATAGAGATCGGCATTCGATCAAGTCCACTAGACAGAACACAGGTACAGCATAGAATAGACAAGTTCTTTGCGGTCATGGCATGATTTTTCAGTACTGATGTAGTATCTTTAAGCTTCGTCTATTGTCTATGCGCCCTTATCTGAATCGTCTGAATCGGCAAACATATCCACCGCTCGCATCCGCTTCCTAGGTCCAACTCGAGACGGTTCTTCTTTGGTCTTGCTCTCAGAAGCAGGTTGTTCTACAGGCGGTGGTGGCGGCTCACTTCCCACAGCCTCGTCCTCGTCCATCGGTTCCCCAGCCACATCATCCTCGTCGATAGGCTCACCTTCAATGTCATCTTCATCTATAGGTTCTCCCTCGACATCATCCTCATCCACTGGCTCTCCGACAACATCGTCTTCATCAATTGCCTCGCCTGGCACGTCTTCTTCTTCAGCAGCAGCAGTCGAGACCGGTAGCACACGCGCTTGTCCCTCCTCCACCGTCTTCCATTTGCCCTTCTTCTCTTCACTCTCCTCCTTCTCGGCTGCAACTAACGACGGAGGATTCTCAAAGCTTCGCACAAACAATTCATGGCTCTCAGCCGGGAAAACACACCATCCCTCCCAGAGATTAAGGACAAGGTGAATGCTACGTTTCCACTTTTCGGCGCGAAGACGACCCCATTTAAGTCGTTCAGCCATGAGGCCTAACGTCTCAAACGTCTTGCGATCTTTCAGTGCCGTCTCAAACAGCTGTCGAAACCGCCATGCATGCCGCACACCGCTTGTCGACGAAGACGATAGTATATCACTAACGACATACAAGCCTACCAGGCTGGCACCACTGACATCGGGCCCTTCGTTACTTGTCGCCTCTTCTTGTGCTCCTGATTGTGCTTCTTTGGGGTCTGGCTTCTTGTCAGGGTTTGCGCCGGTAAGAGCAAACGGCTTCTCAACGTTGAATGCAATCAATGCCACGACTTCGTCAACTCCACGGCTAGCATGGGTGATCGCAAAGCTTGTTACTCTCGCGACATCTCCTTTTCTTAGCCTGGACATTGACGTCGGTAATCGCGCAAGAAGATGTGTGAGCTTGGCCTTCTCAAGGGGGTTAAGGAACGTCTTTTCAGACTCGGCATCCGTATGCTCCCGCTTGTTCTCCTCGTCAAACTCCTCCTCGTCCGATGAGTTGTATTCTGAATCCGAGACGAATTCATCGAGTTTGGTCGTGTACTCAAAATCAAGGTTCTTCTCTGGGGCCTTCCATGCATGCGAGCCGTCAAAGAGAGGGACATATTTGCCCTTTTGTCCTGATTGCTGCGATCCCGTAATAATTTCCCATAACCTCCACCGATACCATATGCCACCTTGACTTCTCGCATCCCATATCCATGCCCATTTTTCTTCCCTCTGAACTTCAGGCCGTGACATGAGCAGCGCCTCAAACTCTGGACCATGCGCAAGGACTCCTTCAATGACCTTACTGATGAGCTGGATGATTTTCACATCTGATGGCGGCTTCACCGGCACGTGTAGCAGGTTCGACCGATTGACGCCCGCACCAGGAGGGCCATACGAAGTGGGAGGCGCGAATCCCCTATGGAACCCATGTTGTGCCGGCGCATTCTGTGGTCCTGAAGGTTGCTCGACGGGTTTTGCTCCGAAAGGGTGTGACGCTGACGATGAGGATACAATACTGGGCAGCGCTGCTGAACTCGCAACAGCTGACGAGAGATGTCGATGGAGAGATAAATAATATCCGTAGCCCAGGTACCGATTCTGTAGTGCATTAACGGCAGCATCGATCTCGTTCGCTGGTGTATCCTGGGACAATGTCACAATTGAAACAGCTTGTTTCCGTTCCGAGCTTCCAGAGCCTATTGGAGGTACAATTTTGACATTCTCAACTGTCAGACTCTCGGGGATCAGACCCTTGATTGTAGCCGGCGAAGTGCCGGGGGGTATATTCGATAGTCGTAACGTAGGCTTTGCTATAGCCTTCTCTTCCGCTCGGTTCGTCACATCATCCATGTCCTCGTCGTCGCTCGTATTAAAGGCCTTAGATGCCGGGAGCGATCCTCCACTGGCACCTCCCTCGTCATAGCTCAGAATTCCTTTCTCGCGCGGCGCCCGCGCAAAGTCCTGAAAAGATCGCTTTTTTCCGAATGAAGACGGCGGTGGTCCCAAGCTTCCAGGTCCACTCTTCAGTCCTGAGGTCCCAAAATGTCGTCTACCAGGTCCCGGGGGAGGCGGCGGCCCTCCAAATCCAGGTCGCGGGCGCGAGGGCGCTGACGAGCTGGGTGCACTATGGCCATCGTAGTCATCGTCGCGGTCAAAGCTCTTGACGAACTCGTCGTATACGGCGGCGGTTTCGGCAGCTTCTCGCAGTCGCTTGGCTTCGGCCTCTGCCTTTTGCTTCTCGAACGCGGATTGCTTAGTTGGTTTTTGGAGTTTGGCTTCCAAGTTTGGGAACTCGGAGACACCCTTGCCGGAGGACATGATCGTTCTCGTGTCGTGGTTCGTTTATTCAGTGCATCGCCAGAGCTCGTAAGTAAGGGTGGAGTGGGGATAAGGGAGGATGGATGTTGGTTGCAGTGATTAATGAGGACAATGTCAGCTAGAGCTGAGCTGTCGCAACTCAGGCGCGTTCTAAGTCAACCTAAGAAACGAAGTGGGTCCATTGCTAGGTAGGAAGGCAGCAAAATCTTCAATAGTATTACGAAATTCTTATAAAATCTAGTCTAAATTAATACAAATCTTTATCAAGACGTTGGAATATTATCCTAGTTTTCTTTTTTTTTCCCCCATTATATTGAGTTGAACAAGCTCTATGCAAATAGTCTGGGTGGGACATTCTACCATGAAATTACCATATCTTCCCTGCATGCATCAAATATGAACATGTATAGGTATATAAACAGATATGTATGAATAAGTATACCTACTGCGGCCTCGGGGCTATGGAATGCAATCCTGACGAAAGGGATTTTCCAAGCAGCCCAAACGCTGTGCGAAGTGAGAAATAAATTTCACCCGATAGAGTTATAGTGGTGTTAGTTTCGTGCTTTTATTTTAAAGCCTATACACTCCGGCTATCCAAGTTCTCTTGACTCAGCCAAGCACCAAGGCGAGCAATGGCTAGGTGTCTTATTTGCAGGTTTCAGTTGCAAATCTTGTCATGCAAAAGGCCCGGAAGTTTCCTCGAATCAAATATATACACGAGAGATGCTTCGAAAACCTCGAACTCCATGTAACTTACCCTAGATCTTGAATACAGATAGTCGGTACGAGCAGTAGCGGGGCTGCTGCAAGAAAGCCCCGCTACAAGCGTTCAACTTCGGTACTTCTTGTCTCAGTGGTGTTACTGTAAGCTCACCTAACATTCCAGGTCATGTCATATCACCTTCAACACATTCCACTTTATAATTTATTCTTTTACTGCTAGGAACTCTTCGTCTAGTCATATCACCTTAAGCATATTCAACTGTGGAATTCATTCTTTTGTTGCTATTAACGCTTCGTCTAAAACCATTCAAAAAATTCCGACCATCTAATGTTCTATCATAGCTTGGCCTTTGACTCCCCAATAATGGCCCGACCCTTGGCCAGCTCGTCACACAGGACCAAAGGTCGTCCACCTCGACTTCCATCAAGAGTTACTAATCCAGTATAGACGCCATTTGTCTCTCTTCCAACGCCGTCGTTTTGGATCTCTCTCCACCGCCACTTATCACCAAGCTTGCCGCCCTGACGTTGCATAACGTCAACAATCTTCTCGCCAAGGTTGGGCAGGAACTTATATCCGTGTCCGCTGTCTCCCGTGGCTACGAATAGGCCCTTCCAGCCTGGATGGTAGTCGATAAGCCACTCGCCGTCTCGTGTGTCAGAGTACCAGCAGATACGGGCCTCCTTCCATGGTCGGTCTTCCAGGCCTCGGATGGGGCATAGGTCCTTGAGTGCGCGGCGAAGGTCTCGGTCAGCCTCGGTAGTTAGAGGATTGGAGGAGTCGTTTCGAGAGGTATATGGTTGTGACGCGAGGAACGGCTCCCTCTTGTCCTTGGGCGAGGGAGGAAGAGCGTTGTTGATCTTGACGGGGTTGATGTATCCGAACGTGTGACGAGCGACCTTGAGGACGTTGTTTCGTGGGGGAATGAGGAACAGACCAGTGCTGAGGTTCAACACCACGGGGAAGTTGTCGAGTCGCTTCTGCTCTTCGGGTGTAATGTCCATGTACACAACTGCATGGCCGGTAGCCTCTGTTCTTCCTCGAAGGTCGACAAGCGAGCCTGACCAAGCACCCGCAGCCACCATCACTACATCGGCCTTGAGAATCTTAGAGTCGCTCAGCTTCGCGCCAGTGACTCGGTCACCCTCTGTTACAAGCTCTGTCACCTTGCCGTTGACGAATTGGATCCGCCCTGTGGCCTTAACCTGCTTGTAAAGCCACTTCATACCCTCGCCAGCATCGGCCCAGCCGGAGTTGCCGTTGAGGTAGCCCCAGTCGCCGGGATATCCGTTCGTACCGAGAAACTCTTGCAGGGCCTTTGTGTTCTCCAGCCTCTGGATCTTATCGGTGGGGAGTCCGGTCTCCTGAGCAATCGACTCGACGTTCTTCCAACTCTCCTTGGTATAATCCATTCCCGACTTCTTCAGCTTGAAATCCTTCGGTGTATCGCTCGCACACAGGACAAAGCCCGACTCGGAGTATCGTCCCTGGCCACCAACCTCGTCGTCGCCCTGCTTTCGCCATTCTTCCTGCGCCTCGGCGGCAAGCGCGGCATAGTAGGGATCCGAGTAATCTGCTCGCACAATTCGGGACGAGTCTACACTGGCAGCATCCTCGGGAGGGAATTGGCCGGCGCAATCATCCACGACGGTAATGGAAGTGTTGGCGTAGTAGGGTCGCTGGGCGAGGGCCCAGGCGGTGCCGAGGCCAAACACACCGGAGCCGACGATAAGGATAGAAGAGGGAGCACCGGCCATTGCGACATACGAGAATGATCTACACAACGAAGGAAGACGAAGCGAGCTTCCTACAAGGGAACAGTCACTTATCTACGAGTCAATCGCAAAAAGAAAGTTCAGATGGGCCGATAAAATGCGAAGACTTTTTCCCTGTTCCCACACACCGATCACGGCGCTGGCCGACGTGGAGAAGCGTTGGCCAGACGCTAGAACGGTACAAGAACTCGGCTGATGGAGGCTAGTGCTGCCGATTTTCGGGACTCGTCCCCAACTTCTGACCTTGCGGATATCCATCATTGGTTGAGCACGTGAGCGGAGGGTGGGTGATCCATCCTTTTGCACCAAGAGCCGACAGCACACCAAAACACACATAACTTGGAACTTGAAATTTGGGAGAGGTTGAACTTTATTCATATCTCACTACAGTGAAAAACTGTTAACTGAAGGGTTCACCTCGCAGTTCTGTTCAATCCATCGTGAGTATATCTCTGGACGATTGCCTTCACCACCGACAGAAGCCGAGGTGTGCTCTCCTCTGTTTCTCACATACCCGTTGCCGAGTGTGTGGCCGTTTCTCTGAACCCTCAAAAAGTTCATCTCAACATCGATGCTCGACTTTGTTTCCACTGCCCCCTCTCAACTCAGTGTGTCCCTTGGAAAATATTAGGAGGCGCTCAAATCAACTGAGCGCGTGCGCCGCAGTACCGGCGCGAGCAATCTATGATGTGTCGCGGGATGAGTAATCTTATCTTTTTTCCCCTGAACCGAAATCCCTCGTAAAAATCCCCTTCCTGACCGTCCCCCGCCAACGCCAATGCAATGCAGAAAAGATTCAAAAATGGTACAAACGCAATTCCTGGTTCCCAACCCAGACGTCAAGACCAGGTGGGAACCAGCAAGAATGAATAAAAGCAATCGTGGTATCGTGACGGTTTGTCTAATCATACACGTCGATGAGGTGATAAAGTGGTAAGTTGTGTGCGAGACACCGAAAGTGAAAGGTGGTACCTTAGACCTTGCGGAAATCTGGAAAGAAAGTTAGCTTATGTAAACAAAAATGTAAAGCAGCTGAAACAAACCTTGCAACACAGGATAGATCATCTCGAAGGCTTGGTAGATTTCCTCTCGGACCTTGGCACCTGTCAAGACGATCTTGCCGCTAACGAAAATGAGAAGCACAATCTTCGGCTTGATCATGCGGTAGATAAGACCAGGGAACAGCTCGGGTTCGTAAGAACTGAAGTTGTGATGGCGAGATGCCAAACCTTCGAGTCGGATGGGGAACTTGATGTCACAAGAGCCCACGATGTTCTGAATCTTGAAGTCGGTGAACTTGGCGTTGAAGCCAAGTTTCTGAATGATACGAGCGTACTTCCTTGAGGCGAGCTTCGAGTCGTCCTCCGACTTAGCACCAGTGACAACCATCTTGCCGGAAGCGAAGATCAGGGCAGTCGTCTTGGGTTCACGGATTCGCATGATAACGGCGGCGAAACGCTTCTCTTGTTAGCAACACGGTTTTGACTCGAGGCAAACACACAAAGTTCGATGTACCTTGGGGTTGTACTCTGCGTTACGCGCATGTAGAGCAATGGTCTTGAGGTCCAAGCGGCAATCAAGGTTGACTGTAGCCACAATGTTCCTTTGAGATTGCGAGATAAGCCTCACTGAGCATAAAAAGGTCACTCAGGAGGATACATACTGTAGAGTGGGAGTGATTCCACTAGGTCCTTGAGTGGCAGCAGGCGTCGCGACAGGCGTTGCGGGTGCCACCCCGTTGCCATTTGCCGCCTGCTGACCGTTGGGAGCAGGTCGCTGAGCAGCATCACCATTACCAGCGGGCGGCGGTGTCAACTCGTTGGTAGCTCCGGGAAACGACAGCGATCCGGGCGCAGTAAAGGCCTTGGCTTGCGCCGCGTTCGACGGGTGTGTCTGGATGCCTTCCATGATTGGAGTCGGTATCAAGAGGTGTCAACGGTTATCAACAATGGCTGAACAGATCTAATAAAAGACCGAGTTAGCACCGCGCGTCAAAATGACAGAAAATGCATCCTACCCACACAGGTAGATGCGAAAGCGGCGGCGATAGGGAACGGGGACACGCGAGATGCAGCGCCGTTGGATGATGTAGGAAGAAAGTTGAGGAGAGGGAGGAGAAACAGGGTATTTATAGGCGGGGTAGGGAGGCTGTGCAGTGAATCATAGAGGGGCAACCTACCAATCATGGGAGAGAAACAAGTGAATGTGTCCCCTACAAAGAAGCTGACCCAGCAATTGTATTGTTTTTGAAATGCGTTGAATGCAGAGATTCAATGCAGAACGATATGGATGATGATGGAATGAAAGCGGTCGGTTTTTTTTGTGGCGGTGATACTCAGAGATATCAACCAGCAAGCAATAATTTTTTAAAGAAGACCACAAGCTTCTTCCACTTCACAGCAACTTCTTTTATTGTTGTCTACAACAGCGCAATGACTCGATGGTGACGGCGACGGGGTCGGCGGGGGATCGCTTTATTCCGGTCTTCGTCGTGGACAACGAGGTCGATGGCGCGTAAGGAGCGAGGACAAGGAACGTGTTTCAGTTCTTGTGACCTGGTCGCTGAGTGTGTCGGCACCAAGGTCTTTTCTTCCCGTGCTAGAGAGTGGGATCACGTCTGCAGGAGAGCAAGGGCGTGACGTAGAGACAGAGTGAAGAGATGAGAGAAAGCCGAGTTCTTGGAGACGAGATGCACTAAATGGCGTCTGAATCCGAGCAGTTCAAGGCTGAGAGAAGGGACAATGTGTGAAGATTGTCCAAGATTGGAGGTGTGATGTGGGGTGTGACGTCGTGGGGGAGCAAAAATAAAAATGAGAGGCCGGACGTAAGTGGTTGGTACGTAGGGCCGTCAGTCGGGACTTCCGGGCAGGTCTTTCGAAACAGGCGGGCGAGGGGAGGGCTGGCTTCTTATAATTTTGGCCAAAGGTTGCTCAGGCAGGACACCCCAGGCAACAACACTACCTGTGGCGTCGCCGCTGGCAGGCTTGGCATGCGCTAGTGCATGCACTAAACTCTCTCTGTCCAATCAAACTCTCTTGCGACGCTGGTTTTATCTCCTTTTTTCCCACCCACGCACCCCAGTCTGAGTCTTGAGCCCCTGAAGTGTCGCTGTAACAAAGTTTAAGTCGATGTACTTGCGACTTCAGGACACGAACCTCGGTCTCTCTCCAAATGCTTTTAGGCTCTGTGAGCCGCTGCAGGCTTTAACGCACAGCAGATGAGAGCCCCAAAAAGTTTAGGATCGCCACTAACAGGGAGCCCTGGTGCCCGATACAGGCCGCGTAGTGGCCCAAACCGAGACGAGAGATCACAAGGAAGGAAGCGAGCCAAAGTGTGGTCAGCCTGCCTGACTCTGCCTGACTCTGCCTGCTTCATTCTCTTCCTGCCGTCACGTCACCATTCCCCCCCTGGACTTTCTTTTCTGTCCCTCCCTCACCTCACCTAACCTCTCACCTCCTCTTCCTCTCCAACAACCCACAAACCTCACATCAATCTGCGAGTTGGACACGCAGCCACGAGCCTTTCCATCAACATGACCAGGTCAACGAACGAGGGGAATACCGACAAGGACGATAAACGACGACGAACGACTTCAAGAAGAAAACAGAGAGTTGCAGTCAAACGAACGAAGGAAAGGGAATAAGAACCGGCATCAACCGACTCGCCATGGACGAAAACGAAGCCCAACACCGACGGGAACGATCACGAAGGCGGGAAAGGCGGGCACCGAGACCCAGCAATGAACAGAGCCTGACTTGACCTGGACTGGCTTGACTCAAGCCGGACTTTGCGACGGACAGCAGCACGCAATCCGGCGGCGACAAGAGCGTCACAGCGCTTATCCATGGATCCTCAGAGGCCTGTGGACCTCGGATACGGACTGAAATTATGGGTCGGTGCTAGTCCAAGCAACGTGGTTGGTTGCTTCTTGGGTTTTCCACTCACTCATTTCAGTTCCGACTCCTCACCTCCAGTCTCATTGCTCTCGTTGGCGCACCAAGATCGCCTCCGTCGCCCCAATCGCGTACCCCCGTCATCGTCGGAGCGTGCACCCACTCTTTCAAGTTCCAGCCATGCGCGGCCCTGTCAAACCCTCTTCTCGCCCCCCGTGGGACTTCCCCCCAACCACCGACTCTTTCCAACCACCAACATGACAACAAGACCCTGAAACACGCTCTGCCCGCTTTGCTGATTATTTCCTCCAGTCCATGCGCCCTCCCTCGCGACGCGTCGTCACCCCAGCACCTTCAAAAGCCTTGTAAACAGGCGTTCATTGCGGTGGTCGTCTCGCAAGCGTCTCACCACAAGCAAGTCACGCCATGATTTGAAGCAGCATATGGCTCATTGCATAGCTTGACCAGCTTGTAGCCAAAGCCTGATTTCTAGGTTCACCGCACATATTTTTTTTTCCCACCCAGGCGGCAACAAGCAGGCAGGCTGTGGGTTTTTCCATTTTTTTCTGTGCCCTTGGTGCCCTTTTGCTTTGCAGCCCCAGCCGCCCGCTGACTTCGTGAGTCATTCGGATGTGACCAACCAGGAATTAGTTGCCATCAAATGAGCCCCCCTTGCGACGCCAGGGAGGCTGGCTCTGTGCGTCCTTTGTCTGGCTTCTTGCATCATGTACTCAGTACAATCACTCTTTTAGCAGCGGCCATCAAGATTTGCAGTCGTCATGATGGTTTACCTATTTTTGTTGGTGCAATTTTTTTTTTTTTCATTACGTCGCATCATCTTACGCATCGCTCTTCTGTTTGACGCAAGGATTTTCGCAACATAGCAGTTGCAAATTCTAACTCAGCGCAGATGCATGCTGCGATGTTTGAAAACCCTAGTCTGCAATGAGGACACGTTACGGGGTTCTGCGGCCAATTTGACGCCGAATGGTGACGCGAAAATTTTGATTGTCAAGGATCGCCAAGTACTGTTACCTCTTACGAGAACGCGCCTGATATTGGGGGGCTGCTGACAGAAGTACCTCACTAACAATTTCCTGGCCCTGCAACATCTTGCCAGTCCCGGTCTTTGCTTAAATATCCACTCCACATTCACTGGACGCTCAAAGCGTATCCGCTCAACTAAAAACAAAGCCAGCCTCACTTGAAATTCTTTAGGCTTCTACCAGGATCGGCCATGTCTTACTAGCCTCATGTCCCATAGCAATTTTGCTGGGTAATGAGCGACTCCACATTTGAAAGGTTCGCTTGGAACAGATTGCTTATTGAAAGAGAATCGCAATGGTAGCTCTTTTCAGTCAGTGCTGACAAGCGGGCGAATATTCATTTTATGAAATGCATGTTATCACCCTCCTCGCAGGATAACTTTGTTTCTTGCCTACGGCGCTTGTTGCTTTAAACATTGTTCTGTGACATAAATTTTTAATGCTGATCTTGTTATTGTTATTGCAATATGCGCATAAGGTGGTCCTTTGGGGTCAATCAAACCGTATCCACGGATTCCGCAAGGAACAGGCCCTCCTCTCCACATTGGAGGTTCTGGATCTCAAGGCATTTGTTCAACTGATAAGACCGAGTTTATGCGGCTCAAGTGTCTTGAGCTTTGCTTGGGCTCAATTGAAAACAAACATGACCAAATCTCGATGCTTGGCACGCTTTTGTAATGCAGGTATGTAGCTGATTTCTGACATTGAAGTCTAGATCTCTCATTCATATCGAACCAACATTTGCAACCTGACCTCTACTCCAATGTACATCAAATGTCAAAGCTTCCTTCTCCTCCATGTGATCTTTCGCCGATTTGCTTTCCTCAACACGCCGAGTATGCATCCAGGTATATAAATCAAGTATCATACATAAATAAACATAAAAAACATTAAAAAAAAGGATCCCATCAAAATGGTTATTTGGCTTTTTAGGTCATGTAGTATTTGGGACCCTCGCCTCCCTGCGGCACCTGCCAGTTAATATCTTGATGAGGTGCCTTGATGTCGCACGTCTTGCAGTGGATGCAACTATTATACTGTTAGCTACTATGCCCTCAAAAGGTGTTTATGTCTCCCGCCTCTCAACTTAAGGCAAGTTATATAAGCGTAGATGTGCACTTACTTTTGCGCGTTGATCTGGAACCGCACGCCGTGAGGCTTGGACTCGTCTTCGACGTACTCGTACACGCCAGCCGGGCAGAAGCGGTTCTCCAGACCCTTAAAGGGCGGGTATGTTGTTTCGGTATGGGCATCCCAGTCCTTGACTTGCAGATGAACGGGTTGATCCTCCTCGTGGTTCGTTCCAGTGCGGGAGACGCTCGTCAGGATATCAAAGGTGAGTTTGCCATCAGGCTTCTCGTACTCGATCTTGGGAACCTTGTCGGCGGGGAGGGTCGAAGCGTGGTCGGGAGTCTTGTGCTTAAGGGTCCAAGGAACAAGGCCCTTGAAGATGTAGGCCTCGAGACCCGAGTACATGATGCCACCATAAAGACCTAGAGGGTTGTGGAAGGATGGTCGCATGTTGCGTACCTCCTTAAGCTCCTTCCAGATAGGTGAGTCTCGCAGCTTGTTCTCATAGTCGTACAGGAAGACTGTGCCGTCATCGGTCTTCTCACTGAGAGCAGTCCATGCTGCCTCGGCAGCCAGCATGCCCGACTTCATAGCGTTGTGGGTGCCCTTAACCTTGGGAACGTTGACGAAGCCGGCTGAGTCACCAATAAGTGCGCCACCGGGGAAAGCAACCTTGGGGATAGACTGGAAGCCACCCTCGCTGAGAGCGCGAGCACCGTATGAAATACATTTGCCGCCCTCGAGAACATCACGGAAGAGGGGGTGACGCTTGAGGTTCTGGAACTCCTGGTAGGGCGATAGCCAGGGGTTTTGGTAGTCGAGCGAGACGACGAGACCAATTTGGACCATGTTCTCACCGAAGTGGTACATGAAAGAACCACCATACACATCCTTGGATAGAGGGTAGCCCATTGTGTGCACAACCAATCCCTTCTCAAACTTGGCGGGGTCAATCTCCCAGACCTCCTTAACACCGAGACCGTACGTCTGGTGCTGGCTATCCCTCCGTAGGTCAAATTTGTTGATGACCTGCTTGCTCAAGCTTCCGTGGCAGCCCTCACCAAACATGGTGACCCTAGCGTGGAACTCCATACCACGCTCGAATGTCTCCTTGGGCTTGCCGTTACGGCCAATACCAAGGTCATTGGTGGCAACGCCCTTGACAGACCCATCTGAAGAGTAAACGACCTCAGAGGCAGCAAATCCGGGGTAGACCTCCACGCCAACCTCCTCAGCACGCTCGCCAAGCCACTTTACGAATTGGTTCAAGCTGACAATGTAGTTTCCGTGGTTGCTCATCTGAGGGGGTGCTGGGATGGGAATGGCAGAGTTCTTGGTAAGGAATCGCATACGGTCGTTGCCGGCGGGAGTAGCGTGCTCGAATCGGTTGGCATTGTCCTCGTCGAGCCAATCGGGAATAAGTTCGTTGATGGAACTGGGCTGGATAACAGCTCCAGAGAGAATATGGGCACCCAGATCGCCCGCCTTTTCCAGGACAAGCACACGGAAATCCTCGTTACCAGCTTCGTTGGCAAGCTGCTTGAGACGGATAGCAGCGCTGAGTCCTGCAGGGCCAGCTCCTACGATACAGACATCGACCTCGTCGGACTCGCGCTCGACGCTCGCGGGGTCAAAATCTTGGTCGTCATCTCGGAGCCGAGAAGTAGTGCTAAAGTCGCGGGAGGCAATTGGTACTCTCGCGGTAGACCATACAGCCGTACTCGTTCTTCTTGAGATAGAAGATCTAGCAGAGATTGTGGCGGGACAGAAGCTGGACCTAGCGGGGCGCAGCTGGGAGCGAGAAAGCACACGCGAGCTGCGCTGAACGCATCGCGAAACTGGTCGTGGGGCGGACATTATGAAGAAGAACAGGCTGATGAAGGAATTGAATTGCCCAGCCACAAGAAGAAGAGAGGATGAGGGAGATGAGGTGAAGAGAAGGGAAAAGGAAGCCTTTTGGAGGCGAGCTCTAGGAGAGAAATGTCCTGGGGGCGCCGGCGACTAAAACCACTTTTCGCCGTTGCTCTTGTGCTGCTCCAAGAGCGAAGGGCCGGTAGTGGGGAAGATGCCGGTCGCCGGGGCGTTTGCTGCCGGTCTTGAGCCAGAGAGGCTATTTCTTTGACAATTAACTGGACGTTGATTGGCTATTTCGAGGGTGTCCCTCTAAATGGGATCTGGGTATTGGGGCTTCTCTCCGGCTTCTCTTAGCACGTCCTCGGCTGCGTACCTAGGTTCTTGGAGAGTGGGAGGTGGGATTTCCTAATTCACCAGAGCAGAGACAATGGGATATCTTATCTTCATCTGGCTTTTCTACAATGTATTGCGTAGTAACTGGCTATTGTAGGGCTATGTCATCTATGAGTTATGATGGCTCTCGCCGGTGTCGGTTTTACATAGCCGAGGACATAATCTACAGCCTCTCATTATTGCCTATTTCGCGGCTGGAACTCGGCTCGGGAGTGCAGGTGGTATTGGAACGTTGAGCTAGCATCGGATTGAGAGAACCTGGGGTATGCAGTGATTGGGCTAGCATGTGCAAATGCCATCATACATGATGGATGATCATGGGTTGGCGACGGTCACAAGCATGTGCTTCTGTCTGTAGCCTGTGTAACAGTAATTTCCACCATGTCTATTCGCAACTATTGACATGCAATTCTTCTTTCATGGCTTCAATCACTATATGATCCTGTTGAAGCTATCGACGCCTTCAATATCCATCATGCCAGGGTCTTTGGGCGGTTACGTCAATCATGCATGCCCCAAGCGTTCGGTATTGAGATGCTCTTTGACCGATGCTTTGATTCGGCTTAATGCAGTTTTTTTGCCGCGGCTTTGGTTCTTGGGTATCGGCGCATTGCTTCGGTCTAGTGCCTTATTTCGCCGTCTATTGCCTCTATTTACCATAAAAAATTGTCTGACGACGCTGGAATAAAACAGCTGTTCATGATCAATCGCCTGTTTTGGTTCCTTGTATTGGATGGCTTATATGTTCCTGCAAGTGTTTTAATTGCCATCTGTGCTTTACTATCGTGGCTTGTCTAGCTCCTAAATCTGAATTACCTTAGCAAGCATGAGATGTGCCAACCGACGCCTGATAGCTTGAGGCGGTTTATTTCATTCTGTGACTTTCCTGGCATCTTTTCTTCTACCCTTCTTCCTCTATTTCTCACTTTTGCTTGCATGGTTCTATTGAACCGGTGCTGGATAGTCAGTCGGCAGGCATTTGCAGTACTTGGTAGCATGGCTTACACGATGTCGGGTTAAGTATAGCAATCGAGCCATTCTTACGAGCGCCCACTGGTGTATACATGATAAGGCCCGATTCAAAAAAAAAAAAAAAAAAACACGCAACTTAGACTATCAGAACTCGATTACTAGTAGCGGTGTCGGAGAGTGCTGTCATGTATTGGCCGTGATTCCGTTTGGTTGCTTGCCACCTATGGACTTTAAGCTGACATATGATGCGCATATACCTGTGTGGATATTCATGGTATCTGACCTGCACTGCTAGAGAGATGTAGTGTGTATAAATAGCCGGAATAAATAGGTACCGTCTGTATAAAACCCTAAGTTCTCGCGCCCACATTGTCTACTTGTCATGATAGCAGGTAGAAGTGATCCGCGTCTCGAGCGGATTACCCTAAACATGAACTTTCTGGTGGAAAATCTGCGACACTGTCCCGCACGATACCGTGATTCCTTTCGGTTGTTGAATATTTACCACGACGGTTTGAGTATTTATATAAAGTGATCTGTTTTACGCGCTGTTCTGTGGCTCGTGTTCCTGTATATGTTGTGTAGCGAATCTTGTTGATAGCAGGGGCTCCCAGTTGACCGCGGTAATTGCCCATGTTGATGCGCCAAACCAAAAAGCTCGGTGAAAGAGAGCATAACTAAAACCATCCCCAAATCCACCAAGCAATAGGTAGTAGAAAATAGTAGGGTCATTGACCGAGATCAAGGCTAAACTCCGTCTCCAAGGGCCTTGTGAAACAGTACCTAATGGATTGATAGTCAGCCCAAGGCGCACCACTCTCCGCTAGTTCTACCAGCATGCGATGAACGCCGGGATAAGTCATGTCAACACATTCTGCATATAGAGATAGACTTTGAGCCCAAAGAACGACGCTAGACGAAGGGTCAATCAAGACAGCTGTGGGTTCTGTCCCAACCTCAACGAAAGGGAATAGAGTGAAAAAGGGAAAGAAATGCTGGTTCACCAATCTCATGCAGTCTTCCCTGATGGGATTGTTAGTGGGTAGAAACATGTCGAACATGCTGGGTAGTGACATTGGGTCGTACATAGCGAAAGAGTGGGAATGTAGTGCATGGATTCACGAGATGGTTGCTCAAATGGGAGTATCAGGTACGTCGTCCGAGTCGAGTACTTATATCTTGATATGCATGAAAGAGTACAATGTATCACGATAGATGATACACTCATTCACGAAATCGCTACGAGCGCTGTTGTGCCCTGGATTCACAACTCTGGATTGCTCACTGTGGGACACAGGTATACAGCGATTGGATACGCAATGTTTCACGTAAAATGGAGATAAGCTTTCTTACTGAAACTTGTTGATACATTTTGATATGTGACGTTTAGAGTGATACTATTGCCTTAAGACACTGGGTCATCTGATATAGACCCATAGCAGATGCTCTCAGCCTTTAGCCTGGGATCTCAGAGGTCTACGGATAATTGTTCTTATTTTAGCCTCGGAAAGTTTCTCTCGAAACTATCGATAACCACATCCAAGCTTCCCCAGCTTTAGCCCACTTTGCTGCAAGTAGTCAGGGGTCAATGGTCGTCATTGGTCTCCGCTAACGCTCCCCAAACCGCCAGGTAGGAAGGACCCTGAGATTGTCCCCCTTACAGCCTCTGAAATCTCAGACACACCCGCGACATGATTCCTCGCTGAACAATCTCGTCAAATGACGGCAACATTGTCAAAATGTACCGTCTCCTCTCACTTTTTACGGGCATCGTAGCTGTCTCAGCCAATTGTCCCAACTATGAGCAATTCGCTCGTGAGAAGCATGAGCCCCTCTCTGAGGGCCGGTTTGCGTTCCCCCTTCAGCGTCCCAGCAAGGACTGTCGCACTTATTCAGTGCCTGCGGTTGAGCATGTGATTTACGAGGAGATGAATCAAGCCATTGGCGATCCAGATCTATACCGTCTGTTTCTGAATACATGGCCTAACACTCTGGACACCACCGTGCGTTGGCGGGGCACTTCTGCCGACAACCCCGACGAGGAGGTACATGATGCATCACGGAATGTTCCAATACATGTTTAACTAACATTTAACCTTCAGTTGGCCTTCATTACAACAGGTGATATACCAGCGATGTGGCTTCGTGATAGCGCCAACCAACTCCAGTCGTATAAGTCCATCATCTCCTCCAACAAGACTGACGAGAACGACATCGCCTCTCTCTTCCGTGGAGCAATCAACCTACAAGCTCGATATATCACAAAGTCCCCATTCTGCAACGCATTCCACCCTCCTCCAGAAGCCAACCTTCGCCGTGTGAAGCGGTCCCTTCAACCTCGAGACACGGTCAGCCCGAAATACGATCCAGATTTCGTTTTCGAATGCAAGTACGAACTCGACTCACTCGCCGCGTTCCTCCAACTATCATGGGACTACTATGAAGAGACCCAAGATGGCGGCTTCTTTGGTAAATTCGGCTGGGTCGAGGCTGTGAAGAAGGTCCTCAAGGTCGCGGAGCACATGCAGGAGGGTACATATGATGAGAAAGGCATGGTCCAGAAGTCAGCGTATAGATGGCTGCGCAATGCCGACAGTGCCTCCGAAACTGTATCCAACCACGGCCATGGAGCGCCCGTCAAGGGTCATATCGGCCTTGTGCGCAGCTTCTTCCGACCGTCTGATGATTCATGCATGTATCAGTATTTTATACCCGCGAATATCATGTTTTCAAGGTATCTCACCTCATGTGCAAAGATCATGCGGCCTTTGGATAAGGAGCTGGCTAAGCAGATGGAGGCGTTGGCAACAGGGATCGTAGTTGGCATTAACGAGCATGCTATCATCCAGCATCCTACGTTTGGAGAGATGTACGCCTACGAAATCGATGGATTTGGGTCCTATAGCATCATGGACGACGCCAACCTCCCCTCGCTCCTTAGCATTCCGCACATGGGCTACAAGCCAGCTTCGCAACACGTCTACGATAACACGCGCGCATTTGTCCTCAGCTCATCAAACCCGTACTACGCGCGTGGACCGGTCCTCAACGCTACAGGGGGACCACATCTTGGCCCAGGCATGGCATGGCCCATGGGACTTATCGTCCAGCTCCTGACTAGCGACAACGATGAAGAGATTATTGACGGCATCCGTCAGTTGATGAATTCGACGAGCGGGCTTGGCCTTATCCACGAGACGGTCAACAGCTGGGATGACAGCCACTGGACGAGATCATGGTAAGAGACGCCGCAACTGTCAAAACTAGATGGATACTGATAAATATCTAGGTTCTCGTGGGCCAATGGCTTGTTTGGACATTTGATTCTAGACTTGTGGAAAAGAAAACCAACATTGATAGCCAGGAGCTATCAGGATATTGGGAATTTGAAAGATAAACATGTTTGATTTGGAGATCTTCCTTTACTAAAGGTATAAAAAATAATAATATCCTAAACCTAGGATAAACCTTTAATATCCTACTTAAAATTTATATGAGCTTAGATTAAGTCCTCTCTAAGTAAAGTACGGTACCAATTGTATACCTAAAATACCTACCTATTTCCAGATCTCCTTTGTGGAACAAGAAGCGCAACACGTTCGTTTCGCACCTGGAACGAAGTATTAATGGTTCATTATAAGATTATTGATTTGGCTTCACGTTACAGTTAACACAGGTTGTCTGTCATAATATGTTTACCATCATGTTCTATCTAGGTATCTTCTCAACGAGCGTACAAACTGTATTGACAGCAATAATCTCATTCAAAGACCTAGCATCCGAAATACCATATCCGACGCTAATGTAAATAAAATCCTGCAGCCCGTACGCACTCTATTCCACCAAAAGGAAACTTAGCTCAAATCGAAACCAGCTCCTGACTCCACAGCGTAGAGCAACTTCTCGCGGAGTGTTGCTTCTGAAGTGTATCTCGGTAGCTTCAGTAGGTTGACACAGGTACTCGTGCTCGGTAGTCTCTCCTGGTCTGTTCCTCCATCACGAATGCTGAATTTCGGCTTCAATTGTGAGAAGCCCAATAGAGGAGCTCGTGGTGTTGAGCTGACATACTTGAGGACGTCACGGCGTTGAGCGTCTGTGAAGCCGCGCATAACCTTCCAGAACAGCTTGATAGTGTCGTGCTCTTCGCCATCGTCGCCGATCTCATACAAGCCGCTGTAGATTGTGTTGCGGCGGAGATCGTCAATATCGATCTCGGACGAGTCACCTCCTACGAGACGCTGTAATTCCGATTGATTGAACATGGACAGCCATGATGGGCGTATGATGGAGCGCAAACCGCGTAAAAAGGCTGCCGTTTGCGGAGATGGTTGGACCACCAAGCGGTGGCGAGCAACATACGAGATGTACAGCAGTCGATTGTCGTTCGTAACGTGGACTTGATCGCCATTGGCTATCAATTTCTTGGTGATAGTCTTAACCCGCTCCTTTGGCTGAGAGACCTGGTCTTCGATGGTAAAGTCAATCCCTAGTTCGGAAATGTCTCCCGAGTAATTTTTGAGTCGTAGCATTCCGTTGTAGAGCTCCTCGTCCATGTCTCGCAAATCGTTCACGCTGCCCTTGTAGCTATTCTCATCGTTGGGGCCGGTCGATGCCCATTTGAGAAGGAAGAAGCCAGCAAAAGCAAGGTCGACGAGAATGCCCTCATACATGCATTTGCCCACGATCCTACCAAGAAACTCAAATCGCCTAAGCAGGTTCGTCATATATTCACGGTATTCGCCATCAGTTTCGGAGAACCCGCCCGACCGCAGGGTTTCGCGAAGAACATCAACGGCTGTTGGGTCCGGGAACAATAGCCTCTTTTCGTTCGAAGTAAACATGCCTTTACCTTGTTGAGCGCCGAATGCCTCTGTGGTTACGCTGATGAGGAACTCCTTGGTAACGCCTCCTCCATCTATACCAGCCTCGGCAGCGCCAAACTGGTCGACAAAGGTGATCTGGATAGGGTCCTTGAAACCCTCGCCTATGTCATAAAACTGCTTATACGCGTCTTCAAAGAGATGTTTTCGTGAGATCTGTGCATGATGCCTTGCAAACGGGCCCGCAAAATGAGACATGGTGTTGCCCTCTCTTTGGATGCGATCCAATTGGATAAACTGGCGGAAAATCATAACACGAGTTTCGAAAGGAACTGCAAATGGCATGTGTTTCAAAATCTCCAGTTTCGGGCCCATCTCTGCCAGGCGACGCTCCCTCTGACTTCGGATCTGCTGGGCCTTCAGTCGCTCGAGTCTCGCGTGCCGTGACAATCGCTGGCCAGCAATGGTAGAGTAGAGGCCTGGGACGTTTCCATACTCGCTTTCTATATCATCTTCGCTGTCATCAGAATCTTCTTCGTTCTGCCGTCTCTCTTCTGCAATAACGGCGTTAATAAAGTCTCCCTGATCTAGCTTCGAGGTCATGAGCCAGTGGTTTGTGGGCAGGAACTGTTTTCTCGAATCTCTCTCGTATAGCATCTTCATTGCTGCAGTCACAATGTTCCGTAAGCTGTCGAGATCTAACCTAGTCGGGCTTTGGGTAGATGGTGAGGGCCTTCCAACTCCCTGGATCGTTGTTGAAGACTCCCCAGAACCAAAATAGGAGCCCATGCGAGACTTGGAGGCTGCCTCTAAAGCGTCGTGGGACTTGGAAAGCTCTTGGGCTTTGTAGTGAAGGGTGAAGGCGGTGTTCTTGAGAAAGCTCGTTAGCATCTTGACATCTTCTAGCGGAAGGCTACAAGATCGAATGCGGGATGTTGATGGGTTTTTCTGTAGCATTTGCGGGTAAATCCCACTGAAAAAATCTTCATCATCACTCAAGCGTAAAATGAAGATGTACAGTTCGAGAAATAGAAGAGCGATTCGCCAATCTTGCTCTTCCTCCTCAGAAGTCGAGGTTTTTGATGTAACACCCAAGTATCTACGCAAGACATTGAGCGGCGGTTCTGATTCTGTCCTCAATTTCTGGAATACCGCTGTTTTGTTCATAATATGCCAGAGGAACTTGACTGTTGGAACGTCACCGGAGGCAGTAGGAATTTGCTCAAGGAAGAGGCGCATGCGAATGTCATCGCTACTAGCAGGGAAACACCGAAGCAAAGTCAAAATATATCCCGCCAAGAAGCTCGTGCTCTGGTACTCTTGTTGTGAGGATCCCGCCAGATTGGTTGAAAAGTCGTGCAGCGTCTGAGCAATACCATTGCTGTCCACCAAGGACATTAGTTTCGTCGTTACGTAGGAATCCAAGGGGGACACGGGAGGTTCTTCGGAGCCATCCTCATCATCACTCGGTCTTACCGACAAGCGTATGCTTATGGTGGAAGAAAGAGCTGCTAGTTGAGTGTAAAGTGTTTCCAGGACACCGGAGCCGGTTTTACTTTTGGTGGTAAACCGGCTCAAGTCGATAAAGTGAGCCAACTGCCAGAGTCGAGCGTCTTCAGAAAATTGTGCACCTGAGCTAGAAGAGAGGTCTTCTACTATCGCTCTTGATAGATAAGCAAGGACAACTGCCCCTGATAGGCTGGAGATGTTCTCCTCAAAGAAGCGCAGATTGTTATTTGCCAGGAAAGAAAAGGCGTATGCATGATAGACCTGTGAACGTCCTATAGAATCGTCAGCGAGGTTCCGAAGTCTATGGTTCAGAAACTGACCTTGTTGAGAAACAGCCTCGAGTGGACTAGATATGGCTTGTAGCACGATATCTCGCCACTGCCCACCCAACTCTTGAGCTTGACATAGCTTAGCAACCACCTGGTAGTAATTGTCGACCGAAGGAAGAATTAAGTCGGGGTAGCTTTTAATGATTCGAACGACGAGTTTTATTAGAAGATGCGAGTCATCGGAGAGCTCTCTATACATAATAGTTAGATCATGACCGTCGGATGCAAAGCTCCCAACAGAATGGATTCGTACGCACCCCGATGATAAGACTTTATCTAGTGCATGCAATAGAAGGCGAACGAGATTTTCAACTCGTGATGAATGAACATTAGATGGAACGATGGCTTGGAGATCCACCGATTCGGTATCATGCGCATAACAGATAGCTCTTCGAATGTCGTCATTTCGTCGCAGGGTGAAGAAGGACACGAGCAGGGTGAATGCTTCAGGAAGCCTTTCGTGCGGGCTCTGGGTAAATTCTGAGCTGTACAAAGCGTCGAAAGCAGCTCTTCGAGATTCCCGTAACGCTGCTCTAGTTCTATGACCCCTCCATGTACGCTGGATCTTGCCGGCTGCCTTTAGTCTTGTTCGTTCAGCTTGTCGCTTTTCGCGCTCGGCTTGGGCATTAGAAACAGTTTTGGTAGCGTTGGACACAGCAGACGGTGTCCATGAGGTATTGGCAAAGGGATTTCCGGTAGAACCGCTGAGGTTGACGTTTCGAGGGCGTCTCGAGTTGCCCGTGAATGTCGAAAACATGGCTGCGACGAACGGACACGACGGGATGAGGGGCAAGGACAGGTAAGGGTCGGTGGTCGAGAATGGAAATTAATTAGGCAAGCATAACATGATTAAGTTGCTCATGTATCATCAACGTTGTCGTGATGTTGGTCCAGCTTCTAGAAGATTCAGCCTGGAGGCTCAGTCAGCGATGAGTGACCTAGTCTAGATGCTATTTGTCCGATGCCGTGTTCGGCTTGGAGATGTTTTGGTGGGGATGGTTTGGAGAGGTGAGGTCACCTTGAGCCGGGATTGCGATAAGATAAGAGCGACCTCAGGGCGGGAATTGAGCATTTGCGCAACACGCAAATGCGGGCTGAAGTGGTTGCCGCATAATAATGCGACTATGCGCCAACTGGAAACAGGTCATTTGAGGAAGTTATGCTCTTGATTATTTGAGGCCTTTCAGCAAAAACGTGTCTTGAAGTATGAGGTGAAATATGTCATGATAGTTTTTGTATCACAGGATGTTTAATTTCTATGGTTCAAGGTAAGATAGCTAATGGGCGATGGCATCCATGCAGGCGGTAGATAATCGATATTTTACCTAACTTTAGGATAAGTTGCTATAATATCTAGAGCATATCTTAGGTTAAAGATTTACTGAAGTGTCTGTTTTATTTTGTTACCTCGTACCTAAAGTTAGGTAAAATATCCATTATTTACCGACCCGCCTTGGCCTTCGTTTCAACTACAACTCAACTTGAAAAAGTCGTCCGAGTAGAGCTCATTATCGTCTAACAAGAAGAGACCTTGAGCTTACAAACAATTGCGTGATATACTTTATCCTGGGCCTCGGTCTATGTCAAGGGCCAGGACCTGAGAGACAAGCAACGCCTTCTGAACTCCCATGCCTCATGCCTGAGCCGGTCTATAATTGGAATTCTTCATCAAAGGAGTTGTCTCACAATGTTCAACCTCACATGCGACATAGATACAGCAATTTCACGCCTGTCAATGGATTGTCATCCTGAAAGACAAGCACGTTTGTTGAGTTCATGCGCCGCAAATAAATGCACATCGATCTTTGGCGGTGAAGATACCAAGCATCATGGCATTTTCGCTCTAACGTGCCTAGTACCTCATATGCGACGTTGCTTTTTCTGGTACCCCGGCTAAAAGAAATGCGCATTCCAACTGCGTACCGTTATGGCCCTTCCATTGTGAGACACGGTGCAGACAAATCGTCATAATTTATGTTTCCACATACAAGCTTCTAGTTTTCTCGCACAGTTTGTCGTGTTTCATTGCAGAGCCAGTGACAGCCTGGGCCGTTTGCTAGCTTCCTCTCAGCGTGGCATGGCGTGGTTGCTTTACAGCGACTTGACAGAAATTTCAACGTTTGCCTTCTTCAGCCCGGGAGCGCCGCAAGTACCTTGGCCACTGCCGAGATGGTGGGAGTAGGGCACGTGCCCCCGCGTCTTATCTGCTCATCGTGGTGCTTCACACCAAGCTCTGTTAGTGAATGACGAACCCACTACCCAGCTGCATATCACGACCAGCTGGCAAGTACCCCACTTGCCCAAGGTGCCCCTCGGTTCTGGCAGGTGCGATTGCGACTCTGGTAGGCGCGGCGTTGGGTGGCAGGTTCACTCCACCAATCCTTCCCTCCACCCTCCACCTCATGGTAAAATTAGTACGTACCTTAGCCTTAGGTTTACCTACCTTACAGTACGGCTAAGCAAAAAAAATAATTATTCTATCACGGCGACGAAATTTCTCTTTCTTCCCTCCTCAACCGCAACACCAACCTTATCAAACTAACCCCAAAAACCCATAAAGTCGAGTCAGTCCAGAGGTACGGTCTTCGTACTAGTTCTCTGCTTCTGCTCACTTCATTTCCACTCGGAACAAAAACACAAAAAAAACTTGAAAAAACCCCAAAAAACACAACCCACCACCCCCTCATCTCACGACCCTCTCTTTGTCTCTCTCGCGACACCGCCCGAGTGACTTCTTCCTTCGACGACTTCTTTTACCATCTTCTTTGAGTCCTTCACTACTCAAAGAATATCGATCTCGTCGCGGTCGCATCGCTTTGTTCGTTGCCCCGTCTTCTTTGTTCGCTAAAGGTCCAGTACCACGCGGACTCTATCTAGTCGGCTTCATAAACAGGTACGTTTGACCCTCATGTTTCTTCCCCTCTTGCTCGTCAAACTTTTTTTCCTTTTCTTTTTTTTTTCCCTTCCAAATTCCCACTTTTCTCTTCCACTTAACCAGCGCTTGATCTGTTACTGATTCCACTGCTCTTTGCAGGTTCATAAACAAACCTAGAAAACCCGACATTCACAATGGCCGCCAACGCTGCTTCCGGCGCTGTTGATCAGCTCGCCAACGACCTCAACAACACCTCCCTCAACGGCAGCGACGCCAAGGCTCCTGCTGTCGACACTGGTGTCACTGCCGCCGCTGACGATGCTGCCGCTCCTACCCCCACCTCGGCTGCTCCTCACCCCCAGAACTCTGCCTCTCTCTACGTCGGCGAGCTTGACCCCTCCGTCACTGAGGCCATGCTCTTCGAGCTCTTCTCCCAGATTGGTGCTGTCGCTTCTATCCGTGTCTGCCGTGATGCCGTTACCCGTCGCTCTCTCGGCTATGCCTATGTCAACTACAACGCTACTGCCGACGGCGAGAAGGCTCTTGAGGAGCTCAACTACACCCTGATCAAGGGACGTCCTTGCCGTATCATGTGGTCCCAGCGTGACCCTGCTCTGCGCAAGACTGGCCAGGGCAACGTTTTCATCAAGAACCTGGACGTCGCTATCGACAACAAGGCTCTCCACGACACCTTTGCCGCCTTTGGTAACATCCTGAGCTGCAAGGTTGCCCAGGACGAGAACGGCAACTCCAAGGGCTATGGCTTTGTCCACTACGAGACTGATGAGGCTGCTTCTCAGGCTATCAAGCACGTCAATGGTATGCTTCTCAACGAGAAGAAGGTTTACGTCGGTCACCACATCCCCAAGAAGGACCGCCAGAGCAAGTTTGAGGAGATGAAGGCCAACTTCACCAACGTTTACGTCAAGAACATTGCTTCCGATGTCACTGAGGACGACTTCCGTGAGCTCTTTGAGAAGTACGGTGACGTTACCTCTTCCTCTCTGGCTCGTGACCAGGAGGGCAAAAGCCGTGGTTTCGGTTTTGTCAACTTCACTACCCACGAGAGCGCCTCCAAGGCCGTTGATGAGCTCAACAACAAGGACTTCCACGGTCAGGACCTGTACGTTGGACGTGCCCAGAAGAAGCATGAGCGTGAGGAGGAGCTCCGCAAGTCTTATGAGGCTGCTCGTCTGGAGAAGGCCAACAAGTACCAGGGTGTCAACCTGTACATCAAGAACCTCGACGACGACGTTGACGATGATAAGCTCCGCCAGATGTTCTCCGAGTTCGGTCCTATCACCTCCGCCAAGGTGATGCGTGAGACTCCTTCCGATTCCGATGACGAGAAGAAGGACGACAAGGATAAGGAGAACAAGGAGGGTGAGGAACCTAAGGAGGAGCCCAAGGAGGAGCCCAAGGAGGGCGAGGAGCAGAAGGAGGACAAGAAGACTGAGAAGAAGTCCGACAAGAGGCTTGGTAAGAGCAAGGGCTTCGGTTTCGTCTGCTTCAGCAACCCCGACGATGCTACCAAGGCTGTGGCCGAGATGAACCAGCGCATGATTAACAACAAGCCCCTCTATGTCGCTTTGGCCCAGCGCAAGGATGTCCGCAAGAGCCAGCTTGAGGCTAGTATCCAGGCTCGCAACCAGCTCCGCATGCAGCAGGCCGCCGCCGCCGCCGGTATGCCCCAGCAGTACATGCAGCCCCCTGTCTACTTCGCTCCTGGCCAGCAGCCCGGCTTCATGCCCCAGGGTGGCCGTGGTGTTCCCTTCCCTCAGCCCGGCATGGGAATGCCTGGTGTCCAGGGCGGTCGTCCCGGCCAGTTCCCTGGCTACCCTCAGCAGGGCGGCCGCGGTGGTGTTCCTCAGCAGATTCCTCCCAACATGTACGGCATGCCTGGCCAGTTCCCTCCCCAGTACGGCCAGCCCGGTACTCCCCAGTTCATGGCTGCTATGCAGCAGGCTCAGCAGGCCGCTCTTGCTGGTGGCCGGGGCGCTCCTCAGGGTGGCCGTGGTGGTCCTCAGGGCATGCCCGGTGTTCCTCCCATGTCTGGTGGCATGGCTGGTTTCCCTCCTAACAACCGCCAGCAGGGTGGTCGAGGTGGACCTAACGCTGGTCGCAACGGCAACGGACCTCAGGGCGGTCGTAGTGCCGAGGGTGGCAACCCCGCCTCCGTCCTTCAGCAGCAGCTTGCCTCCGCTCAGCCTGCTCAGCAGAAGCAGATTCTTGGTGAGCTGATCTTCCCCAAGATCCAGGCTATCAACGCCGATCTTGCTGGCAAGATCACCGGTATGCTTCTGGAGATGGACAACACCGAGCTTGTCAACCTGTAAGTTGAAAAATCCAAACCCAATCATGATATACCGCTAACACTCTTTACAGCATTGAGGACGACGCCGCTCTGAAGGCCAAGGTCGACGAAGCTCTCGCTGTCTATGACGAGTACGTCAAGGCTCAGGGCAGCACCGAGGGTGGTGAGGCCAAGAAGGAGGAGGAGACTAAGGCCTAAGCCATCTCCGATCTGTTTGACCTCTAGTATTTCCTTTTTTTTCATGGTTATCTGACTGGGCAACCCCCTCAAGTGGAATGATGAACGCCTTTACAAGGCAATTTATGGAACAATCAGCAACGAAACATGCTTTACGACCTTGTGTTACCCAGTTTGAGGGGGCGCATTATGTGCAGATAGACTTGGTTGCTATTTCTGCTCAGGAAGGGAGACTCAAAAGTTTGGGGACATTACAGTGGCCGGCTCTCGGAGCGAATCGTCGCTTGCTCGTGGCAACGGCGGCGGCGCTCTTGGGAGGATCCACTAGGACGGCGTTGACGGTTTTCTGACACTCTGGCTGTTGGCCTATACCCCGTATCAATGGTCCTCGTTTGCAGGCATGATCGACACAGAGATTTTATGCGGTTAGGGTTTCTAATGAAAGAGAAATGTTTAAACACCTGTACCTTGCTGAAATTGATGGTGATTCTTGTGTATGAAGGATTACAACTGTGATTTTGATAGAACATGAAGGGGTTCAACATGTGAACGATGCTTTAATGATATTTTATCCTGAGAACTATTGCCTATTCGTGATATACGTTGAGGCAAGACGTAGACATAACCAACGCCTATAATGACTGCAACCAAACACCACCTGTCTCGAGCCGAAAAACAAGACGATTTCCAAGTCCATTCCGAACTAGCTAGGAAGCCAAAGCCCTGGCAGCGTAGACCATGTAAAACAAATCCAACACGCGGTCAAGGTTTCTTTGCTAAGAGACCCCAGTTCTCATTTAGAGGGGATTCACGACAACCGTGTCAGGCCTTTCGTCAATTGTGTACTTCTTACTGGGAACGCTGCCAAATAGTGTCTCCATGACTTTGCCCTTCTGCTGTTTCCTGACATCACCTAGATAATCGCTTACGTCACTCAGACCACGAATCTGGTCCTCGAGTGTAAGGGTTGTAGAGTTGACACCACGGACGAGTGGCGAGACGAGTTTGCTGCGTAGTGTCTCAAGGGATGCCTTCAAGGTCAAGAGCTTGCCATTGTGATCGACAAGAATACCCTTATTGCGAACCGTCTTCTCGCGAACGTCGCGCAACAGTAGGCGGTTCTGCTCAAATTTGCGAAGTTCGGCAGCTCGTGTGCCGAGAAGTCGCGTCCAGAGGCTGGATAACATATCAGCATGAAGCTCCTCCTGGGCTGACGATTCGCGGACGACAGTGCGAGCGAGGTTGAGGAAGTGATGGTCAACAGCTTCGAAAAGAGCGAACAGGGTGACACTGTGCTGTAGCTCAGCCTGGATCGAGTCCTCCAGAACAGAGAGAAATTCAGTGAAGAGAAGCTGAACCATGCGCTGCTCCCTTTGCGGATTGGAGAGGCCAAAGATGTGGCTGGTTAAGCGGCCGAGGGTGGTAGGTGAGCCAGTGGCGTCTTCGAGAACGTGGGCTTGAGACAGAAGATTGTGGATGTTGTCGTAAGCTGAAGAAATGGTCGATGGTGAAGGGGAGGAGTTGAGGCGATTCAAATGCATTTTTGCCCAGTCCATGACATTGAGAATACTGTAAACTGTAAGCTTTTGCACTCATAGTGAGATATGGAGTGAATAAGGTTATGCGATCACTTACCCATCAATGTCACCGTCGACTCTGGCGAAGAACTTGGTCATCTCTATAGCCAGTGTCTTCATGGTTTCACTCAGAGCATCCAAATCTGACACAATTCTAGGTGCGTCTCGCATGTCGCTCGTGCGCACACTCTCACCTAGATCCCATACAGCAACACTAGTGGCCTGCAGGTCGTGTACTTGAGCAACGGCATGCTCGGAATAATAAATCAGGGGCTCAAATGAGCGAGCGAGTCCAGCAACCTTGACAAGGTCGCCAACTGGGCGTGGGGAAGCGGGCTGTAAGAGAGACTTGAAGAGAGAGATGGAGAAAAAGCCAATAAGAATAGTGGTGAATATTGTTGACCAAGTCCGTGTGAGGGCTTTGTAGTGATCACGAATGAAGTTGATAGCAGTCTCAATAGGTTCGGTGCGATGTTGGACTTCGGCGCGGACGGCGAAGCGGATGTCTGATATGTATTAGACATTGAGGGTAGTGATAAGTTATGATTTCACTCACAATTGTCTGGTGGTGTTTCATGTAAGCTCAGCTCCCTTGTTGGACTTGTCCTCTCATGGAGCTGCATTTGAATTGTTCTGTCCTCCAACTTATCGGGACTCATACTCCTCCCCTTATCCGGGCTTTGACTTCCCTTGGGCAACCTCGTCCGGATCGCCCTCTCCAGCACCCCATCATCCTCACTGTCGTCGTTCAACTCAGGCGAACTTTCCCTTAGGACGCTCATGCCCCGATGCATAAACTCTTGAGGACCTCTCCAGAAGCCACTACTCCGGTCTCCGTTTCCCAGTCTTCGCCAAGCCGGGGGACTGTAACCACCCAATGATGCGATTTCCGACTCGAGATCCTCTTCTGTCATTGCTGCTTCGCTGCGGAGAGCTGAGTGGTGGGGCAGCGATGGACTTGGTGGGAGATCGAAGTCCTGTAGGCTGGCGTCGAGACCGTCGAGGGGATCCATCTCGGTGACTGTGTTTAGAGGGGGACGAGTCTTGACGAGACTTGTGGCGACGATATTCTATCTCTTGCAATTGAAGTTGCTTCTGCTTCTCAAGGAGAAGACGTTGCTGATGTTCCAATTGCTGTTGTTGAAGGTAATGACGGCGTTGTGCAAGAACAATATCCTGTCCAGAGATGACAAGTTGCTGCTGATCCTCAAAGACAAGCCCAGTTGTTGCAAACGGTGGCTCCGGGAGAGCCTTCTCGGCTCTTGCTGGTGGTGGATTGTCTGCTGGATCTCCAAGTAATGGCCGTACAAGCGACGACAATGATGGCAAGGGGATACCCAGACCAGGGAATCTGAAAGCCAGAAGACGGGGAACGTAGAGAATAGCAAAGACGATCAAGAGAGCAACAGTAATAAGGTACGTGCTTGGCGCAATAGTGATGCTGACGAGCGAGACGTTGTTGTTGACCGTCAAGAAGGAATTCATGGAGACGATGGTTGAGTCACCACTGAAATCTCTCTCGTCTTATTTCGTCCTGTCTTAAACAGGCGAGTTTCGGTTATTGCAAAAAAAAGGTTCCTGAAGTTTATTGAATGTCCAATATCGACAATAAAGGAGCAAGAAAAAGGGCAAATAGAGGCTCAGAAACAAAGTTTCTAAACTATGCAAGGATGATGTTTGGTTGCATAGAAGGTACAGAAGGGGGTCGCAGCTACCTGGACCTAGAACCTAGGCCGAGGGGTTACAAGAGGAAGGAAGGATGGAAGAATTCAAGAATGGAAAGGAGGAGAGACATATGAAACATAGGTAGCTTGCTTAGTTACTAAACATACGGAGCATAATTGATGCCCATCACACACGGCTTCTCTAAACAGCCGATAACTACGGTACCTACCTACCACACTCACTTTCACTCGCTATCACTTACTCACACACACACAATTCGCAACTCCCTCCTCACAAAATCAACGAGGTTGGGCCCGTTCCCTTCACTAGACAACGCATAACGTCCAATCAAGCCCCGCCAACCGTGCAGAAGCAGACCGTTTTTAAGACCCCCCCCCGCGCTAGTTCGTTTATGGAAAGACCCTCCATGGGTGGCCACTGCCACTTTACGCGTCTGGACTCGACGCGGAGTAGAGGTCACATGGTGCTTTTTGTTTATTGTTGTCTCGCTGCTATTGGACGCCTATAGTTGATGAAGGGAGATAACAACTTGAGTCGTGTTGATGATATTCATCTCTCTTATGATGCGATACGCGAAACCATGAATGATTCATGACTTTCTCAAGTAAACGCGTTCTCGCGTCAGGTACTTTAGAACCAGTTCTAGGCATCTGCGCAAAGTCCGTGACCGTGTTGTTTGTGTCTTCGCACAACAAATAACAACGCATATAAGACTCATATATGATACGCTGGCAGCGCCTCGTTGTGATTGTGGGCTGTCCTTGTAAAAGTGGACCTTCCTGGGCCCTGGCCAGGTCTTTGGTCTCTCTGGTCTTGGTAGTGTAGGCCAAGCTGCCATCGCGGATCAAGCGGATGATAGACTCGTATCTACAGTGATGGCAAGCCCTGGGCTGATAGGATAAGTAAATACCCAGTTCAGCCCAGGACTATTTACTATTCACTTGACTTAGCACTTTGATACTCACTTTCAACAACTTTCTTGATTCTATGTAAAGAACTGGTACATTTTTGTAGTCTATCCTACCACTCATTGACTCACCCACTCGCTCTCACCCAGCTTTTCCTCATGCCCATCAGTCATCTCATGCAAAGCAAAGCAAAGCAATATGCTTGCCAATACAAATAGCCATCCGTTCGATTCAGCCCAAAGACAATGGAAACACCCCAACTCCATGTATAGATGCCAGCATCACGGAATCTCAACATTTGGATTCTTCTCCTCAAGATCCAACTCACAGCAGAGCCTTCCCAGAAACTCTACCCTCCTCATCGACGCTTTCAACCGCATGCCCCAGCCGACGCATTCTATTATCGGCTGCGAGCATTGGGTGAACAGCTCAATCACCGTCTCTGTTGCCATGGGCTTGCTATCATTGATAGCGTTCTGCAGATTCAGTCCGTCTTCTACTTCTACCACCGACGGCCGCTCTGTTCCTTGCCATGGGAGAGGGAAGTCTTCAGAGAGCATGTTCACAGCTAGAGATTCAGCAAGCGTTGCATCCCACACCTCTGAACCTGTGAGGTTCTTCCATGACTGGGCAAAACACACGGGGACGCTGTTACTCCAGACTCGAGGGCCGTTGTGACGGTTGTGCACGTCGTACATGGCTGTGCCTTCTTCTATCAGGCCCCACCACACGACGAGCTCAGTATCCGTCTCATCATCTCCAAGGAACAACACTCCATAGATGGGGTTCTGTGTTGGCTTCTTCGCTAGCTCTCCGGCGACGATATATCGTTGAGACCCTGTGTAGGCTGCGCGCTGCTTAAGTTCGCGGTCCTTGAGGGTCATGTTGACCTTGAAGGGGAAGCTTCCTCGTAGGCGAAGCTCTGGCTCTGCTGAGTCTGATTCGAGCAGGATCGTCTCCATTTTGAATTCAGGTTTGTACTCGATGGAATGGATTGCTAATGAAGTCAGTTTCTCGATTCAAGTTCCGTTGCGCAAATTACGCTTGGGTCGAGTACTCACTGTTTCGATCGCCGCCGGTATCCAAGTAACCCGACTTTGTGCGATCGTGCTCTATCACCATGATAACGCTCATGGGATCCCGCCTATACACGTTCTCGGCATAAGGACTCTCCCCGAGTATGATTGCCGGTCTTGACAGAGTATCCGGAGAAAGACTGCAATCCAGCACAGCCAGCCATCGGTTTCCGGCGTCTATGAGCTCCGTCTTGTCATGGTTCCAGCGCGTCAGTTTGCACGGACACTTCCAGACGCGAAGGACCAGTCCTTGATCTGTCAAACGGATCCCAAATAGCCCTGAATCTTCCTGTCCTGCGTACGTGCGTAGGTTGAAGCTGGATGGGCTATCAGCTAGAAAGTGCATTCGATGCAGTGTGTCCTCCGACTTTCGGGACAGGGGCCACCGCCATACGAGGATGGACTGGTCTTGCGTGTTTTTGAGGATCTCTTCCTGTAGCCTCATAAATGCCCTGGTGCCTTCTCCATACAGTATCGGCATATTTATGCCGAAAATGCCCAGCAGAGAGTACGCGATATCTTCGACACGGGTCGTCTCTCTGTGTGCCATCCAACCCATCCTTGTGGCCACGTTTTCGCGCTGCAACTTTGTCGATATCTTGCGGTCCTTTTTCGCTTCCGGCTTCAGCAAAAACGATTCATCAATGCCTGTTATTTCACTAATCGTTGGAGCCAGAGTATGTCGTTCGCCGAGAGGTGACCAGTTATGATCAAAGAATTCCACCTCATTTGGCGCCAGTAGTTCCTGGAGTGTCCAGCCACGGGTGAACCAGCGGCTCTGCTTCAAGCCCGCTACCAATCCGACTCCCACGGCATGAAGGTAGACATCTGAGAGGTAGGCGTAGCATATAGATGCGCTCTTGTACCAGCGGAACATAGAATTGATAGACTCTGAGAGCTCTGCGCTGTTGGATTTGTCGATGCAGCACGTGTCGATCCAAATGTAGTCGAACCCGCGACTCAATGCCTTCTCACAGGACTGTGATATCTTGCGGTATCCAGCCCCATTCTTCTTCCGAATCTCTTCCATGCGCGTTGGATTCTGTATGTCATCAAAGAGGACCTCATCGTTACCCCACGTATGTGACAGAATGGCGTATTTTTCGGCCCCCTCTCCTAAGCTCTCAAGCTGTAGCGTCTTGGTATTGACCAATCTCATATTTGCGACTCGGAAAGATAAGATAAAAATGAAAATGAAAACAACACCAATCTCATGAAATCATAGAGATGCGATCGTTGTGGCGGAGCACTCTCATGCTGTCCTGTCCTGTACTGTCGGTTTCCGTTTCAGCCTCGCGGTTGGTTCAGGCGAGACAAGGCCCAGGCAAGGGCCAGGCCAGGCGACTCGATACGAGGTAGGTCAGAGCCGCAAGCGAGTCAGGCTGGGACTGGACTGGTACCTAGGGTTGGGGTCCAAAGACCAATGAAACGTGCTAGAACCCCCGTGGCAAATTTCGCTGCCAGCGGTATGATTATGAATAAACTGAGGCATTATGAGGTTGGTAAAAAAACGGTCAAAGGTTTTAACTTGACGGTAACTCAATTATGCACTTGAGAAAGTAGCTACGTTAGAGCTAAGATCTCATAGGTGCATGCATGGTCTGAGTCAGTCACAATCACAATCCAGCTTGGTTGTTAATTTAAGATAGACGTGCGTCAATAGGTGATGCACGTGATGTAACCTGAGACAACGAAATCCATCCTTTGGGTACTACCTGGCTCGAATATGACTACTACTGGATCATAGAAAATATCACAAACAAGTAAAAAGTCCGGCTCAAGATTGTCAAAACACCGAGCATCAGTGTTGAAGATTGCTGCTTCCATCAAACCCTAACGAGCGGCCTCCAACTAATGCACTGTACCCATTTCTCGTCCGCTTCTGCTCAACATGCCTGCGCCTACTCTTTAACCCATGAGAACCCATTTCTAAGGGTGAAGTGCAATTCCTGCCTGCGCCGCTGTCACCAATAAGATGAATCATAAGCTTCATAGAAACCTCCCAACATGCCGTTCCATAAATCGATTCAGAGCTGCACCAACTAGATTTTGTTTCAATGCCTTTCAGCAGACGTCGACATCTCTGATCAATCGATCTTGGCACTGGCTAGACTTCTAGCTGCTGGGTTGCTGAGATTATTCACTGGCTTCACGCCTCTGTACTTGCCCTGCTTCCGGAGACGTTTCCGCGCTACCATCACGGGGACCGAACTCTTGGTCACCAGATAGTTGGAAAATGATCCCAGAATGACACTATTAATCGTCAGTCACGCTCGTACTTTGTTGATGCGAGATTGAATCAAACTTACCCCTTGAGTGCACTCCTACCCCGACTTCCTATGACAACCAGGGTTGGATTGACGAGATCGATCACTTCGGTTATCAAATGCTTCGGATTCTTGCAGTGGAGCACTTCCACAATAACCCTTACTTGGAGAGTCGTCTTTCTAAGCAAGCGGAGCACTCTGTCGGTGATATCCTTCACTGCTCGGCGACGCTCCTCTTCTGCCCTGCCTCGTTCTCCTCGGCTTGACGGCGCGGGAGAAGTATTGGGAGTGTTGTTCTTGGAGGAATCTCCTCGGATGGAGTTGCGTACGAAATCTGGCACTGCAGACATTGAGGGCGCAGCAGACCTCGAGTTGGCAACCGTATTGATCGCAGCTGCCTGCTCCTTCATGGCCTTCGGATCGTCTGGCACCGAATTGTCCCCTCCAATGCCAGTCTCCTCGTCCACGCAGTAGATACACATCAACGTGTCACCGTCTCTCAAAACCGTGCCAATCGCCCACTCAAGCGCATGTGTTGACTCGTCGCTCAGATCTGATGCAACCAGATACTTTCGTAGTCGGTGATGCTCATCCTCAGCTTGTTGGACGAGTTTGTTGTATTCTCCACGATAAATCATGCGAATAGCCCTATGAGACTCTGGTGTGGAGATGATGTTAGACATCGAGCATGCTAGGTTCTGGGCTCTCTTAATATCGTCCATGTCTGCCTCCTCATCCGAATCGTTTGCAGATGCCACTGTTGAAATCTGATCATAAGCTGTCTTGGGATGCACACCACTGCCCTTGTTGATCCTTGTGTTCTCGCCCAGAGGAGTGGTAACGTTGATTTCTGGCTCGTCAAGTAGAGAACGGTATTTTGGTTGCTTTGATGCAATAGTTGTCCCTAAAATAAGTTTAGCATTGACCTATGATACCGCTATAGGGAGGGAAAACATACGCTCTTCTTCGGCGGCAGCAAGAAGACTCAAGGATTTCCTGCGTTCCTTGTCGTCTGTTCCTTCACCAATCGCGTCCGGATTTAGTGATCGAGGGGCTTTCTTACGACCGCGATCTTCGTCATCAGATGAGAAAACCTCGTCTTCGTCACTTGAACCGAGGTGTTCCCCATCAGGACTCAGATAGTCCTTGATCATTCGGCCGCCCTGGCTCTCGTTAGTGCGCATCGGTAGCGTGGACAAGCTACCGCCAGAATATGCCAGGTTAGCATCCGATAGCCGACGATATGCACTACTGAGGTCTACTATGCGCCCATCATCGAGCATGGCCTGGCCAGGTATAGGCTGTAGCGCCGGTGACCTAGACCTTGACCCCAAGCGATTGTGAGGAGATTTGTCTTTCCTGCTGCTGCTGCTTCCTCCAAACCAAGAGCGCTTGCGATCGCTTTCGCCAGGAATTTGAAGGCCGCTGAGATCGACGTTACGGAGCGCTTCACTCATAGCGTTTCCAGATGGCTTCTTCCCACCTTGTGTATTTCTCTTGGGGAGTTGCTGGCCCGTGTTGCGGGTTACAATATCTGAGAATTGATAACCAGCGGTAGGATCATTGCGGCCAGATGCTCGAGGTCCAAAGTCGACAGGGTTCGAGGCGGCATCAGAAAAGCTGCGCGTGTGTCCAACATTGCTAGTTGCAAGACTGGCTTTGGTCATGACTGGAGAGTTGGGAGTTGTGCTGGTACCAGCAGACCTTGAGGGACCGGACAGAGGCGTGTCGGTATCCAACATGCTTCGAACTCTGGGCGGAGGAGGGGAGGTGGTGTCGAGCATGCTGCGCACTGGGGCTTGACGAGGGGAGCTGGGAGCTGCCTGATCATCGACATCGAGCATACTTCGAATAGGCGATCGAGCGGTAGCGTAGGGCGAAGCGGTTCGTGCAGTAGCTGTGGAAGGTGGAGGCCTATTCTCGAGCAAGGCGAGGATTTCTTTGCGCTCCATCTCCATCATGCCCTCAATGCTCATGGGCTGCTGATTACGCGACATGATGGCGAAGTTTGAGTCGAATCGCTCTTACAATAAAGATGATGTAGCTGGACGGCGGTGATATGGTATTTTGAAGGGCACAAGTTAAGAAATAAATCGATATATGTGCCGGTGGAAGCAACAAGCTTCGTAGTCACGGTTTGAGACTTCGGAAACTGAACCGAAGGGTATCGAGAATCGCGCGCACAAGAGCGATGGTTTGGTGGGGGTTATTTAAATACGATTCTTGGATCGCAATGTAAGTGTAGGCCAAGAGGGCATTGTGCGATTCCAGAAATGTGTAGAATATGCGCACTATCGTTCCTCAAACCACTAGCGAGTAATGGTTGGTGATATTCGATTGCGATGCTTGGAGTGAGTCGAGGTAAATGCTATCGTGGTCGTTGTTGGGGCGGTACGTCAGAGGAACTCGGTGAAGTTGGCCGGTGTCCAGTGGTGGCGTAGTATTCTTGGCTTTGCAAAGTCACAACGCAAGAAAGAATGATGAGTACAATAGGATAAATTCGAAGTGATGATAGGCTATCGTGTGTCAGGTCGTATGCCGGAATAGACAAGTCGAAGTTGAGGAGGGAGAGAAGAAGAGGGGAGGGGAGAAGGTTAACGTGCACTTGTAGCAGGATCTAGGCCTCTGGGGAAGGAGCAGTGCAGTGCAGTTAAGCCAAGCTGGAGGCGTGGAGTCAAAGTTAGAGCAGCTTGGACCCGACAAGGGCGGCGCAGCCCTCGGGGTGCAACAAAAATCCGGACTCAAGGTCTAGGCTACAGCTTGTATATGCCATGATGAATGATAGTGTCACCTCTCTATCTCGATAAAATATAGATGATCAGGTGACTCAAGCTTTGGAGTTTCTTATCATATAAATTATATGCGGTTATACCCAAGAATGATGCTGCAGCTATCGATCGTAACTGGAGTACCAGTTTCGATTTGGTAGAAGGCGTCCGAATTCTTGTTGAACCCTGGGCGAGGCAGCGCAAACAGCCCCCCATTCGGGCCACAAAGCGTGGGAGATCGCCTCTGAAGCCCAGGGAAGTAGTGGGGTAGACACCTCCACTGCGTATTGCTTTGGAGGTTGGGCACTAAGAGAACTAAAGTTGAGGCAGAGCGCCTGTGACGGGTCCTGGTTGTGGTAATGATGAGCGTAAGCCGTCGGTTAAGGTATTTAAAGTGGCACACCATCACCACTTACCGCCTGAGGTTAATTTCTATGGATTCATAGACTCATCAACCGAAATTATATAGATACCCAAGGATACACTCGATTTTTTGAGATGAAACCCAACCAAATATTTTCTTTTGCTGATCCGAGCAAACTCTTCAAGCCACGGCTTGATCCTACTCAGTCTCTAACAACTCAACCCTTCCCTGGTCTGAGCCATCGAGTGATTGTGTCGTCATGTGAAAGCATCATTCTGCCGTCCTTAAATCGAGGTTTCGCCATTGGACAATGGCTCTCACCGGTATTGGACCCAACCTTGGGGCTTTGTCTAGAATGACATGATTTTGTATCTCTATGGAGCTCTGTATTAAGCATCTCCGGACATTTACAACCTTGTTTACTCCATTAGATCTCGATAAGCCATGCCAGTAACCATGCGATCACTTAACAGGCAAGCATAACCGATTTCTCGCATAGTTGCTCACTAGGTAGGTCTTGAACAGTCGAATTCTGGTTACTAGTATATTTATGGGCAACACATTATAAGGTACGTAAGCTACATACAATTCCAGGTTTCATAAATACATATAATATCCTGTTTCTTGTAATGAATCAGACCATGCTATCCGGATTCGGATCCTCGGAAACACCCGTGGTTTCCTCCGGTATCATCGGCATTTGTTCCCAACCAATATCACAGCGCCAAAAAGTGCATGGACGTATCTTCTCGAAGTGGAACCTATGCAACAACGTCGGCATGCGGCTCGGTCAAGGTATTCTTCACCGGCGATATGTAACGTTTAAGACCACCTGCACTGAGCCATGCTCTTCAGCTACCTTACTCAAGGTGCTACCGCTTAGTCAAGAAGCACTCCAATAAAAGAGTCCTAGCAATATTAAATGCATCTTTTATCAATGGCTGGATATAGTTACATATTTGGCACATCTACTGTACATCCTAAAACGGAGGGAGTGCTCCAATCCTATCCCGTTTACATCTACATCTTCTTCTTGGTCTTGAGCTTATTGGATCCAATGTTTGCTCGAGCAGCTGTACCCAGCTTGTGAACCGTCTTTCGCTTCTCCCACACACCCGAACGTCCCTCCACAACAGCGACAATCTCCTCAGCAATTCTGTAAGGGAATTGCTTGCGTCCACTGCCCTTGGAGGGCTTCTTGTTGATAACATCCAGAATCCACTTGAAAGCAACTCGTCGTCGCTGTCTCACACCCAGAGGAACGGGAAGTTCCAGTGCTCGGCCACCACCACCGGCACCCGCCACGTTGCGGATCTTGAGGAGAGGGGCCACCGAGTCGACGGCAACGGTAATGTACAGGATTGGGTTGAGAGGGAGATGTGCGGCCGGGGGAGTTCCGGGCAGAAGGGGGTATTTCGGACTGTAAATCGGGGGTGGTGCGGTTCGGAGGTAGTTCATGACAATGGCCATATTCTGGTTCATTTCTTAGCCAATCTTCACACAAAGCTTATAGGGTAGTTCAACTTACACGCTGCGCAACGCTGAGCTTACCATCCTTCATCAAGAGTCGTGTGATTTGTTCCAGCACAGGATGGTAACGCTTCTTTAGGTTGAAGCCTTGCGGCCAAGGTCGTCTGGGCAGACCGAACTTGTGCCCAGGGTTCTGCACCTCGGTGCTGTCGGTTGTCGCCAATTCAGCCTTCTCCGCCGCAGCTACAAGAGCCTCAGCCTTCTCAGCTGAAGGAATAGTACCCTCGCGGTAGAGAACATCCTCCTGCGCTTGTGTCAGGCCACCTTCGATTGAGCTTGACTGTGTACGGCCGCCGTAGAACATTTGCTCAAGTGTCGCATCGTCGAGAACCTCGGAGCTGTCTGTCGAAGAGGTCACCTAGGTTGCAGCATGTTAGTTGCTGAACATAGAAGCTTTCTCTGAGTCCAATTCCTACCTCAGCATCTCCCTGTCCTGTTGGCGCCGCAGGAGCATTTCCATCTGTTGAAACCTGCTCAGATTGAGGTGTTTCGGCCTTCTGGGCGTTATCAATCGCTTTCGGGGGCTGATCGTTTCCTTCGTTCGAGTACCATCGGTTCCGTGGGAGGGAGTTGATGAATGGGGCGGGCCGAGGGGCGGCAGGTCTCGATCGAATTGCGAGAGCTCTGCATGCGCCCCAGATACTCGTTCTTGGAGACATGACTGAGCTCCGCGTTGCTAGCAACGTTTGTGGAGCAGGTTTTATACGGCCTCGTGGCTCTTGTGATCAATTGCTAGTCAAACTCGAGATGCAAAATTCCCGTTCCGTCCATGTCGGAAAAGTGATAGTCCGGGACGTATAACTATGCTTACATAACCCAACGACCCAACAACCCCAGACCACATTTGCAATGAGGTTGTTAATAAAAAAATCAAGATATCTATCAAACTTGAGGATTGGGGCAATAATGCCTAGGGCATAGCTCAGGCATGATTCAAAGTAAAGTTCATAATTTATCTTATTGTAAGGTAAAATAGAATATCTCGACTATCTGCTAGACTGCCTGGCAGGATATTTGACGATGAGGACACCTCAAACCAGACACCCCAAGGACAGCATTAAATGTAGTTCAATGAATGGGTCGAACATCTGAGATCTTTCAATCCGATTCAACTCAATATGCTGTCATTTCTAGCCGATTTATGGATATCTTCGTATGGGCGGGCATTGGCTCGCAACATTGACCTTGAAACCATAAGCAAATGCTTCAAGGAAAGGCCCATGGCTTAGAATCAACCTCATACGTACGATACGTGTTCAAATTCAAATTGATTCTATTAGTTCAAGTGCGTCATCTCAATAATGGCCTGAGGTTGCGAACCAGTTCGTGCACTTCCTCAACTGTGGTTACATAGCTTTATCTCCTCTGACCGATAACCTCTGTGTTGTTCTCTGAAGCCCACCTTCATGGTTTCTTAAGATCCGATCCCGGAGAAATTCAGTTAAACAACGTCGGTTGTTATGTGAAACTGCGACTTCATGTGATCTGCTGTACTGTCTTACACCAACTTCAACCGTGGCTGCACCAAGGGTGGGGGCACAACCAGTCCTTGAGAGTAAGCCTTTATTGCTAAGAGGAAACATGTGAGCATGTGATTCTAATACCCTTGTTGAGAATAAGGTTTCTGTTTCGCAAAGCTAAGGGAAACCACTGGTTTGGAAGGGACCCGATATTGAGCACCTAGTGACAGGAGTCAATCAACTGCTCAAGACTCCGAATTTTGAAGTCTATGTGTTCGAAAAAAAGAATAGTGTCAGCTCCATAAACTTAATCAATTCTCGTACACGCTTTTCTAAATCTCCACATCGAAGACCCAGCGGTTGAGACTTCTGTGTAACTGACTCCGTCAAACACCAAATAAGACAATAGAACCGACATATCCTACCATCCCCCCAAGTCATACACGAATACATTCCCACTTCGCCCTGCTACCCATCGCTACTCCAATACCTATAAAATACAATCTGCGATCCCAACCAAAGTCTCTGCTGTTACAGCGCTAATTGCGTGATGGCTGCCCCTCTCCCATTTTGTCAGGCTTTTGATACCAAACGCCAGTTGCTTGAATCGCAAAGCAATGATAAAGGAAAAGCGAAAAATCAGCTGCAAAAACACAAAAAAAGATAACTCCCTCTTTCGTGAATGGCTAGACCATCCCTTTTTGTTTGACGACGCCAGTGCTGCATGGACGGGATGAGCTTGTCAGAAGTGGCCCCCACCTCATAGCTCTACCATCCCCAGGACTGCGTGGGAGAGCCAGACTCTGATCCGGTCAACCACTTGACAGCGCATTCAGCGGCATCTTCACGGGCGTTGTTGAGATTCTTGCCGTCATACCAGAAGCGGGCTGACAGAGTCTTGCCATGAACGGTCACCCTGCTTGACCAAGCAGTTCGACCACCTATATGTAAAAACCGAGTTTAGTTGAAGACTTCAGGAGCATATCGTTAAATCAAGCCTACCTCGACGATCTGACACAATCTGGAACACCGGGGGACGCAATTGAGCATCTCGACAAACATCTGGAACGAAAAATCAGCATCAAGTCTGCTGGATATAGGGTTGCCATGGGGTATATCTTACTGTCGAGCTGATCTTGCCAAGGACCGGTGGGACTGACAGCTTGAACTTCCATTGTGAATTGCAGGTGCCTGAAGCAAGATATGTAACGAAAGGGTGAGAAGCCTTCGGCTATCAAATCGTTTCTCAGAGATCGCGTGGTTGTTCCTGATGGGGTCCAAATATAGAGCAATTGCAAAGGGCAGCTGCAGCTCAGAATGAATCTTTCTGAAGGGTGAAATTGAAACTAATGGATGAGTTGAATGGGAGCAGTGAGCAGTAACAATGAGTTTATATATCCAGTCAATTCGAGCTGTACGTAGCAAGAGTCTCAGGATACGCCGGGTGTAAGGTTTCGGAGAATATGACAGCAGTGGTTGTCCCGGGAAGACGTAACCAACAGACGTTGATGTATCTGAGGTAGCCTTGAAGGTAAGACGAAGGCAAACAGCCAGGCCGGACCCAGGATGCTGGGAAGATGATGTGGCAGGATAGGATTAGATACCGTTCAACAGGGAGGGTGACCGAAACGGTGATGCGGGTTTCAAGCAGAAGAAATGCTTGTGTGAAGTTGAGTTGCGGATGAGTACAAGGGTCGGAAGCAACTAGCGATAGACGGTACTCTAAGGAAGAACGAATTGATTTGAGGAAATCACAGAGAAAAGAACTTGAGGGAGAAGAGACGGGAGAGAAGGGATGAGGCGAAAGTATAAGTAGATAGGAGAATGTGAGCCACAACTAAGTGAGCTTGAGCCTCGACAGAAGAGGTGGGATGGATTGACAAGCGAATCCTCAAAAGAAACGACTGAAGTTTCTGCTGACAAGCAAACTACGCAACAACAACAACAAGCGTACATATCCGTAATGTCTATCGGTACGCTACTACGGCCCTGCAACTTGGTAGATGGGGCTCCAAGTTAGGTTTGCTTTTTCTCCCCCCTTGGGGGGAGAGGGTGGGATCTGGCACATTGGGTTGAGCTCACTAGCAGTGGATGTAACAGACAGATGGGCGTGAGCGAAGCTGCTTTGACCTCAGTATGGGCCGTGCCGGGGCCCATCACTCTAAGCCGGCACGGAGACGGGAGCGGGAGCGGGTAGAGAAAGGCGACGTGCTGTATGTCCACTCCGTATGGATGTGTTTGCACATGTTGATTCGGTCAAGGTGAGGCCTGACGAGGCTGACTTGACAAGGACAAGCGAAAACCCATCGATGTGCGATCGAGGAAGCAGGGGGAGATCTGAAATAGAAAGGATTGAAAAAAAAAAAAAATGAAAAAAAAATCATAAAAATACCACAAAATGAGGGGGCGTGTGTACCAACGCGCAGGAGGCATGTATTCTAGGGCGTCGATAATAAGAGGTGCTCGTGGCCGTGGAGCTCTGGACCAGGTGTAAACGTGCAAGGGCAGACAAGAAATGGAACCAAGATATGGCGGATGTATACGCGCGCATGCATCCTTGCGGCAACTCGAGCTAGAGGCCTGAATTGGAAAAGGCTGAAAGGCACTGGCACGCTGGTCCTGCTTGGTCAGATACAAAAAAGCAAAGCTGACAAGGCGGTGGATGCAGGTTCTTCAACCCCCGAGGAAGAGCAATGACTGTCATGTTTGAGGAGACAAGAGAGGAAAAAACAAGGTGAGGCTGACTATGACAGAACAAGAATAAGGACGAGACCAGGCTGTATTCGTAAAAGCGAAAAGAGACGACAAGAAGCGAATGCTGCCAATCCGATCCAGCACGGCGGGTTCTGATCCTGAAGACCGATGATGTGCAGGATGAGGTGTCGTGCTTGAGATGATGTCGCACACGAACATCAACTGCAGATTTCAGTCTGCAGGCACAAGACCAAGACCAAGACCAAGATCAGGCATATGCTTGTAGAGGAAACAAAACCAGTCAAGCTGATGAGGCAACAACCCTGGTTTTCAGTTGAGATAACATACGTAGTAGCAATAAGGTAGCCACGTAGGCGAGGCCAGCTGAGGCAAGCCAGCCCAGCCTAGGTAGCTCAGGGGATCGTGGTTGTGCTGTACTGTACCTAGGTGAGCTGGTCAATTAATTAGCATTGATGATCTAGGGACTCGACCCCTTCGAAAAGCCAAGATAATGACCCTTGCCATGGTTATTAACAAATGACAAACAAAGGGGAAATCGCCTAAAGATGTGCTAGGTGGAGAGACAAGGACTCGCAAGGGATGAGTGCCCTGTCGTAGAAGGCTTGATTCGCCCTGGTTCTTTATTTTCTTCTTCTGTCATCTCCTCCTTGATGTCTCATCTCTCTTTCTCTGTGGCAGTTCTAGGGCTAAGGGATCAGAAAATGAAAATTTGATGTCTGTTTTCCTTGCTTTTTCGATGTGGATTTGACAAGATCACCGTCATGGCCTAGGCCTAGCCCAGCGAATGCCATCAGATCCCAGCATACATCCAGCCCAAAGATACCGGGAAGGAGCCCGGATCTTGGACTTGTGGGGGAAAGTTAGACGCACCGACCACCCGCTATTATGGGTGCTGGTGCCTTAGGCTAAGCCTCTAATGCGCTAAGGGGCAGACCCGATGAGATGCGATGTGACGACCCGAGGTTTCCAAGGCTTCGTTGACATCAATAAAGCAACGAAACGAAACATCTCTCAATTTGATTAACATTACGACACATTGTTCCTCAAAGCCGTTGAAAAGTGACTTCTACACACAGGCGTGTATAACGCACAATTACTAGCTAATCTTGGCATTCTTTCTTTTGTTCCTGAGATCCTACAAGGAGCATCGTCTACGAATCTCCGATGCCCTGGCGATATCGATTGACAAAGTGGATCGATGCAGTAGTTCGGTAATTGATCTTCATGTTTTTATGGTCAGTAAGTAAAAGAATTAAGCGCGCGATGCGACTGATATTAGAACCCTGTGCGATCTTGTCATCTCCACCGGCACGTAGTTGCGAGTATCTCTCACTACCGGTTTATCGGATCTCGACCTCAGGATTGTTTCGGATGATGTTGGCAGAGCTGACCTCGAATCCTTAGTTTGTCGTGTATCGAGGGCCTAATCAAACTCAAACAAAGTCGTTGGTTTCCTCAACAGGGGATCATTGTTTCCTATGATTGATATTGCGATTTAAGGAACTGGGTCATCAGTTGGTTTCAACCATGCAGCATGTCCAAAGTCGGTTGACCCTAATGCCTCTTTTCAAGCGATGTTGATTCTTCTACGCCAAAATACCCAGGTATTTGATTTTCAGACTAGCTTCGAGCCCTCACTGTCCCAGCATGTCGGAATGACTTAGTGGCCCGCTGCACCTTAGACGTTTACGCCTGTTGACTGCCGAATCCACTACGTCCGCTTGTTCGGGATACTCAGGTTCGGGGTTGATGACATGCCGGCCCCTGCATGTGGCAGGCTTACTAACACCTGGATATGAGCTTTTATCCGCGGCTGTTCATGACATAGAGGACATCAGCTAAAAGACAGCGACATTTGCTACAAATCGTCGTCATGATCGTCTATTGTCCCGCCTCTATTCAACAGGGGGTTCTTATCATGCTTCAACTTATTTAGTGACAGCGTTGGACCTGGCTAGACGTCATCTTCTTGGATGTAATCGATTCCTCGCGATACTGACCGTTCTTGGCCAGCTTGACTTAAGTTGCAAGAAGTAAACTTCACTATTGGGCAACTACTCATATGCTTTACCTCTTACGACGCCTTTTCTCTCGTCCTGTTTTCGCCTTTGTTGAGACAACAAAGCCAAAACGTTTATGGAAACCTACATGAGGATAGTACCGTAGTCAAACCAAGCGAGCCGTGCCGACTTTAGTGTCGCAGTTACACATTGGCCCAACCCCACGTCAACATGCCCTCATCCGACACCCCAGCTCAACCAGGAAAACACTATCGTCGGCTAGGATCTTGACCGGTCCATTAACCGTTACTATATCGAGCGTTATGAGCATCGTAACAGACCTGCCAAGAAACTTTGCCGTGACCTAGCGTCTAAGCAGCTTCAATGGTGGCCTTTCAATACATCAACAACGCTGACCAAATAAGTTTTGCAGGACCAGGCAAACATGATGAAACCACCATGCAACTCTATTCCTAAGAGACTCCCTGGCTCATTCTTACTGCAGAGACCCAAATGACGGCAGCAATTCCCCGATCCGATTATCGGGTACTGGCCGCACCTATCATGTTTTCCGTCCGGGGACTCAACCCGTTGGCCCCCAATTTGGTTTCACGCGTCGTTTTCTCAGCCGCCCTCGTGGAACTCTAAGACAGGTTCAGCCATTCTTCACCGGTCTGGAGCCTGGCGGAGATCCCCACGTCAATTGCTGCAACGTGACCCTCCATTTCTCTACCTCGTTGCGTGCCCTACGGCTCTGCACCTCGCCGTTTTAGACCACCATGCTGCTGCTTGTCTCTGTCTGCCACCCCTACAGCCGCCGTTTCCTATCCGTCCTTGGCATGCTATATCAGCGCAGGCTCTAGATAAAAAAAGGATCTACTGTGTCATGCGTGGCGGTTTTAGCATCTTTTTTCTAAGATAAGTTCAGATCTTGATATGCGACACTCAGTTCATGTAGAGATTGGCGCTGATGAGAAGCCGAAAATCCTGACCGCGACCGGACCCAAGATTTCGGAACAAACGCAAATGAGTAACAAATATTTTTTTATTAGGCCGAAATGCACCGGCATCCGATCTTTTGCTTGCAACTGTTCGACGTCGATTGATGCACGAGAGCGTCCGTTATCATCAACAACTCCGATTCACCATCCATTCATTCCTCTGGCGTTTCATTGGAACACTCGGCAATTATTGCAACTTTGCTTATTTCCCGAGAGGCAATCTAGCGGGCCGTAGATAAACTAGATCATTTATAGTCGTCCGGTAGTAATTAGCTATGCAAAACTTGAGCTATCGACTGCATAATGTGGGCGTCTCATCTGCCATATTTGCATTAAATCATCAATCAGTATGAGATTAAGTCCTGTATTGGATTGATGAAGGGGTATTGGACATGTAAAGTGAGGCAGTTGAGTTACGTAGAGTATAAAAACGAAACAACGTCTCATGTTGAAGGCTAGAGATTCATGCGGCTTGTGTTCCGAAATTGATATTAAATGTAAAACTCAATTAAGTGGGAAATTGGATCGTCCTCTTTGGGATTTGTGTAAGTGTTGATTCAGGAGATTTTTGTCTAATTTGACTTGTCGTATCAAACAGATGCGTTATGTTAGATGCAAATTTCCAGCAGACCCTAAATGTATAGAACTTTTGCCTCCAGGTTAGCCCCAGAGCAAAACTTCAAATTCCGGCATCTGCTTTTATAGCTCAATAAGACTACAGATCTGTCAAGATTACTGTTGGAAGTTAAACGGCTGTCTGATACCTGGGTAGGTAGACAGACACCCTAAATTCAGCCTGTAAGTCATATATAATACTCAAGTATAGCAATCGCTGCCGCAAACGTCATGGGGTTCCGGATATGCCACTTGATTCTTTCTAGAATGTTTCATATAAAGTAAAGATACCCATTGAGCGGAACTGGCATGTCACAAGGTAGATGGTTCGTGATAGTGGTTTCATGAGTTCGGCTTCTAGAATCTAGCCATTGACTGGTCGACCTGATCTCCGCAATAAGTTCTACTCATTGCAGATACGTAAAAACTTCCCGACAGTTCCTCCGGAGAAAAAAACAAGGCGGTTTTCGAGTCTAATTCGTATGCTAGGTCTCCAAGTTTAAAGAGTTGGGGAAGTGATGCCATTTGTCGGTCCGACACCCGCCCCGCCTATCAACTTCGTGACCCCATATATCATTCGACTACTCCATACAAACATCACGAGCTCCATTATTCATTATGCTATTCAATTGGTTACTACAAGTTATGAAATAGTAGTTCGAGTAGTTACTGATTCTCTCCTCACTTTGTACAAGTCAATTGTATTGAAACAAGCGGTAATGGGTTTTGGAGTACCGGTAGTATTAAAGAAAAGCATAATTATCTAGCGCCATCTGCCAAGCACTTTTCTATTGCCGAACATACGTCACGGGCGAACTCAACACCATGGACAACGGTCATCCCGCAATCTCGGGCAACCAAAGTGTCGATCTCCCCACACAAACTCCACAAATCTCCGGATTTCACGCTCGCTTTTGTAAAGACTAATTACAGAGTTCAAGGCTCAGCGTGCTCAGGTGCCATATGTAGCCCTGTTCGCGCCGTGGTATCGCCGAGTCTTTTCTCGAAATCGTAGAGAAGCACGATGGCATCTCATGACGATGTCACCCTCCCCGTTGCTTGTCGGGGCGACATGCGTTAGTCTGGGCTGATGAGATCAAACTTATATACCGTCAGTGGCTCCTCGGGAGTAACATTCTTTGTGCCATTGTCTACATGTGCCCGTTGAAGAGTAAATCATGAAGCTCTCACTTTTCCTAACGGCTGGCTCTCTTGCCTGGGCAAAGCCATCCGGCTACAAGCTCGATTACAACAGATCACCACCCAATCTATCAACTCTCGCTAACCTTACTCTGTTTGAGACATGGCGTCCTCGAGCCCACGTCCTCCCATTTTCAGGACAAATCGGAGACCCCTGTATGCACTACACTGATCCCAAAACGGGACTTTTCCATGTTGGTTACCTTCATGAGGGTGCTGCAGGCGCTACGACAGACGACTTGGTTACATACCGCGATCTTAACCCGGGCGGTGCTCCTTTCATTCGCGCTGGAGGTCTCAACGATCCTGTGGCCGTCTTTGATGGCTCAGTGATCCCCAGCGGCATCAATGGCACGCCTACCCTCCTCTACTCCTCTGTCTCCTACCTTCCCATTCACTGGACCATCAACTACACTCGCGGCGCCGAATCTCAATCTTTAGCTGTGTCAACGGATGGTGGCCGTAACTTCACAAAGCTGCGACAAGGTCCTGTCATTCCCGAGGCTCCCTTTGCCCTTAACGTGACGGCCTTCCGCGATCCTTTTGTTTTCCAGAACAAGAAGCTTGACACCCTCCTGAAGAGCGAGCCAGAAACATGGTACACAGCCATCTCCGGTGGTGTGCATCAAAAGGGCCCGAGCATGTTCCTCTACCGTCAGCACGACCCCGAGTTCCAGTACTGGGAGTACCTTGGTGAGTGGTGGCATGAGAAGGCGAACACGACCTGGGGCGACGGAATCTGGGCTGGACGCTATGGCTTCAATTTCGAGGTGGCCAATATCTTCAGCATTGATGAGGAGGGATACAACTCTGAGGGCGAGACGTTTATGACCTTTGGAGCTGAGTGGGCAGATAAGCCCATCGTACCACAGCGCTCGACTTTCCGTGATATGCTCTGGGCCGCAGGAAATATCTCTCTCGACAACGGCAAGCCCAAATTCACCCCTAGCATGGTTGGCAAGCTTGACTGGGGACGTTCCGCTTATGCTGCCGCCGGAAAGTACCTGCCCTCGGACTCAAAGGCTTCATCTAAGAGCGGCGCACCAGACCGATTCATCAGCTACCTGTGGCTCACTGGAGATTATTACGGCGACCTCAAGCTGTTCCCGACTGCCCAACAGAATTGGACTGGCGCTCTTCTGCTTCCTCGTGAGCTTACCGTCGGAAAGATCAGCAACGTGGTCGATAACGAGCTTGTGCGCGAGGAGGGCTCTTGGCGCGTGGAGAAGAACGAGTCGGGTGTGGTGGAACTCAGCACTTTGAAGCAGGTCATCGCTCGTGAGCCTCTGGCCGCGTTCACCAAGAAGAAGCCTCTCGTCGAGTCAGGCCGTAAGATCAGCAAGTCTGGATCTACCACTTTCGATCACAACCCCGAGTCAAAGTTTTACGTTCTCAAGGGCTCTCTTTCGTTCCCCAAGTCAGCCCGCGACTCTGACCTCAAGGCTGGTTTCCAGATTCTGGCTTCCGACAAGGAGGCCACGACCATTTACTACCAGTTCTCGAACGAATCCGTCATTATTGACCGTAGCAACACCAGTGCTGCGGCTCTTACTACTAGCGACATCGATTCTCGAAATGAAGCGGGTCGGCTGAGGCTGTTTGACGTTGTCATTGATGACAAGGAGCAGATCGAGACTCTTGATCTCACCATTGTTGTGGACAACGCTATCGTTGAGGTTCACGCCAACGACCGATTTGGAGTGGCTACTTGGGCTCGGTAAGCTTCAATCCTTTTTTCATGTTGTGATATTGTGCTGACTTTTTAGTTCTTGGTACGCCCATTCGACTGATATCCGCTTCTTCCACAGTGGAAGTGGCGAGGTCACGTTCAGCAACGTGACTATTCATGAGGGCCTCGTGAATGCTTGGCCAGAGAGGAAGCGATAAGAGAGAGTTGGATCATGTGTAGTAGTTATGTGAAGTGATGATGATTCGGCTATGGAGACAAAGGACGGAGACGACCGACTCACTTAAAAATATGTATATTTAGCCCTGTGTATTTCATCTGGCCAATGATAATATGTGAAGAAGTCTTAAAAATACTTTAAATAGGTACTATCTACTCAAAAGCCCACGTATGCTGAGCGACAGCATGGAATTTGCATTGCTTCTCCTTCCTTTTGCTGTGTACAGTATACCCTATTCACACTGAGATCTGGATGTTTTTTAGATGGAGAACAACACTTATGATAATTTAGGGTATGCTATAGAGTTGCAGTTTTGGAAATGGAATAATTAAATCGAATAGTTTCAAGGAGTATGTAAGGAGTTTGTCACTCACGATTCGGAGCCTCTTGGTCCGCTGTTACGAAATCATGATACTCCAGAGTTAAGAGTGTAAGCGGGTTAATAAGTAGTCGGATATCTCCTAACCTTTAGGGTGGGTCACTCTAATAGTTAGAGCACATTTTAGGCACAACTTAGGTCAATTTACCCAAGTTTTTTGTAATCTATTTGTTCTCTCCCCTAAAGCTAAGTAAACAGATATCTTGATTATTTGCCGAACCGACCAAGGTGGTTCGTTATGAACTTTGTATAAAATCTCCATTGGAATGATGACAGCCATGGAAAACATGGTTTACTAGCCCAGAGTGTTAACCATACAGGTCGGGCACTTTGAAGCGGTAGTTTCCGGATAGGTTATCTAACTTGGTAGCAAAAGTGTGATATTAAGACATCCCTGTTATTAACCCTTCACACCAACATTGTTCTAGAACATAGAGGCCCATGATAGAGTCTTCAGCCCATGATATGGGTGACGTAAGGGGGTAACATGGGAGCCTCGGTACATCTGTCGCCGAACCATTGCTTCTGATCATGTCTGTAACCATGACACTAGAACTTTACCAGAAACGTGGGCATTTTTTGGGAGTTTTGTTTCTCAGTAACCGTGGGCTAAGCGTCGCAGTAATGAGTTATCAAGCATAATTACAAATCTGGCTTGGGTGCAATTGAGTTGGTTAAATGTCTCTGAGCAAGTATACCATCAAGATTAAATACCATAATCATGATACTCCGACATGTGTTATGATAGACCCCAAGTTTCTCAAATAGGTAATCAAGACAAGTTGAGTAGACCTTTACTAAACTATTTGTAGGCTCATTCAAAGTTGTGGAATTTCACTGCTAAGACCTTCAAATTCACAAATGAGTTTTCACATTCATCATGAGGAAAGTAGTTGTACAAACAATTCAATTACTCTATAAGCTCATACAAATATCATTACGCTCAACTATTAAAACACTTTTTTACAGCTTAGCGCTCTCAATACGGCGACCAGTCTCATCAAAGTTGATCTTCTTGCCGGAGTTGAGCGACTCCTGGAGTGCGCAGCCGATCTTAACAGCCTGGACAGCTCCAGTAAGCTTGAAGGGCAGCTTATTGTTGTCGAGAACGGCAGCGGTGAACTCGTTGGCCTCTGTGACAAAGGCGTGCTCGAAGCGACCGTAGTAGTCGCCGGGAATCTGTCGGCGCACACCGGCAGCCTCGTGCATCTCAACGAGGTTGCCAATGGGGTTGGCGTTGATAGCGAGCTTGCCCTCAGTGCCAATGACTTCGGTCATATCGTGCTGACCAGCAGCCATCATGCGCGAAGAGTAAAAGTAAGCGACCTTGCCGCCCCAGAACTCGACAATGCCGACACCGTTATCGACATCCTTGTGCTTTCGCAGCTCGGGCTGAACGGCAGTGATACCAGTAGCGACGACGGACTTAACGATGGAGTCCTGGCCGAAGTACCATAGGGCAAGATCGATGTCGTGGATGTTGCAGTCGACAAAGATGCCACCGCTGAACTCGGCGTAGGCGACGAAGAAGCCAGAGGGGTCGAGCTTGTCGCAAGTCTGAGATCGGAAGACTGAGGGACGGCCAATGGCACCGCTGTCCATGCGGTCAAAGGCATCTCGGTATGAGGCGTCGAAGCGACGAGAGAAACCGCACATGACCTTGAGATGAGGCTTCTTGGCGGCAGCATCGACAACGGATTGAGACTGTTGAGAACCAAATAGTTAGTCGTTTTGGCCATCAAGACTCAGTGAGGTGAGTTAGAGATCAAACTTACAATCTCAACGCTGGTGCTCAGAGGCTTCTCGCACAGAACGTGCTTGTCGGCCTCAATGGCTTGGATAGCCTCTTCAGCGTGTGCAGTGGTGACGGTAGCGACAACAACGGCCTGGAGACCGGGGTGCTTGAGCATCTCATTGTAGTCACTGTAAATGACGACACCCTCGAGGTTAACCTTGGCCCAGTCGGCCTCCTTCTGGACGGGGGTAAAGGCAGCGACGAGCTCAGCGCGGGGGGTTCGGTTGTGGAAGTTGAGGGCATGACGAGCGCCCATGCGGCCGAGGCCAGCGACGGCGACTTGAAGCTTGGGAGAGGCCATTGTGAGGGGAGGATGAGGATGAGAAGAGGGTGGTAGAGGAATTGGGATTGCGAAAAAGAGCGGGAGGTCCAGGAGAGTAATTTGGCTGGTCAAGCTTATGCGACTGTCGGGCCTTCAACAACAACAATGAGACTGAAGAGTAGAGACTGATTGAGAACCATCATGAGCGAGCTCTCGTCCCTTATACCTCGAGCTCTCTCGGAAATCGGCCTCCGCAATGTTTATCCACCGATGCGTAAAGCGAATTCGGAGGTCTGGCGGCATTGTAGCTTGCTTCTTTGGACCCTGTTGTCTCGTTATTCCTCCACACTAGATGCTATTGGACGTCGACGGAAGAGGACTCAATACCCCACGTTCTGTGTTACAAGCGGTCTGTTCGTGGCTGGAAATGGTAATCACAAGATCGACATTTGTCGTTTCTTGTGTGCCTGGGTGACAAGGCCAGCTAACAATTTGGTCATGAGCATGCGTAGTCCCCGGGTTAGTAGACCATGTTCTCTCATATTGAGACATGTAAGTTGTAAGCTGCGGCCGCTAGTGGAGACTATATCCAAGATTTCCAGATAGAGCAAGTCACTACGAACTTGTATTCGGCGCCTCCTACTGTATCTAGCCATGCTCATAGCCCCCCTTGTCCCTTGTTGTCCCCGCAAATGACATGGGTTGCCTCCGCACTTCTCCCCTCGGCTGGACATGTCTGTGGCTATTTACTTATGACCCCTCCCTGACTCGAGGAAACAGACTTGATTGGAAACATTGTCCGAGTGCAAGAAAAGGAACAAGTTGGAGACTTCTTGTCAAGGAAAAACTCACCGACATCCTGCCCAGACTCTCTCCACTAAACACCAAGCACCTAGCCTCAATTTAGTTCGCTTGTTTCTTCCCCGCATGAGGAAACTTCCTAACTCGTCATTGTGAATGGCTGGCAAAATAATTCGACCAAATATTTCGTCAAAATTTTCCGGCGCAACGTCGCAAGACACCAAATACGAAATCTCACGATGGTCAGACCCTCGGAATAATTTGCAAGTTCTTTTTATTGTTCAACAAGGTCACGCAATAGTTATCAGCTTTATCTCTTTTGCTTAATACAAATTGTCTTCTTCCCATTATCTCGCATTACCCAAGGTGATCTTTCAACCATGACTGACTGTTCCGAAGTTCAAACCCGACCACAACACACGAAGTTTACAGCTCCGAAGCTAACCATTACTCAAGTAGCCTGAAAGAAATTTCTAAAGGACAAGCAGCACTCGGTTGAACATTGATCTATTCACTAACCGAGGCTCTCTAAACACTCAAGAAGAATTCAACACCCACCTTTATTATAAAGACAATTCATATGGTAACTCTATTACTTTAATCTACTAATATTTATAATATAGGGTTATGAAGCCAGACTTGCTACGGAGTTCGTTGTGCCTCCCCCCTCCTCTCAGCCAAGCCCTTCTCTTCAGCAACCACCAACTCCTGTCGCTCCCGCCGCTGAGATAGGGCATATGGAAGTCATGGAGGTTTCTGAAGAATCAGAAGCGGAAAAAGCCGTTGATACTTCGCATTCCGCTGTTGCTGCTGGATCTGGGCTGCCCGTCCTTGATACGCCTAAAAGGGGGTTCCCAGACTCGGAGGAGGAGAGGAAGAAGGGAAAGAACAAAGTTGACGTATAAGTTACTATAATAACTAAGGCATACTCTAGGATAAGAATTGCCTCAAGTCCCTAATCTTTTTATCGTTTCTTACCTAAGTTTAGCAAAGTCTCGAACATTCACCGGACGGCCTACCTCACTAGTCCATATGTTGTTCGAACCTGGACCAAGAGAATGATTGGTTAGTTGTAAAGAAATGGAGAAATTGGAGAAGCCTGGTGCTAACAAATATATGATTGTATAGGTTTAGAAGTCTCGTCTACCGAAATGTCTAATAGAAACCTCGAATAAGAACAAATCCTCCAGAAAGCTACCTCCGAGCAACACATCTTATACTCCAATGATTCATGAACAATGTTCAAAATGAATGCCGCCCAAAGATACTCAATCCTCCATCTTAGGCCTTGGTGATCTCCTCAGCGGTAGTCGCCTTGTTGGCCAATTTCATCTCCTTCTGGATGTCCCTCGCTCGCTGGACACCGAAGCCATGCTGGAAGATCTCTCGGATATCCTCAAGAGTCATTCCCTTGACCTCAGGGTAGCAGAAGTAGATGCAGACCCAGCCGAGGATGCAGATCGCGGCATAGAAGCCAAAGGCACCAGAGGGGGTAGTGTTCTCCATCTGAGTAAGGAAAGTAGAGGCAACAATGATGTTGGAGCCCCAGCAGGTCATGGTGAGCATCATGGTTCCCATAGCACGGACTTCCATGGGGAAGAACTCGCTGGAGAGCCAGGCAGTGTTGCCGATACCCGAAGAGTAGAATCCGACAAAGACGACCATGCTGATGAGGACCACAATAGCAGACCAGCCAATCTTGGCGTCAGAAGCCAGAGATAGATCATGGTTGATAGGAATGTACTTGAAGCAAACAGCAGCGATGACGAGCGCGAGTCCCATGAAAGGCACAGTGATGAGCAAAATCCTTCGGCGGCCGGCGCGATCGACGAGCATAAGGTTGACCCAGGTGAAGATGAAGTTGGTTCCAGCAATGACGGTACCGACTGCCACGGGGTTGGAGAAGCCGACAAGAGAGAAGAGCAGGGGCGAGTAGTACATGAGAGAGTTGAAGCCGCTGAGCTGAGAGATGGCCATGAGACCACAAGCAGAGACGAGAGCGCGGAAGTTGGCAGGGTTGACGTAGAGCTGCTTGAACACCCACCAGCCAGACTTTCCAGCATTGAGAGACTTGGCCGCGTTGACATGGTGAGTGATGTGGCGGACCTTGTCCTGAACCTGTGTCTCGCTGCCATTGGGGAAGATTCGGCGGATGACTGCGGCGGCTTCCTCAGGCTTTCCATGGTAGATGAGCTGACGAGGAGATTCGGGGCAAAAGGGAAGGAGGGCTCCAAGGATGAGAGCAGGGATGGCGCCGCCACCGACCATGTATCTCCAACCACCAGAAACGTGAGCAAAAGCAGCTCCGACACCGTATGACACAAGCTGTCCACCAGTGATAGACATGTTATCAAGTCCGATCATTCGTCCTCGGTACTTAGCTGGGGATACCTCAGCAATATACCTTTCTCGTGTTAGTATATGTAACTCTGTGATAAGAAGTAGAGGAGCGTTGTGTTATTGCTACTAGGTAGCCTTGATCTCGGCTTCTAGGGTATAGTACATCGAAAAGAAGTAGAAAAGACTTACAGAGGAATTATCATAGCTGCTGAGCCTACACCAAAGCCGACAACAATACGTCCGACAGTCATCTGAGCGACGGAGAAGGATGCAGCCTGGATGATAGCACCGATGGTAAAGAGAACGCAACCGACATAGATGGCAACCTTGCGACCGTAGCGATCAGCCGTCGCACCTGCAAAGATTGCACCGATAAAGGCACCTCCAGAGGTAATAGAGGTAACGAGTTCCTTCTCCTGAGAAGTAAGGGTCTTGCCGAGGTCTTGGTGGATGTAGACTGGTATCCGTTGTAAGTATATCTTCTATCATGGGCAATGGATACTTCAAAACCTACCGAGGACAGCAGAGATGATGCCAGTATCATAACCAAAGAGCATGCCGCCGATGGCAGCGGTGATACTGACAAGCCATGAGAACTTGCCAGTCTTGGTTTGCTCGATGGAGTCGAGATCGTCGATGTTGATCTCTTGGATAGAATTTGGAGAACCACTATCCTCGAGGTGCTCGAGATGCTCCTTCTGATCGACCTTAGACATGATTTCGACTAAGGAGTTGTTTGTTTGTTTGGTATATTGTTCCACGCCGAGGCGATCCGTTGGTTGAGGAGCTGTGTACACAAGATAGGAAAGAGGATTGGAATAGATCCAAGGAGATCCCTGTTCGATTAACAAACAGGTGGAGAAGAGAATGCTTGAGAAGTGGAGGAGTTGTGATGCTGATCTGATTGAGAAATGATCCAGATGATGTTCCAACAGCTTTCTTATATACTAGATGCTCACTATGAAGCACGTCCCCCCCAACCAGGATTTCGACTTAACAGACCAGGCTTGCTACTCCAAAACTTGCTTGTCTCTGATGGTGGTGAGGAGATTGCCTTTCTCAGCTCTCCTACCGAGGAGAAAAACGTGGAATGACTTGGGGTGTGCTACTCAATGGCCATGCCTTGCCCCCAGATTCCCCAAGGAAAGCGGCATTTTGACTCGATTCTCAAGGACAAGCCGCCCATGAGATTGGCTCGTGCTGGGGTCTAGGCCCGTCTAGTCTAATTTACTCCAGATTCTTTCCAATCAAGCATCTTCCCCAGAAAGATTGGCACTAAGACTTCGATGAAGCCATCCCCAAACGATCGCCAGACTCCACCAAACCCCATGGGGAAGAGTCAGTGGCGGGGTAGGGGAGACCGAGGGCGATTCTCCAGTAAGCTTCAGGGAGTCGCGTGTTAAAGTTCAGGGCTAATTCGATATTAGCGGTCCCTAATTCGCCTGTTCTGCGGGTGCCCACTGAGCGCAGTTGCCGTTTCTCCATGCGGGGTTTTACTGCCCGCACCTACCTGCCTTTTACGAGTGAAATAGGAAATTTCCTATTTCAATCCCTTTCCTCTTCTTTCATCCTTCAACCCTCATCATCACCGACCTTTGACTGGCACGGCCCGTCTCGTTCTTATTTACTGTCTGTTTTGGAAATTACGGTAACAGGACACGGCATGACGTCTGGTGGCCCTTGTTGCCTCACGAACCATGCAAGAGTCTCAACCACCGACGACGACTACTACAAGGCCTCTCAACCCCTGTGCAGTAAGTGACCCCGCCCCCAGTCTGAAGTAACAGGCCATTATAGCGGACTATGTGCTGATAGTTGTTGGTTTCAAGGTTTGCAAGCAAAGGTGAGTCTCTATCTTGTCAACAGGGGCAATATCGCCCGTTGATGGTTGCTCCATCAAGTCTCTAAAAGCAATATTGTCTAACTATGTACTTGTTGTTAGGCATCTCAAGTGTAAGCCCCTCAATTGGAATGCTCTGATCCCCTAACAATATGTGATACTGGTGTCTTAGTCTATGCGTGTTCTATTATCTCCTTGTTACTGATCCATAGGTGGACAGGTGATAACGATAGACCCTCTTGTGCAAATTGTCGAAAGAGCGACATTGAATGCATTCGTGGGTTTAGTGTTAGATTCCGACATGGACTGAATCCTAGGTATGTTTTTTTTTGTCCTAAGACTTGATTGTCTGTTGCTGATCACTCTCAGTATACGGTCCGGTAAGGCGATTGAGGCCAAGAACCGAGACTACAACTTCTCTCAAGATCAACCATGGGTAAAAACAAACAGAGCCCTAAGTTTCGTGGATGAGACTCCAGACATCATCAACATTCATGACTCCAGTACCGGAAACTTTGATACCTTGGACAACTTCAACATCGGTCCTGATCTCGACAACGTTAGCAACCATTCTTCGCCACCCCCTGCCCCTTTACAAAGATTTCGATCAAGGGACTCTGGCCCAGTCTCAGAGCAGGACAGACCTCACTCAGTGTCCAACCTGGAAGGGTCTCCGTTGAATAGGGATGGCGAGCGACCTTCTAAGAAACGAGCCTTGAGTTCGTCTTCCAACGGAGCATGGAGGAATACTCCTCGCTCAAATCCTAGCGATACCCTCTCACCCAGCCAAAAATCTGTTGACAACGGTCCTTTTGCGAGATACCCGGGATCTCCAAGTGTCGAGTCTCCTACTCTCGATAATGACATTATACTAGGAGTCGGAAGTCCTCAGGTTGCCGCTGCACTGGCCAGCTCTCGTCAAGCAGATCTTGCAATTCCAGTGGATCATGTTACCGAGGCCATCTCTGGCATCTACCTCGACACGCCGAGATGGCCACTGGAGGATCCCCAAGAAGCGATGCTATTCTACAACTTCATCCACGTTCTAGCGCCGCTCTTCGATCTATGTGACAGCGAACGGCATTTTGCTACGATCGTCCCTCGCCGGGCTGTTATTTGTCCGCCCCTTATGAATGCGGTACTTGCTGCTTCTGCCAAGCGATTGAGCAGGGTGGACGGTTTCGATGGGTTAGTAGGCGACCGTTATCACCAGAATTGTCTCGATGCTCTTATTCCGGCCTTATCCAGTTCGGCGGCGGTTATGGACGAAAATCTCCTGACTGCAATCGTGATTCTTCGGTACATGGAAGAGCTCGATGTTCCCCTGACATCCGCAGAGGTATCAAGCGAGTCCCATCTTGTCGGTACCCGAGTCTTTGTCGCCGCTCAGGAAAAGGTCCTTGACTTTACTGGCCTTCGTCGTGCGGCCTTCTGGGTGGCACTTCGACAAGAGATACATATGGCTTTTATGCAAGCACGTCCAGTCCATCCAAATTTTGCTCTAGAGAACATCTCACGTTTGGTGCAGAATGACGACACGTGTTGCACCTTCGCAAATTTGACCATCTTACAATGTGCCGCCTGCCTCCGGTACTGCTACGGTTCCGAAGACCAGAGCTTTGCAACGTGGGAGAGGTTACAAGAGGCACAAGAGCGATGGTGGGCGGAAAGGCCATGGCATTTCCATCCCATGTATATCAACGCTGATGGACCAGGGAATTTTCCCCAAGCGCTCTATCTCAACGATGCTGTCGTCACGGGGGTGCTTCATTACTTGTTGATCCAAGTCCTACTCGCAGCTCATAACCCCAAGATACCTAAGCTGGGTCCCGGACAGGCTAAGGCCTCCAAATTGATTAATGAAGAGATCAGAAATACTGTCAAAATGGTCTGCGGAGTCGCTGAGGTATAGTAGTTCAACTCCGCACTGAGGACGTCCTACTAACATTTTTTGCGTCAACTAGTCAAATCAACGCAACCCAACTGGCTATGCGTATGTTCTCTTGAGCTTCGTTTGAAGCAACGAACCCCACTGACAAGTTTTCTACAGATATGCATGTCTAGCTATCACTATGGGCGGCGACCGATTCAACAACATGTTCGAGCAAGAAGCCCTTTACCAAGTTTTACAGAAAGCAGATACACAATTCGGATGGCCAAACAGAGCCGTGTAAGAGCAATGCCACAAATGATATAAGGACTAATCTGACACATCGTCGCAGGCAAGAGTATTTGAAGGAAACGTGGGGTTGGACTGAATCACCTGTGAATGTGAATTCTGGGATGCCAATCGCGGGAATGTTGAATAGCAACTTGCAACTAGTATAATAATTATGATCATGATGGAGAAATTACTGTATTTTCTGGCTCGCTGTTTACTACAGTATGGGAGGTGAATCTGATGTTGAGGCCTGTTGGGATGTCTGCTCACAGGGTACTACCATAATGCGACATAGATCATATTGATCGCTTACTTGCCACGGCATTAGCGTTTCTTCGCTTTCTCGTGTTTGCTCTTCTGCCCTGCAAAGACCTGCTTTCATATCCTGTCGGCCTTGTATCCGGCTCATATTGGGGTCCATATGTATCGGACTTCTCGCCACATATAAATCAGGGGAGGCCGGCCGAAGCACCATGTCCATCATCCATTGCGTACCAAGAGCTTGGTCTGATAATTTCATACCGAGCTGAGATTGAGATGACGGACTTCATACCGTTAGTGGCACTGTCTGACTGTGCGATGGAAGCTATCGATCGAAAGCATTCGCCTGACTGAAAGTGGCCTATTATATGAAAGTATTCATAACATCATTAAGTACATCATCACTCTAACCCTCCTTTTCGTCAACATCATCCACACCCAGGTCTCGACGCCAAACCTTGAGAGGCATAGGTCCAGGCGAAAGATTCATCGCCTCCCGCCTTTCCGGTGACCATTCGGGATAAGGCAGCGCCCACTCATAGTGATGTACAACACTGGCCAACAACACGGTCTGTTCAAGGTAACTGGTATTTCGGCCGATGCAACCGCGAGCACCGGTGCTGAAGGCGATGAAGTACGGCTACAAGTCCTTGCCCTTCTCTCCGAGCCACCGCTCAGGGGCGTAGGACTCGGGCTCCGGGAATACTCGAGGATCTCGGTGTGTGATATAAGCAGAAGTGGACACGGTGGTATCGCCGGGGATGTAGTCGCCTAGAATGTTCCAGCCCTCAGGGGGTGTGCGGCGAGGACGGCCGAAGGTGGTGGGAGGTGTAATGCGGAGGGATTCATCGAGACAGGCTCGGAGGTAGGGGAGATGTTTGACTTTGTCATAGGAAGCGACGATCTCATCGGGCTCTAGAACGGTGTCGACCTCCTCTCGAAGATTGGCCATGCAAGTCGGGTTCTTAAGTAGCCAGTACATAACGCTATTCATCTCGATAGCAGTTGTGTCGGAGCCAGCGTTCATCATAATGTAGACCTCGGCGACAAGCTCTCCCTATTCCAAACCAGGGGGTTTAGCTTTACTGTGATCCATAAGGGCTTGGAAGAAGTCGGGCAGCTTCTCGCCTTTCTTATACCGCTCGAGACGCTGAGTTGCGCGATGTAAGACGATGTCGTTCCAGCCCTCGTTGAGATGCCACCACTTGCGGAAGTCTTTTGAGAACCACTTTGAAACTTCTACATTAAAGTTGTACCAGCTTTCCGTCTATGCTAGGATAGATTGAGCACGGGCTGTTGAATAGAGAAACTTGCGATAGCTGACCTCGTGGATTGTTCCATCCGTCTGCTCAGCCTTGACACGGTCATGGCCTTGATCTAGAAAGCCTAGATGTTCACTGAGACCGACAACCGCAATCGCATCGAGGGTGAAGAAGTTGGTAAAAGCACGATAGTCAAAGGTTAGGACTCGAGGGTTAGGATGAGTAAAGCCCTGCTTGAGAGGCAAGGTACACGCAGCATCAGTAGCGCGAATGAAGCGCTCTACCTTATCAACAACCTTGAACTCCCAGTTCTCAGGGTTCTTTGAGGCGTGCGCTGCAGAGAGGGCGCGACGTTTTCGAGCATGATCAGCCTTGTCCACAACGTCGGCAAGATGAAAGTGAGTTCAATCGAGGGCCTCGTAGAACTCGCCCTTGGTGCATTTTGTGCCATGGCCGTAAATGTCCTTGATGGCCTGGACAGATCCGTAGGAGAGTGAATTGGGGCCTGTGCGAATAACGGGATGGGTCTTGTGCATTTCATAGAGCGTGTGTGAGCGGAAGCCCTTGGCAGCTTCACGGACAAAGGGTAGGTTAGTTATTCCCGCCAAGGGGTGGAAGTTGTAATAGCGACGGAGGCCCTTGGCATGGCGAAGATAGTCAAAGATAGGGTAGAGTGTAGACGATGAAGTAACCCAGCAATGAGAGGGCCGTAAGGGCAGTCACGAGTTCTACATATATAATGGGAACTTGAATAATTACGACTACCTATGCTTAGTAGAGACATTAGCAAGGCCAAAGGTTTGTGTTATACCTTACATATTGAAGATAGCTTGTTTTCTTACTACGAGCTCAACATCACAAGACACTCTTGTCGGTAACCATGTGAGACAGTAGTATTCAACGCTTACTTTCCATAACTGACATAAAATGAAACAAACTAGTTTAGGAAACTCAACGGATATAGGGTATTATAAGATATTGTTCTAGTTTCTTTCGGCCATCCCCAGCCCTGAACACCATCTCAAGATGTGAGTGACAGATGGACTCGTGTCTTTCAGTGCGGGGGAAACAAGAAAGGAAATATTTCGAAGGCGGCATTTCACACGAAATCTAGATTTGGTGATCTCGTCTTCCCCACGTTTCCCCACAGATCTCGTCATATGGTAGGGTCTTAGAGTTGGTGTGGATGAACTAGTCATAGTCCGCGTAGTTCCAAGCGAGGAAAATTTCCCCATTGAGACGACCCTCTCTTTGGCACACTCTCAGAACAGGCAAAAGTCTCCGTCTTGTCCAAGAATCTTCAAGATAGGGTGCGGGGGATCCCCACGTTTTACCCTTCTCAAGATAGAAACTATCGGGTAGGGTTTCCAACTATTGAACAATGTTTGGAAGAGCCGGAGAAGAAGCGCGGGATTCTTATCTCGTTTTGGAAAACCCCACGGGGAGAGCGACTGGTTGAAAGTGGATGGATAGAAATATATATGAAGATTGAGCGCTCTTGTCCTCGACTTGTCAAGAATCAAGCCAATTTCAATTCCTTCCCTTCTTCTTCACAGTCGTTAGCAATCATGTCCAACGCCTTTGCTGCAGACGCCGTTGCCCGGCTATCCCAGCTGGGACCTCCCCAGACAATCGCCGATATTGCTGCGTTGAGTGCAGTTGGTGTTGCATCAGCAGCCTATCTCCTTCGCGGCATTGCCTGGGATAGACCAGACCCTTACCATCACATCTGGTTCGAGCGCATGGGATCAAAAGATGGTGCATCTTCAGGACCCAAAGCGACTCGTGATATTGCAAAGAAACTAGAGGAGACTGTAAGTTCTCTACTACACATCACCAGCACAAGAAACGAACACTTACACTTCATTAACAGGGCAAAGATGTTGTCATCTTCTGGGGCTCTCAATCTGGCACCGCAGAGATGTTTGCGAACCGACTTTCCAAAGAGTGCCATCTCCGATACGGACTTCAGACTCTCTGTGCTGATCTCTGCGACTACGATCCCGAGTCCATCGCCAACCTTCCCCAAAGCAAACTTGCCATCTTCATCATCTCCACATACGGCGAAGGTGATCCCAGTGATAACACCGCCGCGTTCTGGGAGTGGCTTCACAAGCACCAAGATATCCAACTACCTAACCTGAGGTACATGGCCTTTGGTCTGGGTAACACCAGCTACCGATATTACAACCGAGTCATCCATGTCGTTGCCGAGGCTCTAGATAAGGCTGGCGCCCAGCGTCTGATGCCCGTAGGCAAGGCCAACGATGCTAATGGCGGTACCGAGGAGGACTTCCTCTCTTGGAAGGATGATGTCTACACTCACTTCCAAGAAAAGCTCGGCTATGAGGAGCGAGATATTCCCTATGAGCCAAGTATCAAGCTTGTAGAGGATGAGTCCCTTGATGTTATGGATCTCAACCTCGGCGAGCCAATCCAGAACCGAACTGGACCTGCAAAGATCGTCAAGCAGTACTCTCCCATTCGTCCTTTGGCCGTTCAGTCATCCCACGAGCTTTACACGTCCCCCGGACGAAACTGTCTTCACATGGAGCTCGACATCTCAGATCAGCCTGAGCTTCGATACCGAACCGGTGACCACTTGGCTGTCTACCCTATCAACCCCGACCACGAGATTCAACTTCTCCTCAAGGCACTTGGTCTTCAAGAGCGAGCTGAGAAGCCTGTACTTGTTCAAGCTTTAGAAGAGGGAGCTTCCATCAAGATCCCTAGTCCCACTTCAGTACTGGCCCTCTTCCGCCATTACCTCGAAGTCTCAGCTCCCGTGTCTCGAGAGACCGTCGGTCAATTGGCTCGATTTGCACCTTCACCTGAGATTGCCGAGACTTTGACAGCCCTGGGTAAGAACAAGGAGGCCTATGCGACTTACATCGCCAAGAACCATGTCACCCTGGGTCGCCTTCTATGCCTGGTTGCCCCCGGCGCTGTTTGGGACAACCTGCCTCTGTCATACATTGTTGAGACTCTCCCTACCATCCAGCCGCGTTACTACTCCATCTCATCCTCAAGTACTGTTTCTGCTCGCAAGCTCGCCATCACTGTCGGCGTTGACAACTCTCCTCTACAACAAGACTCAAGCAAGTCTATCCGAGGTGTCACCACCAACTACCTCTATGCCCTTGGAAACTCACTCAATGGCGATGCCACACAACCAGGGGTTGGTCCGGAAGCTCCTACATATGCCTTGTCAGGTCCTGGCGATGCTCTCAAGGGCCACAAGGTCTTTGCTTGTCTCCGTCGCTCCAACTTCAAGCTTCCCACTGTCAGTTCAACGCCCATCGTCATGATCGCTGCTGGTACTGGTCTCGCTCCTTTCCGTGGTTTCATCCTTGAGCGAGCTCGTCTTAAGGCTGTTGGAAAGCCCATTGGCAAAATGATGCTATTCTTCGGATGCCGCTCTCCTGACCAAGACTATCTCTATCGCGATGAGCTCGCCGAGGTCGCCAAGGAACTTGACGGTCATCTGGAGATTGTCACTGCATTCTCTCGAGCTGACGGACAGCCCAAGAAGTATGTTCAAGACAAGGTCGAGGAGCGAAAGCAGGAAGTTTGCGAACTTCTCCAGGATAGCGCCAGTATCTACTTCTGCGGTCGAGCTTCCATGGCGAGAGAAGTGGGCAATGTGGTCGAGGAGTCGATGAAGACACAAAACAACTGGACTGAAGCTGAGGCCCGAAGCTGGGCTGAGTCGGCTAAGAAGGGTAGCAAGTGGCTTGAGGATGTTTGGGGTTAAAGAGTAGTTTTATGTCGGCGTTATGTGGTGTTTGTCTTCAAGAGGCATGTTTTGGTCATGGGAAATAACCTGCAGTTTGTACCGATGCATGGAACGGAAATGTTATAGAGCCAATAGAGTAGCGTTATGAATTATGTGAGAGCTGTCCATGAAGAATTATCCTGAACGTGAAACACATCACAGTAATGTAGCAGCGATATGATTACTTTCACGTCCCTGCCAAGTGGCTTTCACATGAATCGTACTACACAACGCGAAAAGGTAATTGGCATGGCTCATCAATTATATGATCTATGTACGAGGATCAATGCATTTTCGCAACGATCTTTGAGACTTTGGGCATATTACTATTGTTTAAAAAGGGATCTTAATGCCAGAAGAACGCAGGGTCTGGAAAACACCCTGAGGATCGTACTTCTTACTAGCAGCGCGAAGCTTGGCAAGAGCCTCATCACCCACAGTCGATAGAGGGTCTTGTGTGAGGTGGGCATAGTTGACAAACTTCCAGGGCCACCAAGCATCCTGCTCCTTGGCCTTGGCCTCGATGTCGTCGATATAAGCCTTGAGGAGAGGGAATGCAACCTCCTCGTTCTTCTCACCCTTGGCAGCCCATGTAAGGAGAAACATGATACCATCACCATCCTCAGTGTACTTATCCAGACCCATAACATTGCCGCCGTTGTTGACACCCTTTTCAGCAATGGACTTGGTAATGGGCTGGAACATGCAAAGGGTGTTGAGCTCAGACTCAGCACTGGGCATGAGAGCCTCAAGATCCTCGTTGAGCTTGTTGTACTTGTCGACAACGTAGCTTAGGACCTCAGCATTGGGCTTGAATGAGCTGGTGAACCAAATGTTGCGGAAGTGAGGGGGTTGACCAGAACCGAGGTCCTTGGTGACCTTGCTCAGCTTCTCGGTCACGGTGGTATCGTTCTGGATATCGGGGACGTTGTAGTAGCCGTCGAAAGCGGCGGGCTTGACCTCGGCCTTGGTGTTCTCAATAGCGGCGTTGAGGATGGTGCCGCCAGCAATGGCAGGGAGGTAAGCCCAGTAGACGATGCTGCTAGAGTTCTCGTCCTTGGGAACGTTTGCGGTGAAGTCGATAAGGGCATCGATAACTGCAGGGCCTGACTCGGGCTTGTAGAGAAGGTTACCTCCCCAGATAACGGGGTTCTTACGGTCCGCAAGCTCAATGGGGGCCAGATCAATGCGCGTGATGAGACCAAAGTTACCAGAGCCACCCTTCATAGCCTGAGTGAAGAGTCAGCATGGACCACCATCTTAGAATGAGATTATAGACACTTACCTGCCAGAGATCGGCATTCTCGTTGGCGTTGGCCTCGACAACCTCACCGCTGGCAAGGACGAGTTGCCAACCAACCACTGTGTCACAAGCCATCCCCTAGGTTATGTGAGCTTCTCTTCGTGATGTCTTAGTTTTTTATGACACTTACATGTGATGCAGAGTAGAATGAGTTTCCTCCTCCAGTCACAAAACCGCCAACGCCAACAGTTCCGGCACGTCCACTGATAGAGAGTTAGGAAATGGAGTAAGGTAGCGAGCGTGTAAGCATAACATACCCAGCGACAGCGAGGCCATAAGGCATGAGGGTGTCGTAGACATCTTGCCAGTGGCCACCAGGTCCGACGGAAACGATGTTCTTTTCCTCATCATATGTTGTGCCGTTAAAGTAACCTTCGAGGAGTCAGCAAAGAATTGATATCTCAGGTGTATTGATACTCAGAATGGGTAGACATACCAAAGTCGATAGTAATGCCATCCTGGACCGCGTTGGACAAAGCAAAGTTACCGTGGCCACCGCCTCGGATACCAAACTTGCATTGGTTTTTGGTAATGACCTTGATGATCTTCGAGACGTCCTCAACACTTTTGGGCAGAACCATACAGTCAGAGTGAAGAGCAGCACTAACAGACCAGTAAGACTCTAATCGCTCATTGTAAAGTGTCTGGTTCTTGGTGACGACTTGGTCGGTAAGACCAGCCTCGGTTAGAGCGGTGCACTGAGGTGAGACGTTAGCCATGATGCCAAATAGAGACTGCAAAGTGATAATTCGGAGAAAGGGATATCCAAAGCAAGGCGAAAACAAAGAAGTAGTGTTAAGTGCTCATCAGGGGTTGTCGATCAACGGGAATGTCACATTGAAGGTCCGCTTCACTTACACATTGCGCACAGCCCGCTGAAACCATTGTGGCCCCAAAGGCAGCACCAGCAGCGAGAATATCTAGCTTCATGCTTGCAAAGAAGAAATGTAACGAATAGATTGCGACCGAGTGCTAACAGACAGGAAGGACACCCTCGGTGATAGAAGGAAGAGATATGGTCTTTCGAAGGGAAGAAAGGCAACGATCTACGGTTCACGGACGAGGGCGATCGTCTCTTATTAGTATAAATTCCTTCCTTAGCTAAACCAGTTGATCACTACCAGGCATGAGCGGATTATGCCGAGAAAGATAACCCAAGGCGATACTGGCCTGATAGAGGGGCAAAGGAAGAGGCATTATCCCCAATGTCGACTGAGTTGTCCGTCATGGATCAGTGGGAACTCGGGTGCACAACTAACACACGGGAACTTAGGTCCACCAAAGTGTATGGATGGGAACGTCAACTCGGAGACAGGGTCAAAATGAGGAAATGGTCGAGATGTTGCTTGTTAGGCTAATGGGCTACAAGTTGCCACAGTACGATCAGATCTCACGAATACCCTTGAATTAAAGCTAAGCTGTAACATTCATGAACTACACGTGGAAAAATATTGAAAGATGCAGGGTCAGAACGTAAAAGAGCCAAGAGGCGTCGAATGCGAGATTCTGTTCCTTGTTCGCATCTGTGCCTCGATCCTACATCTGTACCTTGCACCGACCGAGGTTTCAAGCATCTGTATCTAAAGCCTCGGTCCAGCTCCGAGTCGGGGATTGCATTATTCTGTTGGCTGTAACCTTGATAATCCCCGTCCTTGAGCCAGGGACTAGTATGGGGGCCCCTGTTGATAGATGCTGATTTGAGGAGCCGTGTAAGGGGTTTCAAGGAGATCCGCGGGTAATCCTAGTTAGCCTGGGTTCTCCACAGACGCGGTACAGGGGCTGATGTGTTGCTGGAGAAGCAGGGGTTGGCTCGTATATATGCTTCAACTTATATGCAATCTACGACTGGGTGTCCGCGGAAGGCGCATAATAATAGTAAAATCGTAAAACAGTACCATAGTTCTTACTTCCTTTACTATTGAAACGCTTTCTCCCGGTTCTCATGTGTTATATGTCATAGTCCCTTGTCAAAGTTGGTGGCGTATTTGACCTGTTCGGTTATGGATTGCCGCTTTACCAGCCGTGATCCACATGGTGTCAATCAACTCATGGTATAAAATGCTGATCTTCGCGAAACTCCACGTTCAGCAGAGCGAACTCTCCGTACTATGTCCGTATATTGATACCCACAAGGACCCAGCGGTTGATGGACAGGGCCGGGCCATCCTTGATTTTCACCGGACATTTTCAGTTTCCGCAGCATTGGATTCTTTCAACCCTCTAATGGCCAGTCCCCTGGAATCTACAACATGGCATTAAATTACTTCACTTCGCCTCGCAAATGAATTATAGCAAACTAGTATCGCCTTCAAAAACTGCAAATGAGCAAACATTTGGAATCTCTAGCTTCTCAGACTTAAACATGAGGCGATGGTTGATCGATGAGCATAACCCCTTGTATATGAATCCTAGCATGCCTAGCCGTGCATACGCTGATCCGATCTAATTACCATCAAAGGATCGCAATGAGAGAAAGTACCTTGATAACCAGACGAATAGCGTTGCAACAAAATTTGAGGCATGCCTTGTAGCAAAGAAGACTAAGTCGCAAACAGTTTGATCACGCAAGCAACTGCCAAGTGATGGCTCTAAATAAGGTCAAAACTTGTATCAGGGCTCGGAATCCTTTGGTTACCGGCCGGTTCTCTTGGCAAAGAGGCCAGGTTGAAGATCTTGCTCGTTCTGTAACGGGTGCCTTGCCAGTTCAGGGCTTAGCATAGCCGTGCTGAAGATTGCCTACGGAAAACACGGGGTATCCAGACGATATCAAGTCTTTTAAACACATTGACCGTCAGAATCGTACCACTCATGCTCATGCGTGGGTCCGCGGTCCCCGTGCCATGTCCGTGGATGCTTCAAAACTCGGTCCCTAGCACACGGATCTCTGGGCTGTAGACAAAAGCAAAACGTGTTACACCAGAAGATATCTGGAATCTCTTGTTCGGGCCAATGGATGCCGGTTACAGTGATCACCAGGTTGCGGGGGGCAGGATTCTTAAGTCGGATGAGGATGTGCATAGTAAAATTATACAGATTATCAATTTGTGTTATTCCTTATGCAACTGTACTTGTGAGACTGGTATATCCCTGCTAACAGTTTAACAAATGGGAGTCTTTGAACAAAAGTTCTTGGGCCTATCATCAACATCATCCCGAGGCTGTGGATGCGAGAACCACAAATTGACATATACTACCCCTGTGATCGGTATCTACGAGCTAAGGGGCGACACACGCCATCCTGCAATTCGATGGAAAACGAGTGGGAGCTAGCAATGAAACTCTGATACAAGCCCGTCTTCCCGAATGGCATTTGAACTAATTAGCCTGCATCTCCTGTCGTTTCCACGTGTTGGCTCGATGACCTTTCTCTTTTTACCTAAGCCTTTCCCCAGACTGTTGGTCCAAAGCAACTCTTCCATGTCGACGACCTGATTTTGACCAAGATGCCCACGATAGATGGAGTCCCAGTGCTCCTCCCTGCGCCGGAGGGATATGTGGTGGATTTGGACAACCCGCGGAGACAGGGCGTGCCAGAAGCCTACTATGTCTCGGGGTTTGGCATGGCTCTCAGTTTTCTTTTCTTCATGCAGAGATTATATGTCAAGATCTTTCTTGCAGGAGGGCTGCAGCTCGATGATGGTGAGTTTTGACATGTCGTTTTCCGTTCAGTTGGAGTGTTCGTTGTTGGTTCGTGTCTTACTACCAACACTCTGTCTTTGCGGGTCTAAACCACTCTGTCGGGACTGATAGGCACTTGAAGAATAATACTGACAGTTTCATAGTTCTACTCATCTTTTCATATGTATGTGAACCAAACCTTCTGGACGACACTAATATCGCCTTGGATTGGGAGTGTTGATTGAAGATATACTGATCGTGATATGGGCAGATACTTGCTGTTGCGACAATAGCATTATGTCTTCGTGAGTATAACCCATAACCTCATGGCAAATTGATCGACTAATCATCTCTTGTAGATATGTTCGCTATGGGAGCTGGCGGCATCCATGCTTGGGAAGTTTCTATTGACAAGTTCAATATTTATATGATGGTAACATTCAGTCAAAACAACGACTTGAAATCGACCAAGGCTGATCACAGACCAGGACGTCTACCTTGCCGCCTTCATTTATGTCCTTTGCGGTTCCCTGGCCAAACTCGCCCTCCTCATCTTCTACCTCCGACTATCCCCTCAACGATGGTTCAAGATCGCAACTTGGTCAGCTATTGTGATTATCTGCGGATACACCATCGGCATCTTCTTTGCCGGTATCTTTGCCTGCTCACCGATAGCTATGAGCTGGGACGTCACTATCACAGATGGAAACTGCATTAATAGACCAGGTCTATACATTGCAACCGCGGCAGTCAACATTATCAGTGATGTTATTCTCTTTGTACTGCCGCTACCAATGGTCTTTAAGCTCCAGATGCCAGTCAAACAAAAGGTCGGTTTGATGTGCATCTTTACTATTGGATCATTAACGGTCGTCACATCTATTGTTCGGGTTGCGCTCTTGCCTGAAATGCTGAATAGTTCAGATGTGTCTTGGGCTGTAGCATATCCCAGTGTTTGGATGTAAGTGCTTTATCTGCATCAGCGGAAACTACGGAGACTAACTGATGTTCAGTATCGTCGAGGCGAATCTCATCATCACCTGCGCTACGATGCCGACATTGCGAAAGTTCTTCAAGCATGTTGCCCCCAAACTCATCGGAGAGTCTCGGTACGGCAGCAAATCAGGGAAATCCAAGTACGGCAACTCAAAGTACGGCCAACCCGAGAACACCACCAAGCGCGCAAGTCGACCTTTTGCGGCTTCTTCTCAAAACCGTCGCGACCGAACCCAATATTCGCAGTTCGATCCTGAAGAGGAAATGCCCGATGGGTTCGCGATGGGCCCTGTCAAACATCGCGTGGGACACAATACCAGTGTGGGACATGACGAGGACAACGCAGCCTGGGTAGACAGTGACTCAGAAAAGGGCATTGTTGCAGGCACGGTCAAGCCGGCCATTATGCAAACAAAAACGGTGACGGTGGAATATGAGCGGGATCCTCTATGACATTGGGAAAAAGATGGGAAAATTGAAAGATAATGAAGCGGCTTTGGGACTTGTATAATGAAATCTGGTATTTCTGTTTTGGATAGATATGTTTTATTTTTGGATACCACTATCGTCAATATTTTATTCTGCATCAAAAGGTAACTCATGTTTATTGAGAGGCATAAGTGTCCAAGTCAAAGAATCTCTCAAGCGTGTATGCAACTACTCAACACTGAGCGAGCTCAACCCTGCGGAAGCATTTCCGAGTCTTCGAAAGAGCTGCCAGCATCCAATTTATCTTGACAGGCGACATAGAAGCTAGTCCCAGTCGTTGGTGCGACCACTAGGTACCGCAAAGCTTGACTACCTCGATCGCATGGGTCACCCCAGAGGCTCTCAATGGGTTGGCATGTCAAATTCGAACCATTATCCTCAAGGTGCATGAAACCAGAGAATCTCACCTCGCCTTCTGCTATGGCTTTCAAGAGGTTGAGACCAGGCAGTAACACTCCCTCGAAGAGGAACTATTGCGCAAACTCTGGCATAATCAGGATCAGCATATGTCGCTTCGAAACTGACTCGAGATTCAGCTTATAGTGGCGATTCCGAAACCCCGATTGATTTGCTTCAAAGATACCTGTTCAGGATACTGCCTGCCTAGCTTGATAGCCTGAGGTGACCTGGAAACCTCAAAGCTGAGCCTCAAGATACGCGGTCGAATTAGCGATGTCACCCTTGGATGAAACCAGTTCGTTAGCTCAATTAAAGACCTTCCACTTTAGAAAGACGCCGTCGCTAAATGATCGGCGGCGGTTCGGGTCTAGGAGAAATTCCCGCGCCAACGTCTTCACCGTTGTCACCCTGTTTAAACATTATTCCCGTGGGCTTTTGTGAGCGGTAATTACTCACGATTCTGACATGTAGAACAGGGGGTTCTTGATGGATCCTTGTTACGTACGTACAACACCAGGTCACGCAAAGCGGAAGATCTCAATGTTACGTGGGGATCCTGGGAAATGCTCCGGAGGATTCGTTCCCTTGTAATGGTGATCCACCACCAACTCCACATCAATGAACGGCGATTATGTTGTAGAAATGCAGATGATGGAGCCCGCCAGATTGATATGTGATATAAAGAATTGGACACTCTGTTTTATGCTGTAATCCCAATAATTAGCGAGGCAACGAGGTAATTGCCGAGGTTGCAAGTCTTTTCATTTCTCTTAAGAAATTAGAACGCACTCGTAGAAGTGATCGAGTGTTAGGAGACATTTTTGGAGCATACAGGGTGAGATATAGCAGAAGGTAGACTCAATCGTTGTCAATTAGGGTATTGCTTCGCTATAATCGCAAGTTGGCCAACCAATCGTCTTACAACTTTGCACCCAAAGAAGACCATGTCTTCTTGATGAGATCAGCAGCCTTCTCACCAATTCCATACGCGGGCATCTGCGTATGACCGTTATTCACAGTGGGCATGATAGAGCAATCTGCCACTCTGAGGCCCTTGACTCCCCGAACCTGGAGCTTCTCGTCAAGCACGGCATTGGGGTTATCAGCCTTTCCAGCGGCGCATGTTCCACTGGCATGGTAGCATGTCGTAGCGTTCTGCTTAACATACTCCTTCCAGTCGTCTCGGGTCTTGAACTTGTGGTGCAAGAGCTCGGACGGCCAGGAGCCCTTGACAATATCCTTGGTTCCGGCACCCTCTGTGATGATCTCGTTACCGTAAGCGCAGGCCTCGGCAAGGACCTCAAGGTCGAGGGGATCAGAGAGGTAGTTGCAGTCGACAATAGGGATGGCTGTGGCATCGGCATTGCGTAGTGTAACAGTACCTCGCGACTTGGGGGCGAAGAGCTCAGCGATCATACTGAAGGCATGCTTGCCATCGACGGGAAATTGATCATACTGCTTAGGTCCGCCATAGCACTCTGTAGTGAAGAACTCGACTTGGGGTTGCTTTGGTGTCAAGCCCATTGGGTCTCTGCCTTGCTTCCTAGGAGCAGCATTCCAGATCTTGGAGTCAGCGAGGCGCTCGTCGATGCGAGCATAAGCGAAGATGCCAAATGGGAAAGTGGTTAGGAAGCCCTTCTTCTCTTCTTTCCAGAGTGCATATTGCTTTGTCAAACCGTCGTTGTGGTAGACTAGGTGATCGGTAGTGAGGCCCTCCTTGTCAGTCTCGTAGAACATAAAGACAATCAAGTGATCTTGCAGATTCTTGCCGACACCGGGGAGGTCTACCAGCGTGGTGATGCCGTGCTGGCTTAGCTCGTCCTTTGCGCCGATTCCTGATCGGTTGAGAATGTTCGGTGAGCAGTAGGCACCACCACTAACTACAACCTCCCGACGAACCTTGAGCTCAACAACAGTGCCGTCGGCCTGAACAGCTCGAACACCGGTAGCCTTGAGCTCGCCTTGGGCGTCTTTCTCAATGATTACTTTGTCAACATGTGTATCGACCATGAGATGGAGATTATCCCTAGGCTTCTGCTTGGTGATGAAGTCTGCACTGGTGGTGCGAAGGCCACTGTACACTGTTCTCACGGAGTGACCGCATCCGTGGGGGTTCTCGCCGGTTGAGAACATGTCGTGGTCAAGAGGAAGACCTTTTGATACCATGGATTCTCCAATGAGGTTGGAGATGGGAGCTAGGTCATGGGGTTCGGTGTGAACATGGCCCTCATGACCGTGAGAGCCCTTGGTCTCTTTGAACCAATCTTTAGTGTGAAAGTTTTCAGCCTGCACAAAGTATGATTAGTCTTGGACCTAAAAGATGCCATACAGATAGTATTGCGGCAGTATTTGAGATCGAGCTAAAGGACTCGTATAGGGCCTCGAGTTTGGAAGAACGCTATACATATGCGCACCATGATCACATACCTTAGCCATGTACTTGAAGAACTCTTCGCCACTCCAGCCAGGAAGCTCCCAATCATCGAAGTCTTGTTTCTGCATTGTGTTCAGTATTTTCAGAGTCTCAACCCGGGGTAAAATAAATTCACCATTCCCTTGACCATCAAAGTACCGTTGCAACCAGACGAACCACCAAGGAACTTTCCTCTGCTGAGTTTAACTTGGCGGTTGTTGACAGTAGGGCCTGGTATAGAGACGACGTTCCAGTCTGTCTCATTGTCAAAGTTCTGGGACCAACTGTAGGAATTCATGTCAGAAATATAACGCAGCAACGAAAGGTTTAGCTTACCCTCCCACCATGTGTACATTCTCGAGATGCTCATTGTGAGGACCAGCTTCGATCACTAGAACTTTGGCATCGGTATCCTCAGCAAGGCGTGCTGCAACAACACAACCTGATGTGCCACCGCTATAAGAAGTGTCAGTTATCCGAATAGGTCGTAAGGGTCGATAACGCTAGCCAAGGTAGCTTTGTGAGAAACTCACCCGCAGACGATAAAGTCATATGTCGAATCAGGAGCAGCCATGGTGTTGTCTGTTGTGATACGTAGATAGTTCTGTGATAGATAGAGTAACAGAATACTGTCTCATGTAGATAATTAAAAGTTAAGTTGGAGGTCTTTGTTTCCTTATAAATGACAACTCAAGGCCCACTACCATGGAGGTCGCCATGGAAGTGATGCCCGTTGGCTTCGGAAACCTCGTTGTCGGGGTTCAAAACAATACCAAAGAACTCGTAATGCATATCTAGGAGTTAGATCCATAAGTCTATGCCTAAAGTAGCAGTCTAATACATGTTCGTATGATCATTATTTCTCGTTTGCTGGGATCAGGCAATGAATCCGGCCGTTTTACGTGTCTAAGAGAACCCTGAGTAGTCTCCGTTGGTCCAACTGTCGCATCCTCGCTGCGACTGTTACACACCAAACCAACGTGTTAAACTACAATGAGAAAACTCGGAACCAACATGTCCACGGTATGAGAGACCAGGAGTATCAAGAAGACATTGCCCCTTGGATGTGACCTAAACTAGAACCCATAACGCAGCTCCTAAGCGTCCAATCGGGGGAATCCCTGGTGCATTGATGGCTGATGTTCTACCAGCGACGTTGCAATGCAAGGATGACCTACGAGACAGAGAATATAGAGAATGAATAGAGTGGAAAGGCTGGGGTCAAGTTCCCTCGATCCCCTATCTTGATGCAGCTGCGGGGGCAGGTTGGGGCAGGGCAACTCAGCTATAGAGTACATCTACTGTAACGTCAAGGTACAACCGTACAGTAGCTGAGACAGTCAGTATTGAAGAGTACTTGAATGTTCAATACAATGTCACATGCTGGCCAAGACACTAGAAGCGTTGAAGACGTTTAGCGTGGGCGGGCCACGTTCCACTGCCGCTGCAGATCACTGAGTCTAAAGCTGAGCCGTTAACACATCAGTGGGCCGAGAGAGCCTTTGACTTTCCTGAATAGTCATGGTACTTGTTCTAGCGGTAGGACTACGCGGCTTGGCGCTAGGTGCCTGTTTCTGTACCATCCAACTTGTCAACTCGTTGATAGTAAAGTCAATTGCATGAATTCGTGGGAATGCAGCCATTCCTACGGATAGCAGGAACATTGTTTGCCCATGCTGGGTATCCCCACACACTGCGATGATCTCGGTCTGAATCTTGAGTAATGCACAGACGAACCTTGACCGGGTGAACCCTGTTTTGGTTATAAGCCACAACCAACACATGTCAGGGTTTGAGCGAGTTGTGGATCTGCATCTGCATCTGTGTCAACCAACAGATGACCAACAGATGACCAGGTTTCAAGATGCATACGAGTCGTAGGCAGATGGACAATTTCATCCAGGTACCTGAAAGGACGATCCCTCCTCAAGAGATCAAAGCCCGGGAAACCGGAATGCAACATGAAAAGTTTGAGAGTGAAGTAAGAGCTATTCCTGAGGAAACAACCCCTAGAATGCTCATCACTGTACCAATTACACACTGAATCATGCATTCAGTTGACCGAGTTCCTTCACCAAGATCCACCTTGCACAGTTGCACCGACTAGTCCGGCGCCTGGGAGACGCCATCAACTATTGACAAGACCTTGACGTGAGGTGGTCAATGCCTCTACACTCGTCAGAAAGGATTGTATAATCCTGCATATGTTAGCTCGCTGTCATGCCCATTTCTTTCTCGTCGTCTTCCATGCATGCTGCCACTTCCACGCACAAAACGTGGTTGGCTCCCGGTGTCTCACTTACATTAAGACAAACCTGCAAGTTTGTACTACTGCGAAGATGCCTGCAACTCCCTTCCAGACTGAGGCCTGGACAGAGTATGGTCTTGGTACTGCTGTTTTGTTCTTGCGATACTTTTCACGATGGAGAACAGTTGGTATCAAAGGCTTCCAGGGTGATGACTACTTTGCCTTTGCTGCATTGATTTTCTGGACGGTATGTTTGTCTTGGTATAAACTCTCTATGTTGGGCTTACTTACTAAATGTTCCAGTGCGAACTGGTGATGCTGGAGCTCATCGGTAAGCCTTATTTCTTTTTCCCCTTCCTTTTGTGACGCTGTGTTGGTTCGAGTGAATGCTGATCCATCCCTGTAACAGGTCAATCTGGCACCAACATTGGCGTTACCAATGAGATGGGTGCTAAGATGTCAGACCAAGAAATAGCCAAGCGGGAGTTTGGATCAAAGTGCCTCCTGGTAGGATGGAACTTCTACGTCACTCTCATCTTCAGCTTGAAAGCCGTGATGCTCTGTCTCTACAGTCGTATGACGTACGGAAAACATGTATATCTCACCCGGACGTTGCTAACATGGCTCTAGACTTGGTCTTTGGCAAAGAAAGCTTGTTATTTGGACACAGTTCGGCACTGCCATTGCCTACATCGGTGTCATGGCTGCGATCTGGGGCCATTGCACGCCTGTACACAAAAACTGGCAGGTGTATCCTAACCCAGGAGGTGAGTTACATCTAGCGAAGACTCTATCATTAATCTCACTTATAGTAGACGCATGCACTTTGGCTGTTGCCAATTATCTTACTTTGGTGGTGTTGAACATTGTGTAAGTTATCGACTGCTTACTCGGACTAAACAGTTGCTCACCAAATCTTAGAACCGACCTAGCTATCGTCTCTATTCCCATTCCTCTACTCTGGACGGTGAAACTCAACATCAAGCGAAAATTGATGATTGGTGTTCTCCTTTGTTCAGGTGTCTTTATTATGGTCGCAACACTACTCCGTTGCGTCTTTTCTCTTCAGTACGTTCCCTTACAGCCTAAGCTCTCCCTTAACTTTTTCTAACAGTTACTTAGGGACATTAATGGTATCAACACATCAACTATCTGGGCTATCCGAGAGACCTTTGTCGCCATTATTGCCGTGAACGCCGCCGCTATCAAGCCCCTCTTCTCAGCCTCCCGATGGCTCATTTCGAGTAAGGGAAGCAGTCATAATAAGGGAACGAGCAGTTATATCAACAAATACGGACATCCACTGGGAACAATTGGCGGATCAGGAGCAGGGCTATCTTCGAATCGTCATCAAAAGTACATGACACATCTCGACGACAACTCGAGCGAGGAACACATTGTTGGCAAGCCCGAGTTTGTTGGCTACAATAAGCCTGAGATTCGAGCTGGCAGCACAGCAAGCGGGCAGAGCGATAATCAAGACGGCATTATGGTCACAAAAACATATGAGGTCACTCCTGGGAAGTCGACGCTGGATGTATAAACATGGAATTGCTCAAACAAGGAGTTACGGTAAAAAGGAAAACATCTACTAAGGAGTGTAGAAAGGCACTTGTATAACTAATTCTTAGACGGAGATGCCCATTATTCATGAGCATATTTAGAGCTTAGACCGACTTGATCATAATATTAGAAAATTACAAAGGTATAATGCAACTGCTCAGGACAGATCTATACCCTGCTTAGCGCGCCATGACACTCTTAGACATGCGTCGGAGCCGCATCTTGGCAAATCCTTTGACGTTTCAACTCAAGAACGTCACATTTCAGGAAAACAGACGCCGGTGATGGCCAATCGATCGGCAATGAAATGGCCCGTCAAACGCTTCTTGGCATTATGCATCTATCTTCAGCTTCAGGTGCTAAACCATCGCAGCTCAGTGGGAGAGCACTCTGGAGGCTGAGCGTCCTGGGGCCAAGGAGAATTAGTTTCTAGCGGTGTTGGCCTACTTTGATGCTTCCTGGTGTGTCTCGGAAGCATAACTAACTACACGCCAGCCCTGTCACTTGATGTTAGTGCTGGGGGATATGTTTCTGAGCACAGTATCCCTGGTTATCAGCCGTCATATTACCATACAAGACTGTTGTCTCAATTGAATGGGTTAGTACTGTACGTATGCGAATGCTTTACCTCGTAATATTTTAGTCAAGTCAGCCATCCACGTACGTAAGAATTGGGGTTAAGATATGCGGACCTGGGCTTAGAACCCCTGACTAAATGGCTTCTACCGCTCTAAGCTTGGACGGAAGATCCTTCCAACGTTACAGTGATCAAGGGGTCTCGGGGCTGTATCCGTTGATCACCAACTAGATACAATACACGACTGCGTGGAACATTAATATCATGTGTTTGGCTTAGAACCGGCAAATCTCCGAGTATAGCGTCACAATGTCTTGATAAGCTTGTAACTGAATCTGCTATGGATCTCTCCTTTGGTCCGGGGAATCGCCAGATCGGAGTGATATCTTCATGCGTTCTTGATCGCCAAAAAGAAATGAGGCCTGCAAAGAAGAAAAAAAGCACTGCTTCTGGAGGAGTATCACCAGTGGAAGATCGACCCGCTGGAAGGATTACTCATCGAACATAGCTTACAACCTGACACTTCCAAGTTGAGATAAGTACCGTTAGCTCATAGAGGTCCTGTACCTGCCTTAAATCTGACAGGGTGGAACTAAAGGAACTAATAGAGGCAGATCAACTTCCGATGATACACACGTTGTGGTTCTATGAGTTGTTGCTGGCACAGAGCAACTGCCGGAGCTCCTAGTCTTAAGCAAGTGTCTTTAGGTAACTGCGCAGGTGGGTTAATAGATAATTAATATTTCACCTAACATGTAATAAGCAATAATAAAATGAATTATGCGCTTCAGCTAATCTTCAGCTGAAACATGCTTTGAGCATTGGGATAATTCATCCTAAACTTAGGTAAAGTATTAATTAGGTATTTGCCGCCTACTACGAACCTCGACTAGAGTCTGGTAATGTGGGGAAAGCACTATAACTCAAAAAGGAAAACTACAAGTACGTTCATTTTTTGTTTCCTCAAAATGTATGCATTTGAGGCACGCAGCCCTATTTCCAGGTCGTATTGCACTGCTTCTACACGCATGAGCACTCTGTATTATAAACGACGTTCTCTTGAGACACCCAAAATGAAGTTGTAAGATGATTGAACAAAAATATATAACGAGTAGAGGTTTTTATGATGTTATATTGTATATTCCCCTGTTGCACGAAAACTTCTGGAAGTGCTCGGGAGTCCCTTAGTGAAACCACGCACTTAACCCACATCCGAACCTGACAATCAAGATTCCTCCGTCTGACTCGAGGACAAAGTTCCCGTTACTGGTGGAAACTTCTCAGTTCTCTGTTGCCTTTGTCTCACCCTGAATCCAGGACGCGATTTGAGGCCAATAGCGGTAATGAACGTATACATCGGCGCAGGCGGTAGCGGTGAGTCCTGCAATGACATATCGTCGACCCTGAGGAGAGAGGTTGCTCCATTTCCAGCTCGTGCTCTTGGTGGAAGATTGAGCGCCTGTGGAGGCAATAGTGTTCGAAATGGGCGAGGTAGTAGAAATATACCTGCGGGTAGCCTGGAAGGCGGAGGTGGAAAGGCGAGTGGTGAGAGTGGGCGACATGATGGTGGTGATTGTGTAAAAGATTGAGAGTTTTGTGATCAAAGATATAAAGTAGTGTTCTTTAAGTGTTCTTTCAATTGTGACTTGCTTGTCTGTTCAATTCTAGTAGTTAACAGGTAGTCTATATATAGCGTTGAGCGACATGACTCCAAACACCAAATCCGTTATGCTTAACCATAAGGCCAGTTATGGCCCATAACGATCACGCCTGACGCCAAGCCTTCCCAAAAACATACATCATTACTTCCGACCATCACACATGAAGTCATCAGCCACTCGGGCGCTTCGGTCGATTAATCGTCAGCGGTTTGAACGGTTTGCGCAACCGATCCATCGAGGGCGCAGGACCCAGACCAACTGGTCGTCTCACGCCACCATTAGGCTTAACCGACATGAAGGTTGTCGCATGAAGGCTTGAAGCGGGCTTGCTAGGCATCGATTCCTCTTCAGCCTTTCTATTCTCTTCTTCAGGCTCTTTTCTTGATGGTGGTCGTGGCGGCGAGCTTGAAAAGCAAGAATAAGGTTTCCGAGGGCCTCCTTCTTCTACCTTAGGCACGTTTGGTTTCGCCAGAGGTCGTGCTGAGGGAAGTTTGTGCTTTGCCAGTTCTGGGTCGATTGATGGCTTCTGGGGTTCAGGTCGCGTAGGCAGTCTTGCGGGCAGACTGTTCTGTCGTGATAAAGCAGCTTGGTAGCGCACCTGGGCAAAAGACTTGGTCTGCTGTTGCGGTTGCTGCGGTTGAGGTTCTGGTGGAGGTCGCGCAGCATTCGGTCCTTGGTTAAGCCAACCAAGCATGCTCTTCTGGCCACTCCCTCGTTTGGTCGACCCCTTCTTGGGTCCGGGTTTTGAACTGGATGGTTGTGCTGTAGCCGCTGCTGCAGCATCTAAAGCGACTCTATGAGCCCCGGCGGTTGTGAAACCTGGCAAAGCAGCGACTGTGAAATCAGAGGACTGTTCCATTGTCGTCGCATACTCTCTCTGCCAAGGAAGCTCTTCCGTTTCGTCGTAAGACTCAACTGGGTGTGAAGTGCGCTGACGTTTGGGTGCACGAGAGTAATGTCGACCAGATTCCTCGTCGTATCGGTCCGCACTCTTAGTGTCGACAGGATCAACAGGGAATCCATCATCTTCAACCGAAAACATAGGGGGCAACTTTCCAAATATCGTCTTCTCAGTCGGGGCTTCTCGACCGAGGATTTTGGCAGCGCTCTCCACAACCACTCGGTCGAATGACGGTCCCTTCTTTGCAAAAACTTTGGTTGCAAACGGAGCGACAAAGGGTGAAAGTTCAACCTTGCTACTCAATCCTTGTGAACCATAGAGTGGGCAACTCAGATACAACAGTGCTTGTGCCCGGGTCATCGCAACGTAAAGGAGACGACGTTCTTCGTCAGTATCTTCGGCTCTTGAATGAGGTATTGATCCGGTGTAGACAGATGGGACAAAAACAATAGGCCATTCTAACCCTTTCGCTGCGTGAATGGTCGATAGTGTAACCAGAGACTTCTGGTCCTTCGTGTCGCCTTTGTTCTGTGCATCAGATGCTAGCGAGACATTGGCCAAGAACCGGCCTAGCATATCATCCTCCTTCACCTGGTCCAAGTTCTCGATTTCTGGAAGTGCATCTTCATCGGGTGCGCCGAAGTCTCTCATGAAGTCGCTAACCAAGTTGACGAATTCCTGGACGTTGGCCCATCTCTGCTCGTGGTCCTCTGTGTATTCTTCCTCCAAATGCTTTTTGAAATCGAGCTGGGCTATTAATAGTTCTATTAAATGAACCAGAGTAACAGGGCTGCTCTGGCTAATTTCATCTGCCTGTTTTCGCAGATTTAAAATGATCCGGATAAGCTCTGTATTTAACTTTTGTTCCATCTTGGGCCTGATGTTGGTGTTTGCTTTACGACTGCCTCTGCAGTGCTTGAGAAGTAAGGTCCAGAGGCTCATGTTGGTCTTCTCTGCCTCTTCAAGCAGCGATTTGATTGTAGCTTCACCGATACCTCGTCTTGGCACATTGATGATCCTCGCCAGAGCATCATTGTTCTCTGGCTGGCTCACCACGCGAAGGTAATCGATCAGCACTTTAATCTCCTTCCGTTCATAAAACTTGTGTCCTCCAATCATTCGGTATGCGACACCGGCTTTTCCAAGAGCGGATTCGATGTGTCTAGAAAGAGCTGCTGATCTCAAAAGGATTGCTATATCTTCGTATTTTATCATCTCTCCAAACATCATGACGGCTCGCTTGATTTCGGACACAATCCATTCGCCCTCGGAAGATGAGCTCTTGAGTGTTCTGAGGACTGGTCGCGCACCCTTAGTATGGACCGGTAGTAGAACTTTCTGATATCGTTTCTTATCCTGCTGGATAACGTTGAGCGATACATCCAGGATAGATTGTGACGATCGATAATTTTCTTCCAGTGAGATCTCGTCCGTATCGGGATAGTCTCGCAATAAGCGATAGAGGTTTCTGATTTCGGCCGAGCGCCAGCCATAAATACTTTGGTCGGGGTCACCTACGATGGTGATTCGATGGTTCGCTTGGGCGAACAGCTTCATAAGCTCATACTGGATGCCATTGGTGTCTTGGTATTCGTCGATGAGAACAGTTTGAACGTTGGAGACGCAGGCGGGGTGGTCTCTGAGCAATTCGACACATTTGACCAAAAGATCATCATAGTCTAGCAGATTTGACCTTTTGAGCTGAGCCTGGTATTCCTGGTAGCATGTCCTAAGTGCTGGGTTTTCCGTCTTTTTGCCTTTTTGTGTCGGAGCTGGTACAGCATTTGGTCCTTTGGCCTTTTCTTTGCTGATCCACGATTTGGCGTGCACTGGCTCGATACCAAGTTCCAGTCTTTTGCAAATTCTTTGAATAATCGCCCTGGAGTCTCCATCGTCTGCAATACCGAATTTCGAGTCCAACCCAATGCGATTTCCGTATATAGATAAATATCTGCGAGCGATCGAGTGAAACGTCCCAAGCACAATTTTCTTCTCACACTCCTCGCCTAAAGCCTTGCCAATGCGCTCTTTCATTTCCCGGGCGGCTTTGACGGTAAAGGTGGCGACGATCACATCAGCAGGGCGATAGCCAACACGTTGAATAAGCCATACTACACGCGACGTAAGAGTATGGGTCTTTCCACTGCCTGGGCCAGCTAATATTGCAACGGTCGATGCGGAAGAGGTAACGGCGCGGCGTTGCGCGTCGTTCAGCGACTGAAGTATCGGATCCTGTGTGATCGCGGACATGTTGGGTGCGTGGACTCGTCCACGCGATGCTGCCGGTTGGTTGAAGAAAAGGGTATCATCGAATGAGAAGATGCCCCATGCGAGATTGCTCGAATGGGCGTATGATGTGGTGCATGAATCGCTGTCGCCGTCGCTGTCGCTTTCGGTCGAGGGGCTTGCGCGTTGAATCGCGACGCGGGCGAGAAGGCATCTCGCGACATCACGTGATGCGATCACATCTAGACTGTAGGGTAGGTTCATCTGAATCAAAACATCAAAAGTAGTTTTCTTGCTACTAATTCCTTGTTAGTAGTTGCGTAGTATTCGGTCACAAATCTCTCGATGTTGTGTTTCAATTTTTGTGCCTATTTCGCTGTTGTTCTTTCTCATTACCATGCCTCTCAACTCAGGTGTGCATAGTTTGAGCCAACACACCATCTATCAAACCACCACTCACGAAACCCATCAACCGCTCGTCAAGACCTGGAACCTTAGCAAGGTGAAACGCCATACACAAAACATGTAACTATTATCTACCTGGACTCGGGATGCGACCAAGGTGTCCATATCACTGTTATCACATCACCATTCTTACTGTTCTTCCCGTCACTATCACTATCACGGCATGCTGCATCCGTCATCGCTAAAAAAGTGACAAAAGCCCATTGCAACCATGATATCCTACCTACCCTGAACAAAGAGTACCGCAATCGTGCTTTCTTCCCCTCGTCATCATGTCATGAGGTGAACTAAGGGTATATAATGGTGATAGTCACGTCTCCCGCGAGCAATCACCAACCATATCACCCAAGTCACTTGCACGAGAGTAACATGAAGCTGTAGTCGTGCGATAGTAGTGCGACCTTACACAATAGGCGCCGTGACGAGTATTTCTATTCGAGGGTGACCAACAACGCCATCGCTCTAGCTCTGCCGAGACAACCCAATGTCACACCGAGGCGAACATCTCATTCGAAGATATTGGCACATCACATGATGAAAGTTAGAGTGGAAAATTCCACATGGTCCAGGGCCCGACAGCGTGGAAAATGCAGGCAACACACACAATTGGGCCTCAAAGTCAGGTCCACAGACCCTCAATGCATCGCCTATACCGTTAGTTAAGTGATGAGGACGGTAGCATCACCAATCATGGCATAGTAGGGTCACGCAGATCTAGGAACGTGCAAGTCGGACAACAACTCTCTTTGTGATGGTGAAGGGCATGGATCGCCCCGCCCCGCTCGGAACCATTCAACATCAGAGAAAAAGGGCCAAAGAGAATCTTTAAAGCAAAAATCACTGCAGTGCTATCCCGGCACTTTGGATTCTAGAGCCAGTGAGAGGTTGAAGATGTGGAGATCGGTGGTTGGTGGATGGCAGCACAAAGCCAATCAGCCGCTAGCACACTATATCGCCCGGCGGTTAACCATCCAACCACATGTCGTAGATGGCCTCGTCACACTTCGACCCTCACATATCGCCTGCAACCACTCTGTTGCCATCACCAAGGGTCGCAAGCTATTCTCGGACGCCTCCTCATGCATTTGCCTGCCATTCGATGGCTGCCAATCGACTGGCGTTGTCCTGGGGAGCCCGCCCAGCGACTCAGCGTCCAGCCTTTCAAAGTTCAGCGGCTAACGCAGAGTGACGGGCGATCATGACCCAGCCCGCTATATACTCCGTTGAGACCGCAAGTTCCCTCTTCCGTGCATGATGTTCTTCTCTAGTGTTTCGTCTCATCGTGTTCAGGAGGTCACATCGCACAAGCTGGCTCCTCCATAAAGAATAAGTGTCTCGCCTCGACTTCGTTCCCACGATGCTTCTTGAGGGTGCTCGCTTCTCATTACTACCCGGTCTGCTTCTACCTTTGTCACTCCTTGCAACTGCTCAGCCTGAACCTGCGCTATCCTTGGTGCTCGAAGCCCGGGACACAGACGAGCCTATACCGGGAGGACCTGTAAACGATACAACTTATCTGCCCGCTCAGATCGGTGGCATTGTCGGTGCATACGCCTTTTCACTGGTGCTGGTCGCCATTACACTGCTTGCCTTATCCAAGAAGCGTCGTACACATATTGCAGCTGGAATTGACGAAGTCGACTTCGCCGTCCGTAAAGATATCACCAGTCCCGACTTCCCACCAGCGGCGGCTCCTACGTCGTTGAATATCATCACAGATACCTCATTTGTCAAGCAACAATTCCAGGACTCGCCCGAAACACCCAACCCGTACATCTATCCGTCACCGGCTTCAAGTGTTGGAGCACCCGGAACCAACCCATTCGTTGATCCCCGTGTCGTGGCATCAGACAGAGTCATGGCGCAATCACAGCTTGAGGATATGTATAAGCATGTGCTGGAGCACGAGGATGCGAAGAAGCGAGGAGTAGTCTATGAAGTTCCTCTTCCTGCCGCTGCTCATCACCCCCAGCCACACGGGTCATCCTCAGTCTTATCTCTAAAATCTTCGACGTCGTTGCCCTCAAAGAAAGAGAGGAGTAAGCCAGCTACACTCAACCTCTCAGCCTCCCGTGAAGAAAAGTCCCAGTCAAGGACATCTTCATTTCTGTCGGCCTTACGATCGCCCAAGAAGAAGACCATGAGAGGAGTGAGTATCTCATCACCTCTTATGACACCCCAGACTGGAGAATTTCCCCGCCAAGAGGCACAAGAGATGAATGCTATTCCGCCTCGACACTATGCTCCGGCTGCTCCGCCTCCGGTCCCCACTAACCAAGCTCCGTACGGATCTCCGGCCATGCCACCCATGACTCATGCGCCGCTCCCAACACCAGATATTTCACCTGAAAGTGTTCTAAGCATCGATGAGCGTATCGAGGGCCAGCTGCCTCCTGTCGGACACGCCAGGACAGTATCGTATGCGCCTACCGAACGCGACCCGGAGTCAGCAATTTCGGAACATTCCCAGGTACCGCTGGTCGGCCTGCCATCCTCTCCTAAGCCTGGTGCACGATTCCCATCCCTTCCCGCATCGCCCAAGCCTGGCCAGACCTTCCAGCGTGCGAACGCACCTTCAGCTGTCCGCACTGGTGGTGCTCTTCCTTTGCGTGCTTATGAGCCAGCTTTGGCTTCACCAAACACCATTGCTCGGACTACCAAGCAGACTGTGTTTGAGAGAAAGGGACCGCTATCGCCTAGCGGAGCCATGACTCCCCACACTGCTGGTGCAGTGCCTTACTCGCCCTATCAACCCTTCACACCTTGCCTGCCAATGACACCATCACTCGTAACCAAGGAGGACCGAAAGAGGATGAAACGCATGGTACCTAAGACCCCAACGCTGGAAATGGTGCAGAGTTCAGACGATGTATGGTAAACGAAATATGGTTAGGAGTTTGCAGGATGATTTCAGGGCTACATTGCAATATTTCCTTAGATGTCACAATCATAATGGATCTTGTTAGCTACACATATGACCGAAGTAAACAACCTATACCAACGATTGACAACCCGGCTATACTCTTGGTAGGCTAAAGCAATAAAGGAATCCTTACTTTCATTATCCAAGCGACATGGATACAGCGTGGGGTACTCTGCATGTCCTCGGAGCGATGATCCGATGTATATGGCTTGAGTGGTGGAACTTCCTTCCACAACGAGGCTCTCACATATGAACCTTTGTAACCTTATACTAATAGGGATGGAAGGATCCACCTGCATTTCACGATACGACTTTTATCTTAATATCTTGAGGAACTTCCTTCCGCAACAAGCTTGTCGCATACAATCCTTCGTGATCATGTACTAATGGGGATAGACGAAATGCAAATGCGCTTCACGATACGACTCTTGATTCTACTTTAGGATATAGTTAGCATCAACTTCAATACGAGAGAAGCAGATGATTCGAGTCGTCCTAGAAGTTACTCAGGCAGTCCAGGTCGCGAAAGCTATAAAAGACGGCATCTCCTTCGCTCAACAAGTTGGAAATCCTCAAAGACATTCACTCAATCTTCACTTTTCCTCCGTACTTCCCCTCATTACTCAAAGTAAGCCACTTTGCCCTGTCTGGACCCCTTTGGACTTTGGACTTTGGACTGAATAAGGCTGATGATTAACGGGACTATAAGACTATCCCAACTCAACTCGCAGCTATGAAGCTCGTCACTCTCTACGCCATCACAATTGGTGTTTTCGCCACCTTTTCTACAGCTATCTCGTGCTCTGGACCTTGCGGCCCTTGGCAGTCCCCCAACCAGATTTGGAAGTGTGACAAGAGCTGCGACGGCTGTGTCTGCAGGTGCGGCAAAGGCGACAAGTACGACCTTTGCGATCGCTAAGCGCCAGCAATAGCATCATCCGGAGGGGTAGTATGATCCGGAAAGGCTGTACATACAGCAGGTGATTGTTTCTTTTCGATCATGGATTGTTTGCGTGTTTACACATATTTCAATTGTTTTCTATATAGTTGCGTTTGCGAGACTTAATACCAAGAATACTTGGCATTACAACAACATGCACCTGTGACTTGATAATGACAATGCTTAATTTGCTAGCACATAGACAATCAAGATATATATCTGCAATGAAACCCTACACTAGACCCCAGGCTAAATGTATTTGAGCAGGCAGCAGGATACTATCCAATGGGTTATACCATAGACACCTAGTTTGTTCGGGTCGTCGTTGCATCACCGATCCCATTTTGAGACCAATTAGGATAGCCGAGCAGCCTTGGTATTTATCACCCCTGGTTGCTAGCACTACACCGTAATAGTCGCATGATTAATTGAGAATAGTGAGAAAAAGGAAGGTACGTAAGTATCCCTAGTAGAGTCGATAGAATGATGAAGACCGAGAAAACAAGTAACAATGGGGGAGGTGGGAGGTCAATGGGTTAATCCTCTATGCTTAGAGCTGCTCGTGGGAATTTAGGAAGAATGAGAAACATCAGAAAGTTATGGTTGCATAATCTCTGTACATCCAATTTTCACAAAGTCTACTCGACTGGGTTGGTTGTCTGTGTATTCACAGCATATGCGGTGTTTCCTCTCGATACGACGCGATACTTATCGCCTCCAATCTGGGGTAAAGCAAGTACTCCTTATTTACGATCGAATCGCTAATCGGAACAAAACAAACAAGCTATGCATGCTGTTACATTGAAAAAGTAACAAGTGTTAGGACTAGCCATAGTAGAGGTTGAAGCGAGTTGATCCTCGAGATGGATCCCCTGAATTTAGGATTACAGTAGGATTTAGCATCGCAGCCGTGGCTTTGACCATTTGGTGGCGGCGGGGTTATTTGACAATAGTGGCGGTCCCTGAACGGCACCGCTGCTGCAACAAAACTTAAGCTAAGCCCAAGACATGGAAGAAGAGGTTACATAGTGAAACGTGATTGCAGTCTGTTCAGCTGGGATTGGTAGGATCTCAGCTTGATCGGTATTTGACATGCTGCTATCCGTCCCGTCAACACAGTACCGTAGAGGTTGCCGCGGGTGCACTAGACGGGCTAGGCTGGAGATCAAACAAGATGGTTGAGTCGGGTTAGCAATGGATCCAGTGCGAAAATTGCACCTTGCTTGGCAGCCGTTACAATGCCATGTCTACGATACACTCAAATGCACCCAGGATACCGTCATCCGGGTCGTGATCGTGCTCGTCTGGAATGCAAGAGTTCTCAAGCATGGGGGGCGAGAAATGCCAGGGTATCGATTGATGTGAGACTCGCGTGGCTGGCCTGACCCGAGACAACCCCAGTGCTAAGGACTCTGTTTCTCTCTGCAACAGTGTGCTGTAGCTTGAGCCAGAGCAGGACCGACTTTACGCGTAGTTATGACTTGATTCCATGATCAATTGTTGGGACATGAGTCGAGCAACCACTCTAATGACGAACCCTGGTCCTGTTTTTAGCAGGGTCTTCCATTCCAACTCGAGCAACAAAGTTGGCAGCACCGTACCTGATGACTGGTTACTGGAATTGCACAGTGTAGAAATTGGGCTAAGCTTGTGCCTTCAGCTGGATTGGCGAGGGGCAATCTTTGGTCAAAGCGTACAGTATCCTAGAGATCAGCAAAACTGTACGGTCCAGGCCGTAGGGCCCCGCGCCTCTTCCGGGCAGATACCTTTTCCGTGCCAATGACCAGGCCGTAGCACCCATCCGTCACCAAAAGGTCTTGTCTCTGTGCACTGTATTCCCAATTTACCTACAGCACAGAGTACGGAGTACAGACGGGACATTGAAAAACAAGTGGAACCCCTGGAACTCGGACTCCTCACTCTTTCCATTGCAAAAAGCGAGCTTGGCCAAGCGCGGACTCGACTGGGCGTCACTGGGCTGATATCCGGGTACCATCGTACGATTTTCCGCCCTCTCCTCAAATTGAATTCCTTGCATCCATCGCTCGCCTCCGAATCCTCTCTCAAATTGCCCATTCTTTCATCAGCAAAACCATCTACTATCGGTTGTCAGTCGAACCATAATCACGAGACTGCGCTGCTATTCCCTTGCTGCAGAACCCCTGCTCTGCCCTTTCTCAGCTGTCAACCGTTCGGCAACACCCGCTCAATCATTCGATCCTCTCAGGTTGAGACACCATCGCATCGTTTGGTTGCAACACGCCCTCAACAATCGACCTCTACCGACCGTCCGATCGCCTTACCAGAGGCTAGAGGCCTGTCAACTCACCTAGAGCTGACACTCAGCCAGCCCAGCCTGTCGCTATCGTGGGCGCTGTAGCTGTCCCTGGCGGCCAAGTCCACCTTCGGCCGAGAGAGACGCCAGACACATCGCGCCGGGAATAGAGGCCAATTCAGGCCCAAGTGGACGACGTAGGTAGTCGGCAGTCCACCAAACCCTTGCTCACGAGATCTCAATTGATTGAGCCTTGGTAGTATCGTCGGCCAAACGCCCTCGTCTTCCCGAAAGGCCTCGCTCCCACACGGCGACTCCTTCGGGGTCACCTCAATCACTGGGTCTGTTCCAGCCATCAATCAGCCCATCGCTGCTGCATGGTGCTGGCCTATCATGCCTGGCTCCCACTTCTCTGACATGGCCGACCATGACTCTGCCAACAGCCTTTATGGTCTTCAGGATCCGAATCTGGGCTTCGTTGACGATGGCTCGGTCGTGAAATCTGACCCCTCCTCATCCTCCCTGCCCAACGATTCCTCCCGTCCCCAGACCCAGCAACAATACTACGACGCCGCATGGCAGTTCAACGGCACGCCCCCTTACGACTCGTACGACCCCTCCAGCAGTACTGCTCCTACTCAGACTAGTTATCAATCGTCTCCTTGGAATTTCACTCTCGGTCAGGATCAGCAGAACCTCCAACAGCTGCCAGTATCTGCCGGCATCGACGGCCTTGCGGTAACCACTCTCAGCCCCGAATCCATCTACGCCGCTTCCAATCCGTCCCTGGGACCGGGTAATCTTCAAAGCAACAACCCCCACCAACATCATATCCTAAGCCATTTGACTCCTGCTCTGCAGGAGAAGCTACGCAACATCGCCATGCCGCCTCATCTCCAGTACCACTCCCCTAAGAGCGCCTCCAGCCCCGACTCAGTAAATGGAGAGCTCATCCGACGGGGAGTCCTCTCGTCACCGGATCCCGCCGATGGATCTTCGAAAGCGTCCCGAAAGCGCAAGTCTTCTGCCGACCCCGAAGATGAAGAAGAGGAGGATGAGGATGGCGACCAGCCCGTGAAGAAGACTGCCCACAACATGATCGAGAAGCGATATAGAACAAATCTGAACGACAAGATTGCCGCCCTACGAGATAGCGTTCCCAGTCTTCGTATCATGTCAAAGAGTGCGCGAGGCGAAGACACAACTGAGGATCGCGAAGAGCTTCACGGACTGACCCCAGCCCACAAACTAAATAAGGCCACAGTATGTCGCGTAATTTTGAATAGACTATACGATATTAATCATTCATTAGGTCTTGAGCAAGGCGACTGAGTACATCCGCCATCTCGAGAAGCGAAACAATCGATTACTTGACGAAAATGGTGCTATGCAAGCCCGAATTGCCGCCTTTGAAAAGTTGTTCATGGCTGGTGCTATGAATGGCGCCATCAGCCCTCTTCAGCAACCCCCTACGCCCATTCAGTACGCTCAGGATTCCCAACAGTTTGTCGGCTCTCCCATGTCAGCATCACCAGAGGGCAGTGCACAACCAGGCGGCATGATTCAAGTTCCCGATGATATGAAGAGGATCATTTCGGCACAAATGGCTGCCGGTCAACCATATCCTGTTCCTCAGCAACAATATCGAGGCGGCAACCCTGCACTCATCAGACAGCAGCAGATTCAACAGCAACAGCAAATGCAGCAAAATAGATGGAATAACGCCGGACCTTATTTTGGTAAATTGATGGTCGGTTCACTAGCCGGTCTCATGATCTTGGAAGCAGTTCGTGAGGACGAAGTCAGCAACGAAAAGCCTGATGGCCGAGGATTGTTTGCTCTGCCTATTCAACTTCTCAAGTCCATGGCATCTGGCCTCGACTTGACCGTCGGAGGTTACCATCTGCATACCTCGCTCCGAATCATTCTTCTACTTGGAACCTTCCTTTGGGTGTTTGTTCCTTCACTATTCGCGCAAGCTCAACAGAAACCCAAAAAGCCTCAAGTTGGCGTTCTGCAGGCAGCGCCATCACTGGCTTCACCCATTCACGTGCGCCGACAGGCTTGGCTCACCGCTATCCAAACTGTTTGGGTTCCTCGCCACAATTTCTTCCTCGAAGCGGCAGCTCTCATTTTGAAGACGCTCAAACTTAGCCTTCGCAATGCTATTGGTATTCATGGCTATCAGGCCATTACTGGCTTGACCCAAGAGCAGGAGACTGCCCGCGTTCAGGCCTGGAGTATTGCCCTGGACTCACAACTGGCTGGTGGTGATGTTGAGATCAACAAGAGCCGCCTCGTCCTCACCTTCCTTGCTTCTGGTACTCTCCCTGATAGTCCCGTGAGACTCATGCTCAAGGCGCTTCACATCCGCGTTCTTCTATGGGACCTTAGCCAAAACCGACTTCACCTCAGCGCAACCAACGCCATCGCCGCCAAGCTTGCCCGAACCAAGTGGAACGAGGCTCGTCAATTGAACCGTCTTCTCACTCAACTCCACCGCGAATCTTCAGAGCAGCACGATGACGACTTACCCGAGCACCTTGCTATGCTGGTCGAACAAGACTGCGATGACGTGCTCAATGATGATGTTATTCAGCGAGCACACAACTTGGCCTTCAACATTGAGACCGACAACAACGTCACAGCCCCTATGGATGGCATGGATTCTGTTGTCGACGATACCGCTATTGGATCTCCCCTTGATGCCGTCGCAGCTTGGTGGTCAACTCAAACCCTGCACCGAACTTTGGTAGCAACGATGGAGAAGGACGAAGAGACCCTGAGCACTAAGGCCGATGACATCGAACTCGCTATCAAGACTGCACCTATTGGATCTACCGCACAGGCTCGAGCCATCGTGGCACGTGCAGTGCTGGTTGACAAGGCTCGTGGCGCTAACATCGCCTCGGCCTTGCAGTCCATGGGCAACGAGAAGGTCGATGCTCTACTTAGCACCTCAATTTGCGTTGTCGACTCTAGCTTTCAAGCCTCTACCCCCGACCTCCGACTTGCCCTCCGCTGCGCCATGGCGATCGCTCACCTTCGACGTGTCGAGTGCACACCTGGAAGTACCCACCAAGGTCTCCGCATTATCGAATCCATTATGACCCGGGGCAATGCCTCTCAAATGTCACTCCTCGGGTGCACTGCAGCTCTTCAGCTGATGGAGGAACTGTTTGACCAGAAGGCTGCCGCTGAGACCTTCCGATCCTCGCTGGAGCGGCTATCCGGTGGCCTTCGTCTGTGGATGGGTGGCGCTCCTGGTGAGAAGTGCGGCGTCGCCTCTGATGTGCGAGAGAAGGTTGTTGACCGGTGTCTGACCATCACCAAGAGCATGGTGGGAATGGATTCAGATACCGGTTACGGAAGCCTTGATGAATGTGAAGACGATGGATGCTAGATGACCAGAAGCGAGTTTTTTTCTTTGTTTTACCAGCGACATACACCTACCGATACATTTTCTATAGCTTCTCCACTTGATCATCTCACCACGGTCTATTCTATGTTCTTGCTCTTTTGAGACGACTTCTTTTGTACGAACACATGGGTATATCTGTTTTCTTAGAACGGTGGGGATCCCGGGCTTATCATGGAGTTTAACTTGGGCAACGGGTAAAAAGGACAACCGAACAATACAGGGCGATGGACAGATAACGGATTCTATTATGGACACAGCGCATGACGAACTGTGTCACAGTGTTTCGACAACAAAGATATTTTTTCCCTTTTCTTCTTATTCAAAGTACATTATTCTTGTCATCCACCAACTTTGCTCCTGTGGCCTGTGATGGAGACATGTATAGCGCTGAATTAAATGGTCTCTAGGATGGCCAGCCGAGGGAAATAGGTGTTCCTGAAGGTTATGGAACTCGGCTGAAATCAATATTCACAACTTGAAGTGACGAATTGTCAAAGTATTGCCTATGAACTACTCCATTTCTCTTGTCACTCTTAGGTAAAGACTGAAGTTATTGTAGGTCGATAGGGCGCGATACATCACTGTGAATCAGACTGCCTACCCACGCTTAGGATATCTTTGACTAAAAAGCTACCGGGCTTTTGCTTTTTCCCTATTTTCATCTTACACAACCTCAGGCATATTAACAACTGTCGAGAGAAACTTTTGGAGAAAATCATCTCAAGTGCCCATCACTATCCTGTGTGTTCTCAAGGCAGCAAGATTGCTAAGCCGTAGTTCATCCTAAAGTAAGTACTAGATTATATGAACTTAGTAAGATAATAAGATTTTTTGGTAATCTTAGGATGATATTAAGTATCTGGCATATAGCTCAGATCCTCGAGTGTGCCCTCAGACTGCCGATCCTCTCCAAACCCTCGCTTTCGAACTCAAGCTCAAAGTATCTGGTTGGCACACGGGGCCAGAGTGCTCTAAAAGCAGCAGAACGAGGTTGTTCTGCAAACCAATTTAGAACGGTATTGGTTGGTATATGCTGTTTGTAGTATATTCGAGGGAACCCGAGGCCGGTATGATAGGGTGCTCTCGCACAGTCTTGAGAGCCTGAAGCCTTGATCTGCGGGTAGAGGGCTCGGCGAGGGAGCTTGAGTAAGAGGCTGGGCAATAAGCACTGCTTCACCAAAGTCGTCGATGTAGATTAAAGAATAGTCCGGGTTCGAGTCTTCGGGGCGATCGTCGTCGCTGGCGCCGATTATATGAATATCAGCGATATCAATGGCTTCTCTGGAGTTTTGTCTGGTGCCGTAAGTCGGCGCGTGGTTCGCAGCGACGAGTCTCTCACGCTCGTCCTAGCTAAGTCTTGATTCCCAGAGAAGGCCTGTTGGGGTGACCACCACACGCCACTCTACGCCGTGGTCCCTGTTGCTGTCACAGACAAGATCTGAATTCTTGATCCAGCTCTCTTCGCCTTCGGGTAGCCTCACGATAGCGCCTAGATGTAGCTGGTTGGTGGGACTTGCGACGTCCCTTCGGATGATCGCACACTCAGGGTATTCTGTTGGTAGCCTCCAGGGGATCTCCTCCCGCATGAAGCCTAGAGGTGTAAAGCTGGGCATCAGAGAGAGTTAGAATAGAGACTTAAATAGTATCGAGGATCGATTAGAAGAAGGAATAGTGGTTGGTGCGTGAAGGGATGTTTAGTCCTGGACAATGGGATCATGCAAGGTTATGCTTGAGGTTCTCCGAAGCCGTGATGCGGCGAGAGATCCCTCCGCTGCGCGGAGGGAAAGTGCATGCAGAAAAAGCCAACAATACTTACCAACTGTTGAGTCTGTCTTGTTAAGCCCGAGTATTCTCAGCCCTCCCTGCTTGCGGGTGGTTAAACAATAGAGCCCAAGCGATTGTTGAGGAAAACGTTCCCAGGTAGGTGGGCAGTCTCGGTGATCGAGGCTTGGAGAGTTGCCCCCATTATTCCTTTGTATTATGTTATGTTCCGTTGCATTCTGGGCTGTTCTGTTTCATCCCATATATACCTGTTAACATAAATGCGGCGTTGGAGTCAAACTAATATTACACGTAAGTTAGTCTCGAGACCCTAAAGAATAACAGATCTCATCCTAAATTACGTATGATTCTATCCTGCTAGAAGATACGAATACGCTGGCTACTACTCCTCGCAGACCTGGCACAGAACTGCCTCGGCAGTGCAAGGTCTCCGAGAATATACTACTGTGGATATATAAAGATCGTATGAATCGGATAGATGGTTGAATCAGGTAGTCGTTTATCCTGCTGTGTAACCTCCGTGAGGCCTCAAGCAGACGGAAGATTCTCTTGTTCGGAGGGTACCCAAGCATCTACAAGATATCTCTCTGTGTCGAACCTATGTGGCAGCTCCTCTAGAAATGCCGTTTTCTCATATAAAGGATTAAATACACGATATGATATAACGATGGCCAGTGTAGTATAGGAGACCCATGACGATCAGGCATGGCGATGGATATGGGTGAACAACTTATGGGTGGAAGACCAAATCACGGAAAGGGGTGGAAGAGAACTTAGAGCGCGATGAAACGGATTACCCAAGGGGATCAAGAGTGTTATATATATGGTGCACAGCTCTTAGACCCAAAATTAACCACAAATCAGTCATGCCCAACAAACCGGTACAAAATGCTTCATGCAAGGGTAGAAAACTGTCATTTATTAGTCATTGCATCAATCATGGCAAAGCGAGAGCACTTACATTTTCTGGAGAGTTTGTGATTTCCTCAAACGCCTGGAGTGTCTCAAAACCCATTGCCGTCAGGAGCTCAGTGCCATCATCCACAATCTAGCCTGTTAGTAACTGAACAGCGATGGGAACAAGACATAGCTTACCCAACTCAGTACGACCTTTGTCGCTTTATGGCTCTTGGCTTGACGAACGCCCATGAGCGCTAGACCCTGTAAAGTAAGAGTTGCAAGTGGTGTAGCTGGAACAACTGGAACAAGAATGCCGCTAATATCCTCAGACCGTGATAGCAAAGACGGAACATGAGTTTCCATGGGACTGTGTTGTTTGCAAACAATGATTGTGCCCAGCAAAGTACCTGCCGTATCTTTGGCTCGTACAATCCCGCTCAACTTCGACTCCGACAATGCATGGCGGTACAGTTCCAAAACTTCTGGGTTTGCGTGAGTGCGAACGTGACTGAGAACACCATCTGCATTGTCCAAACCGTGAATCAGGTCAAAACTGATTCCAGCTCTCTGAATGCTTTGAAGCAAGCCCTCTGGAGCAGACCAACTTGCCAAATCCTGTATCACCATGTTTGATACACGTCGAGGAAACTGGACATCCCAACCACTGGTTGAGAACCATTCTTTGATGGTATTTACCTCAACGTCGATAGGGATGCCCAAAAAAACACCAGGAAACGCCGAACCAATTTGGACCTTTTTGATCCCTCGGCGCTGCAAGAGACTCCTGAGCGCCCGCCGATGGAGAGACCGTCCGATGGACACATCACGCTTGGTAGGCTCAACAAAAACTGCGCCCAGAATACCTGCCCCGTGGACGAAGTATGTAGCAGAAAACCCATATAGGGCGTTTGTACTGCTGTTTCTCACAACAAAGTGCGACTCAGCAATGTTTGAATTTGTGAGCTGGAAGGAGGCAGCAGTTGTTGTCCGTAAAAATTGCAGATCCGGTGCGCTTGCTCGATGAACAGCCCGGAGAAGGTCATCCAATCCAGAGGCGTCACGCTCGGAGTTGTACTCTTCAACCAGCCAATGTTGCCTTGACTTGAGCACCTTTTTACTCTTGCGTAATGTGCCAGGAAGAGTACCGAGAGGTGTGATATCTCCCACCAACGTCCTGGCAAGAGCATGCAAGGCGTTCTCGGTAAAGTCAAAGGTGCATAGGTAGGTACCAATAGACTTGTCCATAGCAAAGTCGTAAGGTGAGCTGACTGCGACTACAATCAGCTGCTTCTTCTGACCTCTAGTTCGAAGCATAGAGCACATCATATCGACGTGCTTGGTGAAGCCAGCTTGGTAAAGGTTTCGGTTGGCATCTGCAGTAACAATAATGATGCAGGAAGCTCTATGTATCAGGTTTTCGTGTACTAGGGTTGATTAGCTAGGTACCAGTTAACGGCGGATAATACCCTTACCTGGGCGAACTCCATTAGCTGTGTAGCTGGTGTGGAGCAGCTTCTCGCTGCGGGCTCTGGCGAGAGATTTGCCAAACTCCCGAAAGACACCCTCTCCACTCATGATGGCGCTACGATCGCGGTCATTGTGTGCCCACATCTCATGAGGGCCCTCGGCTTGGCTCTGGCCATCCTTGGCAGCGAGCAGCCTTTTGGTTAGAGAAGATGCAGGAAGCGGTTTGACTAGGGGTGTAAGTAGAAGTAACTCTTCTCCTGGATGCATCGAGGCTGTGAGCGGAATGAGTTTCTCTTTATCGCGAATGATTGTTATCGAATCGCCGTAGGCGCGGAGCGACAGTTCCAGGTGAGATGGATGGAGTTGAGAGAGGAGAGAAATGCCAGGAGGGTTCAACGCTTTTTCCCACGAGGTACATGTCGACTTCAGGTTAAGCACCCTTCTCAGCGATGTAAATATTCTCTCCTTAGTAACGATGCCATTTTCGTAACCAAGCTTTAAGCCTTTGATCGCTTCAAGCTGAACATCGTAGGCACGACACAAAAGAACAAGGTCGCAACCTGCTTCGACGGCCATGATGACGCCATTTTGAACGCCGAGCTCGTGGCTGAGGGCTTCCATTTCCAGACATTCTGAAATTGCAACGCCGTTGAATCCGAGTTCATCTCGCAGTAATTCATCCACAACTTGATCCGAAAGACAAGCGTGACTCACGTTCATGGACGGATTAGATATGCCACAGCCTCCAATGAACATAGCATCTAGTTTGCCTGATGCAACAGCATTCCGGAAGGGGACGAGAGCACTGATACTCAACTCTTCAAGCGTTTGAGTGATGATAGGTACGTCTAGGTTTGAGCCAAGAAAGTTCAAGTTTCCGTAAGATGGGAAGTGCTTGCCGCAGGAAGCTATCCCTGCATCTCGGATTCCTCTGAGGGCGGCTAGGCCATACTGAGACACTTCTTGGGGGTCGTCACCCGTGGCACGTACTCCCAATGGCTGATAACGAGCATTGTTTAGTACATCGAGGACGGGACCCAACATGAGATTGACACCACAGGCCGAAATCTCAGTTGCAGTAGCTTTGGTAACTTCATACGCTAGGTCTGCCCGGCCAGTAGCCGCAACACCCATGGCGCTAGGGAACTGGCAGACGTAGTCTTCGTCGAAAAGACTGTTAACGCCCCCATTTTCTTGGTCTAGGGCGATAAGTAGGGGTTGTAGGTGACCAGCGTTCTTTGCAATGGTTTGTAACTCTTTAACTAGTTCAGCAGTTTGCTGAGCAGCTACGCAAGGTTAGAGCGTCGAAACAGGATCGTAATTTGTGACTGAGAGCTCACATTTTAGATTCTTGGCAGTGAGAATAATGGATCCAAGGTGGTGATCCTCGATAAGGGTCCTGATCTGGGGGGTGACTTCAGTGCCATCCCAACCCATGATCAGGATCTGTCCAATGGCACTACACGTCAGTTAGCATGAGTAGCTTTACTACAATTCAGTCCAATGCTCCGAGATTCGGAGCCGAAGGGTGGAGAGGCCCTTGACAGTTCCGTGCCGTCCGGAGACTGGGAGTGGGTACGTACCGGTCGAGATCTTGCCATGATGGATCCAAGTCGCTATCGTCTGTATGGGCCATGATGGTTGGGCGGCGACGATGCCTCGTCACATGGTACTTGCTTCTCTTCTGCTGCGGGCTGCGCTCACCCCTTGACGGCCCCGCGTGCTTGAGGTAACGATGTGATGCATTGTAGTCTTCTCGCGAGGATGAGGACGATGCTGACCCAGGAGGGGCCATGGAATGTTGCCGAGCGCCTAAACCTCGGCTAAATCGATTGGTGTAGATTGATTGGCCAGTTGCGGAAGGTCCCAGCCGTCGAGTGAGTGGGGTCGTCAGGTTGTCTTTATGGCTGTCTCATCGGAGATGATGGGTTGCGACCCATGAGTTAACGTTACATGGGACAATAGCAACAGAGGATCGGCGGCAACGGAGGACAGGACAAGGCCGGTTTCACGTTGTGTCGAGTCAAGAGAGATTGAACAGGTAAGGATGAACTTGATTTTGAGGCAAAATGGACGGATGCCATGCTCTTTGTATCCCCGAGTTGAGCACCCTGGTCTGTCAATATGCACAGCAACATAACGGAAGGGAACCATACCAGGTTGAGGTCGAGAATCCCCACACAGTCCTGCTCTCGTGGCCTCAACGATGGCACCGTCCAGACGGAACGAATTGCACGGTTAATGAGTCGTGATGATGATGAGGAGACTTTTGCCTTGCTATCTGGAAAACGTGGCCGTTCTCGGCGGCATGATAGGGCTACTGACGTCTAGCGATGGGATCTCCGGAAATACTAGTATACCATGATTCGCTTCCATTTCCAATATGATTCATTGTCCTTAGGGACACTCAACCCACGAAAGACAAACACAGACGCTCGCCTCCGAGATATCTAACGCTTTTCTTACAGACTCCAACGCCCTGCAAGCATGCCTATCGCCGTCTCGCCAACGCTGCCCAAGAATGGCCTCACCAAGTTTACCAACTGTCGACTGCTGAAGGGCAACGACTTGGTCTGGGATGACCTTTGGGTCAGTTCTATCACTGGCAAAATTATTGACAGCCAGGCTTCCTTTTATGGTGAACGCAATATGCCGGATAAAACCCTTGATCTCGGTGGACGCATTATCGCCCCAGGTCTAATCGAGTGCCAACTCAACGGCGCCTTTGGCTTTAACTTTTCAACCCTGTTGGATGACATGACCGAATACGGCAAAAACATCGATAAAATCAACCGCCTACTGGTCAAGACTGGGGTCACGTCCTACATCCCAACCGTTACAAGCCAACGGCCGGAACTTTACCAAAAGGTGAGCTTCCCCATGGTGGGGTCATCGTACATGAAGCTAACGGTCGGCAGACGCTCCCGTATCTTGGCCCGTCCGGTGAGCTGCGGATCCCAAGCAACGGCGCCGAATCTCTCGGTGCTCACTGCGAGGGTCCGTTTCTGAGTCCGACCAAGAATGGGGTCCATAATGTCGACGTCCTCACCCAAGCTCATTCCATCGAGGATATTGAACGATGCTACGGCCGTGACAACATGACCCCTCGTGCTGATGGCTCCAAGCTACCCATCAAGATGATCACGGCGGCACCGGAACGCGGGCAGATGATGAGCTTAATCCCGGAGATCACTGCAAGAGGAATTATTTACTCCGTTGGCCACACCGAAGCAACATACGAAGAGACATCTCGAGCAGTCAGTAAGGGTGCTACAATGATTACACACCTTTTCAATGCCATGCGTCCTCTGCATCACAGAAACCCAGGAGTCTTTGGGGTTTTGGGCAAGGCCGAAAGCGTGCCACGACCTTACTTTGGCATCATCTCTGACGGTATTCACCTGCATCCTACCACGATCAAAATTGCATACAGTGCCCACCCGGATGGTTTCATTTTGGTCACAGACGCCATGCATCTTGTAGGTCTTCCAGATGGAGCCTATCCTTGGACCAACGGAGAGTACACATGCAACATCGTCAAGCAAGGCTCCAAACTGCTTCTCGAGAACTCGGACACAATTGCCGGGAGGTGAGTGTTGCCAATGCGTTGACAAAACCTATATCTAATAATTATTAGCTCAATCACCCTACTCGAATGCGTAAATAACTTCATGAAATGGACTGGAGCCAGCATTCCCCAGGCTCTTGGAGCTGTAACGTCGACACCCGCGGCCATGCTTGGCTTGCAGGGAGTCAAGGGCACGCTAGAGTCGGGGGCTGACGCAGATCTGGTCATCTTGTCAGATGGATACGAAAGTCAAGGTGAAGTCAGGGGCGAAAGCGAGATTCTATTCCTGGATGAAGTGTGGAAATTTGGTGAGTGGGTGTCGGGTTCCGTCAAAGAGAATAAGTTGATGTGAAGGCTGTTGGGTTGAGTTAGAGTGGCTGGTCATTCACTACCCCGTTACAAGAACAAGACTGTATGAAATAGACGTAAGAGTACCCGTTCTGCAATAGCAGTTCCTTAGACTTAAAAAGATACCCGGACCATCAGTTAAAAGGCATTAATAGAAACTGGTTGATAAGTTCAAACGTTGAATATCGTGATTCGTGTTTAATTGAGTTCAGTGCGAGGTAGAAACTAGGAATCAGTGCCTACCTAATTAGTGATAGTCAAAACGCCCATAGATGCCATTTTTAAAGCTTCTCGCAGATCCAGGCCGTTCTTCAACAGAAGAAAGGCGCCGCGGGGTCTAGCGTCTTCACATGAAGCTCTTCGTCTCGGCCAATTGTTGAGGCGATGCCAATCAACGATAAGAATCCACGGGATTAATGGGAAGGGTCAGCCAGCCCAGTGGGTCCCTCCACAAAGCTACAGTAGCCGGCTCCTCCACTCTCTCCGTCTCCGCCTCCGCTCTCTCGAACTACCTTGTCCTGCCTTCAGCTCGTTTGCTCTTAATTCCTCGTCACTTGATCCCTCCTTCAAGCAGTCGGCGCTCTACCGGGGAAATAACCACCATCGCTGGTGTCGCCAGCTTATACTCACCGTTTTGGATCGTTACACAGGCTTGCGCGCAATCACGTTGTGCCGCTATTCCCCGCCGCGCGCACTCGATCCAATGAGACATTGACGGTTCCCTTCAACTGAACAATGCCATGTCCACCTACAACTCAATGCCGGGGCTGCCTACTGGCGCCTCCTCCAACGAAGCGATGGCGATGAATTTCGGCTCAGGACAGTCTCATATGAATATGGACGTCTTCGATCAGGACATCCAATTTGACGAATCACTACTGTACGTACTGCATCACCCTTGCAACGCGCGCAACCAAGCTGACATCTACAGCGATGGGGCTGCACTGCAGACTCTCCCCTTCGGCAGTTCGTACGACTTGGATACTTTTTCCTCAACCTTTGAAGATCCCTTTCAATACTCGACCCGTCAATTCGACCCTCCTCCGAATCAAGATGCCTTGCACGAAGAATCATCCCCTCAGGAGCCCGACAACAAGCTTTTGGGCTTCTCTGCCCCAGTCTCGAGCGCCACAATCATCAACGATAATAACCAGTTCGTGGAAGCCAACATGACTGCTGAACTATATGGCATGTTCTTCGTCGCTGAAGACGTCTTTGGTGGAGAGTCGACAGGACGGCCACTGGAGTTGACGTGTTATCGTCGCAACTTGTGGCAGTGTTCAGGGCAGATCGCTCTACCCCGAGGAATCAGGAACATTGTGAACGAGCAGGGGCAACATATACAGATATTCGAACTTTTGGCGACTATCGCGGCGTTCGAATCCATCGAAGGGAAATCCACGGAAATAATATCAATACCCTGGAAGAACGCCAACCCCCAAGGAGGTGATGATTCAAAAGCTGTCACAGCACCACCTAACATCACCTTGGACCTTTCGACAGGTCAAGAACTTGACGCACACCGTGTTTCTATTCCCATATCTTGGAAACGACTTCAGTTCAAGCACGCCACGGCCAACAACGGCCGAAGAAAGGGTTTGCAACAACACTACGTCGTCAAGATCGGCCTTCTAGGCAAGACTCAGACAGGCGAACTTATCCAGATCGCAGAGATACAATCCGGCCCAGTCATTGTGCGGGGTCGAAGCCCAAGGAACTTCGACAGCAGGAAAGACGTCCCTCTTACGGGAGATAAGCGGTTCGAGAGGAGAAGCACTTCGACATCAAATGTTGATCATCCAACACTTAAACTGGAGCGAGAGAACTCGCAGAATTTCCCTCAAAGATTCCCACCTGCTGGCAATCTTCAGGTTAGTCCCACCGACGTGGTTTAGCATATCATGTAGAAATACTGACAGATAAGCAGCCCGGCGACTGGTCAACCCCCCAGTCAACTCACCCGTTACCTAGCCCTCAACCAGCTGCAAGCCCCCATCCGGCAAAAAGGGTAGCCTTATCGCCAACAATGACTAGACCCCCAATACCAGCCTGGTCCAGCGATTCAAGTAATTCTGCTAAACCAGCCAATGCTCACAATAGTAAAGGCTCGATCTCAAGACCAAACGCTTCTATTCCTATCAATTTATCGCTGTCTGAAGACGAGAGAAGCCCCAATCGCTCCAGTGCCGAGCTGCATAGCCCCAACTCCGGCAAAGGCTATACGGCCACAGGGGCAAATAGGGAAAACAGTCCTGCAGATGAGGGGGCGGATCCCCTGTACGAATACTTTCCACTAACAGTGGATGATTGGTACGTTACCATATTTTGCTTTTACCCACTTGGGGCGTTACTAACCTCGACCAGGATGCCTCCTGTTGATGCCGTCTACAGACCACATGTGGTCCATCACACTATCATGCCACCTGAGATGAAGGCGCAACAGCTCAAGAGCAAGGCCAAACGGTATTTTGCCTCTGAATGAGAGAGGACATGGTTGTTTGAAATTGATGAATTACGAATTGTTGGAAAAGTCCATTCCCTGTATATTATTGTTGGCATTTGGCTTGTTAGCATGGAGGAGTCTGTTTTGGGAAACACAATGCATTAAGTTAGGGGTGAGTGATCCAAATCAAGTGGATGGCAGGCTCATTGAGGATATGAGATGGCTTGCATCGATACCCTAGAATCATTTCAATGCACCTTTTACCTAGTTTATATATACACCTGATTCATTAAATATGCAAGCCACCTACCTAACCTTAGGATAAGTTCTTATAAAAATTAGAGCATACTTTTGGCATATTTTAGGTTATGAACTGAGTAAAGTGTGCAACTTATTTTTTCAGTTTTGTTCTGTTCTAAAGTTGGGTAAATATCTATTATCTACCAAACCACCTAACAGAGTGGTTCATCGTGCCTCGTACGCCAAAACACAAGATATTCGCCGCCATACACGCCTAACGCCCAACCCCCTCAAAATCACCAACCATTGACATACGTTTGTCCCAAGCACCAGCCCTAATTAAACGCCCTATAATTTCAAAAAACACGACACTTAGAGAGTTTCCATGCTTCTAATTTTTACTGATACAGTCTGTTATTCCTAAACCCAAGCAAACCCTGTAGCGACCGGACAAGACATGCTTTGCCTTTATTTCAAGTTCATCCTTCCTTTCCCCACACCTTCTACTCCTATTACTTAATGTGCCCCAACAGCGTTCATTCTAATCTGAAGTTCGGGGTTCGGCGTCAATCTGCGGTTCAGGTTTGGTTCGGGAATGCGTGACGCCATGCGATCCGGAATAAGGTCTGGCGAAGGAGATCGCATTGTCTTACCATCTGCTGGTTTTGCTTGAAGAAGGCCAGAAATGACAGGATCTGGCGAAAGAGCAACTGCGCTGTCGACTGCTTCAACCTTAGTTTTGGGGACAGTGACATCGTCGGTTCGAACTTCAAGGTTGGGTGTAAGCCTGCGGTTCAAGTTTGGTTCCGGGATGCGCGAAGCCATTCGATCAGGAAGCAAATCAGGCGATGGTGTTCTCATAGAGTAGTCGCCTGTAGGTGTTGCGCGCAAGAGATGTGAAGCAATGGGCTCGGGAGCGATGATCGCAGGGCTCTGAGCCCTTTGAATTCTGGTTTCAGGGATAACGGCATTGCCGGTTCGGACTTTGGAAGGGAGAATCTGCTCGAATCCCTGCTCGCGAGCGACTTTCTCGATACTCTTGAAGTACTGCCCCAGTTCTTAGTAATTGGTTTTGACTGGGCTCAGAGTTTCTTACCTTGACCGTCTTGACTTGAAGCTCTAAAGTGGCATCCTCGTCGACAACAATCATGGGGTGTGGATGCAGCTGTAGGCATGAAAGCGACCACATGTGGTTGACACCCTGCTCGACACACTTTTGCAGTGCGAGTGCCTTGCGGGCACCCAGTATGATAACAACGACCTCCCTCGCCTCCAGAACAGTCTGGACGCCTACCGTCAAAGCCATCCTTGGCACTCTGCTGACATCGTTGTCAAAAAAGCGCGAGTTGGATAGGATAGTGTCATAGGCCAATGTCTTGACCCTAGTACGGCTTGCAAGACTAGATCCAGGTTCGTTGAAAGCGATGTGACCGTCTTCGCCGATGCCGGCAAGAAAGAGATCGATACCACCGGCTGCCTTGATAGCATCCTCATATGCATCACACTCGGCCTCTGGGCTGAAAGCGTTGCCGTTGAGGATGTGAACGTTGGAAGGATGAATGTTGACATGAGAGAAGAAATGCTTCCACATGAAGGAGTGGTAGGAGTTGGGGTCGTCTCGAGGAAGACCCACGTACTCGTCCATGTTGAAGGTGACTACATTCTCGAACGAGACCTATATGGTTAGCACAATATGTGGTAAGATGGGAGGAATAGACTTACTTCGCCAGCCTTATACTTGCGGACGAGCACATCGTATACACCGATGGGGCTAGATCCCGTGGGGAGGCCCAGGATGAAAGGGTGTTCGGGTGTAGGCTGGAACGCATTGATGCGCTCTACGACGTAATTGGCAACATAGTTGCATGCCGCATCTTCGTCGTCGCGGATGATGAGACGCATATTGTGGAGATGTGCTTATTTGTAGTGGTGATATAGATGTTGGATATCAATTGAGAAAGGATAGTGGTTGTATGATTTGTTGTCTGCAGTGAGAGTTAGAAGTGTGTGTAGAGATATGAGGAAGCGTAATCACTTACTCGAGGTGTCAGTTGCTTATGAGGGAAGAACACGCCAAAGAGGTGCAACTTCCCGCCAAACAAGAGTCACTCGTCATTGGATGTGCCTTGCATCATGGCAGAAGCTACGAGATCAGTCACCACTTTCCTGTTGCCATCCATGATGTACCATAGTAGTGTGGGGACTGCGGAGAGAGACTTCACCCAGCAGCGGATGCTCTGGAAGTTACGATGAATGCCGTGATGGAGGGGATGAAACGTTTGACTGTAGGCATACGATGAAGATGGGCACTGTCGTGAGGCCGCACTGTATTGCTCATGACACTGTAGTCATGGTTGCCTTGATAGGAGCTGCTATTGGCTGATGGTCAAGTCTGGGAGCTTGTTTGTACTTTGCGGGTTAAGAACGGGTATAGGCAACAAGTAGTGACAGTCAGAAGCCGACATTAGTTCCGATGTAAGGTAGCTTTCAATGAATGTTATCAGATCAAGCGTAGGCCTCGGCTTCGAGAACTCTGACTACGAGACACTACTTTAAAGTCCCCTGTCTTACTCGTATTAGTCTGATCCTAATAGCTTTGTCTTATCATAACCGTCAGTCTCGAAGCTCTAGTGTAATATTCTCACCCACAGCCTGTCATGGTAAAAGGAAACCGAGGTCGTCATCTTCATCAAAGACCGAGGTTGCGTGTAAGCGCATTCCTTGATAATTGATGATAGGATTGGTTACTCAAGGTTCCTTCGCGACAGGGGTCCAGGGTAGTGGGTAATGGAAGATGCACCGAAGAAGGGCAGATTGTTTCAAATTACGCCTCTTGGCGATACCTGTACCTGTGCAACATCAGAAAGACTCGAGGTAACATGCAAAATCAGATGAACCCTTAAGTTGCTATATTATTTATGGGGTTTGTTGGGAGGCAACAAATGAGCCTCCTGTCGAGCGTGGGGTTTTAGTGGTGCACTAACAATTTCCATTCCTAAAACGTGATCCCTGTCCCGTTCCCGTCCTCGTTGTAACTACTAAAATAAAAAACATCCACTCCTCACGGGGCACTCACACGCAACGTTACAACCCCCCATCTGGCATCGATCCTCGACCCCGTCTGACCTTGACCCAACAGAGCTCAAGGTCAAAGGCCACAATGTCCATCAATCACTATGGGTTCAGCGAGTAATCGATCGCTCTCGGGCGCTTTCACTCGCTATCGTGCTGTAGCGCCTGGATCAATGTCCTCATTTCGGTGGCGGTTGTCGCGTGTCTAGTGGCCTGTGCGACGTTGAATCCGAATCCATCGACTACCCAACATCCATCCCATCCCATATGAGGATACTACTACCACTTTGACACAGCGTTTGACTACGACTCGACCGACTCCTCCTCCCTGCAACGTCGAGTCTTTGACGGGTTCATTGCTTCTGCGGACGGGCCGTTTTGCCTTGCACCTTGCTCTGCACTGCTCCGCTCCATCCGTATTCTTCTTGTTCTGACCCAGTCCTGGCATGTCTCATCAGCGGTGCTCCATCTCCATCTCCGTGTTGTTTCTTTTAGATCTCGCCTGAGCTACCTATCCAGGACTTGTGCCTGTCCATCAGACTGTCTCTTTACCTTGCTAGTAGGTCTATTGGGGTGTAAGATTCTTACTCTCACCCCATTTATCCTTTCGAAGCGGGTGCTTCAGCCTCTTCTTTTCGTATCGTCGTCGACTATTTACTTTCCGCTGTGTCCATGACTCGGGCCCTCTTCCTCCCCCTCGTTCTCGTCGTTCATAATCACTCGTTTTCAAAATGTCGACTTTTCAAAAGACGCTTTTGACTGCCATTATCAAGAGCCTCCTTCGAGGAAAATCACTGGTCCAGTCTCTCTTGGCTTACTGGAGCAGTTCCTTGGGGCTCGATGCAAACAGCAAACCTCGTGTCGGCAACACATCACGCCAATCTACGCAAGCTTTTCTCAAGGAGGCCGAGGCTTTGTTCCTTGACCCTATCGACCAAGATGGCCTACAGCAACTATCTGGCAACCTGCGAAAGCAACTCTTAGAGCGGCTCCAGACTGACATGGAATGCATGCTTCCGTCATACAGTCATCAATTACCGAGAGGCACAGAAGTTGGCCGCTTTGTAGCTTTGGATGTTGGCGGTTCAACCCTCAGAGTAGCATTGGTGGAATTATGTGGTCGAATATCCAACATCGGAGAGCAGAGCAAGATTGTCAGCATACGGAATTTCTACATCAGCCCCGAGATCAAGGCTTTGCAAGGGATGGAATTCTTTAACTGGATGGCTGAGAGGATATTAGAAACCCTTTCAGCAGAGTTGGAGCAGCATGGTAGACCTGATGGACCTCTGCCAATGTCGCTCGCCTGGAGTTTTCCCATTGAGTAAGCTTATTCCTAAGTTGATGCTTACATTCAAACTAACCTATGTCTCAGGCAAACATCACTGGCTGGCGGCAAGTTGCAAGGAATGGGCAAGGGCTTTTCTGCTTGCAACGGACTACTAGGCCAGGACCTTGGGGAGATCGTGCGAAAAGCTTGTCTAAACCACGGCCTCAACGTAGAACTTCGAGCTATTGTCAATGATTCGAGTGCATGCTTACTGTCAGAGTCGTACAACCATCCCACAACAAGATTCGGCCTGATTCTTGGTACTGGTGTCAACCTCGCTGCCTACCTTCCTGTATCCGCCATTGGGCGTATCAAGTTCGGGGAACGCCCTCCTCAATGGTTCGAGAAAGCCACACACGTTATTATCAACAGTGAGATTAGCATGATGGGACGCGATATCCTACCTTTGACAAGATGGGACCGGCAACTATTGGCGAATCATTCTCGACCCGAATTTCAACCTCTGGAGCACATGGTTAGCGGCATGTATTTGGGTGAAATCTGCAGACTCGCGCTTGTTGAAGCAATCGAATCGACAGGAGTTTTTGGAGGCGTGGTTCCTGCTTCATTGCTGAAGCCTTATTCGTTCTCGACTGAGACGCTTTCCGTCATCGAAAAGTATGTTAATGTCATGGCTAGCAATGTCAGTGTGCTAACGACTTATAGGGACACAACCCTTGAGCTTACAGAAGCGCGCAAGCAATTCTCGTCTCGTCACCCAGCAACCCATGCTCCCACAACTACCGACTTGTCATTCCTCAAGCGACTGGGTTCTTTCATCTCGAAGCGTTCAAGCGCGCTTGTTGCTACTGGTGTCCACGCATTTTGGCATCTGCGCATCGACAGCCAGAACCAGTTTGTTTCAACTCTATCGCCAGGCACTTCTGAGCAGGATAGCGCCGCGGCGGACCGGGATCTAGCCGAGACAACAGTGGCATACAATGGTGGTGTGATTGAGAGTTATCCAGGATATCTCGACAGCTGCCAAGCATACCTGAATGAATTAGTAGCGGCCGATGAGAAGGAGAAATCCGGAAAACGCACAATCAAGCTTGTGTCGGCAAAGGAGAGCTCGTTGATGGGAGCAGCGGTGGCTCTGGCCTCGCTGGAGGGCGATGTTGAAGGGCCACTTGGTGTGGTAGGATAAAGACAAGGAGAAGAGGAAAGAAATGTGGATTTCTGTTTAATGACGCGTTGAAGCATACATACATGGCACTGGCGCCTGGCGATATGATTTACTTGGTCGGGATGGAAAGATATTTTCCCGGAATCTATGTTGAAGGACATGATGCTCAAAAACGATATCGAAATAGATATACACCATAATAATGAAGACCATCTGACACCTCTATTTCATCGCCTCATTCATTAGATACTGGTCTAGCTGGAGAAGACCTCTGGGGGCATCCATAGGGTACCTATCAATCCTCAAGTACCCTGAAGTACATCAATGAATAGGGGAATGGGAAGAGTTAGTGGGTTACAATTGCCTTCAGCAAACAAATGTAGTCCTTGGTAACCGTCTTGTTTCTTGTAACACACAGGCAGTTCATCACGAGCATAAAATAAAAAGTAACCAGCTCAACATTGTCCTCTTCATCTTCTTTTTCGCTCTGGCTGGGGGTCTCTTCTCTCTAAGGTGAAATACTGACTCGTGTAAGTGGTCTACTCAGTAGACTTTAGTGGTAGCCTCACTAAAGAACAAAACCATCGTCCAATGACGCGTCGTCATATTAATAGACTAATTGGGAGTCCAGTAGTTTAGGTAATTCTACCGTCTCATTATGTTACAAATCCCTAATGTTTGTTGATTGCACGGTCAAATGCAGCTTAATCTTTGGTGGCGTAAAGTGGTTTCGCGACGGGAGCGCGTCTGTGCGCTGGACTTGCTTATTGGTTGGTGTGTGCCATTACTAGGTAGGTAGCTTGAGTGTGAGTCGGATCACGTGCGCACGAGACAACTTCGACACGCGCCACAACGCGAACAGGGATCTTAACAATACCTACCTAAGCTAGGCACCCCACGACATTAGCTATCGATTGCTACGATATCGCAAACATATTGCAAACCTTGAGCTTCACAATAATTTCACGGCTTCATGTTGTAGCCAAGGAGCCGTCTTTCCTCTAATTTTGTTCTTTTTCATCCCTTCTTTTGACACTCTAATCACCAACATGGGCGATACATCAAGAGGCCCTGCGCCTGTCTTTGCTGAATGCGCCATCGCGTTTGTCTCTAGCAGTTCCTTAACTCTTAAACTGATCGGCGACGTAAGTCGGTGTTGCTCACTTGCGGCTCAGTGTAATACTGATATTTATGTAGCTATCAACGATTTTGGAGGACAATGGCGCTATGATTTGCGAACCTCGACGCGACGGCTCCCTCCCTATCGAAAAAGTCACCCACATCATTTCCAACACGATCGATTTCCCTCAGTTCACCGAAGCTCAAGCTGTCATGATTCCCGTCGTCACAACAGAATGGATTACCGTCTCGATAGCTCGTCGAAAGCAGGCACAAATTAGGCCTTTCTCGCCTGACCCTAGAATGATCTTCTCAGAGGTGGTGGTGACTTGTGCCGATCTACCAGAGACGGACAAGGAGAGCATTGCAGGCGCGACAATGGCTCTGGGTGGACAAGAGTCCAAGGATGCGACTAAAATGACTACACATATCTGTGCGCTCTCAACGGATCATCCCAAGGTCCAGGTCGCTCTTTCGAAAGGATGGAAAGGCAAGGTTGTCTTGCCACATTGGTAGGGTTAGCACAACTGGTTTATGATGCGACTCACTAATGCCGCTCAGGTTCGATGATTGCTTCAAGCTCGGGAAACGTATCGACGAAAGCCCTTATTTGCTGCCTGACCCCGAGATTCTTAAGAAGTCTCCCGAGGACGACCTCAAGATTCCAAAAAACGAGAACTTAACAGGAGCGACATCGCCGACACCAACATATCTACCCTTGCCTTCTGACGGAGATGTTGTGCGGCCGCCAGTGACCGTCTTCCAGGACCGCCATGTGATGCTGTCTTTGGATTTGAGCATCACTGAAAGATTGACAAAGGTGGTCAAGGATATCATCGTCAACGGAGGCGGCAAGGTTGTCGATCAAGTTGAGGACTGCGACATGTTTATTTGTCAATATCGCGACGGCCCTCAGTATATCCAGGCGGCACAGTCGTGCAAAGACGTGGGGAATTTGGCCTGGCTTTACTGGCTCATTGTTCACAACGACTGGACATCACCTTACCGTCGATTGTTGCACTATCCCGTTCCCAAAAATGGTATCGAGGGCTTCAAGGACCTGCGCATCACGGTTTCAAATTATGGCGGCGAAGCACGAATCTACCTGGAAAACCTCATCAAGGCTTCTGGAGCCGAATTCACCAAGACGATGAAGTCGGACAACACACATCTCATCACGGCACGCGACTCGAGTGAGAAGTGCAAGGCCGCTCCTGAATGGGGCATTGCCGTTATCAACCATCTCTGGCTCGAGGAGAGCTATGCTAAATGCAAGATTAGTCCGATCAACATTAAGAAGTATAATCATTTCCCTCCGCGCACTAATCTTGGCGAGATAATCGGTCAGACATTCTTTGATGAATCGAGATTGCGGGAGGTTTACTATCCAGGGGGCGACGAGAAGATGTCTCCTCGAGCGAAGAGAAAGCGTAAGATCCTCGAAGCTGCAGAGGAGAACGCATATTCGCGAGGCCCTGCAGAGGGTGTCGTTGTTGGCCAAGTCAAGAGTGAAGATGTCGAGATGGATGATCTGCAGGAAGAAACAGAAAGCGAGAAGCCAGTCAAGAAAACAACGACAAAAACACTTGCCGCAGTAGCGACACCAATTCGTTCTCGGCATGCTGGAAAGGAAAACGAAACTCCTTCCGTGGTTTCTACAGGAGGCCGCAGCGCCAAGGCGAAGGCACAAGCACTCTTGCACAACATGACCGGCGATATTGCACTGTACGAGAAGGAAAAGAAGAGACACGCCAAAGGAGGTACTGCGATTTGGGGTGGCAAGCGGGCGGCAGATCAGGCTGAAAAAACCAATACCAAGGCTAAACAAAGCGCGACTCCCGAAGCCGAAGATCATGCGACAACCAAGCGACCTACCAAGAAGACGAAGCCATCACTCCCAGACGTCGAGATGCGCATCATCTTGACTGGTTTCAATCGATGGGTGGGGGACAAGAACAAGGAGGATCAGGACCGGGTAAGTAGGCGTGAGCCATTCGTCTAACTACATGCTCTAATAATGCTGAACAGAGAAAACTGCGAGACATGGGTATCCAGATCGTCCAGGAGGGACAGCCGTGCGACTATCTGGTAGCCCCTCATATCGTCCGTACCGTCAAATTCTTGTGTGCACTTGCACGCGGCCCCACCGTTATTTCATCTGCGTTCGTCGAACAAGCCTTGGAGAAGGGCGAACGACCTGATGTAGATGACTACATTCTTAAGGACACGGAAGCAGAAACACGATACAATGTAGACCTCGAGACGTCGGTTGCACGCGCCAAGTCAAACCGATGCAAGCTACTCGTTGGAGTCCCAATCTACTGCACAGAGAAGATTCGCAATGGCCCCGACAGCTACAAGGCCATCGCCGAGGCGAACGGGGCGATCTTCAAGATCTATCGGGCGCGAAGCGGAACAACAATTCGACCAACAACAGCGGAGGAAGAGGGCAACGCGCCACCCGAGCCTGTTTACCTATTGAGCAGTTCAGCTCACGACGAGCGACCACTATGGAACCGATTCCGGGACATGGCGCGTAAGGGCAACATGGAACCTCGAGTCGTGGCACCTGACTGGTTGCTCGATGTTGCAATGGCTCAACAAGTGCGATTTGATGACAAGTTCTTGGTGGAGAATTACTACGCGGATCAACTGTAGAGCTGACCTCAGATCAGCTGTGATGTAGATCTCGCTAAGCTAAGAGGGTTTGCTTGATGATGGCGTTTGGAATGGCTATAGTAGCATGGCTGGTTTCGGAATCGGTGGGTGGCTTTGTCTTGGTGCCCGTGGGCCATGGCTCATAATGAGGGCGGCGCAAAATGTACCTTATGTAGAGATGTTTAGATGGGTTAAGCGTTTAGAAGAATTTCACGCCTAATGAGTCGTCTTGGCCAAATATTTGGGCCTTGCTTCGTTTGACGAGAACATTGAGGGCTTTGAGCAGGACGTCGTTGTCCATGCCGTGGATGTCTGCGTTCATTAGCGACCTGGATATACAGACAATTCGTGCAGGCCAGAACTGGACCTACCATTTCCCTTTGTGCCATCCCCTTCGACGAGTTCATACACTGTGAGAACGCTGCCTTTCTGTCCCGTCTCTTCAACATAGGTCTCTACAAGCTCAGCCCACTCCTCGGGCTTGCGCCAGTAAACAAAAACAACGTCGCCCGATGTGCCACCTCCGACGTACTCTACACGACCGTCGCTATGCATAAAGGAGACAACATCTCGTATATCGTCAAACTGTAGACGTCGATCAAGGCGGCGATTGACAAAAAGGTCTGAATCGGCGGCCTCGGAGAGGGACAGACGGAAGATGCGGTTATGGCGAGCGTAGGCGAGGATTAGATCGGCCCACTTGTTTCGCTGGGCGTGAAGGGTTGTTAGGTTTGTCTGGCGGGTGAAGAAGGCGGGGAAATGATATTCGCGAGGAAATGTAAAGGAATCGGCGGTAGTAGCCATTGTTTGCCGAGGCTGAGAGAGCGTGCTATTGGTGATGTTTGGGAGTGGTGTTGAAGCTTCCGATGGAGGGGTTTAGGCGATGACGTGGGAGGGGCTTGGTCCCGTCCCGTCTCCTGTAAGGTACGTACAGTTCAGTGAGAAAACCCAACCACGTGCATGATAGAACCCACCAGTGAGACCGTTTACAGCCCAGGTCTAGGTACGGGACCGTGTTGTCGATCCAATCCATTTTACCATTATGACCATGGAAAATCCACCTCAGTCATGTCATACCACTTGAAGAATTTATAAACGAAGCTGTTTTACCCCTTCGCTTCGTTAGCGTAACATATGTTAGAATAAATGCGTGTTGTCAATCAGATCATTTCAATTCGTTCGGCTCCGACTTTTCTAGGGATTTCCTCTCCACCGACAGAACGGACCTCCCTCTCCCCAGAGCTCTAGCTCCAGCTCCACGAGGTAAGACCGAGGCGAGATTCTTTTTTTGCAGGCATCCGTGGAGAATGCTTGACAATTGAATCTCCGCGTTTTCCAATTGTCAAAACCTCGAGACATTACCGAATTGTGGTGTTATCTTTGTGGGGGGAAATATCCGCCCAGTCATGTTCGTTGTGTTGCAAAAACCCGCAAAGTCAAAGGGAGCCATATTGCGGCTTATCTATTGAGGCATTGATAAGGAGGCTCTAAGTCGCTCCTCCGAGGAGAAAGGTCGATGGCAGATGACGGACACTAGTTTGTTTCCGCCCGTTGACGGCTCTTTTCAAAAATAGCTCGGTCAGTTATCGAGACATCGATGCTACGTATTGACAGATACACGGCCTGAATAGCGACATTGGTCTAGAACGACGCTTCACTCTCCAGGACAATACGTACTCGGTTAGGTTAGGAGAAGAGCCAGAAGCCCGGGCGAATTCTTCACTTAATTAGGCCATATTCGAGATCGCTTCACCGAGACTGTCATCAGTCATCAACCCACAGTGGCCTTCACCGTACGGTGTAACTTCGCCAGAAACCGGATCCTAATATCGAAAATGACCTCGTCTCAGCCTCCGACATCTCATATCATGCTCTGTCGTGGTCTGTTTCGACGTACGACACGACGGTTGGCGCCTTTTGCACGATCCACGTCCCTTGGCTGAAATGCCTTTCTCCGCGGAGCTCAGAGCTAGAGGTCAGCGCCATTGCCGTGCGGGCGCACCATCTGATTGGTTCCTTTGCCACGGTGCCTGTCTCCTTATCAAGATCAGCCCTGCCAAAGTTGGAACGGTACTGCAAATGCGCTCACGTTGTTTGGGCAGCGGAAATGCTTGTTGCGCCACCAGGTACAGGCGTCCCGGAGATGTCTGTTCTAGATAGGGAGTAAGGAAACATGAGATGGCAACAGAGGGATCCATAGCCATAGTCGCGAGGGCCAGCGAGACCCTCTTTTGTAGCAGGGCTCCTATATGGCGACAATCACTTATAACCATAGATGGCCTGGGGTTTTTGGATTCCGAGTGGTTTTTCTCCCCCAAGAGTATACATCTCCAGTCTAATATCAATTCGCCAACATGACTGCAACGACACAAAAACGCGTGGTCGTCGTTGGACTGGGCATGGTGGGCATTGCTTTCATGTAAGTTCATACTAACTAACACCCATCTTAAGCATTACATGATCTGACAAGTATACAGTGAAAAGCTGCTCAAATACGATGCCAAAGCAAAAGAATACGCCGTCACAGTCGTCGGAGAGGAACCATATCTTGCCTACAACCGAGTGGGACTCACATCCTTCTTCGAGCACCGCAAAATCGAGGATCTTTACATGAATCCAGCAGAATGGGTACGTGAGATCTCATCTCAACCCCATGTCCGATCGTACACTGACAGCCCTGCAGTACCAAGAAGCTGAAAGTTCATTAAACTGCCATGTCAACACGAGAGCCACACATATCAATACCGATGATAAGATTATCGAATGCGCAAATGGCGAGAGCTACCCCTACGATATCCTTGTTCTCGCTACCGGTTCAGATGCTGTCCTCCCTCGTATGATTCCTGGCTGGGATGCCAACGGTGTCTTTGTCTACCGTACAATCGATGACTTGCAAAAGCTTATCAAGTTTTCCGACGATAAGCAGGGTACCAATGGTGTTGTTGTAGGTGGTGGTCTGCTTGGTCTGGAAGCCGCCAAGGCTATGCTGGATCTCGAGCGCTTCAAGCAGGTCGACCTTATTGAGAAGTCTCCCTGGGTTCTATCCAGACAGATTGATGCGACAGCTGGTAAGATGGTGGCAGACCAGGTCTCACAGCTTGGTGTGAACCTCAACCTTGGCAAGGGTGTCTCCAAGATGACGACCGATGAGAACAACAACCTCACTGGTGTTGTCTTTGATGACGGCCAGGAGATTCCATGTTCAGCATTATGCTTCGCCGTCGGTGTCAAGCCTAGAGACGACCTTGCCAGAACCGCCAATCTCGAGGTTGGTCAGCGAGGTGGTATCGTCGTCAACGACGACTTGAGGACAAGCATGCCCGACGTCTATGCCATTGGAGAGTGCGCCAGCTGGCGAGGAATGGCATACGGTCTTATCGCCCCTGGTGTTGCCATGGCTGAAGTCGTCGCTTTCAACCTCACCCAAGCCAAGGAGCACAGCCCTCAGGTCTTCAAGCAGCCCGATATGAGCACAAAACTCAAGTTGCTCGGCGTCAACGTCGCCAGCTTTGGTGATTGCTTCGCTGACACAAATGGTCCCATGACTCTTCCTCCCAAGTACGCCAAGACCCTGGTCAACGGCGACGCCAAGGCTCCCAGCTCCGTCCAGGCCCTTACATACAAAGACCCCTTTTCAAATGTCTACAAGAAGTACATCTTCACCAAGGATGGCAAGTACCTCCTTGGTGGTATGATGATTGGTGATGTATGCGACTACATCAAACTCGTGCCCATGGTCAAGTCCCAGAAGGAGCTCGAGATTTCTCCCAGTGAGCTTATCCTCGGGGCCAAGAAGGAGGGCGATGATGGTGATGATCTCGACGATGATGCCCAAGTGTGTTCATGCCACAACGTCACAAAGGGCGATATCGTAAAGGTTGTCAAGGACGGCACATGCAAGGATGTTGCCAGCATCAAGAAGTGCACAAAGGCCGGTACCGGTTGCGGTGGTTGTGTGCCTCTCATCACCACCATCTTCAACAAGACCATGGCTTCCATGGGCCAAGAAGTCACAAACTACGTCTGCTCGCACTTCAACTACTCACGAGCCGACCTGTTCAATATCATCATGGTCAAGCGTCTCAACTCTTTCACTGAGGTGATGCGCGAGGTCGGAAACGACAAGGAAGCCCTTGGTTGTGAGCTTTGCAAGCCTGTGGTGGCTAGTATCATGGCCTCACTCTGGAACAGACACGTCATGGACAAAACCACTCACGGTCTTCAAGAGACCAACGATCGCTTCCTGGGTAATATCCAGCGAGACGGTACCTACTCTGTCGTTCCTCGTGTATCTGCTGGTGAGATCACACCCGACAAGCTCGTCGTCATTGGTGAGGTTGCTCAGAAGTACGGCCTCTACACCAAGATCACGGGTGGACAGCGTATCGACTTGTTCGGTGCCCAGAAGCAGGATCTCCTCGACATCTGGGGCCAGCTTGTCGCTGGTGGTATGGAGTCTGGTCACGCCTATGCCAAATCTCTCCGAACTGTGAAGAGTTGTGTTGGCTCTACATGGTGCCGATTCGGTCTTAGCGACAGTGTTGGTATGGCTGTTCGTCTGGAGGAACGATACAAGAGTATCCGCGCTCCTCACAAGATCAAGGGTGGTGTCAGTGGCTGTGTGCGTGAGTGTGCTGAAGCTCAAGGCAAAGAGTATGTTTCCCCTATCCCTCACTTGTCACTCATTTTACTAACAAGGTACTTAGCTTCGGTCTGATCGCTACCGAGAAGGGCTGGAACATATTTGTTGGCGGTAACGGTGGTGCCAACCCCCGACACGCCGAGCTGTTGGCAAAGGATGTCCCTCCTGCTGATGTCGTGGCAATTCTGGACCGTTACCTCATGTTCTACATGCGCACAGCCGACAAGCTCCAGCGAACAGCTCGCTGGATCGAGAACCTCCCCGGTGGCATCAAGTACCTCCAGGAAGTTATCATTGACGACAAGTTGGGCATCAACGCTTCGCTTGAGGCTCAGATGGAGGAGCTCGTTGACAGCTTCTTCGACGAGTGGGCCGAGGCCATCAAGACCCCCGCCATCGCTGAGAAGTTCCAACAGTTCGCCAATACCAAGGACACCTCTCGCAACATGGAGCTCGAGGAGGACCGTGGCCAGAAGCGACCTGCCTTCTGGCCTTCTGACGCTGCGGCTACAGATGACTTCCAAGGTCTCAAGGACAAGTGGTCCCAGACATCTTGGGAGCCCATCATCGAGTCATCCTACTTCGATGGTGCCGACGAGCTTCCCAACGGTATCTCAGCCACTGTCAAGCGTGGCGACACTCAACTCGCCATCTGGCGCATCAAGGGCGTCTACTACGCCACTCAGCAAATGTGCCCTCACAAGCGTGCCTTCATCCTCTCCGACGGTCTCATCGGCCAAGAACCCCACAAGGGCGAGCAAAACGGCGACAAGCCCGCCGCCTCCCCCTGGGTCTCATGCCCTCACCACAAGCGCAACTACGACCTTAGCAACGGCGCCTGCAAGACAGACGAGTCTCTGTCCATCGCCACATTCCCCACTGAGGCTCGCGCCGACGGCATGTTGTACCTCAAGCTCCCTCCCGTCGACGAACTTGACAACGCCCTGGGCACCAAGAAGTGGATGGTCAAGAAGGGCGAGGCTGGCGAGGCGCCTCTGGCTAAGCTTGACAGCAAGATCAAGTTTGTTGGTCTGCGTGGCAAGAAGCCCTACGTGAAGCCTCTCGGCCAACCGAAGATGACCACCAAGCCTCTCGATCTGATGATGGCTTCTAATGGATGCGGGGGCGGTGCACCCGAATGGTAAACAAAAGACATGACAATAGAAGATAAAGAAAATCTTTGAACGTAAATCATGGTATGGAGTTCAGGTATACACTGGGATGGTTTGGGATGGATGTATCCGAATGCTTTTATAAAGATAGCTTGAGGTTCTTGGTCATGAGTTGATGGAATATCTTTCTTGTTATGTAGATTAATCGACCAATACCCTTTTACAAGCCTGTCTGGTGCCCTATTACTATCATCGTGACGTGTTCTTACATGGCCATTGCAATTTAGGAATTGCAACTTAGAAACCACGCGGCTGGTGGAGTGCTACGCCGGTTACTTCTTAGACTAGCAATAGATTACTCTGGACGATATGATAAATATTATCCTAAGATCATCTACGACATGTTGATATACTCCAATAAGTTCTTACAATTTAATACAGACTTTGGGATGGTGTTGCCTTTGTCCTGGTGGGCTTCTCTCCCATAGACTAGTATATAATAGATGCGAAGAATCACGAGATCGGCGCTCAGGACGGCAGACTTCATGCGACGCATATCGACTATTGTCTCTGAGAGATACTGTTGTAGACAACTGCGGATGTTTCACTGCGACATCATTAATCATTCAGACTAGTACTCTGTCGAGAAGTCTTCAGCTATCAACTCCACTATGTTGCCGCTTCTCCTGACTCCAGAGTTGACACATGCAATCCGACTGCTATTTTCTGCGCTTCAACACACATGAGAAGCAATTCTGTCCCTTCTGCTCAGCGGCTGTTCAACCGATAGTCATCTACTCACCTACCACTCTCTCAGACACACTTCCAGAATCCGATCTGCGCAACGCTATCACCCAGCAATGAATGATGATGTCTCTCATCCCAAGGCCCACCCTAAAGTTTGCTCTTATTACAAATCGCATCCTAAGTCCCATCCTAAGTCTCATACTAAGGCTGAAGATCAAATGAAGGTGTGTTTTCCATGATTTTGTAGTCACCCTTATGATGAAACTGGGTCCAATAGCAGATCAGCATTCGTTAGAGTCGTCGGCCTTAACCTAAAGAACAAATTCCAGCGGCTAAAAAGTCTCTGACGCGTAGAGACGCACCAAATTGTTTGATACATGAATGCTGGTAGACGAATAGGGAGTTTCACCGGGTCCAGGGCGTCTCCTCAGGCCACTTGTAGATGCATAAAACATACCTGCGACTAGCTCCTATGCCTTAGGCTATAACTACCCATTCTCTTGCTTCTTATCTTACGAGGTTTATAGACAATGTGTGGATAAGCTCTTTCTTGGGGGCCATGGTAATGTTTTACGTTAACCTCAAGTTTAAAAAATGTCCACTGTGGGCAGTAATCAATTTTAATCATGTAGTCAGTCACACTTTAAGAACTTATTCAATTTGGAACCCATGCATTGAGTTTTCCCATAGCGTCGTAATCTAGGGACCAGTGATTTGATATGAATGCCTCCCTGGATTTCTATGCCCGTAACCCTACGAGCAGTCCTGGCCCTCAGTAATCATCACAACCGTGCCGAAGCGAGCTTCACACTCATCTCATCCTATAGAGACCTCATGTTGAACCCCTGATTTGTGAAGTTCCAGGGTCCATATGAAAGACCACCATTCAGCACTAATACGGGCCCAGTATACCATCCCAAAATGCCGAAACCCCTTTAATCACCACTCCTCCTGGAAATAGCTCATTGCCATCCAGTGGTAGTAGTGCAACTCTTCAGTCATCAACCCAATGTCCCTCGACCTCGAGGTCTCCGTACAGCAGGGCCCGGATTTTCTCGTAGAGAGCTCGCTGCTTGGTGATGCATGCAGCGTTGCTGAGGATCGTGACCTCAGGGTTCAGCTCATGGCCAAAGGTATCCACGTCCAGCCCCCGGTTGGCGTAAAACCTGTTCAAGGCCATTGCAGTCTCAGGTTCAATTTTCTCACATGCTTTCGAGAGCTCGTTCCAGCATCTGGCACAGTCCATTACGTCAATTCGGTGCATGCGGACCACCCCAGCAGCCAGGAGCATCAGGCGAATGACATCGTCATAATCTCCGGTGAAGTTCTTGTCGTCTTCAGGTGCCAGGATTCTCTTCATGCGATAGATAAGACGGTTTGACACCCCTCGGATATTGATTCTGGCACCTCCAATGGTAGGTACGACTTCGACTGCAGATCCCCCATCATCTGAAGGATATTGGCAACTAGTGCCGGGTCCATGATTTCCCTTGATCTTTCGGACTGCGTCATAGTTCCTGGCCCGATGAACTCGCCTGGCTCTGGGCTCTCAAAGAACACTGGGTTTCCAAATCGCTTTATATGCCCCTGACTGCTGAGGACTTTGATGTGAACGCCTCTTTTCACCCACTGATAGTCCAATGTATCTTTATCGATCCAAGTCATGCCGAGTGGAACCTGAAAATGCTCGGCAATCCTCAGTAGAAAGTTAATCATGTGCGAATGTCCCCGTCGAATTGGTAGTGGGATACTGTTAACTACATCCAGGTACTCTTGAGTGGGAAACAGAAAGCCCATCGGATTGTTAGACTCGGAGGCGACTTCGGCAGGGGACTGGAGGGATGAGGGTCAGCAATAGAGTCATGAAGAAAGACTTGTTGATCGGCATTCTCGGGCCCCTGGACAGCAGGTCCAGCACGTAGATCTCGCTGGTCGCCATCTTGAGGAACCATCATATCTCCTCTCTCTGTTGCTTGGGACACTTCTGAGGAAGTCATCTCTTCGTGCGACGTCGACGGTACGTAGAGGTCCTGCAAGACGGAGCACGGAATTTGGTCTGTATTGCTGCGATTAGTAAACTTTTCATCCAGTTTCTCGTGTCTATACCTTTGGGATAGTGATAAATATCCTGCTAGTAGCTGCTCGTTTCTTCAGGCTCCCGGAAATCAAATAGAAAGTTGAGCCACGGAGGTCGAGATATGGCGTGCGAAGATTTGGATCCAGCCAGCTGTCAAAGCAGACTCAGGCCCCTGCGGGGATTGATTTGGCAGAGAGGTATGCGAAGGCTTGATCTGGCTCAAGGCCCGTAACTGTAATGAGTTAAAACCCAGGAATTTGTTCGAAAGCGACCTTTTGCTTACCCGGTCTACCAGGCCACACCTATGTAACAGAAAAATGAGGTAACCAGGGGTGAGAAAGAGCAGAAGAAGAGATATAGTGTTAAATGCAGGTAGATGAGAAGAGAAAAGATGGTAGGTGAGAGTGCATTGAGGATGCGATTATGTGCTTGAAGTTCTCCCGGGCCGCGATGTGCGAGAAGGATTCTCGACACGGCGCGGGCGTGTTTGACCACGGGAAAGTCAGGAGCTAGTAACAATAGGATTTATAATCAAGATGTAACAGTAAACAAGTCTTCAGGAGCCTGCGTTGCGCTCTAAGGAGGGTGTATCCTGAGCATCAAAGGGGGAACGCGATGCAGCGAAGAGAGGAGTTGATGGTGAAGCTGGGAGAAGAGGGAGAATTTAGGTGGAAGTGGAGCAATGGATCAGAGCACAACAAGAGAAAATCCTCGAAGTATCTATTAAAAAAAAAGAATAAACCAAACTGGGGGTTAAAATTGATGCGTTTGCAGGTGCCGAGAAGTGGGCGAGCACATGGAGCAGAAGATTAGTACAAACAAGACAAACTATCTAGTAGCGTTACAATGACTGTCTAAATGAAGACCAAGGGGCATTCGATTAGGCGGTAAAAGTCTTTCTTGAACCTTGATTTCGCTCTAATCCTTTATCTCAACCTATCTCCAGTTCTTATTATCATCCCGTTTCACCTAGCTATTCCCCTGCCTCAATAACACTCAACTATATCTCCCGAAAATACCTAAACTAAGACTTCGAATTCTCCCCATCTGTACCACTTCTAGCGATTGTACCAAAATGCAACGTGATCAAGGTCGAATGACTGACCGGCGGTCAACAATCGAGAACCTAAGCATCTATCCCTACTAGCATAAAAGTATTATTGACCTATACTAATATTGTATATAAGTTGGTCTAGATTTAGACCCTAAAGAATAATAAGTCTCATCCTAATCTATGTGTGATCTCATCTCTTTACCTTGAGCTCGACGAGAGCCGAGATGTTGAGAAGGTAACTCGCATTCCATTAAGCTACGAACAATGAAACACAAAACATTCTAAATTACATCATCATCCGGTTCGACCTTCCCATACCCGGTCTTGTCTGCGTGTCGGTTACAGGCCAATATCACCTTGAGCTTTCCCTGCGCCACTTGCTTGATTATATGCCAATCGCAGTCGATGGCTTCAGCCTAGGGCAAGGAAACAACATGAAAGGGGTAATAAGCCCGGTTCTCGGCGCTGTTAAGGAGAGGTACGGTGAGATAATATTCGAACTCGTCATCGGAGAGGTCGTACTTGTGTGCGATGTTCTGTAGTCGAAGAGATACCCCGTCTGTGTCCCCTTTCGCTCCCTCTGAGCTTGGGGGTTCCTCCTGTGCTAGATGTCGATGGTCTAGCAAAAAATCCCAGGTCGCAGTCGCCGATCAGGCCTTGGATCTTGTCCGTGATTAGCCCAGTCCGCAATGTGGTGAGTGCTTGTGCCTGCTCTTCGGAGAACCAGACACTCCACCTCTCCATCTGAATCTTGTGCCTCCCCGACAGACTGAGAGCCATGTGTAAAAATGCCACATCAGTGGCTGCTGCAGAACACTAAGCCCGGTTGGATTTGCGCTTCTTGAAGTCAGGCTCCTCGAGTGCTCACAGCCATGCCGTAATGACCGGAATGACAAGGAGTAGCTGAAATATGTCGCCGATGGATGGATCCCCTTCTTATGTTTGCCATACTTGTCTTCGGTGACTTCGTCTTCGAAGATTCGCATTCTGAAGCCTCGCCTTTTGGACCGTCTTTTCGGAGCCCTTATCTGTGGGGGTGCACACGAAAGTAATGCGCCTAAACAAGTGTATAGACAGACTGACTACCTTTGCAAACATAGGTGTCGCCTGCGAATCGTAGAGCATGTAAGCTCTGCATGTTTCGTCGTTGAATGAATGACAACCGGGTATTTCATCGGAGGCCCCAAAGTACAAAAAGATGCAAAAAAAGAACTGAAGTTGTAGTAACTCCGGTACAGGGAATCGAACCCTGGGCTCCGCGGTACTTGTTCTCTCAAGTTATGAGAGCGCGAAATGTTAGCCACTACACCATACCGGATGATGACTTGTTGAAGTTCAAGCATGGTACCCCAGCCCAACATTGTCATGCAGCGAGTGACAAGTGCATCAATCCTCTGATGCTACCAAGTTGAAAGGTGTCTTCGCCCATCGTCTACTGTGTTGAGCCAGCCTCTTTTGATCTCCCGGTCCTATCCGCGAACCATGTGATAGGACCTGATCTCCTCATGTAATTGCGTTCTCAGATCGGCCAGGTGGGATAGCACCGTGGCTACCTCATCGTATTCGAGATAGCTATGTTGGTCATGCGGGGGTGTCCGGTCCGCCAGCGATAAGTAGATGTTGGCTGTTCCATTGTTTTCCTGTGATCCAAGCCGCATCAGCTTTCATGGTTGGTAAAATCTGGAGTCTGCTAAAGAAACAGTGCCTATCTTCGACTTCCACGGGGAGAAATCGCGGCACTTGTCTTTGGCGTCGCTGGCTACCAACGTTGAATCTGAAAGTTGATTGAAAGCTTGGATGGTTCAGGGTGATGATGAAAGACGGAAGCTCCTGTATGTGGTAAGGAGGCAGCAGTTTCGTTAGTCATCATAGAAGAGTCCAATGAAGAAGGAGCTCAGTGGTAAACGTTTGTTGAGAAGAAGGGAAAGAAGTGTCAGCCACAACACCATAGTAATCGGGGCGGTGCAGACGAAAGAGATACTTAGGTCCAGTTTTTGGTTGAGGTGAGACGACAAGATGTAATCTCGTTCTTATGCAGTTGAGGTCAGTTTGCGTGGACTTCAGGAAATCTATAAAGACCAGCTCTACAAAAGATTGAGCTAAAAATGAAGTAGCCAATATTTCGATATAGTAGGAATGGCATATCGCCTGTGTATTAAGTCATCCTCTAATACTACTGATTATCTCCTAGCTCTAGACCCGTCTAAAAGTCTATATCTCCATTTCTGTAAGTCCGTGATTCGTCATCATGTGTACTAGTTGTGTCGTCGTTGCAAATGTTTAAAGTTCCCTGCTGGGCTTCTCGTCGTGCGTGTTAGTCACAGCAACGACACCGCCATCCTTCTCAATATCATCGGGGAGGTTACCCAGAGCACGGTCGCCGAACATGAGATCAATCTCCTCAAGAGATAGGCCCTTTGTCTCCCGGAATGCGAGGATGAGGGTGGGGAGAGTGATGACAACGTTGAAAGCTGTTCCGTGTTAGTCAATTAACTCATAAAAAATCCAAGGAATCTTACATACCAACGAAGAGGAAGTAAAACTTCCAGCCTAGCTCTCCGAGAGCAAAGGGGCTGACCTGGTTCCAAAAGGTGGAGACAAGCCAGTTACCAATACCGGTAGCAAAGGCACAACCCTTACCACGGATCTGGTAGGGCATAATCTCAGCCATGTAAGTCCAACTGACAGGACCGAAAGATAGCGAGAAGATGATGGTAACACAGAAGAGGAAGGCTACACCAGCAATGCTGAGGCCGTTCTTAGTGCCGTTGACGTTCTGACTGTTGACAGCGCCCTCGCAGATCAAAGCAATAGTAATAGCGATGATACCGTAGATCAAGGGCCTCTTTCGGCCGATTCTATCAGCGATAAAGGTAATGAAGAACAAGTCTAGGTGTTGTTAGTAACAGTTTTGTGTGAAATTCGTTACAAGTAGCTGAAGATAGAAACTTACTTGCGATAGGGCCACAGCAGTTGTAGATGCCAGCAACGAGGAGTTTCTTACTTCCCTCGAATCCTAATGCTTCGTACATCACAGTCTGGTAATAACCTTTGGGGCTTGTTAGCTAGTTTTCAAACGATTGGGGTGTTGCGTTGTTGTGTGGTGTTGAGTTTTGTACATGGGCGGATAGTGAGGTTGGATGTGAAGGTTGAGAAAGAACTCATGGGATATTGAACTCGAAAACGTTCAAAAGAGCAGTATTAAACACTTACCAATTACATTGATTCCTAAAATTCATGTTAGCATGGCTTCTTAACAGGGTTGGTTATGGGGAGGGATGTTGACAGCACACCGACCAACAACCACCACAGGGGAATTTCTTACCAGTAAATTGAGTAAAGACTTGAACCAGAGTTCCGAGCATAAGACGCTTTCGCCATTGGGGAACCTTGAACATGATCAACCAGCCTGGTGCGGTGGCGGCCTTCTCAGCGTCGATGGTAAGCTTGATCTCATTGAACTCAGACTTGATCCACTCGTCGTTTGTACCGTCAAAGTGTAGTTTTCGGAGAGTTGCCATGCCTTCGTCCAATTGGTCGACAGCAATAAGATGTCGGGGAGTCTCAGGTAGCCAAAGCATACCCACGCATAGCAGAGCAGAGGGGAATGCCTGGAACGCAAGAGGGAATCGCCACTGGAAAGATGAAGTATTGGGCATATGGTGGCTACCATATCCAACCCATGTCGAAACGATGAAACCAACGCCAATCATTTGTTGGGCGAGACCAACAATGAGACCACGGTTCTTGGGGCTGGCGCATTCGGACTGGTAGATGGGGACTAAATCGGCGTGTTAGTTGGGAACCACGAAGCGAACAAAGGCTTACATACCACTCATAGAGAGCAAGCCAACGGCAAAACCAGCGATAATTCTTCCGACCAACATCATAGCCAGGCTGCGAGATATGTCAGTCATCACACATCGGTTGTGTTGAGTAACTCGATACATACTGGTAAGCGGCGGCTTGGAGAACAGCGCCAACCGTGCAAATCAAAGCACCAATTCCAATGGTCTTTCTCCGTCCAAACTTATCAGCGATCACTCCACCAAAGAGGGCACCGAACACAGCTCCTCCACTGAATGTAGAGTTGATTGCGCCTATAATTGGCGACGTTGTGGTTGTGTCGAAGAAGGTCTGGAAGTTCTTTGAGTCGATAACATCAGTCATGACACCAGAGTCATAACCGAAGAGGAATGAGCTAAAACAGACGAAGAGTTGTTAGTAAACATGTTGCATAAACTTGCAGAATTTTAGGAATTGTCGTTGATGGTACGCACCCAATGGCTGCAAAGCAAGCCAGGCCGATATTGTAGGCTTGTCCCATGATTAGGGCCTTACTCCGTAGAGTTGTATAAGAGTCGAGTTGATTTGTTTAGTATATCGAGTAGCTGAAAGCTTGAGAACGATGTGGATAAGAGGAACCAACACCAAGATGCGGCGGTCCTCGAGTCTATTTGTATGATCGACTCCCCCAAAGACATGGCTCCATTCTCAATGTCGCCCAAGTCCGTCTCCCAGACATTGGATGTTGACCTGACTAGGCTCTGATCCTCGCAGACCCACGTACCTAACTTTACTTCCCCAGGGGGCCCCAAGTGGACATCTCCGCAACAGTCATGCTACTAGAGGATGGACGACCAGGACTATCACGCAAGGTCCAGCGTCTCGTCTCTCTAGCGAGCCCTTTACACGACCAGTAAGGCTCACACAACGGCCCGTCTTTGCGAAATCTCGAGCACTGATATGACTCTCCACCCCGGCTTCGACCGACGCTCTGGATGTGTCATCGAATAGCATGCCGAGCCTGGATCGCGATGCCCGTCCACTTACATGGTCCCCTGAGGCGATTTCTGGTCGGCCCCGAGCGCTCGGAGCAAAACATGTGCTAGTCATGAGCGCTGTCCGTTCGCCGTCGCCGGTTAAATGATATTATTGAAATATCCAGCCTATAAAGAACGAACAGGGACATTGACAGGAACCACCCCAAGCTTGCCAAGGGATGTTATTGCCGTGTCAATGCCATCAGAAGAGGCTAGATGTATGAAAAGCCGAACCACGATTATGGTCTGACCAGTCACTGAGAGATGTCTTGTGCCATCCCGTCAGCCACATCTGAGCTTGGCGACACAAGGATCTTGGCACATGGTCTTAACTGTTAAGAACATTCCGGCTAAATGCGAATGCAAAAGTCACTGGAAGGGGATAGGCAAAGGGCCTTTTGATCCCCTAGTCGTTGCTTACAGGCGGACCAATCATAGCTCTGGTTGGGTTATGGCCCCAACTTCGGGTTACCCGAATTCAGATCATCATCGGATTCAGCATGGGAAAGACGATTTTCTGAAGTCAATATGATATGTTGATTAGATCGGATTTGTCTTGAGTCGTTAACAAAAACCAATGTCTAGACGGACAGAACACGCCGTTGCCACCCGTAGTCTCACCCTATACTTTTCGCGGTACGCGAAGTCATCGTTCTGTCTCAGATCATAAAACTCTGAATCTTATGATGGAGATCTTTTATTAGTCCTTGTCTAGGGTATCACCGCTCATATCATACAAGGCGAGATCTTCAGCGCTGCGGGATGCTGAGTTGCATGTGGTGACCTCACTCTTGAAGCTCTCGCAATTATAGTGACAAATGTTGTTTAAAAACGCAATGTTGTATACTACGTAGTAATATGGAATTTCGTAATCGGAATTTTAAACAACCACATATACCCTCCTCATCTGTGTAACTTCACGGCAATGCTACGCTGAGGGAGCAGTGCCGCATCCTGCAGCGGATAGCTTGCACACACATGTTCTAGAAACCAATTACGTACATTCAAATACGGTATATGCAAGGATAATACCGAATCTGACAGCTTCTACAAGTTTTCATGGCGCTGTGATCGTCAGATGGTAAACTCGAAGCCTCACCAGATGCACGGAACCGACACTGTGGTTTACAATCATGCAAGAGTCAGCTGCTGACTGACTGACTGGCAACTTAGGCGGGCACCACCTAAACTTCTCATGACACCGAGTGGTTTTACGACCTGAGAGTGCTTCATTGAACTTCTTAGCCTAGAATCACCTCTCATCCGAGTCACGATAATAGTGGTGATACCGTTCCATGACTTACACCAGTTGGTGGAGCCCGGATCACGGCCCATAATGTTGCACAGGCTGATCCTCCGGTTGAATGGTTAAATCAAACAGATCAGCTTCAGTAACAGATCTAACGCCATCTGTTCGCTACCTATTTCGTTTACCCTTTGAGAGATCAGACCTTGATCATGAGCTTGAACACAAGCTTGTATCCGTAAATTCGCCCACTTTACGAGTTGGCCCATGCCACGATAATGTTTGCCCAATCACGATGCTCATAAGCCGCTAAAGTTGCCGCTTTTGGTAACCCCCAAACCCCCAAACTGATCAAGTGGAGCTCGGGTAGAAAAGGCGTGGACCGTTAAGACGCTCAGATCCGACAGGTGGAGCCCGTGGGGTGACCTACAGTACCTAGTAACCTCACACCCAAGACAACCGAAGGATCATCACGAGAGGGTAGAGAATTTATTGAGCTGAAAAGATACTCAAGTCTGAAGCTATAGTCTTGTGGGGTTGTCAGGTAGCTCAGCTTAGTGCTGACAGACAGGCTTGGCATGTTCCAACTCTTCGGGTCAACGGCATGCTCAGCTGCGAACATGTCTCCATGCTGCCAATAGCCAGAATGTCGGGTCGTTGAGCAATAAGCAATGCGAGATGAATGATGCTGGTGATGTTACGTAGTTAGAATCAGTGATTCATGTCTAGTTTCATTGAGAGCTGTAACAACATGGTTCAAGGCTTGCTGTTCAAAGCAGGATTAAATGTTACATGTACACTAAAACTGAAAGAGCAAAAGAAATCAGCAAAGAAATGGCAAGAATCTACGGTGTGTTTATTTATAAAAAAAAAAAATTAAAAAAATTGGCCTTCCTTGATCCTGGGCTACAGGTAGGATGAACGACGAAGGCAACATAGTTGAGTGCACTTGAAGATGAAACAAAAGCCGTAGAATGAGAAAACATAACCCATATCATTAACTAAACCAATATTCTATCTAATCATCACACGTCATGATTTTATCGTAAGAGCCTCATCTTTACAAAGACTCGACCGAAACAGGAGCATCTCCCTCCAAATCACGGCCCTTCTCTGCAACCTTAAAGTCACCCTTAAGCTTGTCAGTCCCCTGGAGCTTACCATCGTCACCAACGACAAGCTCAGCAACAGTCTTGCCATCGCCATCCACCACAGTAGCCTTGGCACCAGGAGAAGTCTGGTACAGAGCAACCTCGACATTGTTGGCAAAGTCGTAGGCAGCACCAACCTCCTTACGGTTACCGAGGACAAGGACGGTGTTCTCGCGGACGTAGAGAGGCAAGGTACCGAAAGCGTGCTTCTCTCTGAACCAGCCAGGGCCAGACTTCACCTCGTTGGTGAAGTAGGATGTCCACTTGCCCTTAGGCAGGTAGAACTCGACTTCACCAGACTCCTCGTAGATAGGAGCTGCCAGGAGCTGAGATCCAACCATGAACTGGCGGTCGAGATACCACGCGGTAGGGTCGTTGGGGAACTCAAGTGCAGTGGCTCGGAGAGACATGGGAATACCACCCTCAATAGACTCAATGGCCTGAGAGAAGATGTATGGCATCAGACGCGTCTTGAGTGCCGTCCACTTGGCCAGAGTCTTAGAGCAACCCTCCTCAGTGGTATCATCATCATCAACAGTCCAGGGCACACGGTAAGAGTTGCTGCCGTGCAGACGACTGTGACTGCACAGAAGACCCATAGCAACCCATCGCTTGTAGATCCACGGTGGTGGGTAACCCTCGAAACCACCAATATCGCAACTCCAGAAAGTGTAGCCGCTCAGACCCATGGACAGACCACCACGGACGGACTCGGCGAGGGCCTCGGGGGTAGACTCGCAGTCACCGCCCCATACAAGAGGGAATCGCTGGGTACCAGCGCAAGCAGCACGGGCGTAAAGAACGGCCTCGTTGTCACCGTAGCGCTTCTGAAGAGCCTCGTAGACGAGCTTGTTGTAGATAAAGGCGTAGTAGTTGTGCATCTTGTGAGGGTCGACGGTAGGATCGTGCCATTGGACATCGAGAGTGGGAATGCGCTCGCCAAAGTCGGTCTTGAGGGCATCAACTCCCTTGTCGAAGAGCCCGTTAAGGCATTCGACGTACCAAGCACAAGCCTCAGGGTTCGTTACGTCCAAAAGTCCCATACCAGCCTGCCAAAGGTCCCATTGCCAGACATCACCGTTCTTGCGCTTGAGGAGATAGCCCTTCTCAGCAGCATGCTTGAAAGCTGCACCAGCCTGGCCAATATAGGGGTTGATCCAGACACAGACCTTCTTGCAGAGACCGTTCTCCTTGAGACGTGAGATCTGGCCCTTGGGGTCGGGGAAGCGCTCCGAGTCAAAGACAAAGTCTGTCCATCTGAAGCCCTTCATCCAGAAACAATCGTAATGGAAGACATCGACGGGTGAGCCGCGAGACTTCATGCCCTCGAGGAACGAGTTGACAGTAGCTTCATCGTAATTGGTTGTGAAGCTGGTCGTCAGCCAAAGGCCAAAGCTCCAGCTGGGGACCTTGTTGGCCTTTCCAGTAAGGGTTGTGTATTTCTTGAGTACGTCCTTGGGTCCATCACCGTAGATGATGTACATCTTGAGACGCTGACCCTCAACAGTCGTCTGTACACGACAGCATCGCTCGCTACCGATCTCAAGATCGACCTTTCCGGGGTTATCGATAAAGACACCATAACCACGGTTGCTCATCCAAAACGAGACGTTCTTGTAAGCCTGGTCACTTGAAGTTCCACCATCCGCGTTCCAGAGAACAACGTTCTGGCCGACCTTGTTCCAAGCGCCGAAGCGCTCACCCAGACCGTGGACAGACTCGCCAACAGACAGAGTTGTCTGCATAAACATGCAGTGCTTAAAGTCTCGCATGTCACCTGTCTGCATAGGTGTGCTGGGCGCAGGTGAATAAGCGAAACCGGTGCTTCGGTTGCCGAGGGTTGTGAGGTGCTTTGAGCCATCAGAGCTGTGGAACTTGATGTCAAAGTTGTGCTGATCAGGATGAATGGTAGCAGACAGAGCGCCAGACTGGAGGGTAGTGCCCTTGTCGCCCTTGAGGATCTTGCCCTCGACCTTGGGCTGGCCATGAGGGAAGAGGTCAAAGTTGGGACCCTTTCGCTGGGCGCCGTCCCAGTGTGTGCTTTCGATCGAGATGACGCCGTCCATCTCGGCCTTGATATCGACGCTCAGGGTGGGTTGGTTGAGGGTATCGCCGCGAGAGCGGATGTGCTTGGTTGGGCACAGCAGGTTCAATGCCTGCTGGTCCTCGTTGGGAGTGATCTCATAGACATCTTCGGCATATTCTGTGCGGAAGCCTTCGGCGGGGAGCCACATGCCATCGCGAAGATGCATCTTGATGGTGTTTAGCAGTGAATTGAATAAATGTGGTTATGATGGTGGCTCAATTGGCCTGTTGATGATGAATTAAAAAGAGACAGAGCTCGACGGAACACAAAGGTCTTTGAATGAGAGAGGTAGCACAGCTCAATTGCCCATTGATGGCCTCACACTCCACCTCCCACCTCATCATGGAACCTAACATCATGCCCATCCACTGAAGAGCAGAGCATCCCACGATGACAATTCAACCGGTGCAGCATCATCCGCTCATTATTGGGTCCAATCCTTCGTTTTCCCCTCTTGACCCCACCATCTTATCATGACATTGACTGGTGCGAGCTTGTCCAAAAATGCTCATGAGATGACTCTGCGGCGTCATTCGTTCGCGTCTACATACAGTACGCATGATGCTCAGAGTGCCATTCGTGTAGCTCAAGGGTCCCCCCTGCAATGGGCTATGGGTACATGCGGGATGATCCAGTGGCGGATAAATCAGTGGACGCTAGGGAACAGAGTCGGCTAAATACAGCACCAGCGGACCATCGCGGGGGTCTTAGGGCCACTGTAAATCAACGGGTCTATTCTGCCGCCAGTAGCTGACTCTCATTCGACTTACACCGACCTGACCTTCAAGGGTTCCTGGGAACCGTATCACAACCAATACCACGAACTGACTCAACTCACACATGATCTACCTACCGGCTCCCGAAGCTAGTACAGCTCCTCATATGTTCTCTTTGGTCAGTTCATCTCCTTTGCGTTGGTGCTAGGATGTTCGGCTCGTCTTTCCACGACCTTACAGTAAAGACCCGGCTTAGCGGTTAGCAACACACCCCAAATAAGCCGTGCCCCTTGCTGGCCGCAAACCCATCATGTCACTTTGTCGAAATCCACGAATCCAAACCTTTTGCCCATCCCCTTCTTCTTGCCCATCTTGGACTATGCTGCCGTCCTTCAATATCCTCCCGTTCCGCCAATTGGTGCCGCCCCCGCATTTCCCCAGGGTTCGGGAGCCACAGCCACACCCTATGTTATGATCTGTGCCTGTGCTCGGATTTGATATCCTCAAAGGCGTAGTTCCCATCCCTATTGAGTTTGAACCCGCAATTAAACTTACATGCACTGTAACTGAAGCACATGTGCCTTGATCAACATTGGATCACTTCATGATGCTGTCTGAGAGGGGCGCCTGTTAGCTTCTAGGCTCCACGGTTAATTGTCTGCCATGGACAAGGCTCCATCTGATTTACCATAAATTCATGACGATCCCGCCTCGACTTTGTAGCTCTCCAGAAAGCTTCTTTCTCTTCAAGCCTCCATAATGAAGCTCTCTAATTATCTTTGTGCGGCAGCTCTGGCCACAGTCGGCCAGGCTGCCAAGGACAAGCCTGTGTACAAGGACCCCAAGGCTTCTGTCGATGACAGAGTCGCGGATCTCCTTAAGCGCATGACTATCCAGGACAAGACGGCTCAGTTGATCCAGGGTGACATGACCAACTATCTCAACCTCACAGATGAGAGAGTCAACAAGACCGGCTTGGAGTGGAACTTCAAGTACCGCGCCAACTCCATCTGGACGGGCCTTTGGGCTAATATGACAACGATTAAGAAGGCTGCCAAGCTAGGACAGGACTACTTGACCAAGGAGACTGAGCTCGGTAAGCCATGATGCTGCTCAACTTTTAGTTTTCCAAACTAACACACCTCAGGTATTCCCGCCTTTGTTCAGAGCGAAGGTCTCCACGGAGTCTTGATCCTCAATGGCACCATCTTCAACTCCCCTATTGGCATTGGATGCTCTTTCAACCCAGAGCTCGTCGAGAAGATGGCCGACATTATTGCCGTTGAGTCTCGTGCTGTGGGCATTAACCAGGTTTTTGCCCCTCAAGTCGATCTCGCTCGTGAGCTGCGATTCGGCCGAGTCGAGGAATGTTTTGCTGAGGATCCCTATCTGTATGTACACACTGCACAAGATAAGGTGACTATACTGACTCTTATACAGCGCTGGAGAGATGGGTTACAGCTACGTCAAGGGTCTTCAGGCCGGTGGCGTTTCAGCCATGGTCAAGCACTATGTGAGTCTCAATCGCACTATCATGAGTTCGGCTCAACTAACGATCAAAGGCTGCCTTTGCTTCTCCTGAGCAAGGCATCAACACTGCCCCCGTCCACGGTGGTGAGCGAGAGCTGCGGTCTCTCTACCTCCCTCCCTTCAAGCGAGCCATCATCGACGGCGGCGCTACCTCCATCATGTCTTCCTACAACTCATACGACGGTGTCCCCGTTGTATCCGACTCTTACCTCCTCACTGATATCCTTCGAGAGGAGTGGGGCTATGAATACTATGTCATCTCCGACGCTGGTGGTACTGCTCGTCTTGCCCAGGCTTTCTTTGTCTGCCCTCTTGAGGACGACGAGTGCATTACTCTTGAGGTGAGTTTCTTCACGCCTTATTCTAGATTACATACTGACGGCCCCAGGCTCTCCCCGCTGGTAACGATGTCGAGATGGGTGGTGGCTACTGGAGTTTCGAGATCATTCCTGAGCTCGTCAAGGCCGGCAAGCTCGACGAGAAGGTTGTCGACACTGCCGTTTCCCGAGTTCTTCGCGCCAAGTTCGAGATTGGTCTTTTTGAGAAGCCCTTCACTGGTGTCGCTGACGACAAGATCTTCGACTACGTCAACACCAAGGCCCACAAGAAGGTTGCTCGCCAGCTCGACGCTGAGAGTATCGTTCTTCTTGAGAACCATGAGAACACCCTTCCACTGAAGAAGGACGCCAACGTCGCTGTCATCGGTCCCATGGCCCACGGCTATGTCAACGTGAGTTATACCCTAACCTTTACTCAACTAAACAATTTCGTTGACACCAGACTAGTACGGTGACTATGTCATCCACACTGCTATGACTCGAGGTGTCACTCCCTACGATGGTATCAAGGCCGCAAGCGAGGGCAAGGTTACCTTCACCCAGGGCTGCGAGCGCTGGTCCAATGACGAGTCCGGCTTCAAGGAGGCCGTTGCCGCCGCCGAGGACGCTGATGTCGCTGTCGTCGTTGTTGGAACCTGGACTCGAGACCAGAACGAGCTCTGGGCCGGCCTCAACGCCACCACCGGAGAGCACATTGACACCAGTGACCTGAACCTCATCGGTGCCATGCCCAAGCTCGTCAAGGCCATCATCGACACCGGCAAGCCCACTGTCGTCGTCTTCAGTTCTGGCAAGCCTATCACTGAGCCCTGGATCTCTGAGGAGGCTTCCGCTCTTGTCCAGCAGTTCTACCAGTCTCAGGAGGGTGGCCATGCTCTGGCCGATATCCTGTATGGCGATGTCAACCCCTCCGGCAAGCTCTCTGTCAGCTTCCCCTACGACGTTGGAACCACTCCCATCTACTACGATTACCAAAACTCTGCCCGCGCTTACCCCAACCCCGGCAAGATCTACGAGAACGGTACCCTCAAGTTTGGCAACAACTACATCCTTCAGGATCCCACCGCTCTCTACACCTTCGGCTACGGTTTGTCCTACAGCAAGTTCGACTTCTCCAAGATCTCCGTCTCTAAGAAGAACGTCACTGCTTCCGACACCGTCACCGTTTCCGTCGACGTCAGCAACAAGTCCAAGCGTGACGGCTCCGAGGTTGTCCAGCTTTACGTTAAGGACATGCTTGCTTCTGTTGACGTCCCTCGATACCAGCTTAAGGGCTTCAAGAAGGTCGCTGTCAAGGCCGGTAAGACCAAGACTGTCAAGATTGACCTCAAGGTCCAGGACTGGGGTCTGTGGAACCGCAAGATGAAGTACGTCGTCGAGCCTGGTGACTTTACTGTCTTTGTCGGCAACTCGAGCGAGGACTTCAAGGGTAACGTGACAGTCACCGTCTCGTAGACTTGGTCAGGTTAGATGATGAACCGATATGAAGACAATTGCAATGAATTTGTACCATTCTTGTAGCGATTTAGTTTTGGATGTTAAATATTTGTGATGTACATAAAATATACTTCCGATTGACATAACTTACTTACAATTGCATAATGCATTAGAATGGCTAAAGTGAATAACCGTTGAGCTCTCTACGTAGTCGTCAAGTAAGTCAACAGGGATTAACGCAGCCTCATGGTCACAGAATACCATCAGATGCCTCAGTCGAACAAGTGCAACATGGTATCACCAAGGCTTTGCCATGATTGTCTGTTATTCAGTGTAACATGAAATTTACTCATGTAGGAAATAGGGAATCCCCACCTAGAGCTGCTCAATCACCTCATAACTAGGCTACGTACCTTATCTGTTATCGCGGAGTAGGGATTGCTTTATCCGGCACCGGCATTTTTATCATCCGTCAACTGGCCAATCAGGAGAAACTGCGCCCGGAAATGTGGTCATGGGCTACGGGAAGGCGGGCAGCCTCGCTTCTTGTTCCAGCTTCTCCTCGTCGTTCCAGCACATTTGATCACAAATTGCTTCTGATCAAGTTCTCGACGCGACCACGAGTTTTTTCTCCAACCTGATAGTCATCTCGTACTCTAGAACCATCGACAACCTTTGAAAGACTTCCTCTTCCACTTCAACCCCCGAAACGGGCCTGGCGCTCCTTCGTCGCTTCGCCCACAACAACCTCCATCAGTCCGATCGTTCAATCCAACCTTTGCCCGCCATGGCGTCGCAACAGATTCTCTTCGCCGAGACCATAGCGGGCATGAAAAAGGCTTTCAAACGGAGATCATACGGTATGCACATATCGCGACGCTTTTCGAACCTGGAGGATTGACAGCTGACCATCTCCCCCGACAGAGTCCGACTCAGATTCAGAGATCGAAAGCTATAGCAATCGCGGGCATAAGCTCAAGAAGAGGGCACGATTCGCTCGTCAAGGGCAATTGGTTCCCAGTAACGGCCCGAGCTCGTACAGAGAGGTTTGTTGTCGTCGCAAACCCTCTCCCAGACCAGTCACTGACCTAAACAGTATGTCGAGTACGCCGGTGTTCGACGACCGATTCTTCATCGCAATCCCCCGTTAGTCGATGAGGAAGGATATGAAATAGACAGCGATGATGAGGAGGACGAGCGCGTTCAAGAAGCTGAGGCTTCGGCAGCAGAGATGAACCCTTACGCCAACATTCAAATAGAGAGTATGTCAACAATTAGACATTTCGTTAGCAGAGCTGACAGGAGCAGACATACTCGCACCACTTACCGCGTCGACCGCATTACCGACACACCCGACTCTCTCGAAGCCCTTCACGTCCAAGACCCTCACTCGACTGGTCGATCAAAGTTGCGACATCATGCGCAAGGAGAACCGCTCTTTATGGCAGGTCAGGCATCTCCTCACAGCGCTATGTGGTGACTACACCTGGGTTCCGTGTGAAATGATGGTCCGGCCGGCAGATGTCGAGCTGTACACGGACAACCATACTGCACGCCACTTGTTAGCCTTGTCTCAGGCGGTATCTGCGCTTCCCGCGATTACCAACGGCGCGTTAACCCAACAGGAGAATGGCGTCGAACCTGGAGATGCTGCGCCAGACCCGTCCTTGGATGAGCAACCCGGCGACAAGGACGCCGCAGAGGATGCAGATATTACCATGACGGACGCTGGAACAATCGACCCAGATGACTCCCATTTGGAAGATGCCAACGAGGAAACAAAGGATGATACCGAGAAGAACGGGGCGAAGCCAGATTCCAACACACAAAATGACGAGCAGGTGCCAGCTACACAGGTCGATCCATCAAGAGAGTCGAAAGATGAACCGCTTAACGGAGTCAACGAGGATCCGAACCAACAAAGCAAAGATGAGGTTGGCACGGGTAGAGCTGAGGCTGCTATACAACCCGTAGTTGGTGATATCAATCACCAAGACGAATCGGCTGAAACAATAGCACCAAATACGACTTTGGTCTCTGAAGAGCAGGAAGATGACTTTATCCACCCAATGTTCATTGCACCTTCAGGGGCAAAGCCGGATCGCGATATTGGTCTGCCAGACCAGGAAGCAGAGGATATCCGACGGCTACTTGCTCTTTACGTGCAGAAGCAGGAGGAGGTATGCCGAGGGGCGAAAAGGCTATTCTTGGGACTCCTCAAAGCCGAGCAACTGCGCAAGAACGTGCTCCACTGGTCCAAAGCAGAAGCTCACTCAGGGCCTAACCGAGACATGTCGGACGGTGAGGACTGGTATGACAAAGAAGAATGGGGTTTGACAGAAGACCTCAAGAAGGGGCAGGACGAAGAGGAAGAAGATACCCAGACGACTGGCAAGAAGACTAGGAACCGACGGCAATAAATGCTGGTTTCGTTCTTGTCGATGGCATTTGTTAATGGATAATGACTACCTTGTTGGGGTTAACATATTTGGGCGTTTCAAGGATGGAGTTTGGAATAAACCGCGAGATAGGCCTTGATGCCAACCGCGAGTTAGAGAGCGCATGGTTTGTGCATTCATAGCAAACATAGATTTGAAACAAAATTTACTGATCTTGATAAAACGAAATAATATTGGTCGAGTGCTTGTGAGAGGCTGCCTTGTGCGTTAATCCTTGGTTTCCAGGGTGCGGGGATTATCCATGGATAGTGGCCCCAGGCCGTCTCCAGTTGATCCCCTTCTAGAGCTCTCCACTAATTCCGGACCCGGACCTTCCCTTATGACGCTGCTGCCCGTTGTCCGGCCCCTCTTCCGCGTTCTACTCTCTTCCATGTGACACTGCACCCAAAGCTCTCCAAGCTCTCTCCAACCTTAGCTTCTCTCTCTTACTTCTACTTCTTTCAATACCTCAACCAATTTTTCTCAAAAAAAACAAAAGGAGTTAATCCTCTACTTTACTCTTTGGCTTTCTTGTTCTCTGTGACTCGTGCGTGAACCTACTACGTCAGTGACCACGACTTCTATCATACTTTACTTTACTCGTCGTTGTCCGTTTTGTTGATTTGCTGTCATCATGGCTCTTGGTGTGAAAGACTTCGTCGACTATGTCGACTATAGCAACACAAGCTTGTACAGTGAGTTTTTGCCGACTGGCCTTGGGCTCTGTCTATTTGCCAGTGATCATTGAATCTGACTCGCTGTTTTCTTTGCTTCTCTCCAGTCTCAGCTGCGTCTATTGCCTTTAACCCGCTCTTCTGGAAGTGAGTTGCCCATTGTCCCATCGTGATCCTTTACCAATACTAATTTATTCCTCTCAAGCATTGTCGCTCGTCAAGGTATGCATAACTTGCAGTTCATGTATGTACCATGAAACATTACCTGCTAACCCTCGATCGCTGAAAAGAATACCATAACAAGGTCTTGACCAAACTCTTTGGTGGTAACTCAAAGGTCGGCTGTTATGCCCTCGCTGCTACCATCTTCTCTCTGGGCATGGTTCGCGACTTCATCTACAAGAATTCCATTTCCGAGCAACCCACGCACCCGGCCCTCGTCAACGACTACATCCAGGCCGCTGCTGCCACTCTCTTCATTATTGGCAATGTCCTTGTTGTCACTTCAACCTGGCGACTCGGCATTACTGGTACATTCCTCGGTGACTACTTTGGCATTCTCATGGATGAGATGGTGACTGGCTTTCCTTTCAACGTGACCGGTTCTCCCATGTACACTGGCTCTGCCTGCAGCTTCCTCGCTACCGCCCTGTGGTATGGCAAGCCCGCTGGTGTCTTGCTTACCATTTGGGTTCACATCGTCTACAAGCTCGCCCTGCGATATGAGGACCCCTTCACTTCTGAGATCTACGCCAAGCGTGAGCGCGAGCGTGCTGCTGGCAAGAAGGGCAACTAGGACCCTCAATCGCATCTGTCTGTACTCTTGCAAGTGAATCGACATGTAAGAGTGACAAGACAACATACCCACGCAGTCTGAACCATATGCATGAAGGCCAGCGAACGGGAGAGGACTGCACCAGCAGATCCCATACATGAGTCATCGTGCGCTCTGCGCCAAGTTGACACAGGAAAGCTACGCCTTTCAACAGGCCAAGTGTCTCTCAACAGGCTTAAGGGAGTTTTCGGATACATGAACCCACAATTACAATTACAATTATACGATGCTATTACCGACACCTATCAGTCGACGGAGCATATGGAAACCATATTTTGTTTTATACCAATACCAATATCAGCATTCACAAAAAGTTAAAAGCGGAAAGGCTCTTCAATACACTTATACAACATCAGCGTTCCCTGAACCCATCTCCTGGCAATTTCTTATCACGATATCGTTAGCGATCGAATTGGTTTCAGTCCTCAGAACATAATATCGAGATCTCGGCTCTATCAAAAGTTAGATGTGGGTATTCGAGTCAGAAGGGAGTTTGTTGCTGGAGCAAGGGTCTAGTCGGTGATAGAGCTCGACGGGATTTGAACTACCAACTCCAAGACAGCCCAGAACTCACGATGGCAGACGCAAGAATAGAGAACAGACGTGGCGTAGAGAGCGTGAAAGAATCAAGGCATCACAACATACACTGATTTCAGAAACCATCTAGCTCATCTAGTCATTCCTCATAAGTTGATTTGAGAATCTACTCTACATTCCAACAACCGTACAACAGCATCTCAATAGGCCATGTTGATTTCTATACCACCGATACACCGCTCCATACTAATTCAGATTTCTTTTTCTCAAATTCCCAAACTCCAACTCTGTCCGAAATCCTAGTCCATCTATGGCTCGGACGGCTTGTTGTCGGGAAGAAGATCAACAGCAGTCGCCTCAACGGGCTTCTTCTCATCGGTCGATCCCTCAGCCTTCTCGGCTTGGCGGATAGCGAGCTTCTTTTGCTTCTTCTTATCCCTAGCAGCCTTCTTGGCCGCAGCCTTCTCTGCTTCAAGAGCCTTTTGCTTTCGGATCTCCTCGCCACCAAAGGCCTCACGCCACTCGTCAAGCTTGGACGCAGGAATCTGTGTGAAAAGGAGCTTGGGCTCGCCAATCTTCTGGCCGGACTTGATGAGGTCACCAGTCCAGGTATTGGGGATAGAGATGAGACCGGGGCTGCCGATCTGCTCCAGGATGGCCTCGCCAGTTGAGGGCATGTAGGGGTGGACGATGCTGGCAAGGAGTTGCAGGTGGTTGATACCAAGACCGATAACGGCGGCGCAGCGGTCGGGCTCGTCGGCAAGAAGCTGATTGTTCAGCTTGCTATCCTGCAGAAGCTTGTTGCCAAGGGCGGAGATGTGCATAACAGAGGCAAGACCAGCACGCAGCTTGATAGCATCGAACTGAGAGATGAAAGTCTTCAGAGCCTCGTTGACTTCCTTCTTGTGCTCCTCAAGACGCTCATCCGTGTATTTGGTGTAATCGGGCACGACACTATCCAGCCTGTCCCGGGTGAACTTGAGAATTCGATTGACCAAGTTACCAAGGTTCTTGAGAAGGTCGTTGTTGTTGGCGTCGATGAACTCCTGCCACTTGAATTCCGAATCGGCGGTTTCAGGTCGTCTCGAGAGAAGGTAATATCGCCAGACATCGGGATCAATGCCAGTTTCCTTGGCAGTGTTTCCAAACACACCAACACCACGAGACTTGCTAAACTTTCCACCCTCGTAGTTGAGGTACTCAGTTGTCGACATCTTGTGGACCTTGGTCCAGTTCTCTCCTGTTCCAAGCTGAGAGGCGGGGAAGATGATAGTGTGGAATCTATATAATTTGTGTCAGTACCTTCTGGGTTTGTGAAGCTATATGAACAGGTAGATTCTGTCCATAATCCGGTGTTACTTACGGCACGTTGTCCTTGCCCATGAACTGGTAGAGCTTGACATTCTCAGGGTTCTTCCACCACTTCTCCCAATTCGTACCATCCAAGTTGTCGCCATCCACAAAGTTCTTGGTGATAGATACGTAGCCAATGCACGCATCAAACCACACGTAAAAGACCTTCTCCGCATATTCTTCGTCGCTCAGGCCCTCGAGGTTCTTGGGGATAGGGACACCCCACTTGAGATCTCTGGTGATACCACGGGGGAGCAGTCCCTTGTCGATCCATGACTGAGTAATAGCGACACAGTTGGCGCTCCAGTCTCCTTCCTTGCTGCTCTTATGGAACCAAGGAACAAGGAGGTCCTTAATAGCATCAAGGCGGAGGAAAAGGTGCTTGGTCTTTCGCTTCTCGGGGGTAGTGCCATCAACCTTGCAGCGGGGGTTAATCAGGAAACCAGTGGCCTTAGCCTCGACGTGGTCATCCTCGGAGGTGTTGGGTTCGCGTTCGGGCTCAAAGGGGTCTAGAAGTCCACCACATGCATCGCATTGATCTCCACGAGCTCCGAGATCGTGGCAGATGCTGCACTCTCCTTCAACGAAACGGTCGGCAAGGAACTTTCCATGGGCAGGATCCGTACAGAAGGGCTGGGTAGTCTCGCGCTCCTCAATGTATCCGTTCTTCCACAACTCCTTGAAGATCTGCTGAACAATCTGTGTTTGTTGGTCGGTGGGTGTTCGGCCGAAGATGTCAAAGTCGATTCGGAACCAGTCGTAGACTCCCTTATGAAGGGCGTGGTACTTGGCGCAAAGGTCGGCGGGGGAGAGGCCTTCCTCGAGGGCCTTTGTCTCGGTGGCGGTACCGTACTCGTCGGAACCGCAGATGTAGATGGTGTTGTGACCCCGAGCTTTGTTGTAGCGAGCAAACACGTCGGCAGAGAGAACACTGCCGATGATGTTACCCAGATGGGGGATGTTGTTGACGTAGGGGAGGGCGCTGGTGATGAGGATATTGCGCTTACCCTCCACGGGGAGAATGGGAGATTTTGAGGCCATGATAGGCGATTTCAGATCGCAACCACTCGATATATGGACTCTTATGGTCTGTGAAGGGTTTTGATATTGAAGACTGCTGAGTGTTTGTGAGTCACAGAGCCGCGATAACGTCTTTGACAGTCAAAATTCGTAGTCGAGGTGGGATGGCGGGGGCGGGGGAGGGGTGATTGGAGAATCAGCAAGTGCCCTGAAATTGAGAGGTTTAGGGTAGTGTCGGCGGGTTCCGTGAAGGTTTGGATGGAAGGGAACTGGTAATGACTAGCTTAATCTACGAAGCTCTACGTTGAAAGTGCTGTGAGTCTGACAGTCGAGATGAAGACTCTTTTTTCTTTAAGTACCTATTTCTTCTGACTCATTGTGAGGATGTGTGGCCACGGAATGAAGTGTTGTATGCTGTGGTATCAGTATCTGAATGAGTCAAGTCCGTTTTCGGACATTTCGGCTGAACCGTAAAAGCCAAATAAACCCAGCAGAAAGCTATGATACTCAAGTGTGCTAAACGCTACAAGAGAGTCCTCATCACTAGGTGCGACATGATAGGATGAGTTTTATGTCGTAAGATCGTCTAGTTTGGGCATTGAACCAGAACCTAGTCATTTTGAAACCACTAATTCACAATTAAACGAATCACCATTAGTACTGTCATACACGGGTAGCTATTTCTTGGTGGCACATATAGAAAGCCCATCGAACTATACTTTGTGATTATAATGACTGCGCGAAGATCCATGGCCAACAAGACGTGCTGAGGTATCCATCCATTCATGAAGCAACACGGTAAATGCTAGTTGACTCGTTAAGATACACGTAGAGTCTATCTAAGTCGCCTAATCTGCTCATCACTGACAATCTTTCATAAGTTTTACATTTGTTTCATAACCTATCACAGAACCTTGTCCAACTCTAAATGGAACTTGAAAGGACCCTTTTCGGCTGTGACTGCCATCCCTTCTGATAAGTGACGACAGTAGCCCCACCGAAACTGGGAAAGAGCCCCGCGTCACGGCCCGCGACCAAGCAACCAACCCCACCATCCCTCAGCCATGGCAGGAACGACATGTGCGCCTGACTACTTACCTTACCTTCTTTGAGCTGCTCTGCCTAACTACCTATCTATTTCATCGTTGCAAGAAATCATTTGACTGTGTACATACCACGGGCATCTGCTCCAAGCTGCGTCATATGAGCCTCGCATAAGCTCAACGACAGCTTTGTCTTATTCCCGGCTAACCGCGCAGCACTTGGCCAACATCATCACCCATCAGGCGCTAGGAGCTTCCAAGAGCTATCACCAGAGCACGAGATAGCATCATTGCAGCAACCTGGGACCCAGTATTGCACAATTCTGAAAGCAATAACATATACGAGATCTCGCCAACGTAGCCCATCATGAGTATGTTCGCATCTGTAAGTTACACCTTTCAGCTCGCACGTACATGTCCGCACAGTGCCATGGATATCCCTTTCTGGCACCTCACATGAGCTATTTATATGTGGCTACACTATCTCAAACCTCCATATTGCCTTGCTAAAATCTGGATAGAAGAAACCTTTCTCGGCCGTCACAGTCACAGTCGAGAACCTCACCTCCGAGTCATACGAAGAGGAGGATCTGAGCGGCATCCCCGAGCTCGTTGAAGTCATCACACTGCAAGCCACCGGCCCTGGCGAAGCAGCTCGTGCCATCCGCAAGAAGCTCAAATATGGAAACGTTCACCGTCAGATTCGTGCTCTGGTCCTCCTTGACGGTCTCATTCAGAACGCTGGTGAAAGGTTCCAGCGCACCTTTGTGGATGAGCCCTTGCTTGAGCGTCTGCGTGTCTGTGGCACTTCTGATCTGTCTGATGTCGCTGTAAGGAACAAGTGTAGGGAGCTCTTCCGCTCTTGGACGCAGTATGCCGGACGGCCAGGACTGGACAGTCTTGCGAGACTTCACAAGGTGAGTCATATCTCCCAGGAGTTTGTAAGATTGGCTGCTTATAGCCACAGGAACTACCCAGGAGAAAGCAAGCTGTCACCCAAGAGAGATCTAAGGTCCTTAGGGAAACCGAAGAAAACCCGTTCGTTGATGATGAGCAAGAAGCTGCCGCAAAGGCAGCTCGCGACGCACGCAACGCTTCAGGTCCTTCTAACTCATCCCCAGCATCTGGTCCATCCTTTGGCCATGCACCATCCAAATCTTCGTCTGGGGCCAGCGCCTTTTTCGGTGGCTCCAAAGACAAAAAGAAGGAAAAGGACAAAGCGGCGGCCAAGGGAAAACGAAAGCCTTTCAACCTTGAGGCCGAGAAGGAGAATATGAAGGCTGTCATCGCTGATTCTTCCATTGCTGCGACAAATTTGATGAATTCTCTTCAAAGCATCAACCGTGAGGTTGAACGCATTTCGGAGAACCAGGCTGCCGTGGAGCGTTTCGAAGACTGTAAACTTCTTCGACGAAAAGTGCTTCGTTATGTAGGTTGACTCTTGGTGCAATGGACGGGGGTGGTCGAGCTAATTATCATCAGATCCATCATGTCGAGCAAGAGCAGTGGTTGGGAGGATTACTCCATGCCAACGATGAACTTGTTCACGCCCTCATGTCATTCGAGCAGTTCGATCGTTCCATAGATGCGGATAGTGACTCAGACGACGAGCTTGCTGAGCAAGCCCACCTTTACCGGAGTATGCACTCACACCGTCACTGTGTAGGATGTAACTGATCGTTTGCAGTGGCTACAATCAAAGGCAAAGAGGCTATGGCCAAGGCTGGACAATCGCCAACTACTTCGCAGCCTCCAGACCTCTCCGAGTTGAACATCTCATCTCCCCCTACGCATGCTCCTCCTCCTCCTCGACCTGCTCCTATGTCCAAGCCAGTTCACTCGAACCCGCCACCTCAACCTCCAAGACCGGTTGCGGCTCCTCCTGCGCCTAAGCAAGAAGAGGAGGAGGATGACGACCCGTTTGGAGATGCCCATGCACTAGACACGCCTCTACATGAACGTGACCAACCTAGGTGGTAAGGGCTGGGTTATTTTGACTAAATGTCAGTCACCTTAGAAGCCAGAGATAATCAATCAGATGTTGTATCTCGTGTTGGTCAGGTCCAGTTAGCGCAATTTCAATAACTTAAAGTTGTCATTTCCCTCGTCCAGTTACTCAGTTCCCCCTGCTGGCGTTCCTAGAGCTGTTTGTCCCATGGAGTTTTTGGCTACCACATTTTGTACTAGGTATAGGGTAAGGTTATTCTTGAGTAGGACATGACCCTTCTGTCATCGTCACGTCCTCAAATCAAACAGACAGCCAGCTTAAGCTTGGGTTCAGAACATAAGCTGAACACTTGGTCCATCAAATATCAATTCGTCGCTCATGTTTCAGCTGTAAGGGTTATTTAGAAGGCATAAGCGGTCCCAACAGTTGTGAATGTTTCCATCTTGACGAGCTAAGCGCCAAAAAAAAAAAAAACCGCGTACTCATAGTTCATTCGGAATGAAAGCTCCATCCATATCACATCAGGCCGTTCATCTCACCCACAGGCGGACCTAAGGACATCACTTCAGACAAGCCTGTCCAGCTACTGCTCACCGTAGAAGTGTTTACAATGGCGGGTTTTGTCGTCCCGAGAACTTCCAGACCGCCTGCAATTAGTAGTGCATGGCCTGATACGGCGGTGTCGTACTGCACACTCCCTGATATACAATATATGCAGCTAAGATGCATGGATTCATGAAGTGTATGGCACGCTATTAATCTCCACGACGCAAGCAATAAGACTCAATCAATGTGCTTGCGTTTGCCACCGAGATCTCGCGGTCAGCAAAGCAAAAACGACCCGACTGATCTGCCTGACAGTGCATCATCTGGCGGCAGTAGGGACAATTACGGGAAAAAGCAATGGGAAAAAAAAGGAAACAAATTGTGAGCATCTTGCAGATCTGACACTCTGGATGGGCCGTTTGTGACAGCTGCAACTGAAGTCTGTGGGCACTTCATCCCACGTTTAATTACTGATGCAGTTGATCTGCACCGTCAACGTCTGCCTTACGTTAGATAGTCAACGTATGTGCTGATGCCATACGAGAAAATGCAAGGAAGGTCGAGAATGTAGATCTGCCTGTTGAAGATTGCCGGGATCGTAGCGGGACTATTTTCCTGGGCTTGATTAGGCATGACTGCATCATTTTTCTGATACCTTGTTTTGAAGAAGGAAAAACAGCAGCCATATATAAGTCTATCGTCGAATCGAAGCGGATATCGAGATGGCACGTTCCTGAACAGCTGGCCGAAGCTCCTTTGATCGACGTATCCGTCTCGCTTGGATGCGTTGAAGCAGGTCATCTTGACGTTCAACTCACGCATCTCAGGGACGCTCGGTAGGGGTGTGACGATTCTGTAGGTAAAGTATCCACGTAGTATGGCCCGTTTGCCAGCAAAGCTAGTTCCATTGCCCACCATGATACCAGGACCAGGCCATCTTGAAGGTTCTCTCGTCCATGTAAGTTTCTAGCCCCTGACAACAAGACTCGGGCTGGTATCCTCAGCTTGAGCGCAATGAGACGGTGACAGGCTGAGACGAGTGTTTGGCACCACAAATGCGGGAACGCGCAGGCATGCGTCCGTCCTCAAACCGCGCCGACGGCAATCTCAGCCCGGACCACCAAATGAGTCCACCCACTTTCATGGAAGATGTTCAATAATTGAAGAGACTGCAGGAAATTACTTAGCAACCCCGACAGCCCTGACAACACGAGTCCACATGATCATTCATGCTTGCTGCGTTGATGAAATTGGCGACCTTGGTATTATCATTCATTCTCGAAGCAGCCCCCACCTCACCGGAGCTTAGGGTGGTGAGGTGAAAGCAGCATCAGCCAGTGTGACCAGGTTATTGCTTCGGCGCTCTAGGCTGTTATGATGAGCGGGTGGGTGGTATCATATATGCAAATGTCATTTCTTCCAGGGTTCTAGCGTTGCATCTGGGGAACGTAATGGAAGAACGGAAGAACCCCAATGTTAATCGCAGCAGAAGCAAACGTACATGCTGGAATCGAACAATGCCCTCGTGGCAGCCACGGGCCAAAGACACCCCTGCATTATTCCCCGTAAATCATTGTGCGCTGGTGTTGGTGCGGTGGAGGGGACAAGCCCAACACCTGCATTTCAGCCCTGGAAGAATTGACCGGCCCACGTCACCCTTCGACCTCGAAAGCTCCACTGCTTCTGGAAGCCTTCCATCATTTGTTTCACCGTCTGCGATTCTGAGCACGTTCCTGAGGCGAGGGATGGGTGCATGTCGGGGCCCACCCTGGGACAATGCAGCATAACGGTCGGACACCCGGTTGGCTTTGGGGTGATTATAAGATGGAGCAGACCAAGAACTGTAGTTTTTGGAAGAGAGGTACGATTCGAGACCAGAAGGGATAGCTTCGGAGGTTATCCGTTCTATCAAGACCAAGCTGAGTCTGGAGTACCTGAGAACTTCCTCGTCACATTTCCAAATTATTCTTGAAGAAAAATCCTGCACTTAGCACGGCAGTCTTTGACTGCCAGGTTCATCCATTGACGGACGCGGTGAAATGTCGATCATGGGGCAGTTCCTGCAAGCGCCCGCCCCACGACCCAAGTTTAGAGGCGAGTCATTGCACGGTTGCACCGCTTTGGGATTTTGGGGAGCTTTGGTGAGATCGACAAGGCACGTTGGAACGGATTTGCAACAGCCGAGAGCCTTGACCAACTGTGTTCTTCGGCCATATGCGGTAGAACATCATGAAACTTGGTAAGGCCATGTTTTTTTTTATGTAGTTGTCCCAGTTGCAATCCTTTGTTGTAAATCAAAGATTCGACCTCATCATTAATAGATCACCAGTAGAGATTTTTCAACAACCATGTCGCATGGCCTTAACAAAGAAACATGTTTCTTTGGAGTTTACAGTAACAAGCGGCCATATGTTGTCTGCTGTCGAATATGGATATGAAAGAGATACCGTTCTCAAAGAGAAGGACCTGGTGAAGGCCACCTCGCGCTAATGCGGAGAATTTAATGTCAAACTGTTTCATCTATGCCACGACATTGCCACATGAGCGTAAGGAGCAAGAAGAGGACATTCGTATTCTTGCCAAGCTTTTGCATTTGATTCAACAAAGCCAATGGCCCTCACTTAAGGTCGGTGCATCGCCTTCACCGAAAATGGCGTGCGGATGGCGGGACGAACGGACTGGAATGGAGTCACTGCTGACGTCTCCCGTGCCAGACTCTCATTAAATTCTGGGTAGACAAAGCCTTGAGAGGCATGGAGGGGTGTAGGTGCGAAAGTATTTGAGCTCCAACGGGCGGTACGTGCGCAGCGTTTCTAGAAGGATTCTTAAGTTAGAGTCTTTGTTCCAAGGCTGGTCGTTGAGGAATAGTTAAGCGGCTGAGCAAGCAAGGGAGTTGAAATCAGACAAACTCAAGCCACAATTATCACCCAAGACGCATGACAATAGCCAGCCCCTTGCTTGTGGTTGTTGGGATAGCCCTTTGCAAACCCTACCAAAAACGTATGTGCGAATACTTTGTGTTTGTCGTCGAGTTGATGAGGTCAATGGCTGGTAGCCAGATGACAGGCATAGGCCAGACATTTGTGAAATCGTATTGCGATAAGAAATGTGCGAGACTGTATAATACTGAAGCGCTGTGAGCAGCTGGAGTCATTCGTGAAATCCCGTTTTGTCCTTTGCCTCACATGGTCGTAAGATGTGATTGTAAAAGGCCTCACCCAACTATGTATTCATGCAGGCTCTTACGGGTAGGTCGTTGGTACTAGCCCCCCCCCCCCCTCCCGCCGCCACGGACAAGATTTCCCCAGCTGGTAAGGCCTGCTTGTGCATGGAACTGCAGGGTGTCTCACGATGTTCAAGCAGCCAAGTCTTGGGGAGCAACGAAAGAATCGCGGTGGTGGGAGCCGTTCCGGAGCCGCAGGCTTTGCTATGCATGGATCCCCAGGAAAACCATCTGCGGCCTGCCTGCCATTTTCTTTGATGATGCACAGCTGTGCCTGACTTGCTGATCTGTCAATCCATATTCCTTGTATAGCCTAAGGGTCAATCCTAATGGTTGAGCGTCATGATTGAGTTGCTTCGGGAAGGCTTCTTCATTTGCACTAGTTAAGTCATTAGTTAGGGCTTTCAGCGAGTAGCCATAATGCCAATCAATCACCTGAGCTATTTCATCCTCCATTCCCACGAGTGTGTAAGTTTATTAGGGTGGATGGTGCGCCACGGCTGCTGTTCTCAAACCAACGACTCGCTGACTCAATTACTCACGTAGTAATCAACTGGTTGGTACACCGCAAACATGAGCTTCTCGAAAGCCGTCAGAACAAATGGAACTGATCCATGTTCTTGCAGCACGGGGCAAATGAAGATGGGGCCCCGGGCGCATGGATCAAGGGTCAGCGTAAGGCGGGAGACAGACACACGAGACATTCATCTAATGCAATTCAAAAAAGTGAGTGGGAGAGACCGAGTGGGATCAGGGTAGATGTGTGAATCGAAGAGCAAAGAGATTGCGGAGAAGTTGAGTGGTAAAGTACCCGAGGTACAAAGAGCCCGGCTATTGCCTATCTCATGCATGAGATATGGAAGGAGGGGCGTGGGAGGCTTGGAAGGTGGGATTGAAAGGTGATGGATCGGGACGAGAAAGTGCCATCGAAGGAAGGAAAGAAGCTCAATGGAAGGAACAGGATGCCCGAGGGCGCAACGCTACGCTCAGTCTCGCATTGTCACACAGCGCTAGATCCGCTTTTGCATTACCATTGTTCCAGAAGGTTTCTCGAAACCTTCCTCGGTGAGCTAGCGTCATTTCCAGAAGTGCAAGGGACCCGTCCACAAGCCGGTCAGTCCTGGCTTACAGCCAACCAGAAGTCGGCAGCTGAAAAGCCATCACTTAACATCCCTGTTGCCATTGATCCTCGAGTTTTGGTTAGCTCATTCCAATTCCAGCTTCGTGTGTTTTTGACCTGACGTGCCACACCCCTTTCCCGCGCGCAACATCATGGTCAAGCAGCGTCATGGTGGATCATCTTGGTCTACATTTGGCTTGAAACTATTGCCTAGCATCTTTATTTTAATTGTCGACTGTCATATGCGCCTGCATCTGTATCGCGTGCGGCGCTTGTGGGGATGATCGATTATCTGGTGGGAGACGGCGGCTACAATAAACAGCCACAACTCCGAGGCTAAAGCAGCCTGGGCGGTGTAAGAGCATTTCTGCTTTCTGGAAGGCAAATGGATCATGATGAAGCTTTCTAGAGGCTGTCAGGTACTGACGAATCAGTCCCACCTCAGCCCACTACACCTCAAGGTATCTCACACAGTGCAGGGTTACTGACTCCAACGCCGGGGACCACCCAGACTATCCGCCTGACATCCGATTGGGTACGTAGCATCTGGACGACCTTTGATCCATGAGCAACAAACATCCCACGAGCGGCAGACTCATGCGCATTGCATACATGCATGTGCATGTTAACTACCCAGTTAAGCAACGGACTATCGCAGGGAGGGAGGGAGCGGAATAAACAGCGACACCGCCTTGGTTGGCTATCAAACTATCAATACATCCTATTCCCGGAAGGCATGTACTTGGATGCTAATTCAGGGGCAGCCTTTGTTAACAGCAGTCTAGCGAGTGAGCGATGGACTAGCTCCAAATCTCAAGATCGCCTATTCACGAAGAACAAAGAAGAAGCCAAGGCAATCAACTAACAAAGCCAGGTGACCGGATATTGAGATTACACATGTCAAGTCTACCGCAAGTTCAGGGCATGCTCCATCAAGTGTCGAGCGGTCCTGGATCGCTTTCACCGAAATTCATGGCTGGAGATTAGCGTTTACCAGCAACCCAGCACTTCTTGTCGCCTATGGCGCAGGAAACGTTTGTCGAAAACGCTGCCAAGGGCGAGGTGGGTTCTTAGGTGAGGCAAGCCACACTAGAGGAGGACAGCGCGACACCGCCAGTAAGAGAGATAGGGCAGGGGAGCATGGACATTGACCGTTCTGGAAGACAGATCTGCTATACACGACAGCTGCCGCCTTGCCTGCCCCTAGCCTTGACAGCCTAACATCAGCTCTGTGCCTGTGCAGCTCTGACCCGCGCCCAAATTGACGGGACCTGTTTGAACTCCCCTGAACAAAGAATGGACTTGGGTTATTTTGAGGGGCGCACATGCCATGTCGGCCCTACAGGGTACAGGGGAGATTCATGACGTCGGCCCTGGCGGGCAGGGGTGAGCAGATGAGAGTGATGCGTTGTTCATTGCTTGCGAGCAGGGGGTGATTTGGGGTCGAACATCAAACAGCGGGAGCTGGGTCAGAGAGAGGTCTGTTCACGATCCCGAGGGAGAGGGAAATAGTATCAGAGGTTAGAAACAGTCAACAAAGAATGGCCTGCATACACGACATCTCATTGCATGGTCGTCAGACTCGACCTGTTTGATGCAGGCTTGTCACAACCATGCTCGGCCGACATGTACCATTCATGATAATTCGTTGTTTTGGTCACCGTACATGAGGGAGAAAAAGGGAGGTGATGGGGCGTCCACTCGCAACCGATCAAGACACGACATGATATGTCGGCGGCCCAACTGGCACAACGCAGTAGTAGGAGAAACGAACGATACGATCAACGTCTGAGGATCACTCCAGCTGACAAGGGTTGGCCTGTCTTTGAGATGCCCGTTCACCTTCAACAGCGATCCCGAATATTCACGACATATGGGAAGGACCACGGTCTGGTTCCAATCAGCATCGTGCAACGACTCGAGGCTCAGTGGGCAGAATATTATTCAGGGACGTTTCCAAGCCAGTCATTCATTCATTGCCTAGACGGTGGATGGCTGGATGAGGCGCCGCCGCGGCCGGGGAAGGCCCTGCATAAGAGTGCACTGTAAATATGCACTGTAGGCGGTACATTGGAGACGGACGGGAGATTTCCAATTTGTGCATCGCGAAAGTTGAACCACCATAACGGACGGGAGCCATGTCTTCCGAGGCCAGGCTGCCAGGGCACCCGTTCGCCTGGATCCCATCCCAGTAGCGGTTTTTTTTCTTTCTTTTTTTTCTTTTTTTCGTTCTTTGTCTATCATTTGCTCTAATTTTCAGGTCCATCAATATCATGGCAGTAATTGCAAATATGGTGACTTTATCGGATACGAGTGTATCCTCTCTATCCTACGCAGGTATGCGGGAGGAAGACCGCCACCACAAACGTTCTGAGGCGGAATTTGAAGTTCTAGCCCTCGATCTCTGTGACGTCTGTTGCATGCCCATCCTGGTTTGGTGTGAGGTACACGCTTATGCCGGGCTTTCTCAGCTGTTCGCCTTATTACTCTAGCATGGAAATTATAACAGTGAGCGCACTCCCCCCAGTTAGCACGCGGGCCTGTCCCAGCTCGTGTTTGTTCCGTGATATGAAACCCTTCATTTTGCAGTCCCTCCACTGTTGCAGCTCGTCGATCCTTTGATTATTGCTTGCTTTGTGTTCTGTCGTGTCTCGAGTTTCTGCCAACCCCCGTCCTGTGCTCTGACCCATGTCACCGTGTCTTTGGTGAGATCTGGTGCACAGAGCAAACTTGCGAGATCCAGTCCAAACGAAACCCTCGACGGCACTCGGTTAAAAAAAGAAAAAAAGAAAGCAAAGACGGGAACCAAGCCAAAAGGATCGACCTCGATCTTGATTGCGATCAGAAAAAGAAACAGGTACTGCCTGCATCCGTCTGTACATGCACGTTGAGATTATTGTTATTAGCCATCCCATTTCCTTTGTTTGAATATCACCTGGGTTACAACATCCAAATCACAAGCAAGACATGTACACCTACACTACACTACTGTCTGTATTCATTTCACCATTAGAATCTATTTCTGGCTCTTTCCACCTCTAGCCCAGGCCTGAGTGTTCTTGGCTATGCCTTATTCTTAATTCCCCAATCCCTGCATCTTTTGCCTTACTCCGGGCTGCTTTACTCTGGCTCATGCGGTAGTCGCGCGCGCGCTCTCTCTCACTGGGCTGAAGCGTTGGGTTGGCGTCGGTTTGCACGGTCGCCGCTATACTGAGTCTGCGCAGGGCCAGCTATTCACCCCTCAGGTCGCCTCCCCTGTCACCTTACCCTTCCCTTCCTTACCTTAGGTATCCTTGCCTGGGAGTATTAATTAATTTTTTTCTCTTACCGTACTCCCCCCCCCCAACTCCACTTTCACCTCCCCTTCGCACTCCCAACTCTCATATCCCGGCGCTGCCTTGTCACGTCCCGCCATAGGGACCCGTCCTGGAACCTGACATAAAGACTTGGCCCCTACCTGGCCCTCGATCATCGCATCGACTCCTTTGGTCTATTTTACCTCCCGTTCCCGTCTTTCGTTGTATTCATCATACGTCTTGAGCTGAGCTGAGCTTTCCTTGTCTTTCGGCGATTGATAACAACATTTATCCGTCCTTCATCACTGCCTTACTTCTGCCCTTGTCTTAAATTCATCTCCCTCCCCCCGACGGCGCGGCTGACCTTTTTACGGTACCTGCATCTAGACCACTGGACTGTGAACAGACCACCTCCTGATCCCTTCATCGCGCCTGTGAACGACTACATCCCACATCGACGTCGCCTTTGAGCCGCAGTGTAAATCAACGTTGACGAGAGTTTCTGTTTTTCGCTATCATCGTTCGTTCTGTCGACTTTAAACCCCGACCGTCCGATCGACAGTGCATCACTTTGTGGAGGGTACAGAAAAAAATTTAAACATTTTTTTTGCCTGACCCCTGCCGGCTTTCGTCTTCCACCTTGCACTTGCATCTTGCGCGTCACTTAGACTACGCTTCATCTGCATCTACCAAAGAATCGTGTCGCTTCTAAAAATCGACAACTTCGTCCTGTCGCCGGTCGACCCCCTTCCTACCTCCTCCGATATCTCGCCGAAAAGCGGTCTGCAAGATCTCACGTCCACTCTCCTGGTGCGACTATACACGTCATTTGTTTGTATACAAACGCGGAAAGGTGAGTCGTATTAGTTATCTGCCTTTACGGCTGTGAGCACTCAAGTGGATCTTAGACACATGCAATATCATCCCTTGGTAACCGGTTGGACTGGCTCAAATGTCCTGTCATTTGCCAAACCAACTGCCGGTCACTTAGGGCTGAGGTTGCTGATGTCTGTCCTTGAGAATCAAACATTAACCCCTACAATATCAGAACCAAGCCACTGACCATGCATTTTTCTTACAGTTACCGTCAGCTTGACCGCCTTCCTGCTGTGATCCGTCACTTGTGAGCGCCCTCGCACATCCTTCCCCAAACGCGCCACGTCTTCAGCTGGCATTCCATACCACATTGAAGATGAGCGGCATGCGATCACCAGCTCCTACGGAGGTTATGGACATCACCAACATGCTCAATAAAAAAGGTCAAATGCAACAACTCACTCCCGGTCTCCTCGATCACCACCAACAATACCAACACTCCTTCGTTAAGCACGAACCCGGTATGGAGCGATCCGCCTCTCCCCACGGCTCCGAGCACTCGCAATACTCCAACCCCCACATCGCACGAGCGTACCCTTCGCCCTCCAACATGCAAGCGCCGATGCATATACCAAACCCCATGCCCGCCGCCATGTCGCTCCCTGGCTTCCCCGAAATGCCCAACATGGGCCAGATGCCTCACATGCACATGCAACATATGCCTCAACAACCTCCGCCTCCTCCTCAGCAGCCCATCAAGGCCTACCCATGTAGTACTTGCGGAAAGGGATTCGCACGACGAAGCGATCTTGCTCGTCACGGTAAGTAAACAAATTTGAAATCATGGACACCGCTAATCTCGAACAGAGCGCATTCACAGCGGTGTTAGACCTCATGTTTGCGACTGGCCTGGTTGTGGAAAGCAGTTCATCCAAAGATCTGCCCTGACTGTGCATCAGCGTGTGCACACCGGTGAGAAGCCTCACCATTGCGAGACTTGCGCCAAGGTTAGTACAACGAGTTGCTTTATTATCGTTCCACCGCTAACGAAACGCAGCCTTTCAGCGACAGCAGTTCTCTTGCAAGACACCGCAGAACACACTCTGGAAAGCGTCCTTACAAGTGCCCCTACGCCGATTGCCAGAAGACCTTTACCCGCCGAACAACCCTCACCCGTCATCAGAACCACCATAGTGGCACAATCGAGGAGGCTGCCGCCGCAACCGCGGCCGCTCTCGCTGCGTCAAAGTCTAAGGGATTGTCACAGGCTCGATCTGATAGCGATCACATGTCCAACCATGGTTCTCCTATGACGACTCCCTCTCCTAGCCAGCGAACAATGTCCATGTCGCCTAGTGTCGATCTCTCGGGCACTAACAGTATCCCCCGTCACCCTGGCGACTTCCAGTACCTTCAGCAGAATGGTTCTCTGCCCATGCACATGCGTGTCGGCAGCCCTACATCCACCTCGTCTGGCGGTTACAACATGATGCGACCTACATCGCACCCAACTAGCTACGGCCCTCCCCCAACTCTGGAGCCGAACCTGGATAACAGTCAGGGCACACCCAGCAGCAACGGCGGCAGCCCTCACATGGCCAATGTCGGCTGGCAGTCACCTTCGCACATGGCTTCGCCTTCGCAGAACAGTGCCAGCTACGTGTATCCCGATCCTTCGGACGCCTACCCGACCAACCCTGCCATGAACCAGATGTACTATGGCGCTGCTACTCACATGCGACGACCGCAGAGCGCAGAGCCTGGACTGGTACACATGGCTTAGTTGGACCTCTTGTCACTTTTCAACGCTTGAGCAGCGCTTCGAGGTCATAGTGATGAGCTGAAGCAAGCTTACCGATACCCTGTATTATTGAAGCTGTGCCTGATGCGGGCACAAAGATCATAGCGGCGTTTATTTCCCTTTGGACTGGATTCCTACACCTCTACTGGAGTTCGCACGAACTGATACAACAAGCTCATGCTTACCTTTTACCTAATATCAATCTCCCCACAACACCACACCACACTGCACCACTATCAAACGCGGGCTCGCTCCTAGATGGAGCATGTTTGGAATGTTGATTTCGGCATCGTTTCGTCCTTTTTAATGCGGTTTAGTTTTGTTATTATCGATTCCCCTTATCCCTTAGCAGTGGATGCTTTTTCGTTTCCTTTGTTCAAGTATCAGATAGACTGGAGGCCGGCAACCTTACGACGATGGACAGGACATTGTCTGCATGACGCACATAGGGAGGGAGTTAGAACGGAATATTGCTGTTTTTTTCTTTCTGAAATCATCAGAGGCAAAAAAGACAGCAGGCATCATGGGAGGCACAAGACGCTGGCCTGTTTGTGTATTTATTACGTATGTAGACTTGGACTTTGGGGCTGGGAGCCAACACCATATAGACTTGCGTTTTTTTTTGCGATGAATATTACCTACCTACCCAACAAGAGATTGTCTAGTTCCTTAGTGATTGATTGGCTTCCACTTCATGATAAGACACTAACTAGTCCTACATTGGGCTTGACAGGCTGTTAGCTCACAACCTCAGTCCCCCAAAGCCGAAGATACTCGGGAAATGGATCGTTAAGTGATATGTACCCCTCTATTGAGCCGCATGGAATTGGATCTCGTGCTTAATTCCCGATTCGATCGACAATTCACCCCTCGCCAAAGCCTTTTGACAACCATCATGACGTCTGTGTCGCTGAACACAAGCATGCGGCTGGACAGCCCAAAGACCGGTCTAGACTTTGTGAAAGGACTCTACCGGTATTTAGAATCAAAGAGGCTAATAAGAAACAAGATGAAACCACGCCATTATGAGAGAAAAAGCATTTCGCTTATGCTAATTCCCGGCAGTGGTTATTTTTCCTGGGAACAAGCCCCATCCCCGCAGTCAGGGGAGCGTCACCTCCGCAATGCGATTTTCTGATTATTCATCGCAGACATATTCATAATTCAACAACAGGCCACGATGAGCGGGGACAAAGCCCGGCTGCTTGAATCGTGCAGCTTCTGTTACTGTTGAGGGGGCGCTTTCTCTTTTTCTACTGGCTTTTATGGCGGCCGCAATGGATGATGCTTGGTTGACTTTTTCCCGCCCTGGTCCTGGGGAGGTGAGAAGTGATATCAGAAGACGGAGGTGAAGGAGGAGAAGTTTCTCTTCTTATATATCTTGTTTTTTAAGAAAAGGAATAAGGAGAAAGTTTAGTTCTTGGATCTACAGTGGCTGTTTCTTGACGACGTGACAGTGTTCAACGGCTTTCGACTTAGGATACCCCCCACGATCACTCACTCAACTCGACGACAACTATCTGGATGTTTTACAGTGAAGCGACTTGATTATATCACTTTCTTTTTCCATTCGTCTTTCCTTTCGTCACAATGCTGGTGGAGATCGTCATCCACGGAGATATCCTCTGTCCATGGTGTTTCCTCCAAAAGAAGAGTCTCGAAGAAGCCATGGAAAGATATCAGGCACTTCACCCAGAGATAGAATTCGACGTCGTTTGGAAGCCGTTTCTTCTCTATCCCACGTTGCGAAAATGTACTTGTCCTTCAGCCCTTTACCACTAATATGCTAACGTTCCCTCTTAGGCGAGAAACGCGGCCTCTACGAAAAGATTATGTCTCCAGAGAAACTCCGCCTCTTCACATCTCGTCTTCAGACTGCTGGCGCCCGCCATGGCGTTTCTTTCTCCGTCACTGGCACGACAGGCCCTTCGCAGCCAGCTCATCGTCTTGCAGCCCTGACGCTGCGGTCCCGCGGCGCTGTTGTCCAGTCCGCTCTTCTCGAGGACCTATTCCGTGGGCATTTTGAGCACGGTGCTGATATTGCTGACGAGGCATGGCTGATGCACGTGGGCAGAACAAAAGGCGGACTCGAGGATGCCGCTATGAGAGCAGCGCTGCGAGGACCTGAGGCGGGTCAGATGCTCGAGGAGGAAGTCAGGAGTGCAGCAGTTGGGGGTGTTGAGGCTGTGCCGTGCGTTACAATACAAAAGAGGTTTCGGGTGGGAGGTTACCAAGAAGCAGACATCTTTGAAGGCTTGTTTGACAAAATACGGCGAGGGAGTAGATGAACACAACGGGTCAGGCAAAAGGACATGGCAAGCAAAGGGCCGAAAATTCTAGATATAGAATGCTTGTCGCACGAATACCAGGCGCAAGGAGTTATTATTATTGAACCATGTTATTGATTTAAAGATTTAAAGATTTAAATATGCTGCCGCTGTACCTTTGACCCCCTTGTCTACCCGTCACTGTCCGTCTCGTCATGCCCTTTGTCTTTTTGTTTGACCGAAATCGACATGTACCGGCCTCGCCAAACGCCAAAAAATCAAACAATCCGTCCCTTGTACCTTTGACACATGAAGATTGTCGACCAAAAACGCCCTTAGAATGAATCAAACTGTAATACCACACGTCCATAACACATCCGCCTATCGTCGCATTCCACTGTAATCCTGCATGAGATGTGCCATGTGCACATTGGTCGCCTTGCCGATTCTGTTGCCCTTGCGCCTCTTCTGAACCTTTGGCTTGTTGCCCTGTCCCTCCTTGGCCTTGCGCGGGTCTTCGCTTGTAGGCTTCTGTCCGACGCTGACAAGCTTGCGATGCATCTCGTCGATAGCAGGAAGCTGAACGCGCTGCCACATGGCCTGGAATTCAGGTTGGACGCTGTGGTGGAGCGAGGCATCGTTAGGCCACACATATCGCGGTAGGTTGTCCTTCTTTGTGCGCACAACGAGGATCTTGTGCTCGCGCTCTAGTGATGAAATGGTGTCTTCACAGTCGGGCCAGCCGTCCTTGAGGTCCTTAACTGACACACCAGAGGCGTCTGTCTTGGCTTGAAGATGGGCCAGCAGCGTGGTCGCATTCTTGACACCGGGGATGATGGGTCGATGGGCGTAGCTGCCAGTCTTCCAGGTTTGTTCGCTCAGACTCGCATCAGGCTTCCAGTCCACACGAGGATGACCTCGCAGTCCCTCAGCCAGCTGTCGCTTGTGCTCCTCGTCGTAGCCCCTCAAACTCAAATGATCGATAATTTCGGTGATGCTCTTGGTGTCGCCCTTCTTCTTGAGGTACTCGACGGCAAACGTCATCTGCGTCTTGACCTCAGCGCCATAGCCCGTGAGCTGCGGCTGCGAATAGGGCACTTCGGGGGCGACATCTCGTTTTCGCTTAGAAGTCGGGGTGTTTGGATCGGAAGCGGCTGATGGAGAGGGCGAAGGAGGAGCGAGGGATGGCGGCGCGAGGGATGAGGCCTTGTTGCTGGACGGGTTCGAGATCTTGGCTGCGGCGGACGAGAGGGTGCCTCTGAAGGCGTTTGCCTGCCTGTCGAGGTACGACGACATGGTTGTGGAAAAGAACGGATTCTCTCTCTAGATCGCGTAGATGAGTCGAGCAGTCGCGTGTGGTTTGTAGGCGGTTTGTGTCAAGGACAGAGGGTCGAGGTGGACTGCGAAGGACAAAGAATAAAGGAATAAGGAAAAGAGTGAGGTAAGCTCTAAGTTTGGATTGACGTTGATCCGTGTGCAGCGAGGCTGATGTTTTGCAAGTGTGGCGTTTGCAGGCAGTGAGCAGGGGTTCGTATTGTACAACACTCACAATCACAGTGAGGCTCAATGTGTGAGTAAGAGTGATTTACCCATCGGATAATTATTGGACGATATGTTTTAAATTTCAGATGAAGTTTTGAGCTCCAAGTATGGCATGTTTTGAATTTTACAGTTTACCGAGACAACTTGTACAATACGTCCCAACTCAATTTCGAGTGATGGACTGATAGGTACTTTCACAACCCTGCATTGACAACCACAAGGTACTCAGGAACAAAGGCAGAAATTGCATGGTCATGACTGCGTCGTCGATTAAAACAGTGATACATATTTACTGCCCAAGATTTCGTCTCCATTGTTGAAAAGATGTCCCATGCAACACCGTGCTCCATAGGTAGTGTCGGTAGGTCGTCTGATTGCGCATGAGTCGCGCCTCAGAATGGGGTCTCATTTGCGATCCTTATCTTTTTTTGGTCGCACGTCCCCGTCCCCAACAAAAAACCTAAGCAAAAAATACCGAAAATCGGGACATGGGTTCGCCAGGAGAATAGCCCGCCCACTGTTCTCATCATGTCCAAGCCGGGGTAAGCTACTTATGCTAAGTAGTTGCGCGCCCGCCGTCTATCGCCAGACCTCTCCCCAGGCCGAAAACTCCCCAATGCATAGCCGCCTGAGACCTGCATTGATGTCGTAGCAAAAATCAAAAGAGGCTCCATTTTTGTCTTTCCTTCATGCGATGCGATTTGGAAAAGACGCTCATGCGGTGGCCTGGCCATCAGCCTCGGCCTGCTTCTGGAGGTAGTTGTAGGCGAGGTAGGCGAGGAAGCCTCCGGCAACAACGATGGCGTACAGGCTCAAGCTGGTGCCGGCAGGGTCAGACTGGCCGCTGCCCTGGTTCGAGTTGGCGATCTGGCGCTTGGGGCCATCCTCACCAGGCTATAGTGGCACATGTTAGCTGTGGCTCCAACTGAGTTGAATGTGAAGGAGGTTGAGACTACTCACCAGACGCTTAAGCTCACCAACCAGAAGACCGTCGAGAACCTCTCGGGCCTCGTCACTGTGACCGACATCCTCGAAAGCCTCAGTGGCGTCCTGACCGGCAACGTCGAGCATAACCTCCTCACCACCGCTAAGCATAGGTGTTAGTAAACCAGTATGAACAATCGCGCGGCGCAATGGGAGAGGTATGTGAGATTTGGGATGCAAACGTACGGGTGCTCGTCGAGGAACTTGGAGCAGTCGTAGACCTTGTCGTGGATCACCATGTAGACATCACTGGAGGTGTTGTGCTCGGCAACATCCTGCATGGTAAATTCCTTTGTGGCGGACATGATTGCGGTATTGCTTGTGATATGACGGTCGTGAAGAGAATTGGCTGATCGGGTCTTGTCGAGAGCTGTCGTCGGCGAGTTGGGATGGAAGAGGTAGAAGAGAGAATGAGGAGGAGGAATAGAAACAAGTGGCAGAAGGAAGAGAAAGTCACAGGCAATCTGGGCTAAGGTGCTAGTAAATTAATTTAGGTCCCCTGTTCTAGGTGGCCTTCTGGAGATTTGGGGCAGGGATCCATTTAGAGAGCCGCCACGGGCCAGTAAGTAACTGCTCTCATGGGTACGAATACTAGGTAGGTACCCAACTCTGTTGAGCTGTCCCCCATTATTTCTGTCCTCTTCCATGTCTTTGTCTTCCTCGGAAAGAGACTCGAAAATTGCGTCAGAGAACCATTGCATGCATGTTTCTTGGCTGTTCTGTTCCTTGCTTAACCTTAGTTCTAACAGAGTCATCGTCTATATAATTGCCATTACCCGACTACAAAAAGGTATTCTCCTCCTACTAACGTCCATCACAATGGCCACGTCCTTATCAACAATAGGATTCAAAGCTCTCACAAGCTTATCCTCCTTCACCCACTTCCGGTTACTGGTACGATCCGGCGAGCCAACATCCGACCCCATCCATTGCAGGGCTCATCGCCGAGGAGGTTTCTGGACCAATCAGAAGAGCCAAAATTACCGTCTCTGCGCTGTGATTCGCCTACTGATCCTCACTTGTCCTTCTCCTTATTTGCAGCCTTACCCAGCTAAGTAATTTGTACGGCTGCCGCTGTTTGGACCACCTGCTGTAGGAGCCGCGGGCCAATCTTCCCTGTCGGGCCCTTTCAATCAATGCTTTTTGTTTGCTGTTCTTTGGCTTTGACAGGGGCCCGGGGTACATACGAATACGGTTCACTTTTCCCCCTCCACCGGGTCGGTACCACACCGTCATTTGAACGGCGGGTGCCATTGCTTTTTAATGTCGAAACGTGGTATGATTGTTAGTTTTGATGAGGAATTCCATGCTATGTCATCCGAACGGAGTCGGATAGCATTGTCCAGGTTCATCCGTATTCTTCCGTCAAAGAATGCGCGAACAATGGCTGCCAGAAAAACCTCCACCACAAACTGACAACACGAGATCTACCCCTCTACACATCTACTTATGATCTCCCCCGCATCTCACACCAAGAAACTAAAACACGGACCTGCTCTCCGTGCGCCGCGCGGGGTTAATGTCATCAGTTCAAGAGAACCCAGGGAGGAAATTGCCTTTTTGAGACAAGTGAAGCGAGACCTTTCTCATAACAATGGTCAAGATACCCGGACACTATGCCGACCTACCATCATTTCATTCCGAGGAACATCATGGGTTGCAATGCCGCCAATACCCCACGCTCTGATTCCATCACTTTTCCTTAAAGGGTGCGTGTCACTGGTCGAACCAATACCGATACCGATACCGATTCCCGATTCCCGAGGGAGACATCTCTAACCTTTGCCTCTTGTGGTTCATCTTGATGCGAGATAAGCAAATACAGCAAGATAACAGTCTGCACTCTCCATAATCTGTCATGACCGTAGATGGGAGCTAAGAATCCTGCGTGACCGTTTCAGTAAATTAACGCGGTATTTGATCAGTTGACTGAATTTGAGAGTCTTTCCCATCTTGTAGTCAACTCTGGTAATGATAGTTGAATTTTGATGATCTCCGTTCCCCCCGCTTGACTCTCTGCTTTTAAACATCATCGGCCTTTCAAGACCGGGGAAACGTCACCTAGTTTGCCTTCATCTCCAGCTACTAGCATGAGCATGACAGACCGGGTTTGGCAGTTGCAAACTGTGCATGAATCGAAAAAGCTTCTCCATGGTTCCATGCTAAACACCTGGCAACCAACGGAACGCCGGAATTGACGGAATGCCCTAGCCGAGGCCTTGTTGACGGTCTGATTATCAAGATAATCAGATGCCGGCCTAGTTCGCTACCCCATGCAGCATCCTTAATTCAACCACGGAAACAAGTCTGTACATTCCGAGCTGGAGTGACAAGATCCATCTTTCGCATTTATTCCACTCTTCCTTGTCCATAGGTCTATCGTTCAAATTCGCGCGCTACTAAAAACATGATCTATCGTCTCGAGCTTCCACCACCGATATCCTGGCCCAGCCGGTAGCTTGTCACACGGTCCCACTCAATCTTCTGCCTCGTCACAGGCAGCTGTCGTCGTAGGCCCTTGAAAGCACCCTCACTGAGGCTCACGAAACCCTTGTTCAGCTCCTCCTGGTACTTTCTCTCGGTCGACGAGATCTCCTTGACGATGCCGGCACCGTTGACAGAAGAGATGGTGCTAGAGACAGGCTTGTTGGTCAGGAGACGCACGTTTCCATCCTCGTAGTAGTGCACGTCAACCTTGAGGGAACCTTCAAGGGCGCCGGATGAAGGGTCCAAGATGTAGAGCGATCGCCAGCGTCCGTTCCTGCAGGGGGTTAGCTCAAAGAGAGCATATCAAATGCTCATAAGCAACTCACCAGAAGTTGTTAGGGCTGTACTTGTTGCCAACGATAACAATTGCAATTCGAGAATCCGACTCAATTGGGAAAACTCCATGTGCGGCGTTGGCAAAGTGTTCGTCAACGTAAGGACCGATGCTCTTGAGCGTGGACTTCCTGTGGTAGATATCAGCCTTTTGTAGACTCTTCAACGGATGTAACTTGACTTACACAAGATCCGCTTGAGCACCCTCCAAGACGTGGCTCTGCACAGCGCTAGCTTTCTATTCTTCCGTTAAAACCACATCTCCATCTGAGTAAGCATCCGCAGCCTACCTGCGTGGTGTGGTCGAAAGCAAAGCTGGAGGAGCTCTCGACATCGTAGTATCGTCCGTCTCCGAGCGAATTGTGGGAGCTGATAATGACCTATCCCGCTTCATCAGCGCCATGAGTTCTTGTATGTTCCGGAATTCGCAGGTCACCTACGGGTTGGCTGCTGCCGGGCAGCTTCACCGTAACAAACTGCTCCTCATTGTACTTTTCGAATGCGGGTGCGAGGCTGGAGAAAAGATCGGGGGAGTCGAGGGTGAGTGACTTGATGTCTGCGAGCTTCGTGTCAATTTGATGCCTCTCTAAATAATCGTGTCTCGATCGATGGTACCTGCGACAACGTCGGCGAGCTGTATATTCCTTGTTAGCTGATGACGAGGCGGAGACGGACAAGATAAGCACGTACCTCTCCTGGGGGAGCGCCCTGAACAAAGGAAGAAACAGTCTCGAGATCTGACATGGTGTAAAGAGATCGAATGCGCCGAACAGAGGTAACTAGCGAAAATGACGGACGATGGCGTTGAGGCTCACGGCGTGGAGTTCTTGAGGCACAGCATGGACCACATCAAGGGGAGGCGGGGCATATGCTGGAGGAGCTTGAGTGGAGCATCATGATGGAGCGCTGTGTTAGTGGGGCACGTACTACCACGTCCCTTACCTTAAGGAACAGAGGTATACCTCAATTTCTCTGTGTTATATCTCTCGAGGAGGTTTTTTTTATTTTTATGATCTTAGGACTTTATATAACCTAGTAAATCAAATCCATGCTCTAATCACTACAGTAAGTCATCCTCAAGTTAGGTAGATGTCTCGTTCATTAACCCATCTAGCTATTTGACAAACGGATCTCGATAGGAACCGAACTCCAGCGTATGCATTCGAGATTTAGATGCTTTTAGTTCTTGGTCTACAGAACTCTACTAGTCCAAGTCGCCCGAAATTGTTCATATCTTCCTAGATTGGCTGGGCTACGATTGGCCCTATACAAAAGTCGGGTTCCCTTATGTCTCGTTCTACCCTCATCCTACTAAACTCAGTAGTCCAACAGCCTTTTAATATTATCATAAATTCCTGAAAGAATTGTTAGTTTAGAGCCATTCAGCGACATGATTCTGACGGTTAACTTACTGGCAACGTCAGGAAGGTTGAATTTCTCATATAACAGTGGTGTGTGGATGCTCCAGCCAGCAACACGAGCAACCGGTGCCTCCAACCGCAAGAACGTATTGTGGTCTTCTTGAATAGTCGCGGCAACTTCTGCACCAATACCTGCATTCACCATGGACTCATGGACGACCATAACGCGTCCTGTCTTGCGAACACTCTGAAGCACTGTCTGCTTGTCCCATGGATATAGAGTACGAAGGTCGATCAGCTCAACAGAGATACCTAGGTCCTGCTCTGCCTGCTTGATAGCATTGTAACAGAGGTAAAGTGGCTGACCATAAGAGACAATCGTGACGTCTTTGCCTTCCTTGAGAATCTCAGCCTTCGATAACGGGAGTTCGTATGATCCTGTGGGGACCTGCTCGACGGCCGCACGGTACAGGATCTTGGGTTCCATGAAGACGCACGGGTCATTGCTCCGAATCGCAGAGAGGAGAAGACCCTTGGCCTGAACTGGAGATCTTGGCATAATAACCTTCAGTCCAGGAATATGGGTAAACAGACTTTCGGGTGATTGCGAGTGGTACATAGCGCCGTGTCCGACACCACCACAGGGCATCCGTACAGTCAAGCCCCCCACGCTCCGGCCACAGGATCCATCACGATATCTGAACTTGGCTGCCTCGTTAACCAGTTGATCAAATGCTGGATAGACGTAGTCGGCAAACTGGATCTCGGCAATAGGTCGCATGCCTTCAGCGGCGAGACCAATACCGAAGCCCATGATACCTTGCTCTGTAAGAGGAGTATTGAAAACTCTCTCGGCACCATGGGTGTCGGCAAGGTTCATAGTACATCTGAAAACACCACCAAAGGCCACGTCCTCACCAAAGACCACAACGGATTCATCTTCAGCAAGGGCAATCCCCATTGCGTCGTTGATGGCCTGGAATAGGTTCATCTTTTTAGTCGAGCCATTGCGAACCTGTTCAGGAAGCTCCCTGTGATTTAAAGCGGCCTGAGAGTTATGTGCGAGAAGAGGTGTCGTTGAATAATCGATGGGTAGGTTTAGTCTGGCATTGGGCGGATGTGTCGAGTAACATCTTCGTGATACAGGGAGCGCGAGTGAGAGTCGAGCAGTCAAAGGGCTGCTGATAGGCTGGGCCCTTTTGAATTGATGGATGACACGATGCTTCATTGTGATTATTGGCAATTTCACGGGTGAGAAAGGCAGTGAGAATGGACGGTAAGGAATTCACGTTTGAACGGCATAACAGTAAGTAGTAGTAATCACAGCGGTAGTAAAGTAGCTGACTGCTATACCTTAGATATCCAAAGCCAACCGAAGGGGGCTTATTGATGCCGAGGGGGCGCTTTGCTACGGTCCATTCGCGGCTTTCATAATGCCGGTGGTGTTGTCTCGGACCACGTGATGCATGACGTACTGATAAGATTGTTGCCCTGCCAACCAGTCTCAAACAGGATTGCGCATGCGTCGTTGTCGTTAGGTACTTAGCGATCTCAAGGAGATGTTAGTTGCAAATTAAAGATCTCGGGTACCTACCTTCCATTGTAGAGGTACATTCCAATCAGCGCCGCTACATCTTTTAAGATGCCATCTCGAGAGTCGTCGCGGCCCTCGCACTCACACCGACCTAGGGACCGAGACAGAGATCGAAATGGACAGAGAAAGAATGGACAGCGGAAGAAGAGGTCGCAAACGTCGCGACGACCGGTTTCTGGGTCTGAGGACAGTCGAGACAGAGGCTCAAGGACGTTATCAGCCAATGCCTTGGCAGATCTAGAGAGAGAGAATGCGCGTCAGAAGAAACGAAGCGAACGGGCGAGTCGAGCTCACCGAGACGAATCCCGAAAACCAGAACGACGCGATGAACAACGAAGAAGAGATAGAGAACCAGACAAGCCGCGAACCCACCGCAAGGACAAGAAACGAAGAGTCGTGAGCGGTGCTATCATGGAAGAGGGACAGGCAAGGACTCACCTCCGAGGTGGTTGGGGAAGCGTCGATAGCGTGGAACAAGAGAAGGACTTCTACTTATCAAAACCGCCAAAGAAAAGTAAAAAGAAGCTGTGTAAGTTGTTTCTACCCTTCGTTTCAAGTCAAGGTGCTGACTTCAACCTCAGGGATTGCGCTTGGTGTAAGCGTCGTTATACTCATCATAATCATCGTGGTGGCAGTAGTTGTCAGCAACAAAAACAAAAAAGGCGGCGGCGGCAGTAGCGATGATTCAGACGACACAACGGAGGATACTTCAGACCTGGATGGAATGGATCGCTCAGAGATTCCTGAGAAGTGGAGGAACACATATCTCGACCCTTGGACATGGAAGTCAACAACCGACTTCAACCTTACCTTTACAGATGAGATGGTTGGAAATTTACCACTTATGGGTCTCAAAGATGACTGGGATGACTCGGCTCAAGCTAACGACAATGTACCTCCCCTGAACAAAGCTTGGGGATCGTATGGCAAGAAGCCTGCTCGTGGAGTCTGTATCGGAGGATGGCTCTACCTGGAACCTTTCATCACACCGTCTCTGTTCGACTATGACACCAAAGAAGGCATCATTGACGAGTGGACACTATCTGAGAAGCTCGGCTCAGATGCCGCAAAGACGATGGAAGAACACTACGCATCCTTCGTCACCGAGCAGACATTTAAGGATATCCAAGCAGCTGGCCTCGACCATGTCCGTATCGGCTTCAATTACTGGGCTGTCGAGATCTACGATGGAGACCCTTATGTGTACCGAACCTCTTGGCGATACCTTCTACGCGCCATCGAGTGGTGCCGTAAGTACGGACTCAGAGTGAACCTGGATTTGCACGGCATCCCTGGTAGTCAGAACGGTTGGAATCACAGTGGTCGATGGGGAAGTATTGGTTGGCTGAACGGGAAGAACGGCGACGAGAATGCGAAGCGGGCTCTTGATATTCACGACCGGTTGTCCAAGTTCTTCGCCCAACCCCGCTACAAGAACATCATCACCCACTACGGACTTGCCAACGAGCCACGCATGACCAGCCTGAAAACGGATGACGTGATCAAGTGGACAGAAGATGCGTACGCCCTTGTGCGCAAGAACGGCGTCAAGGCCCTTGTGGTGTTTGGAGATGGCTTTATGGGCCTCGAAAACTGGCAGGGCCTGATGACGGGCTACGACGACATGGTTCTTGATGTTCACCAGTACGTCATCTTCAACGAGAACCAGATCGACTTTACGCACAAGAAAAAGGTCGAGTACGCCTGTGACGGCTGGACCGAGCAGGCTGAGATCAGCATGAACACTGAGACAGGCTATGGCCCAACCATCTTTGCCGAGTGGTCGCAGGCAGATACAGACTGTGCCAAGTTCCTCACAGGTGTAGGCTGGGGTACTCGATGGGAGGGTACTTACGACACCGGAAACAAGGACTCTTCCATCTTGACGCCTCGCTGTCCTACAAAGGACAAAAAGTGCTCGTGCAGCGGCGCCAACGCTGACTCTGACGATTGGAGTGATGAGTACAAGAAGTTCCTCAAGATGTTTGCTGAGGCTCAGATGCACAGTTTCGAAAAGGGCTGGGGATGGTGGTACTGGACATGGAAGACGGAGAATAACCACCAGTGGAGTTATGAGGACGGCCTCAAGGCGGGTGTTTTGCCCGAAAAGCCCTGGGATCGCGACTTTAACTGCGACAAGGATGTTCCTGACTTTGAGAAGGATGGGTTGCCGGAGTATCTCTAGAGGATGTGAACGGGGATTGTAAATTTGGAGGATATACCGTGTAAGTATGGGTTAATGTTTTGTTTTGGCGTTGAGGCATTCATGGGATCGACATAAAGAGCACGCATATACGGCCAGTATACGAGGCCATCATGAGACGATTAACAGGATGGGAGATATGATGGAGATATGCATTGTTATAAGCTAGATCGGTAGATAAATGATGATAAACTGAAGAAACGGAGTTGATATGGCACTAGTTGGTTCTTATAACGTTTCAAAATTGTTTGTTGCATCATGATGTAAACTAAGACATATTATTTCTGCGAATGACGTTGAGATTATATTATCCCCATGATATCCCTATGATGCTCCCACTAAGAATTTTCCTCCTAAGTGTCTGTTCATTCAAGTATCGTCAAGTCAGGAGAAAGTCGGTGGGCAACGTAGTTTGGGTTGACGAAGTAGCAGAACATCGACCGTACACCCAACACAGCATCCGAGAAGATCGGAAGGCTTACCGAGTTATCATGATAAGTCGTATCTAGAGTTTCATGAGCCGCCGACAACCGCCGATTGGGGTGTTGGGAATGTCGCAGATCTATGATGAATCATCATTGTGACATGTGTGTAAGCTTATGATTCGGTGAATAGTCGAGATACCTAGTTGTTCATACATCCTGATGAGGCAAGACTTCCCCAAGTTTCCAAGCCACTCATAGACAAGAACGAAACTGAGGCCCTCTAGTCCAACTATGAGTGGACCATAGTTTTGCAGTTAAAAAACTCCCAAGGACTTTTAGTTTTATAAATACCAGTTGGAAGGAAGTGAGTTACCTCTAGAGGTATTCGGCCAGGTTTAGATAGAGCGAAAAATGTGTGGTTTTGTTCTGGCTTGTATAAGTGTGCATAATTATATGCAAAGGGGAAAGCAGATATGTTGAAATTAGGACTAGTTTAACTATAGCTACAATTCTTAAACACAATCCAAATTATAATAGATAAGCCATTGTGGATCTCGCCATGTAGAATGGTGATAGTGGAATTTTAGTTCATAGATAGGAGGTCGAATGGTTGCCTTACATTGGCTCGAGATCCACACGAGGCGGAGACTTTTAGATATTTCTCGATACTTGTTGATATGTACGCTATACCTGCAGTAAGTCATGAAATAGAATGGTAGTGAAGTCAATTACCTATGTGGTAGTTAAGGTCTATGGTCAATGGCAGACACGTCACATTTCAAAAGTCATAATCATGGTCTAGGCCCGTACGCCTCGTTATTTTTATTTATCCTGCATTTGTTGCTGAAGGAATGTGTAAGAGATCCCGATCGCGGTACCCCTTGGCAAGAGTCACCTATGTCAAATAACGAAATCCAAATCGCAAACAACTCTCTGTCGTCTCTCATCAAATTCACCATCATTGTCACCAACATGCCAAAGGGGAAGGTCTCAGAACGGCAGGTGTCGCAAGGAGTAGCGACTCTTCCGCGCCGAGAAGTCGACGTGCTTGTTCCTGTTCAATATCGGGGGTAAAAAGGGGACTTGTTCTGTGTTTTGTTGCTGAAGAGTAGGAAAGGGGAAGCCGACCACACGCGAAGTATCATCATCATCATCATCATTCAAATCATCAGCGAGTCACTTCATGACACTTGCAAGACAAGGTAGTAGGCCTGAGCTCCAGCTCCCCTTCGGTAGTCTTGGAGCTCGGCAGACAGGACCTTGACCTTGTTTTGCTCGGCGAGGTTCTTCACGTGGGCCTCATAACCTCCGCTTTGCCAGATCTCCTTAATGACGGTGGCCACGATGTAGCCGCCGGGCTTCACGATACGCACGAATTCACTGATAGCCTCGGGACCAACGTGAGACTGCGTCAAGGTGCCGACACACGTCACGACATCATAAGAGTCATTCTTTGCAGAGAGTGGTCGCGACAGGTCTGTCACGTCCAGGTTGCGGTAGGCACCTGTGGTACGAGCCTCGTCAAGCATGCCAGGGCTGATGTCGACGCCGTCAAGCTTCTTTGCGCCCAGACGAGAAAGGAAGACACCGACGAGACCAGTACCGCAGCCAGCGTCAAGGATCTCAGTATCCTGGTTGATGCTTGGTGTTCCTAGGACTTGAGGGACATAGGCAGCGGCAATGGCAGGGCCGACATACTCTTGGCCCTTACCAGTGATCTCCTCGTTGTAGGTCTTCGCCCACTCGTCGTAGACAGACCGGGCATGATCAACGGAGGTGAGGGAGTAGATGCGGGGGAAGTGTTGAGTCTGGGCAGTTTGGGAAGACATGGTGTTGAATCAATTGGGGGGAGTAGAACAAGGGCAAGTTTGTGTGAAGTATGTGTAAGTGTATAGAGGTGAATTGTTTGAGTTGAGTACAAGATGAGGGAAGAGGAATTGAGTTGAAGGAATGGGTTGAACAATCTCAGCAACTCCCGAGGAAAGAAGACGTCCCTTTTATAAGTAAACTAGAATAACTAAACCCCGCGTCTCATCTTGTTTCCCCTCGTCCCCCGCGTCGTAGAGGTTCCGAAATGACGTTTGGGCGTGCTGCTTGATGCGAATCCATTGGTTAGCCGAGATGTTTGCGACTCGGCGTAGCCCAAAGTAGCGATCCGAGGTAAGCGCCTAAAAAGATTAATGAAGAAGTGCATTGAGTGGGATTTCCTTGCGATAATAATAAGTTTTCGTCAGAGAAATGTGGGTTGTCAAAAAGAATCGGCCATGTTTATGTTCATGGTGTTGGAGGGGGGCGTTTTGGGGATCAGAGGCAACGCAACGTTGACGGTTATGATCAGCCCAGGATTGGGGCCTTTTTCCTTGGCTGAATGGGTCTCGGTTACAAAAAGAAAAGGGAACAGTTTCCTGTTTTAATTAAGTGGAAATAATGAGTCCTTTGTTGGTCTGGTTCCTGTTTTATTTGCGAGTGTTAATTGCGATCAGTCTCTTGAATGCTGACGAGTCTTCCAGGGGGACGAAACTTGCGCCCGATCGCAACAACTAAGTTTGTCTAGAATCAAGTCGATCAGCACAAGGAAATAAACACTGACTACAGGAGAATCCAATAGGACAAAGTCCGGCTTAGCCAGAAGAGAGTTCAGCCGGTCGCGGGCGCATCATGAGTGAGCCTATTGCGAGAATTACATGCAGGGCTGCAGAACTTTTGCCTCGTTCGCTGCACTCTAGACAGGGCAGTGCAGCTGCAGTGTGCCTTGGAAGTGTGTCTCTGAGTTGCAACTCGAGCTCATGGTAGAAGCCAGATTACTGCGATTATCATGACCCTGTGAAGCTGATGTCCGTCTTGACAACTCTCGACTAGTTGATGGGATAGACGCGACATATTTCCCCCTCCACTCATGACTCTTTAATTGCATCTGTTCGTTAACTAGGACGCCCGCCTGCACGAAGGGACCAGCTTACCCTACAACACAATACGCGGCCCAGACACTACGGGCGTCCTACTGCTGACGGAGCTTTGACTGATGGGTCTCGTTACTACCCTACCAGCGCCCGTAGTGGTACGAATGAAACTGCATGACATCATGTACGCATGTCGTCTTTTTGGCCCTATCGGACCTCGTGCGAGACGCCAAGAGGCACGCTAATTGGTTGAAGAAGCTCAACTCTGTGCCGTGTCTGGGATGATGCAAGCATCTTCGAAGCTGGTTTGTCAACACGGCTTGAGCTTGCTAAGTAAGCTCCAGTTATCAAAAAAAACTGGGCACCTCGACGAATACAATTCATGGACATGTGAAGAATGTTCGGGTCTTTTAGGGTGGAGCTACCTATGAAAGGGCTTCGTTAATTCGATCTCTCCAGGATACTAAACTCTAGTATACGCCAGGTTTACGATACTCACATATGGATGTGACTTGCATATAGATCCTTGTACAAACTACCCCTCACTTTCAAATAACTCAATTCCTGATCTGCAGAGGTACGTATTAATTATAGTAGATGTTCTCACTCTAGCTTCCAGTCCTTGATTTCTTTTGTCCTGAGGTAGCGTGAAGAACGAGCGTTTATAATCCCCGAAAACAATAAGACTGAAAGCTGAAACGAAAGAGCCGAGAACCGAATTGTGACTCAGAATACTGCTGACCTGTCGAATTGTGGATGTTCTGTTCAGGTAGCAGTAACTCAGGTTCTGCAATTACTCCTCTTCGGCCTTAACAGATAGCGCACCATCCAGCCTACTCTAGACGTTAGCCCTCGGCCAATTCATCTTATACAGCCTTTACATAGGCTTCTGACAACGGGCCGTTCATAAGCAAGCCACAACGGCCAGCTACCCCGTCCAATATCCGGGCCAGTGCCTTTAAATGGGCCTTGATAAAGAACTCCCACGTTTGAAGTGGGGGTGAGAGGACGTTTTGGTCGGCGATGACAGCATGAGTAATGCGATGGCATCCATCTCAGCAATAACGTGAAGGGCCATGTTAACGCCGAAAGTGCTCCGTAGTGATGAGAAATGCAGAATAACTGCTGTAACGTGTCGTGTTGGGCTGTTTGATGGATTGTATATGAAGTCGACGATAACCACGATAACCAACAGTATCATATCTTAGCAGATGAACTAGTTTGAATATTAACAAGTTTTCTTTAAATACTACGAGGGTCCAGTTATTAGACTAGAGCTCAAACCAATATCGTAGATCATATCTACGTCAGCCATTGTCGCTTTCCAACGAAACCAAAAACCAACGACAATGGATCGCGATATCGAAAAGGCGTCGACGAACTCAAGGATCATCGGACCCGAAGAGAATGAGCCGACGTTTGCACCAATTCAATCAACGGCACAAGCCACAAGAACGCACTCACGAGTATCTGTCAACCTCTATCGCACCCAGTCTCAGAATGGTTACAGTTGCGACCCCCCTCAGAATGAGCCGTCCGACGATGACCTAGAAAAGGACCCCTTTGAAGTCGTATGGGAGAATGGCGACAATGACCCCCTATGCCCACGCAGCTTCAACAAGATGAGGAAGTGGGCCATCGTCTTTATCGTCTCGTTTGCGAGTTTTTGCGTGTAAGTTGCCAACTTTGATAACTCACCCCAAAGACACAAACTGACAAGTTGAGACAGAACGTGCGCCAGTTCTATCTATACGTCTACTTATGCGCAGATGGAAGCCGAATTCGGGAATGCGCGAGAAGTCTCTATCTTAGGTCTTTCATTATTTGTCCTAGGTATTGCATTAGGCCCCATGCTCATGAGTCCGATGAGCGAGTTCTATGGTAGAAGGCCCATCTACCTCGTAGCTTGGTCCATGTATCTCATATGGATCATACCGCAGGCTGTGAGCAAGAATATTGCGACTATTCTTGTTGGTCGATTCCTTGATGGCTTCTCCGGCAGCGCATTCTTGGCAGTCTCTGGCGGCACCGTTGGCGACCTGTTTGCAATGGATGAAATACAGGCACCTATGCTGGTGTTTTCAATTGCGCCCTTTATCGGCCCTTCGATCGGACCCCTGATCGGTGGGTTCATCAACTATAATGTCCATTGGCGATGGACATACTACATCCTTCTGATCTGGGCATTCGGGTTGTGGCTGGCAATAGTCCTTGTCGTCCCTGAGACCTATCGTGAGTGATTAGCAGAAACTGATACTAAGGACCAACATGGACTAACCCACATAGATCCCATCTTGACCAGGAACAAAGCGAGACAAATTCGAAAAGAGAGTGGGGACGAAAGATGGAAGGCTCCCACAGAAAAGGTCGAAAAGTCCGTTGCCAGCGCAATTGGTCGATCTCTTCTACGGCCCTTCCAGCTCCTCATCTTCGAGCCCATGTGTCTTAACCTATGCATCTTTACAGCTTTACTACTCGGTATTCTATACCTCTTCTTCGGGGCATTCCCCCTTGTGTTCCGCAACGTCTACGGCTTTAATCTGTGGCAGACCGGCTGCACCTTTCTGGGCATCCTCGTCGGCATGCTTGCCGCCGCAGCGCTCGACCCCGTGTGGTACCGTATCAGGAGCAACCTCATCTGTAAGCTGAGCGAGGAGACGGGAGTTGAGGGTAACAGTCAGCCCGAGTTCAGATTGCCATCCGCAATTGTTGGGGCTCTCATCGTGCCTGTTGGCGTCTTCATGTTTGGCTGGTCGTGTCATCCCAGTGTGCACTGGATCGTGCCCATTATTGGATCCGCAGTCTTTGGAGCAGGGTAAGTCAACTCAGATGAAAACAAACAATTGGCAGGCCTCAAAGAGGCGTAACTGGGGAAACACTGACTCTATGTTGTCCTACCCATGGCTTGAGAGCCCTGAGTTGTAAATTCCATGTCGTCAAGACAGGACTGAGACAAGAACCGGACTCGCGGAATCACACTCGCACAAACGAGCCCTCAGTCCCCATTATGCCTCCTGATCTCGTATCCCCTAAATTTTGCTAGACGAACTGCAGCTAACCGCTTGTGATTGATATAGAATCCTCCTTGTCTTTAGTGGAGTCTTTACATTTCTTGTAAGTTCAACTTCTTACCTGTTACACAAGCCTCTGACAGGCTCACCGCACGTTACACCTCACCCTTGGGTAACCCAGCAGGATGGGATTCTGACAGGAGGGTGCTCGTGCCATACAGAAGTCAGTGCTGACATTGATGTGAATAGGTGGATGCGTATCCGCAGTACGCCGCGAGTGCACTGGCTGCTAATGCATTCGTGCGCTGTTCGTTTGCTGGTGAGTTGGTTCCTTTTTGAGTCTCGATTATTCATTTCGTCGTCCTATTTTCCTCACCGCCGTAGCTGGCCGTCTCTGTCTTATTACCCCTGGTTCCAAGCCTCAAGAAGCTTGTCCGGGGAACTCGGAGACGTCAACGTGGGGTCTTGTTGCAAGAGGCTCAAAAGACTTGGTTTAATATAGATGAACGCTAATAACCCTTGTTTTACAGCCGCATTCCCTCTCTTTGGCAATCAGATGTTCAACAAGCTCAACTATCACTGGGCTTCTTCCCTGCTGGCCTTTCTAACAGTGGCCATGATGCCTTTCCCCTATCTCTTCTTCCGGTACGGTAAGAGAATCAGGGCCAACAGTCGCTTTGCTATTTCATAGAGTGCTGTCACCGACGATTCTATATCACTGTCAAGATGACAACTGCGGCTGCAAGCCCAGGGACTTGCACGCTTCATCCGGGGTTCCGCGCCACCGGACCAGGCACTAGAGCCCCTGTACTGCAGACACCAAAAATGCTTCTGGGGCGAATACTCGAGACTAACACACTGAAAAGATCCTACTGGTTATAAAAAGGCATTAGAAGCAGACGAGTGGGTTGAGCGTTGGTTATACAGAAAAGGCCAGTCTAGCTGCGTGGGGCTGCATTTCTTGCATTCTGGAGACCTTACTCATGGCGGATAGACTTAGTGAAGCAATTATCAATGGATTAATATATTCTGATGAACTACGAGGATTTTGTAAGACTCGGTTGCGCGTGCAAAGGCTAACACAGCAACGCCGACAGATATGCCTTTCCATAGGTAGGTGTTGTAGAATTAATGCAGTAAGGTAGAAGGTAAAGTAGAAGATCTTCAACAAAGATCATCCTGGGCCGCTGAGACAAGTGTGGGGATTTGGATGACGGGCAGCTCAATGGTAAGCAGGGCTTTTACGATCGTCGAGAGGATAAATGATAGGCGAATGTAGCATGACTTGATACAAGTGTGTGTGGCCACTGTCGTCTTCATAAGTCAGAAGGAATGCAATACCCGCAAACAACGATTCCAATGGCCAAGACCAGAATCTTTCCTGCAAAAACCTGTTGGAGCTTGATGCGGCAGGTCTTTGTTGTAAATTCGATATCACAAATAGATCCCTCATAGCTATCCAAGCTGTTGTCTACCTAGGCGCAAGATGGACCAACCACAAGTTGGGTGGGAAGAACATCTTCAAGATCGACAAGGGTGTCTCAGCCTCTACAGGTACCTACAGACATGAATGTATGTAGAAATCTGCAGCGCCCCATGATCCTCGGTTATCGCAGCCTCGACTCCAGGTTCTCGGCCATTGGCATGGATCATGTCCTCCAACCAGATGGGCGCACGCATGCTTCTACCCGCTCTGAAAAGCAAGTAAGAGGACTAGGTACACATTACCCCCAAGAGGCTCGGCAGGACGTGTTAAACTGGACTTGGGGAGAGCTCATGGGATCCTTGCGTAATTTCGCCCGCGGCTGTCATGCAATGCAGACAGGCCACAGCCGCAATTAAGAGGCATAGAAAAAAGTAAAGAAAGAGGAGATGTTTGCTTTCTGACACGATTCAGGCTTGAGTGCCATGGTAGGTATGAAACCAATTGCCATAATCCTCACTAAATAGTGAGACTAGAGGCTGGGTTTTGTTGAACGAATTTAGGTAATCGTAATTCGAACCCTTGCGCCAAGATATTTATTGCTAGCTTCTTACTGATCATCAGTTGCCCCGCGGATACATTCTATTTACTCAATTGACTGAGAACCAGTGCCTTTTACCTTGGCATTCAAGGGGATGATGCACAATGGGAACAACGGCTTCTCCTCAAACCCCAGAAGGAAGACCTCGGTCGCCGTCGGGAAGCGTTCGGTTAGCGACCATATCAGGACCCTTGGTAGAGATCAGATCCAATGGAGGACCCTGAATGACTTCAATGGTTCTATTCCTCACCGTAAACAGCTGAGCAGAAAACATCAGACAAAAGACACTTCCTCGGCGGCCTTCCGCTTCCGCCAACCGCCCCCCACCTTCACCTCCGGCATCCGGGCTCGGCATGAAGCCCCGCGTTCCGGCTGGCCGGCTACTTACAATTTCTACAACTTTTATGATGGACACCGCTAAACGTAATGCGTTGCGTATCAAACTATTTCCAGGAGCGGAAAGTGCGGTAATTGGCACAGTTGGTATGTAAGACTTATTGCACGCGCTGGACACATGTGTAAGGCGGTGGGTGATGTCTTCTTTTGGCTTCTCTGTGTGCGGGTTTCGGGTACCTTGCTTTGACGCCGCCCACCGGCCGTCCCACAACGGCCTGTCGGTGACAGAGGCCGGCGGGCGGTTGGTTTCCTTCTTTTGCCTAGACCTTCTTTTTCCTTTTCCTTTTGAGCTGCGGTGAAAAGTTGAGTGCGTGGAAATTAGGTAGGGGCTGCGATTTACATAACATTGCATCTGGGGTGCTTTGAGAACCAGGATGTTGACCGGTCCGGATACTCTATAGATAGACAGCACATCATAGATTATCAATTAGATAGTAATTGGTGTTCTGTATCAAATGATCATCTAGCAGCCCGAGTCATCCAACATCAGCCCGACGCCGCACCTTGTCGCAACGGTGCTGCGGTCGCACGACACTACCTATACATAGACCCTTGTCATTGACGAGGTACGAATCACCACTCTAGCTTGTTGATTTACCGTTGCCCAACGTCCATTACGGTGGAAGAAGTGTTTAGATCCAGCTCGAATTCGAGTCAACGTGTACTCGCAGGACTAGATCCAACCAGGGTCCTGGACAAGTCTTGCTCTGTTATTCCCTGTCTACGATTCACGGTGCATCAGCCTAGGCCAGGTCTAGGGGGTGAGGTTGAAGGCGGATGGTTGGGGAGAGCAAACAGATGGATTGGATGGATGGATCAATGGAGTCGTTCTGGCGGCTCAGCGGGACCTTCAGCTTTTAGTTGGAGCTGAGTTGGGGGCAGGCTGCGTAGCTTAGACTATTGCTTTGCTTAAGATATGGTAAGATGTTCATTTCATTTCATTCTCGACTTTATTTCGAGCAATTGAGTCAGGTCGTGCTTCTTTGGGATCGTAACAATTGTTGGAGCTGGCTTCGTGTCCGCGATCTCGGAAGCGTCAACCTAAAAAAAATCTGGGCTCAATTAATTTACGAGACTCATCAGCTACAGCACAACAGAAGCCATCATCGGGCCAATGGACAACGCTCAGTTTCCCCCAGGGCGGGCTACTCACTCCACTGGTAAACCCCGCAGTCAAAACTTTGACTTTTATTGGGCTCGAACTGGTTACTGTTTTTAGCGGGTGTGAAAATGGTAGTTAGTCTATGCGATGGGATTAGGATTGGGACTTCGGCTTGCTGAGGCATAAACAATCGCTGGTTTACTAAGTATCAGCCATATTAGTCGATGTAATCCACTTGATCACGCCTCGCGATCAATTCTTTCATGATCATCAGTGTGTTGGTTATGCCAGTCTTGATACTATCAAGTCAATTGAAATCCGCGCATATCCATCATGAATGTCTTGCAAGGTGGTAATGGAAAAGAACATTGTATGCAGGTTGTTCAGGGGGATTAGATGCCTACCTGTAAAAAGAAAGTAATTACCCACCCTGTGTGAGTCTTTATTTCCTGGCCTACCTGTTTGGTTACTATGATAATTACTTCATCCTCCACCTGTCAATGTCCTTCACGAGGACATAATATCACCTCGGACTTCCGCTTTTGCACATGCCCATGCAAAGTCAGCCTTGGCTCTTTTCCTTGCACTTGACATTTGAATAGATAACTAAGATGTAAAAGAGAGGACCTTCCTGCACGTTCGTCCATATATCATCCCTGATCCACATTCCCTTACTTAGAACTTGTCAATCAACCCACTTGCTTCTACCTTGATCAGGTACTTGTACGGTCCCTAGCACGCATTCGCAACCAATTCTTACAGCATATTTAGTTAGCACAACAGTGGAAGAATACACCCGCATCCTCCAATTGCCCTGCCCTGTCTGTGGCGCCTGTGCCTTTCAACCTAATCCACCAACCACCAAAACCCACAATACATACAACCGCCCTGTCGCCTGACCTCTGACCTCTCTGACTGGCCTGGGCTCTTCTCTAACTAACTGACCTCGAATTGGGCCAGTCATTGCTGACGACTTATTCTGCGAATTGCCTCGTCCCATTTTCTCGTCTTTCTCGACAATTTCCTCTCCTACTTCCTTTTTCTCCCCTATTCAACAGCTTCTAAGCTATTATATCGCTGTCGCGATCCGCTTCCTCCGCGCTCTCTGCGCTCTCCTCCTCCCCTCCCCGCGCCGCGCCTGGTTCGCATGCCTCATCTCTGCACAACGCTACGTTGTCACCACAGCCTGCTGCTACGGTCACCGATGCCGTGTGCGCTTCTGCTGTAGTGCGCGTTGTTGCTTAGATTGGCCGGTGCTGGCTGCAGCCAACCCTCATGGCCCTCGGGTAGCTGCATCCTATTCTTTCCTCTCATACCTCTACGGTCTTCAGCTTCGTCATCGACAACGTCGCTCTCATATTGCCCGTGTCGCCCTCTCATCGTGTCGCCGAGAGTCGCCTTTTACAGACTCCGCCTCTACCGCTTTCTACGAGCTCCCTACGTCCAGCGATCATCGATCTCCCTGCGTCCGTCGAATCAGAGCCGTACCTTTTCCACATCCTCCACCTTCCTCGGTGACGATACCTGCAGCCTCACCACGCCTACAGCTTCTATTGACTACTTTGACGTCGCACGAAAACGCCTCTTTGCGTACCATATCTAGGAATTCCATTGGCTTCATTCGAGTACGCCCCCTCTACGATACGAGCTCGGCCGATCAGTTTCGGTCTCCTTATTAGCCCAGGCTTGATCATCCTATTCACGGTTGCATACAGCCCTCTGGCCTCGTTTGCGCCCAACGCCATAGTCCTACCGCATCTGCACGGCCTACGTTGTTCTTAATCTTACATACATCGCCTACACAATACGCATCAGCGTTGATAGTAACGGAGATCAGGGGAAGGATTCTTTCGTGCATTCCTACGCCACCGTGGGGGTTGTTATCCCTGTGAACAGCGCATATCGCACCTCTAATTCGACGACAGTCCTGCCCCTGCTTGGTTGTACTACCGAGGCTTAAATAAGTGTGGTTTCGCAAAGACTTTTGGAAGGGGACAAGGGAAAAGAGAGAAACAAAAAAGGGTTTTGGAATCGGAGCCCGCATTTCCGGGCCGCTTTGTGTGCAGCAACCCAAACAGAGTCTCGGACTCGACTAGCTGAGAGGAGGATATTCCAGCCGTCGCAATACGTTGTGTCGGTCCCAAAGCCTTGTATATAAAACCTAAGACACCATGCCGCACGAGATGGAGGAAAACAGTGCTGAGGTCTCAGATGTCATGTCTGAGAACGAGGACGAGACGGAAACTTTTCTCAGGGACGACGACGAGAAAATGACCGACCAGAGCACTAACGAGAGCACCACCGAGGTCAAGAAGAAGTACGACCCTAAGGACCCCTTGCGCCCAAGGAGGAAAAAGGCGCGTAGGGCGTGCTTTGCGTGTCAAAGGGCTCATCTGACTTGTGGTAAGTCTTCTTGCGACGGCCATGTTGGCTTTATGCCTTTATGCGCCGGTCATCATGATTTGAGCTCTTGATTTCTCCCTGTGAAGTTTGACTTTTAGTACTTCAGTTGCCAGTGTTGCAGCTTCTCTACTGCTTGCGTTCCTATCATAACCCATTTCTATGGGAGGAGTCACGGTTGAGATCGTTATGCTTGACAGTCAAGGAGAAGGTTTCAAACTGACATCTTCCCAGGAGATGAGAGACCGTGTCAAAGGTGCATCAAGCGAGGTCTCGCTGATGCATGCCAGGACGGTGTCCGTAAAAAGGCTAAATACCTTCATGATGCTCCGCCGGAGGCCCTACGACCCGTTCTTGGTCCCAACTACAATCCTAACCCTACGCCCTCGCGACCCAACGCCCATCGCCAGAATTCAAGTCAGTCAGATAACTTGTCTACGACGGGCAGCAACTTCTTCTCACAGGCGAGCACTACAACTCTGCCAGTCTATTCGACAGGAGCGCAAACTCCCGTGGGCATCGATGGCCTGCCCCCGTTTAACCCTCAAGCGTCTCCGACGTCCTTTCAAGCTCCAATCAACAATACGCATGCTTCGATGAACAACATAATACCTACCGGTAATATGGATTTTAACGCTCTGTTTGACCCTAGCAACCCTGCTTTATACAACTTTGACCTTGAAGGCCTTAATTTTGGTAGTCAGTATGCAGGTTGGGAGTTTGGCATCCTGAACAAAATGGCCCTTGGAGCCGAGACGCCTCCCCGGGAGAACTCCATATCGCAAACTCCAACAACTGAGGCCAACTATGCGGCTCTGTTTGGAAGTGCAAATGGAAACGGCTTTGATCATCCCATGTTAGGGGCCGACTTTTCGGGTATGGACCAAAATAATCAATCTCTATATGCCCAGGGAAACCTCCAGCACGGACTACCCCATGCTTATGCTATCGCAGCCGGGCCTACAAGCCTTGCCAGCCCGAGCACAGATGCTACGGCCAGCCCGCATTCAGTTGCGGGCATGGAGGGCTCACCGGGTCATAACTTCGCTGGAATTCCTACGGTTCCCGGTGCGCCGCGACACAGACCGAAGAATGCCAAGCCTGGTCCTAAATCGTATCTCGGCAAGCGACAAAGGGACTCTGCTGCTATTTATGAGAGCGTAAAGGAGCCATACCCCTACACGACCGGATTCCACAACATGGTGGCCGTCTTGCGAAACCGTCTACCTGGCAACAAGCTCCTAAGAATTGCTAAGGCGCTTGGAGAGATTCGACCATCGTTTATATCATGTACTAAAGACCTGACCCGACAGGATCTTATTTTTATGGAGAAGTGCTTTCAAAGAACGTTGGTTGAGTATGATGACTTTCTCCAGCACTGTTGCGCGCCAACGATCGTATGTCGAAGATCGGGCGAAGTCGCTGCTGTCAACAAGGAATTCACTGCGTTGACAGGGTGGACAAAAGGCGTCTTGCTTGGGAAAGAGCCGAACCTCAATATCAACACATACAGCGGACGATCGACTAATGGATCCAATACGCCAGACACCAGTGCTCAAGGGGATATGCCAACGCCCCGGCCACAAAAAGCCACTCTAGACAACAGCAACGGGCGGCCTCAACCCGTGTTTCTGGGCGAGCTGTTGGATGACGACAGCGTTGTAGAATTTTACCAAGACTTTGCAGAACTGGCTTTCGAAGACAGCCGAGGCAAGGTTCAGAGAAGCTGTCGACTCAACAAGTATCGATCATCGCAGGACATGAAGTCAGAACCAGGCTCTCAGAAAGATGCACAGCCGAGTATTCTCAGCAGCCGGGTAACGCGGATTGACAGCGAGCATGGCATTTCAAGGATTGAGAAGGATGGCAAGGTTGAATGCACCTACTGCTGGACCATCAAGCGAGACGTTTTTGACATTCCTATGATGATCATCATGAATGTGAGTTGTTTGACAGGTTCGCAATGCGCTCAACCGATGACTGACATTAGCTACAGTTCTTGCCACGATATCTACCAGATAGCGAACCCCAGGCAATTTAGTAAATGTGGCTGCGGGTAAGCCTTGAAAATACGTTCATTCTCCCTTTACTTTCTGTTTGAGGTTCTTTTCTATGAGAATGAGCCCTCGTTTCAGCCCTCTTGGGAGGGGCCATATAGTAACTAAGAGGAGGAGAAGGAGACTGAGTACATACACGCCTTTTGTGTAGGAGGTTAGCCATGATGCTTTTATGGGCATGCTTGATTGGTACTGATGAGAGAGATGGGGGGGTTCGCACGATACCCGAGTAGTGCTTAGCAGATGCGAAACATGAAATAACCAATACGTTAAAAATACGTGTTTCTTCTATGTTCCAGTTCTATCCATAACTCCCAGTATCCCTTTTTATTCTCTTTCTATCTGTCATCCAACCCAGATTGCCCTCAGGCATCACGAACTAGCCACTTGACATCCAGACTGCCCTTTACACCATCAACGCCAACGACCCGACCTTCTGCAGGAGTCCAGGCCTCACGGGCAAGACTGTTCTTTGCGACCTCGCAATCAAAGTTGATATCCTCGATGAGGGCCTCCAGGCTCTTGTAGTCCTTCTCCTCACGGATGAAGCCGAGAATGAGCAGACGCATGGGCACATCATAAAAGTCGGCAGTGAACTTGTGTAGCACGTGGACTTCTGCGCTGCGGACTTTGTTTTTGTAGAAGGGGTTGTAACCAATGGACATGACCATGGGGAAAATGTGGAAGGGTGGGTTAGCAGGCGGCTCAGTGGCGAGAAGAGCGTCCTTTGTGTCAGTGGTAGGAGGTGCGGAAGCGGTAGCGGAAGAGTCTGGATGCTCTGTGGGGAGAGCGAGAGAGGCGTAGCCAAAGTAAACGCCTGAAGAGATGTTTGCGATCCAGGGGGTCAGAGCCTCGTCAACGGGTAGGTTGGCGGTTGGGATGCCGAGCTGGGAAATGTGAGTAAGAGGTTCATCTAGGTTTGGATATGATAAGGGTTTACTTCTTTGGAGCCGCGACCGAAACCAGAAATGACCTTGCCTTCCATATGAAGAGGGTAAGGCGCCTCGGGTCCGGCCTCAGGGCCGACGACTGAAGGACGAGAAGACATCGCGGTTGTGTATTAAGAGTGTGATTTATAACGATGTGCTACTCGAGGGCAGTTGCTCTCAGTTATTACTAGCTCGGTTAGCACCATGAAACTTTAAATATCGGGGCTATGTATAACACTTACTAGGACTGAAGCTCTATTGAGTCGTTGGAATAAAAGGTGAGTCTGGGTAGTGCGTGAGTGAGAAGTTGATAGAAGCTGATGGCGGTGGTGGTTATCAACGTGAGTGGAGTGGATGATGAGATGCGGCGAATGGTGGGGCACGCGGGGCAGACGACGCCGAAGTGCGAAGGGTCGGAGGAATATATTACACTTGCTTACTCGTAGAGGCTTAGTACTTGAAGTTGCACTGCAAATAGTCTTGTCTGACTGGAGGCTGTGGTTGGCTGTATAACAGAGTTGGTAGGATATTGAGAGTGCGATAAGAGATATGTATTTTCCCGGCTGGAGGGAGACCCTGTTTCACTGCTTTGTAAGACTGACACTACCACTAGAAGGTGAAAGATATACTCAGAATCATAGATACAGGTAGTTCAAGAGATATTGATACAACTAAAAACGGCAATATATTCTAATTCACATTAACCCCCCTCACATCCTTCACTGCTTTCCATATCAAGGTTCTTCAAATAAGTTGTTCAGAGTTATCACACAATAAGACTCAGGCATTTCTATCCATCAGCATTAGTTCAATTTGCTAAGCCATACGCCAATTCCACCTTGTCTCACGCAATTCCTCAAACAATGGGTCTAAACGCATGCATGCACTTAGTTGCAAGACTCATGTCTCCATATGGCTTATGAGCTCGAATCCGAATACCATAGCATTCATGGGAACAGTTTGTGTAGGTATCGAGCGAACAGATTCTTCGTATATCGGGCAATTGCAGTTTGACTTCGTAAAGTCAATATCAGGGAGTGATCGAGGTTGTACAATCGGAGTTGAATTGAATCCTGTAATTCTGCTCTCATCATAACACTCACAGGCTCTATGCAGCCGCTTCCGTCTTGGCCTCAGTAGCCGCAGCAGCATCATTTCCTGGCCACTCAGTTCGGCCCAACTTGATGATATCGCTTCCACCAATTTCCCAGTACTTGCTTGGTGCCTTGCCTTCTTTCGCCAACTGCGCGGCCCTCACAGCCGCCTTTGCAATAACATCGGCATCCTGTCCAATGGTGTCCCTGAATCCAGCGCTAAGACGTCCAAGACCGTTGACTGCTCCCTGTGCAATACCCTCCACGGTGCGGCTGGTCTCTCTCTGACCCAGAATCATGCCCGGCTTGACAACGATGGCTTGCTCAAAGTCCAACTCCTTGATAGCGTCCTCGACTCCGTTCTTCATCTTGGCGTATGGCGACTGAGATGCGAGAAGCGAGCGCGTGCCAGCGCTAGAGATAAAGACAAAGGTCGAGATGCCCGCAGCCTTGGATGCCTTTGCGAGTTCAATATTAAGGTCGTGGTCGATCTTCCACTGGTTCGCGATGCCACCGGCAGCGGCACGAGTGGTGCCTAGGGCGGAATAGACAATGGAAGGCTTGGGTGTGAAGCCGGTGAGGAGGTCTGCCCACTTGGCAGTGTCGGTATCGACGACGGCGTCGAGGTGGGAGGATGTGGCCTTGGGAGCACGTCGGGTGATGGTATGGACGGGAGTATAGATCTCGGCGGCGAGGATGGTAGAGAGGATGTTCGAACCGACAAGGCCGGTAGAGCCGATGATGGCAGCAGAAGGTGAAGACATTGTGGATGGTATGCGCTGGTGAAGATAAATCAATGGTATGCGATCGGTTTAGTGGTGAAAAGGCTTGATATGGGGTATCGAATCGTGAAGAACGGCAGAAGGGGTATCGAAAGAGTATTACAGAGAACTTGGAGAGAAGAACAAAATCAGGTCAGGTTAGATGAGAGAGGATCATCCGGTTTATACCCAGGAAAGACGCAAGTTTTCAAGTGCCGAAGAATGGCGACAGCTTGAGCGGACCTGGCGGAGAGTGACGACATGGGGTTCCCTGCGCTGGGGCAATGGCTGAGATCAGCCACATTGAATTTAAGTTGGCATGTGAAGTTTCTTGTTGTTTATCGATCTTTATGATCAATTTAAGCTGAGTTTGTTCTTAAATTCAAGGTTCCATCAACTCAGTGGCTCTATAAGCTCATATAGGTATGAGTATCACATCACAAGTCGTGTAAGTGAAGCTGTCAGCACCTAATCGTAGGTCCCCGAGAGCCCTGCAGCTGGAGTTGTGGCTCCATTCGTGGCTCACGCACTGAGCCCCTCCACTGCCCAGAGTTGCAGGGTCCAAGCTTCCATAGTACCTGGCTCTCTCCACTCTTTTTTCTAACTCCGCTCTCCGCAGTCCGAGGTCGACTTTTGACTTGCGACACCATCTCTGCCTGTCTTACCACTCCACGACAACATCCTGTAGCCTGCGTGCACACACCGTATACCTTTACAACTGTCTTTTCCTATTTTCCCTCCCCTGTCGGAATTTCTCAAAATTATACTCTCAAGTATCAAGTAACCAGCTATTCACAATGGCTACTCAATACGAAGGTAAGCTCAAAATAACCCCTCCTCAACCCCTCCATGTCAATGTCTCATAGCTAACTCTCATCTTTTACATAGTCGAACACAATGTCAAGTTCGCCGAAGGCCGTCGTTCCGGTCGTCGCATCGACATGGCATCCTTCTTCTCCCTCCTCGATCAAATCGCCGAACCCTCAGGCGACCAGACACCTCATCACAACCCGCACGCCACGCCTACCCCCGTCGATACGGCCGCTCTCTTCCGTCTCCTCCAGGACCAGCTCAACACTCTCCACGCCACCGCCCCGACTACCCAAAACCGCGAGTTTCTTGAGACCCTCGTTAACTCCCTCGAGGACGACATCAACGACCCTCCGACGCGACTAGCTGGTGTGTCGCAAGAGTTCCTCGACTCGCTCGATCGTGTGAACCGCAAGACCCTCAAGCAAGACGACGACTGCGCCATCTGCAAGGTGCCTTACCTAGAGGACGAGTACTGCCTTGTTGTCGAGCTACCATGTCAAGGTGGTCACCAGTTCGATCTTGAGTGCGTTGGACCTTGGTTGCGTAGCAAGGGAACTTGTCCCGTGTGCCGCCAGGAGATGGGAAAGAAGAAGGAAGTTCCTGTCGTGCAGGATGATGAAGAGGAGGACGGCGATATGATGTATGCCTAAGTAGCGGAGTGTCAGTAACATCGTGCATAGTCTGGCGTCAGGAGTTTGAGCCATGGTTGGTTTGGCATTTACAACAAGAGATGATGAGCATAGTCTCATTTTCCATTATCAATACATTTGCTTTCTGTCATTACCTCGACTCTTGTCTAGGTGCTCTATGAACTCGTAAGGTTCGTCCCCAAATCCTCTTCCAGCTTCTTTAACAACTCCCATTTTTGCATGTGACGAATTGTCGAGCCAACCGTCTCCTTTATCCCATCATTTAAGTCTCCCCCCGTCTCTTCTAACACTTCTAGCACCTCCTGTAGTCTTTTTTGCCAAAAACACCATCGCCCGAAGTTCAGACCCGGTTGCAGATGTGGCGCCAGCGGCCCTGGCTGCAACTTCTCCTGTACCTGGACTCCGTTGGGTTCCTCTGAGTTTTGTCCCTTTTTGTAAAACCCGGCATATATGATCCACTCACAGGCCGCCGTTAGATAAGCGTCACGCAGCGGTGCAGGCATCCCTGTTGGTAATGGCTCTTCCAGCACATTTCGTAGTGTCCAGATGCCGACTATGTCCCATTCCTTCATACCTTTACCGCAGAGGCGCGCAGGAAACGACTGAAGAGAGACCCATAGTTTGGGGAGTTTGGGGGGCAACTGCTTTTCGTCTGGTGACGGACATTTAGCACAGAAAAGGATAAGAGACAAGCCAAGAAACATACCAAGCCAAGTCTTCACAGAAGGTGCCAGGGAGGATACCTAAATCGACTCTGTGTGGCCCTGTATCACGACAGTCTCGGTTAATCTCCGACTGAGATTCCGTGTCGCCGTGGCAAGCTGTTCCAGTCGCCTGTCATCAGGAGGGATTTGAGAAGCGGCCATGCATAAGAGGATCCACGTTCTCTTGATAAAATTTACAGTGTCGGTCTTGTCTGTGTCATTTTCACCGCTTCGATGAGCAATGTATAATTCAATCAGTCCTTCGGTAAGCTTCTTGGCTGTATCATGAAAATGGTTTCGGTTTAGGGCTCTATCGAACAAGTCTAATAGGCTTTGGACCAGTACGGTTCGATGTGGCTCAGGCACGAGCGATTGCAAATCGATGGGAGGCAGTGATTCCATTTTATCGATAGTGGATATGAAAGACAATGAACATGGAATATGATGTATGTGGAGGATGGTGTATGTGAAGGATGAAAAGTCTAGCTTTGTAATGGAAGAAGATGCATATAATGCAGTTGGTTTCTAAGCTGCGGGCGTAGCTCCTGCTGCTATATGAAGAGCTGTATGGACCACAGTCATCGAGGTTTCCATTATAGAAAATTCAACACTTCCAGAGAGTCTTTCCTTACCTAGTATGATGCACGCCATTCTAGCTCTTGCTTGTTTTTTCTCAGCTGTTGGTCATCAACACCTTCTATCTACCAATTCATTAGCTCGGCAAGAAATTGTTCATGAAGCTTAATTCACATATGGTGATTGATCAGGTTCGCATTGGTGATTATTTCTCGTTGATTATGTGACGCAGGTCCAACAGTCCTAGCTCCAGTATAGCTAAGCCCGTTTCAAATGCACAAGACGCAATCCACGGTTCCAGTGATGTTCTCGTCGGCAATTTCGTTACAGACATTCCCATCTCTTACTTTGTCTTGGGTAGATCTCCCTTCTTTGGCGCACTTCCACCACCGCTAGATCCTCCCTTTGAGATCTCATCGCCGGCACCCCTGGTCTTGATCGTCTTCTCGTCACCCATAGGCGTACTGAGCTCCTGGTTCGCACCACTCGCGTTCAGAGGATCCTCGCCCTCACGGCCCTTGCTCTTGGTCTTCTCCCTGGTCTTGTCGGCCGCCTCCTCAGGTCGCGTTGTGTTAGGGTCAAAGGCGACGTCGGCATGCTCAGACGCTACTTGCTCATCCTTTCCAGATTTTGTGTTTTCGTTCACCACCGGGCGAAGCGACTCGCGATCCTGATCGTGTTTGTAGGGCATGCGGAGGCGTGTTGTTGTGTGGAGAGGGCGAATGGTGGTTGCGGTCGTGCGGAAGACACTGCGGAAGAGAGACATGATGGAGGAGGTCTGGGAAGGTCGTAGATGATAGGTTTGGATAATTGAATATTTGGAAGGCGCTTGATCTTGAGAATCAGATTGAGTGCTTTTGAAGCAATTGAGCTGTGCAATTGACAAAAGGAAAGAGTTTGGGGAGGATTACCTCAAGTAGGTAGGTTCTGGCTTTTGGTGACATCATTAATACTCTGCTAACATGATCAATTGATGACGCTCCCAGTATCCATTTACAGCAACCTCGCCTACCCTATACCCGCATTGGAATGCACCCCATGAGCCTCAGTCATCGGGACTGTTTTCACACGAGATTCTCGCTTAGGATTGAGTACTGCAGTTCGATAGGGCTGAGCATCTGGAATCAAAAGGTGTTTCTCATGTTGCAGATTAACATCCTGTCAGGATTATGTTGACCTCCACTGCACGCCTGTGTGCATGCGGGTGGTGTTCGTGCATATATCAGCTTCATTGACATTAAATCACAAGTATTGTGTGCACCGACGAGTACCATACTTATGCCTCATAGCAAAAACATTATTATCTAATGAGGAAACTCGAAAGGGTAATGCGAATGAGAAACTCATCCACCCCGACGAAGGCATCCCGGGCATGGAGGATGTCACAAGAGAGCCCGTGTTAATAGTTCCTATTATGAAGAAACATGTATAAGCTTTGACAGGTTTAATATGAGTTCATAGGTTTCTATGATCATTACATGAGAGCGACTTACCTACTCACCTAGCACACCTAGCAGAGCCATCTCATCCACACATCTTAAGTTGGTCCTCTTACCATTGCGTATGTTCAAGTACCAGCGAATTGTAAATTGCTTGGGCCTCTGTCTCTCAGCTAAGACCGGGGCACTCGCTTGGAATAACACATGAGGATGACTTGATAAATGAAGACTTCTGCCAAGAGGTTCACAAGACCCTGCCAACGATCCTCCTTGTGTCCTACGCTTAATGCATAGATATTCATATCGCTTACCGAGTTGTTCGCTACTACAGGGCCGTATGCCTAGTCGAGTAGGATTGACCACGTAACTAGGACACAGGGAATAAAGCCTTGTCTGGCAACAAGCATTCACTGCCGAATTTCGTTTACCGAGTACAACATGGATCGATCAAACCAAGCATGCAATCGGAATCACCGCCTAATGGGTCCAGTTTGATCATGGCAGAACGGTCAAGTATACGGACCCATGCCCCAACATCATTACAGGTCATCTCACGGCATCGTTTCAGTCACCATCAAAACCAATGCCGAAAGGTTAATAGTGTTGGTAAAAATCATATCAAAGCGAACTAAACTACCCTACCCGCATTCCCCTCTGTCCGTGCCTGGGCCCGGACTCCTCTATTGTCATCCTAACCAACAAACTCATGAGTCGAAGTGGGTTCCATCGACTCATAGCTGTCGATTCAAGAGACTATTGAGTTTTTTTTCTACTTTGTTTAGATAAAACGTATGACTATGATGGCATCGTGTTGGTTCTAATAGTAAAACTGTGACCAATAGCGCAACATGATCTTGGAAAGCCTGCACCGGCGCCGCGGTTAAGGCCCCGCGCCGCGAGATCCGCTGCATGCTAAGATAGTTGTTGATCAGATCGTTGATCGTTGAGAGATAGGAGATGTAATATCCGGGGAAAAGGAATTAACCAGTTGAGAGCCAACAAAACTTTTCAGTTAGAAAAGACATCTCTGACCGGAGAAACGCTCTTCATCTGGTACAATATCAAAATTTGACACGGCGGCATCGTCCGAGAGGCGTTTTCCAGCCACTTAACGCTGTGGAATTTCGGTTCTAGAACAATATACTTGTGTAGCATCTTAACTGCCGTCTGCAGTTGGCAATCCCATCAGACCCGCGCGGCTTGTTGATTTGATAGGAATATTGGAGATTAAACTGTAATAATTTTGTTGAAGGGAAGCAATCCCTGTTAAGCTTGACGACGTAACCGGGGAACTACCTTGTTTGAGAGTTCTACGGACATAAGCGAGTCTCATCTTCATGTGTTTCTATGTAGTAAATATGTACATGGCTTTGATAGCCAACCGAAGCTTGAAATTACTACCCAAAGTTTATGGTATGTATGGATGTACATAGTATGCGCAATCACGATTAAGACCAGAGCCAAGATTAAGAAACGGCTGCGGCGTTAAAGAATAGGAGGATCAGCGGGCATGGGTTCGGCAGCTGGCACGGGGCAACATGGGCAGGGGGACTGGGCTAGACGGGCAGCGTCCATCCCGCGGGCGTCGTCGCAACGCAGCACAGCCTTGTGGCTGTAATGACGTTCAGGGCAGAGGCTGGCTGGAACGGACGGGGAAGGGTTGCAGGCTTGTGAAACGCCGTTGAGGCATCTGTGATCTTGATGCGGCTGGTGGAAATGGTTGGCTGCATCTGCATCCACGAGGCGGCGCCGTTGCAACTTGCAAGCAAGGGGGGTCGGGAATAATACTACACTGTACTGCAGATGAAGTGAAGTGGTTTTGCTTTTTGGTGTAATCGGCCAACCGTTGCAATCTTGCACTAGTATTAACACCTTTACAAGGGACTAAGCTGTAAGTGCTACGTATGTGTGTATACAATACATATATCGTACTGTGAATGTCGTGATAGCTAGACATCCTTCATTGTGCTTGTCTTTGGCCTGCCATAACAGTTACAGCGTGAAAATCTCAAACCGAGTTATTGTCACGTTCTTACTATGTAAGCAGCTGGTAATCATCTCAGCCAGAGATCATACCTAACAAGGCAAACAAAGCCGGTCAATGGGCGTCGGAACGCGGCAGACCAAACCCACCCTGGTTTGGTTAATAAGTCACCAGAGACGCCACAAAGTCCCTTAACAAGACATGTCATTCAGGTTGTCTGCCACGGGCATCTCCGTCGCTTATCTGCATGAAGACCATCTCTGAAGCATGCAGACTGCAGCCGAGTGACATGTGGACGGAATTCTTCCAGAACGATGCTAGGGTCACGCAACAACAACAACAACAACAACAGACCGGTCAGACTGAGTGCTCCCAAGCACCAGTGTAGTGTTATCATGCAGGGGCCCGTTGAATGAGATCTGAGAACGCAACAAAGGCCCAACAGGCTGGATACATATGTTGGTTGGTGATAACGTTGAAGGATCAACCAGGCCCTGTCAACTCCGTGACTCGAGCCAACGATAGCTCCACGTCTCCCTGAAAGAGAAGGGTTTGATCGTCGCGTGTCAGCTTCTCCCTAGTCGCGTACCTGGTCGGCCACACGAGCTTTGTCAGTTGTTGGTCCCCGTGATGGCGCGCCACGAAGCATCAAATGCTTTTAATACTGGAGACGATCGCCACCAGGTGTCGTGTACTAAGGTATTGGATCAAGACAGAAAGGGTATACTTCGCCGATAAGACTAACTAACTCAGGGTCACATTGAGAGTTCAAGTAGAAGAAAATTAAGCTGAGCCGAGTAGATCTTTACTTCCCTTGCGAACTGTAATCATATCCCAGGAGCCAATGCCGTGTCAACATCCGACAATATTGGGTTGAGGTTGTATTATGGTCGGGATTTCAAATCCGATAGCCTCACTATCTCAGTGTCGTGGCCAGGTCTCTTGATAATATTTTGGTGTTGACACAATTGGGGGTAACAAAGGTCAATTGACCAATAACATACGATACCGCAAGAGACTTGAAGATGGCCAACCTGCTAAAGACTGCCAAGAAGACATTAGCATGTATCGACATGTAGATCTTTACCATCGCTTCAGCAGGAATTAGGGGGTTAGCCCTCCCATCTAAGCGCTAATTCGCTACGGCTTGAGAAGCCAGCAGCGTGCCGGAAGCGTTGCTATCCAGGCACTTGTAGAAAGGTACTTGAGGTACGGAGTACATCAGTTGCCAATGGTCGCGGGTTGTCAAGCTGATCAGTGGTTAGGCTGGCGCGCCGCCTATCCACAAGCGCTACCCCTTCGGACACGCCGAAGAAAGCAATGGATAAGGTAGCAAATAGCAACCATTGATGAACATGCCGGTTCTACGTGGCAGCTGAAACAACGAGATGCGAAAAAGTGAAACTCCGTGGCACAGGTCGGCCATCAAAACATGGAATAAGTAGGCTGACGTGGTGATGATCATGCTTGGCGGTATTCGTCTGTAGTCTCGTTGCATTGCAGAACGAAACCGCTGCACCTAGGGACGTTGCCCACCCTCCTTTAAGCGGCAGTGGAACCAGGGTACATTTGACGACGCGGCGAACAAGGCAACAGGTACTGTCTGTACAAGAGTCAGGACCCTTGTCATTGTCTGGGGCCAGATGAACGAACTCAACTCTGAGCCAGCCGAGCACGAAAATGGGAATATAACGAGAGAGAGAGAGGAATTCATCCATGCAAATTGGCAACAACATACAGCGTGTCTGGTGAGGTGAAGGGGACAAGGTTGGATTGGATGAGAAACGACTGCCTTTATGATTGTCCTAGATTAAACTGAACACACGTTTCAAGAAGGCTACCTAGATAGAGGTGGACAGCTTCAACTCCCATGAGCTCAGGTACTAGCTGTACTGCCTAACTAAATCCATCCATTTTAACGTCTTTTCTCACAGGGATCGCAAAGTCATACTATTATCTCTCTAGTTATCGTGAAATCCCCATGCCATTGGATCGCCGAGCCAAGCCAGGCCATTCCATCCCATGCTACCAGAGAGCCAGGCGGCTTTTGGCTGGACTGCCACCGGTCCTCCGACGTTAGCCTACGTTTGTTCTATGTGTGCCGTAATGGTAATTGCTGGTACGGTACGGAGTACAGTATTCCGATCTAGCCAGAGCAAACATCGGCCGATAGTTGTTGCTAACTCCACCGAGCCAGAGTCGAGTCGAGTCGTCTTACACGGAGCTGGTGACATTTTTCACATTCCCTCCACCAGTCTCAACGCCATCGGTTGATTAGGAACTTTCTTGACTTTTGAGTGGTGTGAGCCCCTGGCTTCCCCGTCATGAATCCAGGATATGATATACATGTACCTAACCTTACAAACAAATGTCTGACAAGCGAACCACGAACGACAATCACTACTCTTCTAGACGTGGCTTTCTGGCCTCTTTGGTGCTGTTCTCCGTACTGCTCTTAGCTTTCATTACTCTGGACCCCTGCCCATGGATGCGGTTGTCCGTGCTCTCTTACATTGCAAGGGAACTAGGGAACGTGCAGACCACTTGCAAGACGGATTAATCTACTGTACCTTAGCACAGACCAGTATCTTTCGGTCGTACTCCTCAGGGCAGCGTCGAGTTGCGGTACAGTCCCAGTCGAAGGGTACCTTGCGTTGGACCTGATATCGACGCCCGGCAAAAGGTACCTAGTAGAGTGGCATCATTAATTCTTTGTTTGACGGTGTGGCTCTACTGCATTTGCGATTTTCTTCATTTCTCCTCTTTGTAGTATTTGTCGCCTGTAACATCTACAGCCTCGTTGCTTGCTTGATTCGACACTTTGGCTAGATTGACGTGCACCACGAGAAGAAAGTCACCCTCCAACAGACTGGACCCTACTAACCTGCCTAGTTCCCCCCTCTCCCTCCCTTTAGTACAGCTGCCGCTGCCGCTACCTTAATACTGGGTTAACTTCCATTACCTAGACTACCTTTACTCCGTACCTACCGAGACTTTCTTTACCTTTACTTCCGTTCCATTGACTCTTCTTCCCCTTCTCCCTCGATCTCGAACAGGGAACTTGCTGCCATCTGGAACATCCATACTTTTTGCAATACACAACACAACCAACTATCGTCATTGTTGCCTGTATTAGATCATTATCGCTACAGTATCTACTATACGTTGGCTCATTTTCAACTTTTACCTTAGTGGCCTGCTGGAGCACTTTGACATCCCACATATCGAAACGCCTCCACAAGCCCCCTCCTACTCCTCCTCCTTTTCCCCCCCTCAAAAGGGAACCTCCTCTCTCCCCTCTCTTTATCCCCCAAGAAAGTCGCACCCGGCGCCGTCCCCTCGAAATTTACAGAGGACCTCTCCTCTTCCCGCCGCCACCAACTTCCGACGAACGTCCAATCCCCAAAAAGCGACCCGATCGCTCCAACTGCACAACACAAATTCGATCTCGCCTCCCGTGGTTTGCGCCGCCCGCTAAGGTCCAGACCCTGCTCCGTTCACGTCCCGATTCGATTCGACTCGACTTCACAAGCGCCAGCCAGACCGAACCGAACCAAACCAAACCAAACCAAACCAAACCAAGCTCAGCCAAGCCAAGCCTTGCTTTGCCTTACCTTGCTGACTTTTGAGCTGCAACTTACTTCTGCTACCCCTGCGACTCTGGCCTTTGCCATCATCACTGCTATCATCGTTACCGCCATCTCCATCCCCATCTTCAACGTCGTCACAAACCCAGGCATCAATCCAGGCTACAGCTTCTCACCGATACACCACGCAAAAGACAGCGCCCTGCGAGATACTACCACGGCGCTCCGACCCCACTCGTTCCATTCCTTAGACTCGAGAATCAGCATGGGATTTTGCTATCCATCACGATAAACCAACGTCGTCCACCATATCGATCCCCTCACGATGGGCAACGGCCAAGGAAAGCCCGTCGACCTCAACGGCGAAGGTACGTAAAAGCACCCAAGAGATGTTTTTGTCTTTATCTTCATCCTGATCCGCTTCCTGCATCCTATCATTGGCCCATCCCGATTATCGTATTTTGCGTCCGCATGTCGTTGCTATCTATCAGCCGCATATTACTTGGCATCATCTTTATCTACCACGTGTATTCTGTATATTCTGCCTTTCCTCTATTCATACGACTGGTTATTCTATTTCATTCCCATCAGTCCCTCACTACACAATATTGCATCGGAAACTTAATTGGCGGATTATACTAACCCTGTCATTCATAGTGAATTTGAACCATTTCCGCCTGTTGCGAGTCGTCGGTCGAGGTGCCTTTGGAAAGGTGCGAATTGTCGAGCGAAAGGACACAAATCTGTCCTTTGCACTAAAATATATTCGGAAAGATGAAGGTAGGTCGCTGTACTCCTCTCTTTTGGTTATACCCGCGGCCTCACAACTGTGGTCTCGAGCTATGTACCACCCTCATCTTGCGACAATTATCCACTACATTGGACAAACAACATCTCTTCCGTGGCACCAAGCTAATTGTTATGATTCCTGCAGTCGTACGATCTGAAAGCGTGCGTAACATTATCCGAGAACGCCGAATGCTGGAATATGTCAACCATCCTTTTATCTGTAACTTGAGATACAGTTTCCAGGACATCGAATACATGTACGCCCTTCTACGATCTCTACCCAAACTCTGGCTCACATTCGAATAACAGGTACCTGGTTGTTGATCTTATGACCGGTGGCGATTTGCGATTCCATATTTCGAGGAAGACCTTTACCGAGGAGGCTGTTAGATTCTGGATTGCTGAACTCGGATGTGCTCTGCGATATGTTCACGCCCAGAACATTATTCACCGCGATATCAAGCCCGACAACGTTCTGCTAGATGCCGACGGACACGTCCATTTGACCGACTTTGTATGTTGTTGATCCTTTACGTGCAATCAAAAACTAACCAGAGTAGAATGTTGCCTCCGATGTCGTTCCAGGCAGGACACTTACAAGCAAATCTGGTACCTTGGCTTATCTCGCTCCCGAAGTGTACGCTGGTAAAGGATACGACGTGCGGGCAGATTGGTGGTCTTTAGGTGTTTTGTTCTACGAGTGCATCTATAACAAGGTATGTGTCAATGCTTGTCCAACCATACCCGGTTGTCTATGTCATACGCTCATGCTAACTCACTCAAGCGACCATTCGAAGGTGGCTCAGAAGGATCTCTTAGCCAGCAAATCCAGGCTGCCAACCCCAAGTATCCCGTAACTCAGCCACCAGTATCACTCGCTTGTCTTTATTCGATTGGCTCCGCGCTTGACCCGAATCGCGAAACTCGAATGGGATCAACATGGGAGAGTTTCATTCACAACGAATTCTTCAAATGTTTCGATTTCGAACTTCTCGAGCAAAAGCGTATCGAACCCATCTTCGTCCCATCGTCCGAGAAGACAAACTTCGACGCTACGTATGACCTGGAAGAGCTGCTCTTGGAGGAGGCTCCGCTTGAAGCTCGTGCCAGACGCCAAAAGCCACGAGAGCGTCTAAAGGACGACGCAACCGACAAGGAGATTCGAGAAGACGAGCTATATCGCATGATCGAGTCTGATTTTAGGCCGTTCGACTACACCGTAGCCGCCTACAAAAGGTAAATTGTCTCAACGCTGCATTATCAGTTTTTCTTATACTAACTTTGGCAGAATCACCGAGGGTACCGGTGCCGAGGAAGGCCAAACCGAATCGGATAACGCTCCCCAAGCTCTCACAACCGACGAAGCGACACCCATGCCCGCAGTCAATGGGGCCTATCAACAGTCACCCCTTAACCCAAGTCTTAGCAACGAAAGCCGAACAGGACGTCCTCAACGACCGGCACCGCCTCCCCCTCTCCAGAATGATTTCCGAGCCCGCCATGTTCCCATTGTTGCCGGTCAGCGAATGACAAGCCCTACTGGAGGTGTACAGGTGACTCTCGACGGCAGCGGTAGCTGGTCCGAGTTGGCTCGCCAGGATGCAACCTTGCCTACAGATGCTAACAACATGGCTGATGGCAAGAGTGAGGGTTCTGGTGGTATGTTTGGATTCCTCAAGGGCAAAAAGGGACGGACAAACAGCCCCAAGCCAAAAGAAAGAGGCGTGTTGGGCAAGGAAGGCGCAAGAGTTGTCATCGGTTAGAAGAGGATGGATGCTCGAAACGGACCATTCGCGTACCAGCGTCGAAAGGCCGACCGCCAGTTGGCAAACGACATGCCAACACTACGGACTACAGGATCTGATTATACCAAGAGTCTGCGTCTAAGAAACGAATACCGAGCGTTTCCTGCGATGTCCGTCTGGTGTATCCGACATGAACCGGCGCCACGATAGTGGATAGCTGGTGAATTGGTGCACTCGAAGATGGACTAGCTCGAACGCGGTATGGCGGTAGCAGGAGCGCAAGAACGATGAGAAACGGCCTCTCTACTTCATTCTTTATGGCGTTCGGTCATGGTTTACGGCTAGACGCCTTTGCCGCCCCCGGTTATAGAGGGGCATTATATCTCGAGAAACGACTGCTAATTTGTAACAACTGAACGTGGTACAAAACCGAAACAAACAACATGGGAGGGAGCTATGCATCTGCTGGGGCATTTCATTCACTTGAACCTGCAGCATCTGATGGATGCTTCAACTGCGAAGGCGTTTTTGTCTGATTGAAGGGACATTCACGGGACATACTCATATTTTACACATCATTCATACTATTGGCATTTTCACGAATGTCTTGCAAGAAGAGACGGATCATATACAACCGGCCGGGTTTAGGGGCGTGTTAGGAGAGTCAAGTGAAGAGGGGCACGACAAAGAGATGTCCAGTATTTATGGTTTACTTGTTCGTTATTGTGAGCATATTTGGAATAATACCCCATTACACCTTGCTTCGGGCTATTCTTGCCCGTCCTTGTTCAGTATGTGATGATGCCCTACTGCCTCAAGATCATCCTTATTCAAGTGGAGGTGAAGAATTTGGAATTCTGAGTTGTTTTGCCAGTTCTCAGCGATGAATGGACTTGGGACTGGCCAATCGTAGGATATAAATACTTGGCTAATGAGTATCTGGCTAGATCGCTCAGTAAGGACATTCCAAGTCAATGGATGTGAGAACAACTCTAGCATGTATGAACAGACTAGGGAACGAAGACCGACAGCTACATGATGAATGAGAGAACATAGAGATCTTGCACCTCAGAACTATATATACAAACACCCCGACTTGAGCTTATATTCGAAAGGAAGAAATTGTAGTTCTTCAACGACGTTCCCCAACTCATGAATTGAGAATCCCAGATTCCAGGAACTAGCTCTAGAAATAGGGAACCGATATAATTCTCAGAGCATCTCTCGGGTGTTGCTTTCAACAGTTTCTCTTCCTCCAAGCACCCATAGCTCCTCGTCATCACTGCTTTCGCGGCTAGAGCTGCTTGAGGGGCTCTTAGATGAGAGGGTATCATCGTCCACTAACGTTGTTAGCCAATTCTACCACACAACGTCGATGTGCAGACACTTACATCCAAGAGAATTGATTGCTGACGATAGGACGTCTACCTGGTCGTCGTCGACTAGCTCTCGTCGCCGTCTTTCCTCGCGAAATCTCCTGAACGCGGGGAGAATAGTGTCTCGATACCAGTTAGGATTCGACGATAGCTCATCCCAGTTCCAGTGTCCAACGATCTCATTTTGCAGGACTCGCCACAAGCATAAGTAGTGGCTTCTGAGTTCCGCATTTGCCATGCCGTAAGGATCCCGAATACCATAGTGTCTCATCTCTTCACCAAAACAGACAACAGGCCATCCGGCCTCAAGTCGAACCGCTGGGTCAATAGCTGTGATGGTCTGATTTTTTCTACTGCGCTTACTGTCTCTGAAGTTGGCAAAGGTCTGAAGTGCATCCCACGAAGAGGTAAATGAAATATATGGCGTGGGCGTCCAATTGCTGTTATCGATGTGTATCTCCAGAGACGATCTTCGGGCTTCAAAGGTATTCAGATCTAAGTCAGGTTCTCTGGCATACATATCGCCCGAGTTGATATCTGGCTGACTGCCTGAATAAATATCCCATGTTCTGAGTAGAGGGACATCGGCATTTTCTCCCCTTAGCGCCAGGGCAAGAGGTGACCAGGCACGATTGAACTCGGCCGATTTGACAGTATTATCCATAGCAGGAGAAAGGCTCAGACGCTTAGATACGACGGATGAGTTTATGTAGGAAGGCATGGTGAATGTTTGGTGTGTAGATCTCGAGAGGCTGGAGTTGGTGCTTGGTTGAAGGTCGCTCTGATAACAACTGAAGAACTTGATGGTGACTCGTGAATGTAATCTACGGAGTATAGAACAAAATGGGTGATTCTGTATCAAGCCTGTCTGAACTATTGGATCTTGACGGGTCTAAATACTCGGGTGGTTGACCAGACGCAAGGAGGCCTCAATATGTCTGGACATGCTGTTCGATCAACAGGTAGGCAACAAGGCACTTTACATAGGCTGAGGTCACGTATAATTTACAGCTTGGTTGATACATGGCTCACAATGATATTGGTCGGCCTCCAGCATTGAGTTTCTGCCCAGATGTTGACCGCATGTGGCTCAGCAGGCCATCAGAGCGGCCGGGCGAGCATTGCCCATTATCAGAACCAACATACTAGGCGTATACGATCAAGAAATCAAAGTAACAGTGAATAGTTTCTAGAAGGTACTATTGATATCAAGGCGATAGTTCGTGCTATTATTGGAGGCCGCTGAGAACGGAGTTCCAATCCCTGGCTCAGAGAGTTTGAAGTCGCACTCACAACTTCAATAGAACATCGCAGAAATCCGATTACAATAAGAGTTGCGAAGCAAGTATAGTGAAAGAATTAATTATGTATATCTCAGAAGATTAATAGCTCTTTCTAAAAATCCTTATTTGGACGGATTAGACACTCATCCCCCACAGAGGCACTTATACGCCCAGTTTACTTGAACGCCGTACGTTTTCCGTTGGATTGAAATACCACCCGAGACTCTTTGAGCATTACAGAACAAGGCGCAGGATGCAGAGGCGGTAGGACTTCGTTTATCGAAAATCAGCAAACATAAATGGTGCCCTATGATGGGACACGAGAATGGTAGTGTTTAAAGGCAAGCGAAACTTGGAACACAAAACTGGAACTTGTGCAATACAATAACGCTATTAATGAATGTAGTTTGGCTCAGCCAAAAGATATATGTACATATGTGTATATGCTTACAACAACGCCTAAACAATGCAAGCGAACCAACACCAACGTCCGAACCTTAGATCTTATTCTCCCCAAGAGAAAACAGTCCCGCTCTTGTAGAGTCTCTCAACACTGTCTCCGGCTCTGTTACCGCACTTTCGTCTGGCGACGTCGGACTCGGCAGCTGTCCATTCTTCTTAAACACAGGTACAAAGTACCTTCTACTCGGCGTCCACTTCTGGCCCTTCATGTTGTTCAAAGCTACGGGAGGGGGCTTTCTTGTTTTGGAAACGGGCGGCGGCGGACGAGGCTGAGCTGACTCGTTGGGAGGCGGACTGAACTTGGTCGGGGCAAGAGGCTGCATTACATCGCGGAGGAGTTCCATGCCGAGGGTGCTCATTGTACAGTTTGACGATGTGCGAGCTCGAGGACCCCTGGAGGATCTGCCCTGTTCGCCGGCTGGTGGCTCAGGGGTCGGTGGTAAAGGACTTTTCGGCGGCGGATATTGTGGTGGAGGGTGCTGCTGTAGAGGATTCTGTGGTAGACGTGGTGTTGGTAAAGGAGTCTTTGGCAGAGGGCTTGGTGATCTCGAACGATCAACACCCAGGACTTGAGCAGCCTTTAGTGGCACCAGTGGTGCTGGCGGTGCTGACGGTCGAGTGGCCGAGATCATCTGGACCTGAGCGGCAGTAGAGACCTGACCAAAAGATCGTTGAGAGTACACAGACTCCGAGTCTGGGATCGATATCCGGTGGTTGAATGTGTGACGCCATGAGGCATGAGCTGAGCTTTCACGCGTCGTTTCCAACTCGTGGCTCTTTCGTCGTCGTGGTTCTGCAGCATTAAATCGTCCACAAAGTCGTTTTCGCATGAGGTATTGCTTGTAGATGAGAACACCTACAAACACCGTCACCCCCAGAATGATCCCAGCGGCGATCGTTGCTCCGATGATAGCACCCTTCTCAGTTCCGGTGGTTTTATGTTCTTGAGAATAGTTGTCTTTCGAAACGTCCTCATCCTTCGTGACGAGATCCTTGGAGAGTTTGGAGCTCTCAAGTATATGGTATGCCAACGACTTGACGTCTTCCTTGCTCAACCCTGGCTGCCTTGTAGCTATCGGTTTTGCTTCTGTGGTTCGAAGGACCAGGGTCACCAGCGTATATGCTGGGAAGTATATCCAAGTATTCGTCATGCTCATGGCGGTTGCTTGTGTGCTCGTTATGCTTCGGAGCCATCCTGAAACTCTCCATGAGCCTTGGGATCCATCAACATATAAACCATCGACAGATAGTCCTGCTTCCAACCCTCTTCAATTCCAACCCTCAAAGTATGGCAAGAATAGTATCACCGCGGCTGGGCTGACAAAGGGCTTTCCTCATGATCAGGATGATCTCGAAAGGCCATCTCGAGGATGCTTTGTTGTTCCCATCTTAAGAGATGTTTCGTTCGCATCGTATTAGGAGATCGATCCGTTTCAATCATCGTACAAAGAAATCCAGTCGAATATCGTGTTTCATATCTCGATCGATTTCGTCGAACAAAGGATTCGGGTCAAGAGCCTTGGGAAGAACAAAGAGCCGTCATGATCGTTGCCTTGTATGCATTGACCTCAGAACCTGGGGGAAGGCTGGAAGACGTTTCATATTTCTTTGACAATGAAAATAGAAACGTTACAAAACCCCTCCCTACAGTTGTCTTTGCTATGAGTGACAAAGTAGGAGCAACAGACTCATTTATGGCTATGGTATCACATATATGCAGGGCGAAGGCGTTGAGATAAGACTACAGAGCAATAGATTTGGAGTGATATGCGGCCGTTTCTTCTGCAATGCGGATAGTGCATTTCTTGGATCTCCGGACTGATAAAACGTATAGCACAGCCAGGCACAAGTCGTGATTGGGAGCTGAGCTATCTAATCTCCAGCCCTTGAGGACTTTTGAGAAACGACGAGGGTCTGACAGCCACGTAGGAATGTAAAGATGACTCGCATCGATACGAGTAGTTCGTGGAAGAGATAACACATAAAGTCTCAACAAAACCCCCGATTCTGGGTATCCAGAACTCTGCAGCTGTTTCTTCAAAATTGGTTGGGCTTGGTTCTGGCCAGTTATCGGAGAAGTCTGATAGCACCAACACCTAGGTAGGCCAGACCTTGATCAGGACAAGGGCGCAGACAATACCTCGACCTCGACCTCGACCTCGACCTCGACCTCTCATCTCATCAGCAAGACAAGAGTCCTGCCTCTCGATGAGCGCGCGTCATCATGGCTCGCCCAGATTACCTCCATGGCCAACCCTAGGCTGGCGATCACAGCCAGAAATGCCAAGGTCAGCCGAGCAACAGGCGTCTTGAGATAGGAGATAACATGGTTTCGTCCGGAGTGTAGGAGTTGTGCTCCTTGCCCCTTGACCCCCAACCAAGCCCCCACCTAGAATGAGGCAAAGCAATGTTCGACTTCATTTGCAAGTCTCCTCCTTTGTGCCGCTTCAGCGGTTATTCCCACCGCATGCAAGGAAGCAAGAAAGCGGTTCCGAAAGCTAAAAGCGGTGATTCTGGACCGAGACGGCATCATCCTTGATCTTGCCTTGTCTGTTAGACGCCTCACAGGGATTTGACCGAGACTAGAGAACTGTCATGCCGGTAGCGAAGCTGCGAAGGGCTCACGACAGGTTTGTTGGATGCGTCTCACGTGTTGATTTGCGGGCTAAATGAGTGTTGCGGGCGTTGAAGGCTGGCGCTGAGAGATCTGATCGGTCAACCCACTGCTAATGTCTGGGGACACAAGCCGGCATGACATATTAATATCTGTCTCTATCTGTGGCCCACACCGCCATAGTGGGGCGACACTCCGGGCTCTTCCATGCGCGAGATCCGCCCATAACTTTCCCTTCCAAACTGACCTGGCAGCCTGGCATGTTGTTGTAGTTTGTCCATGTTACAGATCGTATCTTGCCCACTAAAGAAAAGAAATGATTTGCTCCCATCAGCCACCGGGTTTCCCGTTGAAGGACTTCCGGGACCGATATCCCTGAACGGCCAGCCTGACAGGCTGAGTGGGCGTGTGGGGAAGAGTGCGTCGTGCTTTGTTTCCGTTGTCGTCGTTGACCTGCATTAATGGGTAAGAAAGCGGAGGGAATTACAGGAACTCGACATTCATCAACTAGTCTACCCGTTGCCTGGAGAAAGTGACACAGGTTTCGATGAAAACCAATACCGTGGCAATGACCAAGCCGTTTTGGAGGCTATTCGAAGCTTATGATTTTTGTATTAGATCAGGCGCAACATCATCTCTATATCCGAGTCAGTCTCTTCGTATCAACGAGGAAAGGCAAATGAACAAGTTTGTGCTGCTCAATCAGTTCAATCGTCAAGCTTCAGCATCAATATTTAGAAGTTTGGATCTTTGTTTTCCCGGGTGCTGCACACTTCAATCGCTAGTGTCTGTCTGATTCTGATTGACGAGTGGGTTTATTCAAGCAATAGGCTAAAACCCGAATCCACTAGAGAGAGCCCTTTCATGGATGGTTAAGCCGCTGACACCATGCTCGGTTGCTTAGTGCAGCATTTTGAATCATTTGCGGGCGCAATGTCGACACGAGCCTCTCACAGCCTGGTAGTTGCAAGCCATCAACAGGAACGAGGACTTGAAGAGACGACAAGGGTTGCCGTTCGTCCATGCCCCCGGCCCGAGGAATGAAATTTGGTTTCGGTGTTATTACTTCGTTTTGGAACAAATAGCATGTGCACTAGGAGAGTCAATTTGATGTCTGGACTCTGGAACCGCCTCAACCCCAAAACTTCAACCCTCACTAGCTTATTCGAGGTAGGAGTTGCCACGACAGCACCGGAATTTTCTGCTCTGTACTTGCTTGACATGCAGGACGATGCCATATTGCAAAAAGGTTGGTTTGACATGTTCGATATGCGATATGGAGACGAGGACAGATTCGTATGCATGCATACCTATGAATCCGTTATAGACTGCCGTGAGATCAGTATCACATATCTTTCCTCCAACCACTTACTACGTACTCTATCAATGAGAGTGGAAGATGTCGGAACGACCACGGCTGATGCCCAAGTATGGCACGTACCACTAGCAGGGTCGCTCTAATCCGCCTAGCTGGCCCGTCAACACCCCTGCCGACTCGTGGGTAGCTGGTGGGGGTTGATGCAAGTGCTTTCTTGGTGTGAAGATGTTGCAAAACTTCCGCTCGCTGCTTGATGTCTCGAACGTCGTTGTGTAGCTCACCCAGAACATACATATGCGGCTAAAATAAGCATCTGTAGCCAGGGGCTGTTCCTTACCTGGTTGTGTAGATGTCTGCATATTGTGAATGTTTAATTCTTCTAATGGAAATGGAAATCATTAGACATTTAAACCTCGAACCGAGATACCAGAATACGAGCTGCTTCAAACCCAATAGAGACAGTCGTTTCAAGACATTGAGATGTAAGCCAACAGCACTGGTGTCGCATGACTATCCCCTTCTGTCGTATGCCAGAAACATCAACGTCCGGTCTTCCATGAGTTAACAATGGAAAGCTACCAGGCCCGATTGGTGCGCAGATCACATGTTTGTTTAAGAGCCATGTAGCTTCATCAGCGTCCAAGGAATCACGCCTGTATTTCCATGCCAAGCTGACCTGACATGGGTGACGTCGATAACGGACTCTGCTTCGTGAGAACGGGCATGGTGTTCATTTGCGGGAAACAAGAAGGTGCAAAGTCCCCAGAGTTCTCCGCCCAGATATGACGATGCAGCGGAGCTGGTTTCTGCTCCAATTCTTCCCGTCTCTGTTCCCCAAGTTGGCCAACTTTCTAGAATATCCGCAAATTTAGAAGTTCGGAACTGTAATGGGAGCTGCACCAGCCCATCCAATAAGCGCTTTGATGAGTATATCGGCGAGACGGCTGATGAAGAGCCTCTAACTTTGGCTGTGCATGGTTGGCAGCTAGCACGCCGGGCATGGCTGACGTTTTTCGTCTGAACGCCCTGCCTCACGTATAGGGGTACATGCCGAGGAGCCAAAGTGACTGGGCCATGACAAAGGTTTCCACCTTGGTTAGCACGACTGATATACAGGGTCGATGAACTTGTTCTGTATATCCGTAGAAAAGAAACATCTCTGTACTCCGAATTCGTCGTGCGGCGTTGGATGCATGTGGCTTTCGGCCAGATGGCTCCACCATCTAGGTCATCTTAGGATATGCCAGGGCGACCCCTAGCTCAAGCTCACGCACGGTCGTGGGTCATGGTTGATGAAGGGTTCCCAGATGCATTCAAGCATCTCATTCCCCATACTCATATGCAGTTTTCAGTTACCTCCGAGAAGAGGAAGCCAGACACTGGCGCGGCAGCTCGCCACAGACACGATCGCCAAGATGGCGGGCGATTAGTTTGATGCGAAAACTCCACTGACCAGGAGTCCGAAGTCGCAAGAGATGCCTCGGTACCAGCATGCATTCTTGACACAGCCGAATAGTTATCATATCGAGTCGCAAGAATGGGCAAAATCATACGGACTCTAGGCAATTGCGAGCGCAATGAATGCGACAAAGAGGCAGCTAGGTAATATGGAAACGGAAGCGGGCGTCATGACTCGAATTGTGCTCTGGTATATGCTGGGAAGAGTAGAAAGTACTGACAGTCGACACTCGGCGGCCGTTGAGAGACAAGCCAGGCCAATACCAACGTAGTCAAGCGTAGGCTGCCATGCTTGCGAGAACGGCCGGACTTGTATGGTTGAGGCGGCTAACGGAGCCTCGAAGCCCATGCCATGTGCGTCGCTGTACGGAACGACGCCACGGCAAGGATCGTGCCTTTGTCCATAGTCCACCCGCTTTGCTGGTTGTTATTTGGTACGAACGGTAAAGTAGGTAGACTTGGTAGAGTAGCATGTTGAATCTCAGAAGCCATGACCCATGGGTCGGGTGTGCCTAGCGCCCCTCAGCCCTCGAGACGGCCGACAGACGCCCTGAGCCCAGCGTCGTGGGTCTACAGTATGTTGGCGGTCTTTACCCGAACAATAGTGACCAGTCATGGTCCTAGGGTTCGTCAGCCCATGAGAGTCTCTGCTGCTTGTGCGGTACTTGGTACATACATGTGCTTGGCGGTTCTCATATCCGTTTATGATAGGCCAGCAGCCTCGATATAATGATGACACTCATGAGAATACCATTTTGGTGGTGAGCTTTCAAAGAAAGCATATCCAGAGTTGAGACTTGCAGTTGCCTACGCTCGGGCTCTTCATGCAAATGGAACGGAGCCATTGATGAGGTCTTCTTAGTTGGGAAGGCACCGTCTGGTTGACATGCGCATCCGTACTCGGAGGGGTTTAGGTAGGTATGAGGGAAAAACAGAGATGGAAGTTACGCCGAGCTCGCTCAGACAGATCTTCAGGGTCGTAATAAGAAAAGTAGACAAGGTTTCACTAAAAAAAAAAAAAAACATGGGTTAAGAATATATTGGTTTTACTATGCCTAGGTAGCCGTAATAATTCAGTGAATCAAGATATTCACCCAATTGTGTATTGTCGCCTATTCTTTGCTTAGGACGTCTTGCCCAATACCCAAGTCACCAATGTACTGGAGCAATTATGCCATCTGCACATGAACCAAGCTCTGAACAAGGGCCTAATAAATGTGCCTGTCACTACTGAAAGCAAGTGGCGTACATACGTATTGGGCCTGGACCCTTGAAATCTGAAGCACTCGTCAACATCTGTGGCCCTGGTTCCTACTGGGGCGGGAACACAAGCAAGCAAGCAATGGATCCATGCGAGGAACGTGGAGGTCCGGCTGTGGGAATCGGTAGCGCAACGCTGAATCCACTACCGCTTTATACTTTTGTCTGAATGGATGCGGTTACGGCTCTCGTTCTCTCCTCCTCCCCCCAGGCAGTGACTCTTTTGCGCCAGCAAAACGCGCATCAAGCCCAGCCGTCACAGCTCATCTTTGTCGATTCGGGCCTAAGTGTAGTGGCGGGATCCGCTCAAACTGGGTATCCATCTAGACGATAAAGTCTTGGCAACCTAATAGACTTAACGACGAGTGAGTGTTCAAGAGACTTGCCTCGGGGATCGATGTGCGATGCACCGCGAGTGCTTGAGGATAGGATAGACTGGACGTGGGGACACTAACAATTGCTCGTACGGAAATAAGCGACCTAGGTCTAGTTCGAGGTGGTCATCTTTGTTCCCTCCATCTTCTTTCTTTCTCGCTTCATGAATTCCATGTCTGTAAACTTTTAGACTCGACGCGACCCAACTTGGACTTTCCAAAAACCTCCACATCTCTTCCCCCTTCTTCGTCTGTCTATTCTTGGCTTCCCGTCATCTCCTCTTTACATCAATCCAACAGCATTGACGTCTATATTTCCACCTCAAGTACATACATACACAGTCGATCCAATCTCTCCCCCGCCGAACCGGCGCCCGCTCACCCGCTCTACTGAAGCCGGATACCCACTGAAGCCCCCGGAGGCTCCCCCCAAAACAAACACCCCACCCGCCGGAACCTGGTGTATCCAAGTCGGGTCTGAAGTGGCCGCTTCTGGGTGTGATGAAGTGTTTGCCCTGATCTCAGCGAGGTTGGATTTCTTTTCAGGGCTCTTGCGCTCCATCTCAGCTAGGACCGCACCGCTACAGCGGCGTACTACTGTAAGTCGAGCGGCATCTGCTTGCAGCTGCAGCAGTGCAACCCACACCCGAACTTTCTCACACCCTCCCACTAAAGCCACTACGTGGGGGGCCTTTCTCCTACCGTCGTCACCTCAGCCTCTCTCTTACTCTCACTCACCCGTTCATTCATCCTTTCTTCCCTCTTCATACTGTTTTGTAGTCCGCCCACCTTTCGCTCCACCACAAGCCATCCAATATCCATGAGCACATCTGTCTCAATCGCAAACTCAAGTCCTGTACTCACAATGAACCCAACAATAACAGAGCACGACTTCCGTTTTCCCAGAAGACCAAGTGCATGGCCCAGTGTTGCCACTCACTACGCTCCCACTCAGCGCAGCGGCCAGTCGAGCCACAACCCAATTTCTCGTGACGCCTCGGCCAGCTTCAAGGAGCACAAGACCGACATGGCCGGCACGTATTCCCTCGCCAGACAGGGCCTGGGCGGTTCCAACCTCTTTCCGTTTCTCCAGAATGGAATCGCCGATTCCGACCGCAGTATCGACAAGATGCAGCAGGACGATCCGCTTGCGACTCAGGTTTGGAAGTTCTTCGCAAGGACTAAGCAGCAGCTGCCGAGCCAGCATCGCATGGAAAATCTAACCTGGCGCATGATGGCTCTCAGTATGCGCAAGCACAAAGAGCAGCAGCAGAAGAAGCAGGACGAGGCAGATGCTCGAAGGAAGAGAAACATGGAGGCCAGCAACCGGTATGACAATCACCTTTTATTCCTTCAACACCATTTGCGCTCTTCATCACTCCCTTGCTTTCGCCCATGACGTGCTGACCAGGGCCTCGCACCACAGGCTTGCACGCCCAATGATGCAGAACTCTCCCAGCGGCATTGCCCAGCTGCGAAAGTCTTCAGAGCAAAACTTGGCTCAGCCCGACGCCATGAATCTTGACGACTTCATCTTTTCCGACAACGCCTCACCTGTCAACTTTGCGTCTCCCCAGGGTGACAGACCTGGCGAAGACAGACCCGGCAACTCAATGGCATCGGCCATTCCCATCAAATCCCGCAAGGAGCCCTCCCACCATGGGTTTGTCCCGCAATCCGTTCCCGCTCAGCCGCCTCATCAAGCTACTCAGGGTAACGAGTTCAACTACGTGAATCGTCATCTTCGAAAAACCAGCATCGATGACCGTAGAGTGAGTGATCCCGATGACCCCTCCTCTCTGTGTGACTGGTTGCGCATGTTCCCCTCCACCTCAAACTTTCCAAGCTGTTATTTTCATTTCACATGTGATAATCCGCTTGTTCTGCGCGCGGCTGCTAACTTTTGTAAACAGACTCGAAAGCGCCCCGCTGATTTCTCACCACAAGTACCGGCTGTCAACAGCACTGCGGCGCAGAATGATCTTGACCTTGATTCGGAGCTTCATGACTACTCTCTGGACCACTCCAACCAGACCGGCATATCCCAGCAGCCCAACGGCGTCAGCGTCCCATTTAACCTCGACACTTTCATGGAGAATGACTCCGTGGTCAACTCCAATGGAAACTTTCAGCAGAATTTCTCATTTTCTCCTTCTACCTCACCTATGATACCCAATGGTCCTTTTTCTGCCATGTACCACAATTCATCTGTCCCCTCAGCATCTGTAAACAACAATACCGATTTTTACTCCCCTCCAGCATCCGCTTATCCATCCAACGTTTCAACTCCTCATCCCGTTCCTGAGCAGGAGGGATTTTATTTTGGCTCTCAGGATGCGCGAACGCAACGACCCCAAGGGTTCCAGCAAAGCATTGGCAGCATGCTTAGCCAGCAGTTCATGTATAACGGAACAAATGGCAACAGCGGCAGTACTATGTTCTCTGCCCCAGGAACCGGGTCAGAGTCTATGTCTGCCTACAGCACTGCTCCTAGCTCATTTGGACACATTGATCCCTCCCAGGTGTTCCATACTGATCAGGCCGTCACCTCGCCTACGATGCAGATGCAACAAGACAATATGTTCTCTTTTGGAGCTGATTCTGATGATGAGGACAATAACGCATTTGCTGATCGCAATGTGTCAATGCAAAAGGATATTTCATCTTCTCTCGATGAATCGGGATCCATGGGCTGGGATGCAAGCCTCCCTGGACAATTCAGCACCCAGGCTGCTCGCTTTCCCGGCGGACCGACTCGCAAGCAGGTGATGATTGGAGGATCGACGACTGAATTTGTCGATAGTAACGGAGAGTGGGAGTCGAACGGACTCGAGAGATCTCAGTCGCAATCTTTCCGAGCAGGAAACCCAATGAGACAACATCCTAAATTACCAAGGAACGCATCAACACCGGTCCATATGGCTGGACAGCAGAACGGCTTTGAGCAGCTTGCACAGTCAATGCAAAGCTCACCTGCTGGTGACGCGAACGGGACTATGTCAGGATTTTCGTCTGTCGCGCCAAGCCGACCGTCATCACCTCCTCTGTCAAAGCAGAACTCGTCGACCAACCTGCAGGCAGCCGCTGGCAACGGCAATGATGGAAATGCTCCGACCACGTGCACTAACTGTTTCACTCAGACGACGCCTTTGTGGCGACGAAACCCTGAAGGCCAGCCGTTGTGTAACGCTTGCGGTCTTTTCCTCAAGTTGCACGGTGTCGTGCGACCATTAAGCTTGAAGACGGATGTTATCAAGAAGCGAAATCGTGGTTCTGGGACCAATGTGCCTGTAGGAGGAAGCAGCACCAGGTCCAAAAAGACTGCCAGTGCAATGAATTCTCGAAAGAACTCGACGTTATCGATGTCCACGGTCGCAGCCAGCGCTAAACCCAACAACAGCAGCAGCAACCCAACGCCCAAGGCAACAACGCCACCTGCTCCCAGCCGACCTACGAGCAGCAAGGACGTCGAGAGTCCAGTCAGTGGCACTGCATCGGGCACGAACACAGCTGGAAGCACTCCAAACAGTCATCTTGCAGGACCGGGCCCTCCTACTGGCGCTATGGGTGGAAAGGGAGTCGTTCCTATCGCAGCAGCTCCCCCCAAGACGAGCCCCGGTCCCGGTGCTTCATCATTATCGATGCAACGACCTGCAACTGTGTCTTCAAAACGACAACGCCGTCATAGTAAGAGCGTTGGGGGAGATGTGCCTGTTTCCATGGATATTGACAGCCCCGAATCAACTAGTTCCGTTGATGCTCCTCGCCCCTTTGGCTCCTCTGCTGGTCTTTCGAGCTTGCCTGGTGGCATGTCAGCCAGCAGCTTCAACCTGAACCAGCGGCCCAGCACGCTGGGCTCAGCCACGGGCATGATCAGCATGTCTGGTGGTGGACAAACAAGCTCGTTGATTGGCAGTTCTGCAGGTCCACAAGAGTGGGAATGGTTGACGATGAGTCTTTAATTTCAAGAACTTGCAGTCGGGTGAAGATGTTGGCAGGACACTTTGCTGTTTAAACGACAGAGATAACGGTGCTCGGCGAGCGCCGTGGATTGGCCCTGAATGTGGGTGGATGTGGCGGGAACTACATTACTTGACGAAATACGGAATGGGTTTTGAGGCGTTTTAGACGGCGGCGTTTTCTATTTATACGACGATTGATACCTTAGTTGGATATATGCCAACATGCGGCGGATTTTGCTGTTTCGTGGCCGGAGTTTACATGGAAGGGGGCCTGTTGTGTCGTTATTGCTGGGCATTAATGCATATGCAAAAAGCTCTATACGATTGGACGAGAGATGGCACGATTGTCACGACAGCTATTTCCAGTATTGCAAACACCCGCCCAATAGATCCGACGAACGATTCGAGCATTTCTTGTTTATCGCTTATAGAAAGGCCGGAAGATTGTGTGGTTTTGGAGGAGGATGTTGACGACGCGAGTTTGATGAAACTGTTCCTTGCGATCAAGACGCTATTGTTCAAGACATATGATACCATTTTGAAGCATATATGTGCACTCGTCTACTTCTCCCATCCGTCGTGACCATCTGAATTACTTCGCAACTCTATATACACGAGGTACCTCTGGCCTCGCGAAACCACAGCTTGAGCCAGAAACCCAGGCTAAAACATCATCTATAGGCTGTATGCCCCGTCTCAAAAGTAAAGATATATCGAAGTCTATGGCATGCATCTCTTGAGTTCTCGACATTGCATAGAGAATTCTATCACGTTCAACTTCAGGTACCAGCTACTTCGTCAACTTCTACACGATAGTATTGACTTTTCTACCTTTCTTTCTCCCCTCCCTATCCTCATGCCTGCCAAAGTAGGGAGAGAAAGCAATCCTATTCTCCAAACATACACAACCGCGATTATTCCCAGAAGCCTGTCAATACTCAGACTCCTTGCCACTGGACCGCATGCGTAACCCGGGGTCCATGTAAAACTCCTGCCTGCCGAAAACAAGAACAAAACCTGAGCAGAAAAGCACGTAGTGATACGTACGTGATCAAAAGTGATAATACAGCAACATCGAAAGGAACAAGAAAGAAACGGCAAGGTTGAAAAGAAACAGCCGTCAAGAATCCTCATCATCATAGCATCCCGTTGCAAGACCTTAGTCTTTCGCTCTCACAGCAAAAAAAGATTGCTTCGCACTGCCTCAGAAGAGTGCTTTCCCTCTGTTGATGAATCCGCGCCAATCCACCATTTTAGAAATTTGAGGCTGGCCCTAGAACATCGTCCCGAATGTCTCGTCGGTGGGAATGCGCTTTCGGGGGCTTCCGCCGTCTTCTGTGGCAGGCTTGCGATGTCTGAACGTGAAACCGACAAAGAGACTCTTGCTCATTTGATCTTCACGCTCGGCCATTGTCTCTAATGCCTGTTGCTTGTCATGAACCTCTTTGTACTTGGCCATGTCAGCTTCGTTGGTGAAATCGTCAAAATAGCCTGCATCCGTTTCCGAGTCCAGCTCAGGAACAAATGGTGCACGAGTCTGGCGGAGCTGTTCCCAGTCGACTTCGGCAAAGTATTGGTGAGCATAGATATCCTTAATATTGGAGAAGCGTCTTGTGCGTGAGTTGATGCACCTGTATCGCAAGTCAGCTTATGTGTGTCATACCAAGGTAACAAACAGCAAGTCAAGTCACTTACGTGCAGATGAAGTTCCAAGTTCGGTTGCTCAAGAAATAGTTGGGATCCTCCCATACGGGTCTCTTCAGCACCTCCTTCCAGTGCTTCAGATTGCGCCACGTCTCATCGGGGGTGGCACCCGCGAAGGGAGGGAATCCAGTGAGAGCCTCAAAGAGCATGCAGCCCAAACTCCAGTAGTCCACGGTAAAGTCATATTCCTCCCCTCTAAGGACCTCCGGGGCCATATAGTCGGGTGATCCCACAATAGACTTGGCGTAGTTTACATCATTCTCGCGCATTGTACGGTAGCTCTCTCGACGTTCAGCCACGGTTCGCTGATCCATGGGCTTGCCGAAGGGAACTGAGCTCTCGGATGCCTTCTCTAACTTGACACGCATCGACTCAATCTTGGACGGGGCCAGAACACCAGCAGCAAGACCGAAATCTGTCAGCTTGATGTGGCCCGTCGAATCAACAAGGAAGTTCTCAGGCTTGAGATCTCGGTGAATGTAGCCCAATTGGTGTAGAGCATCGACGGAGCAGAACATCTCAGCGATGTAGAACCGGGCATGACGGTTGGATAGCACACCGGTGTTGTTAAGCAAGGTGCGGAAGTCACCGCCAGGCACATACTCCATTGCAAGATAGATACTCTTCTCGTCCTGGAAAGAGTAGAGGAGCCTAACAAGCCACTCGCTCTGGGCGGTGGTAAGAATGTCTCGCTCCGTCAAGACATGACGGACTTCGTCGAGCTTGAAAAGGAGCTTCTTGCTCATGACCTTGAGAGCGCAAACCTCGCGAGTGTCCTTCTTTTGGGCCAAGAAAACTTGGCCGTAACCGCCCTGGCCAACTTGGGTCAGGATTTGGAAGTCGCCGTGTCGGAGTCGTACTCGTCGCTTGCGAAGGTTGGCGCGCTCTCGTCCGGTATACTTGGTCCACATTTGGCTGTGTACCTGCTCATCGGTCTGGGGAGGTGGGGGATAGTCATTCTTGAAGGCTTCTAGTCGTTTTTGTCGGGAACCAACATATGTGAGAAGATCGAAGTAGTAGTCTAGGAAATCTGGTATGTGTTAGAAAGAGGTTGATAGATAGGATAGGGCTTGAGAGTCATACAAAGCTGTGTGACATTTACTAGTCGCTTCACGTTCGGCTTCTGAAGAATCTCTCTTTCTTCTGCAGTCAGGCCTCGAGCGGTATTGAACCTTTTGGTCGCGGGTGTGGTAGGTCGATCTTTGTGCTCATAGAGCTGCTGGCGAGAAAGGGCAGCATGACTGTGTTGATAGGGAGAGTCGCCGGCACCCAAACGAGAGGCCGGCGGTGTGTTTTCCTGGCCTTGCTTCTTGGTAGGACTTCCAGGTCGCGCCTTGTGGATGACACTTTCATCGACATTGGCATTGGACTCGTCGAGAGGTTGCGTCTTAGTCTTGCCAGGCGATAGCGGGGTTACAACACTTTGAGGTCGGCCCAATTTGAGGGGTGGCTCGATGGTGGGAGGGTTAAGAGTCAAGGCATTCTCGAATGCAGAAGGAAGATCGTGTGCGCCAGGAGGGTTCGTCTTCTTGCTCGGGCTACCTTGTGGCGTGCTCATGGGATTGAGGAAGTTGTCCGATTTGGAGGAGGGCGTTGCAGGTCGAGGGCTACTGGCTTCACTAGCAGTGCCATTGTTCTTCTCTTTCCCGCCAGGGAAGAAGTTGGACATGAAACTAGCCATGGCTGATTGTCTTCCCTAAGCAATGTTTGCTTGAGTAGGAGAGAGAAAGAGAAAGAAGAGGCGCCCGTGAGCGTGTGGTGGGGATGTTATCGTTGTCGCAATGCGAATCGGAGTCGAGGGGTAAGTTAAGCGGGCTCGGTTTTGTTTGGTTTGGGCAGCAGGCGGTGGGGGAATGCTGATGGAGATAAGAACAGCAGTCGATGCTGGATTGGGGGATAAATAGAAGAATAAAATGGTAAAACAAGCGGATACCTTTCCGCGAGCGAGACCTGAAAGATTTCAAGTAAAAGCTGTTGAAAGGTGAGAAAGAAAACACAAACACAGACCCAAGAGTGATGGATGGCAAGCTTGATGAAGTGGTAGACGCACGCCCAAGGGATCGGGCTGTGGTGGGGTTGTTTGAGATTCACGTCGACTATTGGTCAGGTTAACTCGTAGATCAACAACATGGTTGCAGCAGCAACTATCGAGTCTGTGCTCCCGCTCCGGCACAAAGGAATTCAAACAGGAATGATGTAATTCCTCTGTGTTGTTATTTTGTTTGAATAAGATCTAGTGTTGGACAGACCCATCAGACCAGAATATCCATGGTACGAGATGAAACTTTGCAAGAAACAATAAACTGATTAAACCACCTACCAATGTCAAATTTCCCTCCAACATCAAGACGACGAGGTAGTCAATCATCGATCACCCCTCATCGTCATAACGCCGCTCTCCAAATGTACAGGGGTAAGCAGGGCTCAAGTTGATATCGATGTTGGCGCGGCGAACAGTTATATTATACTGAAGAGTCAAAGTTCAAAAGCTAGTTTCAGAACTGCCATGCCTAAGCTCAACCCTTTTTGACTATACTTGTTGATAGCTGAATCCGTTCTTCCTGTGCTCATAAAACTCGACACTAGATCCCAATAGTGACTCAATCGAAAATGCGTAAGGAACTCAAGGTCAAAGCAGGTTAAATGCTGCACTTAGGGAAGATGTTCTCCCGGTCTATTTCATTGCTTGCCAGCCCGACCCGTGGATTTTTGGGTTCTTCAGCTCGTGGTTATTAACTACCATCTTCTTCTTCACAATGTTTGGAATATGTGATTCATCGTGGAGGAGGGTTCTGTAGCCATAAAGGCTATTACGGAGGTGAAAGCCAGTGTGCTGTTGGTGGTTTGGTGAACAATCACTGTGGTTCTTTTCGATTGAATGTAGATGATAACCTCCGCTTCTAAACAGCAGGACAGACCTGCCGGCATGGTCAGGTAGTGCTTTCTTGGGCTATGTTTAAGGATTTGGTTCATGCTCAAGGGTCGGGTCAGTTGATTGATTTCCAGTCATAATCATTCTGATTAGGGAACACCTCACAGCTGTTAATTGAACCCCTAGCATGTAAAGTATCTGAAGACACACATGAGCCACTTCTCTTGCTCCAAAGCAACGAATTGAAAGTTGCCGGTAGGATGCCAAGGTTGTTTAGAGATTAGGAACGATGGAACTAGATGAAACCTAACGCCGCCTACTTCACACAATTCTGATAAGAATATGCCCTCTTTCTTTTTCCTTCTTGTCTCTAAAATACCCTTGAGACTATGTTCTCTTGAAACTTGTTTTCAATCAGTGCCGCTTGATATTGCCTGACGGTCTCTGGGTGAGGAATACCACCTGCTGATCAGGTAGATCGAGATTAATTATTCAACGAGCTTCACTGTAAGTCCGGTTATGCATACTCGAATACCATATAATATTGACTATCGAAGCTACCTCTCACATTGCTGGTTCTTATATTGCAGATCATGGCCAGATATAAAAAACAACATAGTTAGACGCTTAACTTTCTGCAGGGTGACTAGGACTTGGGGGGGGATCTCTCACCAAAAGATCACTAGACATCGTCAGATTTACGGGTGATTAAATGATTCATCGACAGAAACTATGCCTTTTCATCGAAAGTGGCACAATCTATAGTTAAGTTTTTGTTCAAATGTCCGTGCCCAGTTTCCAGAAATACGAAACTTACTTACCTCATCCTAATATACCTATTATTAAGTTTATGTCGTTTTATCACTCCGAAAGTTGGCCACAATGTGACCTTGTGCCGCTCATTTTCATTTTAAACTATCTAGAAAATTCTTCCATTAACAGTAGTCGCGCAATCTCTTTACCAGGTTAACATCATCACTCGCCAAAACACGATCTAGAGGCAGGTCACGGAACCCATAACCCCAGAGCAACGCGCACCAAACAGCTCTTCAACTCCAGCACTAGTCTAGATTTGAACTAATATCATACGTTCACATGCAGAGAGATCTATTATTCTTCATATTCTCTTAATCCCGAGGTGGTGCGTAGGTGGGCCATCGAACGGTTCGTCCGGTCGCACTTCAATGGTCGCAACCGGTTTCGGCCGGTTCAACAGGGATCTAATCTTATCAATCTAAGCCTTGGCGGAAGTAACATCATCATGGGATCAGTCCCCCTCAGCTTAGCGCGGACAACTTCCGCCGCCATTCACTAGCAAGCAACTCACGCGCCTGCGGAAGCCTGTGGTCTTCATCTTCCCACCGCCTCCCTGACTTCTCCTCCCTTCTTCCTGTGACTTTGACATTACTCTCAATTGTCTGCGACAACTTCTCTGAAGACGTATCCTCCCATCCAGGTTCACAGCGTCTACTCTCTTAGCGCCTTGCGACTCAAAACTGTATCATGAAGTTCTCGCACGCTATCGCCGGCTTTGCTGCTACGGCGCATGCCTTCTCTCCCACGTCCAACGTCTTCGCCGACAACGAGAATGCCGACACCAACGCGCCTCATAAAATCCCGACGGTCCACGAGTCTGTCGTCATGGCCCGCCGTATCCTCGCTCTCACCAAGCTCGCGACCCTCTCAACCGTCTTCCCCTCCGAGCACTCCGATGGGGGCTTCAAGATTGATGAGAATCGTCCGACCGGACTTGGAGGAGTGCCTATCGGCATGATGGATTATGTTGCAGACTGCGAGGATGAAGGCAACCCTACCATTCTCGAAATTAAGATCGCAACAACGTTCAGGAACGTTCGGGCTGGGTCAAACCTTACTCTCTCTATGAACTGGATCCCGCCGTACCCGCCCGCCAAGCGCATCTCCCTCCTTTCCCGACTTTCGGCCTATATCCCCTTCTTCCCCAGCTACGAGTACAACAGCCGGCAGGATGAATCATCTTCCACACCAGATACCGTTCCCTACTCGGCGGCCAACCTGCCCCGGTTTGCTCTCTTCGGCTACCTCGAGCCCATTGAGACGACTCCCGTGTCTGCCCTCAAGCTCGCGGCGTGCTTCACGCGCAAGCATCAGGACGCCAAATACTGGCTGCCGGGTAACGTCATCCACGAGAGCTCCTGGGCGCGCCTGGTCGTGACCAAGATCTACTGGGTTGGCGGCTTTGGCGACCGGGCACGAATCGGCTGGCTCCCTGTCGATGAATGGAAGAGCGTCACCAGAGATGAATGGGAGAACATCAAGCTTCCAGGTGAGGAGAGGGGATGGAGCGAGTGGTCAGTCAGCTCTGCAGGAGACCTGTAACGATGGCATGACGGCCATGACCGGGCGCCAATGGCGACTCTGTTTTCTTTTTACTGTTTGAGATGATGGTGAGTCTCGGGCGGACGCATTCTTTTGCATTGGGATATTGGTCATCGCTCTATCACCTTGATTGTCTATACGGGAGGAGTTCTTTTTACATAACCAGGGACGGCAACCATCTGACAGGGCACGACGAGCCCTTTCTTGCACAGCATATGTTTGTCCCTCTTATAACCGGCAACTTGCAGCGCTCCACAAGGTCATTCCTTTAACAGGAAACGCAGATAAGCCGAATTAACCAATTTTGAATATACTACACACAACTGTTTCAGTTGTGCTGCTTTGCGTGCTACAGCATCGCCAATGATGTACGAGCGGTGTTTGTACCGGCATCAGGTTTGTCTCACACAGCATCCACGTTTGGCAACCCGCGTCGCTAAGCTTGGCACCGTGTGGCGTGGTCACCGGTCACTCAACTCGCAACGATCAAGCCCTTGGCTTTTCCTTGTATCCTTTCAGCCTGTGACAGTCCGTAGCTTATCACAGAGACCAATACGCCCTTCTTCGTACTCGTGCGCTCAGGCGTATTGAGGTGAAACGGGGAAGGCTTGTCATCCCTCAGGGCGGGTGCAAGGGATAATAGAATGTCGTGCTTTGTTAGGACCTGCCGAGTGGTTGCACAGCGCAGCTGGGCGGATTGATCCGGCGGGCTACAGACGATCCGATTCCTCGCGCTGCGTGTGAGTTTCTAGGCGCATAAGTTTCATGTATGATACGGAGTACTTGCGTAAGTAAGTAAGGCATAATTTTGTGATGAATTAAGATGTACAAGGCCCGTCTGGTGCAGGGGTATCCCAAAGATCTACAGTACCAAGGCACGTTGGAACGGTTCAGTGCGAGAGATTACGAACTTGGGCATGTGAAGAGAGAGGTGGGCGCTCTCGGCGGAATATCTTTGCCGCAAGACAATAGCCTACCTACCTACCTAGACAGGAAGGTTTTTTGTGTTGTTGAATCCTATCTCGTAGGATGTTGATTTCCGATACTCAGTCAATTAGTTCAGTAGTTCGTTCGCACTTCGGTAGACCAACTCGGGCCGGGGCAAGATCCCGACGGAAAGGCTGGGGTTGCGGTCCGTAAAGCGGTCGGGTCCAATAATAAACTCCGTGGCTGCCGAGGGTGTACAGTACACAGTACACGCAAGCAAGAGGCAGTAAAGCCTAACTCTATTCTTCACACGAATTCGAAGCTGTTGAATCTGGTGATGACATAGGAAGAGGCTTAACTTGCAGATGAGACAGAGTACATGTACTGGTGGTTCGGAGGTGGGCTGATAGACAATCACCCCGTATCTAAGGGTATTTTCTCCGCATCCATGGATGCTGCACACCGCAACGCAAACCCAGGGCTCATCAAGCGAAGCGAAAGCCAAGCCAAGCGCGGCTGTTGCGAGCCAACTGCACACGACCGAACCCCATGATCTGGAAGACGGAGCCCCCTCATCATGGACTGGAAATCGTCCAATCCACCCTGGCGAATAGCGCTATTGGGTGAGGTGCTAGGCCTGAGATGATAGATACAGTAATAACCTGCCTATTCAGCATCGAGCTTTTCGATCCGCTACCCGCTACGCACTACACTACGACCGGGGCTTGCGAGTGGCTTGCAGTATCTCGCGTTTTTTTTTATCGGTGCGGTGTTTGTCCCCCGGAAAGCCAATGTCCATCTAAGAGGAACAAGGGTCAAGGGGGACGAGTTATTGGGACTTGTAGTGGGTTTAGGATGGGTGGGAACACAGACCACGGCTGGGCTGCACGGCTTGGCTGCTGATAGAACGAGGTTCTGGATGGGGAACTATCGGTCGATTCTTCCCAATGGCTTAGATTGGGGATAAACTAGGCGTATGAATGACGGCCGATGATGGACATCAAAATGTCCAATATTGTGTAGCTTGGCGGATGAGGGGAAAGCTGAAAAGGGTGAGATGTTATCGAATGTAGCGCTTTGGTCTGGGTTGAATGCCGTCATGGGGAGCATTATGAGAAATGATGGCTGATGAGTTTCGTTTAGTTGGTTGGTTGAATCGTAGATGACATCCATGTTTTACAGACATGGATCACACAGGAGGCCGAGACAAGCCTTTGATAGAGAGGCCTTTCTTTATCCTCGCTCAGCCCAAAACACAATTAATAAAAGGTCGAACACACTCAAATGTTCTTTGAAGTTGAGAAGTTAGGGCCTTCGATAAACAAGCACAGCGACATTGTTTCTAGGTTTCATGCCATCAAGCTGAGGCCTCTCGCGCTGTGCCAACTCTACAAGCGCTGTACACCACCAATAGATAACGCACATTCCACGAGGCAAATGCTTCCTTGCGATCTTAGCTGCGCGATTGAGTGTGCTTTCAAGCGGGGTCGATGGCTTTTGCTGGGGGCTGCAATGTTATTTGATCGCCAAGCTTGGCCAACTGTAACCCCTGAATAACACAAAGGACGTTATGCATTCTGATGTGACTTGAATGATGATTTCGCTTCAAACCCGCCCAACTGTCTCATTCTTTTGGTAGCAATCACCCGCTTATCCCCTTGTAAAAGGAAAGGCACAGCGCTGTGCAGTGTCTTTGCTCAGGATTTTAGGCTGACTTGGACCAACCACGAGTCATCTTGCACAAATCATCGCCACTTCAGGCCCAGAATCGCCCAATCATTCCCTTCCTAAATCGCAAGTTCCCTAATAATACAGCTCATGTAATAGAATTGAATCCCCAATCCCAGCCCCGTCCGTCCCTATCCGCAGCCGTAGATGTAGCCCACAGCCCGGGTCCCGCACAGTCGAGGAGAAAGAACAAAACCCCCCAAAATGTCCGGACAGGGTTCCATGTAAACGACTCAAGGGACCGACCCAAGCGACGGCTGAGAGCCCGGATGGGGGGAGACCTTGTAATTTGTAAGTAGTCGATACCTTGCGGATATAGTGCATAGCGGGTCCTTGCACAAAGCCCTGCTGTGATCGGAGTGCAATAGCAATCTCGCCTTGGTATTTTCTACCTCCATCCCCACCCCCCTCGCGTCCCCATATTTCTTGAGGGCCTTTTAAGTTAGTACCTTGCCTTGCCAACCTTGCCTTGCCTTGCCTCACCTCAGAAACGCTCTAACTCAACCTACCTCGCCCCGTCTGACCCATCCACATCTCATAATCCATCGACGTTGCCGCTCTCGGTCGGGGTTCCGTGCCGCTCGTGTACATACTTACGCTATCTTGACACTACTAATGGTTCTGTTCTGATTCTGTGCATCTTCCTCCTCCTTACTTCGACGACATACTATCAACGAAGCCATTTGCGCGCTCGGCTGCATCGTCTTGACTTCGAACCCACAACAGCGACTACGGCGGTGGTAGTTGGATAACGATAGACGCACGGGTGACGATCGAGCTCGGATATCCGAATCACGTTGATTGCTGGCTCGTTTGTCTTCGGATTGCGCGGCTGATCCATCACATTACAAACGGGACACCGACGACGACGCGATAGAGGGACGCAAACCTTGGCCGACGCTTCGATAATCGAGCATCCGATCTTTCGAGGCGTCTTTAATACATCGCAGTACATCGCGGTCTGATCTTCAGCGACCGCGTTGACTGCGATTATCCATCACCAACTTCAACACAATTCAACACATCCCTTATCTAGATCTGTCGGAATGGCGCCTCCGCCCCCGAATCAGAAATGACCTCGCGGACCCCCATGGGCGCCCATCCGCGGCCGCCTCAGCGTTCCGTGAGCTCATCGTCGCTACCCGTCCAGCGTCCTCCTCCGCAGCGATCTTTATCCCACCAGCAGCAGTTTACACCCGCCTCACCAGTTAGAAAAGACTCATCATTCGTCGATCTTACCGGCGACAACGGCGATGCCACCCCTAACCGCTATAATACGACACCGAGACGGGGCGGCTCACGTCTCCGACTCGAGTTGTCCCACAATGCCTCAACCGGCTCTCTGCCTACTACCGAATCACCACAGTCTCTTACTCCTTCGCGGATACCAAATAACTCCGACCCCCTCCAAGCTATCGCCGGTAGCCCAGCGACCAGTGGCAGCGCCAGCTCAACCCTAATGCCTATGCCTACACGCCGACCAGTAACGTCACAACCGAGATCCGCTCCTCGAATCACGACGGCAGCGCCTGCGCCGGCTAAGAAAGATGCCCGACCGAAGCCGTACACTGTCGAGGTTCCCTCCATCGCACCGCGATACTTCACTCCAAACCGACCCGATACCACCTCCCGAAATCCTGTCGATCCTTTCAGCAAAGGTCTCAACTCTGGATACGCCGACTTCTTTCCTTGGAATGGGGCGCATCATGAAGATGAGTGGAGCGGCGAAGCCATCACTAAGGGAACATGGGATAAGGTGAACTTGAATGTTCCCGAAACTTCGTCTGCTAAGCTTGCTATATTCCCGGCTTTGAAGCAAAAAACCGGCTTGAATGCCCTATCTACCATTTTTATGGGCGTCCTGACTCAACGCAGACACCGAGGCCAGATCACCGCGCCCTCGACGTTTAAGCCACCGCCACGAGTTACACTCACTGACACGAAGAGAGAAGTCTGGCTCAAGGACCTTGCGAACCCTGCGATATCTCTGAGGCGTCTCAGTCGAACTATTCCCCACGGCATCCGCGGCAGAACGTTACTAGACCAATGCTTAAACAAGAACGTCCCCGCCGAGCGAGCTGTTTGGTTGGCCAAATGCGTCGGTGCAAACGAGATAAGAGGACTCAAGAGAAAGGGTGTCAACGGCGCTTTTGTTATGGGTGGTGAACTGAAGTGGGCTCGTGACTGGACCGTTTTTGTTGAGCAGTTCGTTGATGCCGTCGTTGCTGGGTTTGGCGAGAACGATTGGAAGAACAGAGTTACATATGCGTGGGTTATGATATTTCTGACTATTAAGGCGCAGCTACTGACGACCGCGCAGCATTCGTTTAGCAACAAACCTTTACTCCGAGCAGTTGCTAGACCGAGATCATTATCTTGACTGGATTGTGTCTGGCATCGAGAATAGCCATCAATCTAGAATCCCCATGTGGTTACTAATAGCCCAGATATACTGGAAAGATCTTCTCAGGTCGCGCAAGTATGGTCGGCGGCTTGTTTTCGCCTTGCTTAGCCATTTGCATGTGGTACGTTCACACTCATATATATGCTCAGTTTCAAGGTTGCGCTAACAAAGACTAGATACACAACGATCCTGATCAAGATCTTCTTGTACAGCTTTCCAGTAGACTATCGGTTTTACTTGGCTCCCTAGTCCTCAGCAACCCGGAAAGCTTCATTAATCCCGGCGCTTGGCCTCGATACAAACAAACCCTTCAAGCCTTCCTACGTCCTGATCACGAGCCCACCCAAAAGGCCTTCCATACGATTAACTCACGAAACTCGCGACTTGTTGTATCTAGCACAGCTTCCCCTCCTGCTGGCCGAAGTCAGCTTGTCAAGCTGCTTGATGCTGCTCTCAAAGAGCCCAGTGACAACCATTTGGCAGCGACATGTTGGGCAACGAGCGAGAACAAATCTCTGATCATGAAAACAGTAGTCGAGTGGGCAACTTCGTTCCATCGGCCAGGTTTAGCAAAGGTTTATGCTGCGGCTCGCTTGATTCGACAATGGAGTCAGTTTCGCGTGAATCCTACGACGCCCATCCTCGAGACTCTCGACAGCATCTCCATCCAAGACAAGACGCGGAAAAATCTCGTATACCATCTTGTGACAGAGCTCGTTCGAACCGGTCACTTTTCGGTTTCCCAGTACATGCAGTGGACCATTGCTCGTGGTGGTTATCATGATGGGGCAGAAATCGATCGAGATTCTGGCCCATGTTCCAGTAGGTTGCTGGTTGAGCTGCCTATCTATGCTCTATCTGAGAAGAAGAGGGCCGAGAGAGGGAACCTGCTGAGACGGGCTGGCAATTATTCCATCGTCGAGGAGGACCAAGATATCACCAACGCGATCAAATGTGTTCGGCACACTCTGGGCCTGCCGTTGTCTCCGGGCGATCCATTATCGCAGCGGAAACCGATGTCCCTCAAAAAGCTACTTCCTCGAATAGGAAGCAGCGGCAACGCTCTCAGGAGCTGTATTGGCGCCCATTTGCGCGATGTACTAACTGGCCTGCTGTCCACCAAGAGTCATTTCTCTTTGTCTCTCACTATGTACACCTCTGTCCGAGCCCTCATGGAGATAGCCGAAGATTACGCTATGCTGTCCGATATTCTTGGAGCTTGTTCAAAGACCGCCGACTCCGACGTTTTGGCATCCGTCGCCGATACCGTTCACTCAAACCTGCAGATTTTCTACGCCTTGGGAAGCGCAGATGACTTGTTTGGTAGCCTGATCGAGCGCCTCAAGACGATGAACGAAGAGCAGGCAATTGTTCCACGGCCATTGCTCGCTGCTCTTTCAAGCCTCGCCCAGCGCATGACTAGTCACGAAGTCATCGCTACACAATTACGCCAGGAGCTACTACAAAGTGATCGCAATAACGCCATCGACGCTTGTTCACCAGTATCCGATATTGTGGCAGCCCCTGCTCAGCAAGCTGAGAATGAAATGGCGGAAGAAATCGAGAAACTGTTATCCAGCGGCACCCGGCTGGATCCTCCAACTATGAATCGGCTGTTTCGAACCATCATTCCCGCACTTGAGCGAGGGTGGACTAAGAACGACGAGACGCGCCGAGTGTTTGCGACATTGCTCACCAGGATACGTGTTTTTGATGCCCATCATTTCGATAAGCTCATGACAGATTGGACGAGTCATGTCCGATCATTACCAAACCGACCTCCTCTTACCAGTCTGTTCCCGCTCCTGATTAGCACAGGCTGTCTGGCAATGCCTATCATCATGAGCACTGCGAGTCCACCCTCTCCGAGTCTTCAAAGCCTTCCTTCAGACCCCACAGCGGATCAAGGTGGTTCTGCAACATACCTACAGGAACTTTTGCAGCTTGTTATCATGCCCCTGCCTGTGGCGACAGGACTCTCAGCCGAGGAGAACTATCGCTTCCACACTGAGCAAAAGTGCGCCAAGTTCGAGCAGTCCAAAGGCCTATTGAATCTTGTTCGTAATGCTCTGTTGGAGTATTCGGCCTTGAGGAACCAGGTCAACGGCCTCGAGTTCCCACTTGACAATGATGCGTGCCAGGAGAGCCTCCTGGAAACCTTGCGAACTCTTGTACTAGTGGACTCATCCGCTGTCTCGAACGCACTTGGCATCAAGTCTCTACCTGCTGAAGCTGTAGGCCTTGTGCGTAAGGTGACGACCAAGCTTCTTATCCCGGGTGACTCGGGCGAGACTCAAATTTCGTTCGATCACATCTTACAGATCGCGAACGAGTTGACTCTTCCATTCTGTCAGCTCAAACTTAACTTGGATCTATCTCTGCCTCAGCCCAACACAAACGAAGGAACCGATCAGGGCTCATCTCGCTTCGAAGTCTTTGCCAAGGCCATGGACCGAGCCATTGAAGCGGGCAATATTATGTGGACCAGCCTACTGCCTTGTTTGAGCGACGACATCACCCAGCATCTCAAAAGTCAAGCTCATTCTGGGTTCCTTGACTTAATCCCCTCGTCAAAGGCGCCCGAGTTCGCCGACACGGGGTCGAGGCAGTCATTGCGCATGGCGGAAAACTTGCTGGAGGTAGTTGAGGCCATCATTTCAGGCCAAGCTCCTCCCAAGATGGCCCAACTGTCGTTGGGCATGGTCGAGAAGCTGGCAGACCTATGGGAGATCATCGCTGCAGGACCCCACGAACGCCCCAACTGCTATGCCGCTGTCTTGCAGCATTGGTTGCCTGCGATGCTTCGCTTCGTTACTCTCCACAGCCTGTCGTCCGAGCCCCCTTCGGCGCCTCTTCCGACCGCATCGGCCACACGGCCTCCTATACCAGCCGTCCATGACACACGAGCACGCATTATCCTCGTCCTCTGCGGCTTACTGCTCGAGCTGGAAACCATACCGCCTGCTACTGCTGGTACGCTTGCTCAGCAGGTCTTCGACATTGCTATTTTACTAGTCGACGCGCTTCCGGAGGACTTGCGAGCCAACTGTGCCAAGACCATCTTGCTAACATCTGGCGGACTACCCAACCAAGGAACTTCGTCTGACCCTCGCCTGTACTACCTATTCAGCTCCCCACTTCCATCCTGCTCGGACAACCTGATGCTCTCGCATCGGGAAAAGGCAGCAACGCCCCAGAGTGCTGCCGCTCGTGGCATGGGTGCGCAATATGGCATTGGGCCAGCTGTTCAGGAGCGTCTCAGCCCTTTCATTCTCCGGCGCTGGGAGGTACTTAGCGAGCCAACTCCCAACGTTGGCGAGAATGACACAAGCTTGAGTCTTGGGCTCTTTGAAGCCATCAAGGTTCAGTGATACACCCAGAGCAAAATGGGACTCGTTTCCGCGCCCACTATCTATCAATTATCGACGTCAAAATATCTAGACGTCCCCTACACCCTACAGTGAATACCACACAACTTCTCCTTATCATCATACCCCTAGCTCTGTCTGGCTTCTATTTTCTTTACTCTCACTGCTATACCCCTGTTACGGAACTCAGGCATGTTTCCAAAAGCGATAATATGCACTGCAAGACATCCTACTACTCTTATTGTTGTTCATTCTGGGCTACACGGGGCATGGTACACCAATAGGTCTCATCGTTTTTGCTTTTTGGGAAGATGGGGTTCTCATAGTTTCTTTTCTCCCTTCCCTCACTTGAGGGAAATTGGTTTTGTGTTTTTGCATGGCGCTGCGTACAAAGAGGACTGGTGAAACGGTTGATGATACGTCGAGCACAGAACACGCAATGATACCTTAACATATATCATGTATGAAAGACATTGGGTCATGGCGTGTTGATGAGGAATGGGGGTCATGCAAGGCCCTCTCTGCATTTATTTGTTTGTATCACTCACTGGAGTAGATAGCATAGAAGTCTAATCAAGTAACTTGATTCAACACTATCTGATTAGGTCCCTTATTCCTTAATATTCAAGAGTGTTGCAAATAAAAAATGATGATAGAGTTGACCGTAGTCGTTGCACTTGTATAAAGGCATACCACACCCTATGTAGTAACTGATATTTGTTAAGCTGTCAGTCAATCAACCAATGTCCCTTCTCCTTTCCATGAATCATACTCATAATTCTTATGCAACGACACCAAAATAGAAAACAAGAATAGGGGAGAGTTGCCCTTTTCCATATCAGGGAAGCTTCAGGAGTCGTAAAGTCAACGTGCATATCACCTCAACCACGGCACTTACATCAAAGTCATACTTTCCATGGCGTTTCAGGTTATGTGTGATAAGAAGTTTTCTTTGCATTTAAGTCTAGAAATCAGCTCAGCCTTCCACACAAGTTAAAAGCTTAGATAAAACTTGTCTATATAACAACTCCGCACCTCGCCATTTTGACTATGACATCTGCTTGTTACCACAGCATTCGAGACGAATTCATTTCTTCACATCTCATTACTCCTGATATTCTATAATTAAGACTACATCATAATGTCGCACTCGTACAGCTTCAACCGGTCTAAAAACAATCAATCGAGCTTTCCAAGAGGGATGCCGGTGTGCGAGAAGATCGAACAGCAGCACCTCAAGAGGCCGCCCTGGTCGAGTATGTTTCATCCATAACTTGATGCGAAACCCAGCGACAGGCCCTTAAAGATGCCCAGAGATGAAGAGGCTACACCTTAACGGCGATTCAAATCTAAGCTCTGGACTCATATTGATCGCAACGGCAACCCTAGACCTTTCTTACACACAAAGGAGCTGTCTAAGCAACCCACTTGATAAGGGGGTCGGGGGTTAGGTGAATGGTCTTGCTTCTCAACTCCGTTTATTGCTTGAAAACTACGACCCCAAATTGCAACGTACGCGGATTCATCTTCCAAGTTGTAATACTCGCTTGGATGAGTTGTTGACTAACATTTTCATTTCTAAACCAGAGCCTTAGTTTAAACTGAGCACAAGCCTTCAGCACCAGCAACCTGGCATTTACGTACCGAGTAAGACTTAATGGTTATCGACAATGTTTCTCTGTAGTTGGTCGACACAGGTGGTTGCGTTTGATATTTCGGCTGAGTTGAAATCAACCTCCTTGAGATAGTTAAAACACATCATGTATCACAGATCAAATACAGCCTTATGGCCCAAGCCAAAGAACAAGACCCAAGAAATCATGTGGTCAAATCTGTATTGAAGTCCTTCCTTGATCATTTGCTCTGTTTTGGGAATTGCTTCTTTAATGTTGACTACCCTATAGTGGTTTAGCGCCCCTGTCTAGGTAACATTGATCCAGTGATCCAAGTCCAATAGCCACATCAAAACCAATATCAGCATCACCGCACGTGAGACCTTATCAGGAAGAGTTTATAGAACATCACATACCAAATCGAGGCAAACGAGTATATCGCAAGAAGCACATACAATTATAGGGATGCGCTCAACGTGGCCGCCCAGTAATCTTACATTAAATTCCAAGCATACGTAGTAGAAACGAACATGCATTAAATATGAGACGCCATGCAACATAAAACAGCCAACATGAACAGAAATGACCTCTCTTTCCTCCTTCAAGCGACTTTACCCATTAATGCCCTTTAACCAACAAGAGGTGGCTAAACCACAAGTCTAATCTTCATCAAAGATCTGTAGCGTATTCTGTAGGATGGTGTCGATGGCCTTGATCTGCCAGCCCGCATCGGCGATGGCGGTGCTGGGATCAGTGCCCATGAGTGTAGGACCGAAGATGACGGCGAGGTTATGGCAGTTCATGCGGTTGTTGTGACTGTTGTCCATCACTCGCCACAGGTGAAGAGTAAGTGCTCGGAGGGTGGCGTAGTTGGGATCAGGGAGGCTGTTGATGATGGCGTGGAGCGAGTCACGGCGGACTGTATCGTCGTCATGCTCTGTGTATCCACGTCAGTATCATTAGGGAGAATAGCAAAGGAGAGAGACGTACTGGCAGCGGCAATGAAGCTGTCATGGTGCTCAAGAGTGAGCAGAGGATCAGGGAGATCACGGAAAAATTGCTTCAACAGGCCAGTAACACTATTGACGTCATGGTAGAAGTTCTCGGGATTCCTAAAGTCGAGAGCCGGATTCTGAGACTCTTTTATACTGTTAGATGTAATACTTCACTAAACCAAACAAGACATACCTGTGTCAAACATGTTCTTAAGCTTTTGGATGTGAGCCATGGAGCCGGATTGACGGTAGATACCCTCAACATTGAGGCCGTACATATCCACTGCCTGGATACACTGGTAAACTACCATAGGAACTGCCAATCCGTCGCGTTCATATAGGCGACTCAATGGCAGACCGAATACTGGCTTTGAAGGTGCAGAAGCGCCAGGCCCTGGTGGAGGATGACCGGAAGCTCCGTAGGGAGGTGGTGATCGCCCGGCTGCAGGAGGTGCTTGGCCCAGGTTAACACCACTACCCGTGCGCTCATGTGGTGGTTGATGAGGGCCTGATTGCTGAGGGGGCGAAGCTCCGGGCTGGAAGGGCAGAGCGCCTAGTTGTGGGGGACCAGCGGAACTGATAGAACCCCCATTGCCATATCTTTGTCCAGGTGCTTGCTGGTTATTGGGACCTCGGCCAGGGAACTGCTGTCCTGGCCCGCCCTGCTGTACCGGCATGTTTCCTTGGCTGAAGCTCCTGTTATGAGGCTGTGAAAATGGACGAGGATCGTCAGAAGGTGGGAATGATGAATCGCCACCAGTAATGCCAGTGATAGGGCCAAGGCCAAGAGTGCTGGTCCTTGATCCTGGGCCAAGGGGCTGAGGCCCAGAGAAGCCCCCTTGGGGTGGTGTTTGTGATAGTGGTGATTGCATGACAGCTGCAGGCTGTTGAACCGGACCACCTGGCACATGTTGTTTGCTGGAACCTGGAGGGTTGAGAGCCTACAAATGGGGTTAAAGAAAGCACCGGCTACTGATCAGAGGCACTTACTGGATTGCGCTCATACTTAATTTCCCCCGAGTTCGCAGGCATACTTCTGTGCTGTGCTGTGACATAGTCGTTCAAGTCCTTCTCGTTGTCAATCGAGGAAGCAGCTTGTCGCAAGCTACGCTGAGAAGTGCTGCTTTGGCCTCCAGGACCTTGAATGGGGCTAACGCTCAGGCCGTTGCTTAATAGCAGGCGCTCGTTGAAGGAGGCTAGAAAGAACATGAGCCAGAGTCGCATTTGAACGGCCTCTAAAAATCACTTACCAAACTTCTGCATCTGCAATGAGACACCTGCATCGATCTCCTTGATAGAGTCTTGGAGCGCTCGAACGGCTTCTGGACGTGTTGTCGACACGAGTTGAGCCTTCTCAGCTTGCAGCGATTGGACGTGTCCGTGGTAGGTCGAATCGGCCGCCTGAACCTTCTTCAACAGCTCACCCTCGTGCTGCTGAGTTGACTTGTGGCCCTTGAGACCAAACATCTTACCGCTCTGGCGCGCCTCGCCCATCTTGACTCTCTCGTAGTCCTCGGCAAGGGAGTCGTATTTGGTCTTGCTCTTGCGCATGGTCTGCTCCATCTCTGCTACCTTATTCTCAGCGGACAGACCATTCTGCTTCCAGGACTTTCGGCTGCGCTCAGCTACACCGGCGAGCTCCATAAGCTCGTCGTGCATTTGGTGGAGCTCCTTGGCAAACTCAATTCCATTCTCAGCCATGCGTTCGTGGGTGCTCGCCATGGCTTCGTATGCGCTACCAAAGGTGCCCTGGCGGTGGTCGGGTCGGCGCATGACCTCCTGGGTGGTTCGAGTAAGCTTTCGAATGCCATTGGCGTGGTCTTCTTCGAGGCTGGATCGTTTCTTAAGGAACAATGCGAATTCCTGTGAAACAAAAAAGTCAGTAAGTTTAGTCATGGTGGCATCGAAAAAGGCAATTGTGAGCCGGAACAACCGCTTACCTTTGCTGAAGCTATGCTCTGTTTGAGGCGGTTCAAAAGCGTAACGATACCAATCTATGAAATCTTATTAGCATATCGTTCCGAGGTCGAGTCTATCACTTTTGATATAGGTTGAATATACTTCGGAGGACAAGACGTCTGAAACTTGCTTGAGCTGCTCGGAATTCGCACCAGCTGGGGCAGATGTCTGCGTGGGGGAAGAACCATCACCATCCGGGTTCTGGTCCTTCGTCACAGCATCATCAACAGCAGCGCCGCCATTGTCAGATGGCGGGCCTTGAGGGCTTACGGGGATATTGCCCAGCGACATGCTGCCAGATCGGTCGCGCTCCTGTTGAGGAGAGAAGGCGTCGTTCGCCGACGAGTGGAATTCGTTCATGATAGCAAGCGCAAGTTGCGGAAATGTCTCGCGGGGTCGTGCACTGTGGATTGTCGAGTCTTGTCCGGGGAATTTATGTGTCAGACTTGTCGAGGCAGACACTCACATTCCTCAAGCTACCCAAGTCGTAGAACAGCGATTGGGCAGGAAGTAGTGCTGTTGCAGAGCGAAACGGCGACTGTGAATAAGAGCGAAATCGACGTCGACGACACCAGCAAAAGACAAGTCGTACGAGATTGAGTCGACGAATCGAGTTCTGCAACGGCGACAACAGTGATGGTGATGTCGAGAAGCTGAAGCTGTTGGTGAGCCCTGCTGTTCTGATGGGGAGAGCTTCGCAATCCGCAGCGGGGGGGTCAATGATTCGGTGCCAGGGACTGACTGGGCCGATTGTCGTCGAGGCAGCGCGTCCTTTCGGAAATGATAGACGGCGGGGAGGCACGGGATTTAATGGAAGCTCAGCTCAGGCGAATACGCGCCCGTATAACGCAAAAGACAACAAAACAGTCAACCCAAATTAACGGGATTATGAAGACAGGAGTTGGGAAGTGGAGGATGGGAGTGGAAATGGAAGTGGAAATGGAAATGGAGACGAGACGAGACGGAGATGGATATGGAGATCAGTTGGTCAGTGGAGAGGGAATGGAAAGGAAACAACCACTGACTGCACTGCAACCACTGCAACTGCAAATGGCAGCTCACTCACTCACTGTAGTGCAGCCCAGCGCAAGTTTCAATGGATGGAACCACAAATTGGGCTGATTGTGGCTGAGTGCGGCCTTGTCGGGTTTCAAGGGCGCCACCAACTCGTTCTTTAGCGGCGTAAATTTAGGGTCCTTTCGGGTCGCTTGTTGCGGGCAATGCTCAAGCCTAAGGGTCTTTGAACCGACATCCATAGGATGCCAGACGCCTTCAGGGGACGGACCAACACCCCGAAGCCAAAGGACGGGACCCTTTTTGGTGGCTGCCCTAGACTAGACCACGATCGGGCCCGTGAACTCAAGAACCTCGACTTTCACCAGAACAAGTAAAGACTTGGCATTGTTTAGACTACTAGTACACTACACGAGCTACTCAACTTACCTCGGATACAATGGATTGCCTATAATCCTTGCACCTCGCAAAGGCACTCGATGGTGCCTGAAAATCCCTTTCAAGCCTTTCTCTCTAATTGCAGGGAATTGCTGGCCAAGAAAACGTTCCAGATTGCCTGGTACTTACGTACGCCAGCCCACCCTTTTAGCAACGTGTTTGGCAGCGAGCTGGACAAGTTAAAAGCCACAACGGCTGACGGCAGTCTTTAAGACGTCAACTCTATCAACCTTGATCCTTTCAAGTCAACTTTTTTGCTGACTTCTGACCAACCCTATAAGCGCAGTGGCGAGTCAGCCATCATCGACCTATCCAGGGTTCTTTGACCGTTGAAACATGCCTTTCTTTGGCTGCGGGCGCCAGCATTAGCTCGAGTATCAGTGAGAACCAATCTCTGGCGCAGAAAGCAGCCTACTACGGATACATAAATGATGTATCAGCCCGGAGACAGTCTCCATATGTATGTATGTAAGCAAGAAAACACCATTGTTTCTCTCTGCATATGGCTGCATAACTACGCCGCAGAAGACAACGTAAACTGGTATATGAAATGATTCAAACAAGATGTCCTTTCAAACAAATAAGTCTCTGAAACCTGACGGCCGTTGCTTGTATATGGCTCCTCCTATTTATAAACACTAGCGTTGAACCACTCAAACTAAACTTCGTGTTTCATATCCGATCCTGGCATCTTCAATTCCAGCAAAGGATGCGCGCCATTGCCAAGTCGACACTATCGAAAGTTTACTTGAAATGCCGAGACGCTTGATTCTAAAAAGAGAAAAACGAGATGCAGCCACAGCTGTAAACAAACAACGACACCTGCATTGGGGTCCGTATCACCCTTGGGTTTTTATATATCTCATATAAAGCACAGCACACTGGCACAGAAAGCACTGCTGTATTCTCCGACACGCGAGCAGTGTTTGCCACTCACTCCTTTTGACGATGCAACCCCAGCCCTGACAAACAAACCAAATGGAGTTCACTGCAGAGATTCTCCCACCCCTGTACGCTTGTTATCGCACGACATATGTGTAACTAGGGGCTAGGGTTGAACGCCAACGTCAGCCCTTTCCATCGGTTGATACAGTAGTGTATATGTAGTGTGACTGGCAAATTCTTCTTCCATGCTACGTGTCTTGGTCTCGATATCTGCCGGCATGACAAATTTCTGAATGGCATGTTTGGTATAAGTTGCCGATGCTAGATGCCGTTTATTCTGCGCCTTGCTAGACCAGTTAAATAGCAGATAATCATGATGTTCAAACACAAAGATTTGGTTCATTTTGTTGGTCATTCAGGTCCTATCTATCAAACCCGGGGTATACACAAATCATATCATATCATCCAGGCCTCCATACAACTCTCATGAGACTTGGATCATCACAGAACAGTGTACAATCCAAACCCACACAAGTTGCTAACCTTCTCTCATCTTTCTATGATCCGGAGATATCCACTCTATCAAGACCAACGTCTGGCTGGCTATGAATTAAACCGAAAATAGGAGCATCATGTGAGAATGAGCTCATGTCCTCCTCCGACATGTTCCACAAGTATAGGAACGAAACAAATACGCGACCATAATGCTATGCTGATGCTCAAACAAATGCTTGCAACTCCAGAAAGAAATAAACCGGCGGCGACATGCTCGAGAGTCGTCCGCTTCCCATGGCTGTTGGGCCTGGTATCATCCTGTAAAATGAACTTCGTATAATGAAACAGAGATTAAAAGAAAATGAAAGAGTAAGAATGTTTCTGATCTTGCGGGAAGAATGAATCGAATAATATAACAATTGTCGGATATGTCGTGAGGGTGTTCGTGCGGCAGTCGATGGGGCGTGCTGCTCATGCGAGGAAGTAATACATCCAAGGGACGGACGGTTGTAAACGTCTTCACTTGGCAGAATAGAACTCCTTGAGTTTCTCTTCAGGCCATGTCGGCGTGGGAATTGGTGCGTACTTGACACCATCTTGAGCCGCAAGCTCCTTGCGAAGGATTTCGATGGCTAGCTCCCATCGACGGACGAGCTTGGCCTTTCGTGCCGTGAATTTGTTGGCTAAAGCTTCTTCCTCCTGTGTCGCTTGGGTTGCCAACTCGTCGAGCTCGTCACGATGCCGGTCGAGGAGATTTTCGTATTCAGTCTCCTGTCGGTCGATGAGCTCCTCCATGCGTTTGGCCTGACGGTCCCTCATGACATTAATCTTGGCTTGGTGAGACCTCTCCATACCATCGCGGATGTTGTACTGCTGGCCCAGCTCCCGAAGATCGCGTTCTGTGACCACGCGATGATGTTGGTTACTCGAGTCTGGACTCGAGTTCTCGCTGTTACGTCCAAGACCATCGCAGTAAGCTTCCATATGCTTGAGCCGGATCTTGACGCTGCGTTCACTCGCTTCCAAAGTGTTTCGAAGATCCATCTCGGCTGCTACCTGTCGATCCTCCAGTTGACTGACAGTCCTGGCATGCTTGTCTTGCATCTTCTCCACCTGTTCGGCGTGTCGTTTCACCAAAGTCTGCTTCTGCTCGACGAAACGTACTCTCATATGCTCTTTGCCCTGCTCGGCAAACTCGAGGAATCGATCCATTTCCTGCTGCTGTTTCTCGGCGAGATTGAAGAAATCGACCTTGTTCCGTGTTCGCTCTTCAGCCTCGAGTCGCTCGACGGACGCCGCTGCTGCGGCAGCTTCTTGCACGGCCTTTTCCTCCTCATACTCGACCAACTGGGCATGCTCATCCCTCTTCCTTCGCTCCATCTCTTCCTCCCCATCACAGTAATTCGGGCATCCAGTGTTGGCATCCCACACGCCACCGCAGGTGTAGCAGAACTCAGCTTTGCACCGACAAGTCATGTGTGTGCTTCCCTCGACCCGTTGTACCAAGTTCCGGCACTTGTAACACCGTTTCCAGCCAGCATTGTCCCCTAACTTGATGACTTGGTCCAGTTCCCAATCCTCTGGACAATCCTTCCCCGTTGGGTGGGCGTTACGCTTACACATGAGACAGACCCTGGTGTTGCATTTGCGGCAAGTAACATTTAACGGATACTTGGGGTCCAGCTTTTGATGAGGTGGGATGAACTCGCCACAGGAAGGGTTGGAACAGAATATCCTCGCTTGCCAGGGCGTGCTGTACTGAATAATGGCTTTCAAAAATTCCTGCTGGGCGTCGCGGCTAAGCAGGTCCCTGATCACGGAGCCGGGTAACGGCTGAGCACAACACCTCGGAGGCATACTAGATTCGTCAGTCATAGCTGTATGAATGAGTGATCTCAGACAATTGTCGCAGTATGTGTGGCCGCATGATATGCTGTGTAATGATTTGGAGCTCTTGAAATCGGCACGGCAGCTTACACAGGTCCTATGACAAGGGGGTCAGTATGCTATGATTTTGTGACACCATATTAGTCGGGATCCGGATTTAAACACACAATATGACCTCGAGAGGCTGCGGCGGCTTTTTCTTCCATCGCAATCTGAATCCTGACTTGACGCTGAACAGACTGCGCTTGGTCTTGCCGCTAAATATGCTCTGGGCGGTATTATCGGGAGTAGGCGAATGCTTGACAAATTTTGGGTGGTTGTGGTGAGGATCGATTACCGATAGATATCGGTCGTACTGAGCAAAGCTCAAATCCTTAGATTGCCGGCCGCTTGAGAGTGCCGGGTCAGGTGTAGGTGGTCCGAAGAGGGACGAATGTGTGGTCAAAGCGGTGCTTGTTGATCCGCCAGAAAGCATGGAAAAGGTTCGAGCATTGTAGACTGTAGAAGCTGACTCGACACTTGAGGTGATGCGCTTATCAGCGACGGGTGCACTCGAGATGCCAAGGGCATTCGCTTTGGATACCAAATCATCCTCGATCTGGTTCTCCGTTCGTCCATCTGGTAATTGAAGAACAGCGATGAAATAGTCGAGATCGCTTAGCTCGGGAGCTGTGGCACCTGTGTTAGTGTCTGCGCCGTTGTGGACGCCGGTGCTAACGCTTGTGGTGGTCAAAGGCGTCGTGGTGGTAGAGTTGGCCATGTCAACAGCGATGATCGGGCTCTGGCGGACCACCGCGGCGATCATGGCTCGGGAGAGGCGACTCGTTAGCCAGGGGCGAGAAAATTGTGGCGGTGAGAAGTCGAATCGTGATGATGTTGTTTTCTCAGTGCATCATCAACGAGAAGACGAAATTATTCGAGAAATAATCGGTAGTGGAAAAAACAAGGTGAGAAAAAAAGCAATGGAGGTGAAGTTGTCGTGTGGTTGTAATTGCGTGTAGTACGGTGCGGTGCGGTGCGGGCGTGGGGTGATACTGGCTGAATCTTATGGGATTGGGTGGTGCCAACTCTTTGACGATCCGATGATGGAACAGGACAAACCAGGGCGGTTCAGCTGGCAGCCAACGTTGGGGTTCTTCTCTTTTGGGCGCCCGTTGGCGTGTGTTTGCCGGAATTGACAGTGTCTGACACCTCGCTTTTTGAGTCAGGTCTTTTCAAGGGCCCAGAATGCGTATTCGATCCAATGCCAGTGGTGAGGAGAATGAGTTCCAGCTGGAACGTGGAGGTTAGTTTGGGTGGTAAAGATATGGATGAATGACGATTGATATGATGAGGATGCGCCACGAAGCATAGGTAAGGTTACAGTACAATACTTGGAGCAGAAGACACTTCACTTGGGTAGATGGACGGATGTATAAAAAATGACCGAGTACAATACCGGGAAAATAAGAGAGTGAGAGCAATCCGTACTCGATATAGAAATGAAAGGTCCGGTGGGCGCAAAGGTGAGCCAGAAACAACCACTAACAACCCGAGATAGGCCAAGTGAGGGATCGAAAATGGAGTCGAATCGGCAGGTTTGACAGGTGCAGGTAGACAGGCAAGCAAGCCAAGGACAAGGACGAAGACGAAGCAATCCAAGAGGCCGAGAAAGAAAAAAAGAGGCCGGGATGTGTTTCCTTAATAATAATCAAGTCACAAGCGGGAGGGGACTCGAGGTCGGGGGACCCTCCACTTTGGTTTTGACTGGGAGGGATATCTACTCCGAAAAGAGTGTCAAGAGATCCAGACCAAACCACAATGCGTAAGGTACCAGGACGAGAAGAGCAGATCAGAGACAGGAAAGAGAGTGTATGTATCCGTATATGAATAGACAGAAGAAGGAAACAGGGTTGTTATTATTGTTATAATGGGGATGAGCTGTAGCTAAACTAATTACTGTAATTCTCATGCACCAAGGGACCGACCAACACGGCACACTTACAACGACGCTTGTTTTGTGCCTCGGCCGCCCAACATACCTACTCAGCCTAACACTTATGTTCGTGCTAAATCCGTGTCATGACTACTATCCGTACATATAATGGTGATAATAATGCCCAACGCTATATGGGATTATCCATGGTCATTCAATGTGCTCGAGTATCGTACCTGGTGCCATCCATCCCATCGTGCTCGGGCACCACTCGAGGTATTGCAAAGTCCACCAACAACCGACAATCAGCATCACGCACGCATGAAAGCTGGCCCTAGCAAAGAAGCAAATAATCCAGCATCAGTCAATCAGCTCACGATCCCAGGGCGGGTCCGCAAAGAGTCCAATACCAGGGTTGGGCTGACTTACAAGGGCGGCAAGACAAAGGCAAGACAGGGGTGGAGTTGGAGAGGAGGGGAGGGGACCAGGGTCCTGGGCCTTTTTTCTGCTCTTATTGCCATTCACATCATCACAAATCCCCGTTGGAGTCGAGCCTTTTTGCGCAGCTCTCTGACACACGGTGGAGTCGAGGATGGAGGGAGAGCAAAAGGCGGTCCCTACTTAAGATAAACTGGGGAAAAAGGGGGACGAGGCAAGGTCACAGGAAGAATGCAGTGATGCATGGTTATAAGCGGGAATGGAGAGATTCGGAGAGGAGCTGTAAACAATGTAGGGAGGACGACGACTTCTCCCTTGGTGAAGTTGGTGCATCTGGTTTCCTCCCTTGGTGTTGCATCGGAGATATCTCATGTTAAGTCCAAGGGATACATTACAGCTAGACGCGCTCTGTGTATTGCCTTGTATCGCATCCATATCCTTCTAGATTTCTCTTGCCATCGTTCCACGACAGCGGGTATGCGCCTACAATCTTCTGTAATTAATCACCCGCTACCCTCTCATCTGAAGCCGTTCCTGTTCCTGTACCCGGCAGTCAGGCGAGGTCAGGCGCCACAGGCTGAACAGGGGGGCCGCCCCATGAGATAATTGGGGGCTCTCGGCCGGGAAGTCTCCATTGCCAAGACGCCCTCTACGTATTTTCTCTGCTAGTTTCTTTTTCTTAATCCTGTCCGTGATGAGCTGCCGGTTGATGTGCGGTTCTTTCTTCGCCAGCAATTGCTTTTTCTTAATTGGTTTCATTTGGGCTGCGGCGAAATGCGGTGCCAAAATCCTGCGTGCGTTGGCTTCACAGCCCATATAACAGACCACTACCAATTCGCCTCCGAAGCTGATAATTCTATTGCATGCCCGCAGCCGCCAGAGACTGTTCGCAAACTCATCGCAGTAGCATATCCTTAGACCCAAGCAATTCCAAGTTATAGATAGGAATGTGTTGATCGTCTCGCCTATGACGTAAAGACTTGAGATGGCTTCGGAGCCGATTGCTACTAATAATCCAGGAGATAACCTTTGCCTGTCATTTTACGAATGTCGATCTCTCTATCTTTGGCAGAACTCAGTTGATCCTGCGGTATTCACCATCTCATAATTGACAGACAGCGTTGAATTACCGATATGCAGATCTCTTGGTAGACTTCGCGTCAACACGATGTTACATGCCAAGGTAACCGCCCCGACTCTATAGCTCACGATGGCTTCGGTTTCAAGTTTATGTTTCTCCTCTTAATAGCTTCTCCCTCGGGAGTTACCGATTTACCAACGTACGATATCTAGCTTGACCCACCCATATAATGAAGACATCTGCAACTAGATCATTACCATCTGGACTACGGTATTACTAGCTGTGGATTTCCCGAGGGAATTATCAATGTCAATGCGAAGCTCAGACGAGGCCAACTCACACTTTGAAGTTGCCTCACGGCAGCCGCCGTGCTGCATATGCAGGTTATAAGTTTCTTTTTCCAATGATCGTCGTATGTTCATTTCCCAAACGGCTGGGAGAGCCCCGTTCCGTATGCACTCTGGAAGTAAAAAAGAAGCAAACATGGTCCGCTCACCGTTGATAAATGGATGATTATGATACAGGCCCGATGAAACTCGGCGACCTACCGTCCCGTCCCGCAGAATGGGTAAAGAGGCAAGGTAACGATCTCATCAAGACGAATCATAAAATGACGAATCTTCGGGGGTTTTCGATCGATGACTGGGAATCCGGTTGTATCAGATGAGAATGTGAATTGTTTGTGATTACCGCGGATCTTGATTTCCCATCCACGGCAGATCGCCCAAATGTCTCGGGGCGATAGCCTCAAAGAGCAGCAAGACTCCACGCAAGGGTTTCAGTATCCGTACCCGGAGCGTTTATGAACAGATCGGGTCCGTTGCTAGCGCTCGGTGACCGGTGAGGACAAGTCACAACTTGACATCTGTTTACGATCACGAGTAAATGAGATCTGAAAGTTGAAAGGCAAGGGAGAAGTAAGTTGATGAGATGAGATATAGAAATCTGGAACCTGCATCAGAGCTTACTATGTCGGTTTGCAGTCATTCTTGGGACCGGATCGGGCGTTATAGGGAGGAATGTCATCTATTGCCTATGCTTGTGTTTGCCTATTAATGCCGCCATGTCCAAAGCTGCATCCGATAACATCTCCTCTCGGATCTCTCCTCTTCCAAGCTAGTGATAGCTGCAGATGATGTGCAGCATGCAAATGCACAAGCAGTGATTGTCACAAGGGTCCTGCTGGTAGCTGTCCTACGGGCCCTCTTGACTGACACACTCCTCAGCTCGATCCATGCCACCGAAGAACTCCATGATCTCCCAATTCACGTTACACAGCAGAAATCTTAGGCTCCCAAGTTTCAACGAAGCTTCAGATTCAAACCTTCCGCCCGGCCGAGGCATCGGCCGATCCGCTAAGTTAGTTGAGTTTTAGCTGCGACCACTCAACAGCCGAACGCCATCTTGATGGTTTGAAGAGAAACGCTCGGCCTCGATTGGCGGGAGCTATGCTCCCCTCCCACTCCAAGCTTGCGGGAACTAAATTAAAAAGTGCTAACGTTAGCTGAGGGGAAAGGCCAAGTTTTCTTTAGGTTAACTTTTGAACTTTGTGCTGTGTGCCTTGATCGAGCGTTTCGAGTCAGAAACTTGGCCAAAGCTTAAAGCTAGTGGTCGAGTCTAAAACAAGAAGTTCCCAATCGCATCGTGAGAGGCTTGTGTGTGTGTGATTGAAGCTAAAGAAAAAGGTCATTCATCAACTTAATTGAGTATCTCACTACGTAGGATGCTCCTTGACCTCTCGGCGTGCCCGAGAAGTCACCATCTCTCCTACCCTATTGGGACACTCTCAGCTACGCTGTACTTATTCGACGAATGGATATCTTTGGAACCCAAGACATGATATGCCACTATTGTTATAATCACGCATGCTTCAAACCTTGACGGCTATTTACCCCTGCGTAAAGGAAATAACTATTGTAAAGATGTCGTAACATCTCTTATTCTCCGTCGGGATCTAGACCCATCGCCGTGTTCTGGCACTTATAGGCCGTTATTCCTCCTTGGACAAAAGCAGGTTACATGGGTGATCGACGTCGGATCGTCGATTCCGGGGTCCGGGTCTAAGATGAGCCATCACCAACGAACGGCCTTCCTCCCTTGACATAGCTGCATAGGCATAAGACATTCCTATACCCATGATCCCCGTTCATTTCCTCTTACAAATGCGCCTTCCTCCATGTTGTTCCCAAAAGGTAGGGCTTTTGTTTTGGTTGTTTATGTGTAATCTCAAGTATCTACATGTATACGGTTATTGCATTGCTGCATTGCTGCAAGGCTAGAGGCTGGGATTATGATCGACATCCATAACCAGGCTGTCGGTGCAGAGGTTCAGCCAACACATATTCCAAGCGACCACATACTTTTGACTGACCTCCAGTCTCATCACCAACCCGTGTTGGTCGTCAGGCCCGTCACACGTCAGCCGGTCGTTTACATCAGAGCAAGTGCAGGGGTCTCAAAAGGTCTAGAATATGTTTGACATGTGTAGGCCGGAATGGCTACGGATCGAAAAGGGACTTGTGCGCGCTCTCTAGAATAATGTGTCTATACCTCAGAGCTTTATGATTACAAGTGACTGAGTAAGCTAAGAATCTGAGGATAGTAGCATAGGAAGCGGGTACGCAAGTAAGGGAGTCAAGCAGAAGGATCACCAAAAGCCGGTGTGCCGACATCGATCTGTCATAGACCTTACATCCTTGACCGTTATTCTTGTTGAGTAGCTCAACTATGTAATCTTCTCACCAACTCAGCCCTCTGCATTATGACCTGTAACATGCATGAGCCTCCATATGGTGTCCCTTCTCTTCACTTGATCTCCACCAGTTGTTATGTTTCACAACTCGGAGATACTCCATGTTAGGACAACATCAACTAATATTGATACACGATAATCCCTGATCCTGGGTATTCGTTCTGTAATTCAATCTGACTAAAGCTTCTCTTTCGATCGCTACGGTGCAAACCCTAGGGCTATCAGCTAGCAGGCTTTAGAGCCTCGCAGTATTCAATCTCGACATCTGTCGCATCATATGGGGGCTTTTAATTCGCATACGATCACACAAGTCATAATAAAGACCCTTGGCCATGTTGAGTTATTGTGGAAGCGGTAAGATTGCCTACTGCAAGGAGCATATAGCATCAACAGGTTGTAACTCAACCTAAAGCTTCGAGAAAGTACACGCCTCAGCTAGATTTTCAACCTCAACAGAAGTAGCCATGTTTCCCTGCATTATGCCTCATGCCTCACTATAATTGTCCTCGATCCGGAGCTTTGTCCGGCTAGAAAATGTAAACGTTGAGGGCTTGGCCAAATCGGCAGTTAAGCAATGCCACGCCAATGCCCTAAAGAAGAATGCGTATGTGGCTGGCTAGCCGCGCAAGACGAGACCATATACTCGAACATACTTAGGAATGATATCTATGAGAAGATATTCCACTCAAAGTGATTTTGCCTCATGTTCCAGCAGTTTGCGAAGCCAAAACGTCAGATATGTCTCTCACTTGCACGCTCATGGCGCATGAGTCTTATATACTGCAGCCTATTCAGTCAAATATATGATAAGTATTGTTTAATACCTTTGTTTCTGGTAACAATTATAATTTGGAACCATGATAACCTGGATCTTCGTAGTCGGAGCCACTATGCCCTCCCTACTTCGAGAGCCAGATTATGAAAGGCGCTCGAGCATGTTGAGATACAACATTTAGTATCTGGATGGAAACTATGATAAAACTCAATCAAGTATTGCGCCGGCCCTTTGCCAGACTCGTTACTCCAATTACGTGATGACGGCTATGATTCAGACCGGCAGACTTATCGAGCCCACGTCCAGACGGCGTAGGCTCCGACGCAGCTTTTCAAGTGATCTTCGTTTCGCGCGACTTGATGACTCTGAAGTCATATTAACCGTCCACCAGTTACCTTTCAGTCACGCAATCGTGATGTGTGAGTAGGATATCCAAATCTTATCCATCGAACGGCAGGCCGATGGCGCTCTGCATGGGATCACATAAATGCCTATTGAGTGAATATTATATGTACTCATTTGCATTTGAGTTGTTCAAAATGAGCTCGAGCTCTGATCCTATTAAACGACCAAGCTGGTAAGATCACTCGCAAGGCTATGTATGACTGTGTTGGAATATAGATAAGCAAACATGATACAACTCCAATGATCGTGAGTCATCCAGCTATCATACTAACAAAGCCTAACAAGGCAAACTCTTTAATTATTCACATCACCCTGTGCCTAACTTACTTAGAAACCAGGCATACCCCTCGTCTTTAATCAATGATGGTGTCGGCATCAAATATCACAGGCTATGAACCACTTGTTCGACTTGAAGCGATTTCTATCAACCACGTGTATGACTTTCACAAACTTTGGTCAAGTGAACAATCTGCACTTTATAGGTAAGAAGTGAAAACTAGAAAATATTAATATGGAAATTGAATCTCATTATCCAATGCGCAGTCAGCGGATTGTCAACGACAAGTTTGAAGAATCTCAAAAAGCCTTTCAGAAACGATTTCTTGATGAAACATCAACCCGACCATGGATATTGAACAAGGCAATCATGGTGCCAAGGCTTGACGGAGGAATTGGCCGAGAGGCAGCAGGATTCATCTCGGCAGCAAGCCCATCGCCGAATGGTCTATTGCTGTCATACCATCTACGTCACGATTGTTGGAATAGAGGATATGCAACAGCGGCTGTCAAACTATTTCTTGAGGAATACTGGAGTTCGCCACGGATGGCGCCTCGCAATGAGATCTATACCGACCGTGAGCTGGACGGGATTGAGCAAGCCGATAGTGATCAGGTCATTGAGATCAAGCATCTCATCGGCGAAGTTGATATTGAGAACAAGGGCAGTACGAGAGTGATAGAAAAGTGTGGCGGAAGTATTATCGGGACATTTGAGGATGAACTGTTGAGATTTCAAGGCCCAAGGAGCCACGCAGTTTGGCAACTTGATAAGCCTTGACGAATGACATAAGATGGTGGTTGTCTGGACGAAAGACGAGGATAGCTGGGTTTTTGCATGCACAAGCCTCAAAGCATGAACAAAGAGAGTTGATTTGTTATTTTTCGATCTGGGTTTCTTTGTCGGTCCAACCTAGCATCTTACACATTTACGCAGCACAAGTGGCTCAGCTTGCCTCATCAAGGTTGGATGAACTCGTGACGCGATTAACAAGCTTGACTCTTGCATCGCATCACGGAGGGAACCAACGCCAAACACTCGACGAACTGATAAGCTCCATGGAATTTTCTGCTTGTTTACCTTTCTTGTATAATCACGAGGATTATTCAGTAACTCGACCTTCTTGCCGTTACGTTAAATATCTCCCCCTCCACCTCCACACACCCAACTCAAAAGACTCCCCTGCTGGCGTCCTCCCCACTTGAACCCGTCGGCCCCATCTATCGGATTCTAGACTCAAGACCCTCCTCCGGACTTCCCTTTCCTTATCCCGCGCGTCAACTTGGACCTTTAATACCACAAGACAACAAAGGCTTCAATATTGTTGACAGCCAGCCTACACTATCCGCTTTTACAATCTTGTTACATCTCTTATTAACCCAATTCCTCGCGTCTCGAGCCTCTCCCACGCTGTCGCGCATCATACCATGGCGGCGCCTGGCCTGATCGATCCGACAAAGACGGGCAACTATCCCGTCATCCTCGGCGACGCTCTCTTGGGCAAGACGTCCAACGAGATCTTTACTGGCATAAGATGTACGTCCAAACAACCTCCATACCTCATGATGTTATAATTCTCACATCCTTATAGATAATCACAAACCCGCCCTTTCGTCCAACTCGGCCCCGAACTCGGCCCGCCTAAAGCCCTCTGTCCCTGGCAAGACAACCTCTTACGACCTCTCTTACACCGACAACGACGACAAATACGCATTCACAGGCACGCGAAATACAGACAGCGGCCAATATGTCCTCTACTTCGACCCCAACCGCGAGGCCTTCATCCTCGACCTCGTCGACTCCACCTTCAACATGAATGTCACCCGACTTCCAGGCAACACCGACCCGGACAGTCTACGTCGTCAATACCCCCAGATCGATAGTAGCTCTAAATCCGCGCCCAAGGCCAATACAAAGACTGAAAAGAGCACCGCCGACGCAGACAAGCCCGCAGACAAGCCCGCAGCCAAGGCCCGCGCCAAACCCACCCAGAAGAAGGAAGTTAAGCGCAAACCTGAAAAGAAGCAGGCACCGAAGAATATCGCGCTCTCCCTACCGGTACCCATGCCTGCGCAACCACAAAAGCCTGCTGAACCAAAGAAGCGAACACCGGCTCCCGAAGAGGAGGAAGAGGAGGATGAAGATGACGATGGTGGCCTTCTTGTGGAGTATCCAGGCGCAGACACCAGCACCCAACGCAGGAACGACTTCTCACCCGCTTTCCCATCTGTGCGTCGTTTCGATGAATTTATGGATCAGCGCGAGTCCGAAGGTGACGATGCCGATGGCGAGGATGATGATGAGCCAGACCTGGACTTCAAGCTGCCAAGTCCAGCCAATAACCGCGATCAGTACCGGACTGGGCCTGAACCCATGGATATAGACAGAGAGGAAGAACAGGAAGAAGCGCAAGAAGATCCTGAAGTCGACCTGGAGAAAGAGCTTGAAGACGCGTTCGAGAACTTTGAGAATAGCCAGCAGGAGAGCCCTGGTGGCGATGAGAGTGAGATTAGTGAAGAGGACTAGAAGATTCGGGCAATTTTTGCCCAAGAGATGTTGGGTGGCGTAATTGTTGGGAAGAAAGGGTTGGATTTTGGATACACAAGGCGTTTTTTCCACGGGACAGTTCGATATCTGTCAGAGATGGAGATTATATGGTTAACTCGGCGTTGGAAAAGATTTGTTTTGCAAAGGAAGAATATTTGACGATACCATCAGCACCAGTAAGACCCCTGGCTTACCAATTTGGCTATACTATTATACCTAGGTAGCAGAGACACGAGGAATAAGACTACAATATCATAGACGAACATCATGATATCCATCACCCAATCCTCTCGGCCCCCTCCCCTTCGCTATCATACTTCCACTTCTCTCCCGGCAAATGATCCGTGATGCCCTCGATAGCATCCTCAGACCAGAGCTGCACCTCGGAATACGCCAGCTGCTCTCCCCATTGCTTCAGCACGTCCTTGTCAAACGTGCCGACGGACATGCTCATCTTGTCCGACTTTTCGCTGCGCCAGAACAACCAGCTGCCACAGCTGGTGCAGAAGCCCCGCGCGCACTCCGGCGTGGCGTGGTACCGTGACAACGTCGTCTGCGATGTGAATGCAACGCTCGAAGCGGGCACTTTATGCAGCCAAGCTATGAGGGAGCCGCCGTTTTTGCGGCACTGTTCGCACTGGCATGTCGAGCACTTGAGAGCAGTAGGTCAGTGAGCGAATGTTGGGTGTAAAAAGGTGATACGTACGCCTCTCTTCCAGTCATGGCTGGGCGGAAAGGTCAACGTGTAGCGGACCGAACCGCATAGACATCCGCCAGAGACGGTCGTTGGATGTTCTCCTAGTGCCATATTGAGCCAACTATGTGTAGGTGATCTTGGCGATGAACAAGTATATCAAAATGAGCGAGAAATGTGATAATAAATTAAGAAGTTAGAGTTCGTTATATTGCGTATGAGCGGCAAGACCCCTCATCAAGGCGTTTATATAACCGCATAATATGTCAACGGCGCCTTTTATCTCCTTGTTTATTCATTCGCGTTTATAAATTCTGGCGTCACTCTCATGACATCCAAGGGCGCACCGAGCGGGTATTAACTAGTGCCCGCAAATCAGGTCTAGGCCTTGAATTCTTTATGCATGCTTGAAAGCTATGATTTTGCAACATCTTTGGTGATGAATGGTTTGTTTACGAGCGGCATGTGCATTTTGTGAGCTGCTCAAACAACCTCCCATTTCGCAAGCCAGCCGACACTTTCACCTGCATTACGAACGATGCAGTATCTTCCTTCCTTAGAGTCTTTTCTGACCCCGTCTAAGACCTTCTCGAGAGAGACGGAACCAAGGGCCATGCCATGTCCCTCACTGAGGCTGAAAGATCCTGTAGTCACGAAACCAATGAGGTCTTCGGCATTGGGAACAAGAGGGTGCCCGTTCATGTCAGTCCTATTGGCTGGTGTAGGAGGGAAAGGTGCAGGTTTTGAGATGAGTTCGGCGGCAATCTCACGCTTGAGCGAATCCAAGTCGCGAGGCCTTGAGCCCTTGGAAGGCTTGGACTTGGCCGCAGCGGAGGACGGTATCTGAGCAAGCCATTGGGAACGGAGGCCGTGTGGCAGAGCGGAAGAAGACGATGAGCCAGGGGGGATAGTAGCTGGGACTTCAGCTTCGGAGGATTGTGGAGCTGTAGTGGGAATGAAAGGAAGGCGGTAAATACGAGCGCAGGATGTAACTACGCCCCGAGAAAGTAGAGATATGCGGACGCCGAGGAGAGCGTTTGTGGGTATCGTAGGCTGAGAAGAAGGAGAAGTAATGAACTGGTTGAAGAGGTCTTTCGAAACTTGGCGAAACTGGTATAGGCGTGGTTCCCTTTGAGTTGCTTGTGTTGATTCTGTTGACTCATCGTGGTCTAGATCCATGGCATCTTCGCTTTGATGATTGGTTGAATCTGCTTCGCCTTCTTGTTGCAAGTCTGAGCTGAACAATAGTTCAAAATCGCTAGCGAAACCATCACCCACCTCACCCTTTCTCCCTGCGCCCAGATCGAGGGATTCCCAAGTAATTCTCTTGCTTTTTGGCCGCTTCTCCCAGGCAGCCTTTCGCTTTCGACGTTCTTCAAGCTCCCATTCAGCTCCAGCTCTTGTCCCGGGGAAATCTCCTGGAAACCAAGGCTGGCCACGTTCGAAGGCGACCTGCCGGATCTCGTTTAATCCTGCAAAACGCGGGTTTCCCCCCGAAGAAAGAGGATAATGAACTAAGCAGTACCAGATGTGTTGTATGCACTTCCAAGGAGCAAGTAGAGTCCATGTCCCTTGGGTTTGAGTGCCAGTGCCAGTACGCGAAGCAAGAAGAGTGACTGGGATAGGTGGATCCGTTGCCGTGGGCTTCAGAGGCGCTCCAGGTGCGTTCTTGCTCTTCCGTCTATCAACCTGCTTCTGTGATGGAAGAAGGGACGCACGATGGCGAGAGTCTCGGTCGAAAATGCCGTATGGCTCTAGGTTCTCTTCTGCTGGCCACGATGCAATCGTTTCGAGAAGTTGCAATTGCGAATCATCGTCCTTGGAAACCTCAAGCCGCTTTGGAGGGTATCGCAAGCGTGGATCTTGTGCAGAGAAGCCAAGCACAGCACCGACGGGTAGAGCGGCTGCGTTAGTTAGCCCAGCCAGACTCTGGAATAGCCCTGAATGTTGGTCCTTCGCTTTGCCTTTTGACGAGTAGGGGTGTAACACGGCTAGAAGGGCTTCTGTTGACCCTGGCCCAGTCAAGTCAATACTTCCAATCTCAAATCGGAGATCTTCAATATAGAGCCGAGGGTTTTCCTGCTTCGTCAACGATAATAGCTCGTTGAATAGCTCGAGGAAGGCGGATGGGTGGATTCTTAGAAACACTTGTCTCTGTTCCTTTTTCGGCTCCTGGTTCGCTTCTTTTATCGATGGCTGGGGGTTCCATAGGATAGTACATGGTCCGATAGTTTGTCGATCGGTATGACTTGGTCGACCTCTGTTGGTTTCTCGACTCAGAATACCCGTCCAGGACCGGCTACCAAGCCTCCATTTCCTTCCTTTGTCGTTCCAAAGTGAGTCTTTAACCACACCCAATCGCTTCAGGACCCGTTCTATTCCAGCGCAGTTGCCGTACAGTCCAATCGTGCTCACATAGCTCATCTCCCATATAACAGCGCCTCTGTCGCCTTGTGCTCGATGTGTTGGTCGGTATATCTTTTCGTTTGGCGTTAATGGTATGGCGAACCGCCATAAAGGATCCAGCGGATCGGTCATCCGTGCTCTTTTCGCATGCCATGAGTGAGTTGGTAACCAGGTCTTATTGAGTTGTCGCTTTCGGAATTTAGCCTTCGGTTTCGGGGGCTCGTTGAGTTCGTTTCGTCGGATCTTTGGCCTTGGCGCTCGTCCTACTACAGCCAGTCCTGTGTCCATTTTATCATCTCCGCCCTTCTTTTCCTTCTCTAGCTTGGCCCTGCGTTTCCTTGCCGCTAATATACCCAGCTTCCGTGCTGTTTCGGCTCGTATCCTCGCTCGTGTCGTCCTCGGCTTTCTTCTTCTTGCTTCCACTACTGGGGTATTGTCCTCTGCCATCTCTTTGTACGCGCGCTTCCTCAATCGACGAGGCACCCGCTTGGGGTTGTGACTCGCCGTGCGACGGCGCAAGCCTCTCGGTACCTTCTGAAAGGCGCGGGTGCTACCGACAGCCCTGGATGTCGCCATGCTCTGCTCGAGAGAACGAACCTCGAATTCGTGGGCGGCCACAAAGGCCTGGAGATCGAGCTCGCCATCTTTGAGTGCGGCTTCGGCGGGTTGTGCAGGAATGCTGCGCGCGACGTGGACCATAGAGCGTTTCTGGGTGAAATTCTCACTACGACCATTAAGTGCTGGGGTATCGGCCTTTCGCTTTCTGTTATCTTTCCCAGATGGGCCTCCGGCTGAGGATCCCGGAGCCATCGCTTCGAGTCGTGTATATTGAAGTTGTAAAGGTTGGTGATGTAGTTATTCAGACGCGCTGCGAAGATGCAAAGAAAATAAAGCTTTATCGATAAGCTCTGTAAACCATGGCCCCTCCAGCCCACCTTAACCCAGAGACTACTTATGCCACCACAATATGAAATCAAGTTAGTGATTACTTGATATTACAATGCAGAAGAAACACTCATTTGAGCTTGATCTTCTATATGCACGAAAAGGAATGGATCTGAGGCCTACCATCGGTTCCATCAAGGTTCATAGTCAGTTGCGTCAGTAGATAGGCGTTGACTCGAGCCTCAGTACAAACACTGTATCCATCGTCAATTATCTCAAGGGCACGAGTGTATTCAGAACCTAATGATTATATCAATAAATTCAGAGATTCTTAACTCGGTTTATTTTCCGAAGACTAGCTCAAAAAGAGCATATCAAACTTCGAGTGCAGAGCTCATCTACCCTTGTGATGTTTAGTGGGCAGCAGGTCTATTATATCACCTGTGTAGGCAAGTTTCTCAATTGAAAGTAAACGCAAATACCTAAAACATAGTCTGAACTCCTCTAGAAAGGGTTTTGTACTCCTTTACTCAGTTGCGCCGTTCCGTCAGATAGCCTTATTGGTCGTTGTCCATCTGTGAAGATCAGTTTTCCCCGCTAAACCAACTGGAGTTTGCGAATTTGGCTCCTCTACCGTACCTAAGTATGGAGTCAGAGAATTCGCCATGACCTGTGGTAGCTGCTATTTGATGTGGTTGTCAGATCTTTGAGCTGGACTGATCCAATCAGAACATTTAAAACAGGAGAATGAGATCCACAGGTCATGGCGAATTCTCTGAGTCCTAAACAAAAATCCGAGCTAGTGTAAATGGTAGCACGTTGGGTATCATCCTCTGTCCAGAGGGCCCTTCGGCAACGGTCCTGGTTTGATTCCAGGGTTCGGCATTTATTTTTCCTCAGTCGACGACACTATAGTGTCTCCTTACAGCTGCAGCCAGTTGTCCAGGAGGTTGACATTTGGAACACAACTTGTGGCCCCTGAATACGTTTGAGCAAATGTCTCGATAGTTCGAAGAGATCGTGTTGACCAGAAGTAGGAGGAACATACCAGAACTCGGGTGGATCAACAACATTAGGTGTACACGGGCTTTGGGTTCTCTCATAGGTTGGACACCATTTCCGTACGATCCAAGCGTGATGCTGGCAACGGAACTCGACCTTGGGACTGCTGATTAGCAATGTTCAATGAGAGTATCCTTATGATGAGAAGGGGTTGTTCCATACATAGAAATAGTCGCACATGTTCAACGGACCCAAAATGGTGTTGACAAGAGATGGAACCGCATGCAACGGCGATCGTCGCTTTTTCGCGGGATCAGCCTGTTCACTACATCTCCAGCCCCTCATTCCAATGTCACAACATTATTGCGAAACTTGTTGGACCGCACGGTGAGAAGATAGTGACGCTTGGAATCTCACCTGAGTATCACACCTTTAGGTCTCATATTGCTTCTTTCAAGAGCGCCATCGAGAGAAGCGATGCAACCTACAACTGCAGCAAGGATCGGTAGACAAATCGGGAAGTAAATGTTTGAGAATAAGAGAAAACTCTCATAAAGAGCGGGCGGTGTTTTCCCTTTTGTCATCTCTTTCCCCGTGAAGAGAGGGAACTTTTGGAACTGAACTAGGATGATTTCAAGATCAGAGCTATCACACGCAGCGGACTACTAGGCATGGTAATCAGACTTCTAGTTTTGGATAAACCCCTGCTTCGTCTGCTCGTTTCAGAGCATGAGCCTAGCTTACCATTTCATCTCGGATGCATGGTTTCCTCTAGAGTAGATGGCTTTGAGCAGGCATATTGGCCTCGATCATGATGAGGATTTAATCCCAACATGGTGTGACGTGATAGCATTGAATGTCAGAGTTGCATCAGGTCAGATATTGCGATACAACATCAGAACCATATCAATAGATCGAGTTCCCCAATCTCCATCTTCCCCATTTACATGAAACAGATGAATCGGTGGCGGACCAACGCGCCGGATTGTGCAGAGATGACTCGCATGTGGTTCTCGTCCCAGGGAGAGGATTTGCAGAATTATAGTGGATACCAGCCTCCTGTGGCATGGCTACAGGGGCCATGTCACTCACCTGTGGCGTTGATTTCACAGGGGCATCCTTTCAATGTCGTAGGTTGTAATTCAAGAAATTACATGTGACGATATCCTCACCATCCGGCTCCGACTAAACAGCCTTAACACTAAAGCACCTCTTATCTTCATCTGTCATCGTTCAACTGACACGAAGCCCACGTGCAAACGGCCGACCGTAGAAACGCGCGATAGGGAGACCGCAGCCTCGGGCCAGCCGCTGGCGGCGTCCAGTAGAGTTGGAAACCTCTGCCAAATCGACGCCAAAGCCAGAACCGAAGCCAAAAGGGCAGACTTGGCGAAGACAGGATGGCCTCGTTAAGTAAGCTTTATCCCCACAAAGTTCAGAGTTTCGCGGCATATGACGCAGCTTTTTTCCGTATCCGATTCTCTCAGTCTATTGCTTCAGTGATATCTCCGTCATTATTCACTACAGCCTCATTTGGATGCTTCCATAAGAACACGCTCAAGCGAGCTGGGCATAGATTCATATAATACATCCTTATCTTAAACGCTTTGAATATCCAGAATTCTCAACCATTTTGATCACACTTACTAACATGGGCTTTCTCAAATCTGAAGTCGGCAAGGCTCGAAAGGTAAGGTCTCACCCCCTGCTTGTTTTGAACTCAGACTAACTCACCTTGCCAGCCAAAATTCGATCTTCATCTCAAGGTATATCTTCCAGGCACACGCAATTTGTCAATTAAGGGACAACAACTCATTTTTTCAGATATACGACCTTAACAACGTCCCTCTCGTTTCCGGGCAATCCTTTGTCAAATGGCATCTTTCTCATTCCATGACTGCTGAGCATCGCGGCCGCACACAAAAATGCCCAATCGCCAACCATAGAGTCGACTATGGCTTCGTCACTGCAGTTCCTTCCATTCGCATATCAATAGACCGCAATAACAATCTGACCGAGTGTCCTATCGAATTCGAGGTTGTCCAGGAGTTCGGCCTGACTGAGAAAGTCACACTCGGCTTTGTCCGTCTTAATCTCAGCGAGTACGTCGAAGAGAGCGAGGCTTTTGCCAAAGACGTGGCGTCGCCTGGACGAATACGCAGCGGTAGCATAGGCGTCAGCCCGACCAGGGGGACTTCACGACCGCGTCGTGACTCAGATGTTGTTGAGGATGGCATCGTCAGAAGATATCTCATGCAGGACAGTAAAGTCAACAGTACCCTCAAAATCAGCATCCTTATGATTCAAGTCGACGGCGAACGCAGCTACATAGCTCCTCCTCTCAAGACAGCCCCCGTGTTTGGCGGTATCGGTGGCATCATGAGTGAGGCGATAGAGGATGATTCAGGGCGTAAGTGAGCCTCATTTGCACTGGGAGTTACCACAACTGACCCTTCTTATAGCAATAGCTGCTGCAGTTCCCAACTTATCGAAACCACGTGATGCTGCTGAGCTTCAGGATCTCTACAGGAGCGTGCTAGCTGCCTCATGGTGCCGGCAACCCAACGAGCATTCCGCGGAGGAAGTTATCGAAGACATCTTCAGTGGTGGCAACGGCTGGAAAACCAAGCCGCATAACGCTTCACCTGTAACAGACGGTGACGATGACGACGAAGATATGGGCCACCGCGACACTATCCGAGCCCGCGACGTTCGTCGTATAACCCATAACCTCCTCCACCCTCATCATCACACGCATTCTAATAGGACTGCTTCACCTACACACACTCAGCAAAACAACGGTCCCACAGGCTCCTCGCACCGCCGCACACCTAGCAACTCGAGCGATAAGAGCTTTTCGACTGTTACGGTCACGCCATCCAACCGGCGTAAGGGCGTCCGCATCCACGAGCACCATCTCGACCACGCGCGCAGTATGGTGAGCATGGCGTCGACCATGTCGCTTGACAGCGATGCCATCCGCGAAGTGGGTTATAAGGGAACCCGCGAGGTTAGAGAGGATGACATGCGGAACGATCTTGTTGCTTGGCGGTTACCAGGGGATGGCAACCAAGTAATGTAGATGAGCACATTCATCGTGGGCTGGGAGTTATGGGGGGCATGATTTACTTACTGTCATACAAGGAAGGCATAGCTTTGCTGCATACTTGGCAGCGAGACTTTCTCGTTAACGCGATTCACAATAAAGTTGATCATCATTCGTTTATATATTTTGAAATGTTTCATCCAATTCATCCCTAATGACCCTCTATCGTGTCTTCTAGAATCTACCAATAAACCCGTGCTTTTGGATAACCATCCACCTTATATGCCTACTCATAAAAATCATTGCGGCTTTTGAATCAAGTTCCTCTTTTTGAGTCTAGCAATTACAGACCCTCAGATGTTTCCTCGTACACCACCCTTGCCGCCAACTTCCCGAGTTGTGACGGTGACGCCTAGGTCGGCCAGAACGTTAATCGTGACCTCGACCTTGCCGCCAGTTTTGACACCCTTGATAGCAGCCTCGGCGAGAGGGTTGCCAATCTTCCAGACCTTCTCACGGGTCTCCTCCTCCTCATCATCGGACTCGTCAAAGTCGGAGTCGTCCTCATCCTTGTCGCCGTTCTCCGCCTTGGCCTTGGGCTCAGGCTTGGTCACCTTGATGTGAGTGTTACCCTCAACAATCTTGATGAGCACATCACCACCCTCCTTAGGAGCGGGGATGTGAACAGTGCGTCGGGCAGGAGCGGCGGTCTCGGGAGCGATGACGGGAGTGAAGACATCCTCGCCGTCAGCGCCAACGGTGATGACACCAATGGCGTTAGAAATGTGCTTGACGGTAGTGACAGCAGGGTGAGTGGACTGCTCAATATCGGCGGCCTCGTACTCCTGGATGAGAGAGGCCTGTAGGGCAGCACCACGAGCCAGGAGCTCAGAGGGGTTGATGGCAGTGACGCTGGTGGCGGGAGCCTCGATGGCAGTAGACTCGGGGAAGATACCACGGAGGTTGTTGGCGATACGGGGAGTGTGAGAGGTACCACCAGACAGGATAACCTCATCGATATCGAGAACATCAAGACCAGCCTTCTTGACGACACCCTCGATGAGTCGGTTGAAGCCCTCAAAGACCTTGCGGCCAACCATCTCATATCGTATCCTGTTGATGGTCACAGAGAAGTCAAAACCATCCGCCAGACTCTCAACGCTGAACTGAGCGTTGCTGCCCAGGCTCAGAGCTCGCTTGGTAGCCTCAGACTCAAGTCGGAGCTTGGCAAGGCTGCGGGCGTTGTTTCGGGGGTCGATGTTGTGCTTCTTCTGAAACTCCTTAGCGAAGTGGTCCATAAGAGCCTGGTCCAGCTGGACACCAGCAAACTCGTAGTCGTGAGCAGTGGCAAGGACGGTGTAAAGACCACCTCGTGAGGCGACAACGGCGACGTCGGAACGGGTGCCACCAAGGTCGGCAACAACAATGATCTTGTCCTCAATCTTGGCCTCGGGACGGGCATCATAAGCCAGAACGGCGGCGACAGGGTCGGAGATCAGCTGGAGAATCTCAAGGCCAGCATCGTTGGCGGACTTGACCAGAGCCTCCTTCTGCTTCTCGGAGAAGTTTGTGGGAACAGTAACAACGGCAGAAGTGACCTTCTTACCCAAGTAATCGGAAGCAGAAGCGACGAGTCGTCGCAGGTATCGAGTAGTGACCTCGGAGACTGAAACTGTTGAAGCCTCCTCCTCCTCAGCCTTGTCCTTGACCGAGAAAGAGATAGAGCCAGAAACGTCCTTAGGGTGAGCGGAGGCGTGGGAGTGGGTAGGGTCGATGGACTTGAATCTGAACGCTTTTAGTTAGTTTCGTCGTTTCCAGAACGGTACAAAGTGAATTGGCTGAGCGTACTCTTGGCCGAGGAAGTCTCGGAAGTTGGCGATGGTGTTGTCGGGGTTGCGAACAAGGAAGGCCTTGGCTTGACCACCGTAGTACTCGTCGCCGTCAACGTAGGAGAGAACAGTAGGGATTTGTCGGTCTATCATAGGTAAAAGCGTTAGCGAATAACTCTTCCACAACCCTGCCAAGTGCAGGAAAACAGAGCAACCAATGCTTTCCCAAACATACCTCCATCCTCGTTGGCAATAACCTCGGCCTTGTCGTCAACAGTGTAGGCGATAGAACTGTTGGAGTTGCCAAAGGTGATACCAATAGCAACTCGGTCGCCAGGCTCGGGGCCCGCCTTTGAACCAGCGTTGTCACTCATAGGGTCGGTCGAGAAAAGGATCGTCGATTCGAATGTGAAGGAAGAGCAACTCAAGACTCGTTTGTCTTTGCTGAGTTGAAGCGAGGAGGGTTGTGGAGGATGTCAAGTTTTGGAGGGCGATTTGGTGATGGGTGGTAGTGGGGGTTTACTTTCTTTTCCCTCAGAGAATGGAAAAAAACTGCCCGCTAATCGTTAATCGCCCACATTTTTCTGGGCGGCAAGGGGTACGTACTCTGCTTATCGTTATCAGTGCCCCACCACGCCGCCTCTGCCCATGTTTTTGAAGACATGGAAGGCTGCTTGCTTGTTTGAAGCTTGTCGCATTGCATTTAGAGGTTAGAGTCTTCAACTTTCCCACTTTACCAAGCTCCTGGAGACCAAATTCTACAAAATGGCATCCGAAGCTGTATTTGTGCTTCCAGGCGACAACATCGATCCGTCTCTGATTCCTTCACACCCCAAGAAACCTCTCCGTCTCGGTCCTGGTCTGCGCCATGTGCCTCCCAGCGATATCGTTCCCACGCTCGCCGGTCAACTCGTAACGGACCGACAAAAGAACGCAATTCGGGTGGAGAATGCTCGAGGAAGGGTACGCCTTTCACATTCTCCCCATTGATGAACCTAGGCTAACATGGTATCAGTACACTCCCCGCGTTGGTGAACTCGTCATCGGAACCGTCCAGCGCAGTGCTGCAGAACTCTTCTACGTTGCCCTCTCCGACTATACCGCACCTGCCCTACTTCCACAACTCTCTTTTGAGGGTGCTACAAAGAAGACTCGTCCCCAGCTTACTTCGGGTGCACTCGTGTACGCGCGAGTCGCTCTCGCCAACCGTCATATGGACCCAGAGATAGAATGTGTATCCTCTTCGACAGGAAAATCCGAAGGTCTAGGTCCTCTAACAGGCGGAATGCTTTACAATGTGTCACTCGGCATGGCCCGGCGCCTAATGATGCCCAAGAGCGTACAGGAAGGCCGTGTCGTCGTGCTGGAGGAGCTCGGCAATGCAGGTCTCCAGTTTGAGACCGCAACAGGACGGAATGGCAAATTTTGGGTGGATAGCGAGAGTATCAAGACAGTTATTGCTGTGGGTAGGGCAGTGCAAGAGACGGACGAGAAAAGGTTAGATGTAGAAGACCAGAAGAAGCTGGTAAGGAAGATCATAAAAGATCTGAGCTAAAGAAGGCTTCTTGTGGGAACTCTGGTGCCTCATTGGCACTTTTTGTATTGATCAATCACTCAGTTGTACATGGCCGTACTATAATAATAGATACCCGAGAACGAACACGCCTGGCTCGTCCTCTGTTAGACGAAACGTCTTTTCCATAACCAAACGCCCAATAGTCCTACACGTCTGCTGACGTTTCTTTTTGTGCTGAACCCTTAGCTTCTAATGCCCAAATATGCTACCTTGAAACGAGAGTAAGAATCAAACCGCTGTAAGGAAATGATGAATAAAGTTAGTAATGCTCAGAGATTGAGCTAACTTGGTCCGCAACGACTTAATTGCCTGGTCGCGCAAACCACAGTGTACGATCTGACGCCAATTTCTCCATCCTGGCACGTCATAGTTTCAAATTGATGTCTCAAACGACACCGCTCATGTGCCTCCCATCTCATGGTCAACTTCTACGGGCTCTGGAAGGTGTCTTTGGTCCATGTTGTGAATCTTTGTCATGTGTCGTTTCCAGTTGTCCTTGCGAGGAAATCCCTTCCCGCCTTGTCTTGAATAGTCACAGCCCGGCACGGCACAATGGAACTTCTTCTTTCTTTCATGGCGGTCGTTGACATGACGCTGAAGGTGAGTCTTGGTCCCAAACCCCTTGCCGCAATTCGGGTAGGGGCACTTGTGATCTTTTGTATGGTAACGCTGATGATGTCTGCTAGAGGTTAGAGGGCGAATTGGCATGAATCAGGGAACTAAGACTTACTTCAGTTTGTGTGGCTGGTCAAAAACCTGGTTGCAGCCAGGCTCATCGCATGCATGTACGCCGTTCTTGGGTGATAGATTGCTTGCGCCGCTACCCGGTGACACACTATGACGGTAATCGGAAGATGCCCCAGAGTGAGGAGAAGGGGTGTCAAGCTGTGTAGCGGGTGTGTTTAGTGACGAAGGGTTTGTAGATGCAGGACCAGGTTGAGGAGTAGACGCATCAGAGGGGTAGCTTGTATGGCGGACGCTGGTGTCAGGTAGAGGACTTAAGTGGTTATTCGACGGTATATCGTCCATAGAAATATCCTGGCCATACTCAGGCTCTTTCTTAAACGCTATCTCGCTCTGTGTGGGCGTGGGTGATTGGATGACGGGCAGAGGTTGAGGCTGAGAGTCAGGTTGAGGCGGAGGCTGGGGGTTATTAGGAGGAAGTGTTAATGGTGAAGGAGAGTCCATAGGCTCTTCGTGCCTCGTAGGTTCTGTCGAAGGGGCCTGTTGGGGGGAGGATTGCGATACATATAGCTGATAGTCCGTTCTATGCCATACTTCACTCTCTGTTGAAGCAGGCATGATATCCATCGGGTTCACGGTACCAGGAGCGGGATGCGTAGGAGGGGATTGAGACGCATTGAAGTTGAAAGTGGTTGGTGGAGACTCTGGGGGAGTTTGCACTGCCCCCTTTGGCAGGGTAGATGGTAAAGCAATCGGCGAACCCAAAGCCTGGCCATGAGCAGGTACTGGCAGCGAATCGGTAGCAGGAGCGGTCATGTCAGTCGGGGATTCAGTCGGGTCTCCTGCTGTGGTGATCCTTTGGAGAGATCCATCCTGTGTTGATCGAGGAACAGCTCTTGTAGGGTTTTCATGACCCTCAGCAAGAGATTGCGATGTTAGCGAGCCAAGAGATTGATCACGCGTGCTCTTTCGACTGAAAATATGTTTCAGATTGTATCTCAAAGAACTTCCGCGCGACCATGATCGTTGAGGCTCAGTTTGAGATTCTTCGGTAGTGAACATGCCAAAAGCTTCTGAAGGTATAGATGGGCTGTAATAATCCGCATTGGTTCCATTGAGAGCTCCGTGGTGTGCATCGCCGATAGACTGGGGCATATACTCTTCGCCATATCCTTCAGGGCCACATGGAGCTGAGCGTGGTATTGAGTCATCAAGCCCGGGCTGAGCATTGTTGAAGCCATAAGAAGGTACATTGGTATCGATTCGAGGAACATAGTCTGGTTGACCTTGTGCCTGAGCTTGTCCGTTGGGTTGTGTCAAGCCATCATTAGGGGTCCAAGCCAAATCCTTCAAAGACACTCGATCTACTCCTCCACGCGTATGTTCTTCTGAAGGCTTGAATGAGTCCTGCGAGGACAAGCGACGTCGGTGTTCATCTGTGCCCGGAGGTCCGGTGATTGGAACCTCGCCCGTCTCAGGGTCGCCTGTACCAGGAGGCCCATGATGAGGTGCCTGTTTCCGTCGTCTGATGCGGCGGATAACAAAGGGGTACAGACATAGAGCAACAAGTGCAATGCCTACAATGACGCCGACGACAACGCCGGCAATTCCTCCATCGCTCAGTTGGCGCCTAACCACGACTCCCCTTGCTGCAAGATGCTCCATCACATGGCTCTTCCTCCCACTTAGACGTCGCAATACATCCATCGAATTAAACCCTGCTTGATTCGAGGAGGCGCGTGGCGAATGCAGAAGTAGCCAGCAGCAGCTGGCGAGAGCTGGTGGAAGCTGATGATTGGGACTGGCAAACCGAGCGTTGATTCTTCTCGTCGTGTGCTGCTGGGTCGGATTATTGGGCGGGGCGACTGGTAGAGTACTGGAGATTTGGGTCTTGGGAGGCCGCCGCCGCAGTCGCGCGAGACAGGGCGGAAATGCGAACTGGAGCCTGTCGAAGGCTCGTGCTTTGTCAAAGGGTCCGGTCGTAGAATCGAAAGACGGGAGGGTTAAGGGATGAGATCTCTAGACACTTAAGACATCGTGAGCAGAAGAAAAGGAATCATGCACAGGTGAGATGCAACGACGCATGGCACGACCAAGAAATCCGGGGGTGGTCGTCAGCACAGCAGGGCAAGCGCAAAGCGAAGCAGCAGTGACCTACAGCACCTTCTGACAATGGCTTTTTATTGCGCCTTTCCAGGGCCTCCAGTAACTCCAACTTCCCAGAATCAGAGTAGCTCGACACGGACACCATATAATTGGATGAGAGAGTTACTTAGGCCCCGCTTCCCGTCCGGAGCTCCGTTGGTCTAAGCCACACTCATTGACTTAGTGCTTGTCACCCCTGGCGTGTTTCGTGAAGAGGCGAGAGGTTGGTATTTAGCTACAGGCCTCTCAATGTGGATGATGATTTGCAAGTGCTCTAAATAGATTTGGTTGAATACTGAATCTATAAGGGACAAAAACGCCTCCAGAGACCGGTACCTGTCCATACAATAGCTCTTGGTTGCTCATCGCTTACTCGCAAAGCAACACAACAGCATCGGCGCGCCCGCTTACACGCGACAAGTGCCGATTATGGTGATGCAAATGCTTGACGCGAAACACACAATATTAGTATTGGTTTGACTATCACCTCAAAGTTGGACAAACTCACATGTGGTTTCTTTCAACAGTTCACGGTTTATGCGTCTTGAACCTCTTATTCGCTAGCCCTACGAGAGCCAAGGCCTCAAGAGGCCCATGCTCGTCTCTTTGGCAGATAATAGCGCAAGCCTCGTTGATTGATACCAGAGACCAGTTCAAGCTCTGGCTGACTACGTCAATCATCGGCGTGATGTCGGTTGCATACTCTCATTCTTTGATGTAACATAGTTAATCATGTTCGGTATACATATTACAGTGACGTCTGATATCCAACTGTGACCTTTTAAGCCATACGAACATCGATCAGTCTCAATGAGTAGATAAGAGCCTCTGCTACTGCTAGCATCCAAATCATTCCTACTCCTTGATATTAGCCTCGAATGTGTTTCGTCGACCCGCAAATCGAGGCTGCGCCACAACCCTGATCTACCTAAAGTTCTCTGTCCCTGTCTTGTAGTAGACCCTTTCATCTTGGCTACCGTTGTATTATGTATCGCACCTTGGGGGCCATGATCTCGTATTTTTCAGATGAAACTTTCGCTTGGCCATCAGTTTATCTGTCAATACTCTATATACTACTTACGCATTTGATATTCATGCTTTGTATCAGAACATGTTACTCAACTACACATAGCAACGGCCATAGAATCCGTAGCTGCCAAGCCGTTTTTCCCCACTACACGTTTCTCCGACGTGACTTGGTGGCATCCAAGACGCTAACTAATCATGAGATTGCGACCTTGTTCTGACTTCACATCACGAATGCAGTTGCCAATAACTTTTCCTATCATTCAGACTTGCACCAACAAGCCTCACAGAGGCATAGATACATGTTTCTCTCCTTGCTGATACCCCATGTGCTCATTGCTAAGAAACAGACCCCAACTGAGATATCAACCAAGCGAACTCGAACAGTTACAATAAACACCATTCTTTTTCCCCATTTCCATCGTCGAATCTTCTCACGTCTTTCCAAGTTAGACGACAAACAGGCGGCGGTTTTTGACCGCATCATCCCATATTTTGGAGGTGACATCCGTCTTGACACGGACACCGCGACGTAGGCGGAATGTCATTGCGTAGTGCATCAGTATAATTTCAGCCTGTCTAGCTCTGGTGATAGCGACATTCATTCGCTGAGCTTCGTCCATAAAACCAGGCTTAGTAGTTCGAACCATGTCGAGGAAGACGACATCAGCCTGGTTGCCCTGGGCCTTGTCGACAGTCAGAACTTCCACTCGGTCCTGCCACTCGGGTGGCCACTGCTTGACCTCGTTGACATACTGCCGCATAGCAACACTATATGGAGTTTGTATCATTATCCGACCGGGCTCATGAGTGTTCGTTACACTCTGGAATGCGGGATCTTGCAGAAGCCTGGCTGTCTGAGCCATGACCCATGCATGGTGTGATGGATTCCAAAAACTGTGGCATTGCGTTTCCTCCTTGCTCGTGGTAAGGGCAATGACAGCCCGGTTCTCTTCAAGGTTTCGTCCCTTGTCAAATCCTTCGAGGTATGTCTTCAAATAGTGAACACTTGCTGGGTATTGCTGACCAGTTAGGTGACCAGAGCTCATTTTCTTGCCATAAAAAAGGTCCGAAGGGAGTCTGTGTAAATTCCCGTAGGCTCTCTTGTTGACTAGGAGCCTGCTGTTGATCGCTCCGACCTTGTCGGCTCTGGCCATGAGGCTCAAACGCATCTGTGCAGCATACGGATTAAACTCGAGACCTTTTTTTCGTGCATCACGAGAGTCTCCGCTCTTGACAAAGGGGCATGTCTGGTTGACGTCGCCCGTCAGAATCCATGCAATTGGTTCAAAATACGCGAGAGGAATCAGAGTGGTTAGTTCTCGCGCATGCGGAGCTTCGTCGACGAAGATCACGTCCGGTTTGAAAAGCTTCGAGAAACCGCCGTACGCTGCAACAGGGGTGGTCGCGATGAAGTCGGTTTGTTTCAACACAGCAATGTAAAGTTTTGAAACTTGGCTTCTCAAGGTCTTCCACTCATCGTGGTTCAACACTTCTCCGGCGTCCATTCTTGTCAGAAGTTTCTTGAGCACCACAAAGCCACCATGTTTGTGCTTCTCGTAATACTCCCAGGCTGCCTCATCCAGTGTGGGCGCCTTATTAGCACTCCGTTCTACATGGGCACTGTTGTTGACGTTCATAATAGCAAGGAATTTCTTGGTGAAATCTGTTTCCTGCTCGGCCTCCTGGCTGTGACTGGCAGTGGTAGTGCTTAGCTTCGAACTGTTTCTCATTTCGTACGGCCATCCATGCATACGGACGATCCGTAGGGGCAGCCCGGCTGCCTTGCACAAATTGAAGTAACGATCCGCTGCATCATCAACCGTTTTGTTGAGGTCGACCAAGAACAGAATAGGATTGTATCGCTTCACGGCTCCAGGGCGCCGTTTTGACTGTATGAGAGCCGACACGACGATATTCCATTCGGTTTTGCCCGCGCCAGGACATCCGTTCACAAAATACAGACCGTTAGGGATGCGTTTAAGACCGTGAAACGCAGCTATATGGTCCCTATTGAAGGATTCGAAGCGCTTGAGAATGGCCCTTCGAATGCGGTGCGCCGGATGAGTAGGATTCTTAAGATGAGGGAAAATATCATGTAGGTCGACAAATGTCTTATCGGAGCCTCTGAAGTCGAGGATCATTTCGAACGCAGCTTTGGCCTTGGGGCTGATCCGTCGGCCCTCCAACTGAGAATCTTGTGTGAGACGTCGTAAAGCTTCGAGCTCGGCCTCGAAAGTGTTCGAAAAGGTCTCCCATGTGATCGTAATTTTCTGATGAGTGGCTTCATTCAGAGTAAGGCTTTGGAAGTCGTCGAGTGTTGAAGCTGTCGACATTGAAGACATGAGATCCACCTCAACGTGTTCGCCCTCCGCGTTCTTCCAAGATCTGTAAACTTCAACCTTGAAACAAGCGCATTTCGCAACCCCTGCACAAGGGAGGTTATCGGCATCTTCGTAGGGGTTGCTGATACGGGTTGCCGGGAGGTTAACGAGAGAATACATGCCATCAGGTAGCTGAATGCTAATCCCCATGTCAATTCTAAAGTTGTCTGTCAGGCTGGGGAAGATCATGTCTTCCGAGGGCTTCGGGATAGGCACAAGGAAAAGCCATGATCTGGTAAAGGAAGTAAGGAGGCCTGGGATGGGTGCAATAGGCCACGCCTTAAACTGCGTTCGCATGTTATTAAACCGTTTAAGGACTTCCTCCTCATTCCTCATCTCGATCAGCGTCCCTTCTTCATGTCGCTGTTTGTACGTTTGTACTGAAAAAGAGTAGAGTGGTGGTATTGGCTGTTTAAGCACAAACCGTTAGTGATTTGCGAGAAGATGCTGGGACTAAGAACTATTCCGACTCACCTTCTCTATTGGAGGCATAGTTGACGTTATTGTGGTAGACATGATGAAATTTTTCATCAAGATCTTGAAGATCTCGAAGATGTGAGATGTGTGTTGTCTGAGTTAGGCTGTAGTGTTGTGTCGAGATGACTGCGGTGAGCCTCAAAGGGTGCAAAAGAAGGAGGCAGAGCAGCCTAAGGGGGGAGAGGAAATGATTTGAAGTAAAGAAAAGAGAGAAGGATGTTTTCGTGTAGTCTTGAGAAAACGGTAGCTCGTTGGTAGCAATCTTGCTCCGGTCACAGCATCAATGAGCTGCTTGGCATGGTGTTGAAAGGAGAAGATGGGATCAACAGCGCGAAGAGATTACCTAGAGTGGAAAATTTAGATGGGCGAGGAACGGAGAAGAGAAGATGCAAGGCAGCAATCGCGTCGCGGAAAGGAGGAGGGCCCTTGCAGCTGCCGTTTGTTGCTGCCACCTGCTAACACTGCCAGCGGCGTTTGCTTTGGTAAGGTTGACAGAGCGACAGTGGAGAATGATGAGAGAAGAGGAAGAGAGAGAAGTGTGTATTCGAGAAATATAGCCGCGTTTGTTTGACAGTGAATCACGGACAGTCCGAACGTGGCAGGGAGTTATAGCTAGCAGGCTTCGTGAGTGAAGGCGCTGCATGCTCTCAGCAAGTGCCTGCCAACGACTGATTGCTGCACCAACACCAAGGATTCAACAGCTTGAGGTAGAATAAAAAAACATGATTTCATTACAACTATACTTATCTAGTTCCCTACCTACCTAGTACTCGCTGCCCTTGGTTGCTTAGGTGCAAGCGTCTTCTCGCTCCAACACTCAATTTCCTTCCATACCATAGCCAGAACAATCATCTGCTATTCTGTTCTCAAACGGGTCCTTTCCAATCACGCACATGATGTCAGTCCCCTCAACAATAACACAATCCAATCCAATAATCTCCATGGCACCCATGCCTTCACAATCACGATCATGAGCCGAGAAGTACTCATTTGCGGCTAGGTCAAGTCGATTGTCATGTCCTCGGCTGTCCAGTGAGCTCCTCCGTGGTGATGCTGCTGCTGCTGCTCGTCAAATCTCTCAATGATATCCCCCTCCGTCATTTCAGGTGAACGACGTGGTTCGTCGTCGGATTCGTCTGCGAGGTTGACCGATGCATCGGAATCGTCTTCAATGAGAATGGTGTCTTCACCTGGGTGATCGCAGCGGAGTATATCGTCTTGACGGAGCAACCACTGCTCTATATGTTTGTAGAGCACTCGAACTGTATTCGGGGGGAACGCGTTTCCAATTTGTCGCTTGATGGAGGTTACAGTTCCAAGAAATTGATGTGTCTTCGGAAATCCTTGCAGGCTTGCTAACTCCCGCAAAGTGAGGTTACGTGTGCCATCAGGATAGTACAAGTCGCCTCCGGCCGTGGTGATAGTTCCTGCAAGACGATCCGGATCGTAAACGGCCCTTGGTGGGTTATGGTATCGTATGCTATCGAGGTCGTGAAGGTTATCCCCTGGTCGAATGCCCCTGATGGCCTTCCCGATTGTGTTATAAGGCAACGTGCCGTTGAATCCCTCTTGGCTATGGGTAGCAGTGGGAAAGGGAGGAAGCTTTTCGCCTGGTGCAGCAGCAATAATAATTAGTCGCTTTCGATCTTGAGCAGCGCCCCAAGTGCAAAGTTTAATAACCTTCCATCGTACTGAGTAGCCGTGTTGCGTAAAGTCTCCGAGGAAGCCATTAAAATATTCCTCGTGACGGTCATGAGTGAGCCCGAAGGTCTGTTCGACGGTAATAATACGCGGTCGTAGCTTCTTAAGCAACTGATTACAGCCATATAGCGCAAAAATGTTCTTATCATCCTGCGCTGAAGCGTGGGTGTGGGCTGGAGAGAAGAACTGACACGGTGGTGAAAAGTGAAGAACGTCAACCCTCATGTGACTTGTCGGGTTCGAGAGGAACTGGTCCAAAGACATCCTGAAAAGCTCGGTATTGGGAAAATTGGCTTGATATGTACTCCAAACCTCGGGCGCCTTATCCACTGCATACTGGACCTTAAAGCCTGCCATGAGTGCTCCGCGAGACACTCCCCCAGCTCCAGAGCATGAGTCGAACATAGTGTACTTTTGTCCACGGCTTCGGATCTTAGTCTGGACTCTTTCAGACTCAAGATCGATGAGATAGTCCTGAGTGTTTAGGGAAGGGACCCAAGATCCTCCTTTGACTGTGCTGCCTCGCCATCGATTGCTCAGCACTTGTTCGGAGACTCGATACTGTGCCTCATGCACATCGCTCGAGTGAATGCGGATAAGAGACTCTTCGATTTGCTTCTTGCGGCTTCCTTGTCCAGTAAAACAGACCTCCAGCTTCTAGCGGCAGGTCAAATGTGTAGACTGTCTATTGGGGCGACCTTTCTCCCCTGGATATTTAGGGTTGAACACAGCTCGGTTGAAGTTGGGATACTTGGCATTGGTCGCAATGAGGGGCTGAAGCTGGATAACATCGGATGGGTTGATATCCACAAATTCTTCTGTCTTGGTACCGTCGTCTTGGTCGTAATAAAGGAGCATGCAGACTTCGTTTGACTTCTTGGGGAGCTTGGCTAGGGCCGAGCGTGCTCTCACAAAAGGAGTGCCGCGGAGTTTGATTGCGCCTGAGGATTGGCATCGAACGACAATCTTGACCAGAACGAACTCGACAAGGTATTTACCTGAAAAGAACTCCTGAACTTGGATGAATGAACCTCCTTGAACAATGGAGCCCAAAAGCCGTATCTTTTCCAATGCAAACTCGTCTTGCTTGAGCAAACAATGACCCGAAGTGCCCAAGTTCACTGTGAGGTCGATCACCTCGTCAATGGCTTCGTCAGGGCTAGAAGTGATATTTTCGTCAATGGTGCAAGATGATAATCGTCTTTGGCGCCCTGGAAAGCCAGTTGGTTTTTCAGTCAGAAAGCAAACATCGTTCATCTCCTCGTGCTCTTCGAGATCGATGTATGTGATTGCCATTTTGCGCGAGGGGAGCAGCGCTCAACCCAAGGTAAAGAAATGTCTATGTTACTGTGTTAGCCAGCTAGCGATCAGAAAATGATGAAGAGTGAAAGTGCATACCTTAAGCGAGATGTGGAGTCAAAAGAAGTGGTTGCTTGGAGGAAGTTAGAGAGAGAATATTCACTGTTGGATGTGAAGGATGCAGATGTAGGAAGATAAATGAAGCGACATACATATGCATGTGTGCATTAGTTGAATTCCCCAGTACCCGGAGCAACCAGTATATTTAGCTTCAACGGGATGGCCCGTGCAGCCCTCTTCATGGGCTGTTTGTCCTGTGTGAGCTTTCACTTGTCTTGAGACTTTGGAGTAAACACTGCATACCAAACAAACACTCATGTAGTAGCAATCTTTATGCAACCTTGGCGAAGACAGTGCCTCAAATAGATCTTTTTCTTCCGCCGTATCTCGGTAGGTTTATCGGTCTCTTCTTATCCAGTTATATCATTCCAAGGAGGCTCGAAGTGTAGTTAGATACATAACACGTCTCTCACAGCTGAAATTGCATAACCCTAGAAGCATGCTTTGGGGCTCCATTGAGCTTTTGACAACTCACCCAGGAAACTATGTGTATTACCAATGCAACTGCGTCATCTTCGTGAAGCTCTTGAACTGTGTTGCTGTTATATACATACACTACCTGAACAATGTTCTCTCAGTTCCAAGCCGCGCTTGGCACTGCAACACAGGGCTTGCAGCTTTAAGAGAACTTCCTCTACCATTTGATTTCCTTTTTCTATCCTTACTCGTAAGCTTTTGAACCTTGAGGGGACCCTTTTATATCACTGGGCAGCATTGTGTTTATATATTACCAAGGTTACTTATGCAGTCGCGATTTTGGCATGGCGAGATTAAGGCCAGACATTATCAGTTCATATCGTCTTTCTACAAGGAGATTAATATCCTATGTATATAGTCTTTTTGGTTGTTCAGTGGTTCTATACTTGCTTCAACCGGCATAGGTTATGTTTAGTCGCAGAACCGCCTTGGCCATATACGTTAGATATGACTGAAGCCCTAAGGATGATCTAACTCGAACCTATGGAAGGAATGCCAAAGGTATATGAGAAACCCAGATTCTGATTCTTTTCAGAGGATTCTCTAACAAGCCAATCATGCCGTACCTTGCCAACAGTTCCTTCTGTTTCATTGACCTGACCCTAAATACTGCATAGGAGTTAACTCATGAAGTTGCGTCTGCGTCATAATCTGAAGCCGTCCATACGCAGATGTTCCTACAAAGTCTCGTACAGTAAAAATGGCTTCAACAGCTAGGTAGATCAGCTAACGCGTACTTAAAATGCGAGCACTGGTAGTAGGTGTAACATGGTCCTACCCCGCGATGCAAACACAGCAAAGGGCTGTATTTAAAATCAAACCGTGTAGCTTAAATAGAACGTAAGGTTTATAGTGGTTCGTAGCTACTGAGAGACATTTGGTCGTTCACACAGTAAAGTTCCAAGCATAGAAGCTAAGAATCTGTCCAGAGATTAAAGGGGCTTTATTAGGGACACGATGCAATCTCTTTCAGGTACTGCGCTGCAAAAGGAAACACGTAAATAAAAAGAGAGAAATATGATGGCATGAACTTAAATCTTCAAGAATACCCAAAGCTCTTGTCAGCTGTAATTGTTGAAGTTCTTCCCGATGTTTTGCGTAGGCATTTAGGGTAAGCTCATCACTGGTGATCGATCGGGTTAGTGTGGGCGGCTCGTTGCGATCCATGTGGATGTCATAGTGGATGGGCCCCAGCGATCCTTGCTTCGACTGTTGAGGTCATTGATGCGATCAGCCATGATCCAAGGAGTGACTAAGAAGATGCTATAAGTACATGGCAAGATGAGCGAGTCGCTATCACTGGATCTTGCGATTTTTCTTGCTTTTGGGTAATGAACAGGGTATATGTGCCATTCGCCGCCAGACTTTTGTTGCCATTGTGTAATCTGCGCTGCCAGTTTGCTCTCTCTCGGGCCTCGTATCTCTTTCACACCCACACTCAATCTGCTCAACCGACCATGACTGCTCGAACATTACGAAAGCGTGGAGTCGCAAGTACAGATCAGGCTCCCGCGAAGAGACGAAAGACCAAGGTGAAGGACCAGCTTGAAGATGAGTCTTTAGACGAACTACCACACAATCTTGGGCCTGTTCGTACCGTCCGAAAGAATGCCAAAAAGATTCCGACTCCACCAGAAGATTCGAGAGAATCAATGAAGGATGTCAAAATTGAAGAGGCCTCTCCTGAGGCTAAACCGAGCACGGAAGCCCTGACTCCTCTTTCACCCAAGGAGACAGAAGCTACGACTCGGAGATCACTCCGACCACGGCGATCTGCTGCCAAATCATCATATTTCGAGTCTGACGATGAACCCAGCACAAAATCACAGACAAAAAAGTCAAGCAAGCCATCAGCTGTGAAAAATGAGGTGAAGGACGAGGACGATGATGCCGACGTGGCAATAGAGGCCCCCGTTCGAAAAGCAGTCAAGAAGACGAAGGACAACCCATATGGGTTAACTCCCGGTATCACACCTTTCCCCGAGTGGAAAGCCCCTTCGGCAGAGGACTGTGAAGAAGTCTACCGGAGGCTAGCAAAAGTCCACGGAGAAGCCAAGGCTCCCGAGAAGATACCAGCGCCGTCCCTTGAAGTCTCAGGTTGCGGAGAGGTTCCGTCTGTATTGGATGCTTTGATCCGCACTCGTCTAAGCGCAAACACTTCCAACCGCAACTCAAGCGCAGCATTCAGAGGGCTAGTAAGCACCTTTGGCACTGTCGATAAAGGAATTGGAAAAGGTAGTGTCGATTGGAACAAAGTCAGAACTGCTCCGCTGCCCACCATCGTCGAGTCCATCAAGACTGGGGGTTTGGCGCAGGTTAAGGGTAAAGACATCAAAGCCATTCTGGAGTTGGTCTACGAAGAGAACACGAGACGACGAGAGGCTTTCATGCAAGAGAAAAATAGTGGAAAGACCGCGGGGATTGCTGGAGCAGAGGGCAAGACACAGGGACAAAAAGATCTTGAGATCATGAAGACAGACCAGGAGATCCTCTCATTGGATCATATTCATGGGATGCCTCCTGACGAAGCCATGCAAACGCTTACCAAGTTCCCCGGCATTGGCGTGAAGACAGCATCCTGCGTTATTCTCTTCTGTTTGCAGCAGCCTAGCTTTGCAGTTGATACTCACGTACATCGAATCAGTGGATGGTTGAAATGGGTGCCGCCGAAAGCAACTCGGGATCAGACTTTCAGTCACTTGGAGGTTCACATACCTAACCACCTGAAATATGGACTACACAAATTGTTTGTTCAGCACGGGCGAAGCTGTATCCGTTGCAGAGCAAACACGAGTGAGGGAAGCGAGGAATGGCTGAAGTCGAAATGCCCACTTGATGGGCTTGTCGAGCGAACAGGCAAGAGGCAATATGGAGGGAAGGGAGGATCAAAGAAGGTGAAGGAAGAGGAAGAGGGCAGTGATTAACTGCTTGTGATAAGGTAAGGCCTTAGGCCTGTGTATAATAAGAGTGCTGCATTTTCGTCTTCTCAAACTTCTTTTTTGCTTGTACACATACCAAACACCTACGTGCTGTAGCTCTCATCGCTACCATCCAAATGCAACCGGCAATACCTTAGACGTTAATGTGTGAACAAAGACACTCCAGGCAAGCAAGAATCGAATCGAGATAGAGTAGGCACGACAACCTCAGTGGCTGCCCAGCGACGGCCACACCCCACCTTTGCCATTAAACCCCCTGCAAGAACGCGGCAACTCGAGCGCGTCAGGCTAATCTAAGGCTGTCTCCATGTCAAAGCTTCGACTCAACTATTTTCCAATCCCGATCTTTACTGCACGTTGTAGGCTTATTGCCTTGCTGCTGAACAGAGGCTCCGGTGGGACCTTCAATCACTTCTCTCAATGCTAGTTACTTATTCTTTCCCAGCTGAATCACTCCTTTATCTTCCAGTGTCATCCCGCAAACGATCCGACGTTGACGAACTGTTTGATGTCAAGGTCCAAAGTGCCCTAGCAACGGCCTTTAACACCAACTTCAATTTTTCGTTCTCAGCCATAACAACCTCCTATATCCACCGTCTTCGATTGTCCAACGTTGGAATCGATTCTTCACGATTATCGGAGGACTTCAATATCCTACATTCACCGACGAGTTGCATAGCACCTTTGCCCTAGTTCGAGAAAGCCTATCGCTTTACCCGCCGATGAAAAACCGCCGTCCCGCTCAATTTCCGAACACTTCGTTTTAGCCAGGGTCTCGAGAGATGCGCAAACGCATCTAGGCGCCACAGAATGGATCTTAACGAAGAACTCAGTCAATGGTACGAGAAGATTCAAAATTTCGACGATGAATGCCACCTGCTGTGTCCCCGTATCAACGACGACGACAACGAGAACTACAGAGTTCGAGAAGACCCCGACTCATCTATTCCTCAAGACGAGAAAGACAGTCGGATCCAAAAAGGGAAGGAAAGATTAGAGATCACGTACTGGAACTCCTTGATCTTCGGCTTTGACAAATCCAGCCAAGGGAAATGGGGAGAACAGCTCGGTGAGCGACTCAATGGTTGCCTGAAGCATTGCGCAGATTGTGTCTATAACTGGCACATGAAGCGCAGAGCTCTCCTGCAACAATTTCAAGAGTGAGTTTGCATTCTCAACAGAGGTTTTGTGCGCCTGTTAACAGTGCCAGACGATGGAATGAAGAGATTGTCGCCGATATTCAATCCATGCTCGAACGTAGGGATGTTGAGCGGATTGATTTAAGCCTACGATGGGCCAAGGATTTTATCGAGAAGATTGTGTCAGCTGGCTCTACATTCAAGAAGTCGCAACTTGGTGAACACCTCCCTGAAGTCCACATCTCTGTCTATGAGGCTCTATGCTGTATGCCATACATGGAGGACCCGGAGCGACGGGTCACTTTTCAGTATGTTTTCCAGCGCCTGCAAGGTAAAAGCGGCCTTAAACTTGGAACCAAGGAGCCTTTGCCTGGGATGACATACTTCATTTTCGATCTGAAGAACCAAGATCGTCGCAAATGGGCAACAGATAATTACCAGAATCTTGATAGTAGCACCATGACCTTGGACCAATTTGACTGGGCTGTCAGCGGTGGCCTCACAAGAGCCATTGATGACATTTGGAGAAAAGACCCCAAAGCGGTAGATTCGTGGCCTGAGATGGAGCAGTTTTGGCAAGGCTTCAACGAGATACTCAGAACATTGACCGCAGATGTCATTCTTCAACGGTTACGGAACTTGGAACTCAAGTCAGGGAATCACATTTACGACCTTCTCTTTCGGCATATTCAGTTCTGCCCTGCGGAGAGTGTCCTGGTCATGGCCATTACTATCCTGACAAATTTTCTCAAGAAAGCACCCAGGGCCTTCTGGGACGTTATTGGCGATGCTCGGCCTAATGTGATTGCGGATTTACTCTTTGCAAGTCCCGGATACAAGAATCTGCTACGTCAATCTTTGGACGATTGCTGGACTGGTTTCGACAGTGGATCATCTCTCGTACCATTCCCTACATCTTGGGTTGATCCATGGCTACAATCACTTGGTCGCGATCGCAGGTACGATGCTTGCGAGGTCTTGATGCATACTCTTTTTGAGTCGCTTGCTAAGGACGAGACTATTGAAGAACCAGGTCGAGCGGCTTGCATTCGAGCTGGCTTCGATGCCTTAGGGCTCACCATGACCACCTTTCTTGATCCAGATACCAAGATTGGTGCCGGGACGACTCATCTCTACGCATGCGCTGCGTTCAATCTCGTTATGAAATACAAGGACCTCATCCTACGAAACCTGCGTGCTCCTGGTCAAGAAAGAGAGGGTTGGCAAACATTTCAAGTGGCAAACGCTGCCAAGAAGGCCATGCAGACTGCCATGAAATTAGACATGAAGATCTTTGCGGAGGAGTACATCGCCTGTCTTGAGGGCAAACAGCTTCAGTCCGCGGTTACAAGGGACTCAAAGGTTTTCTGGCAGGGCATTGTCGAAATGTTTGATCTGTCGACTGAGCAGATCGACCTGGCACGTGATATCGTTCTATCATTAGAGCCCCTGATCGGCGTTGAACAAGTAAGACCTCTAAAGAGCGACGACAAACTGAGCGATTCCAGTAAAAACTTCAACCGATCTCTCGCTGGAACCGTGGATATCCTTGGAAATCTTCTGGGTCGAGTGTCAGAGCTGGACGCCACAGATTTGAACACATTGTTCAACGATCGTCTTGCTTTCCAGGGCACCATCACCCTCTCCACCCACGGAGAGTCGGGCCTTGCCGAAGCAGCTTCTGAATTGCTGAAGAGCTGGACTGGAGAGCTCTCTCAGAGCAGTGCCTTTGAACAAATGTCCCAACTTCATCCTGATCAGACACTTTCGTCAATAGTATGGGCTCTGGAGCGAGTTTTGAAGCCACCCAATCCATGGGGTCCCATTCGACCAATTCTCAACATGAGTCGAGATATTCTCCGCGGTCTGACTGACCCTATGTCTGGAGTCTTGCGAGTCAAGACGCTTGAGCCAATGTCCGCTGCCAAGGTCTTGCGTTGGTGGAGCGAACAATGGCGATTTGTATCTACTGCATGCAGAAATATCGAGGGCTGGTCCCGGTATATTCAAAATGCTGTAATGACCGAGTTCTGCCGTGAGATCATGGAACTGGCTGAAGCCCTCGTCGCAGAGGATGGCCTGATTACCTCGGCCATCTCCAAGGCCTTGAACAAAAGTGAGAAGGACACCATGTCGCAAATCCTTGTTCCTGCGAAGCAACACTTCGGGGGTATGGAGAACATGATTCGCCTGAAAGACAAGTGGCTTGTCGATGTCACAGTCCGAGTCCTCTGCAAAATTCTGACCCGACTCCGAGAAAACAACCATGAGATCAATCCTGCCTCCCGCAGGCTGATCACAGATGCTTGCTTGCCTACCAGCGTCCCAGGCAAATATGTTAGGTCAACGAACATGACAGACCAGCAACGCGCCGAACTTTTACAAGCTTTAGGACAGACCGATGAAGAGGTACAGATTTACCAGTTGGGCGTTGCGCAAGCAGCACAGAAGCCCAAAGACAAGCTGAAGAAACAGAGCAAACTCGATGCCTGGTCGAAATCAGGTACTTCGAGCACTGGTACAATTACAACACCGTCCTCGAGATCCAACCGCGATGATGTGCTTGAACTCAGTAGTTCTATTGACAGTCCTATTCTTAAGCAGCTGGAGGCTCAGCAAGCCAAGGCAAAGGCAAAAGCTATGCTTAAGGTAAAGCATAAGCCGAAGGTGCCTGATCAAAAGGCAATCTCCGCGTTGAAGGAAAGCAGGCAGAGAGAGAAGGCCGAGAAGGCTAAACGCGACGCAGCTGCCATCGCAAAAGCCAAGGCTCTCAGGGGAGAAACTGTCCCTGGCGAAGGCTCAGGCCTACTTGGCCTCGGCCTTAGCGGCAAAGATCACGGTAGGAGCGAAATCATGGTCAATAGCTCGGACGAAGAGTCTGAAGAGGAGGAGGAGGATGAGTCGGATGTTGACAACGAACTCGCTGCACTCAGTACTGGAGGTCAGAAGACTCTAGATGAGGCCGAAAAGCGTCGTCAACAGGCTTTGCGTGACAAGATTCGTAGGCCCGTCAAGAAGGTTAGACAACAGCGCTCCGTAAAGGAGATGAGAGCCAGATTGATCCCCCCTATGGATCGATTGCACAACACCATCCTAGCCTGGGATATTTTCCATGGTGGTAACGATCCTCCCAACGGTCCAGCAGCGTCCGAGGTTGCTACTAAGTATTCCGACCCAAGAACCTACCAGGATACTTTCTTTCCTCTGTTGGCCTCTGAAGCTTGGCGTTCGTTTGTTACGGCCAAGGATGAGATAACGTCCCAGCCTTTTGGTATGAAGATTGCAAGTCGAGCGAGTGTCGACAGCTACCTAGAGGCGACATTCACCATGCCTGTTGTCCAGAGCAGGGAGCGAGGCGTCTCCGAAGGAGATATTCTTCTCGTCTCGGAAGCAGAGAATCCTCTGACTGACCAGACAGCGCGTCACTGTCTGGCCAGAGTTCATCGTATCACGTACAAAAAGGAACTTATCGAGATTACTTATCGTGTGGCTTCTCGAAACAACCCAATGACACAGGTGCTGACCCCTAATGTAAGCGTTTTCGGCGTCAAGATTACCAACATGACTACGATTGAACGAGAATACGCTGCATTGGAGAGTCTGCAGTATTATGATCTTATGGATGAGATTTTGAACGCAGAACCATCTCCCATCCTCCGCTATGGAGAGGAGAAGATCGGCAACTGCATGGAAAATTATGCTCTGAACCACGGACAAGCCATGGCTGTCCTAGGCGCGCACGATAACGATGGTTTCACTCTTATTCAGGGGTAAGTTGCTTGCCATCGCTTATTGATAAAGCTAACATTACTAGCCCTCCTGGCACTGGAAAAACCAAGACCATTGTGGCTATGGTTGGCACTCTACTCTCGGAGCAGCTCAGCCAAGCAGGTAATCAAGGTGTTCCTATGGGCGTACCTCTAAGACCACATGGTGCTCTCGGCGCAAACAATCAAACCCGGCCCAAAAAGCTTCTTGTTTGTGCGCCTAGCAACGCTGCCGTCGATGAATTGGTATTGCGATTGAAAGCAGGTGTCAAAACAATCTCAGGAAAGACCAAGAACATCAACGTGCTACGGCTTGGCAGAAGTGATGCCATTAACGCTGCCGTGCGGGATGTCACTCTGGATGAACTGGTCAAGTCCCGCCTGGAGGGCGATCATACAAAGGACAAGGCCAAGGCCGACCGCGACAAGCTCCATGAGGATGCCGCGAAGACCAAGGAAGAGCTGTCTCTCCTACGCCCTCGTCTGGAAGCCTCAAGGGACAACGATGACCGAGCCGTATACAACACGCTATCTCGGGAATTTGAGGAGTTGAAGCGGCGCCAGATGTCGATCGGCAAACAGATCGATGCTGACAAAAGCAGCGGCAATTCCGTTGCTCGAGAAATGGAACTCCGCCGTCGGCAAGTCCAACAAGAAATTCTCAACAACGCCCAGGTTCTGTGTGCCACTCTGAGTGGTAGCGGCCACGAGATGTTCCGAAATCTCGACGTCGAGTTTGAAACGGTCATTATCGATGAAGCTGCTCAGTGTGTGGAGTTGAGTGCTTTGATTCCCCTCAAGTATGGCTGCTGCAAGTGTATTCTCGTTGGAGATCCCAAGCAGCTCCCTCCTACAGTCCTGTCACAGTCAGCAGCGAAGTTCGGCTACGATCAAAGTTTGTTCGTTCGAATGCAACAAAATCATCCGAAGTCGGTTCATCTGCTGGACATGCAGTATCGTATGCATCCAGAAATTAGTTTGTTCCCCAGTCGCGAATTCTACGAAGGACAGCTTGCAGATGGCCAAAATATGCACGAACTCCGGCAGCAGCCTTGGCACAGGAGCGCGCTTCTTGGTCCCTATCGGTTTTTCGATGTTCAAGGTGTCCAGGAGCGAGGCCACAAGGGCCAGTCTCTGGTCAACACCAAAGAGCTCGACGTTGCTATGCAGATGTATGATCGGTTCAGTAATGAATACCGTGAATGCGACCTGACTGGCAAGATTGGTATCATTACGCCTTACAAAGCGCAGCTTTATGAGTTGAGAAACCGGTTCCGATCACGTTACGGCGAGGGCATCACAAACATCATCGAGTTCAATACGACTGATGCTTTCCAAGGTCGTGAATGCGAGATCATCATCTTCTCTTGTGTTCGTGCCAGCTCTACAGGCGGCATCGGTTTCATGACTGATATTCGACGTATGAACGTCGGTCTGACTCGTGCCAAGTCATCTCTCTGGATTCTCGGTGACTCGAGAGCGCTTGTTCAGGGCGAATTTTGGCGCAAGCTCATTGAGGATGCCCAAGCAAGAGATCGATATACCAAGGGTGATATTCTGACTATGTTCAGGAGGCCTCTCGAAAGAGCCAAGCCTGGTGCTTATCTTCCGCCACCACCTAAGGCCCAAGATCGAGAGGTCGTTATGCGGGATGCATCCCATACATCGTCGCTTCCCTCCTCGCGTTCAAACTCGCCAAATGTCGCGCCAGTTCAGCAACCAGCTCCTGCACCCCAGATACCTGGCTTGGGAGGTGAACAAACTGGTGTTGTGCCACGCTCCGCAGGACCTCCTGTCATCCATACTTCGTCGGAGAAATTGGCAGGAGAAACAAAGAAACGATCACACGATGGACCAGATGTGAATCAACCGATGTCTAAAAGAGTATGTTAACAGCCTTCGAACACCTCTTCTACAATCTCTAACAATCAAGCAGATAGCAAGCGACAAGGCTCGGGGTGGCGGGCTTATGGGCAAGTTCGGGGGTAGGTCGTCTCGGCCTCCCAAAGCTCCCACCGACCCTTCGGCGATGTCAGTGATGGGGTTGACCCCTCCCGAAAGACCACCTGCGGCAGCGCCGACCGGTCCAGCGATACCAACTGGCCCCAAGATCCCGACAGGCCCCAGGATCCCAACGGGTCCCAGAATTCCGACAGGCCCCTCTAATTCGGGGTCCCACCAGCCTCATGATGGTAATAATAATCAGGTTCGCCAGGTACTCTCCAAGTTGATTAGACAAATTGCTGACATCAAACGCAGCAGCCTAGACGTCCTCCTCTACCACCACCCCCATCTCGAAAGAAGGGGAAGCCAAGCCTCTTTGTCCCAAAAAGACGGTAGAGGCATGGGTAGATTGATAATTCGGGACCTTGTATTATAAGCATAGAGGAGGATACATAGTACCATGCATTTACGGGCGTTAGGAGGAGATGTGCATCATTTTCATTTGTACAAGGTATTCACGAAGAGCATGGAAACAGGGTGCAGTTGTTGCATCCCTCGGAGGAATAGACATGACCCGAGACTTAACACACTCTTGGGTTCGGAGCTTGATTCAGGGCTAGAATAGTCTCGCGAATATGCGGGTGGCTACGAAGTGATATGCAAGGGGGGACGTATGGCCCCTCTTGGTAGTAGTTGGATGAAAAAGAAATGGCGAACAGAAACGGGCCAGTTCTCGAACTCTGAGGCGCAGAACGAGGCTTTCGAACGACACAGGATTTGCTTATCTCGGCTGCATAACATCTGCACGACTTGATCTATCTTTTGAACTCTCCTGGGACTCGCAGACCGACGAGGTTACTTCGTGTCACGTGATATCGAAACAATACGAAGCCATGACACGAGTGAATGCATTTTTGCAAGGGTTAACTCGCCTAAGCATCCGGTAGTGAGGATGATCATTAACAGGCAAGGGTTTTGTCCTTTCAACAGGCGACAGGCAGGGTATAAAATCAGGGGTCCTAGTAAGGGACAAGGGCAAGTAATGTCCGACCCTGGTCCCGCGCCAAAGGGGGAATCCCATCTTCTAGCATGAAGCTGTTGCAACCACTTACATGGCTTTAGTTCGTAATTTTGGAGCGGTTTTCAGGGCATTCATAATGATGTATGCGCTGACGACTGTGGATGTTTGGTGAAGAGATCAGCTCAGATGGATGCCAAGACGAGATAGCAGGCCTCGAAAAACAAGGCGCTAGCATCGCTCAGCGTGAAAGCCGGTTCGTTTAAGATCAGGCACGCATCATATCAAGGGCCCTCGGTAACTTGGCACGGTGATGGCACTAACGGTCTCTTGCAGAGCAGATCAGCGGTGGCGCTCGGAAGGGCTTTTAGCGGTCGAGGAATAAGACGGCGGAGAGTAGCATTGGGTGAGCTGAGAACTTAATACGTTGGTCGCGATGACCTGAAAGAGGAACCTTGTGAGAGCTGAAAAGAGAGGGAGAGAACCATGCCGGGACTTTGGATTTGAGAGTTTTCCAACTTGTGGGTAGTATTGGATGGAAGCGATGCGGTACAACAAAAGCTACCTACTGTGACTTAGTACCTTATGACTTGGAGGTTGGGGCACACCAGTAACACATAGAAAGGGTGACGACAACCATCTGCAAGCACCGGCCAACAAATGAATTGTCCGGTATCCTGTCATTTCGTTTCTTTTTTTCCAAACGGTAATGTTTGCGAGAGGCTGGAGCTTGAGACTTGCCTGTCACTACTGTCAGTGGTGGGTAAAAGAACGCAGTGCGAAGAGGTAGCAGAAAAAGAAAAGAAAGGTCCAGAGAAACGAAGCTAACCATGGGGCTGGGAAAATGAGATCTCCAGTTCATATATGACTGACCTAATTTAGGGATATTTGATGAATGAAACTACGACGCCGATCCGAGTGACAACCCGAATTACCGGGTTACCATCGTCAGAGTCGCAATTACAACATAGAACCGGCGCGAAAAACAATAGATTAGAACAAAGGGGAGACGATCTCCTTTTGGCGCATCTAGACTCGTGAGCTTCTGATTGGGGAATTAGCGAGCGCGTTTCCACCCGCTACTGGGGCACGCCCATCAACGGCAGAGTTAGCATCCTGAGCTAAAACTAATAGCGGCACTTGGCCTTGGTGGCGCCCAGGGTTTTATGGAGGGCTTTGTAGGCGAGTGACGGCATGGCTCAGACTTCGGCTCCAGGACCTCCCTCCAGCTCCAGCTCCAGCTCCAGCTCCAGCTCCCTCTGGCTCTGGCTTCCGCTGTCTTGATGGGGGAAGAGAGGGCCCTGGACTTGACTGGGCTCAACTGGGCTTGACCTGGCTGGGGGGTGGGCATGATGAGGCGCCGCCCCAAGTCTGTCTACCAGGTAAACGTAACTTGAATCCTTCTTTCTTTTTCCCAGCGCAATCACAGTCAGTCACTTTTCAACTCTCACTTTCATCTTATCATAATCAAGCCCATCTCTGTGGCTGTTGACTCACTTGTATATGTATCTAGTTTGGTGACACAGACTACCCATCTCTCTCTGCCACCGGTCTGCAAGCAGCCGTCTTTTGTCCACCGGAGGAGGGAGGACACGAGAAAAGCCCCGAGAGACGGGGAGGTTGTGCCGTGCAAGGTCAGACGAGAGCAGCATCATTGAATCATTGAGTTTGCTGCGGTGTACATACTGACTCAAGACAGGCCTTCCATGGATGCAAGTGCATCCTTGTGCAAGAGCGTATAGTTCTAGTTGGTGGAAGCACATGTATCAGTTCGCCCGGCATGGCTCAAGTTACTGGCCTTGAACGTGAGGCCGCTGTCACGTCGGGCAATGGCGATTCTCATCCTCGCACAACTCAATCGACCTCTGCCTCTCAGCACCCGCATCGGCATTCGTATCAGTACCTACCGCAGCCGTCTGCCTCAGGAGGACAAGCACGTACCCGGCCCAGAGCAAAGTCCGCGTCAAACCTGCTCAACCGTCCCGATAAGGACGTGGAATTTCACGACGACACTTTCATCGATCAGCAGGATCCCGGCGAACCGCATGATGGACTTGCAGAACTCATTGACTTCTTGAGGAATCACAGCCCCCCGTCTGGTAACTTTATGTCTATCCCTGATGATATCTCCGCCGAGGACAGGGGCCGATGGTACAGGCTCCGGAAGCTGGGCAAGAGGAGCAAGTCTCTTTCAAAGTCGCCTCAAACCATTCGACTCCCGGATTCAGCTGTCTCGGGCACTACGATAGGCGGACATCGACATATCGCAATTTCTATCCCCTTGGACGCCTCACCGTTTGGTCGAATTCCTAGGTCTCAATATCCTGTATACCAGCACCGGAACGTGAAGCCGGTCACTTCGCAATATGCCCCTACGAGGGCTGTTCTGAACGACAAGGGCGTAGTAACAGTACTACGGACGGTGACGGAGGACAGGGAGTCAACGCCTTCAGTGAGCCCAGCAAATTCACAGCTTCTTTTGTCTACTGTCCCTCAAATATCTCAAAACACCACGACCGGAGGCCCATACCCCCCGGGAACTAATAATAGCAGCAACCATGCCAGGGCAACCGAGCACTTGAACCTTCTGGCAACACCTCCTCCAAGGGTCGTGACCCCGGATCAAGTCAGACAAGCTAACGAGCAATCCCGAGAGTTCCAGGATCGCAACCAGGGGAGCCTGTACCAAGCAAGCTCGAGTAGTCATGATAAAGTTCCGTCACGAAGTCCTAGTTCAACAGGGGGTCGCTTCGTGCATCTAGGAGATCTTTCGATCGATGCTATGATGTCTCAGCCCAATATGACAGAGCCTCAACCTGCATCTACTACATCTGCCCGTCCTGTCTCCCAAGACGGATCATACCAACCATCGCTTTCTAAAAGCATCATGACTATAAGCGAGAACGACCCCATAGTCGCGGAGGCTAGACCCGTCGAGACAAAGCCAGTTGCAGCTAAAGAGTCTCGCATACGATCGTCACCTAAGCAACCTGGGGAACCTCCTATCACCGTCATTACAAAAAGCCCGCTGCGTGTTTCTCGAGAGATTTCCGCGAAACGATCATCTAAAGATACCACGCTCACTCTTGAAGTCAAGTCGTCACAGAACCGCCGTGATAAAGTAAGAGACAAGAAGAAGAGGGATATGGAAGCTGCTTCTCTGAAACGACGCAGCATGATATTCAATCCACCGGAATCCAAGCCAGAAGTTGAGAAAGAGACAACCAAAGAGTTAGCCGAGGACAACACGGAACAGCCTCCGCCGTTGCCCCTGAGATCACCCCAGCGCCAAAGCATGTGTCCTATCATGGTCGTCGCAAACGTCAAGCCATCGCCTCCCCCATCATCTGGTCTTCCCGAATCGCCTGTAAAACCCTCTAGTACACACTCCGAGCCCGCAAGGCTTATTCCGAAGTCAAAAACGAGTGAACCCATACTCAAGCATAGGGAAGAAGGCACATCCGATCGACCAGTTTCACCATCCCCTGTTTCTTATATGAACGAGTTCCCAACTCCTCCTGAATCAGCCCGTTCATCGCCAGTTCACAAAGAGGGCTCACTAGATCGGACCTCTCTTTCACGGCGCCGGGAGTGGAACGCTGCGCGGGACGAGCGCAAACGCGGAGAAGCAGTATCGAACATGAGCCCCCGGCCTAGAGGCAGGAGGTTGGCTTCGGCAAAGGATGAGCCTGAGGACAGCAAGGTGCCTGCGGTGGAAAAGGAGGTGTTGCGACGGTACGAGGCGTACCGTGAGTATCGCATCAGAGAAATGGAGCGCCGCATCCGTCGACTAGAGCGGAATGGAGATGTGTGGCTACGAGCACTTGTGCCAGTGCTAGACAACCTCAACCGCACGCTCGCCCACAACCAAGACGAGAAACCTGCCCGTGCGCAAGGTTGGGTCTCTGATGACGAGCGTTCGCGTTTCCCAAGTACATCACAGATGAGGCCATCGAGTCGAGGCAGGATGATGGCGAGAGCGGGAACATCAGAGAAGGAGTTTCTAGAACAACTTGTAAAAACCAGAGCAGAGCTGGAAGCTGGAAGCGTGAGCGATGATATGAGTGGATTTGATACGATCGAGCCGCTGATGAGGGAGCTAGCAGGACGTTCACGACTGAGCTTTGAGGCCAGGTCACTTGGAATGGATGACGAAGGGTTGTTGCATTCATTTTCCGAATAGTCTTTTGCGAAAGGAGAAGAACTAATCATAAGAGAAGGGGAGAAGAGGTATTTCGGGGGTATATTGTTTTTGATATGGGATTAGGGTTGGCTGGCTGTATCTTTGTTTTTGATTTTGGCGGATGAGCGAAGCGTTGAACCTCGGACATATTCAACAACATCACTACCTACCTTTATAGTATAGTCTTGCACCAGACGTGCGTGTATTTCCCTAGCTAACGCCTGTTATGATAACTTTAGAAGGTATTTTCTTTGTACTTTGCCCATTCAAACCAGTTATTATGGCTGGCTCACCTAGTACTTAACAATTAGTTCAACTGCCACAAACTGACAAACTTATTATTCCGCATCAACGGTCTCGTTCGCGCATTACCTTGACGCCTCACCCAGCCGTTTCGATCAACTCTATTCCCACAAATAAATATGATAAAAATAGGATTCTAATGACACGTTCAATAGATTCTGCTTATACCGAACTGGGTAACAAGCTCTCACACATCGATCGGGCCCGCCCAGATCTTGCATGACGTATTTAGTGATTTTTTTTCTCAAGAACGTCTCCGCATCATCGATGAGATTAGCTGCCATGAAGCTTAGCTAGGTGCAATTGACAGCGACGATCTAGATCAAGGATCATGACAACCATTGTTTAGTGTCAGTCAAAGTAAACAAGCTTTTATTCCCCAAAATAAAAACCTACTGAGGACCCTTTTTGTTCACCCTTAACCGTGGTTTGACTTACACCAAAGTAGTCATCTCTACCTAGGTACACAGAGCTCAAAACAACTTCAACATGAGCAAACCCTGGATCTTTGTCTCACCCTCAACACGAGGAATCGGCCACGCCCTCACTCGACACCTTCTTCAAAAGACATCACTCCCCATCCTTGCAACAGCCCGTCTCCGTCACGACCCAGAGGATGTGAAAAAGTCGCTCCTTGAGGGCCTCCCCGAAAAGGACAGCCTTGCCAAACGCCTCTCCATCGTTCACGCAGACGTCACAGACGACAAGTCTCTCAGTGACGCAGCTTCTAAGGCCTCGGAGCTGTTTCCTCGGGACAAGCACCACCTACGTCTGGCTTGCGCCATTCCCGGTATCCTCAGGCCTGAAAAGAACCCCAGCCAGATCGATGCCGAGGCCAGTTTAGAGCATTTCCGTATCAACACCGTTGGGCCACTCCTCCTCATCAAGCATTTTGACCAATTCCTTCCCAAGCGAACTGCCGAGCTCGAGGATAGCCCCGAGGGCGACGAGGTCAAGATGCCCTCACATTCCGTGTGGCTCAGCATGGCTGCCCGTGTGGGTTCCACATCCGACAACAGAGCCGGAGGCTGGTTCTCGTACCGAGCAAGTAAGGCAGGCGTCATCAGCGTGGGCAAGAGTTACGACCTGTTCCTAAAAGGACGTAGTGGTGACAAGGCCATCTCCATCGCCTACCACCCCGGAACGGTCAAGACGGATCTGAGCAAGGACTTTTGGGACAGTACAAAGAAGGACAAGCTGTTTAGCCCCGAGTTTGCCGTTGACAGGCTTGTTGGTGTTGCAACAGGGTTGACATTAGAAGGCCGAGGCAAGTGTTGGGACTGGGACAACAAGGAGATTCTCCCATGAACGAGTTATGATGACTGTACGATAATGACATCAAAGGCGTTGAAAGTATGATAAAGACTGAGGATAGTCATAAGAATAATAAGTAATTAAACCGGTATCTGCTGTATCGTTACTCCGAGACCCGACCAACCTACATAACCATACATAGTCCTATGACACACGAGCAAGCAAAGAACAATTCCTATGCGCCGTCTCACCGAGGTACGCTTCGAAACTAATCCCAAGTTGAATCAGCAACTACCAAACCGCCTTATCTATAGTTCTACCTCTTGGAAAGATGCACCGTCAGGTGTCGGTGCTGTCTTCGCGTTCGTTTCGTCCTCTGCTTCATCATCTGACTTTGCTTGCTTGTCTTCCTGATCGGGCTTACTCTGCTCTCCGTTGTTGGCTGGTCGTAGGGCAACTTTTTGTCCCTCCTTATCTTCCAATCGCACCTTTTGCTCCTCTTGTAGCGACGCCTTGGCCTTTTGCTCAATCTCTACATCCTCGTCATCCTCGCTGCTGCTGTCGCTGGAGCTCTGCTTCTCGCCGCTCTTCTGTGACTTCCCCTCCTCTTCTTTCTCATTCACCTTCTCGTCCAATTTCTCTTCTGATCCCGCTGCTTGCTCACCATTCTGGGTGGGCGGTACAGGGAGGCTCTTTTCCTCCTTCTCAGGCGGTGGGGGAGGCGTGGATTCCTCAGCAGGGGGTCCGGGTTTCATCGCGTCTAGATAGAACTTTGTGACACCGAGAATGCGGCTGCTCTTCTCACAAGCCTCAACCCATTCGGGGCGTACAACGGGAATATTGCTCTCGACAGCCTTCTCCCATTGCTGCCCACGACCTTCAGTGGTGACAAAATGTGTCGTGTCGATGCGAACACCATCCACAATCTTGGCACCAATGCGCTCAACCGCCTTTGTCAAGTTCTCCTTCACGGCACTGGGCATAATACCTGTGGTAATGGTGATACCCCTCAAATCTGTCATCTTGTGTGTCCTGACAGGCACCCGCTCGCTGATAAAGGTACCAGCGCTTGTGCGTAGGACCAAGTGGAAGGTGTACTCGGTATCGACAGCAAGGCCGCTGATCTTCGTGCTGTGCATTTGCAGGGGCCGAGGAATGTTGCCGGCCTTTTGACCATTTCGGTAGAGGCTTAAAGAAATAAGGTCGGCAGTGGCAAGCTGAATGGGATCCCACTCGAGAACGACCGAGGTCTGAGTAGCATTGCGGCAACGGAGGGCTGGGGTTGAGGGTTCGGAGGCACCAAATGAATTGTAGATGCTGTCTTGAAGGGCACGGAATGCGCGATCGGCGGCGGCTTCTTTGGTTGCGTTTTGCGAAACATTGATGTCGACAATGCTGCCAGAGGAGATGTTGGGAGGGAGGAGGATGGACGGGAACTCGATCTAAGAGGAAGACCTTACATTAGCAAACGCTCATGTTCAAAAGAGAAATAAGGCTCACCAAACGCTTATCCGGTGTCAGAAGGACAGTAACGCCGGCATCGACCTTGCCGACAGTGAGGGAGACGAGCATCGTCGCGGCTGTCGCAGCAGACAAAGGAGAAAGATGACGAGAGTAGGTTCTGGGCGAGCACGGGCGCAGCACGGAAAGAGGACAGGGGTATCTTGGAATAGGAGAAACTTTAGACGAAGATGATTGCAGCGCTTATCTATTCTCGATTCGCCTGCGCTGGGTGAGGTATCGTAGCGGGACGAGGGAGGTTGGTGATGATGAAAGTTGACGGGAATGCGATAGGGAACGTTGACGTGGAATCTTTGGGACCAGCTGTACAAGCCAACCAAGGAGCTTGACCTAAAGCTTACCTTCCACAATGGATGGCTCCCGCGCGTGGCTATGCAGGGTGCCTGAGCAAGATTTGGGGGAGCGCAGCCGCCAAAGCCCCTGTAATTTAGGTCCAAATTTGAGGTCCCTTGCTCCTGGGCTTAAGGTTGTGAGGCTCTCTTGTGGGGAGCCGGACGGGAGGGCAAGGTTCTTGTTCCTGTTGCATGCGTCAGCCCAGAGGCCGAATTGGAATTGCTAGATATATGAATGTTCAATTGTGTTTAGCATGCTAAAATTTCCAAGAACTGATCGCTAAAAATCGCTGGGGGGAAATACAAATACTCCCATCACGGGTTGTTCGATATAACTCTGTAGTTACCTAGCTGAAATGACTGGCACTTGGACATATGCATGGAACAAAGATCAAGGCTTGTGATTAGACAAAATAAAGCCAGCAGGCCAATGGTATCAAAGACTAATATACATCTATATATACTTCATCAACTTCGCACCAGATACATACCTGGTTTGCCATCCACCCCCAGATGCGCCAGTTCAATCCGTGCCTCCAGCTTTAACAACGAAACGTCCTCCATCAAAGATTAAACCTACCTAATCAATTGAACCCCCATGAGATCATGACACAAAAGGGCGTCTACCGCTGTATGCCCCTTTCTTTTTGATATCGTCTAAGTCCCTGCATATGCCGCTGCCACTTCTTAGCTACTGCCTTCCCAACCGCCTCGCCGAATAAATGTGCCGGAAGGTGAGATGCTTGCACCGGTTTTGTCAATACAGCTATAACCGTGCCTCGGGGCATGCCATTTATGGCTGCTTGATCTTCCATTGCTTTCCAGAATGCCCCTGACAATCTTCTTACGATCGTGGTTCGCACAATGGCAGAAGTGTTTGCCTTGTTCAAGACATATAACCAAAGCGGCTTCTCCTCCATCCTGCGTCGGTACTTGCTCATGAGGGCGGGCAACATCGGATGCCCTCCCGGTTTTAGGTATTGGAGGTTATAAGGGTGCATTATGTATTTAGGTGAATATTGGACTTCGCAACCGAACTCGTGTCTAATCATGGTGTCGTCGTCGCCATTTTCCATGTATAGGTATGGGGCCTTGGCATTGTTGTATTCCAGCCCCGTCTCTTGAAGAAACGACCAGACCTCGGGCGTGGTCGTCAGCTTGCCAGATCCAGTGATAAAGTCTTGTGCTTCTTGAGGAATGAAGAAACGAGACGGTCTGCGTTTGGGCCATGTTTTAGGTTGTGTTTCGGGCTGCGTTTTGGGCTGTTTTTGGGGTTGTTTTGGGGGTTGTCTGGAGTTTCTTGACGATCGAGCTGCTGTCGATTGAGGAGATTTCGTGTCTTTGGAAGAGGAAGGCGATTTCGATGTATTGGGCGAAGATCTCGTATTTGATGAGTAGCAACGGCGGAGGGAGGACGATATCGACCATGATAGGAGTCTAGATCCTGATGAAGCTCGTGCTATTGGCATGATGAAGGAACAGCTGGATTTCTTCCAATCATATCACTACTGAGAGTATCGTTGGTTTTTGCTCGAGTCGAAACTATAGTTCGCGTGCCGGTAATAATGGTCAATTGCAAGGTAATGTACTGGCGTGGTCAGAGTCAATCAAGATGTTAGCATCGCACGCCTTCAATATGGTTCTCGAAATGTTGCGATTCCCAACCGTCGGGACCCACCAAGCGCCACATGCGGCGGTGCAAAGCGTCACAGTGTCATGGTGTCACAGAAAATTGAATAAAATTCGGCAATTCAATGTTCTCTTGGAACGCTTCTAATTCTAGAACTTAGGTGCATTGATTATGACTCAAAAAATATATAAATGAACTCATCCAATTCTCATCTCAGTCTGATGCTACTGGCTAAATTGCCAACCAAACTTTTTCGCAAATCGCCGCCTGCCATTGCCGTCTTTGTTCCGCGTCTTGGCCTGCATGAATGCTAGTGAGATACTTTTTCTCCGACAGAGTTACGCTGCACAGTCCATGTATCTTTGGCTCTCATCCGCCACACTTTGACTCATCCTGGGCTAGTACTTAAATCACAAGCCCATCCCCGTTGCCTTACGCCCAACCAACTCTAGTCAGTCAGCAGAGCAACATTGGGAAAAATCCACTTTCTGTTCAAGGCCGCCAACGACACCACAACATCATCACCAGCTTTCTTCCCCCTCCAAAACCTCTCTTCTTCAAACAACAAACACAAAAAGGACAACCTGCCAGCATGCCTAAGAACAAGGGAAAGGTAAGCAGCTCTCCCTCTCTACGTCCTCATCGCCCCTACGTCTTTTTTCTTTTTTTCAGGTCGCATTTTCACGCGCCAACCGCCAACCGCCTGCCCCGCCCCCACCATCATCGCCCAAGTTTTGCAGAAAACAACAACAAAGGAGGATCGCTAATACGTTTTATCTCTACAGGGTGGAAAGAACCGCAGACGTGGTACCAAGGAGAACGATGACCAGCGCCGAGAGCTTACCTTCAAGGAGGATGGTCAGGAGTATGCTCAGGTCGTAAAAATGCTCGGTAACGGTCGTCTCGAGGCCCTTTGCTTCGATGGCAGCAAGCGTCTCGCCAACGTGAGTAACCAAAGAAACAGATCTCCCCACCCGACATATTCCGCAACAACCATAAAGGGTATGTCTTTCCTTGACGCAGAGCTAACTTTATTCTCCTTAGATCCGTGGCAAGATGCGAAAGAAGGTCTGGATCAACCAGGGTGATATTATCCTCCTCTCTCTCCGAGACTTCCAGGACAACAAGGGCGACGTCATCCTCAAGTACACTGCCGACGAGGCCCGTACCCTCAAGTCCTACGGCGAGCTCCCTGAGAACGCCAAGATCAACGAGACCGACTCTTTCGGACAGGGCGAGGATGGCGAGGCCTACTTCGAGTTCGGTGACGCTGACTCAGACGAGGAGTCTGATGCTGGCGCTACCGGCAAGAAGGAGGTCGATATTGACGACATCTAAGCCTATTTCAAGGCTCTCCAAGATCCCCTTCTCTCTCCACCGAGCCCCCGACGTCATGGCCCAGAATACTCGATGTGTTCTCGCCTAGCGTTGTTGATACTGTCTTCTCTCTCAAACCCGGAGCCGAGCACCAAAAGCTCTGTGCGTCGGGTCCCACGACAGTAGTTGCTGTGGAGTCTAAGACGGCCGTGGTGGGAGGGACGTCACGGCATGTCGCTCTCTTCAAATTTTAACATTACGCTTGAGTTTTCTGTCTTGATCTGTTTTTTTAGTTGTATTGGACGAACATGATTTTTTAACGCATTACGATCATCACTTTCGTCTCCAAAAAGCATCGGGTTAGACAAGACAAGAAAATACCTACTATTGTTTCATAAATATTCTTGATGCTTCTCCTACATCCAGGCTGTGATCAAAACAATGGCTAACCATTTTCTGCTTTATTTTGTGTGACCTCAATTTGGTGATCCTGGAACAACTCCTCAACACCATGCGGGCTTTTCCCCTGAACTTGACCAGTCCTTACCATGTCAGTGCCTGTGATAGATGCACACACAAACAAGCCAGTTCAGCCAAACGGAGACGGCTATGGACATTGCGCTGCTCCACGGCTTAGAAGGCACCTGCAACAAAATGTTGCGTAACCACCATCGTTGCCCATATGTGCATGTCTTATAAACAGCGAATCGAGGAACTTTTTCCGGCTTTGCTCGGCATTTCCTTCTTTCCTTCTCTTGAGCTCCATACTATAGTGTCTCGCTTTACCAGTCATCGTTATCACTCTCATCGTCTAGATTCACGTTAGCATAGCATTCATCAACCGAGATAGAAGAGGCTATAAAAACTTACCACTCTTAGAGACCTTTTCCTTCCGTTTCTGTAGCGCAGCAGCCAGAGCATCAGCCATGCCACCGCCACCACCAGGGGCTCCAGGAGCTCCGGGGGCACCACCACCACCGCCACTACCACCAGAATCGCCGACCTGAGCGCCACTGCGGTCACGAATCTGTGTGCGGTCAACCTTCTTGAGTGAGTTGATACCACCAGCTCGTTGAATATCTCCCAGCATGGCTGACCGGCCAGAATCCGCTCCAGGGAGGGCAGGAGCTGGGACACCTGAGGAGTATCCGGAGTCGCGGTTGGGCATAGGTGGCGGTGGGGGAGGTGGGGGAGCGCCAGAGGTAGGTGGCATAGGAGGCGGAGGAGGAGGAGGCGGCGCACCAGAACCTGCCGGCGGCGGTGGTGGAGGAGGCGGAGGAGGCGGAGCACCGACCGATGTTGGTGGCAACGGTGGTGGAGGTGGAGCGCTGCTTGCCGGCAGTGGGGGAGCATTGTTCGTTGGAGGCAACGGGGGAGGAGGAGGAGGTTGGCTGCTGGCGGCCGGAGGAGGAGGCACGGGTCGAGAGCTCGGGGGCGGTAGTGGTGGAGCTGAAGACGCCGGTACCTTGGGAGGCAGAGGCGGAGGAGCGGCCGCAGGCACAGGATGGGAGTCGTTGGAGCGTGGAGGAGGTGGGGGAGGAACAGGTCCACGGCTGGGTGTAGGTGGAGGTACTCTTGAGCCAGCGAAGGGGGGAGGGACTCCGAACTTGTGACTCTCGTTCCTCTGTGGTTCAACAGGAGTCTTTGCTGGTCGAGGCGGAGGTGGAGGGCCGGGGTTTGGAGCCGCTGCGGCCGGTCTGGGAGGATCTTGACGAGCAAACTTGCCAGCATCAGCCAATGGCGGGGGTACACCAAACTTGGGTCGAGGAGGTGATGGTGGTCGTTCGGGCGCAGCCTCCTTTGCAGGAGACTCGGCCTTGCCGGACCGTCTCGGGGCTGGCGGAGGTGGGGGGCCGCCTTTTCTCGGGGCCGGTGGTGCGGGAGGGCCGTCTGACTGGGTACGGCCGCCGGCCGGAGGTGGCGGCGGCGGAGGAGCCCGAGAACTACGACCCTCATTACCGTTGGCAGTTGGTACTGGTGCTGACGCTGGGGGAGGGGGAGGCGGTGGTGTTGACTGGGGCTGGTTGGCCTTTTGCTGTTCCTCTCTCAAGAAGTCTACAATGAACTCCTGGTTCTCCTTAATGAAGTCATCTGTCAACCCCTTCTCTTGAAGATCTGCCCCAAAGTGCTCTCGCCAGAGGGGATCGAAAGCATCTAATAAGGCAAACTCAGACGGTCTGGATCCATTGAGGCTAGCCGATGAATTGACAACGTGATGCTGAATGGAGTTCGTGGGCATTCGCGGAGACTCCGGAGGCGTCGGACCTGTAGGCTGAGAGTTTGAATGGGAGGAATGACGATGACCAAAGAGTCCTCCCAGCAGGCCATGCTTATGTGTCGGCTGAGAGCCTCCTCCAAAAGGCGTTGCCTTCGTAGCTCGGCTTGCATTCTTTTCCCGCTCGTCCATCTTCTTCTTAAACTGCTTGGCCTCCTTTTCATCGACGAAGCTCAGACCAGCCAGGCATTCCTCGAGTTCGAAGGTGTGGAAGAAGGTTCGGTCCTGGTTGTAATGCCATGCATCAAAGATCTCCTGATCCCAGATAACTCCTCGATTGGAAGGCTGAATAAGTTAGCAAGCGACAAAGGGGAATTGGGGATGATCCTCAGGAGATCGCATCATGGGCATACCGAGATGTCAACCATCTTTATCCAGTAGGTGTTTCCGACTAGATCGTTGGCGAGCACGACTGCTCCTTGCAGTCCCGTATAGTTCCATTTTGAGCGATTGGGATAGGCAACGTAGAGCCTAGCAACTGCGACGGCCTGAATCTTGTTGGATTGCTTGGGAATAAACCGTTTTACGGTATCCTTATCGTCGTCGTTAAGAATCGACGGCATTGTGGCGTCGCAATCGAGTACGAGTCTCCGGTCGATGTCGTAGTAACAAGTATCTCGAAGATGTAGTAACGAAGGATATAAGCGAAAGGGAAGACGAAGTCGTCAGTTGTCGCCTGAGTTGGACGCGTGGAGTGGCGCTTGTCAGGTCTCCTCTTTCGGCCGCTCGTCAGAATCACTTGGCGCTCGCGTGAGGCAGCCGAATTCTGGGGATAGAGATTGGAGCTCCTAAAAGCTCTTTCGATTTGGGTAGATATGGTACGAAGAGAGTGTATGAGCAGCGCCCGAGCTTTCGGGCTTGAGAAGAAAAGGGCCCGTCTCGAATGGCGTAGATGAGCACGGATGGTCGTCGCACGTCAAAAGGTGTTCGTTCGTGGGGAACCAGGCTGGCCAGCGGTTGGGATGTGTGAAGAGTCGGAGACAGATGAGCACCAGCCACAATTCGTGGACGAGACTAGAGTACTTGCAGCACTTCCGGAAGCTCAGCACAGCCACGGGCGAGCGCTGGCGAAGGCTCAAAGCGGGGCAAACTACGTCTTTCTGCAGACGGGAGACGACAGGTTTGCTTTTTGGCGGGATTGGAAGCTTGGTACGTAGTAGCGTTGATTTTAAGGCGATACAACATACTTTTTCTGCCTTATTCAATGCAGCGGTCAACTCACGAACGTTCAGGTACAGATCGTTCACCGCTTCAGCCACGTTACCGGGTTCTAGAAATTTCGCAGGGCAGCGATAGACTGTTGGGCAGCCAGAGATTAGCAAGATAACCGCTGTCCTGGCGAGTGGAACTCTTAATGGTGGAGCATCTAAGGGGCACGGCTAATGGGTGCGTGTGAACTGGTAGTTGGCTGGTCCTTGAAATAGTGACCGAATGAATACAAAACAAGCTGAGCATAACTGTCCACATGCAACTGTCAATACAGTTAGGAGTTCTAATAGGGTTACAATCGATCCATTCTATTGGATTACTTTAATCTTTAGGTAAAAGCCATATGTCTGGCCATGAAAATATTCTCGGCCGCGGAGAGGGGTATAATAACTGCGTGTGTCTGCAGGGGCACCGAGTCTGCCGTTGGTCAGTGCCATAATACGAGCGTGACACTACGAGTAACAATCGACAGATTCAGATGCAAGTCATAGATGTCTTGATGTGTTGTTGTATCATATCGTAAAGTTAACCGTTTCCATGTCTAGTCGTACAATCATGTCCACAAATCATTCTCTAGCATAAGAGAAACTTGCTTATTTCTTGTTCAGAGCCTCCATCTTGGCCTTGCGCTCCTCCTTAGTTCCCTCCTCTTGGGGCATGTCCTTGGGCACGGCGGGTCCGGGGTGAGCGTTGAAGGCTGAGACCTTGTCCTTGGCTTCGTCCTTGATGGGCTGGATGGAGAACTGCTTCTCGCCCTATTAATGAGACGGTCAGTATGAGATGGCGCAGTGTTGGGTATCGGCGTAATTAGCTTACCTCCTTCTGTTGCTCAGTGCCAGTCATTTTAGTGGTTGGTTTTTGTGGTGGTTTTTTAAAAAGTAGAAAGTCTTTATTGTGTTTAAGCTTTTTTGGTCGATTTGATCCAAGATCTAAAATCGTCGATACGCTGGGTTATTAACGTCCTTTTGTAGTCGTTCGCCGTATCATGGCTGCGCAAAGCGATGACGTCGTCTCCCCTCCCACCAAACTACGTAAGACTCCTGTGGCGCGAGTTGCGACGGGCAGAAACGCAGGCTCTTAACTTAGGGAAGTGTCACAAGAGGTGCGAAACAACTGCTAATTGGCCATCTGCTCCCAAAAAGCGCCGATGTTGAGACCACTAACATCTAGGACTCTGCAGGATCTTGAAAATGACGTGAGGAGGTGGTAAACGTGGTGTGTATTATGTATGTGGGTGGGCATCACAGTAACGACCAAATCAAGGTCTTCAACAGTTGTGATCATTAGCAACATTCCACAGAGATAACCAGCTGCATAAATTCCTACCTCTTATTCCGTAGTTTCTATGGCAGTATGGAGTACCGTACTCATGATACGGTTACGGGATGGAGGAGCAACCCGCTGTCTTGAGTGCTAATTCTAAATTGCCTTCTCTACACGTTATACAAAAGTTAATAGCACCAATAAATGTCATAGATACATATCAATAAATAACAAAACAACCCAGTTCGGTTCTTTTAGTTGTAAGATCACAGGTAAGAGTGTTCAGTTCATATCATGGCTACTTTGTCTCATAGTTTCGACTTAGAAATTCCCTACCGTCCCTAGCACTCTAGGCTCCCCACTAGGATCGTCAATGCATCATTCACGCCATCCAATCTATCTCTTCCTCCAACAACACCTTCGTCGACACCAACAATTGGGTGGCCCGCATGTCTGCAAACAATGCACCCCAGCCGGTGAAGCTTTCACTTCCGCTTGTATGTCAGCCAAAAAAAACAAAAAAAAACACATATCACGGTTCTCTAATAGTTGCCTAGGAATATCAGCAGAACCTGTTCCAGGAGCTTCGCGCCGAAGATGAGCTTGTCGTTATCGCCCGCGGCCTTGGCCTGATGCGCTTGGTCAACAACCTCCTCCACTCCTACGATGCGGCTGGCAATAACTTGATTGTCGTGGTCGGTGCCGACGAGAGAGAAAATGGTTGGATCGGGGAAGCGTTGGCTGAGCATGCGGCCATCAGTATGTCCCCCAAGGCGCGTGGCTTGACGGTCGTCAACACAGACTTCCAAAGCGTTGGCGCAAGAGAAAAGATGTATGCTGGGGGTGGCATCTTCAGTATCACGTCGCGGATTCTCGTGGTGGACCTCCTTACAGGTCTACTGAATCCCGAATCCATCACCGGTCTCGTGCTGCTCCATGCTGATCGCGTTATCGCGACATCTCTTGAGGCCTTCATCCTGAGAGTTTACCGCCAGAAGAACAAGGCTGGCTTTTTGAAAGCCTTTTCTGATAATCCTGATCCTTTCACAACCGGCTTCTCACCTCTAGCTACCATGATGAGGAACCTCTTTCTTAGGAAAGCCTCGCTTTGGCCTCGATTTCACGTCACTGTCGCGCAATCTTTGGAGGGGAAGAAGAAGGCTGAGGTTATCGAGCTCGAGGTCCCTATGACGGACTCGATGCGGGAGATCCAAAACGCCATCATGGAATGTGTTGAAGTCAGTATCCACGAGCTCAAAAAAGGTAACAGCGGCCTGGAAATGGACGACTGGAACCTCGACAGTGCTCTTCTAAAGAATTTCGACGTAATCGTTCGACGGCAACTAGATCCTAACTGGCATCGTGTGAGCTGGAAGACGAAGCAGATTGTCAATGATTTGTCTGTTCTCAGAACTATGCTTAATTCCATTTTGTCGTACGATGCTGTCTCCTTTCTCCAGCATCTAGATACCATTCACGCCGCGCACTCTCCTCCCCCAGGATCAACTCGACAAAACCAGTCCCCATGGCTTTTTCTTGATGCTGCTCAAACCATTTTCGATACTGCAAGACGACGGGTATACTCCGCTAGCGCCAGGGATGCAGCTCGGGAGGATAACATCGACTCCTTGAGACCTGTTCTTGAAGAGCTTCCCAAATGGGCGCTCTTGGCTGAGGTGTTAGAAGAAATTGACCGCGATCTGTACTTTGAGCCTCCAATTCGAGACGACTCCAACGGCACTATTCTGGTTATGTGCTCAAATACCGATACGTGCAGGCAGTTACGAGATTTCTTACAAACTATGCACGTCAAACCCAAGACCGAAAAACGAGTGGACGAAGACGAAGAGGACGAAAATAAGCCCTCTGCGGCATTCATGATGCGAAGGAAACTGCGAAATTACCTCAAATGGAAGAGACAGTTTGCTCAAGTCAGCGCCACTCTCTTTTCTGAAAACCAGAAAGCTCTTAACGGGGCCTCTGACACTCGCCCAGGCTTCGCAGGCCGAGGTGGGAAAGCTCCTGCAAACAAGAGGCGACGAATGCGTGGAGGGGGCAATGCCGGTGCAACCATGGGCCGTGCTGAGAACGGCAGTATCATGCAGTATATCGAGAAACCAGGAGAAGTTGCCGATCTTATGGCTGAGGTTCAGATCACTGAAGAGGAGGCACAACAAAAAGAGGAGGTTATAGCGGATCCCCTCGATAACATGGAAGAGTTCTTCAAACTGTACGACATGCAAGACCTTGTTGTCGTCCATGCATATGACGGTGACCAGGACGAGCACGTCCTCGAGGAAGTCAAACCGCGCTACATAATTATGTATGAGCCAGACGCCGCTTTCATTCGTCGAGTTGAGGTGTACCGGTCGTCGCACAATGACAGGAATGTGAGGGTATACTTTATGTACTACGGTGGCTCGGTTGAGGAGCAGAAATATCTCTCGTCGGTTCGCCGAGAAAAGGATGCCTTCACCAAACTCATCAAGGAGAGGGCAAGTATGTCGCTGGTCATGACGGTTGACCCGGCCGAGGATCCTGAAGAGGCTTTCCTTCGTACTGTCAATACTCGAATTGCCGGTGGTGGACGGCTAGCAGCAACAGCCGAACCACCACGAGTAGTAGTAGACGTACGAGAGTTCCGCTCGTCGTTGCCGTCACTACTTCACGGTCGTTCGATGGTCATTGTCCCCTGCATGCTCACAGTCGGCGATTATATCCTGTCTCCGAATATCTGCGTAGAGCGCAAGTCTATCAGTGACTTGATTTCGTCATTCAAGGATGGTAGACTTTACAGTCAGGCCGAGACCATGTTTCAGTACTACAAGAGTGCGATGCTACTGATCGAGTTTGACCAGAACAAATCCTTCACGCTGGAGCCATTTGCCGATCTCTCTGGCAGTCTGAGCAGCGTTGCACCCACCAACTTATCATCAGACCTCCAATCTAAACTAGTGCTACTAACGTTGGCATTCCCCAAGCTACGCATCATCTGGTCTTCGTCCCCTTACCAGACGGCAGAGATTTTTGAGTCTCTCAAGACGCAGGAGGAGGAGCCAGACCCAATTGCAGCCGTCAGGGCCGGTTTGGACAAAGATACTCGAGCCGAGGAGCAGGCATTCAATCAAGAGCCACAAGAGATGCTCGCCATTGTGCCCGGTGTCACGCCGCAAAACATCAAGAATCTGGTGCTTAAGACGGAGAGTATTCGTGAAGTCGCCAACATGACAGTGAGAGAATTAGTGCCATTAGTAGGCGCGGCGGCTGGGCGACAGATACATGGGTTTTTTAACCGTAATGTGATGGAAGAAGAAGACTAGACTAATGTAAAATAAACAAATAATACACTAGGTAAAACAGACAAGTTGATCTAAACAAGATATGCTCGCTCGGCTTCATTTTTGGTCAATTGTCCTTAAAATCCATCGCGAACGATTTTCTTCGATGCGAAAACTCAAAAATTAAGCTTATGGAAACAGATATATGGATCACAAGTGGGTTTTAAACGTCTGAATAAGAAAGAACAGTCACTGGTAGGGGCAGGATTTAGAGAATATTTCACAGAAAGACTTGAGGATTGGGTATCCTAATGCTATCGCAACAATACATAGGAAATCAACAAAAGGAACCAAACACGGCCGTTATCATGACAGTCGCAAAACTCCTCCGCCATCAACCGGCTCCTCCTCTGCATGTTGTGCCTCACATACAGATTGTTCAGCATAATTCTGGCATCAACGATTCTTCTTCCACCCATCCCCGTTCTCATCGTGGTATGCATAGGAGTGCACCGTCTCGCTCGCTTCTCATTTCTCGACTTGGTATTACCAGCAAATCTCGCTCTTCCTCCTCTGCCTTTTCTCCATGTGGTATCACTAGCGCTTCTCTTCAATGCAGGAGTGTAAGGTTTCTAGACCCTTGTCGTCCTCATGTGCGAGCGGGTGCGTCGCTTGGTACGTCCGCCCTTGCTGCCGCAGTAGCCACAAGTGAGGAAGCTGACAATGATGCCGCAGAAGCGGACAACGGCGCCAATGATGGCCTGGAGGATGCGGCCGATACCGCCAATGACAGCCATGATGGCATCTCCGATGGTCTGGAGACACGATCGGATCTATTAAATAGTCTGTTAGTAAAAATGTTCCAGGTTGAAAGTGTTGAGGCTGCGGTGGCTTACGCAAGACATAATACCGCCCATTTTTGATGTTTTGTGTTGTGGAGTATCTTAGGTGGTTGTGCTTGGTGTAAGTGCGTGGGGTGGTCTTGATATAAGACTTCAAAGATGTTATAGGATATTGGTGTTGTTGTAATAGTTGTTCTTGTTGTTGATGTCTGGGAATAAGGTTCTTCTCAGCTGAGCCTCTTCATAGCCTTATATATCTGAAATCCAGAGCTTGCCCGTCGGGCCTCTGCAGGGTTTTTTTCTTGGATCATGCCTGCCTTACCTACGTAGTATGCATTGACGTCAGTTGCCGCCAGTCTCGGCTTCCCTCATGACCTCAGCCACCGATCGATCGCTGTGGCTAGTGAATCATCGCCCCATGTGATTGGCCACAAAACTTCCAAAATCAAGGCCGTAATCTTTTTATTGCCGCCATAGCCAGGTGCCGCTTTGTTTGAGGTTGCGTTCGCGACGTCAGGGCAATTAATCTTTCAACATGATTGATGATTCCCTGCACAGTGACTCCGCTGATTTTCCTCTCTGCACGGGAACGCTCTAGATTGTGCTACATCACCTTGTTCCCTGTCAAGTTTGATTAAGGTAAACGAGCCCTCCCTCAGGAACAATTCTGACGTCACATTGTCATGATGAGATCAATTAACACGAACTCTTGTGTCACTGGGGCGATCAAAGTCCCAAGTTGGACAACAGGGAAAAAACAGGATGTCCCTGACTCTACAGTGATGGTTTCATTGGTCGTCATTTTTGCAGGGTAGCATTAAGCTCCGAAATTGCACAATGGACGATGCCTGTCATGATGCGCCTGCTGTCCGCATTGGGGTATCTTTCGATTCAACTTCAACCTCATTGAGATGAGTAGGTATCTAGTGTCCAAGGATATGCTCTAGTGTTTACATGTGGCTGTGCTTGTGCCACTCAATAGTCAGGAACGCTCAAATCTCATGCTGCAGCGTGTACTCTCTAGCATGTGTTTAAGCCAACTCATTAAAACCACTTTTTCTTCTGCGACACAACCTTTTGCATGTTGATTCGTCGCAACATCTCACGGTTCCTGTTATCAAGGAGTCCCAGCGCTGTGCGGTCATCAGGGAAGTATGCCTGTCCGCGAGGAATCCGGGGTCGCTCGTCGTCCATCATCCTGATGCGCTGCACGCGGCGTAGCTTGGTCAGGCCATACCAGCACACGATAAGCGAGAACACAACTGAAACTCCAGTGACGCCAGCGAAGCCCCAGTTGGTCTCCTCAATAAAATTCTCCAGGTTCATGCCGTAGAGACCGGCGAGGAAGGTGCCCATGGCCAAGCCCAGGGTTCCTACGCTGAACTTGAGATCGAGCAACATGAGGGCGTTTCGGTTGGCATCCAGAATGGCACGAACGCTGTGATAATTAGCAATATGAACGATAGCAAGCCAGTGATGATTCTTACATCTCCTCTGTGTTTCGAATACCGGAGACGAGGTTTCCTGCTTCTTGCACGATTTCGTCCGTCAATTTGTGATATGACTCCAAAAGCATCTCAACTTCGGTGTGGTCGTCCTCGCCCCTGTACAAATCATGTGTCTTCTCCGTCAAATACATGTCTGAGAGGTCATCATCTGCCTCGAGAAGGTCCTCGATGGCATCTCGGACTAGTTTGGCCTTTTGTTCAAAGGTGCTCACTCGCTTAGACAGGATCAGAAGCATACGCAGCTTGTGTCGATCAATGTCGTCCTCGAGTTCGCTGAGAATGTGCATGACGGGCTCGCGCACCGCTTCGAAATCAGCTTCAAGCTCGGACGTTACTGAGGTCATCACTGCTTCCAGAGCGCGGAACTCGTAGGGTAGGGAGCCCGAGCCCTGTGCATTCTTCTGTTGAAGTTTTCCCTGTAAGTCGTACATAAAAGCCGATTGAGGGTATGACGTCTTGGAGCCGTAAATATCGAAAAGGAGAACACGATCATGCTTGATCAGGACTTTGAGATGGAGCAGGTTGAGCAAGATGGCTGAAGGACGGATGAGAATATGGGGTAGATTGGAAGAATCGATCTTTCGCAAATCTCGAGGTAGCAAGCCGAACTGAAAAACATGTCTTGTGAGTATCCTGTTGCCAAAAACCCATCCCACCAGATAGAGTCAGCCATACCTTAGCAATAAGTTCGGTCTTCTTGAACTCTCCATCGACTAGAATCACATTGCCGTGTTCGTCGACTTCTGTACAGCGCAGGCGGGGCTCGGAGGCCGCTTTGGCAGCGAGTGTTCGGCGATTGTTGAAAATGGACGAGTTGTCAGTGAACTCGTCATGGTTAGGTAGGTCATCTGGCTTCAGAGCCTTGTCGTTCTTCCTTCCTGCAAGTCTACAAATCCGATCCCATGTGGTATAGTGGTCTGGCGATGAATTCCGGCCCTTGAAAAAGCTGCGCACATCCCGGCTTGTGCTAAAGTTGCTTTGCGATGTCCATGGCTGGTGGCGATTTCGTAGCCTCTGTGTGGCTGTATCTTTGTCGAAGAGGGGATCTAACGTTGTCAGTCGTCGCTCGCATGTTGTAGATAGCGCCATATTTTGTTTTCGGGTCGCCAGAGTATTCAGCGTTCGAGCGCGACAGCATAGAGCTGGAGTGGTCATCGAGTCTGGGCCATGGTTTGCGCCGGAGAAAGCCCTCTTGGACTGATACCGAAGAAATCGTAGAAGGCTGCGAGATGGAACCGGAAGACACAGAGCTGACTGCATCACTAGGGATTCAGGGTTTGTGCGTTAATCGAATCACGCAGGCATTGGTATCGGATATAGTATGATGTCGCTCAATGATGAGAAGCTCTTATCGTTGACGATAGGAAAAGTTGACGTCTGAAGAAACCTTAGTCATTGGACCCAAGCCATTGGTTTTGCGGCGGGTCTCGGGCGGGTGCACGGACCCATGGATTTTTCAGACTCCAAGCCTGGTGGACGACAATGAATTCGAGCAGTACAAGTACTTATATATATGAAAAATATTAGAATTGATTCCTAGATACACTGTCAAGTAAATTTAAGCTATGAATACTTAGTATAAATACTATTAAGCAGTGATATTCGAATCCAAATCATCAAACAAATACCCAACCCCTATCCTCTTACATGATCGACTACAACTTCAACACCAACTTTTTCTCCCCGCCAAACGTTCCAGCTTCCTCAAAAAGCTTCTCTGCAACTTCACCCTCCCAGGAGCCCCGCATCGATGAAATACAAGCCACAGAATATTTCTGAGGAGCGACACGATCGCCTTGAAAACATCGACTCTACGCCATTTCCGAAGCTCACATCGGCTTCAACTCTGTTCCATCAACGCAGTGCTCGCTATCTAACTCGTCTGCATATATCTCCTCATCTTCAAGCGAATTCTTCTAGCCTGGATACTAAGTCTTTACTTCTCCATCATATACCCGGGCCATGAGTCTTACTCCCGTTCGCATTCGAGGCAAGAGAAAATATCCATCTACAAGCAGACCGCCATCAGATTTGAGAACTCACACATCTGCCCCCGGCGACAGCGGAAGTCGCCCCATCAAAAAGATGAAGCGCTCTCTTTCAAACGTTCTCGCTTCCAGAGCTACTCGCTGGCGGCCAGTTCTACAAGCTCTTCCTTCCGAGGTCCTGGAAAGCATCTTTCTTTACAGCGCCAATATCTCCTTGCCGCGCTCGTCACCAATCATGGGCGCAAAGTTATCTGGCCGTGCCACCCTCATCAGATTCTTCATATGGGCTTTCCATGATACTTGGGACCAATGTTTCGGAATTTCCAAGACAGAGGCTGCTTCGGATAAGAGCAGCGCAGTTGGCGGTGATCGATATCTTCAGGTTCGTCAGCATCGTCCAACTGAGGAGCGTCTTGGGTTACTAATGTGACAATATAGTCGACTATACTAGATCTACCCTGGGTCAACACAGATTTCATTCTTCAAGCTCAACAAACCTGGGTAGATACTTATGCCAGAGATCGCCATTACAAGCATTATCTTCCACGTCTCGATGCGGAAGGTGACCCCTTGATATATAGCCATAGTCATGAATTTGAGGGCGGCGTGGGGCATTTCAACTCCCGAGAGTGCTTCGAGGCTGATTATCAGGAAGTTCTGGCTTGGGAACCCTTTGCAAACGTAGGAGAATGGGGTGGATGTGATGTCCATCCAAGGATACGCATACCCATGGTCCTCATCACCGGCCCATGGAACGAAGAGAGATTGCGTCTCTTATTCTGGCTCCGAAGAGGTGGGAAAATCTACGGTCTCGAGGAACATGAGTCATCGTGGGAAATACAACTCGACTGTCTTCGCAATGCGTTCATCGAGGCCCCTGAGCCCACCGCAATGATCACAAACTTGATCGACCTCACTGCGCTGTGCCGCGGTCTACCTAGGGATATTGCTCGGGAGGAAAGACGTCGAATCGAACAGCGGCTTAAATGGGGTGCGGATAATGTTGTCGGCAAAGAGATTCTTCGAGAAGTCTACATGAGGATCGGGATGTTCCACGACGGGTTCGATGCTCCAGGTTCACCAAAATAGTCATTGGGTGCCTTGTAACAAACCCCTATGCGGAAAGTGAAGCATCACCTTCCAATCAACTGCGATCATCGAAGCAGCGGACAAGCGCACACTCTCTCGGTCTACCTAATCCAGCTCGCCGACAACGCCGAGTGACGGACGTGTAATCATCGCTCCCTCTCACATACACCCAAAAGCCCGAGCTTCGACCAACTACAACGGTGATCGATCATATTGAGGTTATAAAGCTTACGGCTCATCGAAATTAATATGGAATAATTGTGACTCATCATCTATCGAAGTACTTGCATCAATACCCCGTTTTCCCTTGCATAATGTGATCACGAGGCCCGGACGAACTTTTGCATCTCACATAGAAACAACAAATGGAGTTCAGGATGGTTAAAGTATATTGATGTTTATAGATTAGAGACTTCTACCTGCAGCAGGCAGAGATATGTGGCTTCATCGCATTGTATCGTGAGATCTAGAGGAGTTAGTGTAGAGTGAGAGGCATCGGGAGACCCTCAACACCATGAACAAAAAGAACATGAGCAAAACCACATACAGGCAACGCTTCGCGTACGTCGTCAATACTGAAAGGTCCTTACCGTGCACTTACCTCCGCTCTCGCTTACCATGAATGCTTTCCATCCCCACCAGAGACAACAGTCTTTGTCCTCAACAACACTTAACTTCACGATGTTCATGGAGTAACACCAACGAGAGCTCAGCTTTTTCCCAGTGCCCACACACACGACTCAGAATTCTTGCCACACACTGCCCGGGCAATAAAGAAGGTTTCCGACCTCTCGGGTCAAAGAAGGTCGAAGAAAAAGAGCATCCCTTCAAATCTGCGCCAAGCGGAATGGGTCAGAGGTGACTCACACACCGTGAGCACACCTGTTCAATAAACCACGCGATTCCGGGATTTCGCGGCCTTCATTCAGCCATCCCTGGTAGTTCCGAATGCATAGAAACCCTCCGCAAGATAGAGTTGGTGCATGTGCATGTGTGGTTCGGTTAAACGCCATGATCACACAATTAGAGTAGGACTGAAACCCAAATATTGACAATGTGCCTCACGTGTTGCGCTCCTGAGGATTTCGTCTCCAGGCTGCCTCAAGATCTTGATCGTTCAAGCAAGCGTTGGTTGAATCTCGATTTTGGTGTATCACGTAGTCACATGAGCTGAGTAATTCGCTTCAGTTGCGTGTATAGGTCAGCGTAGAGGGAAAGGATTCAGTTTTCCAGCATAATGCTTTTGATTTCGTGCTTGTCTTGCTTTGCTCGTGCGCCTTTCTCCTATCCGAATGGTTCCATAAGGGATTGGAAATGACTGCCACGAGTCCACTATCGCGAGGACTGTTTCAAGCTAGCTATTAGATTTCGCCATAGCGTCATCGCTCTCCTCAATTCAGATCATTCTCGGGACTCCTTTGCTCGAGTCCGCTTCCGAAATCGATTGGTTTGTTTGCCATTGAAGTTCCCAAGGTCTGCCTTTGACGAGGTCGAGTGGATTCAAGCTTTGGCTGTGTCTGAAAGACAATTATGAGGTCTTTGGGTTATCTTGATAGCAGAAAAGGGCTGATTGAACTCCAGTTGATGCAAGAAACCGTTTACCTCGCAGATTTCATATTCGACGCCGAGGTTGTTGCTCTTCGGTGACCGGTTTTGTCTGCTCGGTTTTGATGGCATATCAAACCTATTACTCCCCTTATACTTCTCATATCTCCTCTCCATCTTTCATTACTTGCTAACATCGTCCCACGTTGCTACTCTTTCGATAGCCCGTATCAACGATGTAGCACGCAATGCTGTGTAAAAAACAAGAGGTACAAACAAAAAATGCAGCGGTGTCCTAGTCATACAAGATTTGTACTCATCCTCTCCTAACGTCCCCTGATAAAAAGACTTTCGCCGCCGTCTCCCTTTCCCGAATGCCCAATCCTAGATATGCATGCAAATGAACACGCTTTTCGGCCCAGTCTTGAAGCAATATCAAGTGCTTTCCGAGCACGTTGACGAAACCCCAGGATCTGTGGTATCAAAGGCCTTTTAGCAAAAGACTCCTTTCTTTCCAGCCACCCAATTCAGTAATTCTTGACAAAGAAAAAGGTATTGATTCGACATTAATTCTTCACATTGTAGTCAAAGGATATAGCTTGTCGATATTCGACGTGGTATCAAGTTGGTAAAAAAAATCATCGTGACCAACGAGGTGGAATGGGGTTTAGTTCAGAATACCTTCCCACATGCCAGGTCCCCGAATGCCAATGGCAGGGTGGACAGACGAGACTTCAAAGCCCTGAGCTGCTTCGGCTGAGCAACAGACTCGCTTGCCGGTGCCGGGCAGGCTGGGTCTGACGGGGACCTGGAGGTTCGACTCTGAAGTAATACCTCGAGTACGAACCAACGTATCAGGCCAGCCAGGACGCTGGGTAGAGTGGCGGCCACCAAGCATCTCGCGAACGTTCTCCTGAAGACAGTTGTCCATGGAGGCGGTTCTGCTTCGCTTTGTGCCACTTCTAGGGACAGTCGCGGGCATAACCTCAGCTGCGCGATAGTTCTGGAGCTCTTGCAGGGCACGAGCAGCATCAGAAGCATCACGAGCCATATCATCAAGCTCCTGCTGTCGTCTCGCCAATGGGGTATCCAAGGACAAGTCTCCGAGCTTGCCAACCGGGCCGGTGCAAGACTCAGGAGAGGACGTGTAGCAGTGTACATCATGATCCTCAGGAACCGAAGGGATCGTCGGCTTCTGGCTCAGTCTCTCATTGCATAGCTTCGGCGCTCGGAATCGCGACTGCATACCCAGCCTGGAGGAGCTGAGGGTCGCGCTAGCGAGCGATGAGGCCGACGAAATGGAGGATGAGCGCGAGGAGCGCGAGGTATCCGAAATCATCGATTCGGGTGAAGAGGCAGTTGACACTGAGTTGGCAAGAGAAGATCGACGAGCAGGACAGAAAATCTGGGGCGACGATGTCAAAGAAGCAGGCAGGCGGTCGAGATACTGAGTGGCATTCAAGGTGTTGGCCTGAGCCATGGCCATACCCATAGCAGAACTCTTGTTGAGCATGTGGCAAGCGGCACTCGCTGCAGGAGTGCTGAGTCCACTGCTCTGAGGAGTAAGTCGAGGAGTTGGCAGCATACCCAAGGCTGGAGCCAGACGGCCAGAAGTGTATCCTGTAGGTGCAGGCTCCATAACCATTGGGGTGGTGTATGACTTAGGGGTAGGGGTAACCTCAGCCGAGCCGTAGCCACTTGAGGGTTGGGTTTCCTGAGGAAGGTTAAGAATGCTGCGGGGCGACAACGCACAAAGGTCGCTTGACCTGGCGATGGCCGGAGCAGTAGGAATCAATGCCGCGAGGTTGGTCAGCTCGGGGTTGAGACCCAGAATAATGCGTTTCCAGTCTGCAACCTGCTGGGATACAGTCTGGGAGATACCTCCAGGGGATGGGGGTCCTGATGGAGGAGGTGTGTACTTGAGAACGATATCGGTCCATCGCTGGAAGACTTCATCGGCAATGTGCATCTTCCAGTTAACAGAAAGCAGAAAAGCAATCTCGTTCTGGTTGATCTCTTGAGTGTTAAGTCCCGAAATCTTGCTCCAGGCCCGAGCAGAATAGTTGCGGTCCTGGAGATATTTGGATGCCAGGATCAAAGCCGCGAGGAACATACGACGACCGCACTGGAGTGCGCGATCAGCATGTCGGTCCTCGGGCTGTTCCATGGTGAAGTTGTGTTTCGGAACATGGGGCTTGATGAGAATCAAGTAGTAGAGAGCAACTTGAAGAGTGGAATAGCTAGTCCTAGAGCGGCGCAGAGTCTCCTGAATAAAGGTGCGCAACGGCAGAACTGCCTTGCTTCCCAGCTCATTTCGGCAGACGACGGATGAAAGAGGCCAAATGGCTTCAACGATCTGTGTCGACGAATCTAGAAGAGTGACGGCTAAGCAGGCGAACGAGAAATCAGAATCCAGTCATAACATACCGACAAGACTATCTACAAAGTTAACTTTTCGGTCGGATTGTCGGACCAAGGTGGGAGGGCATGCGGCGCGGGGTCCATTCGAGGTTCTTCGTGGGTTCTGTCGCAATTCGGCGGGGAGTGCCTCCGTCTGAGTCTGTTGTGCACGACGTCGAAAATGAAGAGCGCTGTCGGCAGCAACGGCTTTTCTCGAAAAGTAGGAGTCGCATGAATCCGAGTCGGAAGAGTTGGCGGAAATGGAGGTGTCATCAGAGGTGTGAGAGGTGGTGTCGGACCAAACAGAAGAAGTTGAGGTTGAGGCGGAAGAAGCTAGAGATGTGTTGTAGGGCGCATATCGGAGGGTGGGGATGGATGCGGGCGAGAGGGTCGCGTCGCACTTCATATTGGGTGGTAATTATAATGGCCTTGAAAACTATATTCAAGCCAGGATGTTTATCCAGTCGCCGTCAATGGCTAAGTCAACCAATCAAATCGTGGTTTACCGGTAATTTCGCGAGATCAGATCGAGTAGCAATACTCCGTAACGACTTTTGATGACCGTTAGAAGTAAATCCGTATGTGTGAATGCAGGAATCGTCTAGACAAGGAAGTCGAGAAGCGACTTGATAACACAAACGATGAGACCGGAAGACGAAGCGGAGACGGCGACGGGAATAAGGTATGTTTTGTCAAAAGGCATTGCGACAATGCTTCAAAACTCGAAAGTGAGGTTGGAAGCGAGTGGCAGTCCTAGAACAGGGCTACCATCGGGGCGGGCGGAGAATAGTCGATGTAGATCAAAGTTGAGGTCGGATTCGAATGTCGAGGTCGAGGTCGAGGATTAAAGACGGGGATCAAGCCGCTGTTGATTGATATGCAAGGTACAACGTTGGCGAGATGAAGGTGTGGCTGAAAGAGAAGAGATGACCTGAAGAGGTGATGGAAGGGTTTATTAGATGACCGAAAGAGGGTGACTCTTGTTTAATGGCCTAAGGGGCGAGGCGTGAGGCGTGAGGCGTTGAGGTGAGTGACAGCCTGGCGTGGTGGGATGTGACTCTTCACGTTTTGCACGGTGGCGAAACCGATCAATGGCGGCGGGGGGCGTGTGGCAGGTGGCAGCCAACTGGCGATCTCGGAGACAGCGTGAGAGTATGCGCGGCGGGAGCCTGTGCCTGATTTGGGGCAAGGATGACTAACAGCCGCTTCGTCACTGTAAGTGTGGCGAAGGAGCTGATAGCGGGTGGTAGCCTGGAGAGAGTGTGTGCAGGGGGATAAGAATGAAAGTGTGTACAGGTAATAAAAATAGAGTGAGTAAACGGATACAGAAAGAGGTAGAAAAGGATTGAATCAGACGGCAAGGAGATTGATTGATGGTAGATGAGTATGAAATGATGGGGAAGTGGCCACGGGCAAGTGAGCAACTCAAGAGACAGCGAATCCGGAGAATGACACGAAAGAGTCACTCAAGGAACAAGGACACTTCTCCGTAAAGTCACCTCACTGAAAAGGCGATCCTTGGGGATGACTGGTGCTGGGCTACTGGCGGGTGCGGGTGCGGGCGAAGGCCGGGGGAGGCAAGGTTGGTCCCTAAAGGATGAGCAACACCTTTCGGGTTTGGGCTCGGCTCGGCTTGGCTGGGCTGGACTGGGCTGGATCCAGGCAGTGCTGTGCTGGAATCCGTAGCAGTCAAACTGTGACTCTTTGCACCGTCAGGCGGCAAAGAAAAGTGAGCGTGAACAAGGTGGTCTAGTTCACACAAAAGTCGCAGGGTGCAAGTGAATGCCGCTGCGGCCTGACTGAGGGTCGGTTTGGTGAAGTAGGTATCGGGGGTTTCGAGAGGAGATTACCAAAGTGAAAACAACAACAAAGATGAAGCAAAGACGCCGTGGAGAGTGGAGATGTACACGATCCAGAGCAGACTTCAGAGAGTCGCTTGGTGACGGATTTAGAGGGTGAATTCGAACATGACGGCGACGATGCTGTTCGATGGGGGGAGGGGGAAAAGGCGGGAGATGGCAACGGCGGGCTATGGCATAGTTTTGAATGCCTGGGACAGCGACAGCGTGAGCGAGACCAGGAGGAGAGTCGAGTTGAGAAACGGTACCTACGGCACGCTACAAAGATGTGCCATGGGGTGAGGTACTGTACTCTCTAGCCGTGTTTGCGGTTCTCCTTCACACTGTATCACTGAACCCTGGCAGATGATCCAACCAGTCAATCTGCTGCTTAATCCTGAGTGCCCACCTCGTACTGGACGAGACGGCGCCCCTCTTTTACAGCTCCGTGCGATACCGTGTTCAGATCGCGCAGTCTGTACATACTCGTGGCCTTTCTCGATGGGCCGTGAAGCGTGTCTGCCTTTTGTCATCTCCTCATTGGCCCTCCGGTTTCAACAGCGCGCGTTTTCCTTCCCCCTCCACCCTTTCCAGGGCCTCCACCTCCACCTCCACCTTCTGCCCTTCCACTTCCCGGCCTCGATCAAGGCCTCAAGGCATCCACGGATTTCTGTTTCCCTGGCATCGAAACGATACTGCACGGTGAAGAAAGGATGAGATTTACTTGTACTTTGCGTGACTAACACCTTGATGCCCGTCCCAAGGGTGCTTTGATGCCTTAGAGGGTATGCCTCATGTTAAAACCAGGTGCCTTACAAGGCCTTCCAAGTTCCATTTGCATGTCTCACTCACATCGACAATCAAACGAAGCCTTGTCGACGCTGGTGCTGTGTTTTCCTGCAGCCAGCTTCCATTGTTAGTTAAAGTGACGATGACCAACAACTTCTACTCACCTCATCTTTGGACACTTCACTTGGCTAGCACGCCAGCCTGGTCTGGTTCGTGCATCTCGCGTATCCCTGCCGTCCCGACCACCCTGGTCACCCTCCCAACCCTTTCTGGCTTCACTGAGCTGTCTCTGTATTCAACATGAATCCATTATCCCACCCTCGTTTTAAGTTCTCATTCTTGTCTCCCTGCCTCATCAGTTTCACGGATTGCCCCTGGCTTATGTCTTATCGTCCCGTTCTATGATAGAGCCTCATCTTCTAAACCCTTACAAATGCAGATCATTAAATCTTTAAAATCTGGGAGCACTAATCGCAAACAGGACTGTACTGTAACTATTGTTCTGAGTGCCAACCCAAGAATGGAACCTTCAAGCTGGTCTACTCTCAAGCCTTTACCATTTTGGGGGGAAGCATAGCCCTCTAAAACTTGGCTGCTGATGTGCGATGACTCTTCTCATTCAGCTCTCCTCCAGATAGTGCACACCTCCGCCTTCTCCGCCACCGCTTCGTGAATATCTGCCACGGCCTGCTGTCATGCTCATGATAATCATGCCTTGACGAGAAAATATATGCCGTCTCATGCCTGGTTGCCAAGTTCTTCTCGTCTCTTCGTGGGCTCAGCATTTCAATACTTCTTCACTTCTTTACATGGTTATGCTACGTACTGCCGTCAATACCAAACAGTTTGTCCAATGATGTGAGACGTGCTTCACACTAGCATGCGATGATCCAATGGGATTGAACTATGTGGATATGATGAGATGGCTTTTCGTTTGGATTTGTCTCGTCTCGATACTCGCCAACCACGCCGTCCGGATGCGCTACGAAGCCCGAAATCCAGCCATGGCGACTTTCTCAACCACTTTCGAGCAAGCCGACTCGGTCAGGGCAGAAAACCTTGAGACCTTGCCACAGATTCGCCGCGCGCGCCTCGGATTGAGAGGCATTTATCGAAAGGCAAAAATGAAAACAACACTACTGTACAGTCCAGTCACAGAGCGCCTGTCCAAGTCTGACCCTTTCGGTCCCTGGTTTTTGCCATGACCTGGGGTTGTGTTTCTCGGCCATTCAGCGCCTTGCCGGTCCCTCCCTCGTAGAGAATTTGGAGAGGTCTCGCCATTCTTTCTCAAATATTGTCAATCCAGCACCTACGGACAACCCGCCGTCCCACAATGACCTCACTGCAGTTGGACGGTCCTGGTGCAGCCCGTGCAAGCAAACAGAAGGGAATCACTTCCGGATCAAGGTTTGTCTTCAACGTCGTTACACTGTGAACTGGGAGTTTCGGTCGGTAACGGCAGAATCTAGCACAAGCCTCAAAAGCTGTCATGCGGTGCGAAGACACCACTCCAAGTGCTTGACATAAATACTATTTATTCTGTCATGAGGATTGAAGAGAAAGTTACTCTTGTTTTTATTAGATGTCATCACCTCCTAATAAGACTTAGGTGACAGTAATTTCTACTTTTTGGTCATGCTGTTATCTGTTCAACCATATCAATGACCCTCTCGGTTTAATTAAGCTAGCCATGGAGATTACTGGTGTCTCGTCGTCATGTGCATGAAGCTCGTTGTACCTGTGTAATCACAGGTTTCCTTCTTCTCCAACCTCATATCATGAGAGGGCCGTGTTCGTTGATATCGACTACCATCATGACTTCGGTTCCACCATACTTACACAACTCCTCATCCGTTATACATGATGAGTGTGAACTCCTTTTTATTCCTTACCCTTGGTCCTCCGTACTGCATCTGCAACTGCTTGATGGTGAAACGCCAGCCTTCTGTCCATCACGCACTTGTATTTCCTGAACATGATGAGCACTCCTTCATCTGGCTCGTGCGCCCACCCAAGTGGCGGCGGCGCTACCAGCCCCTTAACAATGTCCAATCTCTTTGTCGTTCACGAGAAGTCCCGAGCACAAAATCGCATGTACTGGGCTCTATGGTCCGCCGTACCAGTCCCCACTGGCATGTTGTGCTGTTCATTTTATTACGCATCATCCAATTGTACAAACCATTACCTCAGCAGTAGCTATCACCTCACCTCCTCGGTTTAGATACGGGGACCCTGTTCGGTCGCCGGACCCTTAACAGTTCCGGGAGAATATGTCCCTGTGCTTTCTCAGCGCTCTCGGGTAACCTGCTCATGGGCTGCGGCATCCGACCTCTTCGCAGAGTGTCACAAAGCATTGTATTAATCAATTTGCAACGGGATTATCGTTTAGCGGCCAGGTGGACATGTACACATGCTGATGCGTCTTTCTGGGCATCCTTTGTGCGTCGACTATGTTGCACTCAGTAACCGAAACCCCCGCTTGCTGGGAGCATGGCATGTACTGTTGTTGGTCTACACTGGATCTCAAAAACTGGTGAGTCAGTGGTAGCTGCTAGTGTTTTCTCGAAATTATCAGACTCTTAGTAGTTTCGTTCTCAACCATGATGAATGGGTGCTACGAGCAATGGGTTGATTCTTAGACTCAACGAGCTCATGAATTAACCAGACATCGCCTCAACGACTCAATCGACCTTTGCTCAGCAAGATGAAGAGATGTATCGTCGGGCTCACCTAGGTCACACTACACGCATGAGTCAACTCTTAATGACCCTACCCTGGACAGCTCGGAGTCCTACGGTAAAAATGGTGGATAGACAGGAACTCCACAATGCTATCTCGTGCTGTCTATTCTTGTACAAGGCGAAGTAGTTTACATTGCGTGTTGCACCGCCGCCTGGGCCTCAGCTACTGTTGAATGGCTGAGTACAGAGCACAGTTTGTTATGACGCGCCGCGGAGAGAAGTCCCTCACGAGACCCTGGGCATTTGCAGAGACAAGATCCAACAGTTTGAACAAGTGTGCTATCACAGACGGTCCATCATACTCGAACATCCGGTGAACCCTTTGCCTTCCATTGCCAAGGGGGCCCCCACATTCCGACCCCGGCCGGCTACCTCGGGGCCCCGTCCGCACACGGAAGTTTCCTTCTGGCGGTACGAGAGGGCGAGATTACAATATCCGATATGGCGGAGTACTCTTACAGCTTACGCATCCGAGGTTGTTTACATAGATAGTAGTTGACAATAAACAATGACGAACATCTTATCTCAGACGTCCGTGTTCCAAAGTCCCATTAAGCTGGCGCCCTACCCCGGTTTCCCTTGACCGTCGGATTTCAAGGCGCGCTTAAGAGACAACAACCAGGCCCTAAAAAACGTGGTTGCCTAGCTCTGTCCATGCCTCGTGCATGCATTGCCCTGGCTCTACAGTCCTTGACCACACGAGGCGCGCGTGTGAAAGGGAACAAATCAAATGTCACCCTGCCTGCTGACTGCAGCTATCAAGGTAATCGTTGTTAACGTGCCAGATCGTAAATGTTAAAATCATGTCAGATTAGGCATCATTCGAGAAGCCACAGAGAAAACTTATGAACAGAGGGTTATTAAGAGTCCTCCTTGGTAGCTTAGTAAACTGTGAATACATCAGGAGCCGATATCGCCATTTACAAGTCACAAAGTCCATACTAATAGCCGCAAAGGGTAAAATGAACGCCTCCATCAACCCCGCTGAACCTTGATCCGTCCACTGAGTGTGTGTGCCTGCCAAGATGCAGGATGTTCTCCCCGCGAGGCAAACTTAACTGCTGACCCGGCCAGGAAAGTTCTCCAGAGAACTTGATAGTAACTGAGAGAAGAGGAACCTGTTGTACATCAGCGCCGAGCAAACAGATAATATTCCCCCGACTGGCATCTTCGCTGTGAGGGACCAAGGAGAGAAAGGTTATTGTCGTATTTCTGACACCATGGAATGGCGAAGGTTTTGGGAGTAGTACATTTGGGAGGATGTAACCGTTACCTGGCTATCGGGCAAGTCTATCCAAATCGATATTGCTGAGTGAGCCTTGCGTTAAGCTGAAGTATGTATGGTATGGGATCATATCCTCCAATTGTCATCGCAATACACGGCCAGGCGTCTACTGAAAACAGACAGCAATCCGAAATACTGTATCCAGCACGGAAATAAGTATTATGTATCGGGCAGTTACAAATCCACCACTATCGTAATCACACTCACATCTTACCTCCGATTCCACCGGGGCAAGAAGCCTATCAACCGTGGAACACCCTAAGCAACATAAGCGCTTACAGAACAGAGGTTGAATTCATGCCAGGAACATGCCACCAGAACACACTAGATCCAAGTGTTATGCTGACGAGAGAGATCGCATCTCAGACGACAGGAAGAAATTTCCGAGCCCGTTCTATCGCTGTAGCTCACCCTGCATGACTGACCTTTGCGAGAAAGATCAGACCGCCGAGCCGACTCAGCCGTCAAACAAAACTGCCTGAACAGTCATCGGATAGAAAAATGAGCAGACGGTCACACCACAGCACTTGTGCAAGCATTTAGTTTCACAGGTTGCTTAGAAGACTCGGATTTTGGGACAGACATCACAAGGTGTTTTGGCACTAGGTGATCCAGGCTACTTGAAGCCTGATAGGAACGATGCACGAAACCCATTCAATACATAATCAATACAAGTGACCAAGCCGAAAACGTTTGCAACTTTTGTCCTTCGCCGCCTCAATTTCTCAATACCAAATTCCCAGCTTCTTGCCATCGATCCATGGCAGCGAAAGAAGTTGACCCTTGTCATGATGATATCCACCACATCACCATTCGGCAACCTAGGACGCCATATAAGTGCTGGCATCGACACCCTCCTTGGGAAATTCACTAGGGTGGTCAGTCAATGGATCGCATCGTAGAGGCAAAACAACTTACGGGAGGGCGACCTCGAATCGCTTCTCAATCTCCTTGAGCACCTCCTGGTCTTGGTCAGTGCTGACGAACGAGATGGCCAAACCCTTGGTACCAAATCGTCCGGCACGACCGACACGGTGCAGGTAGGAGCTGGCATCGTTGGAAAGATCGTAGTTGATGGCCAAGTTGATGCGCTCGATATCAATACCTCGTCCGAAGACATCGGTAGCAACACAGATTCTCTTCTTGAACTCCTTGAACTCCTTGTAACGGCGGATACTATACGACATTAGAAATAGTTCACAGCCATATACATGTAAAACTCACCGTTCTTCCTGGCTGACACCAGAGTGAACAGCAATCGAAGGGAAGTTGCACTCTCGAAGGAGCTTGTCAAGCTCGGTGGCACGGACAGTGCTGCGCACAAAGATGATGACTTGGTTGAACTGGAGATCATCCAAAAGCTCGTTGAGCTTACGATTCTTCTCCTTTTCCTCAAGCTTGATGTAGTACTGCTGAAGACCGTGGAGAGTGAGCTTGGTGTCCTCGTCGACGTAGTGCTCGGTAGGGTTCTGCATGAACTTTCGGCAGATAGGCTTGACCTCCTCGGACAGAGTGGCAGAGAACATCATAACCTGCTTTTGCTGAGGAGTAGCGCGGAATACATCCTGAACATCGGTGCGCATATCTAGACTGATTAGTGTCTGTCGCTTGTATAGAGCGCAAAAAATAACCCACCAGGTTGATCAAGCATCTTATCGCACTCATCGAGCACAAAGATGCGAACGCTACCCAGACGAAGGGCCTTGTCGCGGACGAGAGCTTTGAGACGACCGGGAGTACCGACAATGATGTGAGGGCAAGTCTCCTTGTTCTTGAGCGTCTCCACGTCGGTCTTGATGGGAGTGCCGCCATAGAAGACTCCGGTCTTGATGTCGGGCATGTACTTGCTGAAACGGTTGTACTCATCGCGAATCTGGTAGGCCAACTCGCGAGTGTGACACATAACCACAACAGAGACCTCGCCGTTCACAGGCTCGACTTGCTGAAGGGTAGCGAGAACGAACACAGCCGTCTTTCCCAGACCAGACTTGGCCTGGCAGATAATATCACCACCAAGGAGGGCTTGAGGGATACAAGTTTGTTGGACTGTCGATCGAACCGATGTTAGAGTGGGTTTCTAAGAAGCAACGAACGACGGGTGTAATGTCAAGAGTCCGTCCATCGTCGCAGCTTAGCCATTATAAATTCTCGCATTTCCCATTGACGTGGTGATCCAAGAAAGGCGTGATACGGCCTGAAGATCAGGACCCGAAGGCCGTATGGTCGCACAAGCAACCGTGGCCGAGGAGCACCAAGAGTTTCTTAGTGTCCATTAAAGACTTCCTCGTTTCGCTCTTGTCTGTGCCAGAAGAATCCGATTGCGACAACAAATGGTGTCTTATTCGCTTTCGCGCAATAATTACGGCACCAAAGTTGTGGTTTCGCGGTGACCACGTCTCTCACCCGTGATTTGATTCCGCCCGGATGCTCGGACCGTTTCTCAGATCATCCTGAACCGCCCCTGACGACGATAACGATTGCGGAAAAAGTGGCCATTTCTTCTTGCTTGCGAGATGGACGGACGCTTGAAGGGAGGGGATGTGATGACTTAGGGTATTAGAATATCAGGACTAACCCTCCGATGGATGTTCGAAACCGCAGTCGGCGATGGCGCGGAGTAACTCAGCCTTCAGGAGGAAATCGCGGAAACCAGTCGAGTGGATACCGACGTAGCTGCCCTTCTTGTCGACATTGTTGCCGGCGGCGAGCTCGCCCTTCTTGCCGTTGGAGGTGGTAGCGGCGGTCTCGTTGCCGCCGATCTCCTCGTCGGAGTAATCGATGAGGTCTTCCTCGTGAGACATGCTTGTTTTTGTGTTTTAAGAGTGGTTAGATTTCGAGTGCGAAAGCCGTCGCGAAAGCTGTCCTCTGTCGAGAGCTCGCGATGACGAGTCTGACGCGAATTACGTACGAGTCGCGTCGCCGTACAGTGTCGAAAAGGGGGCTCTGCTATGCCCGGAAACGCGTTGAATAAAAAAAGAAACAGAATTGAGATGGAAAAGGTGTGAAATGGATCGAGAACCCAAGTTACTCGTTCCAAGGATAACTTGAAAGAGTCTTTGTTGAGGCTGAGAAGGGAGGTGTCAGAAGCAGGCAGGAGCAGTGCAAGGTCTCCCGCTCGCCGAAAGGTCCGTGCACAATAACACCCACGTGACCTTATTGCAAACAGACAGTGTCAACAACAAACAGTATGCACTGGCGCATGAATTAATCTGGGATGACTCTGAAAGAACTGAACTTAACTTCAAGATTACCAACACAGGGCCTCAATCTGTCGCAAACCTCATGGCAAAAGTCAAGGAACAGAAAAGCGTTCAAAATCGCATCATATATTCCAGAGCGTCATATCTTTACCAAGCAGCTTCGTATCTTGCCAAGCAACAATCTCAAAATGGCCAAAATGCTTCATCAAAATCCTCATTGAAGGGCCAGGAGCACAGTGTTTCTGCACCAACAGCCAACGAACGGAAGGCATTACAAAACATGTCTCGTCAAGCTGCGACAAGCCTACGAGCCGTGACTTTGAAAGCACAAATTCGACAAAGTCCAGCTATGAAGCAAACTATTTGCAAGTTTTGTGATACTCTTCAGATTGAGGGAAACACCTGCACGTCAGCCGTGGAAAATGCTAGCAGAGGCGGGAGAAAACCGTGGGCCGACGTCCTTACAATTCAATGCAAAACATGCGGGAACGTCAAGAGATACCCAGTCAGTGCGCTGAGACAAAAACGGAAGAATTTGCGCAAGCTTGACTGTGAATACAACGCAGAAGATATCAGCAACGAGACAAAGGGGCATGAGCCAACACCAAAACCAATACCGGACCAGATGCCAGGACCTTGAGCTACAAAGAGAAGAATACCTTTGGCTTAAACATTGAGTAGAAATCGCCTTTGGTCAACCATACCACAATCAGCACTCGAGTCACTTGGACAACCCGAAAACATCTGCGCTGATCGGGTAGAGCATATCAGGCAAGGTTACCTGTTGACACGGTTGGAATCATCCAGAGCCGAAAGCATGATGTTTCTTCTCTAACATGCTCCCGGAAGAGCAACGCGGTGGCTTTTATAAGCCAGACGGTACTTAAGGAGTAACCCAAGAGCGCATAGAGGTATGCCCTAATGCGGAGGCATAGACCTTCACATACGATATCTGAGCGGTTCACGTAGCAATCGAGCTCACAGCTCAGTGCATGTCGGCGAGACCTATGTGGTAGAAAGTCTCATAGGTCGCTTAATAGAATATGGCTCACGCCGCATTTCTTCGTTTCTTTGTTGATCAACCTTACGCCGCATGTCCTTCCCAATCCTTTGAACGATTACTTCCCCGGTTGCCCAGCTTCTTTGACACTCTCTTCTCCTAGTACCTTACTCGCCGCCATGAAGCTGTTTATGGTAAGTCACTGTAGCGCTCTACACACCCCTCTATCCATCGAAGCTCAAGAATATGAACACTTACAGTCCGCCGTGCCAACTGCCCAATCCTCGCATAGCCTCCGCCTGGACGCTCGTCATGCGTAATAAGTTTTCAGTGTCGGAAAGATTTGATGATAATTGTGCAAGTTGTGAGTTCAGCTGTGCCTGTTTTGGGTGTATACTCGTCAGCACAGGCGCCCGCCTGAATTGGAGCAGTGAGAGATACTTGCACAATAGGTACAAGATAACAGACAAGACTAAATCGAAATAAAGTGCTTGGAAAAACTCACAAGTTGTCTGGTCTTGACAGCGCTTCCGCTGGTTGCCATGCTCTGTCGGACCTGAGATCCGGTCACGTTGCGCGTTGCCATGGTTGGGGTGCTTTCGTTGGGTTAACAATGCAGCGATAGAAAGTTTGCTGAAGAACCTTAAGTGTTTGGTGAACAGAAGGAAGAAGCAGTCTTGCTTGCCACGCTTTAGACAAAGATCTTGTTCCGGCTTGTGTATCTAAAGTAGCTCCTCCAGTGTTAGTATCCCGTAGTTTGTTTACTATCTACGACTACCTAAGCGGGGCAGGCCTCATAGGTCGCCGTCGTTGTCGATCCGTGCACGTGCCTGTCATAAGGTAAGGTACCTTAGTAAGAAGAATATGAGAACTACGATGAACTCCTATTGAATGTATATTTGAGCATGAGATATCTACCTAGAAAAAGAAAAAAAGTAAACACGACATAATCCTTGTTCAATGAAGACTTTGTCAATACCGATAAGACTAACCCGGCTTGCTTGGAAAAGTCAGCAATCTGGAGTGTTAGTCTTCACACCCGGGATTCATATCTTTGCTCACCGTTTGGTGTATTGCACAAAGAACCCTGGGGATTGTCGAGATACTAAACTAGCAACGGCCGGCAACTGATAGCCGAGCATCACATTCTGAGTTTTGAACAAAGTGGTCAGATAACTGTATCTAGGCGATAACCAGCGAGCCTTGCCAAGTCTTTTTGTGCCTAGAAATCATCATGATCGACAACAGGCCGCCAAATGGACTTTGCCAATTCTCCGAGGAGTGAAATCCCTGTTGTTTCGGTGACTCCGACGTCACAACAGTCAGCAAAGGCTCACTCAAATATGACCAGACGGCGACACAAAGCCCTTGGCTAGCAAATTAAAGCCTCGCATAGCCTACGAGAAGGCACGAAGGATTCAGCCTCACAAGATATGCTAGCTGTTTGACATGCCCGATGCCGAGGCCAAGTGTTTGGCTGTGTAGTTCCTCCTAGGGACTGATGCCGATCATGTTGCTCTATATAACGGCAGCAAATCCCCACAAACACTCATACTTAGGTTTAAGCTTAATTTTCGTATCACTACACGCCGCCGCTTTCCAAAATGAAGTCAGTTCTGACACTCGCAGCCGTGGCATCCTCGGTTGTCGCCTTTGATGGGAGTGTAGGCGCAGCGGGACCCCCAGGCGACATGAGCGAGCAAGATTGGCGATCGTGGTTCAAGAATCCCAACGCGACTGGGACATTCGCCTTTGAAGCATTCAACGTGTCAGAAAATTTCCCTCCCGACGAGACTGTTGATGGTTGGGGGGCTTCAATTCAAGTAGCCAACATCACGGACGATCCAGAGGCTGACGTGCCTTATCCCGGCGTTGACATCAGCATCAAGGCACCAAACGGAATGAGGTTGCCAGAACTGAATAGTAGCCGCACGAATTCCTCCAATTGGCATCTTTGCCTCAGCTTCTGGTCGCCTGATAAACTTGACGACGACGCAACCGATGATGCCCAAGATGATAATGGTGACTGCAGCTCGTTCCTGTCTGATGATTGCATTGATGCTCTCAAATTGCGGGGAAATGCGTATTACTGGGATGGCGATAAGTGCACAAGAATGTCTAGCAGTGTCCCAGAGGCATGTAAGAAGTATTACGGCGACGGCGATACATATAGCGCTACCAGTAAGTCTAAACTCCCAACTTTCGTCAAATGGCACTGACCCTTGACGCAGTCGGCGCGAATCTCAGCAGGTTTGATGGTAGTACCCTAATCAGCCAACGGCCGCAGCTGACAGGCGAGGAAGACTTCGCAATGAGCGAGGAGGAGGCATACTATTACGCTGTACGCGGTGTCTGGACTGTACTGATTAGCTGGGGCCGACGTAATGAGTCCAGTTACGACACCTCTGATATCTTGCAGCCCACGCTGCTGTGCCTACACACAAGAAATTTCACGGAGGGCAGCGAAAATCCTAACGCTGGCGTGAGAACGACTATTTATGGATCTATGACAACGTTCGTGACTTTACTGGCCTCGATCTTGTTAACCTACTAGACTGGTTTCTTTGGCGAGGAAATGCTGTATGCAATAATATGAGATTGGGGTTCTGCTATGTCAGTACACGGCGATGTTTCGTTGAAACGTAGCATGAATATACCCCGTATACGTTGGTGTTGCAGATGAGGAGATGGATAAGGTTGATACGCATATGTAATACAAGATAGATCTACATCGCAACACAACCAAATTAATTCATAGTGATCAAACCCTCTTTGGCACTCAAGGGATGGTAATCTTATTAGTTTTAGTTGTTGTGGGAATTCTTTTAACTTCATTTCATCACCCCTTTGTCCTGCAACTATTCGTGTCTATGTATATTTCCAGAGGAATCCGGTCCAACCTCCTCGACAAGTTTCCTATTCACATTCCCACAACTTCTCGCAATAAACAGAGTAACCAGAAAGAAACAACCATCCATAGTCTAATTTGTTGTGTAACCTCGCCAAGAAAGCAATGCCTGTCATAGTCCCTCCCCAATATTGCTAGGACCATTTAACCTCATGGCATATCCACGCAAAAGGTTGGGAGGGTGCTTCAACGATCAAAAGAAAACAAAGACATGCCTGGGTTATGCAATGCCTTGGGGTTTGCCCATCTACCTCCTACTCTGCCACCGACCCATTCGTTACTCAGTCCCAAATCGCATTCCACAAGAGGTTTCAGCATCTGCTAGGAACCCGAGCTCTTGACACATGTCCGATTTCATGTGCCAAACTGGATCTAGAGCCTAAACCGCTCATCGATGGGGCTTGCAACAGCTAATAATCGATTATATGCTAAAAAGCACCAGAACATGATTCCTGATTCCAATGCGGTATTACCAAAGATAGGCTACTTCTGTTTGGTCGTTCCAATGTGTATGTACGGATTGTGCCGAGGCCGAAATAATTATAAAGACGTTGCGTCCGAGAATAGTCCAAAGTGACTCTGACTTTTGTCGTGTCGATGCGTGTTTCCGATGGAGCTGAGGCGTATAATAAAAACAAAAAGAAAAGTATCGTCCTCGCCGAGGTGCGTGTCGTATAGTTGCCTAAGCCAAATGAATAGATGTAGTACACATGGCCTCAACATATCGGGAGCAACAGGTTTGACGTAGGATCCTGTGCAAGCGGTGTAAAAAGCATGACCAGAACTCCAGAACCTCGAAGTCTTATTCAATGAAAGTCATGGTGGATGCCATGCGAAGGCATTCCATGCAGCCTACTGAGTTTATCGCCGGACAGGGCCAGCCTAACGCACACCGATCGGCGGTCGTGGAGGCAAGCTACCCTGACTGCTGTTTGCAGATTGTTCCGAGTCAAATTCACCACTGCCCGCGCTGGCGCTCGCACTACCCGTCAGACTGCGAACATTCCTAGGCTTAGTTTGATGGAGGGCGCTCACCCCGATATGTTGTTCAACTTGTTGCGGTGCTACCGAATTGCCTTGGCCAGGTGGATGTCGAGGGATGGGTTGACGAACGCCATCCGGGGGAGACGGTCGCCCATTCATGCCGGGACCTGGACCATAGCCGCTTGGGGGCGATCCTCGTCGACTACCGCCTCGCATAGACGGGGTGTAAGCGTTTCCTGGAGATTGGCTGGTACGTCGAGGGTAGGCACCATTCATTCCTGGAGGTCCGCCAGGGCCGGGACCGTACTGCATCTCGTCAAGCCTTGAGGCTGTCAGTGAGTTTGCTCGAGAGCCAGCATTCATTGCTCCACGATCAACAGCCCCATAGCGATCCGAAGAGCAGCTCATGAGGGGGTCCTCAAGAATGTTCTCGGTTGTCATAGAGCTGTGGCCACCAACTTGGCTAGTTCGATTGCGACCAAAGTTGGGCCTGAATCGACCGCCTCGTGTAGGTGGTGGCAGGTCATCCGGGTTGCGGCGGAATTGGCTAGGGGTAGGTCCTGGAGCCTTTCGGTTCTTTCTCGATGTCACGCTCATCATATCGAAGTTGTCTGGGTCGATCAGTGGGGGGCCAGCATTGGCGGTTGGGTCAAAGTAATCATCGTCTTCTTCATCTTCATCGTCAAACACCTGCTTGCTGTTGCGCATAGGATGAGGACCACGACGAGGCCCGGGACCCCCAGGACCACCGGGACCACCGGGAGGGCCAGGAGGCGGCGGTCCCCGGCGCATTCGCATTTCCTGCTCACGTATGGCCAGTTCACGCTGTCGCAGAGCCATCTCTCGCTCTCGTATGTTTATCTCTGAGGGATCGCCTGCGACGGATGTCTCGGAGCCTTCAGGGATGTCGTCGTAAAGCACTAGGTGAGAGAACTCTTCCAAGTTATTTTCCTCGAGTGACCCTCTTCTTGAAGGTTGGCGAGACCCGCCGCCATTCATAGAGGGCGGAGGTCGACCATAGCCGTTGGGTGGCCCACCGTTCATGGGTGGTGGACCACGGCGCATGCCGCCCTGGCTAAAATTAGACGAGTTCCGCGGTCTGGGCTGACGAGGAGGCATTCCGTTGCCGTTGGGCATGCCGTTCATCATGGGTCGATGGCTGTTCTGAGATGGCATTCGAGGCAGGGGCGGCGCCGAAGGGGAAGCAGGCGGCATGATATTCGCATTCGGGTCGCCCGGCTTGGGTCTGTTTCGGTTGACGAGATTGAGGTTGTGGAGAATAGCGTAGAGAGTCTCGATTCTAGGAACGGCAACGTTGGAGTCTCGAGCCAGTTTGACAGGCGAACCCAGATAGGTCTCAATCTCCATGGGTCTGCGAGCAACATAATCTTGCCACATGATACTCTCCCCGGAAGCTTTGGACATCTCGTCAATCGTCTTCTGCTTAAATTCCGGCTCGAATTTGCACCCATTAGCATCGGCTAAACGAAGCAACTCGTCAATAACCTCTGACACCATATCCTTCACACCAACCTTCTCCAAAAGAGAGGCGTGGTTAGGATTCTCGAAAATAACGCTGATCGGATGGAACGCAATCGGGCTGCAGTACGAGTTAGCCATTTTTTTTCAAATACGCGTCCTGGAAACATACCCTATCACCCTCTCATATTGCTGTTGACGGATATTAGGGGAGACTTTGCATTCGACCTGGCCAGAGCTTAACGTCATCGCCAAAGCCTGCGCCATGTCCTCCTGGATGGTTTGTGGAATATTGTTGGGATTGTTAGCAGGACCAATCCAAACGTCTGTAGGGCCCTTGTGTTCAAATTCACTCTGGCCGAGTTGGGTGAGTTCGGCACCGGAGACGAGAGACAGAACCACGTTGGTAGGGAATCGCTCTTCCAGAGCAGCTTCGACTCCGAGAGTGTGGGTGGTGTTGACAAGAATGCATGTGTGTTGAGGAGTCACGACCGAGTCGATAACAGAGGCGAGATCGTACACGTCAGGCAACGCCTTAACGCATAGTACAACATAATCGAAAGGACCGTCTCGAGCGCTGGCGGCATCTTCTGGGTTTCGAACAACTGGGGGAATTGTGTTAATGTGCTGTGTGGCAAGTAGATAGTAATTGGCGACGTACCATGTCGAGGTTTAAACCGTTCGTTGCCAAATGTTGGAGACCTTGAAACAACAAGTCAGTATGTAGTTCGGATCAAAACAGACTTGATTCACTTACTTGAACGAGATTCCGTATTGTGCCACATGCTCGTAACCAGACTTCCAAACGAGCGTCACATCACACGCATTGGTGGCCTGGAGCCGCCATGATAGGAATGCAGAGACAGGATTGCCTCCCACTGAACAAACTGACATTAGCTCGCTGTTGGCCATGATGAGCGGCAAGGGTGGGATTGCTGCACGAGCAACCGTCCTGACGGTTGACGTGAGAGTTCAAGACAAACGAGTGTATGGGGAACAGAAAACGAAAGGTGATGAAGGATGATGATGTTAATTGATGGAAGATTCAGAGGGGCCGGGTGGTTTGAAATGACGCGACCGTTCACCTCTGGTTTCTGAGTGAACTAGCCCGAGGTATGAAGGGAGAATTGTAAAAGAAGAGACGACAAACCTGATAGAATCTTGAGCCGGGGCGATACAGGCGCCATAGTGTCTGGCGGGACCTAATGTGGAATAGCGGCCTGGACCAGTCTGAGGGTGTAGCGGAGCGGTTTCTAACGACGGACCCGTAGCCTCGGGGCGTATATTGGGTACCACAACACAACAAGATCGGGAGGGATGAAGGTACCTCCCTAGGGATGGCACGGCAAGGACAGCCCCAGCTGATGACGATTACCGTCTATTATCAGCCGCAATGTAAGCGACGACGACGGGACGAGGATCTAATGCGATAGCGCAGCTCAATTGTGCATGTAGCGGCTCGGGAGAAGGAAGCTATCGAATGGGACGAGGCCAGCGAGGCGTCGCGGGCGAGATGACGGCGGCCGTAGTGACAGCCAGCAGTGGGATCAACGAGCGACAGGGCCAAAAATCGTGGCTTAAGCGGCAGGATGGCGTGCCAGGGGTGCTGTACAGCGGCGTCTCGTGCGTCGACTCGCAAAAGGTAATAATGAAGCAACAAGAAGTCGACAAGCGGCCAGTAGTGAGTGTGACGAGTGGGACGAGAGCTGAGATGGCCTCGATGGACGGTGCACCAAACGGGGGGTGGGAGATTGTCTGGGGATCGTAGTCGGACAGACTTAAGAGCGAGAGTGGGCTGAGCTGAGAAACTGCAACAAGAATTGGAGCTCGATCAAGCTTAGAAATCTCACAGCGGGCGCGGAACAAGTTGCGCGGACTTGGCTCTAAGAAATCGGTACGAGTACGGCGGGACCTGGGCAATGAATGGGATGGGAGATCCGTTTTTTTCTTTTGGCGATTCGGCCTACGGAGCCCTGCGTTTGCCCTGGGTTAATCAGCTTCGGGTTGATGAAAGAGAGGGTCCCTCTCGGACTTTGATCTGGGCAGTGCGTGCGTGTTGTCTGTAAATGATGATATGGCCCGTGAATGATTGGGCCTCGATTTCAATTGAGGTGTCAGGGGGGTAAGGCGCCGCCGAGCGAGAAAAAACTCAAGTAGTGCAGTGCCTACCTGAACAGTACTTGGCAAGACAACCACTGCAATCTCTCTGGAGACTGGGGGCGTTCAAGATGCTCTGGCGAGGCTAGGCAATTTTAACAAGAGGAAAGCGAGAGGAGGCGTGTGGGAGAAAGGGAAGATGCGAGTGGACGAGGGACCAGCAAGATAGGCCAAGTACCAAGGGGGCCGAGCTTTGCAAGGGGCCAGCAACAAGCAACAACAAATGCGCGTATGTATCAAGTAGTAGGTATGTAGTAGAGGCGACAGCGGGCTTAGGTACAAGGAAATAAGACAAGGGGGTCCCCGGCCGGAGGCGGCGGCATGTACGATTTGCGGGAGTGGCTCTCTCCGACTGTGGGTTGAAAGAGAGAGAACATTATCATGAGCTGCCAGTGGTTGGGAGGCTCAAATTAAGATGACAGAAATGTGTGTGGGTGTGAGGTGCGAGGATGTGGTGATGAGGAAGGGAATGCTAACCCCGTATTTGATTCTGCTATGCTCAGAAAAAAATGCCAACGACAAAATGGGCGATTGGCATAGGGGAATTAATGGAAGGGTGGGTTTCGAAGGGAGAATAGGACGAAAGACTCGAAGTCATGATGCAGATACTTTCTGCTTCCCATAGGCCCAATGATACCACATAATGCTTAGACCTCAGACCGAAAGGACTACACAAGGAAAGTAATAAACTTACTGCGTTTTTGCCCACACTTGTTCCTTGATCCCTCAATAGAATTATTTCTCACTCAAGGATAAGCCAGTGGTGTGGGAGCAGTGACGAATGCTGACGAGGACGGGGACACGGAAGCCTTCGTTTTGAGATTTGCTACTGGAGCTAGCGAGGATCGGTGCGGAGCGGCCGGAAGTTGACGACCCAATGGATCGATTATTCCACGAGAAAGATACACGCGAGCTCGATGAAAGAGAACCAGGATGCGATAGAGATTGAAAAGAGTTACTGCGGAAGCAACTGCCGGGTAACCGTTGAGAGCGGTATCAGAGGATCCGCTGCTGTCCAAACAACTCAATTCCAAAGTGTCTCGGTGTACTGTAGCTATTCGTTCGTCCAAAAACAGGCCCCGATCGAATATCGAAATTAATCGACTGTTCAGGGTGGTCTAGAGTTTGAGAATGATTACTCGGTAGGATAGGATGTTGGTCGTTGCAATCGTTGGTATTATTATCGACTGGTTCGATCGTTTCGTTTCGCCTTGATCTTCTTTTAATCGAGTTGTTCGCTTCGTCGTCGCGTTTCGCCTTGGACTCCGCTCTCCGTCTTCCTTTTCTGTCTGGGTGTTGAATATTCCCCGGACGCCACAGGACCCGAAATAGAGAAGAAAGACTGGACCTCACGTCGACTGCCGATTTTCGGTGATGCAGCAAAACAAAATCTACGAAATGAAATGGAGAAAAAAAAGAGAGCGAGGGAGAAGGAAAAAAGTATGGTCAATCAAGGGAGAAACGAGGGTACTCAATCAGGCACACTCAAATGAATACGAAGCAAACCCCAGAAGCGAGTTGTCAACTGCCCGGTTAAACGAAAGACCCTGACTCGATTGCCCTCTACGCATCCATCTTAACACCCCCAAGATTTTGCTCTCTGTTGTCCAAATTCCCTATCGTGATCCCTACCAGCATCATCCCTTCCTCCCATCCGCGTGCGGCACAGGAGTGCGCTGACATTGGAGTGAAGCACAGCACGCACTGGGATGGGTAAAGTTAGGTAGGTATCCGATCAATCTAGTTGATAACCAACCTAGCCAACATGCAGATAGCCAGGTCCAAAACCCCTCGACAGAATCCTGCGGGGCCAGTCTTGCACACGCTTGATATGAGGATTGGCTGGTATATATTGCAAAACTGGCTCTAGCATGCCTGCCGGGCGCGGAGACAGTACATCAATCACAAACATTTCCATCCACTGTCCTCTAGCCAATAACAGTCGCAATGCGCACAGGACAAACAACACTGCAGTAATCATAACGAACACGCAAGCCTGGATCCCTTGAGTTATTAATGGATGGCGAGGTGACCTCTCCCACGATTCAACCAGCTCTCAAAATGGATGTATTCGTCAAAAGTCCGTCATAGTTCTGGTATCCTGGTGATTAAAGCGTCGTATTAATCCTCTCCCCAAAGTTTATAATAAGACAAGCACATGCAAGTCTGCAAGAGATAAACCCATCTCATCCGGCTAAGGTGCAGGGCCACCCTGTAACATGGCCCAAGCTCTCAACAAAGCAACGGGATGTGACCAAATCCTCGTGTAAAGTAGCCAGCTTCCAAACGCCGTGGAGCATCGTACAGCACAACAACGCAGGCATCCCGCACCGCCGCTGCGCCTCAGAGAGCTCAAGAAGCATAATCAATGAGTGGGTTGGGTTATACGGGATGATTCCCCATTGTTGGCCCTCCACCAACCGGGGATTTAAAGCCCTCCGAGAGTGCGTAGTCTTTCATCAGGTACTGTACCTCACTACACGCTAGCCTACCGACATCAGCAAAAACACGTGTGACAGAGATAGCTGGCAAGGTCAAACCGTTGAAGCCATCCTTAGCAGTGGATGCCAACGTATAAAATCGTTTATTTGGTGTTGAAACATGTCAGTGCAGGTCAGCCCTGCTCAATTCACCCGTTCTAGAACAACGCTGCCCGACATGCAATTTTACGACGAATACCATAAGCTTCGTTTCAACGGACATTCTGTGGTCAGGTCGGTGTCAGTGTTAAATAGATGGCTATACAACTACCCACGGTCGGCGCAATCCTCATCTCACAGTTCTAAAGGGAAGAGTTCTGTTTTTATATGAATGCCTCAATGCTAGAGTTGAAAGACTCTAGATTCAGCACAGATAGCTCGTTCCCTCCGCCCAGCCTTCTTCACCCTTTAAAGTTGCAGATTTGGCTCACTTCCCTCGAATCTATGGTGGAAAAGCAATCGAATTTCTCCTTCACCAGGCATGAATGGGCCTCTGGTCACAAATCCCATCCACAGGGGAACCGTCTTGATACGCGTGTTCTCCGCCGCCATGGCTCGGTTGCCAGGGCTATCAGGGGTAAACTGGTCTTCCCGCAGTGCCAAGATGGGTGCCAGCCCGGTGCTTAACAGACTAGGTTAGGCCCTTATCTTGGCAGTAAAGGTTGCTGCTGGAGCTGGTGAGACTTGGAGTCAGGAAGTTGCACATCAATCATTCACGTTCAGAACAGTACGGAACACAATCAACTTGTACCTATCAAGTACCTAAGTAGTAGATCGATCGTGGATCCTGGATCACATCCCCCTGTCTTGTCGCGCTGTACCTTGCAGGATTAACCCACATTCCGTCACCATCCACTAAGGAGTACGCGTCTTTCGAGTCTGCTCTAAATATTAACGCGTACTAACAACTAACACCATGTGGGCAAGATTTACTGTACTTTTCTTCCTCTTTTCCTCCCTAAATCTCATCATGCCCGTTATACGCGTGTTTCCTCCCGGTGAACTCCTTTTCGCTTCAGCAGGCGGCTTCGGCGTGAACTCAAGCCCATTAAAGCACAAACCCGGATAGTCCGGCGATATTTTGATGTAACGGCATGGTCTATGACGTAAAGTCGAACAGAGCCAGACTTCTTTCGACTGTTTTGGCAGGCCGCTGAAATGGACATGGGACGAGTTTTGGTTTCCGAGTTGCTAAAGAGGCCAGGGTCAGGGGTAATGACCGAGTTTGGGCGTTTTTCCAACGTGCGCGCCACGAAGCCACTCCTCTTTTGATGAGCGAGGCTCAGCGCTGAGCCCAAAAAGGTTACTCTGTGTAAACCACATTTTCCTGCCCCGGGAGAGACCGTTCGAACTAGCCATCTTAGTTTTTGCTTGATCCGCCCCATGCCAACCAGTCATATCATCATCCTTCAACCTCATCGTCGATCTGCCGGCCGTATCCAGCGAGCATTTGCTGCCGGCTACCGGCGTCAGCTTGATACCATAAGCGGCATTGCAGCTCTTGTTAAGATATCCGTAAACCCCTGACAACCTGGCGATTTGGGATGCGCTATTGAATAAAACATGCACGTTGTCACTTGGCACAAGCACTGCGGACTTGACCAATGGCCAGGCCCATCCTTGCCTGATCTCGTCGGCCATGAGAGGAATGAATCAAAGTGTCTCCCTTTGCTGTTGATAATGGATCATCTCGGGTTCGCGTCCATTGGCGACTGGTTGATCTAAAGGGATTCTTTGATCGGTCCCGCATCCTCGTCCCCTGGAGGATCATTATCTGCCGCAGCCCATCATATCTCAAGCAAGATGGGATTGCTGAATGTTCCTTGCCTTAGCTAATGAGACCAAGGCGAGGCTGTACCATCATCTGTTTTCATTACCAATCCAAGGGTCCCCCCCCTCTCCAATGTGTGGCTTCGGGTTTTGGTGATCTTCACAAAAGGATGTGGATATATCAACAGGGAAATAAATCCTAAAATAAGAAGTCCTGGCTAGGTAGATCTCCCATCGTGATTTCGAGGTATTGAACGGCGACAATTGTTCATAATGATCTACGTCGGATGTGCGGAGTACAACCCGTCACTTCATCCTCGCTTGGGTGTCGCTTAGGCCTTGATGCTGAAAATACAGGTTTCTCCAATATTATTGGATGCTATCCCACCCATCGACTGACGCTCCTTATATCCATCCTCGATAATAAGATGCCGGGTGGTTCATGCTCAATTCTATAATTTAGGCTCGGTGCATTTAATTCGACGGGCCATTTACTCCGGTTTGGCGTGTCTTCGGCTACTTTACTATCCGATCCAGCACACAAGGCTGAATGGCGTTGAGCATCCCATGCTTTTTGGCCATCTTGGCCACGGTAATCAAACAGCCCTAGTCGACGTTGCGCTGGAGATGGATGACCCCAGTAGCTAAGTCTGATGGAGCATGTGCTAAATTTGACATCACAGGGGGATCGTCAACACTATCCAAGCGGGTCTGGCCATGGGATTTTTCGAATCTCGCATATACTTGTTGGTTTGTCGGTGATGGTACATTTCAAGACATCATCAAAGATGGATATAGTTATCTCCTCCGTTGGTAATTGCGGTGTTTGTAGGCTAGTCTGTATATACCCTGCTGTGTTGACTATTCGTTATCTACCAATGTGTTCTAATGTCTAATTAAAGCACGGAAGCGGGATAGGCTATTTTATGAGATGTACGGAGATCAGCAATTCTGGGCAGTTTTGGTCATCAATATCTCAACCGCTGATGTCAATGGCGTAGGTATTTGCAAATCAAAACATGCCACAGGCGTCTCCTTTACTCAGCCCTGACCAGCACGATGTAGGGTAGGTACTATGTCATTCGGTTGGACAATGGTATCTGTGATTGTCCTGCCCTTTATTCGACATATTCGCCCAGTTATAAAATCTACTTTTAAATTTATTGGTATGTAGTTAGCTTGGAAGGCACTTGGGGACTAAATAGATGGGACACTCCAAGTTCAGGCCGTATAAAATGACAAAACACATCTGCCCTTGACTATATTCACGGCTTTCAGCCACATCTTCTGATGTATTCCGAACATCCGACGGAAACGGGCTTGTCAAGACTGCAAGCCACGTAGAGTTTGAATGCCAAACGAATTGGCAACCAACCCGCAAGACACGTACTCCAGTCGAATCGTCAACCCATGTAGCCGTGGCTCCCTCAGACATGCCTATTACCATACCCGTCCCATGCCTTATCATAGACTACTGGATACAAACACTAACGCCCTACTCCCTGCTGCATCTTTCAAAAGAATGCTTACCCAAGGTTGTACAAAGTTGCTCGGGACAGAGGTTGCGTTACACGATATAATAAGTAGTGAGAGAGGCCATCTATGCGGTTGTGATTCAAACAAGACACCAATTCGACCTAGACTCAATGGTAAAGCCGCAGAACATACAGAGAATTCCTACCCCATTACGAAGGGAAAGAAAAAGAAAAAAACTCACAAAGTGGAGGCTACGTAATTGTCAGTATGTCAACTATCAACACGTGGAAACCACATTACATCAGAACTCAAGCCACCAAGAGGGATTTCTTTATCACAACATGGGCGAGGCATGTCACAGGATTTTATCGTCGCACAACATTCGGAATGTTCAAGTCGCCTATGCATACGTTTCACAATATATCAACCGGTCAGCTGCATACCCGATGATGTCTGTAACAGGGCGTACAGGCGCATTCCGAACTGCACAGGCTTATCTAAACCGCGAGAGTTGAATCACTGGCTAAGATAGAGACCGAGAGAGAAAAAGTTGAAATCTGGATAGCATCAGTGTACCCAGCCTAGGGCTTCATATTGGAATACTTGTATGATATTCTTGTGAGTTGGTGATGAGGTGCCCAATAATTGAACGAACAAGCCAGCGAACAGCTGCAGAGCATATGATTGATCATGAACTAAGATTCGGCTAGAAAACTTCTATAATATGGCTTAAGTTGCCGGGAATTCCTCTAGATTTATGAACGCAGAATTCTCTGATCCTACCCCAGTATTATTGGGACCTCATAGCCATGTGGCTACCTATCTGCAGCAAGTTGTCACATTGTAGAGCTCAGGCATCCCGCTGAGGTTAAAATAAAGCAGCACTGCCATTCAAACACATCCATGGGTCCAGAGAGTAGGACTGTTTTCTCGTTGTTGTAAGTCAGTGTCACATAGAAGAAGAGCATGACACTGGGCTGAGGCTATAATATCGAACATCAGGCTGGAATACTGTATCTACGGCAAATATGACATGGATAAGGACAAAGTACAACCGAAGTCTCCCACCCTCGGTTCCGCCAAGAAGCTGTAGATTCATCTGGGGTGATATTGACGTCGTACGGCATATTCAGCAGGCAGTTGTACGTATCTAGGGATACACTGCCGGATTTAGACGCCCCCAAAGAACCACGGTAATGTCTTTGATGAACCCATGATAACATTTCCAGAGTAGATAACAGCCGTAACGCCCCTTAGCATACGTACAGAGAGCTACACGAGAGCTACTATCATGCAGGAAGTATGCTTTTTAATAATCTGAATATAACTAGAATGAAGTTCTTATAGATAGTTGCAGCTAAGTGAATTGGAATAACGCCCATGACCATGGTGCTAAGATCAAGTGCCTTCGCAACTATACCTGACTACCCTTGCTGTGACATTTCAACGGGCAATGGTAGACCATAGCTTTCACAACTGACTTGATTGCAATATTCTAGCTGTCTTGCTTCTGTGTCATCAATTTTGTAAAGTGAAAGAAGGTACTTGTAGCCCCTGACAGGACTGGCAATAAGTTTTGATGGTATCATCTAATGATAACGAGCCAGAGCCGGACGTATATTGGCATCCGACTACTAGAGAGTTAGGGCATCCCCTAACTGCCAATAAGGAGTCGTAGTCCTCTTGAGATTTCATTGTAAGTAAGACCTGAGTATACCCCTTATTAACCTCCGGCCAGGTAATATGAACAGGCTAACTCGCACACAAAGACACAAATGTAGACTGAGCCCAAAAACGCGGACAGAGGGGCTTCACACAGAGCGTCGTAGGACACAATAGAATTGTTCAAGGAACTCTCAAACCGATCTACGTGTAGGGAAAGTAACGTACATGGTTAGAGCGCTCAACGGAAATTTTAGCATAGGCTCAGAAATAATGATACCTTGAGATATCCCTATCGCCACGCATAATACGTCTCATAACTATCACGGCGGCTTCCCAGTTCATAAACGTTGAGATTATTGTGACTGACTGAGAACACAACAGCTAACTCGCAGTCCAAAGTGATTGCTATAGAACTTCACTACCAGAGACTACCACATAGTTCCCCGAACTCCAATAAGGAAAAAAATATGCGACGAATTTCATGTCCGGAGTTCTGAGACTAAGTTAGGTTCAGTCCATGTCGGCTGGATAGTTTAAGGTACGCACCATCCCTGAGAAGGTCGAAGCAAACAAGATGGAATAACTCCTTTGCCATCGTGCAGCCATGTGCGTTGTGAGCACTTTGCCTAATCGTCGTTTGGTACAGTTGCCAAAGCAATGATGCTGAATTCGAGATTGCCATCGGCAACTTTGGTAAATCGCTTGACGGTAGCTTCCAGCGCCTTGTCACTAAGGAGATCCTCGCCTTCGTCCAACGTACCACGGTCGATAGGTCCATCCCAAGCTCCCTCTAGATCATACAGGTGCCCGTCTGCTCCCTTTACAAAGCTGATGAAGTGGTAACCGACAGGCTCCTGACTCGTAGGAGCTACAGAATCGCCCATCACTGCCGCAGCCATGTGTGCCTTCTCCAACTCGGCTGAGTTGTAAAGTACATCGGCACGTGGAAGAGGCTTTAGATCCCGTACTTCTTTGAGAAGCTTGTCGAGGTCTGAGTTTGGGTTGATGAACTCCTTGGCTGTGCCGTTGCTTACACTGTGGAGGAGAGCGATGAGACCACAAGCGTGGCCGATGGTTTGCAAGAACCACACAACTGGCTCGTCAGGGCCGGAGCCATCGTAGGTCAAATCCGCAGAACGGGGGTCGCTTGCACGAACGCGTGCCCACATAGGTGCGGGAGTGATGAAGACCAAAGCATGAACAGGGCGAGGGATCATGGCCAACAGATCGGGCTCATCAACGCTGTAAACATCATAGAAGCCGAGCTTCTTGGACACGCCAAGGTCGTGGATAATTTTGTTAAAGACTTCTGGGTTATTCTCGAGGGGGATGAACGTTTTCTTCCCGGTCGGGTCGTAGGATACTCCAGGTGTGGTCGACATGATGATTGATGTTCTGAGAGTTGAAGTTTGAGTCTTGTGGATTCCTTACCCCGCGGTTGATGCGCAGTAAATTCATCAGCCGAAGGCAGTAGGCTGGAGTGTAAGGGAAAATATCGCTGTGAAGTCAAAGCAGGCAGCAGAAGATGCGTCACCTTGCACTCTTGTTGAGTCAGCCACTATACACAACTGCAGAACGGATAAAACAAACAAGGGCAAACCTAAAACAACAACACAACACTAGGAAAGATGTTAAATAAATGTTTTAAGCCCAATCTCTTTACTATAGCCCGTTTAGAAAGAAAGAGAAGAACTCATCACAAGGGCAACCGAATGAAACTGCTAAACAAATCGAGGCGAGACTGGGCTCTCCATATCTCAGTTACGAAACGGCTATCTACCTTATAGCCATTCCAATATGCATAGTATATCAATATTTCTCTATGCACCAACGTTCCTGAACGCCATTTGGGATATGGACTAGAAGCTATTATGAGATGCTCTGCTTCTATCGGCGTGCAAGCCACCCATAACCGAGAGGATAATTGCCAACAGGTAGACTTACACCAGAAGACTTATTCAAAATAAAGATATATAATCCTACTTGCATAAGAGTCTACTGGCCGTTGTAAAATTATTTCCAGAAAGTCTACTTATAGTTCTCGATCTCACTTACCCGTGGGTCAACAAAAGTAACGCTCGAGTAGCGCACCCCATCGCAAAGCTCTCAAATCTATTGTATAAAAATAATGTCCCCAATTCTTGGCGGAACTCACATTAAAGATCTTAGTCTAATATACTAATACCTTTTCTAACTTGTATATAACATACCGAAACTTTTTTATTATGTTGTATAACTATACTGTATTGTGGAGAAATTATAGAAATTAAGAATATATAAATTGGTGATGATTCCCGTTGTATTATAGGTACCTGTTTATTACTTTTGTCCCCCAACTGTATTGGGAGTTACTCTAATTAAATTTGGGGTTCAATAATCAAAAGGTCCCGGCGATCTGATCATTGACATTAACTTCTCAGCGAAACTTACTGACCACTCATCAAGCAATGATGGACCTCGTCATGGCTTTTTCGGCCGAAAGAATTAGAACTTTTTAGTGGGCTGATTCAAAGGTTCCAGCACTTTGGTTGCAACATGAGCCAAGCAGAACAAAAGTTCGCCACGTGATAGAGGCTGATAGGAGATAAATGGAGCCATTCCCTATGCGAAGGGCCTTTTGTTACAACTCGCGAGGTCCGGATTGCGTGTGGTACGAGAAAATCGAGAATTATTCCCAAATATCCCCATCTTCAATGAATGAGTAAGTTCGGAGATGTATGGACGACGTGAGCCTGCTAAGATAGCGTAGCATTACTGTAGGAACAAGTCCATGAACGGAAGATGCCGCCTGTCTTAGAACCCAAGTTTCCAGAAGTATTCTGAATCTGGGATACTGAACCCGGCATGATGGTAAAGTAGGAAGGCGGTGCTGAGTTCGACTGGACCCTGAATCGATCGCGAATAAGCAATTGCCCATCGCATGTCGTTCTCAGTATGATTGACAGCCGGTCATCCCGTTTATGTAGACAAAAGTGCCAGGCTGGGGGCTGAAGTTTGAGACTGACACCCACCAGCGGTCGAATTCTCACACGTACCACGGTTATCTCATGGACCGAGGCTAGCCCCAGAGAGGCTGGAGATAAGCAGTCCTTTGAAGGCTTGAACGCCATCTGCGCCTTTGCCCATTGGTTTGAATAAGAGAGCAGAATTGCGTGCCAATGCCTGATGTGACATTAAAGGACTGGGCGGACTGGGCTACCGTCACGATGGATGGTATGATTGATACCTATGAAGCGGCATCACATTCCCACAGTCGGGAGATGGTTTAAATTCTTGGAGCCTTTCAAAACTGCCGTCTCAAAAGAACCAAACAAAAAACCCGAAAATGGGATGCAGTTGCACTTCAACAAAAGGTCCGACTCTCGAGACTGGAGAGGCCACAGAGGGACCATCGAAACTCTGCAGTTGACAAGGTCTAGGCCGGAGCCATACCGAATGAAGCAGGTGGTCTAGATTCAACTGTGCCGTTGTCCGCGATAGCGGCGCACAGGATATCACGCTACGGCCCAAGCTGTCTAGCACCGGGTTTTCATGGCTGTTCCAAGACCGCAACAGTGAGTGCCAATGTGCAATCTTCGCGGGGAGCGACCCTTTCTCAGACCCTCCTTGTCGTTGGGGCTGAGGATCCCCCCCCAGTTCAGGTCTGTATAACCACACCCGCAAAGCAGCAGCCGCTGTCGGCTCTCTTCTGCTTCAACATCGCCTCGCAACACTAAAGCACCAGGCCGTTGTTGTCGCTGCTATAGCGGGCTTCAACCCACGCGTCGCCGTCAGTTCGCTGTCGCTGTAGTCGTCCATTGCTCGAGCAAAGGATATCAATCGCCATGGCGCCGTCACTCTTTCGCAAGCGCCACGAGGCCGAGGATATCATCCCCATCCCAGGTCCTCTCGAAACCGTTTCCGCCTCGGGCCGCGATTATCTTGAGAACCTCCAGCAGTTTGAGAAATCTCACAAGTTCGACCCCAACCTGCCCATCGACGACCTCACAGATGTCGACGCCGCTATCGCGACAGGAAATGCCGAGAAGGGCATCGAGATTGAGCACGCGCTCATGGAAGATAACAGTCCGTATCCAGAGGTTCGATCTGTTGTCCGAAACTACGATGTCGACGTTCCCGCCAACACCATCCGCGCCTGGACCATCGGTTTAATTCTTTGCACCATCGGATCTGGTGTCAACATGCTATTTTCGTTGCGAAACCCGAGCGTCACAGTCACAACCTACGTAGTCCAACTCGTTGCGTACCCTCTTGGTCTCGGCTGGGATTTGATCATGCCGGATCGCGAGTGGAATCTGTTTGGTCTCAAGTTCAACCTCAAGCCTGGTAAATTTAACTACAAAGAACATGTGGTGATTGTTGCCATGTCGAATGTGAGCTTTATTTCTTTCTTCGCTATCTGAATAGTTGCTGACTTTGTTTCAAGGCTGCATACGGTGGTGGTGTTCTCTATGCAACGGATGTGCTTCTTGCCCAGCAGGTTTTTTATGGCCAAAAGTTTGGTTGGGCTTTCCAGATCCTGTTCGGCATCACTACTCTCTGTACTGGTTACGGACTGGCTGGCCTCGCCCGTCGCTTTTTGGTGTGGCCTGCTGCCATGATTTGGCCTACCGACTTGGTCAATTGCGCTTTGTTCTACACGCTTCACGACCATTCTGGCTCTGACCCAACCAAGACCAATGGCTGGAAGATGGGACGTTATAGGTGGTTCTTGATTGTGGGATGCGGAGGCTTTGTTTGGTACTGGTTCCCAGGCTGGATCTTCAAGGGCCTTTCTTACTTCACCTGGATCTGCTGGATTGCACCTCACAACATCACCGTTAACAAGCTCTTTGGCGGCATGACCGGCTATGGCTTGATGCCTACCTCCTTCGATTGGACTGTGTACAGCGGTTACTTGCAGTCTCCTCTGATCCCGCCCTTCCACGCCATTGCCAACGTTCTCTTGGGCATCGTCGTTTTCTTCGTCTGCATATCGATGGGCATCCATTTCACAGGCACCTGGTATGCGGACTACTTGCCTGTTCAGTCATCCGAGTCCTACGACAACACAGGCGCCATTTACAATGTCTCAAGAATTCTCAACGATAATTTTCAGTTCAACGAAACTGCCTACAAGGAGTACTCGCCGCTCTTCCTGCCAACGCAGTTTGCTCTTTCGTATGGACTGTCTTTTGCCGCTGTTACAGCTGTTGTCGTGCACGTTTTCCTCTACCATGGTCATGAAATTTGGAGGCAGTTTAAGCTCGCTCGCAACCAGGAGGATGACGTTCATATGCGTTTGATGAAAAAGTACCGGGATGCAGAGGATTGGTGGTATGCTGGTGAGTCAAGCAATTCTTCGAGAATCACACAAAGGGTGTTGCTAATCAGATATAGCTCTCTTCATCGTCATGGTAGCCATCTCGATTGGTGTCATTGCTGGCTGGCCAACCGGTTTCCCAGTCTGGGCCTATTTCCTCTGCCTTCTTATCCCGGTCTTGTGGTTGATCCCCATTGGCGTTGTTCAGGCCATCACTAATATCCAGCTCGGCCTTAACGTCCTGACAGAGTTCATCATTGGATACATGGTTCCTGGCCGTCCTATGGCTATGATGATGTTCAAGAACTATGGCTACATCTGCATGGGCCAGGCCCTTTACTTCGCCCAGGATCTCAAGCTCGGTCACTATATGAAGGTCCCTCCACGAGTTATGTTTTCCTCGCAGCTAGTTGCGTCCATCTGGTCAGCCATTGTACAGATCTGTGTCATGAACTGGGCTTTGGGGCATATTCCGGATGTTTGCTCAATCGATCAGCCCAACAACTACACTTGCCCCGGTGGTCGGGTCTTCTATACGGCCTCTGTCATTTGGGGAGCGATAGGGCCGGCTCGCATCTTCAGCCATGGCGCAATCTACTCATCCCTTCAGTGGTTCTGGCTGGTTGGTGCTGTCACACCCGTTTTGACGTGGCTCCTTGCCCGCAAGTGGCCTCGTTCAATCTGGCGATACGTCAGTACTCCCCTTATCTACGGTGGTGCTGGTATGCTACCACCAGCCTCTGTCTACATCTATCTATGCTGGGGTATTGTGGGTGCTTTCTTCAACAAATTTATCAAGCGGAAGTACACTGGCTGGTGGCTTCAGTACAACTACGTCACTTCGGCGGCTTTAGACTGTGGGCTCATCATGTCGACTATGGTGATCTTCTTCACTCTGTACTTGACAAGTGCTACTCCTCCAAACTGGTGGGGCAACCATGGCGCCTTGGAGACGATGGACTGGAAGACGACAGCGGTTTTAAAGACGGTTCCGGAAGGATCTATAATTGGACCTTCAACATGGAACTGAGACTCAATCGTATATAAGATGCAGTACTGATGAATTCGTGATTGGAAAGCGAGATTTGGGTTGATTGTTGGGGGTTTGAGGCGTTATGGTCTGGGGCTGCTTGCTACTTTGGAAGGATTATAACTATATGTGCGAGATACCTCAATGACGATTGATGTTTATGGAAATTTCAGAGCGAAACCTGTATTAGTGACAATTGAAAGTGCCATTCAATTCGAACACTTTGGTAACATCAATTCGATGTGTTTTCTTTTGATATCGTGATACTCTTGAAGCATTGGCTTAGTTAGAACACCCATAGGCTGTTCGACATCTGAACCTGGTCCACCGCTGTGGGGCCGCCTTCCCCTTTTGGCTCTAGGGGGAAGAAGTCACACTTGCCCCAGTCACGTGCGCACCACACATCGCAGTTTCCGCGAATTTAGGGCTCGAGTAGCAATTCGTCCACTCCACCAAAAAAGGTCTCCCAAATTGAGAATTTCTCGATCGCCATCCAACTAACCGCCCAAACACCACAGCCAAGATGAGTACGTCGTCGCCCGTCAGCTGCTCACGAAACGACAGCAGATGGTTCCCTCGAAAGAATTATCGCAGGTTTTGCTAACACGTCTCAACAGCGAAGGGTACCTCCAGCTTCGGTAAGCGTCACAACAAGACGCACACCCTGTGCCGACGATGCGGTTAGTCCTTGTGCCCTTCTATCTCTCTACCCAGGCCTTCCTCGATTCGCGCAATGGATATCCGAAAAAGAAACGACACCGAAGTGGACGATTGCGAGCGATGAGGAATGTTTGGGTGGAGGGGCTTGAAATATTCAAATGGACCGAAAGCTGATGGGATATCTCTAGGTCGCCGCTCTCTTCACATCCAGAAGCATGAGTGCTCTTCTTGCGGCTACCCTGCTGCCAAGACCCGAAAGTGTACGTGAACACCTCACATCCGTCGAAAACCCCGATATCGAAAACTCGACAATGGCGGAATATAGTACTGACTGAACCCATACAGACAACTGGTCTGAGAAGGCTAAGCGAAGAAAGACCGTCGGTACTGGCCGCACTCGCTACCTCAAGGATGTGTCCCGACGATTCAAGAACGGATTCCAGACTGGCACTCCCAAGGGTGCCCGAGGCGCTACCGCCGAGAAGGCCTAAGCGGGACAACATCCCTTCTGACCCCTTCTTCACCACCTCTCCGACCCTACCCCTCTTCCACGGACATTTGGAACACCCACTCCCGAGAACGCACACAACAATTACGGCTATCTCATAGCGTGAGCTGAGACTGAAGGGGGACCTTTGGTTGGAATCGGAGCAAAGGTGGTGATTGGGACGGGCGGTTGTGTTTGTTGGTTCGTGGATGAAAGGAAACGTAAAGGGGCGGCTTGGAGCATGGGCACGGTGTTTTACATGTTTGAGCAAGGAAGTAAAAAAAGAACCCTTTGCTCTTCTGAGATTCCATAGGGTTTCGGTTACGAGGTTCTGAAATGGCATCTTGATTCTGCATGAACGCGCCTGTGGTTCTGCGAGTGGACAATGCGAGGAGAAAAATCCGGGCAACTGTCCTGGTAATTGACGCCCTTGTGCATGATACCCATCATTAAAAGGCTTTGGATCGTGAATTGGTAAAGGGCTAGTGTTGCAATGATCCTGTCGCTTTCGTAAATGATTTAATTCTTGTAGTCTCGACACTGTTCCTCACAACTCATATCCTGTTCTTCATGTGCCTCGTTCAAATACTCTGACCCCGCCATCCGCAGCAACATGATACAGAAACTCAGCAGCACCACCCATAACTTCAACTCCAGGTCCTGTAATGCGGACCACACCACTGACGTCTCTCGCTGTTCCCGTATCCAGCATCCGCAATGCCAACACTGCGTCAGCCGCGTGCGCTGTTGAGAGGACAAGGCTGGCGTGCTCTCGCTCAAGCGTCGTAACTTGGGCAGCAACAAGAGGCGTGTCGGCAGAGAGGGTAAGAAGTGTGCTATGGACGAGCTGTAAGGTCCTTAGTAAGAAACATCACTTTGAGTTGTTCTAGGAAGATCTGAACTCACACCGCGGAGACCAAGAACGAGGTTTTGGAGGGTCAGACTCGTGGTTGACTCATCAGTGATTGCGAGAAGAGCGTCGAGTTGGTCGATGATGAGAATCTTGCGCGAGGCACGCAAATCCCCAACAGCACCTTCGATCTCCTTCTTGACGTCTACGAGGTTGGTGTTTCGTAGAATCCTCTCTTTGCGCGCCCCTGGTACCGGAGCCTTGTCATTACTGTAGAACCCGGTAAGGCCGTCTACGAATGTGAAGCGCCCTGCCCTGCTGAGGGCATCTAGATCCAGTCCCTGACGTAAAATCAGCATTTATTCACCAAGGTTTTTATCGTCATAGGTATGTATTTACTCACTAACTTTGTAGAACCCTCTCTCCAGAAAGCGCCATCCCTCATGAAGCTGACCAACACGACGCCAGTGTCCTTGGTACTCTCATCCCCATCTGTGTTCCCTCTCAGGTATGAGTATACATGTCGCAAAAGCAACCAGTTTGAGCTTGCGCCGAGCACGCTGGTAACAAGATTGAGAGATGCCTCTGGAGGCAGAGAGAGATAGGGCTCTAGAAGATGAGGTATCCGTGACGTGGAAGCCATTTTTATGGGCTGCAGAATCAGAGGTTCTTAGGTTGATATCAAAGATTTTGACGTTTTGGTCGTACTGTGCGAAAAGTGCCATAGTGGAGCGTGTGGGTGAGGAAATGCTTCACCATTCACCGAGTAGACTAAAGGCATATTATTATGCAACAATTTTGGTTTACTCGGTACTCGAATTTAATTACACATTTTCAACCAAAGCCACGAGGCACAACCGTTAAACTTTATAGTTCGCCATCTTAAACCAGACTATTAACACACCATGTTCTTGTGTCAGAACTCTGTGATGTCCTTGAGCCGAGAACGTTCGAGGAGAACTCGAGCTGAAGGCATGTTATCTAGTTCAGTCGTGGGCATAGAATATAACATGCGAATGATACCTAGTACTTAGCGTTTCATTCCTATACCAAAAAAAAAAAAAGAAAAAAAAAGAGGGTTGAGCTTCATGAATGACAACCAGAAATCTTCGTAACACGAGGGAAGAAGATATTGGGGGTAGATCGATATTCGAGGATAGCCTCTGCCGGCCTCGGTTAAACCGTTGGGTTTCTTCAGGTATTGAATGCATGAGTCCATAGGTAAATTCCTTCCACTATACTTGAAGTGATACATTGGTAAGTGAAAGTATGGACTATAGGCAGCCCGGGGAAGCGCCTTTGACTATTTAATAGCTTGGAATTCAGACCTTGAGACAGCAGACCTGGATATTGTGATTTTGAGAGCCACTTGTTTAAAAGCTCTTTGAGCCTAGAACAGTTATTGTGAACCAAGTTATTGTTACAGCTAGCCGGGATAGACAAGCGTTGATACTATAAGCTATGTTGTAGAATTTGGTTTGTGGCCAAGCTTTCGTATTTTGCGACATTTGTTCCTCTGTCGTGAACGTCCAATTGCGGCCGGCTACAACCCGCCTGGGTAATAATCATCGGGACGCTCGTATTGGTCGTCTGGAACCGGTTTGAATCGAGAATAAGAGGACTCAAGTGGAACTTTCCCAGGAGGATATTGGTGGGCTAGAGGTGGATCCATTTCAAGTATTTCTTTGGAGGGAAACTATGGTCGTACCAATGGCGGATTGAAGATGTGTTGGTTGTGAAAGATGCTGATCCATCAATCCCGAGTGACCAACAAACTTGGTAGATCTAAGGTACCTTTACCTTATTGAAAGACCATGATTGAGAGGACGTTACTACTTTGGAGAAGGTGCCGCTGACTTGGTAAAGAAGGTCCTGCTGCCATGGTGGTGATATCTTAGGTTTGTGTATGGGCTCCTCAATATGGCCTCCAAACTGTGGACGTTGTTTTGGGCTGTATGGATGACACCAATCGAATGCTTTCTAACATCCAACTACCCTAAGACCACCCACTACCAAGCAGGGTGGGGATACTGTACAAAGGTCTATGTTGCATATAAAAGTTAGAATACTATAAATCTCATCTGCCAAACAGTCCTCCAAAAACGGACGACCCGCCTCCGCCTCCTCCACGACCTCCATGTCTCCTCGCCTCAGTTCGGATCCATTCCTTGAGAAACTCCCTATCAGCGAGCTTCCTAGCATCAGCCAGCTTGGTTGTCGTCTGAGCCTCCCCACCATCAAAGCTCAGCAGCGTAGGGATGCTAGTGATCATGTAAGTCATGGCTAGGTTGGGGTTTCCTGACATGATATCTGGGGAATCAAACTCGACAGTGGCGAGGGATACTCCGCCCTCGTCTTCGCCGACACCAGACTCGACGATTTCCCGGATAAGGGGGCTGACGACTTTGCAAGTTGAGCACCATGAGGCGGTCCAAAGTGTCAGCAGGGGGGTGCGGGACGAGGTCGAGAGGGAGAGGTAAGTTGAGAAAGAGTCATTGTTGCGGATACTGGCTGGGCGGTCAACGACAAGCTATCTCGGCGGTCAATGATAGGTGGGCTGGGGAAAAAGACAAAGATCGACCAAGGGTCGGGTTGCAAAGAGGGCGCATGTGCGGGGGCACGTGGTCGCTTCAGAGTGAATTGACTTACGGGGAGTATATCTGGTTCTTCGCTTGCCTCGGTGTGGTTGATGAGATTGAGACCCGTTGGACCAGCCGAGGCGCGACCTTGGCTAGAGGCACCTTTCCGTTAAGAGGGCGTAGCCCAGCTCTCAGACTTGCATGCATGGCAACTTATACAGCAAATGAGTTATTGATGAAGAAACTGAATCCCAAGCGCGTGGAATGTGAATGATTTGACCGCAGTTGATATTCTCAATGGCTTGAGGCTCACCAAGATTTCCAAGGTGAGACAAGCATTGACAGAAGATCTAGAAATGATGTAATGAAACGGATCTGAGCACAGCGGGCAGTGTGGGGGCTAAGGCTCCGGCACACGGTTGGGCCAGTTACAGGCCCTATTAGCCTGCACGAGACGCGATCCAATGGCTTGAAAGGCGGTCATGCGTGCAGTATCTACAACAAGTGAAACTTGTCTTGACTTGCATGCCACAGCCGTACTTATCTCCGTGACTTGACGTTGCCGCAGTTTCCGCTGGTGGTTGGTAACTTTGGCGATGGATCCTGTCGTCAGCAGGCCGTATCTGAGTGGAGTTGAGCCCGGTGATCCTTGTGTTAACCTTACTCGTGTTTAGATGTGAGGGGATCTTTAATCAAGACCCTTATTTATGTCTTAACTGTGGCCTCAAAGAATCGCCCTTTTGTTGTGCTTTTCTTCTCATCTTGTACTGGGCGGTTTCCTATACTCCTGTTTCTTTCTTAACGTCAGGTCTATATTTCCCTCTAGATACGGGTACAACCATAACAACCGAGTAAACATACGGTCGAAGTTGAATCCGACGTTCGCATAACGACTTAAAACTCCACTATTCCTGGACCCTTCCTACCCTGATGCCTTCCATTGTTTCGCTAAGGCTTGGTTTCTTATTATCTTCATCTCAGCATATACACCTACTGCGACTTGTTTTGGACTAGGACAATTTTCAGTTGTCATCTTACCATCCCTCATCACTACATCTACTACTTCATCCACATAATTCGATTTTCCCTAGTAGTTTTCCTATTGACATCTACAGTTGGAATATGGTCGTACTGTGATTCTACATCTGTCAAGGTCCATCTTTCCAACCCACCACCCACCCACTGTTATCTTTCCAGGGAGAAAACATCAAACCGGGGCATTCAAACAAATTCACCATGTCCGAGAAGCCTCATGTTTCCAAATGGCGGCGCTTCTTGGTTGCCGGCTCTACCGGTTCCAGCTCAGATGAAGTATCTGGGCCGTCCAAGTGGAGTATGGGAGTTTTGAACGACAAAAAGACCATTGAGGTTCCAGGTTAGTTTGGAGCTACTTGCATGTGTGCGTGCGACGTGACTAATGCAATCAGGTTCTGTGCTTCTCCTTGCAGCGCATCGTAATGAGCCTCTTGGTTTGCGAAATGTCCACGCGAGAAGCTCTCATTCTACGATTCCTGCTGGCTTTCCGGTTGATACGCGGAGGACATCAGCCTCATCAGCCGCGGCGGCGGCCGCAGCAGCAGAAGTGACAGCAGCGACAGCGGCAGCGGCAGCTGAGCCACAAGCTTCAGCCAGCGATCATGAGGGCAAGAAAAAGACAAGCGATGGGGCTATCATTCTAGAGCCTCAACCAGAAGAATCAGGGAATGACCCATTGAACTGGCCTTCTTGGAGGCGAGATATCGCCTTGTTATCTCTTGGATTCTATTGCATGCTTGGCGGCGGCACCACCCCAATTATTGCTGCTGGTTTTACAGACGTTGCAGAGACATACGACGTAGAGGTCGAGTCGGTATCTCTGACTACAGGGCTGTACATGATGGGCATGGGACTTGGTTCGGTCATCTTTTCGCCAACCGCCATCCTGTGGGGAAAACGTCCGGTATATCTTGCCAGCGCCATCATGTTCATTGGTACGTCGCTCTGGGCTGCGTGGTCTCCATCTTTCAACTCGCTCCTAGCAGCAAGAGTCTTTCAAGGAGTTGCCGTCAGTCCCGTCGAATGTCTCCCATCAGCAACGATTGCCGAGATTTTCTTTCTTCATGAGCGGGCTTATCGTATCGGTATCTATACTCTGCTCCTCCTTGGTGGCAAAAACTTAATGCCTTTGGTTAGCGCAGCTATCATTGGCAGTTTCGGATGGCGCTGGGTCTTCTGGATTTTAGCAATGATTATCGGCCTGGGAACAGTGCTTCTCTTCCTGTTCGTTCCAGAAACCTTTTGGGACCGAACTCCTCACCCAAGGCCCAGACATCCTTCTAAGAGACCAAGTTTTCTTCGTCGGCTCTCCTCTCACCACAGGGCTCAGCAAACTGGCGTAGAAGGATTATTAGATGGCGAACATGGAGAGGGCCCCGCTGAGATCGTTCCAGTCCCAGATGGACAACAGTCCCCTACTTCAGGCCATCGAACTAGGAACCTTCATGTGGGTTTCGCCCAATCGGATGCTGCTGCTACCGAAGTACCTGAAGCCCTTGAACCAGTTTCACCCAAAGCAGTGCTGCCCCCTTCAGATCGAACTACTCAGTCCGCCTCTCCTTACGTTGGTAGCACGACCGGAAGCGAGTCAAATGCCAACCCCTTCAAGTTGGGCCCAAACCTCGAGAACGAGAAGATTGATGCCTCTCAACTTCAAGGGCTACCAAAAGTTCAACAATACACACATAATCTTCGTCAACAGCCTCCGAAATCATTTGTCCAGCAGTTGAAACCATGGCATGGGCGTCTAAATAGTGATAAGTGGCTCAAGGTTATGGTCCGCCCTTTCATTCTCTTCGCGTACCCAGCGGTTCTCTGGTCATCTGCTGTGTATGCTTGCTCTGTTGGCTGGCTTATCGTCATTTCTGAGTCGGTAGCCATGATATACCGCAACTCGGATTCTTACAACTTTGATGCTCTTCAGACCGGCTTGGTTTACATTTCGCCGTTTGTTGGTGGCATCTTGGGAACAGGTGTGGCGGGCAAGGTCAGCGACATCATTGTCAAGAAAATGGCTCGACGCAATGGAGGACTCTACGAACCTGAGTTTCGCCTTGTCATGGCCATACCCATCATCATAACTACGTGCATAGGTCTCATGGGTTTCGGATGGTCTGCGGAAGAAAAGGACCATTGGATCGTTCCCACTCTTTTCTTCGGAATCGTCTCATTCGGATGTTCGCTTGGTTCGACAACGTCTATCACATTCTGCGTGGACAGCTACCGCCAATACGCTGGAGAGGCCTTGGTAACCCTCAACTTCTCCAAGAATGTCCTTCACGGACTTGTGTTCAGTCTCTTCGTGACCCATTGGTTGCAAGGCGATGGTCCAAAGATGGTGTATATCTGGATCGGCATAATCCAGCTCGTTTTGATGCTGTGCACGATTCCCATGTACATATACGGAAAGAGGGCTCGCATGTGGACGGTTCGTGCGAATTTGATGGAGAAGTTTTGATTGTCTACGGGTATGGCTTAGTGCCGTGACACAAGCGGTGCATATTTGTAGGCGCATCCTGTTTCGTCGTTTATTGGTTAATTATAGGGGCTTGAGCATTCTTACGACCTACACCCTATATGAATCACTTTTGCATTGGATAGCAGGGTTAGCATTATAGTATGATAGAACATTAACATTCAAGACAGACTACAATGTATATAAACATATTGATACTCGTGTATGATCCCTAGGCAATCGGATCTGAACACACAAGTCTCAGACCTACATTGGAGATAATCAGAGCGGCAATATGGAAGCCCGTCGCGACCTCGTGAACTTTCTCTCCAAACTTGTACCACCGTGTTCACAGACGCTGTACCGTTGCCACTCGTCATCAGGTGACATCGCGACGAAATGGCGTTTCTCATGACGCAAAGCAGTTGTGAGTGGTCTCTTTTACAACGCGTAGAGGATGCGCCTTCGAGGCAACAACCCCGCAGTTGAATAATCACATAAATGCTTCACCGCAAACCCAGTGATCGTGGTCGGGCTGGCTTACCGTAAGATCGGACAAATGTTTCTAGATGGGATTGTTAATCGCTGCGATATACACGATGCTGCTTGTTACCTCTGCTTGGTTTGCGATTCAGAAAGGACGTCCAACTACAAAATGGGCAAACACCCCCTATTTGAGATGAAGTAAAGTCGTTCATCATTGATACGACACTCGGCTTTAGGACTTTATACTTGAATCAAATTACCGTTCAGAATTGTTGAAATGACTCGCAAGGTGAGCAGCCTACATAAGATCAAGTACCAATACCTGTGTTACTAACCGTATGTCTCTAGATCGTAAGCCGTGACGAGTGGCTCTCAGCTCGAAAAGCCTTCCTCGAGAAGGAAAAAGAACACACTCGAGCTCATGATGCACTCGCCGCTGAACGCCGTCAGCTCCCCATGGTGAAAGTCGAAAAAGACTACAACTTTAAAGGTCCCAACAACACCACCCTCTCGCTCTCAGAACTCTTTGGCAATAAAGACCAGCTCATAGTCTACCACTTCATGTTCAAACCCGAAGACGAAGAGGGTTGCCGTGGCTGCTGTCACGTAGGCGAGTCAATTCCTGACGTGCGCCACCTCGAGCATAAGAACACGAGCTTCGTCTGCGTCTCGCGCGCGCCTGTCGAGAAGCTCCAAAAGTTCAAAAAGAGAGGTGGCTGGAACTGGCCTTGGTATTCGAGCGGAGACTCGGACTTCAACTACGACTTTTTTGCAACTGCCGATGAGTCTCGAGGTCCTGCGCTGCTCAATTTTCGAAACAAGACCGAGATCGAGGCTAAGGGGATGACGTGGTGGGATGGTGATGTCCCAGGATACAGCGTTTTTTTGAAGCAGGATGGCAACATCTATCACACATATTCTACGTTTGCCAGGGGTGGAGAGCAGGTGCTCACAACTTTGATGATGCTTGACATGACGCCTCTTGGAAGACAGGTTGATAAGTATGGACCTGCTGAGTTTCGATTGAAGAATGAATATGCCTCTACCTAGTTGTCCGAGAGCCGAGGGAAAGTACGTAGTTGGGGAAAAGTAGGGTGGGTGTTGTGGAACGAGCTCTGTTTCGTTATACCTTCTCTCATCAAGATGCAACACTTAGCTTAGCTTCTCCAGCAACGAGCAGGGAGTTCTTCTGAATGAGTATATGAATTTGTGCTTTTTATTGATTGTTTCTGATCTGTTATCAAGTTGGTCCGCCAAGGTAAATCATCCGCTAGGTATCTGCCACAAGCAAGCTATCCATGCTAATATCACAAAGACACCAGATTCAACGCCTTTCCTATGCCACATTCATATTAGGGATTGCCCCCTGGCCCTAGATTTGCGCTGGTTATGCATGAGTACAGCTTCGTTCAAGTTCATGTTTATCTTTCGGTTTGTGCTCGTGTCATAAACCATTAGTATAATTCGTTCGTAATTTGTCGTTTGGGTTCAAAAAAGAAAGACAATGAAGGAGGAGAAATCATGTCCGTCACATAAGGACACAGTCTCCCTCCTGTTGTCGGTCCATCTTGCTACGCGAGATGCGCTCCCGCTGGCGCGCTCCGTTTTTGCCCGCACCACGTTTCAGGTCTTCTAACCGCTCACGGGCCTTGGGAAAGTCCTGAGCTATAACAGATTGTCAGTGGATTGTTGTCTCTATCGCCAATGGTATGATACTTACCAGCTGCTCGCCAGTACCAGCGCTTTGCATCTTCGAGGTTGGGTGGAACACCGATGCCCACCTCTGTAAAGTAGCCCATGGCATACTCAGCCTTAGCAAGACCCGCAATAGCGGCCTTACGAGCCCAAAGGTATGCCTCAGTGTCGCTCTGTCCCAGAACACCCTCGCTGCCTGTTAAATACCAGCCGCTGAGCGCAAGTTCCGCTTGGTGCTCCTCTTGTGTTGCTGCTTTCGAATACCACTGAATGGATTGCCGAGGGTCTATCGGACAGCCCAGCAAGCCATACTCAAAGGCGCAACCGAGTCGGTATTGAGAAAATTTGTACCCTAAATCAGCAGCTTGGAGGAACAAGCTGTAGGCATATGCTTCATCCCGAATGATGGCGTCGTTGGGTTGGGCTGATTCGTACAGTAAGCCGAGCTCATGAAGCGCATGCGGATTCTCTACATCTGCTCGCTCTGCCGCTCGCTTCAGCCACCCTACTGCCTCCCTGGGGTTTCTGGGCTGACCAAGAAGCCCCTTCAGCAAAATCATTCCCACCTTGTACATCGCAGGAGGATCGCCTAGGGTTGCCGCCCGCTTATACCATTGAATCGCTTTCATAGGATCCTTGCGCGTGCCACCGCCATCTTCATGACCAATCTCGCAACACACTGCAGTTCGGTAAGCCGCTGCGGGATGCCCAAGTTTCGCTGCGGACTGATATTGGGTGAAAGCTTCCTTGTGATCGGTTTCGCCAAAAAGACCTCTTCCGAGACAATCCGCTAGTAAGAACATGGCATCTGGATTCTGGGCATTTGCAAGTTTCTTGAGAATCTTGTGACAGTCAAATAGATACCGTTCTCGTGCCCTTGTGCGTTGCTTAGGGTCGGGCATTTTAGGTGCTAAGACGTCGGCAGCTTCGACTAATCTCTTAGCCAACTTCAACGCTGAATCCTGGTCACTTGAGTTGGATTTGATTAGCATTCTGAGATGTTCTAATTCCTGGGTCGTGACGGGACCTTCGTCCCTGACAGGCTGTCGTGGGCCATTATTTCGGGGCGACGACCGCTGCTGCTGCTGTTGGTATTGAGGTTGTCGTTGCTGTTGGAGCTGGGGTTGAGCTTGAGGTGCTGGCGTGGAAACCCCGTAATTTCGGACAGGAGCTGGCTTGCTACCCATGTTGACCATCGAATCTTGCATTAGGCCTGGACGGATAGGCGCAGGGTGGTAAGGCAGGCCATCAGGATTCACCGGTCCTCCAGTACGATCGTCGTTCATTGCGGCTGGTGGTGCACTTGGTCCTCTAGGGGGCATCTGGTTATATCCTTGATCGTATCCGCCCTGGTAATTGTTGATTGGCGGAACTGGAGGTACTGCAGGAACGTCTGGCACATCACCAACCATTTCGAATACAGCTGCTTGGGGCTGTCGAAGCACTGGTTGCGATTTGGCGTGATTGAGCACAGCCGTTTGGTGGGCTCCACGCTGAGGCTGTTCCGCGCCAGGGCGCATTGATTGCTCGAAAGAGCCGCGCTGCCCTGGGGCTGGTGCCGCGTCAAAGTCAGGTAGGCTGGTTTGACTCTGTCGTGATTGCGATCCGTATTCCGGGTTACTGTTCCGCTGACCATCGAAATAAGTATCATATACGTCATCGTAGGAGGCTGCTGGTTGTTTTTGATATCCGCTTCGATCGTCATATTCACCACCGTAATAGCCAGCCGGACTTCCCTGTGGACCTGCTGTATAGGATCTTTGAGGGGGTGCCCGATGGCCACCAGCGGTGGAAGGTCGCTGAGGTATTCCTCGGCCAGCGGGCGTACTGTGCTGCATTGGGTCCGTCCGTTGAGGTGGTGGCATGTTATTCCTTGATCTGACATCCTCCACGGGCATCGTTCTGCTTCGCGCTGGAGGGCCAAAGCCGCCTGCTGGAGGCTCCTGGGCACTGCCGTATCCATTTTTGTATTTTGGATAACCTCCATGAGGACCATGACCAGGATTCTGCCTTGGCGGTTGTCCTCCTTGCGGGTATCCTCTGGGAGGAGGTCCGCGTCCACCATTTACCGGCGGTCGACCATAATCGCCCTGACTGCGTTGAGTATCGGAACTTGGACGTCCACTCCCCGGCACCATTGGCCTTTGGTTCAGATCCATATTTGACATTTGGTTAACCATTTGTTGCTCATGGCCCATGTCTGCTCTTCGCCCGCGGTTTTGTGGCGGATACTGATGTCCAAAATGGCCATCTCGAGGGCTCATGGGAGGAGTGTTCATCGGCCGGCGAGCTTTGCGTAACATGGTAAGTTGAGTAGCCAGACATAGCACGCGCTAGACTTACCTGTTGGATCCGAATTGGCGGCATACGGCCCGGGTCGCATACCGCCTTGTCCTGGGGGGCCATTTGGCATGCCTCGGCCTGGCCCTGGAGCTGGGCCTCCTCGGGAAGGGCGCGGGTGACCTCGATGGGGATCAGCTGTCTGTGGGCGAGGAATAGGCCCTCCGCGAGCAGCGGGCATCGGGCGTCCGCCGCGCCCGTACGAGTCTTGTGGGGGTGGCCCTCGACCATAGTCGTAATCTTGAGATTGTCCTCCATATTCCTGCACGGGAGCCGCGTTGTAGTCATCATACCCATAACCTCCTTGATAATCGTCGTACTGCTGCGCTCCATAGTTTTGTTGTGCCGGCGCGCCGCCGTGTTGTCGCGGGGCAGGTCTGGGCGGCGCTTGTCCCCCGTAAGGTCGCTGTTGACCACCGTAACCTGCTTCGTTTGCCATAAGTGTGGTTCAACAATAGTCGATAGTATAGAGCTCTATCTTCTTGTTGGGCACTGTTGCAGTCCTCTGATCAGAGGAAGCTGGGTGTTCAAAGCAACGTTCGGCGCAGAATCAGTCTGACTACTGTCGCATTTCGTGCCGCAGCTACAGCAACTGGGTTTCGAATAAGCGCGTGATCGGCGGTCCAGATCGTAGGACTACTGCAAGAGAAAGATGGTAGGCTTCGACGATCCCAGCCACAAGAGGACAGTCGGAAAAGGCGATTGCGTTCTCGGGTCTGGAAGCAGCAAGCGAAAGGTAGAGACAAGCTGGCAGAGACTGGTGTTGTTCAAACACAGAACGAGCCGGTCATGTATGTGATACTGAGAACGATGGTGGTGACGAGCTATAGCACAAGACGGAACGTAGGAAATCCTCAATTTGAAACAGTTCCCACTTGGAAAAGAAGAACAAGTCGAAAGGTGCCTTTCAGGCGGCGCAAATTACGAACGGGGGGATTCCATTTATGTTTGGCTCATCCGAAACGGGAGAGCTCAAGGTAGGTTGCCTCCAACCTCCAACGTGACCTGCCCCGGGTTGGTTTCCATTAAGTTAGGTAGCTGCAGCCCAGTAGAATCCGTCTTCTTCAATGGAAGGTTGTGGAGCATGGGCGCTAAACCTCCAGTGGCTTGTCGTTTAGGGCCGTTTTCCATGTTACCTTGAGTGGGGATGGCCCAGGTACCGTCCTGCATGCGGGCGGTACCTTGCTTGAAGTAAAACCCCTGTTAGTCGGGCGGAAGAATTGTGAGACTGACGGGCTTCAGGGGCATCAACGCCCGTCTTCCAGGGCCCAGGGCCCGGGGCCTTTCTTCATGCCCTATTATGAGTTTTAGCCTTGTCACAAGAGAATTAAGCGAATTCTGAGGAGCTTCCAGGGAAAGCGATGTATGGGAACAGGCTGACAAGCCAAGTGATACATACAAGCAGATGTCTTCAACAGGTTGATGTCCACATAACCGTAAACGGTCAATCCAAGCCTTGCTAGTCAAATGGGCCCGTATGTATCACGAGGTTTTCCCACTGGGCTATCCATTCCAATGGTTCAATTGACAGGGCGCTACGCCGCTGCCGGCTTGGCTTACAACCGCCAACATATGAGTGCACATGCATAACTTACTGTGGCTCACTCCAGCCCCTGGCCATCAACGGCGACGTTGATCGGTTTTACCGGGCCTTACACTACCGTCTTCGGAGAACAATTATTCTGCAGGGTTCTAGGTACAGTTTCCTGGTGTTAATGCTTTAGACAAAGCATTGCTGTGTATCACAATGCCCTCGTCATACCTGACTTGTCTTGTTTGCTCCTCTGGTGGTAGGATCCAGCCGCCCACCTTTACGAACGGGAATACGATACAGCAACCATGCTAAGAGAACTGGCCTCGAAGTCGAAACAAATCAATGAAGCAAACCACTCTATGGATGCCGTATCTACTTCCTCGATAACCCCCGGTAGCCCTAAGCACGTTCCTCGCATAGCATCATCTGTGGAGCCGGCCAAGACCCATGGTTTCCTGTCAATGAACGATTTTCATGGCGTCCCCGAAAGGGTTCAGATTATTGTGGCGGTTAACTAGCGCTAGATGGAAGACATTGCGGCACCTGTGCGTAAGATGCTGGAGACCTGGTACCCAGGTTCGCGCTTAGCGCTCCGCCGTGTTGGGTTCAAAAGAGGCCGCATCGAGCGCTCTTGGCCGAGATTGTCGGCTTCGTAAAATGCAGCAATCGCTACTCAAGACGTAAGTACAAGCTAAGGACGGACAGGTGTCTGCGAGAGCCTGTAGATTCGATAAAGCCGGAGAATTATCCGGCCACCATGGTTTCTCGAAACGTGATTTGTCAGGCTGGCGTCCAAGCTGTAATCAAGTATCAACCAGTCAGAAGCTGCGAAAGGTCTTCTTTTGGAAGATCGGTCTCAGCCATCCCTCAGCAGCTTGTTCGACACGAGCAAAGAATTCCATGCTGTGGGAAGCTGAAACAAAGTGAACCATACAGGTGGTCGGTCTCCATGGGCCAGACCCATTATGTCCAGCTCATTCAAAGCTCATCATAACAATTTTCATGTACCGAGATATACAGTATGATCCATTCATGTTTCGCTAACAATAGCAAACCGCAACAACTCACCGAATATCTAGCCACCTGTTAATTTATTAGTACAATATCTTTGTACACCTGACGTTGTTGCTCATCTTCAGTGCGGTCGAGAATGGCATGACTGAGGTTCGGGGTCGGGTCAAGGTTAGCTCCGCGACCGCTTTCCTCTTTGGACATCCCGCCAATGAAGGGCATACTGCCAAATCAATGACGGATGCAGAATCGTGAAAATCATCATTGGAAGAGAGCCAAGTCCTATTTACTTGCCATCACGAACTACACCTAACGAATTTCGAGCTACATATCACTTCTCCTCTCTACATCTCACTATGGCAGCTAAACAACCCTCGTCGAGGTGGTGGTTCTGGACCAAGGTCCTCATGGGGTAAGACTTGTACAATCGCAACTGTCATGAACCTTGAGCTAACAGATCAATGCAGTGGTGCTGTAGTCGCAGTCGGCGGTCCGGCCTTTACCATGTGGTTGACACCCTCTGAGGAAGAGCTTCGATCGAGATACAATCCTGAACTGCGCAAGAAGAGTCTGGAGAACCGCGAGGAGAAACAACAAGAGTTTGACGATTTTGTGACACGATTGAAGGAGTATTCCAAGTCGGATAAGCCAAGTGCGTCTCGCTACCTTCGAGTTTTTGAGCTTAAATGCTAATCTTTGTCTAGTTTGGATTGTGGTAAAGGAAGAAGAGGAACGTAAGCGAAAGGCTGCGGCAGCCGCAGCGAAGGCCTCACAGATTGAAACCGACACCAGACGAGAAGAGATGAGAAGAGAGGCAGGACTAAGTGCAAAATAAGTTCTTGAAAATCGTTGTGGCACATTGGACATCGGTTTATTACTTGTAAGAGTATTGAGCATCATGAAAGGGCTGCTCATGTACAACAGCTGGGTGATGATATAAGAGACTAGTTGCAGGGGGCGAGTAAGATATTTGGAGTTCTGTGCACTGATGTAAAACTGCTTGGGTTAAATATTTACTATGAGTTTTTCTCCTTATTTTGCCGTTTGACTCGCTTATTATCATGACCTCCATTGTTCAAAGAGTTGTGTCTTCAAGCACTCATCTCTGACCTCCAAATATCAGGCCAGGAAGCACCAGGCATTGGTACGAAGCAAGGTAGAGACAACACATGTTTATAGAGCTGACAATTAAGCTTGAATTTGCTTGGGTTGAGTTAGTACAACTCCTGCATCATCTAATTAATGCGAAAGCTGCAGTGGCTGTCCTCCCACGTTTTTCAGAGCTTCATGTAGTAGGCAGTGAGGAGCTGTGGTGCGGCTTTAAGTTACCCCACGAGCCTGAGCCAGCAACGTCACGGGTGGTTGATGGTGCAAGCCCAGTGAAGGGCGGAGCACTCAGAGCCCCTCCTCTCCCTCGGCGAAATGGTAGTTCCACAGGCGAAAACTCTTGGCACGCACAAAATCTACTTTGACTTATCACCACTGATTCGAAGCCGACGGCGACAAACAGCTAATTACCCAAGCCTAACTTACTGGTACGTTGCCCAACCCGCGCATGCACGAATTTACAAGCAACAATCCTTCGACTTTTCGATTTATCCCGTCCGAATCCGCCCCGACTGACGAATTTTGTCCCAGTTTCGATCGAGTCCCCCGATCCCCCGCAATCGAATTTCGCCCATCATGTCCGACGTCCAAGAACGCCTTAAGAAGCTCGGCCTGGGTGCCCGAACTGGTATGTGATTTTGCGCATTTTATAATTACCTCTGAATTGAGAACAATAAGCTGATCTATAATACAGGGTATGTTTGCCCGTTACGAGGCTTATACGCCGTAACTTCCGACCACCGCAGCTAACGAAACGACTTAGTGGAAAGGGTACACCCCGACGAAAGGTCAAGCGTGCGCCCGCTCGCTCCGGCGCTGACGACAAGAAGCTGCAGCTGGCTCTCAAGAAGCTGAACACCCAGCCTATTCAGGCTATCGAGGAGGTCAACATGTTCAAGTCTGACGGCAACGTCATCCACTTCGCTGCCCCCAAGGGTTAGTCATCCCACTTTGGTCTTGTGCGCGGGGCTTGGCGTATACTAACATGCTTCACCCCCTTCAACAGTCCACGCCGCTGTCCCCTCCAACACCTTCGCCATCTACGGTAACGGCGAGGACAAGGAGCTTACCGAGCTTGTCCCCGGTATCCTTAATCAGCTCGGCCCCGACTCCCTTGCTTCCCTCCGCAAGCTCGCCGAGAGCTACCAGAACCTCCAGAAGGAGAAGGGTGAGGACGACGACGAGATCCCCGACCTGGTTGAGGGCGAGAACTTCGAGAGCGAGCCCAAGGTCGAATAAAATTCCTCTATACACTCAAGGGCACAGGGGCAGTGATATCGTAGGTCTGTTCGGCCAAGAGGTGGCTAGGTTTTCCTACGAGGCGGGTTTTATGTTTCCCCCTGGACATGGGTGCAGAGTCGTAACAGTCACTCCCCCGGCTCTCTATGTCGAGTAGCTGAGGAGTAGGTACGGGTACGCAAAAGGTCACAGCTTGAGAATGTCGCGGTGGTATGGCGACTTTATGCTGGCTGAGGTTGATTGATCTGTACAAATACAAAAAAATACGACTTACATCGGGAGAAATACCAATCTCTAATGATGACAATGATTGCTACGTTCTTCTAGTTGGAAATCTGAACCTCCGTCATTCCTGATCCACCCTCTCAGTGCCGTCTCACGGGCCTCATCCTTTACTCTCCGTCTGTGAGCTATTAGTGGTCCCTCCTTGATATCACGATACGTGCCACCGCCTAGATTCTTTGGTGAAGCAGGGAATGCATCACCGAGGCTGACAACAAGCTCACTTGCTGCTTCACACATGCTCCGTCTAGAAGTACGACTTGCCCCGTTTACCTTGAATGCTTTTCGACCTTGTATGACACCCCCGATGATATTCTCTTCAAAACCTGAATGTGACCATGTTGCTGCTAGGTTGCTAGCGGAGATCTTGGCCGCCCTAGCTCTCACAGCTCTTTTGGAAAACTCGAATTCCAAATCTGTAGTCACGATTGAAAATTCTTTGAATGCATACCCTCCCAACCACTCCTTGCGGACCACAGGATTCATTCTGCCATCTGCTGAAAACGCACGTCGACAAGCCAGCTCAGAGTATTGGGATATCGGTAGAATAATGCTGTGGATGTACGCGTTGGCCGGGTCGACGAAGAGTGAGGTGAGAGTTGATAAAAGTGAGGTACACTGCTTAAGAGCTATCTTGTCGGAGCAAGACTTGGATAACGTGGGCGGTGCATCTCCTCTGGCAGGTTTCCGTCGGACAATGCCAGTCCGAGAGAAGCAAGCTCGTCCTAAGAGCGAGGTCTCAATGTTTGAAGTGGGCGCTTTGGTTATTGGAGTTGGTGTTGCCCATGCTGAAGCGTCGTCTTGGGCAGCCATTGTGAGCTCCATACTAGCATCGCCGCCTACTACGGTTAGAAACAGTGACAGAAGTGCTTCAGGCTTAACGTACATGGTGCTTCCGAGCAGTACAAGTACAGCTTAACATGGTCTTTGATCTCGAATAGTTGCAAAGCAGTTCCATGGCCATTGGATGCGGTCATTTCCCTCTTTCTTTGCAGTATGCTAGCCTCGTCATTTCTTTGGAGGAGACTCCGACATTCATCAAGCAAAAAGCGATTGAATGTCCTGATAGCCAATATCTCGGCGTGCCAGTCATGAACGCCTACGCCATTGGATTCTGCTATTTTGGATGCTGGGAGACACTTCATGCCAGTTCTACGAGATGATTTCAGAATATTCCAAGATAGTGTATAACCTGAGCTTGCTTACGCCAGGGCTACACAAGTCAGAATGCCCTCCTTCTCGGCCACGATGCCACTCAATGGAACCCATTCATGAAGACCATTGTCGCGAACAGCGGGTTTCCGTTTCGCAGGTAGGTTATGAAATTGCTGCAATACTGCTTGTGCAATCAGATCCGGCTGAGAAGTCATCTAGCCATATCCAGGTTGTCCCAAAGAAAAATAATTAATAAAAAATTACCAAGATCCAGATGGAGGAGCAAAGAATTAGTTCTAGGTCGATCGGTGTTGTAAGTGAGCCTAACCCAAGACTCAATCCCAGAATGTTGTTGCACCGACGATTCTCCGGCCCCAGTGGATGACGGTCAGGGTGGATGCGCAACTGCACGTGATAGCCAGAAGCCCACCAAAATTAGCGTCTCGCCTGCCCTAGATCGCTTAGTCAGTAGGCACACAATTCGAGAAATTGACTGCAGTCACGACCCTCAACTTTTGCCATCGCCAATCCACGGTCAACTACACAACACCTTGTCGCCTCAAACGCACAACCAGCGACAAGATGCGAACCTACGAGGACACCTTCTCCGGCGAGAGAATCTACCCTGGCAAGGTACGCTCCTCCCTGCCATTGCCCCGTTGATGCGATCCGGTCGATTATCGAAATGCGAAGTCCTTAGTCGTTGGAGTGGATGGTGACGATGATGGATCGCATGGACAAGACACTTGGTGGTGATTAATATGAGGACATCAAGGCTAACGGGTATCGCTTCACAGGGTAAGCTCTACGTCCGTGGCGACAGCAAGATCTTCCGATTCCAGAACGGCAAGTCGGAGTCTCTCTTCCTCCAAAGGAAGAACCCCCGCCGTATCGCATGGACCGTCCTCTACCGCCGCCAGCACCGCAAGGGTATCTCTGAGGTATGTATCAGCCCAACGCCAGCAGTGCCTCGAACGAAGATTTCCACGCCCTGCTGGCCTCTCTTGTCGACGTCTATCTCGCAACAGGGCTGACACTTTCTATAGGAGGTTGCCAAGAAGCGAACTCGCCGCGCCGTCAAGTCCCAGCGAGGCATCGTTGGTGCTTCTCTCGACGTGATCAAGGAGAAGCGCAACATCCGACCCGAGGCCCGTTCCGCTGCCCGTGCCCAGGCTATCAAGGAGAGCAAGGAGAAGAAGCAGGCCGACGCTGCTGCCAAGAAGTCTGAGAAGGCTAAGCTCGCTGCCCAAGCCTCCAAGGGCCAGGCCGTCCGACAAGTTAGCAAGCAGGGTGCCAAGGGCTCTGCCCCCAAGGTTCAGGCCAAGACCCGTTAAGTTAGGATGGACTTTTAGGGAGGATGAAAATGGGAGAGTGGAGTCCGTGGTTCTTGTGTCTTTGTCCGGCCGGTTCTTCTACAATCTCGGGTGCATGGATTACCAATAGGGTGCATTGATAGTTGAGCAATGCCGTATCGGTGCAAATGGTCAAACAAAAAAAACACATCTGTTTCGTTTCGTGCCGTGACAAGAAAGGGATGTGCGATCTTGTGGTGGCTGGGTAAATCACTCACGGCGTCATTTAGGATACTAGCAACTTAGCTTGTTAGAGATAAGGACAGAATACCTTATGATACAAGAACACATTTCACAAGAGACGTTCCAGGCTAAGTTTGTTTTCAAATACTCCTAGGGGGCTTGTCTTAAGATTCTATAGTCATCTCTCATGCTCATGTCTATGTTCTATGTTTATTGCTTTTGTGAAACTCCAATCCGATTACAGCTGGGCCAGGACACCAAGGGCACCGGAGGTTTCAATGCTCTTGGGGTCGTCATCCTTCGAAGCGTAGACAACCTTGCCGTGGTCGATGATGAGGGCGAAACGGCCAGTTCGCTCACCAAAGTTCCAGCCAATGGTGCGGGAGAACTTGGCGTCCTTGTCGGACATGAAGAGCTGGTCAAGTTAGCGTTGATATTCTTGCGGCAATAACAATCTTGGAGACTTACGATTCGGTCGTCGGTGACACCGTTGGCCTTGGCCCAACCGTTCATAACAAAGGCATCGTTGAAGGCAACGACAATGACTTGGTCAACGCCCTTGGCCTTAATCTTGTCGATGTGCTCTGTGTACGAGGGGATATGACTTCCGGAACAAGTAGGGGTGAAAGCGCCGGGAATGGAAACGAGGACGACCTTCTTCTCCTTGAACTCTGTAGTTCAACGTTAGTATTGTAGAATGCGGCGAAAGTTGGCTATGGAATCGCGTACCCTGGCTGGCATTGTAGGGAATGGGAGTGCCGCAAGTAGAGAACTCGGCGATCTCGGGAGAGGGAGGGATGTAGCTGAAGAAGACACCCTCAGGGAAATTATCACCGGCCTTGAGCTCAGACATCTTGGTTGTGTTTGTGAGGTTGATGTGGTTGTTTTGTGTGAATGGAGAGAACAGAGAAGTTTGGATAGTATCAAAGTGTGATGGTAGAAGAGAAGCTAAGTGCTTGAGCTTGAGGAAATCTTTAGAAGATATAGCAACAACCCGTTCATACGTGCCTTCCGTATCTAAGTCATGCCGCTCTTTACCTAAGACACCTTAAAACCCAGCTTTTCCCCCCACCTTCCTCAACCTTTGGCCTTTTCGGAGGGCGATCGGAGAGGCGGAGCGGGCGGCATACAATCAGAGACGGCATTGACGAAAAGAGGGTCGTGAATGAGGTCAGTGAGGCCTTGTGGGGTGTCGGAGGGCGGTCGACGCGGCCTTGGTGGAACCGCTATCGGCGGCCGCACACGCCGCTTTGGTATTGACACACGGAGGACCTTGATAGGAACAGGGTCCCTGCAGGCTGTCAACGGGGGCACATTTGGAATCATATTTATCTAGCACGTGCTCTGAGATCGAATTGCTTTCGATGTTATCCTTCTGCGAAAATCAATACGAGGTGCCCTTGACATCGTATCTAACGGGGTTTAACAAGAGTTCAGTCTTCTTCTACCAAACAATTCAGCTAAGATCACCAATTGCGGCATCATTATAAAGCGTGTTTTCACAAGGCTCATATCATAAAGTTATTCAAAGCCTAGGTTATGAGATTGCAGACTGCTAGAATTCAATAAGAGTTATAGCATACAAGAGCTATTTTTCTAATCCAGATATCTTGGAATAGGTGTACATCTCCACGATACCGCTGTCTGGTGACGGGATTGAGACTCGGCTTCACTCGGTGTGCGAGGTGCCAAGTCAATTTCTGCATCAGCATTTGTCATCCAGTCCGGGATCTGATTAGATTATCAGTGACAGAAGCAGTACCGTTTGGCAATCAGGTGGTTACGGAACAGCTTGGTCCGTGTTTAAGTTAATGATTCCAAACCGGCGGATCAAAATGATGTCAGTAATTCCGAGCAACGGTATTCGGGCAGTCGGGTTCCCGAACCGAGACAAGTAGTATGTTTTTTACTCTTAATATTATAAGCCTACCAGGGACCTAGACTTCACTCCGAATCAAATGAAGCATGTATGGAAGCTCAGAGAAAGATATTGAGCCCGACCTGAGCCAGAACTAAAGCCAAGTGGGGTTGCTTCTGCAATCGTACATGGGCCGTTGAACGGAGCAGTTGACTCGTGCGGTCAACCCGATGACATATCAAACCATAATGACATTTTTTTTAATTTCAGGAGTATAATAAAATCCTGGGAATAAAATCCTAATAAAGTTCAGTGTGGCAAGATGTTTATTGGAAAAATTTGTTATATGAGAGATCAGAGCTAGCTATATATTATAGCAAAGCCAGTATAGCAGTTTACTAGTAGACAGGCATAGCCTTTTAAACCTGAAATATCTAAATATATTACTAACTAAATATAGAAATAGTCTTTATTCTAATATAATAGGAATTTGAATTATATTATAATTAGTATCTTCTCTTATGTATTATAATCTCTTTAACTTGCATACCTTAGAGCTGCTGTTATTAGCACTGCATACAAATAACTTTGTCTAATAATAACCTTACCTAGGAATATAATAGCTGGAATGAGTTGTATTTTTTTCTTTTAAGAATCACAAGTCTTAGTTCTAAGCCCTACCCTCCCTATTCTAAGAACTATAACCAGGAGCAACTTTACTGAATTAACAAGGTCGCTCAGATTGAAGGCTTTGGTGAACCCATATCTCACTGGCAATTAGCAGGTTATCCGTATTTACAATGCGGCTACTACAGACTTCGTCTTGAACTTTCATTAAGATTGCTCTCGCAACTTCTAGTAACAAACAGGGGAAAACTCGACTTTACACCCAATTAGCTCAAAAGCATATATTTTACTATACGCTCCTATGTCTTTTGCGACACTGCTACTTTCAGTTACGAATCAAATGAGGCTGAAAATGATTCAATATATGCAAGTCCTACGGCGTATACGCGGACCGAAACACACCGAAGCGGGGGAGCATGTTGTATGCATGGGCTGACAAGATATCGAGCCTGATAACTTACACTTAACACCTGCTCGTTGGAATATCTTTAGAACATCATCAACTCCCAAGAGAAAATGGCAGGGATAAGTTCCAATCAACCAGTAGTCGGCTCAGGTACTCTTCGTCTCCCTACCTACCCAACCTGCTAACACGGCTTTTAGAGGCTGGCGAACCATGGACAGTTCAAAAAGTCCTAAGTAGTAATGATTTGGTTCTTGGATCTGACTCACTCATTTCGTTCTTTCACCTTCTTGGAGGTCTCAAGACGACAAAGCGCGAAGGGTGGAAGAGGCACGGAATTAAGTAAGTGATGTCTAGTCAATGAGACGGCTCGATGAAGGCTTATGACTTGATAGTCCTGAGTCGGTTGCAGACCACTCCTACCGAATGGGCATGATAGCTTTGTTTGCTCCTCAAGGTCTTGACCAGGCCAAGTGTATGAAGATGTGCCTCTTCCATGACATTGCTGAATCCGTCGTGGGTGACATCACTCCATTCAGTGGAGTGTCCAAGGCTGAAAAGGGCAGAAGAGAGGCTTCGACCATCGAGTACATAGCGACTCGCTGGCCTGGGCGATACACTGCCGAGATCCAAGAGCTTTGGAACGAGTTTGAGGCCGGCGAAACCGCAGAGGCCCAGTTTGCGCTAGACATTGACAAGATTGAGCTCCTCTTGCAAGCAGTGGAGTATGAGAGGAATGGCGAGAGTCAACGAGATCTAGGTGAGTTCATGGGAGTTGCGCGTAAACTCCGCTCTGAAGCTGGCAAGACATGGGCGGACGAGATTTTGAGGGAGAGGGAGAAGTTTTGGGGTGGGCGACAGCATGTGAGAGGAGACGATGCCGAGAACGGTGGCCTGTCTGAGGAGGCAATGAGGTTGCAAGATGCGTACTATGGATAAATTTGATTCGTGTTTCAGCCAAAACAACTCGATATGACTGTGCATTAATTCGCAGCTTGCTAGAGCATGGTAACAACCCGGGCAATCAAAGCACTCCAGGAGGAACTAACTAGTCTAGGTGGTTCGCGGAAGAATGCCTACCTTGGTAGTCATCACATTGGCTCAATATATGGTGAGATTGAATTGAGTTGACGAAACAATAGATAAATTCGTATGCCATAACGTAGTCATTCAACTATTCTAATATCTGAATATGCCTGCTCAGTATGGGGTTAGGATGTTGGGAGCGACTCCATCATGCCGTGGCTCCCTGTAGGCGACATGGTAATATCACAGCACTACATAATATGCGTTAGCACTTATTCAGCCCCTGTCGAGGTGACGTTGAAAAAGAGTTTCAGGTTGACACGGGAAAACAAAGGTCTCTCCCCAATGTTTAGTTTAATATCGAAGAATCTGAATGTCGCCAACCAGTTCAAAGCAGAGGCAACTGGGGGGCAGACAGAACAGCTGCCAAACTGGGTTTGGGTTGTCCATGCACCTCTGCACTCCCGTCACTTTAAGCCAGCCACAATTGCTCAAAAACACCACTCAAGTCTCACGGGTAAGCTTCCGACCCCCCTGCGTCACCATTACAAAATACGACTTTTCGCATCAATCAATCTCTAAATTTGATCGATCAGAGGGCCATATGACGCCTCCCTTCCTGCACTAAATAATGAGGCATATCGGGAATAGTCAGGTGCTGGCGCCAAATGTCACGTTCGCGACTCGGCGCTTCAGATTTTAGGGAGTCGCAGTCGCCGAAAAGCATCGAGGACTAGTTACATTCCGAGATATTGTTCTTGCAAACAATGACTTGTCGCGCCAGTAGCAGCCATCCCGGAGAAGTGCGAATTTGGTCTCTGGTTGTCAGCGCCGATTCCCCAGATTGCCGAGGCCTCGGCGACAGGGAACAGGGTAGTTTACAGCCCGTCCCATTTACTCCGGATATTAGCACCAATCATCTGGGTAGCCAGGCCACTAAACAAGATCGAAGACATGCTGTCTACGGAGGTTAGCTGAAGCTAACCAATGGAGTTGTGCCAGTTTACTCTAACTCATGTGCTTTACCAAGTGATGTAGGGGCTGTCCATGCCATTTCCATGAACCGTTTACGCGGGCTGCCCGACGAGCAGATCATTGGCGCCCCCCAGAAGCGATAAGCTTCAGCTACACATTCCTCCCGGTAGAGGTCCAAAGAGGCGACAAGGTACCTGCCGCTCCCTCTATCCCTTTTCTGGAGGATAATGGCATAATGAGCAACCCGTAGAGGGCATAAGCTGAGTGCCGCCCACTCTGTTTCCCAATGACCTGGGCTGGCTTAAGCCCAGCCTCTGTGAAGAAGAAGAAAAGCCACACCTAAACAAGGTACGACTTCATGCCGTCTTCTTTCAGGATCCGATCCTCCGCTCACAGTCAGTCCTCGCAATCAGGGGCCTTAGTTGGCCGCTAAGATCTAAGCGAACAACCAGTGCCAGGCCTTGATCCCAGCTTTGGAAATATGCCCGATCTAGTCACTCCCGTACGGCTCCCTGGGGAATGGGAATTAATAAGTGCCTGCAGCAGAATCAGGCAGGAGGACAGCTTCTCAAGAGGGGAGCTCTGCTGAATGGACGTTGTTGGTGCTCAGACCACAAAAGCTCCTGTCATCGTGCATATTCAGCCAGGGTTCAACATGTTGGTGTGATGGTGACTGGATAACTTTAGCGTCTGCGAGAGAGGGCTGAACAATTCGAAGACGTTGCACAAACCAATCAGCTGTGCCCTTCCCCTTCCCACTTCCTTGTTTGCTCGTCGTTTTTGGTGAGCGACTTGGTTTCCGTCCGTGTACCTGAGAAGGCTGTGGGAGCCATGGGCCATGGCTATCCCGAAGAAGCATTAAGTTCATGTTAGCAAAGTTCGTTGCCGAGGGCTTTTTGAGATCCACCCAACTATGCCTCCCCTTACAGTACATCTGGGACTATTGCTTCTGACAGAATGCACCGTGTTGTTCTACGTTAGGGAGGCTTGATGATCGAGTCTAACGTATCTGGGCATGAAAAAAAGGTCTGGGTGTCTGTCACCCCCTGGGTATTTGTGTATGCGCATTCGCCCACCACAAGCCTCCCCGTGTGACGAAGGGACTTCTTATCTTTTCCCAACCAGTTATTTAAACAAACCCTTTCCCCTCACCTTGGCTAAATTTGTGATTGATAAGCTACTGGTGATCGCCGAGTCTTGTGTGTTCCTCTTTTGACCTGTTAACCGTACACTTTTTTCTTATACTCTCAATTTTATCATCATGGGACTTCTCCCGCTCACTTACAGGCGCCCGAAGCGTGTGGATCAGCAATCCTTCCGTGACAGCGGGGATTCGGCCTCTGATGCAGAAAAGACTGAGGGCTCGGTCAGGTCTGGTTTCTCGGGCTATTCTACTGGCATACCCGACTCACTGGCTTTTGACAAGATTATCAGTGGTGGTACATGCCCTGTGAGTCTACAGTTTCTTTCTTCCAGTCTCATTTTAAGACATCGGGGCACTTATTGACTGTGGTGTAGCCCATGACTATCCGCGATTTCATGACATATCTCATCTACGTGGAGCATGCTGCCGAGAACTTGCAGTTCTATCTCTGGTTTCAGGACTATGAGAAGCGCTTTAATGCAAACCCAACAACCGACATCAAGCTCGCTCCTGAGTGGACTAGGGCTATGCAGGATGAAACTGTTATTAAGATTCGAAAGGAGCAAGCCGATACGAGGCGCAAAGAGCCCGACGCGGCCACCATCTTTAAAGGCACAGACTTTGAAAAGAAGGCCAGCAGCCAGGACCGAAGCATGAGCAACACCATCGACCCCTTTGCGACACCGCCTCAAAGTAGCAGAGGGGATGAGTCGTCGATCTACACGGCATCCAACACGATGAATTCACTCAACGCAATGAGTTATAAAAGCCAAGCCTCTGACGCATTCCAGGCGGCTGGTGCGCAACAGCCTTGTGAGTCGAGACATTCCAAAATATGTGGAATGAGGCCAAAACGCTAACTCTATAACAGTCACAATCCAGCCATTCCGAGAGGAAATCAACAGAGTAATTGTGACATATATCATGGACGGTGCACCTCGACAATTGAACCTGTCGTCTTCTGAACAGAAGGCGGCCATCGTGGCGCTATCTCAAACGACCCATCCAAGTGCCTTTCGCAGCATCTTTAAGACGGTTGACTCGAGTCTTCGGCATCAGGCTCATCCTAACTTTGTCCGCTGGTCTATTTGTAACGGAAACCCTGCACGTGTCTTTTTCGCTCGCTCGCTAGGTGTTGGACTTATTGCCGCCGGCATTATCGTTGGTCTCATCATCACTCTGAGCAGCGCCCGCCGAGGCTACCGGGCATTGGCAGCTGTTGCACTTGTTCTTGGTATCAGCACCCTTGTCGCAGCCTACAAGGGCATGTGCGTCGTTCTCCACGGTATGCACCATCGCCACGTGAGGCCATGGGAATTGTTTGTGGATAGCGAGAACATGAGTGATATGGAGAAGCGAAGCTTGGACTCTTTTGGCTCAAGCAACAGCTATGAGGATGAACCGTGGATCGTCAAATACGAGAAGCGCAATGTCATCCGCAAGGTCTTTGACCGCGAAGTCTGGATTCAGGAGCCGGCGTTGCGACAAATTCAAGATACCATCTTCCTCCAGGCGCTGCTTGCTTCAGTTCTTATGGGCGGTATCATAACGGCGATCTTTGTCGCTGTTCCGGGAGGTAATTTTTTCTGATTACCCACACGTGTGCGAGATACAATCAGTTTCCCTTTCTTTTCTTGGTCTGCAGATGGTCAGTGACGGATACCCCAGTTGTTTCAAAAAGCAGGCGTTATAGTAGGGGAGTCTAAAAAGACTCGAGGAAATCGGTTTTGCATACGAGCTACTAATTCATGTAATAATATATGAGAGATTTATGTAATTGTACCTCACAATTGACTTTGTTGTTGTAAACCATAAGGTAATATTTGGTGTATTCAAAGTCATTACTGGCTGTTATTCTTTTCATGCCGCTCAATTCCGTGTGTCAAAGCCGACGGCATTGACTTTGATTCAAGCTCGGCATCAAACCCTGACCCCTCCTTATCCGGGCCATCGGGACTGTCAAAGTCAGATTGCGGGTGGTAGTGGTTATGGCATTTTAATGCCGAATTCTGCAGGAGAAAGAACTCGAAGGATCGCATTTGCGGTAAACGAATACGACGCTTGAGATTGTAGATCACCTCAACAGAGTATCATCGGCCACAGTCCGGAGAAAAGGAGGCATTAACTCGTGTCTTTGTTGAGATAATACGTACTGTTCATTTCCCTTATTTCAATGGAGCTTTCCCCAGGGCAGCGGAGGGAGCCTCGGCCCACCGGCTTTTAGAGAAAATGATGAACGAGGCTCGTTATCGATAAAGGGTCGACCCCATTGTAATGTCAGTCTCCCCATCCGATTGATAGCCCCTCCACAACCGTTTATACCTAGTCTATCCCCTTATTACTCTCTATCTCATCTATTCCTGGGCTCTGGATATCTCGTATATGATTATATCAAGCTTGTTGTTATCTCCCTACACATAATCTTGTGCTGGCCTTGCGATTGACTTTGTCGCGTGCAACATCCGAAATACACCAAGACCCTTAAACTCCAGATCTCCACTATCCACCCACCCCCTCTATCACCAATTCAACGCTCTCGTGCGCAGTGCAAGAGGGAAAACCACACCATGACGCCCGCCTCAGAACACGAGGATGCCGTTGCGCAAGATGCCCAAGGGTCTTCGCGACCTTTCCACCAGCATCGCCGAACTATGACGTCGACCGACGAGATAGACAGCACTATTATCCGCCCCGGCAGTGTCAAAATCAATGTCAAGGGCGCATTTATTGTCGATCCTGACACGGCAACACCAGCCTCCGCCTCCGGCGCAGGCGCGGGTGGCCTTGCATCAGTCAACGGCCGAGTGAGCCCGACACATCCCGAGACGAGCGACATTCGACTACCGTATCACACAGCGATTGTGAGCCATATTGCGATTGACGTATGTATTCTCACTCCAACTCGTTTAGGAGAAGTCACTGGCTGACCGAGGAGATGGGTGTTGTAGATTGGCGGATCGCTTATAAAGCTTGTCTATTTCTCGCGCGAAGCCGATTCAACAGATCCCGGCGGTCGATTGAACTTTCAGAGTTTTGAGACGGATCGCATCGACGACTGTATCGAGTTCATGCGACACTTGCGCGATAACCAGCTTGTCAATGGTTCGCGACCGGGAGAACTGTGCGTAATGGCTACAGGTGGTGGCGCATTCAAGTATTATGATAAGATTCGAGAGGGATTGGAAGTGGACGTGTCCCAGGAAGAAGAGATGGAATGTCTTATAATTGGTTAGTAACGTGGTTTGCGAACACAAATCTTACAGAGCTGACTCTCCGTCTACCAGGCCTCGACTTCTTCATCACTGAAATTCCTCGCGAAGTCTTTACCTACTCCGAAACGGACCCTATGCACTTTGTGGTGCCTCAAGATAATATATATCCTTATCTCCTCGTCAACATTGGCTCCGGTGTCTCGTTCCTCAAAGTTACCGGACCGCGATCACATCAGCGAGTTGGCGGAACATCGCTTGGTGGTGGCACCCTCTGGGGTCTCTTGTCTTTACTGACAGGAGCGCGAACTTTCGACGAAATGCTTGAGCAAGCCGCGCATGGTGACAATGCCAACGTTGATATGCTAGTCGGTGATATCTACGGACAAGACTACGGCAAGATTGGACTCAAAAGCACAACTATTGCCTCGTCGTTTGGCAAGGTCTTCCGCATGAAGCGGGAAGCAGAGTCAGCAGCCGAGGACGGTGGTTCATCAAGTCCAGGCGATGCATCCTTCAACAGTGCTGATGTGTCACGTTCCCTACTTTACGCCGTCTCCAATAATATCGGTCAGATCGCTTACCTGCAGTCACAAATCCACAACCTATCCAATATCTACTTTGGTGGGTCCTTCATTAGGGGCCACCGACAAACCATCAACACGCTGAGTTATGCCATTAAGTTCTGGAGTAAGGGAGAGAAACAGGCGTACTTCCTTAGGCATGAGGGATATCTCGGTGCAGTGGGCGCTTTTCTTAAGAGACAGCCTCGAAATTGGGGTCGAAAAGGCAGCCTTGAGGGCATGGAAGATATCGCTGAGTTGAGGAGGAGCCTCCGTGAAGGAGTATCCAATTCGAATACGGCATAAATTCTGAAATGGCATCATTGAGTATTCAGCAGTCGTTGCCAGAAAAAGAGCGCGGCAAATAAAGGGTCAAAAAGCAGTAAAAAGTGCCACCAGATGTGGCCTGGTCGTGTATAAGATGGGTCAGCGCGTTTCATGACAAATTTGGCCGTTTCGTCACATCTGCAGGCAACGTTCGGTGGCGCAACATTAGGCGTTGGGTTGATTAAGTGGTGGTCGGAGCATTTTCTTTTGCCAAGGGTACAGCGCATTATACAGCACGGAACGCATCGGGGTATGTGGGAATACTTTGCCCGAAAGTGTTGATTGTTTCAGAGGATTGGAAAGCCGCATTCATAGGGACATTGTTTGGACGAGGATATCAAAGACGACAACTTTGTTGGTTACATCAATTGCCGCAGTACGGGAGGCTGCTGACTTTAGGACAATCAAATTCTCCCCGGATTTTCCCTTGTACAAATACATTTCAAGTAATTGGGTCACTCGTTTGAAAGAATGCCGTTTCTGTCCTACCGGCGTCTGCAATTGTCCTTCTTGTAGGCTGGCGTAGGTAAGACACAAATATTGCCAATGGGATGATGAGTCTATTTTCCAATACTTATTGACTCACCTCGCTTTTTGCTTGTCCTGTTCCTTCTATCACTGTTTTATTGCAGAACCTGTGAAGAAGGCATCCGCTCTATAATGGCCGATGGGATCGCAGACATCGACGAATACGGTGGTACACCTCACCCTGAATGCGCAACACGACAGTCCTATCTCTCCGGTTATGGAGGCGACCCTTTTGGAAATTACCATCCATACTATTCTGCGGATGTCTTTTGGGAAACCGAAAGTTTGAGTTCTTGGTCCCGCTGGAGCTGCGATTCCGATGGTCTGTGTTGCTGCTGCGATTGTGACTGTCAGCCTTCGAGGGACAACGACATACCACTAGATGGATCCGCCCATGGCAATGAAAACCGAGTGAGAGTTGTGAGTAACTTATGAGAAGAACTCCGATTACACGAAACCGGTTACTAAGTTTTTGGTGTAGTTTCACAATGACAGTCAGCAAAGCTATAGGGTAGACAGGGGGCCACTCAAGGACCCGGCCACTCGCGATAAGTACAATTGCCGATCTAGTTTAAGACAGTCCTCGACAAGTAGAGCGTTTCAACCTGATGAAGGACAACATATCTTATGCATGGAGGACATAATTTACTATCACGGCAAGCAACAACGACCCCACAATGACGCGCAGAGGGGAATCCAAGACTGGATGCGAGTTATGCCAGGACTGTTAGGTAATGACAAAACACCAGTATCCCATCCCGACCCGAAGGAATGCAGTTGCAGAGAATGCAAAAAGAAGAAGAAACAAGCAGCGCGAAAAGTTAAGAAAGGGAAGATACATAAACGCGAGAGTAAAGAAAAGGAGAGCAGCAAGCAGGTGAAAAGAGGAGGATACCGAGGCAACAAATACAAGCATCACAAATAGACAGAAGGGTATCTATGGTTTGTTAGATGTTTCGAGCTATTTGAAATGAAAGATAACTGTAATGTTGAGCGGCTGCTCCTCCTCCTTTTGGCAGATATGAAGGAAGATGTCGTTAAACAAGGCTGATTTAAGCTCAACCAATCGCGCAATTAGCGAAAACTCTATTTCGGCAAAACAATATATCAAAGCCACACCGCACCTCGCCAAGTTCATTTGACATTCACAACTTACATATAACAAGAGAGGAGAGAGCAGAGAGTCAGGGCAAAAAGCGATTCGGCAATACTACAGAAGGGTAATCTGCAAAAGGAAGGGTCTGGCCGGGGATTGAACCCGGGACCTCTCGCAAGCCATGCTACAGGGTTTTCCCTAAGCGAGAATCATACCACTAGACCACCAGACCGATCAAGCCAATCTGAAGATCCGCTTGTGTGTTGCTGTTGGAGAATGGGTTTTAGTTTTGGATTATACACACAATCCCAGGGCTCGTCTGTCGCGGCTCCACATGGCTGTATATCTAGTGGGGTAGAGGGGGAGGATATGGCTGGTCTGGATCTCGATGTCTTACGTCGATCAACGTCAGGTCCGGTTTCTCAGGAGACATGGTAGGACAGGCGAAAGCCAATTGGCTGGGTGAAGCTTCTCCGCGACTCGAGGTTTAAACTAACCTAGCCTTGACAGCACGCGATCACCCTCCACCCCTGGTCATCGGCTGTCATCCTGGACAGCTGTCAGCTTCCAGAGGCACCGCAGCCAAGAGTTGACTTACAGTAAGATCCTCATCCCCGCCCCTTTCAGTCACGATATCACAGTACCAAGCTCGCAGACACCTGTTGATTGTTGTTCATTTGTTTGTATTCATTTCGTTGTCATCATAATGCACTTTCCCGTGCAGACAGCATTAGGTATCTTTCATCCTCTATTCTCTCGTCTTGTCTCCCAAAAGTGAAGCTCCTCACAATTAGTTGCCCTGTCCGACATCCTTGCCCTCCTTGATGCCCTGGCTCTGGCCTCCACTGGCAGCGGTGTCCTGGAGAGCCTTGCCTTGCTCGTCCTTGCCCTCGGGGAGGGGGGCCGTCTTATCGGCGCGGTCGACACGGTCAGACTGAAGTAAAGAGTGAGGTTAGCTCATTCTGATTTTCTCAATATAAACAGGGTAGAGAAATAGACTCACGTCGGGCTTGCCAACACCGTGGGCAATGTTGTGGTCAGCGGCCTCAAAGGGGCCGTTGTCAGAAGAACCGTCTCCGTTGCGAGGCATGATGATTTGTTTGTGGTGGTGAAGAGTTGGAAGTGATTGATTGGAAGAGTGTTTGTGTTTGGGATGAAGAAGGAAGAGTTTGTTAAACACAGAGAAGTTTTTTATATTTGCCGTGCTCGGCTCTACTTGACAGTGATTGAGCATCGTGATGAATCGACGACGTCATTGCAATAACGTCACTAGAATGCCATGGATGCGGATGCCTTACCCCTCGCTCTCCGCAGCTGTATCACGCCGCCGTCGTCTTGTGGGGAATCAAACAAAGGCATGAGAAAAAGCTCCTTGGCTGGGACCTGCATTATCCATTGGATCGACCGACGGGCCGCCGTTTTCGGTCATCTTCATGGCTCCGGCGCTTCAGGCCTGGGCAGCATCATGCCTTATCCACAGTTGCTATTTTAGTTGAACATACGAATTGAACCTGGGCAGGACGGCGCTTAAGCATGTCACTTTAATCTACCAGCTTCCATTGTTTGCTCTATCATGTTCCTGAAATCTCAATTGGTCACTGTGTAACAAGGTACAACAGACTACGCAATGGCTCGACAGAGCCGCACACGTCGGAGTCCCTTGTTTGAACTAACAACTCAGTTGTTGCATATTACTGAAGGTTATGACTTGCATCAGCTACCAATCATCCACCGAATGACATTCATCAACAAGTCATAGTCATGCAAAGCGCCTCCAAAATAGTGTACACTCCGTACCTTCATAGTGATCCACCCCAACACCACAGCGACAACGAAGAAGAAACCATCGCAAGCTCAAGATAATCGACGCAATTGTTTGTACTGTGTTTAAATCTGAGCACAGGTGCCTCATGCCTTGCTGGAGCGGCCTCGGCGGCCTCTAGCCTTGGGCGCAGGCTTCTTCTCTTCTTCCTCTTGTGCTTCCTCAGCAGCCTCTTCCTCCTCGGGGGTAGCGGACTTCTTGGCAGCAGCCTTACGTCCTCGCTTAGCGGGGGCAGGTTTCTCCTCCTTGTCCTCTGTCTTGGGAGCAGCTGCTTTGCGTCCTCTCTTGGTGGGGGCCGGGGCGGGAGCGGGAGCTTCCTCTTCGCTTTCATCCTTAACCTTCGTGGCCGCCTTTCGTCCCTTCTTGGCCGGAACTGGATTCTCCTCGGCTTCTTCTTCATCCTTGACTTTCTGGGTCGAGGCCTTACGTCCTCTCTTCGCGGAAGCAGGGGCGGGAGCTTCATCCTCACTCTCATCCTTGACCTTAGCGGCCTTACGACCACGGGCAGGCTTAGCAGCAGGCTTCTCCTCATCCTCCTCCGTCTTGGCTGCCTTAGTCTTGCGGGCCTTCTTGGGCTGTGGCTCATCCTCTTCATCCTCTTGGGCAGCCTTCTTGCGTCCACGCTTGGGCTTGGGCTTGTCCTCGTTATCGCTTGCGGCGGCCTCAGGGAGGTCAGAAGCATGGACCGAGTTATCATGTATGTGACTTACAGCTTCAGCAGCTTCCTTCTTCTTCTTCTGGGCAGCTGTCAAGTGAATACCCTTCTCGCCGAGCTTGTTCTTCTCGGGGTCCTGGATGATACGTCAGTCGCGTCAAGTCCAAGGAATCATAGAAAACATACTCCCTTGAAGTCTTCGGGGTCAATGAAGCCCTGGTAGACGCAGCGGCGGACCTTCTCCTGCAGCTCAGGGTGATCGCTATTGATGTCAGAAACATGTAGACATGTGAGTATGGCTGTGACCTACCCGAGCTCATCGTAGCCATCGATAGCATCACAATCGTACTCGCCATCCCCTTTCTCACACAGTTCACGGACGTTCTCTAGCTGTTGACCAGAGACGCAGCCCCTAAAAAGGTGTCAGCCAAATACTGCACCCCTTACTGACTCTTTGAAGATACTTACCAGTGTTTCCATGCCCAGCTACCATGTTCCTGGATGGTGACCCAGCTACCAAAACGTAGGGTGCCTTTAGTGATCTTCTCGGCGTTCTTCTTGCACTCTGTGTCCTTACAACCAGCGCGGTTGTTGGGAGATACCTCTAATGTATTGTGAGCGAACTTCACTCGTCATGGAGCCTTCAAGGATTGTTGCATAGCAACGCGACCGCAAGAAAGAGCAGAGGCATGCTTTAGCGACTTACCAATACGGTATTCACCCATGTTTGCGGTGGTAGGAAGTGTGCTGTTAGAATCTGTAGGTTGAGTGAGAAGGATGAAATCTTGTCAAGAAGATTGAGATTGCAGGTAAAAGCTCGAGCTCTGCCTTGGTTGCGCGAGCTGAGATGGATGATTAGCGGAGGAGATTTCGCGTCTGGAGCAGAGAAAGAATGTTAAAAAATTCCACCGCGACTCAAAGTCAGAGGGAGGAAATTTATAGATATAGATTTCTTCCTGGCCTGTGAAGTAAAAACAGGCAGAGCAGGACGATGAGGTGAGATGACTGAGTGAAGTGGGAGGTGCTGCCAGCTCAGTTTTGGGGGAGCGAGCTTTGAGCTGGTTTGCGCGCGACCGACGCGTTTTTCTTTAATTCAGGCAGGAGGTGCCATCACTCGTTTTCGACCCCCCGATTACAGCTCGAAACACCAGTGAAAAGCAGCTGGTAACACACCTATGGCAACTGACAACTGGCGAAGAAGAAGAAGAATAAAAATAAAAATAAAAAAAAGGAGCGAAAAGAAGTGAATTAACATGCATTCTTGAATAAAAGTCTATTGTTTCACAGGTCATTTGACCGGTTTTCTTTTGTTCCTCCCATATATGATGCACCACTAAACGCCATCATCGGCCTTTGTTACAACAACGGCCTTGCATCTATCTCAAAGGAATGGGCACCAGCCTATATACATTGCCGCCAGATTTCTGGGATCAACTGCTTGTTTGATCAACTCCTCCACCTGGCCCTCAACACCCAATGGAATACTTTCAGTTGGGAGCAATCCTCTAACCTTGCGCTTGATGCTGTCCACGACGCTCTGCGGCTGCAGCTTCACACCCACATCCCCCCTTCGATGTGCGCGCTTCTCCTTTTGCAAGTCTAGCGTTGGATCATAGATAAAGGCTTCTAAAATTGTCATTAATGTCTCCTCTTGCTGACGAAGAATGCTTAGAGTCAATTCGCAAGACTTGCGGAATGGTCCTTCATAACCGTATATGCCCATCGCAGCCACCATATTGTGAGTGAGCCGGAACGGCACTCGTTCAGGCTTTGCAAATGTCAGACCCTTGTCGAACAGACAATTGAAATCGACGTGAAATACTCCGCCGTTACCCTCTTCCAAGTTCACGTTTTCGCCATGCCTGTCACCAAGTCCTAGAATAGTGCCTACCATGGACATGACAGCACACGACCGTGTGTATTTCAGGCGTGCAGTAAACCATGCTGATGGGTTGGGAAACTGCTGCGTGAACCACAACTGGAGCACAGGAGGGAATCTCCCGAGAACTTCATCAGTAAAGATCCTGGTTTTTCCGTCAGACAGACATGCTTCATCCATAAGCTGCTTGAGAACCGTGTAGTCGGGGTAAATCTTCCGCGAAGCATAAAGATTGATGAGGATATCTCTCATAGTTTTGATTCCCGGCACCCATTCAATGATTCCACATTCTTCGTTAAGTGGCGTCACAGCGTACGTTCGGATATAGAGTTGCCTTCGACTGGACTCAACATCGCGCTTCAGTGATCGGTTGATTAACCCATTGAACTCCATAAGACGTTGGTCGGTTCGTAGGTCGTCTTTGGGTTTAATGAGAAGCATATAGTTCTTCCCATCGCTGCCTCGCGCTGTGAGTCGCCTCGGCTTAGCCAGCGAGCTTAGCACCAATACATCGTCCAGGAAAGAATCGATTGTCACCACATCCCGGGAAAATGCCTTGTGCTTCTTGACATACTCCGACACCGCTGGTAGGGTCGCGGTCAAGGAGCTCTCTACTGGCACGACTAATGGGCAGGGTGTGCACTTGTGGTGGAATCGAAGATCCCTGCTTAAACTTGCGTGAACGGTCTTGTTGCCGCGAAAGTCTCCATTTTGACACGCCAGCAGCAGTTGCTCGGCTAGTTTCTCACCCATCCTGAGCAGATGCTTGAAGTCGGTCGAGGAGCCTTCCACCTTCTTAGATATGTTCCTGAGTGTCTGAAGAATTTGGGTGCCCCGTGCCTTGCGTTCTGACACTTGTCTTGTCGTCATGATGCCAATCAAGCTCCAGAGCGCTTGTCGTGGGTGAGCCTCGACGACCTTGACAATGATGTGCGTCAATCGATCGAAAACGTTCGGATTAGGATGAGCGATGCGCGCGACTATCTGCGGTAGAGCCGTATAGAAAATGTATGCTGGCAGCCTATGGATGTATTTGTCGAGGAAAGAGTGTAAAAGATTGAGTTGCTCAACGCGTCGTCGGTGAAGCTCCCGGGAAAGCGAGGCTTTGCCTTCTGGTGCTTTGTCCACTTGTGCTCCAAGATCAAGCCAAAGAGTCAAGATTCTGGGCAGGGTTTGGTAGAGATATTTAGTCCCCGAGTTCAGTGAACGGACGTAGTTCTCTATGACGAGCCTAGCAACCTCGCCGGTAATGTAGTTGTCGCTTTGATCATCGGCTTTGAGGGGCTTTTCGGCTTCAAGAATCTTTTTGTAGTGCCGACCAAGATAGTAGTGACCCTTCTCCCAGGCTGAGAATGTTTTGGGCGGTTGCTGATACTTCTCACGCAAGGCACCGGCATGTGTTTGCCCGGCACTGTCTAACCATTTGGCAAGGAGTAGCTGCGCTCGAGCCGTCAAAAGCTTCTGCTGAGGGCTTAGTTTGCTGGAGTTTGTGCTGGTGGCTGTTCCCGTTTGGGTCATGAACTTGTTGCTCTTGATTGCTCCCTGTAGAACTTGGATTGCCTTTCGGTGCTGGTCCTCTCGCCAAAGAAGCTTAGCATTCTCAATGGTGGCCGCATCGTCGCCTAGCTTCGAAGCATGTAGAACAGCGTTGAAGGATTGGTGTAGGGAATTCGACTTTCGCGCCAGTCGTGCACTCGAAAGCCATAATCCGGAAATATCCAAATCAGTGAATGTTGGCCTGTGTTGGTTAGTGCAAGTATCCTGCTGATTGTAGCTTGCCCAAAACGACTTACCGATTGAGTTCCATCGCAGCCCGGCGTATGCCAAGCAGATACTGCTTGTCATTCATGTAAGCGCCTATAACCTCAAGTCTCCTGTCTAAAAGCGCCATAGTCCTCTGACGCGCTGTTTCGTCTCCTGTCTTTGTGTTCATGATAATCTCCAAGTCTGTGAGAACATGCGACTTAAGGAGAAGGTCGTGACAGGCATGGAGTGATGCCGTGGATGAGTTGTTCATCGACGATGAAATCTTGACCCTTATATCGTTCATTATCGAAGATAACTCTGCAGGTTTACCCTTGGCTCTTAGCTTATCAAAGATGGTCGCGATCGACACATTGAAATCTTCAATGACATTGCCATGAAACCTTTTGGCGAATTTGGTAAGGCTCTTCCAACTTCCTGTCACCCACGCTGCCTCTACCGCATAAGGCATGATTTTGTTGTCTGTTAATGCATGGGTATGCATACCTTCGATGTGATTCAACAATACCTCTATTCGTCGTCAGCTAACATTAAGATGGAGGGCTTCGTACATCCTACCGTGTTGGCCGGCCTGCTTCAAGCAATGGAGCAAGTCGATTTGTACGTCGGTGTCGTCGGGGTCCTTGGCCAGTTGCATCTCGTACCAATTTTGCACAGCAGTCCATCGGCCTGCCTTTCGGTGACTCAAAATCTGCTGATTGATGTCGAGGACTTGTAGGTGAGCAGAAATTCCATCAAGTCCATCAGGTTCGTCCACATTTGCGTAGATGTTTTGCAGTTTCTCTAAAAGGCGAGTGCGCTCTCCTGGTTCCCTCTTCCTCTGTTCCATCTTCTGAGCGTGTTGCTCTAGATGGAAAAGCGCCCGGGCGTATTCGTTACAATCGACAGCCCTCTGTGCAATCAATTCAGCTGGGATCATATCAAGAGCTTCCTGCACCTGCGCTAGGCTCTCCTTGTCAGTTTCATTGAGGCGGCCAGCCGCTCGCTTGGTTTGCATCCATCTCATCGCATAATCAACAATACGAAAGACGCCCTAAAACCAGTTAGCATGCTCCAGAAGGCCAGGACGATATACCACCCACATGACAATATCGCTTCGTATCCTCTTTGTCTATGTACGACGCACCCTCTGCAGGTTGATGCTGCAAGATGGCAAGTAGCTCGCTGAGAACAATTTCTCTTTCCTTCTGGGTGGTTCGGGATCCTAACAGAGTGTGTAGCACTATGTAAGGAAGGATGAATTCTGCAATTGAAAGATCCTTAACACGGATGACGCGTGCAAGAGGTTCGAAAATCATATCGGCAAATGCCGTCTGTCCTCTTCGAAGAAGGTCCAAGACATAATGTCTTAGCCAATTTGCATAAGTCCTCCCAGGACGGAAAATGGGGTACTCAATTTCTGTATTCGCCATAGGCGCAACGACGTATCGAGAAGCCAGGAAAGGTGCCACTACTTCCCGAATAGCTTCTGGCATCGCAATCCATTTTCGATAAGTATCGTTGCCACCTATCATTCCAGTACCCTGCATTGCACATGCGGCCCTGATGTCAGTTCTGTCTAGAAGTTCCTGCATGGCAAAAGACAGAAAACCTTGAAACTTGACATCAGTTGTGGATAGGAAGGCCGGCACCAAAGCTTCTTCCAAAAGAAAGACGACAAAATCAGTGGTTTCTTCATTGTTCGCAAAGTTGTTCAAGATGACGATGGATCTTTGCTCTTTCACAGTTTCAATCTTGCTGGGATCCAGACAACCTATCAATCCCATTGCTTCAGTGCATAACCGGGCTATGTCTCCTGGAAAGCCACTGTACTTACATGCACAGTCAAGGAGAGATCGCATGAGTGCTATGACACCAGCATCTGACTGCAGGCTAACATCAGAGGTGTGCAATGCGGCTTGATTTTCTTGGAGGTATGGGATTAATTCTGTTAGTGCTTGAAGGGCGACACCAGAGTTTTCATGACAGATCCTTTCGGCAAATGCTTCTAGAACCTCTTCAACTGAAAGCGTCGCTGGTCTGTGTTGGTCTAATTTAGTCTCAATGTCCTTCAGCTCAGGAATGTGTCGAAGTGAAGGCAATTTTACGATGTATTTTGCAATAAGATTTTCGAACTCATTGACCAAAGACTTGAGCATCTGTTGGGCCAGAAGAGCTGTTGACTCGTTCAACGAAGGCCAATAACGAGTGACAACAAAGAAAGTCGTTTCAAGTAAAGCTTCCACATCTTCTTCATCAAGATGAGTGAGCATTGATGCCCAACAAGAGAAGCTAGCTTCCCTCAAGGCATCCTGCGCTAGCGTTGAGAGCAGGCAAGCAGAAATCTAGTTGTCATGTTAATGCCACTGCATATGATGAGCAAAATGAAATACTTACCTGCGGCCTGGCGGTACTCGCATAACCCCTAGATACCCTTATCATTTCCTCCATTGCTCGAATGTAGCGCCGGCGCTCTGGGTCTGGCAGGTTCGGGTCATTGATTACATCGAAAAGCTGTGCCATGAGACCAAGAAGAGTGGAATGAATGTACCGAGCAGTATGGTCCGCTTTCTTAGATCGAGTCTCTTTGTTTACCGGTAGCACCATCGTGGCCATAGTATCGAGAGCCTTCCTAATCTAAGGTTGTGTTAGTTTGTGCCATAGGCTTGCTGATGTCTTACTCACAGGCGCCTTTCGAGACTCCTCTGCATCACCGGCGGCTTTCAGTAACTCTATGACGGTGAGCACTGGCTCCACCTGAAGAAGGTTGGCGAGCGGTTCATTGTGGAAGTGTGTCGATAGCTCATCAAGACGTGACTTCGCAAAACTAGCGATATCTTCTGTATCTTGAATCAACAGTAAAGCGAGAGTGGCGGCCAAATTCGCTGGGTCTATCAACGGCAGCCAGATTTCTGATTCCCGTCGAGCCTCGGCGATCTTCTGGATAACATCCTTTTGCTTATCGAGAACCAACCATGGCAGTGCATGTGTTTGGATCAAGAGAAGCAACTCATTGACGGATACTTGCAGCAGTTCAGCAATAGTCCGACTCATTTGAGGACGCTGAACCATATCTTTGGTGGTCATGTATGCCAAGTTGGGCCAAAAAGGCTCGAAAAGGCGACGTGGAGTTACTCTGCGGGCATCGGCTAGATTCAAGAGCTCGTTGAAGGCAAAGGCCGACACAACGTTGTTGCTGCTCCCTAGGTATTCCAATAGTTTGATGAGAACCAAGTTGAGTTCATGTTCCCACACAACTGTTCCCAGCTGACCCCACGCCATGATGAATGTTTCTGTCAAGTTTGACTGGTTCTTTTCCGATATTGACTTCAAGAACGCAATTGAATTTTTCCTGTTGCGTGAGATTAAGTCTTGGCGCTTCATTGGGGAGGTTCCATCTGTCGCACTGGAGTGAAAATCACCATTTGCAGATGGCGCTTGAAGCTGGTTCAGGCGTTGATTCCTGTTGCCGTTCTCCTCCGCTGGGCGAGCCGGAAGTACCATGCTTGCGAGTACTGGCTCGGGCCTGCCCATAGAGAAGGTCGCCAGAACTCTTCCCGCAGCTATACGGAGCTCCCTTACAGAGCTATTCAGAGATTGTAGGCACCACTGACCTAGAACGGAAGTTTCCAGGTTGAGTAATTCAGCGTCGTCACAGTGCACAATCACCCTTCTTAATGCCATCATAGCAGCAACTCTTGGGCGTCTAGATTCGGCGAGAATGGGGAGTCGGATCAACTTGGCGAAAAGTGCCTCGACTCGCGACTTGTGAATAACCGCTTCATGTGACATTGAACGGCTCGGGAACGTATTCTTTTCGCAGATAGGGCAGTGGAATTCTGTTACTTTGGGACTTGCAGTAGTAGGTGGCTCGGTTCCGCTGTCGGCAAGACAGGATATTTGCGATAACAAATCAAGTGCAAGACACTGATGTGATTCATCAGCTGTCGAAAATGCATCCCTGTGCTGATAAGCATTTGCAACGCCAAAAGAAAAAGCCGAAATAACTTACAAAGCTCGTTGTTCAAAGCTCGGAAAGTCGTCATCGACATCTGATATTCCCAAACTGACCCCTACGGAGTTCAACAAGGCAGAAACAGGGTTGAGACCCGACTGTGAAACTTTTCGGCGTTTAGTACGACCCCCAGAATTCATATCAGGAGCATCGTAGTTTAGGGATAATGCCTCAATTGCCTCACGCACTTCTACATCCTCAAAATTTGACGGATGCAAAGTTGAACCAAGTAACTTCGGCTGGGGGTTTGCAGTGACCTGCCTCAGCGTCTGTGTCACTCTCTGTTGAACCATTAGTAGTTGATGGAAGTATATGAAAATGATATAGCATACCCAGATATCTGTTCCCTCAGGCATTGCAGAATAAAGAAGTGAAGACTCATCTACGAGGCTGGAGATCGCCAATCGACCAATTGACTTGTCTTCAACAGACGTCTTTGCGATTATAGCAAGCGCTACGCAGTAAGTACGACGAGTTTCCTCATCAATAGAGTCTAGCATAGGTGAGGCGTTCAAGCTTGTTGCCATCTCACCGCAAAGTAAAATTATGAGAGTGATGGCCTTTTTGTGGACTGAAATGCTGATACCTTTCTTTCTCGACAATACTCGCTCAACTTTTAGAGCCACCTGAAGAACGTGGAGTGAAGAGGTTGGGAATGAACAGCCGAAACGAACCTGAACAGCTCGCATGTCCCCAAGGACATCGATCAGCCAAACGGCACTGTCTGAGAACGAGGCAACAGTCGCAAAAGCTTCGTCCGTGGATAGAAGGGGGTAGACTACTACGGTACATAGGCTAACCAATTGTTGTAGAGCCTGTGACATCCGGTCAACAGAATATGTAAGCTGACCGATTAAAGATGAGTTTTTGTCGAAATATCGCCTCAAGGCAAATTCCGGAGGGAGAGATAGTCTTCTGAAGCTCTCCTCCACAGAAGGCACAACGAGGGGATCTTGAAGTTGACCAAGTACGTCTATCACCAATGAGCTATTGCATTTCCAAAACTCGGAGCGACTTACGTGACGTGATGGTACGCAAATAAAATAAATAAGCAGGGGCCATATCCCACAAGCTCCAATTTTGTGCTACTATCAGCATCACATATTGAAGGAAGCCTTCGATGGCTTCCGTCAGTTCGAGGCATTGGGCATGACCAAGGAGTCTCAGCAGCTGAGGAAGAAGCCAGACCCACAATGGTTCCTGCCCGCGAAACATATATTCTTGACCATTCACTGTGTGTTTGAGTACCATGGGGGTTTCCTTGATGGAGAACCTGAGAAAGTTGATTGCTTTGAGGCCCTCAGTCCGTACCTGTGCCTGGTCAAGAAAGGGATCGTCCAAGCGGATACCTTCCAAAACAGCCCGAGAATAAACATAGATGAGCATATGATTATGCTCCACTCGATCCTCCGGCGTCTTGAGAAGCGTGGGATCGTCTTTGACGCGTTGTATAATAGCGAAGAAGCCCTTGAGTTCACTATTCTCGTCTGATTTGGAGGATTTCGTGGATGCTGAAATATTCTCCACAAGCTGTGCTGCTAGGGTTGATGGAGGAGGGCCAGCAGCAAAGTCACCGGCTGATTGCCCATGATCGGTTAAAGCTGCTCTGGTAGAAATATGGCCGGCCATGATGCCTGAAGCATCGTGATGTTTGGCTATGCTGGTGTTGCACGGATAGGTGATGGTGATTTGAAGACCAACGCGACTCCATGGTGGGGCTCAACGCGAGGTCACGTGAATACTTTTAAAGTAACCCCTTAGTAAGTACCTAGGGGAGGCAGGTCTTATCTTCAAACACTTCTACTCCAGACCTTTGATCTCTTTCACGAATTATGTTTACAAAATTGCTATCTCCTATTCGTAACATGATATGACCGACGTAGAAATCGATACTGACCACTCTAGCATCGACATGCCATCACCACCGTTCTGTCGCTCGCCTGGCGCCTGACATTCGAACCCTAACATTTGGAGCCTCAACGCTCATAACGGACACTGATCATGTCGTGCGTCATTCCTGTACAAGAATACGTTAGCGCGCGGCAAAGCCAATTCGTTTGGAAGCTGCTTACCTCCAAGCTTGATCGTATAAGTGACTTCTGCTGATCCGTACAGAGCTTCAATGGTCCCCTTCAAACAATAATATCGATGCCATCCCATTCGCCTGATTTTTGCGGTTCTTTTAATTGCTTCAGGTACCTTCCTCAGGTCAAGTGAGAGCGTACCGATATGCTGAGTGGTCTCGTCGAGATGGATCGGAACTTTACCGTCCTGGTTGTTACTGTAAATGTCGATTTCAGTTTGCGGCACATGGCCAAGCATCACAGGAAGGTCACATTGATACTCTATTTTCGCCGGCTTACCCTGCGGGTAAGATTCCCCCTAATGAAGTCAATATGAATTAGCCTGCGGCCTAGATTGGACGTCAAATACCTTTCGAATGAACCAACACATCTCTGAGACAACTGTTTCTTGCTCCTTCTCAGACCAGAACCTACGGTGTGTCAGCTCAAATGTCTCATAACCCATAGAAGAGTTGCTCACGCTTCTTTAGGGTTGTGTCTCATCATATCATATTTGGTCAATAAGCACGTCCCGTACGATCTTCTTGCGATGCGAGATGCGACTTCCACTCGAGTTGTTGCGGGTTGGTATCGGCCGAGCCCATGCATTGCGGCACCTTTAACCACAGCTGTCCAGCCGCTTTCTGGTTGGAGAACATCCGTACGGCTCGAGATGGCATCTCGTACGCGGGACTTCAAGTACCGGCTCTGGCCAAATCCTCCAACCATGATCACAGCGGCAACACCGTCACCTGCCATCTTGATCTGCTCCTTTATGAGACATACAATGTCCTTCATTATCGGTTCAAAGATTTTGGTCTTCATATCGTCTTGTGTCATGGTGTACCGATTTCGTCGCAAGCCAAGACTAGAGTCGACTTTGAGGGTCAAAGGCTCGCCTTTTGGAGAAAAAGTCTTCTTGAACTGCAGCACGTTAAGCTGGCTGACTCCTTACATGAGGCCATCAAGATACTTACCGACTCAAATTCGTTCATAGCAGGTACGAGTCTTTCGTCAGTCCAGTATTTCTCGCCGTGTGTTTGTTTCAGGTGTCGACGGAAGCGCATATTCAGCATGGATGAGCCGCATTTTCCGCCTGTGCCCTCTGTAACTTCTTTCACTTCAAGTCGGCCTGTTTTTGTTACTTGATAAGAGATCAAGTCGACGGTTCCACCACCTGCATCGCAGACAACAAACTTCCGACCTACTTGTAAAGTGGCAGGACTGAGGGTTCTGAGGGTATATAATGCTGCCGCCTCCTATAGACCTATCAGCACCACAACTCCGCTCTTGGTCCTTGGACGTACCGGTTCCGAGATAAGTTGGATCCGCTGGTTACCGCAGAATCCTGCCATGGCCGCTGCTTGTTCCGTTGATTGTTTTGCCTTCGGTGACCAAATGGCCGGGACTGTCACGACAAAGTCCATCGGAGTCGATTTGACCACACTTGGGGACAGTCGCTTTTCAAGGATGCTAACAAAATGCGTGTGAAGGCATGAAAGGTAAACTTTGGTCAGGTCCTTGGCCGACTCTCCATCTTTGGTGATTTCAGCTGGATCATCCAACTTACTACAAAAGTTCTTGGTCAGACAGGATGGTTAAAGCGAGAACATAGCAAGACCAACAGCTTGAAGTATTTACTTCTCTTTGCAGATTCAGGAATCTGAAAGCCCCACTGCCATCCAGTCGCTACCTTTCGAAGCTCGGTAGGTACTTTGGGACTGCTTTTGGTAGAACTAACCGAGGGCCATTCTGTCACGACATGTTGAACATCAGGCTCCTCAAGTTAGCAGTCTCGTTTTCAGTGCAGGCAAGGGTATTGCTTACCCTGGTTGTATCAGCCCAGGCGACACCTGAGTAGGTCGTTCCAAAATCTATTGAAACAACGATCCTGCGATTGCTCATGGCCAAATTGTGTTCTTTCGAGGGCCTACTACGGTTGTTTCATCGCTAAGTCAATTCTTGTGGTGGGACGGCTAGGTATGGTCTTGCGATGTATGAGGTATGGGAACTCCTCTGTCCAAGTGCTCATTCGCGAATGACAGTGAGGCAGCGACTTGCCCCAGAATTCCTTCATGCCTCCAATTGGGTACGGCAAAGATCAGTAGGGCATCGGAATATTTTTCATCAGCACCCGACGAGCTGGTCTTGGTGACTTTGGGTGTAGCCAACCATTCATTTTGGCTCTTTCGGGCCTCACTGCCAGGTGGACTGGGGTAGCTTGGGCCTCGCTCACCCTTCACCGACAGGTTATGAGCAATGACCAGTTCTTTGACCACATTTACTGGTCTCGTACAAACAGGGCTATGGATCGTGTGGGCTGCCCATATTCTAGGTACCATGGTCTTTGTTCTGTGCAAGATGGGTACGGTTAGAAACCAATCTTACCCTGTTAATAGACATGCGTGGTGGAGCATTGGCCGCCCAAGACGAGACCGACTTTTTGATGTCGCACAGCTGAAAGAGATCTGAGTGCATTAGGTACCCATTAGCCGGTGCCTAATCGGAGTAACGCTGATGTCCAACCGCAAGATGAGGCTGCTAGACGTCTTTATCGCGCAACCTCGACACCTATTGGCGGTTGAGTACAGAATGACCCAGTCGTGCCACATATGGCTTCAATTTCTGTTACCAGGCCCAAACCCATAGACTCACTCGATTGATCTTTAGCATGTCGGCAGATTGTAAATATAATATCCTCAAACTAATTATCCCTCTTTAAGCAGCTCCTAATTGAAACGATTGAACGAAACGCCTCCATTACCATGGATCCAGAGACCGAATCATTGGCTCAGTGTGGGAGCAAGCATGAACCAGTAGGAGAGGGTGAATTGACAGCAAAACAAGTAACTTCGGACACATCCGATCTTGAAGACAGGCTGGCTAACGAGACCCATCTGCGCCGCTTCACTGAGGACGTATTGGACTCGCGGCAACAGGAAATTGAAGACCGAGAAACAGAAAAAGATCGACTTGCAGCAAACATGGATGCCCTCAAGAGGAAGCTTGCCAACACTCAACGGCAGCTCGCAGAGGCCCAGGACCAAATCTTTCGTCTGCAACCTCGGAGAAAGGACATTACAGAAGCAGAAGCAAAGGAAGCCTACAAAAATTTGGTTGGCAATGTTCAGCGTTGGGTTGAAAACCGCGCCAGATATGTGATTGAGGAGTTGGAAACCGGCCGCCTCAATGCCAGAGCAGTCCCACCGGAGGGATCACGGTTCGTCACGCTTCTCAGAGAGCAGTCAAGGCGGTGTTTGAGCGTTGATCAGTCTGATGAGTTTCACATCATCGCGGTCATCATGAGTTTTCTCCATATTACCCTGTTTTCCAAATCTTTCTATTGTCCCCTGAGCGATGGCGAGGAAGATGGTACTTTAATGTGGATTAATGAGCTAGAGAACACTATGTATCGGCTACCGAGAGGTTCGTCTCCGTCTTTAGACTCGCCAAATAGCAACGTGCTAACTCGCCTTGAGATGTGGCTCACTGTAGGGAATGGAGGAGCGAGACGCTCACAGCGTTGACACAACAATCCACCTTCAAGGCCCGCCGTCAGCGATATCTTAACTTTGTCACCGAAGATTTGGCGTCTTTACTATCAACTATTGCCCCAAGGACGTCTCCAGCTGAACTCCATAGCTCTGTTCGCCGAAGCATTGTGGAACCTGCGGCAGATCTTGTTCATCAACTTCACCTGGCGTCCAGCATCTTTTCATTAAAATGGACCGCTCGTACAGCTGCAACAAGACTGGAGAACTACCATTGCCTGAACCTTGCCAGCGGGGGACTGGCTCTCGACTTGAGCGGAACCAAGCCGGCCTCGCCAGCGCGCCGCAACGTTTTGTACCTATTCGATGTTGCTCCTGGGTTGTTCGTCGAGAGAATCGAGGGTGGGAGAAAGCTCGGGCTGAAAGCAGTTTCCAAGCCCACAGTACTCGTCAGCAACGCATTGGGAGAGGTGCTCCAAAGCACAACAGTGATGAGGTGGCTATGGGACAATGCGCCGGCATCTCAGGGATCCAGCCGGAGTTCGTCAAGAGCATCAAGCTCAAGGAGTAAGCACATTTGTTCTCGATCACTCTCAAGCTCTGACCATGTGTTTAGGGCCAGGATCCGTCGTCTCAGCATCGACCAGACAAAGGTAGATGATCTCAGTGTCAAGAGACATGATTTTTTTACTCGATACCAAAGTTAGCGAGACAAGCGATAGGCCAAAGAGAAAGAAGATGAAGAAGGAAAGAGAGGAAGACAAAAACGCACGGGAAAGGTCAATTATTGTAAGAATAACTTGAAGTTTAGGATGTTGAAGGAATTTTGAGCTAGAGTTGCAAATTATCAATACCAAGAACCACCATAACCTTCCTGGATGATCACGGGTATGCTAGTTATGCTTCGCACTCGACGAGTTGGTCGAGGCGGCAAGGGAGGTGGTGCGCCAACATCTGATGCAGGCCGTCGCCGACCAGACATTGGAACCTGCAGAGCGTGTCCGGGGTAGTGCTGCGCAAGTGGCCTGGGGGGGAGTGGTGGCGCCGACACTGCATGTGAACGTGCTTGAGGGCGAGGTCTGAGTCGCTCAGGAAGATTGGATACAGCGTTCCTGGTCAAACGTTGACTGTGAAGTCCTTGAGCCTGATGCTGTGTAGGCCTTTGGCTGGTTGTCTTGTTTGAAGATTGTTCCACAATCCTGGGAGGAGTTGTTCGCTTTACCTCGCGAGCAGGTTGCTTGACCTTCTTCACGGCACTTGGGACCTTTCTCACAACTTTGGGCTTGGAGGGCGCTGTAGTTGCTGGGGCTTGAGTTGCCGCTGAGTCCTGGCTAGGTGATGCTGGGATAAATGGCCGGACACAGTTGCTGATATAGTCGCTGGTGACTCCCAAGGCCTTTGCGTCGACAATGCCCGAGTTGATCCGGTTGACGTATTCCTCCTTAGGCTCGCTGTCGGTGATGTATCTGGGACTGATGTATACCAAGATATTCTGTTCCCAGTGTGGATTGTGGTTGATAGATTTCCTCGGTCCGTCCCCTTGCTGGGTTAGGTGACGTGCCTGGTTTGGGCCCCCATTGTTGACGATCCAAGACACAGGCCGGCGGTACAAGGCTGAATCGGCACGCCGTAGCATGATAGTCATGTAGCACTTTTGGTATGCTTCCTTGGCCACACCTTCGTTGATATCGAGACGACCCTCATCACGGGCATTGATCTCGTAGACGAGACCCTCGACCCAGTGGCCTTGGCATTCAATGACATTGGCGTACCCACGCTCGTTGATCTGCCAGCGATAATCTCTCAATTTTCCAGAGCCGATGAGCTTACTTCCTGGACATCTTCTTTTCATCTGCTGCAGATGAAGATTGCTGCCATAGGCAAAATAGTACTTGGTGATCTGCCGTCCGGTGTCGGCAGCCGGGGCTTCAGCGGCAGGCGAGGTCATGTTGAAGATCTGTCGGAGACCACAACCTCCGTGCATCCGATGGGGAGGTGCAAAGAAGTAGTGTGTATTGTCTTGTGTTGGAAATGTGATAGTGAGCTAACGGCGATTAAGATGTGATGGGAATTGGCTCCCTCGCGTGAAAAACACAACCTCGATCAAACAAGCAGCGTCCACGTTGACTCTACTAAAGCATAAACTGACTTACGTACAGCCGTCGGCCAGCGCGCTCAACAGGCGGAGTGGGCCAGCCTGTGCAAGTCCCGACTGGGCCTTATTGTCACATTGGGCAGCAAGTGAGTCAGATTTTCACTGAGGAGACAACAACTCACGGCCAATTACTGCGATCCACGTTCAGAAGACTCGTTAAACAGCTATTAGGCGATTTTTACAGGGTAGATGCTGTCGTATTTTGGCGAAACCCGACTGTCTGGGCAGCATCAATGGTACTCAAAACATGTCTAGCATGTGTCGCTTGATAGCCTCAAAAGATCGAGACGCTATGGAAACGGCCCAGCCCGCTTCTATTTCCAAGTTAGGCGCCGTACCGTGGCCCCGGACCCCCGGAAAGCCCCCCGTAACCCCCGGCAGGACCCACATTGACAACTTCTGCCGAACCCCCATCCGCACCGCCATTCGAGGCCAGAAATGCTTCTGTATTGTACATATTTAATAGAACGACGAGGCGGCTCTTTCTGAGATGTGACAAAGACGGCTCAGGTCATACGGGTAGTTTTACAGTCCGGATGCTGAGAGCCAACGACTGACAATATTATTGTGTTTGGGTAGGTGAGCAGCCATATCCAAACGCTTAGAATAAGGCGAGCACATCAAAAGCAGACGATCAGTTTGGTGTGATACGACACCTCACCGTGGAAAGATTTTCTATACAAAAGTCAAAGAGGGCGACTTATACATCTACAAGGCCAGATCGGCCATTTTTGACCCAAAAAGCTGCAGTATTTTGACCAACTTTTCTTTTTTCCCGTCCCCATCTTTGCATTACCCTTGTCGATCATGACACCAGAAAAGCTCAGACACTACAACTTTGGCGTCGAGATTGAGGCTGTTGTGAAGCCTTATGGCGGTGGAGAAAGTTTCACCAACGTCGACTGGTATCGACAACTTGCCCAGAAGCTACGTAACCGCGACATCGAAGCTGTGCATGACGATTGCTCAAAGTACAGCAAACACCCGGAATACTATGGTGGCAAATGGTTTGTCACTAGAGACGGTTCTCTAAAGAGAGAACGGCCTATGGGTATGTCCCTAATGAGGCTACACAGATAGACTTGCTATTGCTGCTCACTAACATGGCTTTCAGTTTGTATGGAAGTTGTCTCTCCTCGCCTGGATACCAAACAAAATGTCGGCAGCATTCTAGGTAACTTCTGGGAAGCCATGCGGGTTCACTTCAGCCCCCAGCGCGATATCTCGTGCGGCGGCCACGTCCACGTTACTCCCGTCTCCGGCCAGAACAAATTCACTCTACGGGGTCTCAGGAAGATTGCATTTGCAACAACCGTCTACGAGGACTTCGTCGCAGCTGTACTCCCCAAAGCCCGTCGTGAGAACCAATATTGCCGCACCAACACGCAGAGCATGGGCTCCGGGCTGCGTGAAACGCTGCTCCTTTTCGGAAAGAGCAAGGCTTCAATGCTGAAGGTAGCAGCAGCGGTAAAAGCGACGTCGTCTGAGATGGAGTTGTGCTACTACATGCAGGGGAACAGGTACGTGCTGTGGAACTTCCAAAATATCTTCCCGAGTCCCAAGACCGGAAAGTGTTCGGGAACAGTCGAGTTCCGAGGTGGGAACCAGTTCTTGAGTACAAAGGGGACCCTTGCTTGGGTGGCATTTGTACTGGGTTTCATCACGCTAGCTCTGGATGAGGTGAGTACCATGCACAAGGTTCAAGACATGAGCTCCTTCTGATATCTGTTACAGGATTTAATCAACAAGCTTACCACTTATACTTCGCCCGACGACCCAAAGTTTGAGGCACGACTTGAAGACTGGTGGAAGCGAATTCGTCACGCTGCTAAGAAATCCAAGCTTTCTCGATATCTACCCCTGGACTACAAAAAAATGCATACACGATAACCACGGCATGAATACTATTCTAGCCGACCAATACGACAGAATCGCCCAACAACCCATCCCGGTTAAGGCACATGTTCTTTGGCTTTCTATGATGTTTTACTTCAGGGATTGGTATGGTTTATGATCAAGGTAATGGCGGAGTTATTGGCGTTTGGGCATGGGCATGGGCATGGATTAGGACTACAGATCAAACATCACGAAGCCGTATAAGAGAAAAAAGATAACAAGATACTGGAGTATAGACTGAGCTGAAAGATGCAAGAGGAGGCAAGTCATGTTTAAACTTTATAGATCAGATTATGTACAAAATTTCCTAAAACAACGCCCATATTCATCACATCATGGTATTCAGTATCGTTCATGCATCCTCCTCCTTCCCCTCAGCCTTTTCAAATAACACAAGTACTGTGCCTGCTTTGCAGATATCCTAGATGCTGTTAGGGCGACTTGGGTTATAGTAATAGACAGTATGTACTTACCCCTTCCTTGTGTGCAAGCTTCTTGATCACACCATCCTGCGGAGACCGGATAACAGTCTCCATCTTCATCGATTCGATTCTGCGGGCTTGTCAGCATGTCGAAGAAGATATCAGAAATGCTGCACTTACACGACTAATGGTGCTCCCTTTTGCACCGTTTGGCCCTCTACTACCTCGTTCTTCAAGATCTTGCACGGCATCGGTGCCGCAACTGAGGCTGATGATTCCTTGAGGCCAAGCGCCTTCTCAAACCACTTAGGCGGCAAAAGAACGAGGTCTGTCTTCACGCCATGTTGAAAGACAGTAACCTTTGTATCATTATCTGTGTGTTGGGGCACCACGGAAGATTGAATTCGTTCCAGGGGAAAATATGATTCAATTCTCATAACCTCACCGTCTGGTTCAGGCTGGCAGGCAATATTTGTGAACACTTGAGGCGTCTCATCACCTTTTCGGGTAATAACGACATTATACAGGTTGTGACCTGTCTGTGTTACGCTAGCATCCACAACTTCGCCTTCTTCCTGGCTGTATGCATCCAGAATCTTGAAGGTAAGCTTGCGTTCGCCGATAGTGTTGGCCTCGCCAAAGCCAAGTGTCAGGCCGTGGGGGCCGGAATTCTGAAGCTCGAAATTGATCATACCCAGGGCTGCTTGAGCAACGACTTCGTTCTTGATAGGTCGGGGCTTGAAGAGTTCCTCTCGCCACTTGTCGATAAAACCCGTCTCCACGTCACCGGCCACAAAAGCATCAGTTTCACAAAGCCGCTTGAGAAACTCGATATTTGTAGCAACGCCCACGATCTCGTAGGAACGCAGGACGCTTTCCAGCTTGGCAATAGCGCGTTCCCGTGTATCGCCTCGCACAATCAGTTTGGCAATCATACCATCGTAAGCTTCGGAAATGGTATTGCCGGAACGGAAACCCCAGTCCAGGCGAACATCCTCATTCTGCAACTCAGTAGGAAGATATGCCCGTACCAACTTACCAGAGTCGGGAATAAAGCCCTTCTCGGGGTTCTCGGCATAGATTCGTGCTTCAATAGCAGCGCCCCTCTCGTTCATCTGGGCTTCCACCTCTTCTTGAGATAACGGGAGCTTCTCGCCTGCAGCGACTCGGAACTGCCATTCCACCAGGTCCAATCCAGTGACCATTTCTGTAACGGGGTGTTCTACTTGGAGACGGGTGTTCATTTCCATGAAGTAGAACTTGTTGGTGTCCTTATCGAGGATAAATTCAACAGTGCCGGCGCCAACATAGCCGACGGCCGAAGCTGCTTTTCGAGCCTTGTCCCAAAGGTCGTGTCGAGTTGCCAGGTCCAGATCAGGAGCGGGTGACTCCTCAAGAATCTTCTGATGTCGTCGTTGAACACTGCAATCTCGCTCGCCTAGAGCAACGGTGTTCCCCCACTTGTCGGCAAAAACTTGGACCTCGACGTGTCTTGGGCGGATGATATATTTCTCCACCAGCATCACCTCGCCTCCATCACCGAACGAGGCTTTGGCTTCAGCACGGGCACTCTTGAGCTGCGTCAAAAACTCCTCCTCAGTCAGGACGATCCGCATGCCCTTGCCTCCACCGCCTCGTACACTCTTGAGAAGTACAGGGAATGTGATCTTCTTGGCGTGCTCCAGGAGCTCTTGCTCACCCTGATCTGCACCATGATAGCCCGGGACACAGGGAACGTTGGCGGCTGTCATAATCTCCTTACTGCGAGCCTTGTGTCCCATATCTGCCATAGCAGTGGCGGGTGGTCCGACAAATACGATGCCCTCCTCTTCACAGCGCTCTGCAAACTTGGAGTTCTCGGACAGGAATCCATAACCAGGATGGAGCGCCTGTATGCCATTTTGCTTGGCTAGCGCGATGATTTTCTCACCATCTAAATAAGCATTTGCAGGACCAAGTGCCAAAGACTGGAATCCTGAAGAAGCATGCCAGGAGCCAGCGTCAACATCTGTGTAAACAGTGGTGGCCCGAATGCCGAGGCGCTCGGCAGTCCGATTGATACGAATGGCAATCTCACCACGGTTAGCAATAAGAACCGAATTGATGGGTGTGTTTTTTGGTAGAGATGATGAAGAGGCAGCTGGAGTAGAGGAAACACTCGAAGGGGTGGTTGTAGAGAGATATCGAGGGAGAGGCTTCAGAGGAAGACGACGGTTTGCGCGAAGTGTGGAACGCATGGCGGGCGATTGTATCACGAAAGCACCCAATGTGAATTCAGAGAGCAGTATGCAGCTTGAGAGAACCTCAGGATGAAGCTCAGAGACATAAATAAGAAGATAAGCTGTCTGCAGAGCCTGCCTCGGAAGATGAGACTCGTTTCTAATGCCGTGAATGTGCTATGCCGTCGGCCGGTGAAGGGCGAACGTGACCGTAAGGAACCGCAAGTAGCCGGTACCTAGGCGCCTTCCCCAGACGGCAACTTTGAAGCTTCCATTAGCTCAACCTAGGTATTGTTAGGTCTGGGGAAAGTACCTTACGTCACCTGCCCCTCGATCATCATGACTAAGCCACGGTGAGTACACCATTCCTGCCGGGACTCGCGGAATGTACCGTGCAGAGAGCCTGTTGGAGAAGCCCCTGCACGACAGCTCTGAGCTTGCCTTGAACATCATCAATCATTGCACGAAGACATCGTACTAGTTGAGTATGGATCAAATACCTCTCAATTCCGAGGCCTCTGAAGGCGACACTCACAAGCAGTCGACCTCAACCCTTCCCACAGATGTTGTCCAGTGCCTGGAAAATGCTCGCTTTGTAGGCTCTACCCCTCCCCCACATCGCCGACAGCCCGTTCGACGGGCAAAGGATCACTCATGATCAGTGACTTACACTTGAGATAGCTTCACCTGGCAACGTGCACAGATAACATGCCGCACGTTTCTCTTATGAACTATACTTATCTCCCATCGTCGCCTTACTCCAACTATCCTGTGATCATCATGACGACGAACCCGGCTTCTCGAAAGACTACCAACTTGGTTGCCAACCCGAACGTATCGCTTCTCGTCCACGATTGTACGTCGCATCTTGCCCTTTAGACTTGTACATGAAGCTGAGACACTAATGATTGCTTCAGGGGTCTCTCACCGACCTCCCACTCAAGGCCGTCGCCCTTCTGGCGGCTCCCCAGGCCCCGAACACCGCTCAAGCCTCGCCTCACTTCTCTTGAACCTGAACACATCGGAGCTCTCAAGTATCAGCGCGACCATAGGAGGCGCCGCTCGTTTGGTACCCAGCGGAACAGAGGAAGAAAAGTACTATCGCGAGCAGCATCTCGAGAACAACACCTTTGACGAAGCTGCCACGCAACCATTCCAACGCGACAACGGACCTGTGGAGGATGGAGGTCGCGGCTGCTTTGTTGCTGGTGAGGAAGTCAGAGTGGTATCTGTTGATATCAAGGACGTACGGATCAGTGACTGGAAAGGCACCGTAAGGGATTGGGCAATTGTCCCAGACGGAAGCCTGGTTAATGGAACCCAATAAATGGGTGCATGGCAATTGGCACTTCTCTATTACGAATGTTATAATCCCACGTTAACGACAAGTAGTCACTATGCACATGTGTGCTACCTTTATTACCGGGTCAAATGCAAAAGATCATTATTTTGTTACTTATTCGCATGAGTACCAAAGGACACAACCACAACCGTAAACTCCCGCTAAAACCAGGATTTGTAGAGTGATATAATAACAACCGCAAAAGGCGCGATCCAGAGCGCTCCCCATCTTCCAACTAAATCTGCCTGTATCACAGATTGCAGCAAGACCTTGCTAACGTAGTAGTCCGACATACCTTCGATTACACGCCCTGAACGCCAGCACGAAGTAAAGTTCCACGAAGACGGCTCAAAATACTCAAAACTAATGGCAAGAACCTCTCAAAACGACTTTTTCGTTTACCCTTTCGATTAGCGTATTAGGCCATGCGAATTACCGAGCCCACTCGACAACCTCAAGGGCCATCATTACCAAAATGAGGGTAGAAGGAAGGATCCTACATATGTTAGCGTGATTCGGGGTATTTAGCACCGAGGTACCGGGATCAGCTTACCAGATGACATAGCTCTGGAACAAGATTCTGCCCATAGTCTTTTCAAAGACGCAATTAATTTGGCAAATTTGAGCCAGCTGAAGTGCACTGGGGGCTCCGGTGAGCAAGAAGCAGACAATGACGAAGATAGGGTCGTCAAGAATGCTGACAGGCACGTATTTGGCCATCAGCGCAAGCATGGGAGCCATGATAGCAGTCGGAAGAACCATGCGGCAAAGGAGCGAGGCAATAAGAAGTTTATTTCCAATGCGCTCTTCCTCCGGGTCCAAAGCTTCATCTTTCGCCATGGTATTGCGAGCAAGATTGGCACCAAGCACAACCAAGATCAGCGGAACAGCGACATCTCCACTAGAGCGAACAGCGTTGGTCACACTGTTCTGAACAAAGGAACCCTCCTCGAAGAAGAGTCGCTGAAGTGCTGGAATAGAAGCAACGAGGATGGCGATCAGCATAGCCCAGAGTGGAGGGTTCATGAATTCCCAGATGAAGTTGTTGAACTTTCCAGCAACACGCTTCGTGAACTTCAAAGAAGTTTTGACAGGAGCAGGAGATTTCTGGTACCAGTTGGTGAGGGCCCTGGATGTTGCCTTCTGAAAGCGAACGAAGGGTGCCTTAATAGCAGACTTGGCCTGTTCCGTAATACCGGCTGGTTCTTCATCTTCCAGTGACGGGACACGCGGGAAGGCTTCCATGCCACCTTCATTGCCGTTGAGAGGGGCTGCAATATTGGTCTGGCCTTGATGGTTTTTTGGAATAGTCTTCTTGGACAGAAGATCGTCATCGCTGGAAACTGCCAGCGACACCCGGGACCCGTTCGCGACGGGTGTACGACCAGCAGGATCATAGTTTTGCGAGTCGATACTGTGGTGGTCTCCCTCATCTTCCGTCTCTCCGTCAAGGCCATCAATTAAGGCCCGAGTCTCATGTTCCTCATGGTCTTCATCACGATAGCGCTGGCCTTCCTCGGCAATCTCTTCGCGGTACTCAGGATATTTATCCTTGGGAGCAAGAAGAACATGGTAGCCCCAGCTCCAGCGTACGAGTTGACCAAGTTGCTGGAAGATAAGGAGGTAGAGGATACCACGCGCGCCGACTTCATCATCGTTATCTCCAGGAACCTTGTCCCAATGCAGACCCTTAAGGGTTTGGGAAAGCGAGAGAACAAGGGAAATGGGGAGTGAATTCGAGTTTCCAAAAACACCCATGGCAGTGACGAAGTTGGATGCTCGCTTATTGAATCGGAACAGCTTTGCGACGACGTAGGATACGATCCATGATACGAGTGTTTGAACGACAAAGATAACGGGAATGATGGCAAGATCGGAAAGCTTTTCGGCATTAAGCTGAGAGGCAAGTTTTGTAAAGACTACGATCTCAATGTTAGTATTCTGGATATGTAATGGTGTTGCGCTAGAACATACTCAGGCATGGTGTGAATAGCATCACATTCAAGTTGGCCAAGAACTTTTGCTTCTCGGCATCAAAGTGACCAAGCCGCGCGACAATGTAGCCAGGCAGACTGACACATACCACTTCGAGGACGGCCTCAAAGACAAGGAGGCATAGATGCCCAATTGAAGGATGCGAATCATGGGTGTTTGCTAATGTTTGTAGAGGCAATTCGTATGCATCTTGAGCGAGCTGCGTCAGCCGGAACGACGGAACCGAAAATGACCGCCAAGAAGCCATCAAATATTTGCGATGCTTCGGGCTGTTGTCGTCGTAGAAGAAGGATAAAGGATCGGCGCGAATCGGAGAGTACTTCGAAGATCACTTGTATGTGTGGGCGCGTGTGTGGATGCGACCGATAAGCGTCTTACGTGCAAGAAAGCTGGACGCGTAAAAGTTGATGAGAAGACACGGTTGATATATCCAGCAATAAAACTTTCAAATGGCCTCAGTCGATTGTGTTGTTGAATGTTAAAAGGGAAGGAAACTCAAATGACAGAGATGGCGAAATCAAATGCGGGAGTGGGCTCTTTTCTGGGGCCAGAGGCGGCAGTGCCTTTTGCAAAGTAGAACAAGCAAGACGGCGATGCACGTCCCCCATCATCGATTGATAACTTTGAGCTAGATATTGAACTATGACAACAGCCCCATCGGCTGCCTTGATTAGGCTACATGTGGCTATCTGACTCTGGTTACCTCAATCCGGGCCTTCAGCTCCTTGAGGAATCTGTCTGTTCATCGTTTACAACGCTGTCTGTGGGTAGTGCGACCACTTCAGGAAAACGCCAGCGTCCTGAATGAGGTAACCCAACCATTCTGGTCCATGCCTCGATAATAAGCCAGCCATTGAAACCTGCCCATGTGTGCCGTGGCGCCAGGGCCAGTGTCGCTCAAGCAAGGGTTGAGAATAGGTACGGGACCTTTCTTGACGCGGCTTGGGAGACCAATTGTTGGTCGGTACATATTCCCATTGGGCTCAGCCAGAACGAGTTTTTGCAGGCCACGTCGGCGGCAAGCCACAATTGATGACTCCTTTGTATCATCGATCAAACGGATCGCCCATCCAATTGTGCTAGATTTGCAGGGTGAGCTGATTGAACGAGACCAAACAATCCTCATGGTTACGGATTCCATCACCAAGCGTCTTGACTTGTCCCGGTCTTCCAGACGGTCCACAGGGGTTGATAGGAGAATGATCTTCGGCAGGACGCACGATTGCATTAGGTGTGGCGCCAATGTTTCGTCATGGTTCTGTCAGGCACGTTGTCTCTCCCTCCACGCTCACAGGCTGGAGTGGTCAAGCCTCCATGGTAAGCCAAGAAAGGTACGGAGGGATAATGAGGCTGTGCACGAATGATCCTACAGACTACACATTGTCTGGTAGTGTTGAAGCCAGAGGCAAACCCGATCAATCGCGTAGATAGTCACGCGACTATTTATGAGCTTAAACCTGAAGGATAGATTGGGACGAGGTGCCAACGGTGAGAGTCGTGCTGTCCATTCATATTAATAGCTTGTCATAAGGTGACCTGGTACAATAAGCTGACAACTCCTTCAAACAACGCCGCACAAAGGAACTTGTATTTGTACAGAATGTCTCCGACAACCTGGAATTTTGCTCTGCAGTGGTCCGATAACGACCAGCCTTTGGCCACCATTCTGTCTTGGCTGTACATGCCGTAGCCATTAAGATACAAGTTGCGCTATAAGGGGCTTGTATCATGAATGGTTTCGAAGTACTGTCCCAAACGGATAATCTGTCTAATATGTGACATGTGTCTCTCAAACCTAAGTATGACCTACATAGATCGTCAATGTGTCAAGCGTGACGAAAGCATAGGCACAATCGAGATTTCACAATATCACCAGCTCTACCAGTATCCTTCCTCTGTTGATATTCTAAAAAGTTGAATTGCGGTTAGTTTTGTCAGTCCGTAGCCGCACCAAAAAAAGGTTGGAGAAACCATGGTGATGTGCTGCGTCTCCTTCAGTACACCCCAGGAACGGATGCCTCTATCACGTAGAACGAAAGACTTGGCCTCTTTGAAATAAGATAACGACAGAGACTACCACAAGATGAAACACTTCGCTTTCGATATCTACCTACATGTGCCAAGATATACGTGGCGCCTGCTGTAGTTATACTCAAGTTTCCATTCATAAGGTAACCAAAAGCTTTAGCAGTTATTTCCATTCCGAATAAAACTTGTGGCCCGTCGCTAAAAACGACATCTACCATTTAGCAAGCTTGCGTTAGCCCAGCAGTACCAGTCACAGTTCAACCCACAGGAAATGAGTATCTCCCCTGTACCGATAGACATTGATGAGGTTATTTGTTTCAGATATACCTGTTTCGATTTGTCTCATCTTGCGATTGACACTCTTGGTGATGAAAATCGTTGCGTACTAGTGCCCACTCGTGGCAGTACAGTATGTAATCTTCATCTTTGGTAGCGGATAGCGGAAGCGCTCCCATCAGTTGATCATCGACAGTGGGGTCGTTTCTCAATCTTTCAAGTTCAGGTAGCAAGAGCAGTATGGCAGTAAGACACAACCTGTTCACCGCAGCGCTTGAAATTAAACGTGCGTCTTAAGACGTGTATATGGGTCGTAGGTGTTCGGATATTTATGTCGCCTTTGATGCTCTCAGTATCCAATGGATGCAAGACCCCACCTCGAACCAAGGCCTGACATCAAGCCATGGATGTTGACATCGAAGGGATTAACGTCATCGGTGACAGCTCTACATCGACGATGGCGTCGCAAATTTCCCAAATCAAGGACGAGTCGTGCTCGAAGCCTTGAAAGTTATTATTTCATTTGAATAGTGCATATTACTCCTTTTAACAAATGAAGTCGGAAAGTTCTTTAATATTAATATTCCAAGTAAAGTATTACGGTGTCGTCATAATGTCGCCAGCAAGGCTCGCCTATTTTATCGCCTTTGATGAAATGCCATGCTCATGATGAACATCGCCAGGGATCCATTCCGAGCAACGACTTCTGGTGACGTTAGCGTAGGTTTCAATGTGCCCTGTAAACCGGATCCTTGTAGCGCCCGCCGCGGGGGAGTTCCATCCATTGCCTGGTATTTCCTGTCCACATACTGTGATAGACGGGGATTGAGGACGGGTTGGGCCCATCTGATCAAGTCCTGGAATGGATTGGACATGGAAGCCCCCTAATTGATGGGCTTACAGTGGCATAGACAGCCCGTAATAGCACTCTCTGCTGTGCCGCGTTCTGGACCTGTTTTGCTTGTTCAAACCACCACACCACATCAGCGTTTCATCCAAAACCATCACCAACTTCATTAGGCTCGTCTTTTTTTTTCTTCACCTTCATCACGACTGCCTACGGGTGCCTCTCAAGCTCTTGTCTTGCCCTCTTACTTGCATAGACATTGCCCACTGCTTTACCCAATCCATTGGCATATTCTCTACTATCCCCTCGCTCTTCTGTTCACCTGCGCAAGACTTTGACCCCGCGCCCAAACATTTGCACCTTACTCAACCATAGACGCGCGCGGGATCGAGTGAACAGCTGAGTCAATTCGTCACTATTTCCGCTTGGTCACGGCCAAACACCTTTCAGGTACGGATACAATCGCTATGCGTTTCTCCAATGCTGCGCACTCACCCTTGCATAGCTAGGAAAGCAAGTTATTCTAACATCAACCTTGTCTCAGTTACCGATTGCATACTTCCAACGACCTCTACAAGGCCCGCGAGCCCTAGCCGTTCGGCGAACCTTGGCTACCTACCCAGGCATATCAAAGTGCTTACCGAAGCCACTGTATTAGAAGCTCTTTTATACTACCATCTTCCTTCACGGACACACCATCGCCTTGTATCATCTGTACCAGACGACGCAGTTCAAAGACTTTTGAGGTTAACAAGCCCGATATCATCGTTATCAGAGCGTGCGCCTCCTCAAACTCACTCGTCCGTCCCCAGGCTTCTGTAGCCTTCTTCCCCAACTACGAGGGGCCCCAGTCATTTGAGCCGTGCTAGAGTTCTAAAAGCCTAGACCGCCCGCTGCTTGACTCCATTTAGCTCCGAAAGAATCGCACCATCTGCTCCCCCTCCATCGCTCTTTCTTGTACCCATCTAATCGATCGCGTCCCGTCTCCCGATCGACAGCTCCCCGCGGTTTTGTGAAGATATCTCTCGTGATTTCTACGCCGCTTCGAATTTTCGGTCGAGCTTCTCTCCTTTCAACACTGTTTCAACCAAAACTGTTCACCGACGCAGATTCTTAGCCAGCATTACCTTGCTTTCTTAATATCAACTTGCCTAATCCACCGATGTCCGCCTCCGACTCGATTCCGGCCACGCCGGAGGACTGGAAGGACCTGTCGACGCCTGCATCTCCGGGTTCTGAAGATTCGTCCGAACCTAGCACGCCGCTCGAATCCCCTGCCAATGATAGCCCCAATGAGCCTCCCCGAAGAGTTCCATCTTTGCGATCCGTCTCTGATCCCCGCAACATGAACCCTAACTCAACAGCTATGGGCGTTTTGGGCATGGCCAGACGTCCTGTACAAACGTCCTCCAGTTTTGCTGGAAGCAGTAGTGCCTCGGTAGAAAACAGCATTATGGCTAAGGCAAGGGCACTGCACCAGCAACGCATGCAAAAAGGCATGTCCCCTGCTGGCAACCCGGCATCACCTTCAGGACAATCGCCAACGGCCAGCGTATCAAACGGTTTTCCTGCCAACCTACGAATGCCCCCAAATCTGCAACGGCCACATGCTCCGCATGTCAATTCAGCTCCCGCGATATCAAAACCTTCACTTAGCGAGCGAAGGGCCAAGATGGGTGGCGGTATGGGAATGAAGTTGTCCGATATGAGCGGACCTAGCCCTACTACGACCACTGGCAAGAAACGGGGACCCCCAGGAAAGCTGTCGGATATTACAGGCAATATGCCCAGTGAACAACAATCGAACGGAACAGGGGGTGGTCAAGGGTCGAAAATGGACGATTTTAAGAAGTACATCGACACAGAGAAGGGATGGGTGACATTTGATGGTGCTGCCACTATCACACGGACAGGAGTCAACTTTGCCAACGGTCAAACCTTTAGCATCTCTCTTGACGAGGTGGAGGTGATGGCAGAGCTGGGTAAAGGAAACTATGGAACCGTTTACAAGGTGAAGCATGCCAAGAGAAGAGTTCCCCGGTTCGGACAAGGTCTTTCAAGAAAGCCCCTTCCCGTTCAGTATTCACAATCCGATCCCTCTCCGGTAAAACCTGCAGAAGAATCTGCCAATGGTCAATCAAACGCGGGCGACCCCACCACCGGCACAGTCATGGCTATGAAAGAGATGCGGCTAGAACTCGATGATGCCAAATTCACAACCATTCTCAAGGAACTCGTCATCTTACACGAATGTGTTTCGCCCTACATCATTGACTTCTACGGTGCTTTCTTTCAGGAGGGTGCGGTTTACATGTGTATCGAGTACATGGATGGCGGGTCTATTGACAAGCTGTACTCGGGCGGAATCCCTGAGAATGTTCTACGAAAGATCACATATTCAACAGTCATGGGACTTAAGTCACTGAAAGATGAGCACAGTATCATCCACCGCGACGTGAAACCAACAAACATCTTGGTCAACACCCGTGGTCAGATAAAAATCTGCGATTTCGGTGTCAGTGGCAACCTCGTGGCCAGTATAGCCCGAACCAACATCGGCTGCCAAAGCTACATGGCACCGGAAAGAATCTCCGGTGGTGGATTTGCACAAGCCGGTAACTCGGATGGATCATACAGCGTTCAGAGCGACGTTTGGAGTTTAGGCTTAACTATCATCGAGTGCGCCAAGGGCGCATACCCTTACCCCCCAGAAGTATCTTCTACTATTTTCAGTCAACTAAGTGTAAGTCAACCTCCCGTCCTCTAGGTGGCAGATTCTAGATAACTAACTCCGTATAGGCTATCGTAGAGGGTGAACCACCCGCAATGCCCGAGGAAGGCTATTCAGATACTGCTAAAGACTTTGTTCTAAGCTGCCTTCATAAAATTCCTGCGAAGCGTCCGACCTACGCCATGCTGCTGAAGCACCCTTGGCTCGTTGAATTTACAAAGCCACAGACTATCACTGAAGAAGCTGAGGATGGTGATGATGCTGACGGGGTTGCGGAAGCTGTCGGTAAAATCGATTTGAACTCGTCAACAGATGATGCCGAGGTAGCAGAATGGGTCAACGGTGTGCTACAGCGGGAGAAAAATGGATTGAATAAGGATGGACCTGCGAGGCCGGCACTACACACAGCACCACTTGATAGCGTCAGCCCATTAACAAGCCCAAACGACGCATGAGTCGAGGATCTAGGATAAACAAAGGTCGGCCCTTCCAATAAGATCAAGAGGTCGACAAGGCACCCAGCCAACAGAGCAGGTATCTAGTTGGCTACAGCACTAAGAATTTTACAGACATCTGCTCAATCGACGCGATGACTTACCAACGTATCGATTCCTCTTGTTATGGTAAAGGGTGCAATGCCCTCGAGCTGTGCGCTTACAGGGCCTCTTTGTCCCTCTTTTTCTGAATTTCATTTTTATTTTATTTTATTTTTTGCAGAACACTCCTGTACACGCTTTGGAATGGCTTTAGACAAACCCCGAATCGGATTTTAGCATTCGCTCAAGGAAGAGCAAAACCGGGTGGATGGGGTTAGGTTGGGAAATGAATCAAGGCAGCATGTTGAATTTTTCATTTATGTATACGAAGGGATGGAAAAGTGATGAATGAGACAGGAATAAAGAGAAGGCTTTGGAGGCAACTTCAGGTTTCAATCGTTGATGAAAGAGCAAGATAGGATGAATGCATTGGAGGTTTGACGAACGTATGAGTAACGTAAATACGATATTGAATGACCAAGTTGTATCAGAGAAGTTGGAGGTTACCTTGCGAACCGCGATTTACATTGTTTCGTATTTTACTCTACGTTGACTTCTGCTGTTTTTAATCGCAAGGTTATGGCAAACCCTTAAAATCACTTTCAAGGATGCAAAAAGTCATGCTTAATCTGCAGATGAGGATATGGAAACCATATGTGTATTCTTGCAATATCATACATTCATAAATGATTATTAAACAATTGACGGAACAAGCCTCTTATCGATTTCGCCCGTAACTTCAACACATCAACATTACTTTCGGAGCATGCTCATACATCTCGCCAGGACATTCCATGTATACAAACCTGCAGAATATAACAGGTGAGTGCTGAATAGACCAAATATGGACGGATAAAATTAAGTTGTCGATAAACGTTGCCCAACCTTCGACATCGTGAGATAGGCGATCAACGGCTATCGGCCCAGTAGCAATTGAGTTCGTGAAAATTGACGTTGGGTTCGTTCAATTCCCGATCAACGCCTTGCCAACGCCTGCACGCTTGCTAAGATAAGACCCAGTCGGGGCCGTTTTCGATCCAAGTAAAGTCATGTTTTACGAGTAGTCGTCCTTGACACGACGTCCCTCGTAACCTCCGTGGGTGCTGCGGACGCTACGTCTGCGGCGCCATGAGCGACCGCTGTAGCCTGCACTAGAAGACTTGTCGCCTCGCATACCCAGGCAGAAGAGGATAGTGGCAATAAACAGAGCAGCCCAAGATGCCCAAGCAAAGCCGAAGGCGTAACGACCGAGCGAGGCCGAGCGGCCATCACGTTGGAAGGCGTTGCGGGCAAGAACCCAGGTGGCACTGGAAGAAGATGTTAGAAAGCGATGATCACAAGGTACGAGAAGGGAGGAGGAACATACGTCATTAGGGACATAGCGACCGAGGAGCAGAACAGGGCGAACATGGACATGAAGCCAGAGATGCCGGCGCCAAGGCGACCGCAGCAGGCAATGAAGCCGGTGAAGAAAGAAATGGTCTCAAAGAACAGAGTGATGAGGATAAAAACCCAGCTGAACCGCCACAGGAAGAACTGCCTGTTGGAGGTTGTGTCACCAGCACGGCCACCGACGAGCGAGCTGGGCGCATTGCGCGGGTTTGAGTTCCAGGCACGGCCAATAACGGGGGCAGCGCGAGCACCATCGCAGTCATTGTTACCGGCACCGCAAATGTAGAAGAAGGTCCATTGTGTGGTGTCGCGAGCTCCCGAGATACCACTTGTGTCGGCGCGGAGGAAGTAAGTCTTGTCAAATGGCGTGGTTGAAGTCAGACCTGATAGAATAATGAACCACAGGAGAAGGAGGGAAACGGCGAGAAGGATGAGGCCAGCAAGGCCAAGAGGGGCGTCTAAGAACGTGTTAGCTGGTTGATCGTGAAGATGTTGTAATGCGACGCGATCAATAAAGAAAAAGGGATACCCGTTTCTAGGTTTTGATCTGCGAGCTTCAGGGGGAAGACTTACTCTTCGCCATGGTAATGTCTGCCGGGTGGGATAGGTATTCTCCAATCCGAATAAGATGAGGCAACTGGAAAAAATGATCACACAGCGAATCCTGAGATATTATCGCAACCAGTCGCTTGCCAAAAAGAAAAAAAATCAAGTCGCGGAGGATTAATTTGCTGTAATGGAGCCCGGGAATTGGATGTCGTCACGCTAGGATCACCACCAGGGAAGCACAGGTGCAGCTATAAGAAAAAAAGGGCGCTAGAAGGATTATGCGTCTTGTCTTTTCTCCTTTGACCAGGGTCCGAGGCCAATTTTATAGTTGTAGCAATCAGGAGTTTTGGTTGTGCGACAATAGTGAAGATATTGTAAGAACAAGGAGGAAGAGGAGGGAGCGAGAAGGTGAAGAAGCCCAAGTTGAGGAGATTGACGATCCTTATGAACCTTGTTTAGCTCTTGGAGGGTTTCTTGTTTTGGTTTCTGGAGCTTTTTCCTTAGCGTCTGGGGTGATGTGATGGACTGGATGCTCGGGAGACGGACTGGACTGGCTTGTCGGTGTGGAGACGGGAAATGTTTGTCTCAGTCAAATTGTACGACGTTGACGAATGTGTTTCTTCTCCCTTTGGTCGTGGAGAGACACCAATTTTGGAAGAAAGTGGTAAGGAATAGCTTCGCGAAGGGAAGACAGCAAGAGAATAGGCACGTTTTCGGTGAGGACACACAGCTTATAACTCGCAATTCAATTCGAATCAACTCGATTCGACACTCATGGAGGCGTTACGTAGGTCCCCGTAGCTGTCCACCCCTGGGCATCCATCATCCAGGGCTTCTTGATCCTGGCTTTATGATCAGGTTGCGCTACAGTGACAGTGAATCACACTAAAACCCTCGCAGCGGGGCATTGAGAGCCCGTGTTACAGCAGATGATGCTACTACCCTATTCCAAAGGGTCTAGTCTACAATCTTGACGCCCAAAGAGAATCTACAAGTGTAGCTAGATAAAATTTCCCGAGTACACAACAGCTGAGTGATGACGACATTGGGCGGTGACGATTCCTCCAGAGAAAAAGAAGCACCACAGCATCTTACCCAATAGAGCAAAGCTGTAGCAACCTTTTTGTCACTCTTCGAGTTTAGTGTGGTTCTTCTCTGATGTCATGGGACACAAATGGATGATGCGACAGCGACGTTGATATGAAAAGGAAGTGATTATCGATGATGGATGGGGCGACGAGTCTGCATAATGCCAAGGTTTGCCAAAGTCTAGGGCTCGGCATTCGCCTGTGCTATGCTGTGTTGTGCTTCCCACGCAGTTGAGACAGTCTTCGCCAAGCCTCGACATTTGGAGAAGCTCGGATATAACCAACTAACTAATGTCTCTTGACGGAGCTTCCCAGGCACGTCCGACCTACCCTACTTAGTTAGTTACAACTGTTTAGTCCTCAGCTCCCTTGATGCAGACTTGGTTTAGTTTCAGCTCGTACTGTACTCATGCTAAAACATGATCACCATAAGTTCATGTTGAGTTGGTGTCACTATTTTCATTTGACAGCTGTCGTATGGCAGACCGACAGAAAGATTCATCTCCTCTAAGTCACAATTATGAATCGCAAAAATCCCAATTCACATACAAGAGTTGTTTCAACACTAGAGCCTTTGAATCAACAGTAATAATATTCACATGCCTGAGTAGAGTTTGGATTTTAGACTCTCGGCGGCCCCCGTGATTTCTCGGCCCCGGTTTACCGACGTCACCGTCGGCCGTGTTGTTTAGCCCCACGGGATCGTTCATCTTTGCACCAAAATCCAACCTATGGTCATGAACGCATAGGTTGTCCCCATTCGTGATCCCAACCACGGACGCTTGCAAGCCACATCGACTGACTGATCGTCTTCCTCAATCCGGTTACTCGAACGGAGAAATTGCTTGGCCACCCATCGGCCGACAATGCCACCCAGCATGCGGCTCAAAGCTGCTCCGTCCCCCGCCGTTCTATCCACTCTGTTCCGCATCGGAGCCGGAGCACACGCCGGCTGTGTCTCCGTCCGGAGATGGACGTCCAATTCTGCCGCTCCGACATCCGGACTACCTCCTCTTACGCTGCTCAGGCATCAACACCTCACGGGGTCGGGCCCCGGCGCTTTTGTCTCCTACGACACCGCCGACGCAGTTCAGGAGGACCTCCGTTCACAATTCCTTAGATGGAAAAGTCTTAGCGATGACCAACAAACCGACACACCTCATCCTCACCTCCTTTCTTTCGAGGCCACCCCAACTCTTACGCTTGGCCGTCGTCAGCCTGCCTTGACTTCGGCGCAAACAGCCCGCTTCCAAGCACCCCTTTCCATTGCCCTTCCTCACCGACATGATCCCGTTCCTGAGCAGAGTTTTAATCCCGATGTCAGGCAGACGAGTCGCGGTGGGTTAACGACATATCACGGACCTGGGCAGCTTGTTTTGTGGCCTGTGCTGGACATGCATTCGCCATTCTATGGCCGGTATTCGGTTATGTCGTACGCAGCTCACCTTGAAGCTACTACGCGGCGTTTACTCGCGGATTTGTTCGGGTTGGAAACCTACACAACCCGTGATGAGCCTGGAGTTTGGGTTCCTACACCAACTGGTCAGCCGGAGCGCAAGATTGCGGCTATGGGGATCCACCATCGGCGACATATCACTGCTCTTGGTATAGCCGTAAATATCGACATTTCTGTAGAAGGGCCTGAGGACGTAAACCCCTGGGCTCGTTTTGTCCCCTGTGGTCTTGATGGAAAGCTGGTCACGTCTGTGGCCGCTGAGTTGAAGGAAAAGGGTGATATCGCACGGCTTGGTGATTGGGATATTGCCTCTCTGGCCAATAGATGGGCGAGATTGTTCGAAGAGGGGGTGTTAGATGAGGCGAGGAGGGATGTTGACGGTGAGGTAAAATCTGCGCTTCGCCGGGCTGCTGTATGATAGATGGTTCTGGTAGAGTCCATTGATGATCGAGTCCAATGTGAGTTTAGATGTACAGTAACTGTAACTTTATAGAAAAATACCCGCTCATAGGTGTGACTATATATCATGTTCGTTCTTGAATTAAATACATTCAGACGTGATATTTGATGTGCTGCTTCGTTTGTCTGTCAGCAGTGTATGTGTTTTGTTTCTACCGCTTTCTATCCCATATTGAGCAGATAGCCCACCGTATATTCTCCTGCTTGTAAAGCATGGGTTGTGGATATCCCGGAGCTTGGTTCCCCGGATGATTATTCCCAGGCTCCATATGAAGCTGGTCTTAAGACTTTTGAGATGGGGTGACCATGAATATAGAGATGCTTGATACATTGAGACTTACATGGCTATCATCGTCTTGGAAATTTTAGTACTGTTTAATGAAGACTCACCCCACACTTCGCCACGTCCTCGAGGCTATATGTTCGACATGGGGCAGAGTCTGTCTGGGCTGGTGTTTTTGATCTAGTTCGTTGGAACCGGATGTTTTACTAGTGATTTGGTTTACCCCTGAGCTAACGGAGCTTGTCTTGTGACTGTTGGAACCGGTGGTTCAGGATGAGTCTGTGGATGGCACATTGTTTAATCGCCATTGTCCTGTTAGGCCTGGATATTGAAGCCAATCAATTAGTTATCAGAAAAACATCTAGCGTGCTTGATGATTTAGCAAGTGGCTGGCTCGTTAGGATATGAATATGATGAAGTGTTGAGATTTATATAAGGTGAGGATGACCAGGAAGAATGGAGTATCTACTATCACAATGGTTGGAAGGGACTTACGCCAATGCTGAATTTTAAGGCTCAAGCAGAGTCTTGCCAATACAGCACATGCGTAACGTATGAATGCTAAGTACCTCTTTGTTCTATGAACCGCAGCTTGAGCCAGGTTATTAAATGTCAACACGTGTCCTGGCTACTTCCATCATTAATTCATCAATAAATAAAAATCGACAATGCTCCGTAGGGTAGCTGTTCTGGTATCAAGGGCGACGAGCCGGCGTGTGGATGACGGTGGCTGAAGCCTCGATGACACCATTTAATATCCCTACCATTTCTCAGGAAGCCCCCCCCTGGTCTCTAATCGCCCTTTTGCAATACCCGGTAAATATCGTTGACGTCTAGAACCCTGCCGGTATGACCAATCATAGTCCAATGCTCGATCTCTAGTACCCTGTCTTAGCGATCCAGGGACCTCTGTTGATCGGCCATATTTTTTTTTTCTTCCTCTGAAGTTGCGCCTCTTTACCGTTCCGAGCCGCCAAACAATGTACATTATGTCTACCCTCGCCCCCGAGTTTCATTGGTGTGATGTGCATACTTTCTGTTATAGCCGAAAACGTCAAAATGTTAAAAATGGACAAACAAGCTTAATAAAAACGGCCTTGCTGCTGGCACGGCGAGACTTGCGATTCCGAGACTGACCCACACGCCGGAGACCGAATGCGACTACGCCCACTTCGGCATCAAGCGATCCCATCCCACCTGTGTTCGATATACTAATACTCATCCTGTCATCCTCTCGATATCCCTCTTCTCTTCCTCTTTCCGATCCAATTTGCGATCACCCGCGATTTGCGCCGTGCAATGGACCCTCTCGTGGCCGCAGAGCTGGCACAGCTCGATGACGGCGTCGCATTCCGCGCCCGGCCGCAACATATTCACCATACCTGGGCGCGCACCTTTTCGTCCCTCCCAGAGTTGTTTATCCAGCCTGAGTCGCTGGCTGAGGTTGAAAAGGTTGTGAATCTGGCACGGAGATGCCGCCGGCGTCTAGTTACGACCGGATGTGGCCACTCGCCCTCTAATATCACCTGCACATCTAGCTGGCTCATCAACTTGGACAACTTCAATAGGATTCTTTCGGTGAACAAAGAGACCGGCGTCGTTGTCATGGAGGGCGGAATCAGGCTATATTCTTTGTGTGCAGAGCTCGAGCGGCATGGGCTGACAATGCCTAATCTTGGAAGCATCAACGAGCAGTCGATCAGTGGTGCTATCTCCACTGGGACTCATGGAAGTAGTCTGCGCCATGGACTTATGTCCGAGGATATCATTTCCTTGAAAGTCACACTCGCTGACGGAACCACCGTCTTCTGCTCCAAAGACACAAAGACCGACCTTTTCAGAGCCTCTCTTCTTTCGCTTGGAGCTGTTGGTATCATTACAGAAGTCACTTTCCAGGCGGTTCCAACCTTTACCTTGAAGTGGCAGCAGAGCATTGATACCGACAACAAGATGTTGGAATCCTGGAACCGTGGTCTATGGACGCAGAGCGAGTTCGTCCGAGTCTGGTGGTTCCCTTACTCAAGACGTGCGGTAGTCTGGCAAGCAGAGAAATCCGACGAGGAGTACCGTGATCCGCCACAAAGTGGCTACGACGGGTCGATTGGATACTACGTCTATCATAACCTCCTCTACCTGGCCCAGCATGTCCCCCGAATTCTGCCTTGGGTTGAGTGGTTTGTCTTTGGTATGCAGTATGGCTTCCGCAATGGAACGACCGCATCGGCCGTTCAACCCAGTGGCAAGGCCCTGCTCATGAACTGCCTCTACTCTCAATTCGTGAATGAATGGGCTATTCCCCTTCACAAGGGCCCCGAAGCTCTTAGACGTTTGAGTTCATGGCTGAACCACCTGACACCTGACGACCCTGACTACGTTCCTCACAACATCCCCTTTTCTGCCGACGGCCTCTACGTACACGCACCAGTCGAGGTCCGTGTAAGTGATACTACACTTACTTCCAATGTGCGACCATATCTGGACATTACCGTTAACGATGGACCGACTCTGTACCTCAACGCCACCCTCTACCGACCTTACTTGATGGATCCCCCATGCCGCGAGCGGTACTACGAGGCCTTTGAGTGGCTGATGAAAGACCTTGGAGGTCGACCTCACTGGGCCAAGAACTTCGAAACATTTCGTGCTGAGATCGAAGCATTTTACGGCAAAGAACTTGAGTCTTTCCGGGCAGTACGTAACGATGCCGATCCCAAAGGTATGTTTGTTGGGCCTTGGCATCGGGAGCGGATCATGGCAGACGGCGAGGGGTTTGAGCTGGAGGAGGTTGAATTGCGGAGGGAGAAAAGCCGAACAAGAGGCGTCACAACGTTTGGAACCATTTAGTAACGTTACAAATAATGCCAAATTTCACCGAAAGATAGATGTATACTTTATATCTATCTGCCTTAATGACCCCGAATTATGGATTGCCGTAAATCTTGGAAGGACGCTTTCATGTTCAGGGGTAGTGGGAAAAGTACATCACTACCGAGTGTTCCTGGTGCCGGGCAGTGATAAAGTATTAACATTATATATAGCTCGCTGGTATTCGTCACATGTAGGAGTGATTTGCAAAAAAAATCGCTAACAGAACAATGTTCTCTAGAAATGGTACTCGTTACTATTAGGTAGGAGAAGTGAACGATGGTATATGCCAGGGCGCCAATCAACGGCAACACTGTGAAGAGAAGTGTGATTTATTAGATTTGTCGGTAGCCCGACTTCTCATCGATATGTCGGTAACGCTCACGCTCCTTGCGGTCCTTGAGTAGACAAGCGATGCATAGAACAAAGATAGCATCAATACCTACATAAGCTGTTAGATACCGCTGAAAAGCTCGTTGCACATAGCCACGAAAGCGACATGATCCACACTTACCAACAATGCCAAAGAGAACTGTAAAGATGCCGTCAATGTGAAGGTTTGCGAAGCTTGAGATGGATGTTGCACAACCGCGCAGAAGAGCTGCACTTGCAGGACTGCTGCACGTCGAATCCATAACAAAGGCGGGCGTGGTACTGTTGTAATAACCGCAGCATTGAAACTGTAGATATGTTGGTCAGTACATTTTATCTTCTCACGCTGCAGATGGAACGCACGGAGTTCTGAATCAAGCTCTGCACTTCTGGCTCTTGCTCAATGTAGATGTTGAAGAATTGCCCCCGCATCTTCAATGTCATGACCCAAAGGTACACAGCCACACACATGGTGAATATCGAGCACAAGGTCACCATGTATCCCGAAACCTTGAGAAAGCTGCGAGCGGGCATAACAAGTCCTGGTAGGGTGGCGGCGAAAGTAACGAGAATGAAGACGGCGTTGACGATTCCCGCTGTTAAGGGAAAGCGCTGGTAGAGCAGGTTCCTGGTGGCATCCACGCCATCTGAGGGCATATTGTTCATCAGGCTCCGTACCACCAACGAGAAAATCAACTCCATGACGCCCGAGGCGAGGAAGAGGATGTCGGCGATGACTGTAGCGAGAAAGATTTTGTCGACCATGATGGTGTTTTTGATTTTGATATATGATAACTGAATGCAAAGGGATCGGTAGGTAAAAATGGTGATGTGTTTTTCTGTGTCGAATATCCTCTATGATTGAACGGTTTCGTTTAGGAGATATTGTTAGTAGACGGCCAGCGTCCGGGCTATTGTCTCGTCGAGAGATAGAAATGAATGAAGGCAATGGTCTCGAGAGTTCAACCCTCGAGAATTGTAAATATCTTCAAAGAAAGGAAGAGAAAAAAAAGGTTGATAGCAGACGCCGAAGCGAGCACGGAGAATCCGTTGAAGAGAATGTAAAGTAGTATTAAAGAGAGATGTGAGAAAGGCAATCAAGATTCCTCCTTGAAAACAAACCGATCGACCCATGAAGCACGAGTCAAGAGAAACCCGACGACAGCGAGACCGACAATGAAACGAGAACCCAACTCAAACGTCTCGGACACAACACCTGATCATTGTCGAAATCCGCAACCAAGGTTGTTTCAGGAGATGGATCTTGACGCCGAACTGCCAACGGCCCCTTGACTGCGGTCCCACGCCGAGGCGGTGGCCAATCAGAGGCCCATAATGACTGGTTGAATGCCCTGTTTGGGACAGCGATTGTTGGAGCCAAGAGACTTGAGACTCGGCAACAGGCCAATTGTAGTGGCTCAAGTCAATCGCAGAGCCGCCGAAAAGAATCCAAAGACCAGTGAATCCTCGTCAACTTTCAGTAACAGCCGCTGAGTTATAACTCTGAGATGATTTTCTGGCGTGACTATGCTTCTCTGCCAAGATCTACATTTTGACGATGGAGCCCTCGCAGGGTATCCACATACATATTAAACACGACAATATTGTTAGTTGATCCGGTAGTTAAGAGGTGGAATGACCTGAGGCTAGGGAATATAAGGAATAGGCCAAGTAAGGGGAGGCCTTCGCGGTTGTAACGTCTGCGGGTACAAACCCTAGTTTACCGCTAGGTCAGACGAGCTTAATCGCCTTTTAAGATGGAGATAAATACCCCTTGAGGGATGGTGTTTTTGTGTTAGCCGACAAACCACATATCTAATTCCAACTTCATGGCGAATTTCACACTTAAACATGATGTTATCACCACCTCAGATGCGAGTAGTATCATGATGCAGCTTGCTGCACAATGTTGAAGGTAATGCTGTTGTGGTAAATGTGTCGGCAATCCCGATGTGTGCGTCGCCACTTTGATTACCACTGACGAACGGTTCGTCCGCTCGTCTACCACTACGAATGTCCCTCATTACAGAGCCGGAGACTCTATCCTGCAGCTTTTGTCGGGGCTAATCACACGAACCTCATGTCTGGATTTACACTTGCAGATGACATCAATGCTAGGGCAATGGAGGGTATCCGGATGCTGTCATCGATCCTCGATTGATGAACGATCGAGCGATCGCCAAATCTCCTCCAGTTGCGTACACCGTAAAGGAAGGGAGCATAGGGTATGAGAATTGTTTTAGGACAATACCGCGTAGACTTTTGATGCTGTCATGCTGCAAGTAAGAATACAAATATAACTGGAAGTCTCAAATAGATCACGAGACATTGGTCTGTTCTTGGAGAACACGAAGTGGACGGGATCACTTTCCTTCCACAATCTTTCCTTTAGCTGCTTATAGCAGCAGAGGTCTGAGCGCAGCCCACATGGTGAAGGTGCCATGCAATTAACGGAGTACTAATAGTAGCTCGATATAATGATATACCATCTCGCGCACCCTGCCCTTGTAAATTGCGGCTTCAGCCGACACTCAATTTTCGGGCCATGGACACCACGACGAGCAAGATCTTCTGACGCCACGCAATACTACGATACTATTTTGCCGTCATCAGCCATTTACATTTGGGATATAACATAGAGGACCTGGCAGACCGTGTTCTGGATACGCACGTCGTTCGCAGAATGACTGCCACGCTGACACTGTGCCATCTTCGGGGAGCTTCCTATTTGAGCCAAGCTTGAACAACGAGGGGGGGAGGGGCTGTTCAGAACCTTAGCAAGCTTTGGCCTTTTGGCTTGGAAGCATCCATACCTCTACCGCACGCCGTTGTCGTTGCAAAGGTTGGCTCCGAGATAGCTGGAGCTTTCCCCGCTTTGGTGCACTGCATTGAATTCTCGGACCGTGCGCCAAGTCACAGGCAAAGAGAAGAGATGAGCAGGCCTTTTGACAGTCCCATCTCGGCCATCTGGTTCATCGTTATTCGCGAGTTGCTTTGTGACGCCATTCCCCCTGCGGAATGAAGCCTTTCTTGTTCCGTCTGTGCCTCCAGCCTTAAATGCGAGATGGATTGTTCGATATCTTACACGTGAGATCAATGGATCGATTGAAACCCCGTCCAGGACAGTTACAGCTTCAAATCTATTACTCCATTCGTACTCACTTGTAAAACTACTGCTTGCTCTTACTAATTCCTGCCACCGGTCTTTCGGCCGGCTCCGAGTTCGACGCGACTCGACACAACTTTACTTACGGTATTCGATCATGTCAAAGTACACTCACTTATTCCGCCCTAAAGTCGCCCCTTATCACGGAACAAACAAACCCTGGAGCCGTTCCCGCCACCCTCCGACGGAGCCGAGGCCTTCGTCCACCAATCCCCAGTCCATTGTGATAGTACTTTCAGGATCCCCCGCTTTGTGGTTGACAAGCTATTAATTTGGTCGATACAACTGCTCCACAGGGTTTGCTGAGTCCTCCAAACAGAGAGCCTGAGATGATGGGGTGACATGACGGCGTCTTTGAGCTTGAGCTTTAGGTAGGCCTCTTGGAGCCGGCCCCACCATCCCTAGTGGCGGTTTCGCGCTGGAGCGTGTCAAATTGCTCGCGAGGTTCGTGTTGGAAATTGTGATTCAATAACGTCCTTGGGAAGTTCCCGCCAATCATGCCCATGCGACTGTGCGGCATATTTCTAACATGGGTTGGGGACTTGGGGTGAAGAGCCAGTAGCCCAGGGTCTCGATTAGTATTGCACAGTATAGTACAATACAACCCCAGTAGTCGGGGGGTTGGAGCCGAGGAAGCAGGCCCGCCTATCCTTGGACTCCCATCTCATGGCTTATCAGTGTAGCACAGGCATGCTGACTTTGGTTTTCATCTACTCTGTAAGCCATAGAGCGACCGCCAACCGACATATAGTAAGCAGTCTGACAGAGATAACATGCAAAGTTGACAATCAAGGTTAAAGACAGACCTTGGTGGTTCTTGGCTGGTTTGACAAAAATCCGTTCTCTTGATAGTTCTCAGTGAATCCCAGCACTGAATAGCCCCGCTTGCTAGAGTGGATGATGCGACACACAAGTCGAGGCCCAGATGCAAACGCCGACAGGGGAGTACCACCCTGTGCCCATCAAAGACCAACAATTTGTGTCCTTCGTGTTCAGTTTGGTCTCCAGGAAATTGTGAGGAAGGGGACACTGTGCGACAGATCTACGCTAGTTGAGATTTGAATGTTAATGGGAGGCTGGACGTAAGCAATCATGGGGAGTTGGGCCCTGGATTTTCGCTTTGCGGGATGACTACGAAGGTGTTTTAATTAAGATCTCACGGGTACCAACCCAGAAGGTCGAAGATTCTAACGGCCAGAAGCTTGCATGGCACAAGATGAGAGAGACGTTCAGAGGTCCTCTACGCTTGTAGCTGCGTTATGGTTCGTCACGCGGCAGCATGCGTGCGGCGTAGAATGGCCCACTGCTTCAACGGCTCATGATATCCAGGATACGACCGAGAGTCTTGTTCTAAGCAACGCGGTCTGGTTGACAGGATCTTCCTGTGAGGTGCAGGTACGTACATCGAGCGAGAGCAAAAGCCAACTCTGCGGTAGGGCAACACTGTGTCACTCGCTTGGAAGATGAGCGGGCGGAGCGGGATCCTGGTGGAGTGCCTTGCCTGATGGGCCGAGTCGTGGGCCATTGCCTCCACCTAACAGGTCAAACTTTGTCGAGCATATTGTCGAGGCTCTGTGTAAAGATCGCGCTTTAAGTGAACGTCAAATGCCAGTCCAAAACTGGAAGTCAACAACGTCCTTGTACAAACTGTAACGGTCGCTGTTCTTAGACTCGGCTCGAAGAGGACACACCAGACAACCGTCGAGATGCCGAAACAAGGCACGAAGGCACAGATGCATGTCGTTCACAGGGTCGTCCGTCATCACTGACGTCCCACCCTGCCTCTCTGCTGCCATCGACGAAGACTCTTCTGCCTGGTTTGAAGGTTGGCCGGTGCGAATTTGGTCAAGACGACCGATGAAATGCTGAAATTCAGTGACCCAGGTAGATAGAGACGGAAGAACCCTGCTCATAACAACGACATGCAAGCAAAGGACTCATTCGATCAGTGATGAATGCTAAACGAAGAAACGGTCGTCAGTGAGGGCTTCCGACAGGGCGCGGCGATCTCTTCATTGTCCACAGGAGCGTCCGTGTGCAGGACGGCTACAACATTACTATTCTCTTTTCATCGTTGGATTTTAATGACGTTACTGGTTACTGTTCCTGACCCAGATGCGACAGGCGGCTATGAACCAACCATTGATGCTCAACCTGAACCAAAAGGGCAAATGCACGCAAGCAAAGTAGCAAAAGTAGCCACAAAGATATGAAAGTAAATCGACGTCGATCCTTGGTGTTTACGGGACCATTCCTTAACATTTTAACCCAGATGTCTTAATCGTATCTGCATGAACTATGTCACGAATCTCTATACCGTAGTGAACTTTTCATCAATCTTTCATTCCACGTACCTGTCCACGCCGTCTTCAATAATACTTCCAAAACCACACTTACCTACGTCCATTCTTACACACCATACACTTGACGCCTGAGCATGTGCGAAATACAAGGCCCATGTAGATTCTCACACAAACTCTCACGAATACCCACCACACGCGTGCCACAGTCCACTCATGTAATCCCAGTCGCACCAGCAATGGCGCGCTGCACGTAGCAACCCACCGGACGCTTGAATCGTCGACTCCCTAACTCAGCAACAGACAGGCTAATTCAGAGGCTGTGGTTGGTCAAAGCTGGACTTTGCATCCCTTCCATCCTCGCGTTCATCTTGCACCCATTCCACTCGTGGAGACTGGGAACCGTTCCGCAGCAGCCAAAAGCTTGTAGTATTAGCAGACTTAGTACATAAAACGACAGCAAGCTTCCCCCGGTTACCTAGGCAGTGGTAATGTGTCCTCGATATATTCACCAGACAAACCAACATACCCTGTTAATCTCTTCAATATATCCTTTACCTGCACACACACCGGGTGACAGGCACAGTGGGAGAAAACAGGGCCCGTTTGTTCTGACTCCCCCGCTCCATGTTCCCTCCCTCATCGGCTTGAACCCTGGCACTTACTGGGCTGGACTCTCTTCTCCTTGTAAGCTTTGAATCTGCCCCACACCCTGTCATCTCCGCTTCCGGCCAAGTGCCTCGTCAATTGCATGCGGATACCCAGCGGCCGCAATCGAATCTACCAATGAGCAACAGCGCGTCTTTTGCTTAAGGCAAATTCCCTCGTCTTGCTTGCATCGTGCACTGTATCATACCCTGTCATCTTCCTATTCCCCTGCACTCTCTCACTACCCTTCCAACACGCGCACTTGCACTTACCTCGCCTGGCCTCGCTTCTTTCCCGTCCGCGCCACCCACGCTCTCCACAGCCCGCACCCAGAAAAAGGAAAGGCCCCCCCGACCCAAACCCAGACACACCCAGACCAGACTCGAAGCAGCAAACAAGCAAGAGAGTGCCCAACCAGGTTTCTGCGACAATAAACGCAGCGCACCGCAGCTCCCTCCATTTCCTCTCCGCTCCCACTCCAGATCCAGTATAGATCCATCGGCACCACGCTCAAAGCAGTATCTCCACCACCATTTTTTGTTCATCCTGTCGCGGTTCGTTCGTGGTAATACAAACAAGAGCGCTTTCTCTTTTGAGATAATCGAATCCAATCCCATTTGAGACGAAATTCAACTCGCAGACGCCATGGCCGACATCACAGATCAGCACGACCAGACCTCGCCCACCGAGCTCGATGACTCTCAGAACGTTGGCAATGGCAACGCCACAGAGTCTCGCGGCATCAAGCGCCAGCGCCCTTCAGCTGGCGACGACGACGACGACGATGATGAGAAGGGCAGTCGCGAGCGTCGCAAGATTGAGATCAAGTTCATTAGCGATAAGTCTCGTCGACACATTACATTTTCCAAGCGCAAGGCCGGAATCATGAAGAAGGTATGCCTCCACCTCTCCAACTATCACCAGCAACACCAAGCTTGTTGCAACGATCAAGATGATCGTCATTACGACCCAAGGCGCAGGAAACTCACTACGCGCACCTGTCACTATCGATTCTGCACGAAAATCTAGCGTGAATTGGGGCTCTTGGCTGTTTCGCGACGCCTGTTGAACTCTCCGTCGCGTCAACAATAAGCTCTCCAAGCTCCCGCGTTCACTTTCGAACATTAGTCGGAAAAAACCTGCTGATGCATCAATCGCTAACTCTCGGTTCACTCACTAGGCTTACGAGCTCTCTGTTCTCACAGGAACTCAAGTCCTGCTTCTTGTCGTTTCTGAAACCGGTCTCGTCTACACCTTTACCACTCCCAAGCTCCAGCCCCTCGTCACCAAAGCTGAGGGAAAGAACTTGATTCAGGTACGCGACTATTTCCCCGCGATATACTGTAACGCGTCTTGTTATGGCGCTCGCATCAATCCTCCATCTCACACACGAACCATCGGCTGACTATTTTTAGGCCTGTTTGAATGCTCCTGAGCCGACTCCTGGCAACGAGAACGGCGTCGATGGCGGTGACCAGGTCGAGTCCCCAGAAGAGCCTCCCAACCAGCACCTCCCTCCTCAGGGTAACCGACCTGGCATTCCCCAGAACCCTCATATGCCCAATAACTACATGCCCAACATGCCCATGGACCCCCAGCAGGCTCTCGCGTATCAAAGCTACGTGCAACGGAATCAGGCTTATGGTTCTGGCATACCCCCGCAACCAGGTATGCCTGCCAACAGTCACCACCAGTCGTAATGACGTCCGACCCCAAAGATCGGTCTTTGGTCATTGATACCCGGCGCTCAATGCTTTCTCGAGACGCCGTCTCTCGACCTTGCACGTCCCTCCTTGACATCAGAGTTGTCTTGTGAGGTCCTGGTGAAAAGGCGTTGGTTGGTGTTGATTTGCCACCTGCATTTTCTCTTTGATATTTCTATTTTTTTTTCCAGTTTACGTTGCGGCTTTCAGGCCACGAGCCAGCCGACAGGGCCCTTACAGGGCTTTAATACTCGCATCCGATAACGGTGGGCTCACCGGCCATAGCATTCGCCTTCCGCGGTCGCTGACATCTGTACTCTTCGGGTTTGAAATCAGGCACATGAGATCGATCTTGGGAAATAACTTCACGGCAAGCTTTCATATCTTTTGTTTTCTTGCGGTCAAGACTTTGCGGAAGGTGCATCTCCTCGCCCTGGGTCATTTGCGAGAAGGGATTGCGTGTTTGAGCAAATGGGTGTTGTCACTGAAGAGTATGAGGGGGCGCGTTCGGCTTGTGAATTACTCAAGAGTGTTTGGGATGGTACAGGAATGGATGGGATGAAGGTACGAATGATTATGGAATGGGAACTTGATGCGGATTTGACGATTCTATCATGGGCCAAGAGAGATAAAGGATGCTTTTAACACATTAGGGTTTGATATCCCATCTCTTCCATTCGTCTTGACTGTTGCGCCGTGTATACCACATGTAAGGAACACTTTCTGATCTCAGGAAAGATATAACTTAAACTTGGTGAAAGCCGCTTTGAAGGCCATTGGTCACGTAAAGCTATATTTAAAAAAAAAACCAGTTAAAGATCGTGCAGTTGATGCGACAGCACGATGTATGTAAAGTTATTGCATCGGACTTGCCAAAGATAGGTATTCCACATCTCAAGCTACCCCAGAAAAGCAAGCATCTTTAAGCTCCCTCCCGAGTCCCTACGTAGGGTTTGGTTGCCGAATGAGGCAAATCTTGAAATCCAAATGGGCAACATAGGCGATTTGCCTTTTTCCCCCAAAGTCCAAGATCCCAGCTCGAACTACGACAGAAAGGAGGAAAGTCCAGGGTCGCGGACGTGCATGTCGTTGCATCTCTTACCGCATTAGGAGTGTTGGCGACTCATGATTGGGAGGTTCTTTCAATGGGGTTGCTCTTCTACCCATAGGGGGAGCTTTACTATTTTTGTCATAATTTCTTTTCTTCTTTTCCGCGTGTGTCGCGTGGACGAGATGACGTTGGGTGAGAAAGGAGTACCTACGACAGAAAGGGTTTGGGGTCGGCCTTTTCCCTGTTTGGAGGCGAGGTGGGGATGGGACAGCCTGTGGGCTTAGTTGGCATGAAAGAATGGATGTAAGAAGGGTTTTTCGTAAGTGAGTCGTAGTTGGGATTGGATACGAGTAGTAGACAAAGGGTGGTGTATTACTTTGGAAACAACGGGGTTGCGTTGCCGATGTGGATTTCTCGTCGGCGTTGCTCTGGATCTTATCTCGTTGATCATGGAGAAATCTCCAAGATGGGCTTGACTTAAAAGCCGTTCTAGAGCACGAGATAGTCAATCAACCTGGGACTCGTTCGTTTAAGAATGCCACTGAGGAGTTTAAAATATATCTGGTGGATACAACTTTCTTTGACCAACGAATGTGAAAGCTTCTACGTATCTCGGTCTTACAAGATAACACCTCCGACATATGTAACTTACCAGACATTAGCACACGCTGGCAAAGTTTAAACAAACAGAAGGAACACTATTCTCAGCTATTAATTTCGCAAAGCGGTTCTGCGTTTGCGTGGTACCTAGCTACACCTGATCGACCTTCCCATAGCTATTGCCATGGTTCTTAGTTCAACAGAGTCAAACTCTCCGGTTCCCCATTCATCATGAGATAAGTGCAAGAAAGCGGAGAATAGTCATAAGGGAATGAAAAAACAAGAAGTAGTCTCCAAGTAGCGTTGCGTGACATACCTAGTAGGAGCCAGTTCGCCTCGCATGCAGGGCGCTGTAATTAATGATGCCTGCTTTATATGGAAGGGAGCCACCCAGTCCATATGTCTTTAGCTCTATAGGCATTACCTTATTCAACTTTATGGCAAGTGATAAAGTCACTCCACATCGCTAATCAGTCCTTTATCCCACCAAGCGAGTTTACTTTGGGGTATTCAGGAAGACTCGGATGGCAAAGATGCAAGGTACCCGCATCAAAGCCCTCTGACGCTCCTCTTCAGGCATTCTGAACTAGATGAAGAACTAACAGCACTCGTGGCATTGCAACAGAGGTGAGATATAGCTGCCTCTGTGGCCAACCGGTTCGGATCCCGGACCAATAATTGCACAAGTGCGAACGTGAACTTTGCATCACGTTAATATAATAAACCAACCATTGAAAACGATATGAATGCTCACATATAACCTTAACCTAATACTAATGCCGTGCATGGCGTTTCGTCTTCTTCCGGTATGGTAAACCTGTTAGTCTCTCAAGTATTTAGCTCTGCCACTTATGCTATTGTTCATTCCCAAGCAAGCATGCAATGTTGCCGATACTAATTGTCTATCTCCGAGGTAGTTATGGTGAGTACCACGAAACTGGGTATGACGTTCAGATGCCGCTATTACTGGGATTCATGCAAACCTCGTCTACTGAGGGATCTTAAAAGGTTGTGCTGATAAGTCTGAAACTGAGAGTGGTCTCATAAGGAATGAAGGGATTTAATTCGTAAAGTGATAACTGCGACTTCAACTCGACAGGTGGACTGCGACACTCTCTTCTCAATGCGACGTTCCAAGATTTGACTCACGATTCATAAGTCCTGAAACCAGAGACATCATAAACTACCAAGGTCAGTGTCGTTTAAGAGCATAATCACAGAACCCAGAATGAGACACTTAAAAGAACTATATAAATGCCGGATTCAGCAACCCGCCCTTTCACGAATATCTTGTCATTAAAATTCTAACGTTGGGTGTCCGGACTAGTAAACATGTTATCCAGGTACGTACTGCGAAAATATTACTAACACCATTTTGGTGTGAGCAGGTTTGAGAAGATTTTCGGCTTTCCGCTCCCGTTGAGGTACCGGTACCTGAGCTACCTGGGTCCTACATTTCACCAAGGCCATCACATCAACCTCGCCAAAGAAAAAAACACAAACTAATAAGAGCACTTGAAAGCTCAACGGTGTAGATTCTTGTAGACTTCTGTCGAAAAAGCATATCGATGTCTGAGAGTGGCCACCTGCTCGCTCTATCCAATGTAGTAAATGCAATCGAAAACCTGAACGCCGTCGTAGCCGAGATCGAGGAGAGTCGAACCTCGCATTCACAAGCTCCCATTCCAAGGTAATTGAAACCAGGATTCTGCAAGACATTATTGTTTAATGTTCAGCTGTTGGTGTGTATCGACCGACTGCTAGGCTGCCGACAAAAACACCGGCCAGCACCGAGAGGAAGTAGCCGACGTTCATCGTCATGACGGCTAACATACTATGCAACTTGGTTAGCTTTTTACCTACAAAACGCAGACACCTAGGAACAAAACGTACAGAAGATATCCAATACCGACGATCACCGTATCAAGGCATGCCCGAACGGGATCGACACTGAACCGCCAAGGCCTTGTCGCAGCTTGTTTCCTTTCCACAACAACGACTGTTTCCTCGACTCCATTCTCCGAGAGCGTCATGCGTCGTGCATCAGGACTGGAAGCAATTTGTTCCGATAGCGGGATCTTGCCATTTACAGCAACGTAGCGGCGTGCGGCTTCGCGATCGAGCCAGCGGGCTTCCTGGACGGCCTTCACAGCCACAAGGCAGCGTGCCATGATGGCGAGAATGGCCAAGAAGATACACGTACCGGCATAGGTACCGGCGTTTGTTGGCGTCCAAGAGTCCGAGTAGAGAGGAGTACGTGTTTCAGTTTGGAAGACCATGGCCATTATGCTGCTGCTTGAACCGTGTGAGGAGGATGAAGAGGAGTTGGACGAGTCGCCGTCCATGTCCATGCCGGGCATTTCGTGTCGCGGGAAGTTCATCGTGCCGGTACCCGATAGAATGGAAGAATGGTCGCTATCGCTTTTTCTATATATGAGCTATAAAGCAAGTCGATAGTTTGCGATTGGGGCACAATGTAATGGTCTGTGTGAAGCAAGGCAGAAGACGAGACAGGCCGTGAAAGAGGAATCTTGTGGCAGCTACATTGGATCAGAAGGGAAATTCGCCTGTGAACTTCTGAGGGAAGGCAGCTCTATCTAATAGTTAAATGCTCTTTCGATCATAGGCAAAGTAGGTAAGGTATTGTAATCGTTTTTTGCTCAAATTGACTCATTGTCTGCATAAGCTACCTATGAGCAGAAGTACCTGTACTTAGAGAATGTACCTTCTTTCCTAACAACACCCGGCTCTCACGATGAAGACCGGGCAATTACAACACATTCACTTTATTAGACAAGAAGCCCCTGAAATATTCCCATCTTGGTATTTGGAACATGTATAACCTGGACAGCATACCGAATGCTTTTTCAGTGAGTCAACGGCTAACCTACGACTCAACGAGCGAGCAATCGCGTCTATATATCCCCGTGATGGCCCATCGATGCTGCCCGCAACTCGAAAATTCCAACAATGAAAGCTTCTTTAACTACTTTTATACTTCCTATAGTGTAGCTTCGCATATTAACTTTAAAAAAAAACAGTCCGGAAAGAGTCGGTTACTATGGATTAACATCCAGTCCACGTGTTCGTTCCGTAGGCTGGATTCAACATATCCCATACCTCCGTAAAGGTCAGTATTAAAGCAGCAATTTATGTCTGAAATGCAATAATACTCTAGTCGGGGTAAAGTGTGTATACGCACTTGGCTTTTACTGAGAGGCTCTAATTCTTTCACACTCGTATTCAACTTTTAGGCTACGCTACATGGAGGACTCCAAGAGATTATAAACCTGTACACCACCCGCATTTACAGTCTTGCCTACTGACCAAGTGATATTGATCACCAGAATCCACTGAAAATATTCTGAACGTTCAATACATTGTAGAATTTTGAGACCATTAATGCTTGGTCAAGTCGGCATTTTGCTGGGATCAGTGAAGGACTTCAAAAGAGGCCATCTACTCTTTGCATTGATACATGAATCAGCCGCCTACCCTCGCGTACAAGAAACAATAGAGGTACATTCCATCACTTCTTTTGCAGAAGATAACGGGTTAACTCTGCGAGAGGTTTGTTTGTTGAGCGTCAGCGTCCCCATCGACACTTCAAAACAGCCACTGGAGGATGCCTCTTTGCCAACTCTTTCACTTTCAATAGAATACTACCGCTACCTATTAAACTCTATAGCTTATGACTCGTTTGATGCAGCGAGAGAATCTGAAGAGTTTACAACCTTGGGAACGGTTTTGGTATATTTCATGGGCGACAAGCCCTTCGATGGAGCAAGAGATAACTCCGGGCCCATTTTTGGACATGCTTGAGAAAGAAAAAGTCACGTTGGGAGTTGACTACTTATAAATGTCTTCTGCTGAAAGGATGTAGGAGCTTTAACATATCTGTTACACTGTCATCATCCATTGGGAAGATATCCGACAGCAGCAAAGACAGCACCACAACAGAAGGCATGTAGGGAATCTTTCATAGTCTACATTCGACGTTATAATCTCGATTGAACAGGCAAATGTTAAAGGTATCTCAGTAGAACTTAATTCTAATTTCATTGGTGAAGCTTAACGGAATATTAGCCAAGTGCTGCTGCTCTACAGAATACGGGTACTTACTAGATCAAGAAAGCAGACAGCAGCTCTGGGTATTTTCTATGAATCTGAGCATACCTGAGGCTTTAATTATGCTCCTAGAGAGTGATACGAAGGCTTGGAAGTGACACCCTTAAAGCTATCTAAGTTTTATAAGCTCGAGGGTATGAGCAAGGCTGTGGTAGAATGGATGTTACGATAGCAAGGAGAGTAGCAAGCAGTGAAAGCCAGGTTTCCTTCACAGGCTTTTCTTCTCAATTGTATTTACCACATTTTGTTCAACTATCTACAGAGCAGTATCCCGAATCACCCGCCATTAAGTAGAAGGAGTGTATATAGAGTGTTATGTACTTTTGATAACGCGACGGCAGCACAATTGATTGTCTACTGTTTGAGAAACTGGAGAATATATCGAGTTCGTGCTCAAATAATCCTATTCTATTCTTAGATCCTTCGGTAAGTACGATCCTGGGAGGGTTGCGGCTAAGCCTGTCTTTTGATAGCCCAATCCTCGTGGCCACCATCGCCATTCTATTAGGACTGAATGGAGCCTTGCAGTAAGTCTGGCAAGACAGTCTGAAGCTTTGCCACATCCCAACCAAGAAGTGTGTGATATCTCCCGGTGGTCTATCTCAAAAACTCTATGGACTACCAATATTCTATGTCGAATCTCAGGCCATATTTGGCGGTGATGGTTACACAGGCCAGAAGGTGTAATGAACAGGAAAGCACAAATAGTCCTTCTTAATTAACACACATTTTCATTATAGTATCAATAATCTCCACTAGTATCATTTGGTTATTGTGTTTATCTACACCCCTTGAATGCCTCTTCCCGTGGACTCGACTTTCATGTTACACAAACACCTGCCGTTATTGCTCAGCTCCCGCGATGCCAAGCGCGGAGATTTTCCCTTCCGTTGAACACACCAGCTGGATAATAAACCCGCGGCAGGTTGCATGAGTCTTATGATCCGTTCAAGGGTTAAAGAGTGATATGACATGTAACCGGGGAGCTGCAGGTGGGAGGGCTCGGAATGGGCCGGGGGCTTTTTGATATCGGAGGTCAGTAAAGGGCGATGCCGCATCAACTCTCGAACAATGCATACAGCATACCATGGTTGAAAGAAAGTAATATGTTTCGATGAGAATAACTTGAGCCTCATAATTGCACTGAGACGTATGCCTTCGAGTACCTGCACTGGAAACATCGTGGGCGTTGTGAAGCTCGGCTGGGATCGCCGGCTCAGCCTACATCCAAAACGCACAGCCCCGTCAACCACCCGATATTGTTTGCCTAAAGTCACAAGGTAGCCTAATCAAGTTCCACGTAGTGGTTACACTATAGTCCAACCGCCTTGAATATGTTCATCGCTGAGAGTGAGATATGAGCGAGTGACTGTGTCCGTTATAGGCAAAGATACAGGCACATCTACTGTAGGGATAACCACGATTATCGATGACCCAATCGGAAAAGAATGATTATGATGAGAGGAAGGTCACACACTTCTCCATGCAACTCCACGAAGAGATTACCTCGGATGATATGGATCGGCGATGGGCGACGTAGCTGTGCTCAGAACTTGCCCAGCCTCAAGCTCCAGGATATACAAGACTTTGAAGATTGCTAAACGGTAAGGAGTAATCTACAACAGCTAGAGATCATATCAGTCTATTCTGCGTGCGGCTATATAATGAAAACAACCTGGTGTGTGCATCGATTTCCATCTGCGAGTGACGGGTACCCACAGCCTGACCTCCTTACCTCAGACATGGCCGGAAGAACAGATAGAAGGGAGGATAACACGAACATCTTCCGTATAGAGGCGGAAAAAGAAAGACCAAGATATCTGCAGTCGGTACAAGAAACGATGTGCCTCTGAGATACGGCGCAGTGTTAGGACAGCGGAGGTCAACATCGACAGCCCACAGTCTCATCTGTCTTCTCGAGCCCAACTGCCCGCTCAAAGCCACAAGGAAGCCATGAACCGATGACTTGGATCTCAGTTTTGGTCAGAGGCCGCTTGCGATGCTCTAAACGCCCACTTTTCTCGGTTCTTGTCCGTAGTCGACTTGACATCACCGTGAAGCTCGTGATTTATGTTGCTCTTGAGTCCGTGCCACTAAAGGCATGGCCAGGCCTTGACAGACTCAATCCAGGTTCGTTCTTCGGGAACTGTCGTCCATGTCACCAATAGGTGTTGATATAGGGCGTGAACCCTGTTGAAGATCGTGTACGTACTGCCATGTACCTCCAAGCTCGACGCCAGACCAGATCCGTGGCTGGCTGTCTAGAACCACATTACTTCATTTCGACTATGATTTCAACCTCCAGCGGTCGGACCACGCCCTGATTTACAAGTTCAGCCAAGATGTTTCTCTTTCAGATGGCAATTGGAAAGCCACATGTACACATCTACAAGCCATGCACTCATGCTCACAGACGCCTCCTCGCCTCCCGGGTCGACTGGCTTGCCTCCCCCGTACTCTAAATCTTCTCTAGCAACCCAGCTGCGCGCCGTTCCAGGCTTTAGTATGGGTCTTGTGCGCCCCCTCGCCCCCTCTTTGCACTTGTACACTTCCCCGTGCACTCAAACGCCGCAGCATAAACTCTTGTCTCATGTACATTTGAGGATAGGCAGTCTTTGGTCAAGTCAAAAGGGGAAATGCAGAAGGCTTGTGCTTAATCCCTTTTCGAGCTGTGGCAAGCTGTTAGTTTTGGCATCTCCCGCAGAGCCACACGCCCAACAACGCCTGACGCCCGTCCCGACTAGCAGGTTTGACGTTTCGGCCTCATCTGACTGACTTTGCCCATTCGAGTCTGGGGCTACCAAAGCTGGGCTATGGTAAGCGTTGGCCTTTCTGGCGGAGGGAAAATCTGGCCTGGTGATGGGGAGTGTGGGGGATGAGGGGATTCCCAGTTCACCGAGACTCGTGAGAGATAACATAACACTAATAGTATTTGTCAAAAATATCAGCAACAAATCTATTGGCTTTTGGTATCATCGCTGTGTCACTTCTGACGCAGGAACCTATTCCTTGTAAAGCCCCAAGTCTCAGTCCTCAGTCAGTCTCTACAATGACCACCCTTTGTCAATAACGGGTGTCATCACGCTCGGGATTTCCCCATAATACACCTACCGCAATCAGAAAATGCACTTTGGCCACGGGTATGGACTGCATAGCTGTTCTCCCATGGTTTGAATTCGCGGGTTCGCATCAAAATCTCATCCTGCATTTAAACCTACTTGGGCTTTCGTTGTAGAGTGCAAACCCGTTTGATCTCTTTGCCACCAGATTTGGATCTCGCCTCGGTCAATCACCAGGAGCTCGTCCCCTTTCTTCTTGAGACAAGCCCAATCTCAGCCCCGAAGTCGTTGAGGAGAGGGTCTTACCACTAGTCTCAGCAACATGTCGGCAGAGGCCCAGGCCTGCCCTCGCCCCCGGGGATCTGGTTCCCAAAGAAACAAGGATGACAGCCGTGAGCACACCATGCGTAGGACCCCAAACGGGGTAGCCCTGCGTATCTCGCAGCTAGCTAGACAGATATTCAGTAGCAAAAAGCAAAACATATGCACGTTCAAATCAAATGGTTCTGATGGTGCAATGAAAATGAGCTTCATTCAACTATCCTATTGCAACTAGCGCGCCAGCAAAGAATGAACCCATACTCGATAACGAACATGTAACATCCGTGATTCAGAACTGAATTGTGATAACTTAAGTTCGGGTCAGCCCCAAGGGGGCCGAGTATCATGATGTGTTGCTACGCAAGTCTACACACATCTCCCTTCAAATGCGGTATCATGTCGACGGAGGCGACAAGACTTTCAGTCCGCAAATCAACCTAGCCATTGTCAATGCCAGCATAATGAATGCGTGTATCGCGATCTAGGCCCATCTGGAGTTTTCGGGTATCTCCTTACATTGCCCAATCACCCATCAAGAAAAAAACTTTTGGCTAGATGCGAGTCTGGCTGGCCAACCATCTTGTTTGCGCTCGGAGATTGGGCCTTTCAAGCTTTGTTCCCACTGCTGCCCATCTTCAATAGGCATAACAGTAGTCTACTGTGGCTGACTGGGCCGAATCTCCATGCTAAACATCGCTCCATTCCCACTCCGGAACCCGTCTTCGTTAGCTTCAGAGAAGGAAGCTGGAAAGAATAGCGGCAAGTCATTCTTCTTCGAATTGGCCCACAAGCTCAGTCCCGCATACCAACGCCGTCAAAATTTCACTTTGTTCGAGCAAAGAAATCAATCTGAGTAGGCGTCATACATAGCCTTCTTTCAGGATTCTATTACTGCTTTCCAGAATGTTCGACTCCGGAATGCCCACCATGGATGGTTGAGCAGAAGGAGAAAATAATCCTCACGAAATACAAATTCAGTCCCCCCAAAATACCGTCTAGGTTATGCCATATCAAAGCCCAGATTAAACTCACAAGGTCGTTACCAATCGTCACTTTCCTGTCCCTGACTTGTAGCATCCCCATGTACACCCTTCGCCTAACAATGATACCGAAAACGAGGTTCCATCCTGTTTTGGTTCGAGCCCATAAAAACTGTTGATCGTCCTTTTCCAAAACCCCGTATCCTTGCTGTGACCTAGCCCTTGTCCAGTAATATAAACACACATTGACGCAAATTCGTCGATAGGATGGGATCTCGTTGACCCAGTCGCTGTTCCTTGACGCCAATAAGCCAATCTTCCTGTCCTCCATAGCGCCCATGTGCCAATGCCTGCCCGATGTTGTATGATAATGTTGAATCGAAGAATAAAGTGGTGGGTTGGTGCCTCGGACCAGGCGTCATCGTCCACGTCCTATAACCTCATTGCACCTGTTTCCTTGATAGCCCTTGAAACCAGAAGGCATTGTTGTCGTCTCGAAACAGGGGTATCGCGCCATAAAAACAATTACTCCTTCCCGTAAGACATTACTGTTCTCGCTTTACCTCAGGACTGTCGTTCTCCTCCCCGCTTCGATCTGCTCCGTTGCCATCACCATTACCAGCTTCGTTGGCCTTGTTTTCACAACCCTTGACAAGTCGATGCCTCTAGATTCGTGGTCAGAAGATGATCAAGACAATAGAAAAGAAAAGAATAAAAACATATTGACGGATTCCTGTTAAAATTTTCTCACCTTTAGGGCATCTTTTCGAGAAAAGCTCTTACTGCAGAACGTGCAAGGGAAGGGCTTGACAGCTAAATGGATTCGCTTATGTCGCTTCAGGTCGTGATTCCTGCTAAATGACTGAACGCACTGGTCGCATTTGAAAGGCCGTTCGGATTGCGGAGTAGGTTGACCGTGCCCTCCGTACATCATCGGATGGGCGTATTGGGGCACGCCCATTCCAGGAATCATCGACATCTGGCCGCCGGGCTGATGGATGTTGGACATGACAGCAGATCCGCCCATGGTAGGTAGCGACTGGTAAGGAGGATAGGGTCGGTATGAAGTAGGTGGTGCCATGCCAGTCCCTTGGGGTTGGCCTGAGAGCGCTCCAAGTCCTCTGGGCACAGGTCCACCGTTTGGAGGAGAGTGCTGAGTCGGAGAAGGTTGAGGCGCATAGGATGGAAAGCTGGATTGTTGGGGTGTAGAGGAGGCTGTATAATAACTCGGCGTGCTCGGAGGCCTCGAATGCGTATACGAATCAACGTGTGCGGAAGCGCTCGATGGAGTAGGGGGTTGCGTTGATACCGAGTTCTGCGACGTCAGAATCGTGCTCTGAGGCTGTTGGGATGCCGACAAGCCTGGTGGAGTGGTCTGGCCGCCTCCTCCCGAGACAGAAGTCTGAAAGGGATGATGAACCTGATCATAAGGAGGCGCAGGAAGTCCTTCACCTCCAGTAGCCGGAGACTGTGAGCTTCGTGGGTGGTTGTACTGGTGAATCCCGGGGCCTTGATTGTATAGGGAAGAGCTGCGTCCGGCGAAGGGCTGCTGGCCGAGGGATGGCTGTGCCTGTGTCGCTGAGCTCACGGTATAAGACGAATTACCCTGAGTAGACCATGTGCCGTGGAGGTGAGCGTATGAATATATGCCACCCTGAGCTTGAGAACCCTGGGAACTGCCCGTATTGACGCTAGAAAGACTGGGACTGAGACCGTCGCTGGCTCCTGGCGAAGGGGTCAGAATACTGGGCGAAGACGAAACGCGGCGATCGGGAAAGGGGCCAGGAAGGGGAGAGTAGGATGGCGGATAAGAATACCCAACCGGGTCGACGTCGCGGGAGCTGTGGAAGGACTCTGACGAATTGCCTGAGAATGAAGGATAGAGGGGATATTTGGCCATACTTGGAACATCTGCTGTAGGAGGTGGCAGAGAAAATGCAGGCAACGCGCCCGCGGCGGGGCGCCGTGAAGAGAAGCTGGCCGCCTCCATAGCAAAACTAGACGTAGACGTATATATAACTATACTTTGTGTCACTGATAGATATAGACTCCTGCTGCACGGCAGGTCGGATGGTTTGTTGAAGGCGAAGTTCGATATCAACAAAACTTTGAAAGACGATATGCAGCCGGTATAAAAGCTTCTAGCAATGCTAGGCTTGATGCAAGATGGCAAATTTGGCGATGCTGCCTCGTGGTGTTGTGGTCTTGTTGTTGGGGCAGCTGTGGTCTTGTGGCAGCTTCCTCAAAGTTTCTTTTATGAGAAAGACTAGAGAAGGCTTGTTCCGCGTCCAGGGGAGGTCGGGCTGGCGAACAAGGTTGCTTCGACCCAAACGTAAAGTTTGTGTCGGCACGAATGGATGTAGATGGCTTCCGGGAAAGGCGTCTCCTTGAACGGGGAGGGGTTGTGATCGAATAGTATCTAATAATCGTAGAGAGGGAAAGTCAAGCTTCTTGGGTATTCTGCAGATACGTGGAGAACGTGCAGCTCGGTGTTTCTAAGTAAGGCCGTCTGAAGTTATCTTGATTTCATAGGCAAACTCTAAACGACACTGGTGAAATGCAATGGCAGTGATTGGCAGTGCGAGGCCGAGGACGAGTTGAAGCAAGGTTGGAGAGGTTGAGATAGAAAAAGAGAGAAGGAGGGGAAAGAGAGGAGCTGAGAAACGGAGGAGGATCAAGGTAGATGAATACCTCTGGATTAGCTGAAAGTAGTCACGATGTTCTTGAGATTTGGATCGGGATGAAATGGGGTTGACTGGGGGGGGTTCTGGGGTGTCAATCCACAGACTTTCAATAAGGTTTCTCGCCCAGTGGCGCCCTCTGGCGCTCTCTGGTGTAATATGTATATCTGCTCGGGGGCTCCTCTCGATGCACGAGGCACTTCATATTTACACGGGGGTGTCAGAGCCGAGCAGACAGGAAGTGAACGAGATGAAGTGAGTGAGCGCAAAGACCAACCATGGAAAAAACAAACCCAGCTAAAACAGACTGAGACTAAAGCGCCAGCAGGGGCCTTCAACTGCCCAGGCCGTAGCTTCTCGCCTTGGCGTCCTTCTGGGTTTGGCATCCTTGCTAGGTTCTCACTGAGACGGGATCTCTGAGGACAGGACGCCAGGCACTAAAACTGACTAGCGCAGGAGGGCTGAAAGAATCATGGCCCCAGTTGTTGGTCCAGGACCTACCTGAGAAGCTGGAGTAGGTATAACACCTTCAGCCCAGTTAGAGACGACCAGGAGACATCCATTGAGAGCCAGTCCGAAGAAGAGGGTCGCTTACTGCAGAGCTTAACTAGCACCCAGGATAACAAAAGAAGAGAAGGGAGGGGAGGGGAAAGCAAACATTGAAAGTAGCAGCAAGCACCCAACTACAACAACCACTCTCATCTTAACTTCCATCACCACTACTCAACCTTGGTTCTCCAACAGTTTGGACGAGAACGCCCACCATCACCTCGCGCACTGGCAGCTGGAAGACTGCCCAGGCATTGCAAGCCAAAGAGACTAACCACTATCCATACTGGTACCACCACTAGCGGGCCGGAGCTGGAGCCGGAAAAGAAGAACAGGGGTGGCACCTGGAATGGCAGGGGTGTGAAGGTGTCCCCGGTCCACAGGCGTGAACCCAACCAGGTACGAGACACTCGATGAAGGCACAAACAGCGTCTACGAAGCAATTGTGCTTGTTATGCTCAAACTGGGGGAGACAAGAGGCAACGAGACCCAAGTGTAAGAATCTACCTACCAGTAAGCTGAAAAGACAAGTGTTCCCCCGATCAACGGAGTGAGCAAGAGAAGTATCGAAACCATGCACAACGAAAATGCTGCACCAATGCGCTGTCCAGGGCGGTTTTTTTTTTCTCTAGGTGATTCGGCTCAACTACATATTTGCTTTGTGACCTTGTGTTAAAGAAAAGGGCGACTATAGTATCAGTGCCATTATTGATCACGAGCATGTGAGTATAAGCTTCATGTTGACCAGACGGCGCGCCCGTCACCAACAGAAGAATGGATGAGCCATGGATCGATCTCGTTACCTATCTGCCCAGCCTTCTCTTTGCCTGGTTCTAGTTGGTTGACCTGGCCTGGGCTTGTTGATCTCCCTCTGCTGTATGCTCTGGTTTACGGGATCTCCATCCCCGTCCCTACTTTTTACTGAGTGGCTTGGGCCAGATCGGAAACCAGGGGGTGGGAAAGCGGCTGATGTTCACCTTGGATGGATGGCACGCAAATCGCTCCCGCAAAGCGCCTACACACGCCTTCTTTTTGACGTTATTTTACCTACTTATGGTTGATCCTGTTATTCACTTCTCTGCTTCTAGCTCTTCCTGTGGCTCTTGTCTTGGTTAATTCTAATTTTCGGCTTCCTCCGTTGTTGCATGTCTGCGTTTCTCGTCTGGCCGAGTACCGATCCCGTCTCGTAGTCCGGGGACGGCTAGACTGATAAACTGCTGCACTTGCAGCCTGGCAGCCCGTGCCTTCAGACAAACAAGCCCAGTTCCCCAAAGCAAAGAAATGCGATCCCGGCTGCGGGCTGATGGCCGCTTTTGGCTTCTGCTGGCTTGTCATGGCTGCTTTGGAGAGGCTGTCTTTGACCCTGGTACCCCGGCTGTGGCAGTGGCGGGATCCGACCGGCTGGACTCTGTTTCTCTTCTAACCCCTGGAGGCGTCGAGCGCACAACGGGGACGGCGTCCGGAAGGCGTCCCTTGTGGTCCCAAGATGAAAGGCAGATGATGCTTGTCATGAATGATGATGGTGGTGGTAATAGGGGTGGTGGTTGTCGTTCTGGTTGTAGCCAAAACGTTGACAAGAAAATGACTGAAGGGGAAGTGCGTCTGCTAATAGTTGTGTGAGTGGACGCATACAACGTGGTAGGTGAACACCTTTTTCCACCCTCACAGGCAGTCAGCCGGCTTTTGCAAGCCCGCTACCAGGTACACACGGGCCCTTCCAGCATACCAAGACTGAAAATGATTGCAAAGGCTTGTTCGTCTAAATTGGACCCTGAATTTGTCTTTCTCGGCAACAGCGAAGTTCAAAACGGTCTGTCATTGAGCTTTCAGAGACTACCACGAATGGATCTTAGATATGGGCACCGTGTTAGCCACCAAATCGATAACCTCGCGGAGACGAGTCTAGCATGGGAATGGCCAGTATCGAGCCCAGACTCCAGCTGCCAGCGGTCAGAGCCTAGAACTTGTCACTCCATGTTAGGGCTGGACGGTTGCAACACCAGGGCCTCAGAGTCATGGGGTGCAACAATCTAGTTAATCCACCAGGGGGTTGAGTTTTAATTACTTCGTAGGGTGTTCCAATCGTTGAACTCTGTATAGCTTGTCTTATCCAGGGATCTTCAAGATGAGGTCAATAGAACGACCTACAGCCAAGCCTGGCAGTGAGCGCCTGAATAGTAACCTCAGTGCCGACCTTAGCGGCATATCAAAGACAGCAGGGATCGTTACGTTGAGTGTTCACCATATACTTGCGACATCGACAACTGGTCAAAAAGATAGTCCTATCACGAATGTTTACGATCTTCCCATATTAACAGGGGTTTACACACAGGTAATGAGCCTCAAAAGCCACATCCAGCTTCTCCTCTGCCAAGATTTGTTGTGTTCAACTGGCTCAACATAAAAAGACCCTGGCTCAACGGTATGGCTGATCTTAAATACATTCGTCGTCATAATTCAGGTTCCAGAGACATTTGGAAATTATGGAGAGAGGGATGTATGGTCTAGATAATGGTCTCAGGATGAATTCCTAACGTCCCGTGTTCTAGTGTAAAGGCACTGCTTCTATGGGCGAGATTTCCCCATCACCCTCGTGTCCCAAGTTCGCCAATTTGCAGCACACATATCTAGCGACAACAGCACATCTGGATCAATATCGCTCAGTACCTTACTTTGGTACCCACTTGAGACTCAGGGGTCCCCCTGTTGCGCTCCCGCTTTCACGGTTCGAGTCGCAGTGCAGGTCAGATATTGATGTTTTCTTTTCTTCCCACCCTTGTACTGTCCAGTCCCAGACGGGATGATCAACGGAAGAGCAAAGCTCTTTCGTTAGGAAAAACACTTTTCAAGTTATGTACCAGAGACAAAGAGACTCTACGTACAAATAACACCGGGTGTCCAGGCGAACATCGGTATCTCTCGATATATAGCAGTAGTATAGTTGATAGCTAAAAGCATGATGTTTGGTTAGAACATTCATATCACTGGTTGCAACACCCAATAATACGCTGCGGTGTAATGCCCTGCGCTTATTATTGACCACGCATGCCGCATATTGGATTGCTCCGATACCCCTGTCGATTACGCTGCACTGTGACCCATTAGTAACGCCCTTACTTAACTTGCTTGTGCTTTTTTTTTTTCTTTTTTTTTTCCAAGGACTACGGACCCCTTGAGCATTCCCCAGGTTTAATTGTTTGATGCTGCGGTAAGGAAGTAGGACTTTGAGTTGGGGGCTGATGATCAGTAAGCGGCAACACATAAGCGGTAGCCTCTAGTGTAATCGTGCGACTCCCCTATTTAGTGGCTATTTCGAGTACGTAGAATATCCAGCTTGCATTACCTGAGCTGGAAAGAAACCATCTTGATTTCGTGCTGCTTTCAAGAGCTAGAGTCTCTGTATAGACTAGACCAGTACTGTAGAAAGGCTCGTTTTCCCACCGGATCGCTGGCCCACGTCCCCTGTCCCGAGTCTCCCTAAACCCCTGTTCTCCGACACACCCCTTCCCCTGACACTCGTACAAGGGGGGGCTAGTACAGCGACCGGGGATGATGCTTAGTCCTTGGGACCATCGTGGATCCCGGACGCAACACCTTGTCCCTCATGTTGAGCCTTCCGCCGCCATCAACGGATAGGCTCAGCCATGCTAACCAAACTCCTGGGAACGCATCAAGAAAAGAGGCGCTCAACTCCCGCCGGCGACGACGCAAGTCATAAATTGTAAACTTTGTCGACAGCAATCCTTCCCCGACCTTGTTCCCTTTTGGGCCCCCGGGGCTCTGCGGCGTTGTTACCCTTACCTCTGATCTGTCCGCACGATGAAGCCCATCGGGTAAGGCGGCCAAGCCATATTCATGTCCTGGTCGGTAAGTGAACCAACTGCTTGGAATGAAAGTGGGTTGGAATGTCAAGCTTGTGATGGACTTGGAGATTCTTTGAGTTTTTAGTCCATACTAATATGTACCCCGTGTTTCTACGCAATGCCTGAGTAGATACAGTACAACAAATGCATGTCGTCGTCTGGTACTCTGAGGATACCCTTCATAATGAATTAACAATCAAGGGGCGAGGACATTAGAACAAGGCACTCTTGTTCCTGATGTTACCAGGGTCTGGCATTCCTTGCCTCAGGACCATCAGCTCTGCACGCAAGAAAAGTTACATTTATGCGATGCGTATCCGTAGAGTTCTGGCTGTTAACTGAACAGCGTCATATCACTTTAACGTCAGGTCCTAAGGGCTAGTTTGGATTTTCGTCCAGGGATCTTCGCACTACATGGAAAAGTGACGATCATATCCCAATACGTATAAGAGCTTGTTTGTGTAACGATACCTATTCATCGTCTCCTCACAGCAGATAGCAATAGCTCGCGCCTCACGGCCGGGTGTTTGAAGCTCCGCTGCATGTCTTTTTCTCGTCCTGCATATCGTCAAAAGAAAAGAAAGTATCTATTCTTGCGGTGAGACCTTGATTCAGATTGGCGGCCTTCAAAACGATCCTCCATGCCTTGGATCAGCAGTCTGTTTGACACTAGGAATCTTGACCAAGGAGAAAATGGTAGTTTGCAGGAAATAAGGATGTCTACCAAGCATTGAACTAGGTTCAATGAAGACTAGCTGTCGTGCTCCCTCGCGTCTGCCCGCATGTCCATGCGACATATTACTTACTTTTGCGACAATAAATGGAGCAGTACAATCGTTGAACATCACTCTCTTTCATGAACAGACTAGGCCTAAGTGTTTGGAGGTGCGGATACAAGTCCCGGGAATGCGAGCAGGATGTCTCAGACATCAGTACCAGGGTAAGGCCTCCAAACGAAAGAGTGCTAATGTACGATTAAGAAAGTCAATTTACACAATAAAGTCTACAGTGTATATCAATGCATGTATTGATGTATCTTTCAATAGCATGGCCGTGAGGGCATCCATGGATGGATGGCCTGTCGATTAAGCTGACAAGCTCGATAACACACTGGCCAGCTGTCATTTCAGCCCATCGCAACGGTGATCCAGAGAATAGGAATAGTTTAACTAAGAATATATTTAAGCCCTCCGTTGAGATTTCCATCGGAGCGCAGGCCATACTTTACCCTTATCCTTGTCATTTGTCAAAGCTTTCTCTCATTGCCCGACGACGTCCATGCTTCATCCCGTCTAGAATTTAACAAAGTGTCCGAACGTTCACGGGTTTTGCCGCGAGTAAACCGCGAAAATCCTGGCATGCAAGTCACATTGACCCAGTTCTACCAACCGGTACAGCCCAAATGTTGACTTTGTGGATGTACTCCAATTCTTATTGCACAAAATACCAGTACATCGCGATCCCTTTTGTCGCTACTATGTACATGGCCCGCGACGAGGTTGATCAGCGCCAAGAGTCTCCTTGCCCTGTCTCTCTTGGTTCCCCACCCTGTAGTCCGACTCGCTGCACGTTAGGGTTTGCGCTGCTTGTCAGGTGCAGTACGTACCCCGTATAGCATCAGTCATCGACACCGAAGTACATCGCCGTAGAACCTGGTCCAGACTCAGCTGAGGTGCTCGGACCAGTTGGCGACTGGTAGGTTGTCTGGCCTGGCCTGAGTATCTATGGTCAGGATTAGTCGTAGGGACGCTGGGACCAACAGCCTGAGAATTGGCCTGTATGTACGTATCTACGTCGCTAATTTTGGAGGGGGGTGGGCAGCATTGTTTCCTAGTCATATTCCACACATCATCACACCGCGTCTAATGTACCCATCTGTCATGGGATTCCGGGGCAGAATGGTGCAAGGACGCGGGAATAGTACAGTTATGTTCATTTTTATGCTTTGTGCCTTCCGAGTATATTTATCAAATATTGTGATGTTGGTACACAACAGGGTAATTAGAATATTCCGAGCAGATATTCATATATTAGGTTGGTCTGAGTTGGGTTGCACCTGTCAACCATGTATTTTTAATTTTGGAATGTGTAATCTCTGGTCCGTGGTTCATTAGGTACGTATGAATCTGTTCACCAAAGACACGGTTTCCATCGATACCGACTAGCATAATGGAATGTGTAATGAACAACTTCTCTAGATAAATATTCTCTGGTCTCTCAGGTACGTACCTAATTGATAGATAATTTCCGTTTGAAGTGAGACTTTTTCACATGGTTGTGCTCGTCTAACATCCCCCGATGCAGGCAAGGCGGAGATGGAAATGTCTTGACGTTAGACTATTTCCTGACTAGTCGCTGCGGGAGATGAGGCTCTAGGGCCTTGGTTTCTCGGGTTATTCGCGAATAGCAAGTAAACGTTGAGTTAGGTCGCCCCATCGCGGAACGAAATGCTTAAGCTCGACTCTAGGGTGAGCATGCGAATGGAAGGTGAACGAGAAACATAATATCTCATCTTCAATCTGTGAACCACGAGCTACTAAGAACGAAAAATAATAACTCCAGTTGCAGTGCGTTGAAGCACCCATCGCTATGCTCCAGTAGTGCCTTTCTATTTCCCAGTAGTTGTTGGCGTAGACATGGGTCTAAATGTCTGTCTAGTTGCTTGGGTGGTAGAAAATGACGATGACACAAGTACCATATATTAGGGACACGCTCATCAAGCCCTTGCTCAACCTTCACCCGCCTGACGCTGGCGATGGTATCAATTGTCCGAGCTTCAGCTCGAGTCCCGCTACATGAAAGCTTCTTAACAATGGTAAGACAGGCCGCCACCAGAAATGATTCGGCATCAGGTCCTCCCCGTTGGGATCATCTGCAAGATGGCTGATGCCACGCTGAGCTCGGGCTCATAGCACTGTGGGTGTGCGGGGTATGGCGGCGGCCTTAGTTGAAGAAGATGGACTGCTCTTGGGAGGTCGTTATTCAAATTGGGGAAATGGGCCATGGTGGATGAACCTATGTGGCACTACGAGTACCAAGGTATTACCTGGCGCATGTAGGCCCTGGGCCAATTGGAGGTGAGCAAACCGTGGGGAGCTTTCATTCCGTTGGAGGTGAGGGCCCAGGACGATGCATCAACAATGGACCTGGTTGTTCAACCCGGTCCGAAAACCATGCTTCTCTAGCAGAGATAGAATGCATATCACATTCAATCTTTCAAGTCACTAACCTCCCAGTAACATATACACGAAACTATCAACGCGCCACAATGCAAAGGAAGATAGAAAAACCATCCTTGCTTCAATCTACGGTACTCTATATCACCCGAAAGCCTGGATGACTAATATCATATGCCAAGACCTAGTTCTCCGGTTCTTCTCTCCCCACACGTAGATCTCTCAGCATCCCCTGCAAAAAAGGCTGCGGAATGCTGCCGCCACAATCAAAGCCAAGAGTTCTTTCAAGATGCCCCCTTTCCGGGGATAGACGCCATGACACAGTTGGTTAGCTGAACCTATCCATGGTACTGTGTCACTGAGTTGAATAGAACCGATAGCTTCGGTCCCAAACTCTGCCTATTTAGGCACAGGTTGTCAGCTGTCTATCAACAACAGCAGGACATATATTCACTGACAACTCCAAATGAGAAGGTCCCCGTGCACGGTGTTGAGAATACTAAGTGCCTCCAGTCACTAGCGCTTCGGGAATTGGCCGCAAAAAAATCACGAGGCAAGTTTCAATTGACCAACGGAAGATGCCATTCCGTAGCCGCAGCTCAACCGAACTTGTTGTCTGCCAGCGCGTGCTGGCGGTAGGATGTGTATTTGATGGCTGGTCATATCACTCTGCAGCCAATAACATCATGGTTATTGCAACCCATTCCAACAAAGCGAGCATTGACGATTGACCGTCAGCCGTCAGGCATAGACTGTCGCAAGAAAGCGTCTGGCTACAGGCTACAGGCTACAGGCTACAGCACACCATTGTCAAACTCCTCAGGCAAGCAAACCCACGCAGGCAGGCCAAAGCAACACCACACCTTCACCTGTCAATCCACTGTGGCAACTTATCCCGTCGATGCGAAACCTGGTGCCATGTGCCAGAATATGATCCTCGAGAGCCAGGGGCACCCGACAGACTAACCGCAAGCCATCCGTGTGCCAAATTAACTCGGATGGGCCACAGGTCGATGGCGCCTGCCGCCGGTGGAGCCCTGGAACGATACCCTTACGCCTCTGCTGGGTTGACGATAAGGCTAGCACAAACGTCACGCCAATGCAAGCTCCGTTCGTTAGCAGCTTAGTCTGAGCATTGACGAAGCGGGGATCGTGCCATAAGGCGGAGCAAAGTGAGGATCGAGACCATTCGACCACGGCCATTACAGCGGTCTATCTAGACCGAATTCCTCGCCAATCCCGGTGGTACGGGACGTGATAGATCCCACTGCCCCATGTCGCACGAATGCTTTGCCTTTCTTCGTTACACCATACCCGAGGTCATTGTGGATTTGGCGATTCTATAGTACCCAAAATCTTCGACTTCGACTTCTTACGTATTACAATGATGTCCCGCGCCTGGTGGGTCAAACGACTAGGTGCAATGCCAGAGCCCAGTACTATGGCACACGCTACGTCTGGCGGACACGCGAAAGGTGGTTACCGTGCCGAGACAAATCAATTTGGTGCTGAATGCTAGCAGTCATGGCGGCAATTGAAGTATGCACGACAGCAGTGGATACAAAGATGATCCGTCAGGGCAGCCCAGTATGTGACGATATCGTTGTCGTTATTGGTCTGTGCAAGACCCCGATACAAAGTCTTCACGAAAAAACCTGTGCTGAACATAGCTGAACTAGCCGGTCTTTGTAGAGATGCAGTGCGACTGTCACACAGCCAGGGGCTGGAGCGCACACGGTGATAACCTGCTGAGATATTGACGTTATCCACATCCTCGGAACCTCTGACTACATCAACTATGTGAGATTCTGGTTAACGACCTTCCTCGACCACAAACAAACAAACAAACATACATACAACTCTTCTTTACAGGATGACAGACATGCTTGTCAACACTGGCTTCATCAGTCACGTATGACAATGCTTCTCCAGCAATTGACGTGAATGTGAAAGAGCCGTTCAGCACGTGTGATCTACGTCTTGGCTGTTGGGCCCCGAAAGAAAGCGCTAGTCGCTGTATGTAAGTAGTTGTGTCTTTTCTTGAATCAGCCTCCGCGCAGGAACGGGGAGATAGCCTAGAGGGGGGAAATGATCCTATTCTCAAGGGTCTTAGTTTAATTCATGACCAAGAGTTCTGTGTGTGATACGTCAGACGTTCTAAGAAGCTGTACTTTCGATCTTGACTAGGTATTTTAGGGATCAGCACGAAGCTGGTTACAACGGCGGAGTAATCCATCTCTTTCAACACCAAGCAGCCGCAAATGGCAGAGGATCTACATACATACACTGAGAATCCCTGTGCCGATCGTACCTGGTGGCGTCCCGTCTCCAAGCCTTTTCCAAGGCTAAGTTACCTAGTTCTCTCTAGTCGTTTTGTCAAGACGTTGGAGTGGCTTTGATATCAAAATGTCATTGACCTTGATCTGCTCCCGTGCACGAATTATACAAACAAGAGAATCATTCTTGACAGGGCACTGTCGGGCCCAAAGCATTGCAAGACATCCATCCAATGTGACGAGGAGACACCAGATGACCAAGCAACTTATGCACACCCCTCGTCAGGGGCGGCCGCCCATGATTGGTCATCCAAGTTTGGCTCCCTGTCAGAGACATATTGGCGGACTTGCTTTTTTCATGACCGTGTCGACAGAGTATGACCGGTCAAGACGAGATGGTTCAGCGCCCGAGCCGCGCCTTGCGACTACGTATACGAGCGTACGATACGGGCGACTACACAGGTGACGCTTCAAGCTGCCCTTAACCGATTTGACGCGGCACCTCACTCATAATGGGTAGATACAGAAACCATTGAGCACGTCCATCTGAGAAACGCCTTGACACCAGCGGCACAACGTTATTTCTGCAAAGAGCGATAGTTGGCTTGAGTAGGTGGCGCTTCCCCAACAGTGAGTGATTCTGAGATCCAGGAAACCTGGCAGCTCAGCGCGCCAGGGGCATTCACTACGTTAAGCCTTAGCGAGTGCGTTGGATGGGCTCGCAAACACTCCCCCACTACTGCGCCGTGCGTCTGTGATGGACGGGCATGAGTGCATGCTGCAGTGGAACCATCAGCGTACAAAGAATGAGTGACGGAGTACCTTTTGTCTTTCTTGCCCTCTCTCGCTTTGAAGATTTCATGGGTTTCCGGTTTCCATCACCTGGAAATCCACCGCATCTGATAATATGGGGGAGAATGCAAGCAGGGCTGTCCTATACATTCAAGGAAACAACCTTGGCGCTACTCTGCACTGATAAGTCGATTGCAAGCTTACTTGTCAATCTCGAGAATGGTAGGGTACATGCATGCGGCTCGTTTAATTGTGTTTGCCTCAGTCGTTCCCAGTTATTATCGATGAGGTAAAGTCTACCGGTTCCGGTCCCGGTCTCACCATATTATGGTCCAAGGTCTTAAGGCTTAGGGCAATTCTATCTTCTGCTCAAGTGCATAGAACCCCTGCGGAAGTTTATGCCGTTGGTTATCGCGATATAGGAGCTACTACTTCCCAAGTGTTTGGTACGCGGTTATTAAAAAGACGGGGTTGATATTCATGTCCTGTGGGACGATAGAGTATTTTGAGCAAATTACAGACAGACATGCCCTGTTAGATTAACTCAAGTGTTGCATGGCCGATCTATGAACCTGGAACATGTGCAAAGTGGTTCGCTTGACCCTGTAATATGTAGATCTTAACGATATTGTTGGTATGGATCACGATCAACAACAAGCATATGCTTGTCTACCTGGGTGATGACAACCTTTTCATGGCAGGATCCTTGCTATGATCTCCACCAGATTGATCTAACATTCTGACCAGAACAAGATCTTTTTGGAAGGCTGAAGAGGTAAAGATCACCCTTATGTCGGCAAATGGATCTATTAGGTATGAAATATAACGGTTAGACAAGGACAACATTTCTATCACATAGTTCATTTTAGATTTTGAAGTAGACCAAGTTATAGATAAACTCCAAGTATACAATATAATGTCAATTAATCTTATAATAAAGGGAGTTCCTTACTAGCATTATAAATGACCAACTAAATAAAATCTCAATTGCGTACCTTTTTTGCAATCCCATGTCCTTAAAAGTAGTGCATTGAATCGATAGGAACGCCTAGACTTGAAATTAGACGTCTAGGTTTCATTGAGTGGATGGGACAACCACAGTCGTACTTAACTACTGGCAACATGAATCATCTCACCGGACTGCCCGTGATGTTGTCAAATTTCTTATTGATGCCCACTATGCCAAATCCCTGGAAAACTCGTGTCGAACATTCTATCCCTACCAGAGAGCCTTGTGAATACTCCAGTTGTCTGCCTTGTTATTATGCTGCAACCTCAACGCGCGATCTCGAAAGTCGATCGCGCGTTTCTATACTGTTACCCACGAGCGACATGGTCTAAGTTAGTGAGAACGGCCCTTTAAATATCTTTCATCTCTTGAGGGTTATAAAAATATGCCGGAGCTTACTTTGACAATTCAGTCGAGACTTATAAGTACACAGTACAGGTTAGGAGACTGTATCCTCTGGCCATGACCCCCCGGTCATGCGAGGAAGTTGTCGAGAGTCAGCCATCCCACTTTATACATATGAAGGCACTATTAGATGGACTTAAGAGAGCATCCCAAGTTGATTGTGTTTGCGATCTCAGAGGACCACTACACGATGCTGTTCCCAAAGCCAAAGTACCAGCAAGGCGCGCGCGCCAAAGGAAACCGTACGAGAACTGGATGGGCAAGCCAACAGTAAAGCATTTGAAGAGGTATTGAATAACAGTACCAAAAGGCAGGCTTTTCGAAAAACCTCGAACTAGTCACCTTTACTACTTCTTCTACCATTTGGGAGGCCAACGGGCTGTTCGTGCCTAAGACTGCTGCCGAGATTAAGGTCAGTCCATCCAGCATTGAAGAAACTACTATTCACGAGACACTTAATACCTTTGTCTTGAGTTACGTCGTTTTTATGAGGATATACCGACCAAAGTCATTTAATTACAAAGTTCTGGGGATTTGCAATAAATGGCTGCAATTTACAAAGAGACTTTTCGTGATGAAGCATGGTACTGGAGGGACTCGATACCTACAGATATAGGTGCGATCCCCTGAGTAACACTGCCAGAGAATCTGCGGCAACATATGGTGGATTGTAAACTCAGGTATTTTCCTGCTGACTTCATGTTCTAGCCTGAACTAAGAAGTTGGCATGTTAGCGCAAGTCACAGCACAGAGTGTGAGTTCAAATTAAGCTACCTCTAGGTCACGGCCATAGCTAGAAAGATGGCATTTGGTAGCCCACAGTTCCACGGTTTGGGGCTGTCCGCTTAATGAGCAGATGATGACGCCCCTGGCTCAGATGTTTGGCCAAAACCTACGTCAAAATACCTACCATGAGGATCAACTCGCTCGCCAAGATGACATAGTTGATGAATCTAGACCATAGCTCTAATCATAGGTAAGAGCATAAAGCCTTGTGGTGCCAGATGTGAACCCGGCACTGATCAGAGAGTTTGTGGTTGGAGGGCAGCGCAGTATACCATGATGAACATGCTTCAATACAGGTTCTGTCTGGAATTCGAGATAGTGAACGTTAGATTAATAACTTGGGAAGATTCCTAATGATATCGAGTGATACCGCTATGAACAAGGTGGGATTGAAGCATCTAAACTTTGGGGTATCTTTGGCGAAGGCATTTATAAGAGTGGTCTCCGTTCAGGTTATTCTAACCAACGAGAACCAAGGAATGCATAGTGCTGAGCTTCGTATCCCCAAGTGCTTGCGTATTGTGGAAAGACCTGCGGCTTATACTTTTCTGCTGGTAAGCTGTTGGCTCTGATCAAACGCTGGTCCCTAGACTAAACAGGTTGTCTTAGGCTCATTTCTCATTCAATGTGGAGCGGTGAAGGCGACCTACACGACATATATGCAGACTAGATGGATATTCTAGCGTATGTGAAAGAAACATCCCTTAGTCTTGTCAACAGTATACACCATAATGAGAAGCGTTTCTTGCCATGTGTTAAACAGGTTCCTCTGGAGTGGAGTGGAGTTCTTCTTCAGCAGCATTTATAATTGGTGGGATAAAGGCCATACGAGAAGACTATTCGTCGAGTTGTTAACTCACAATTGGTTGAATAACGAGCATGTGCCTGTTTAACAATAAAATGAATGCAAGTGAAGGTTATGTATTGGTGTAAGTGTGTTCCGAGCAGCGCTAGCAAGATCAACATTACCACTGACGAGAGAATTCTGACGATGTTTGAGAGGATTTCTCTCCATATGTCTTTAAACTATAGGCCACAATAGTGTCTGAATCAGTCTGGAACGTTTTACATACTAGTTGTCGTTACTCGTTCAAGTATATAGTGAATCATGCGACCACAGCAAGAATCAATTCCATAGACGATAGTCACTTAAGTTAATCGAAAATTACTCCAATTTTATTGTTGTTCACCTGCCTAAGGATGGTGATATAATAACCAATGATATCATTACCCAAAACCATTACGTGTGAAAAAGAGCCTTGCCCAACATACACCCATGAAACGCTTAATGTGATTCCGCATGCCTACTAATGACTTTTCTGCCCAGGTTTACTTTATAGCTTAGAAGCAGGACTGGGGGGCCCGGCCTGGGTGATCTCGTTGTATAGAAGACTGTGCGATAGTTAGTAATCCGGCGGGGAAATTAGATTAGGAACATGGGATGTACTTACGTTGTAAGGAAATCGGCGTAGTCCTCGCCAGTAACTTGGCCGGAGAAATATTGGGCAGCAAGATGAAACTTGTTGCCCTTGGGACCAGAGGCTGCAAGTTGATCGGCTGTCTCCTTGAGCAACTTCAGAGCATAAGCCTTGTCAACGCGCTTCCCTTCGGCGGTGCTAACACCGTGCTTGACCCACTGCCAAAGCTGACTTCGAGAGACCTCGGCGGTAGCAGCATCCTCCATAAGGTAGTTGATGGGGACACAACCAACTCCTCGGATCCAGGCCTCCATATAGCCAAGACCAATGTTGAGGTTCTTCTTAATACCCTCCTCAGTCACGGTACCAGGGACGTTCATGTTGAGCAGATCGTTCTGGCCAATAGACACATCTTCTCTTCGCACGAAAAGCTGGTTGGGAGTGGGCATGTGCTTATCAAAGATCTCTGTGGCAATGCTAGCAAGAGCAGGGTGGGCAACCCAGGTGCCGTCGTGTCCAGCGCGGACTTCGCGGAGCTTATCGGCACGGACACCCTCCATAGCCTTATCGTTGGCGGCAGTGTCGTTCTTAATGGGGATCTGGGCAGCCATGCCTCCCATAGCATGAACACCACGCTTATGACAGGTCTGGATAAGAAGTTTCACATATGCCTCCATGAAAGGCACAGTCATAGTGACAGCAGATCGGTCAGGGAGAACGAAGTTGGCGTTGTTGCGGAACTTCTTGATAACACTAAAGATGTAGTCCCATCGACCACAGTTGAGGCCGGAGCTGTGGTCTCGCAGCTCGTAGATAATCTCGTCCATCTCGAAAGCGGCAAGGATAGTCTCAATCAGGACGGTGCCTCGAATGGTGCCTCGGGGCATGCCGATGTAGTCCTGAGCAAGGTTGAAGGCGTCATTCCAGAGACGGGCCTCGAGGTGGCTCTCCATCTTGGGGAGGTAGAAGTAAGGACCAAAGCCCTGTCGCTGTGTCTCGAAAGCATTATGGAAGAAGTAAAGACCAAAGTCAAAGAGTGAACCAGAGATAGGCTCGCCATCAACAGTGACATGCTTTTCCTCGAGGTGCCAGCCGCGGGGACGGACAATCAGAGTAGGAAGCTTGCGGTCAGTGCGAAGCTTGTACTCCTTAGGACCCTGCTTGAAGTCGACTTGACGACGGTTTGCGTCGTAGAGGTTAACTTGACCATTAATCATGTTGTCCCATGTGGGAGCGCTGGAGTCTGTAGAGCGAGAGCGTTAGCGAGCCATGCTAGTTTTCGAAAGTAAGAAAGCCATTGACAAGACTATGAACCTCCCCATATATAGGGAGCATCATGAGCGCGCAACTGGCCTGACAATTGCATAATGAATCTTGAACTTACCCTCAAAATCAGCCATGTAAGTGTAAACATTGGCGTTCAATGCGTTCACAACCATCTTCCGGTCGGTGGGGCCGGTGATCTCAACACGGCGATCCACCAGACCCGGGGCCGGGACCGCCCCCTTCCATGTGGGGTTCTCGCGGATGTGCTTGGTCTCAGGAAGGAAGTCAGGCAAGACACCCCGGTCAAGCTCGGCTTGGCGAGTCTTGCGGCGCTCAAGAAGGTTCTTGCGTCGGTCGTTAAATGAGCGATGCAGAAGAGCAAGAAAGGCGAGGGCCTCGGGTGTAAGGATTTTGCGGTGGATGTCGTCAACCTTGCCGGAGACAGAAACACCCTGAAGGACAGAGTCGATAGAAGCCATTGTGATTGCGGTGGGGGCAGTTTGTGAATTGGTGAAGTGTGTTGATTTGATGGAGAGCAATGAGGGGTGAGAGGTAAATATTATACTGCAACGGGACTTTCACGTGTCGACGATGGGAAGAATGACGATGGTTCCGGCAACGTGATGCCAATGAGGCGCGATTGCTTGTCGGTAACTCTGGCAGATTCCGCAAGGTTGGAGATAGTGCCGTTCTAATCCGAGTTGTATGAGCTTAGGCTGGGAACAAGAGGGGACAGCCACGAAGATAAAAAGATAAATGGAAATCTAGAGCAGGAGATTAGAAAATTGCGATACGGCTATTATATAGACAATTGGACTGAAGCAGGTTGCGCTCCGCACATCAAATTCCTAAAGGCGGAATACTCCTCGGTCTACGACCGAGGAGGCGTCTCCGTGGCACTAGCACCATCGGGCCTGGGGAAGAGAGCATCCCTGCAAGTGATATCAGATGCAACACGCAGCGAACTTGGTACTACGTAACGCCGAGACCAGCCGTACATTGAAGTCCGGTACCAAGTGAATCATATTGCATCGATATGCAACTGCTTAGAGTAGGATATCGTGTTAGCTCAACGAGTGTTTTACGACAGTACAATATCGTAGAAGAATGATGACGGAGCTTCTCTACAGCATTCACGCAGCTCAATTCTGACCGGTTAGGACTTCAATTGGCGTCTTGATTTATTCGTGATCATTGACGGCCATCGTCCGTGTTCCACTCGGTAGACACCGGCCTGGCTCGGGTGGATGGAGTGATGCTCACAGGTTGGAAATAGACTCCAAAACAAACAAGATCTGACACTAAAAGGTTCACCTTGAACCTTTGTGGATACGTACTCTGGCCAACTACCGCGACGGTCCGAGTGACCATGTGGCCCAGGTACTTAGATCGCAGAAAAAGGTACATCTAGATGGACAAATCCCTATCCAATTCCGCGGCGATCCAGTCGTTCATCTTGTATGTCCATGCCCAGGCTAATGTACACCCAGTTGGGGTAGTTTTTCCCCGCCATCCCATCTCCAATATGATGGCCGCCTCACAGGCTCCTTAAGCTTGGAACTGTATCACTTGGTCAAATGTCGGACAAAGACCGAGTGAGTAATAGTAATCCGCTTTCTATCGTTTCAATAATACCAATCCATTCATCTTGGACCTCGGCTCCGGTTATGGTTATACTTCTGAATTCGTCAGTATGTTTATCATTTTGGCATTGCCTGTAGATGAACGATTCTGTGCTTCGGGCATTTCCCCGAACCGTTCCTAACCCTTGTACGCCGGTACTCAATGTGCCCCTTATCTTGACCAGGCTACTGGATGAGGAACGTAGATATTTCAATGTTACACATTATGGTCGAGTAAGGCTTACAGTTTACACACGGTCAGATTTCGGTGAAGACAATCAACCCCATGTTTCTTATCTTCACCATCCGATCTACCGAATGAGCAGCCGAGGCAGCTGATGGACCCATCGTCGGGCAAAAATCCCGAACGCCCCCATGTGCAATATCGCCGCTTCGGACATAACCTCCGAACATATACAAGGGGAGCATTACTCGATGATGTTATGTAACGATGATGGAAGAAACCTCCATACAATATTGTCCAGATGTGGAATAGACCATCTAATTCAACCAAGGCCATTTCCACAAGGATAAGCATAAATCGCTCAACATCTTGTTCCTCGAGGAGACAAGGACTATGAAGGAGATTTCATAGTATTCCATAGGCGCAGATGAATTAACAAGGTATGAATTTGATAGTTGTCAGTGGTGGTTCAATGGCAATATGATTAGTGAGGATAAAGTGATGGCAAATTCGATTTCATTTTGATTTAGACTGAACATTTGAGAGTTCGATAGCGAAAACCAGCTGCTCACCTGACAGTATCAAATGAGATATTCTATCCAGCAGTCAACCACGATTCATGATTCAGATTTTAGGAGGAGTTACGCCGTACGAAGGTCTTGATACAACCAGACTCAAAATGCAAAGAAAAAATAATCTTTTCGTGCTGCATCTGTTTGGCTTAGTTGTCATGATGAATGAAGGGTATATATATGCCCAAGATCATGCCTTGGACTTGCTAAAGCCGTATGTTATGAAGCAATATTCAAATATATAGACAAAGTAGCTGAAGAAGTAGTTCATTCTCCGAGTCGGTTCTACAAGCTACAAGATCACTTGAGGTCTAGTGGGTGTGCCGATAAGAGATTAACATAAGGTTGCCGGCTAGATCACGTTGAACGACAAGACGGTCTACAGAAATCTTAGGAAAAATAGGCTTCATAAGAGAGCCTTCAAACTAAGACACACTGATATGTGCCGAGGTCTAGTCGCCTAGGCAGGTATAGGTGCTGATGTAAACACTACCTAGTGCTTACCAGTGGTGATCCGAACAGCCATGGACTATGATAGATACAAAGGTGTGGATTCGTCTTGTCGTAGCGATAAAAAACTTTCATTAAAATTCTAGCTGCGCGATTCCCAAAAGCCACGATCGAAGTAATGGAGAGAGACGAGTTAGAGCAGGGCACGGCATCTGTCTCTAACTTCTGGAGTTCTCTCCAAATTCTTTGCAAGCATATTCGCCAGTCCATGTTGATATTAGGAAAACATAACCTTCCACTCCAACCTCAAAGCAAAAACGTAAACCGAAAAGCAATGGCTCATACATCCAACTCCTTACAACCAACACCTTGTACATGATTCCTTGACAAACACAGTGATCTAACAAACATTACAGGCGTGCCGCCGTTGATCACCAATAACCTGGCAATTCCCTCTTTCGTAAAGCTTGTATCAGAAACAACCCCTCGAGACGTGCCCTAGAGAAACTTCAATCTCACGAGTTGAGGGTCTTGATCATCATCTTCTGCTTGTTCTTGTCGGCCACGATCAAGCCCCGTGCCTCAAAGATCATGTTCATTGTGTCCACTACTCTGTGGAAGCTGCTGGCCGCTCCTCGCTCTTGCGTGAATCGAATAATGCTGAGCGGTTGCTTCTTACCGTGTTCGATTACCGTCATCACCTCCGCTGCAAAGGACACTTCTTTGAGGTTCAAAACTATAGGATATATGTCAGCGCTCGGCGTCCTCACAAGTGTTGTAAACAGCACGTACAGTTCTTATCTGCAACACGTGCAAAGACAATGTTCCTTTGCTTATCCACTTGGATGTTTCGAATGCCGTACTTGCGCCACTCCCGCAAAAGGATGGTAACCTCCTGCCGTGCTCGTCTTCTCGAAATGATCATGCATATATGGTCTGTCGCCGGTTTGACTCTGAATAGGCGTGCGAACCAACTCTGCTTGACCTCGATGTTACGTATCGGTCCAGAACCAGACTCATGCCATTTGGACTGCGACACCTTGACGGAAGTATTCGTCTTACTCATGGCATTGAATTCCGCTGAAGGTCGCTCCTCCTTGTCATCAGGTTCTGCTAGCAAGGTTAGGTCACTAATCACATCTCGGGCGGGGGTTTGAAGGACAAACTCACTTGCGATCGTCATGATCGAGTCCCTTTGTTTGTTGCTTTTCCAAAAAGTGAAATTGAAAGACTTCTTCTTCGCGGGGGCTTCAGTTGAAGTGGAATCGCTTCGTTTGCCGTCACTAGATGTTAAATACGAGTTGCAATCTTGCCACTCAACGGACTCTCGGCCAGGCTCTGAATCGGCCTTGGAAGATCGTTTGAACCAAGACGATTTCTTCTTCTTCATCACTGCCTGAGAATCGTGAGAAGGAGGTTCCAATAACGGTGTCGTTACTGATGTGCCGCCCTCGACACTACGTTGCGATGTTGAATCCGTCTCATGATGTTGAGTAGCCTGAAGAGAGTTCCCTTGATCGGCATCTGGCACCTTCTTCCGCACGTTGAGCGGCTCAGGCATCTTAACGGGGCTTTCATCACCGGGAGAATGTACCACACGGATACTGTTTTCGACTTGGCTCAAGTATTCGATGCCGCGGATTCTATCGACCCCCTTCTTTGTTGGAGTATGGGGAGGTGCTGACACAATGCGAGCCTTGTCGCCGGATATTCCGGTTTCGTTAATAGATGGAAGAGCAGCGTTCCTTTTGTGCTTTTGTGTATAAGCTGGAGCTGAGACAACCCGCCGTTCTGCATGTCTGGTGAGCACAACGGGCTGAGCTACCTTGACCTGTTCTGCACGCAGCTCCTCCAAATGCGAGTCGCCAGTTGTTGGCCGGGATTCAATGAGTGTTGGCACCAGCGAACTATCATTGTAGCTTTGCATTGGGGTAGGAAGAGGCGGAAGGGGCCTGTTACTGAAAGACTTGTTCGTCTCAAGAGCGTCCTGGGCCGACTCATCAGGACCTTCAATGGTGAAAGAGAAGGGTGTTGACTCATACTGAGTCCTGTCTGGTTCGGTCAGTGAACCAGCGATGGAGTCTTCTTCTATCAAAGAGCTCTTGAAAGCCTCATCACAATCTTTAGCAATGTTGCTGCTAAAATGCCGCAATTCCTCCTTGAAGATCTCTGATGCATACCGCGACTCAAGCGCTATCTGCAGAGCCGGTCCAGAAGAGCGCTGTGTCTTGACCTGGGACTCTTGCCTGGATGTCGGTTTTGGCAACATGCCACTAGGTAAGCTCGGTATCTCTGGTGTATATGACCGTACCATCTCAAGTTGATAAGTCGATCCTTGTTCTGTCACGTAAGGGGGCATCGAGCCACTTCTGTTTCGGTTGGTAGAAGTAGACCTCTTCCGAACATGCGTAAAGTCGACTCCCCGTTTGTGACGTAAGCTACGTGTATGAGGTGTACCTTGTCGGCTGCTGTGCAATGACGAGAGTGACCCTCGGGAAGACTGAAGGCGTCCTGTGGTAGAATTTCGAGTCGAGGTCGCGCGCCCACGACGTGCACCCGATCCGCTTCGAAGCCTTTTGGGCTGGCCAGTAGAGGAGCCACTCTGTATATAAGATTGGCGGTGACTACTTGCCCTTGACTGACACCTTTGAGAATCGCGAGAGTGAAGCATGCGGTCCTCTGGGAGCGGATCTCGGCTCGACAGTTCAGCAGCATTCGAGATCACAGTAAATCGTGATACAGAACGACCGTGGCCATTGCCGCGAGGCTGTGCAAATTCACATGTCGACACACGCTTTTTCCAAACACCGGGCTTCATGTGGTGGTAGTCACTCATCGAATGAGCGATTTCAGGTTTGAAGTCTTCCAGTTGTTGCTCCCGGTAGTGATACAGCAGCCAATAGAATGCCTTTTGATCGTTAGGTCTAGCAAAGGTCAGCCCATACATATAATAAACAAAAATCTGCACTCAAAACCTACTCATCACATGTAAGCTTGAGCTTTAAGTCGTTCTCACTAAACATATGCCACATGGACCGCAGCTGGCGAACCAGTTGAGAGTCCACATCCTTTGCAGGCACCGGGGTGTACTGAAACCCCTTGCGTATGTCTGGGGGTTGGCCGTTGAGGTCGCCCAGGTTGTCGAGATATGCATACTTCCGAACCAGAGGATGGCGCCAAATCTCTTTAAGAGTGATGCGTCTGTCAGGATTCACCTGCAGCATTCGTCTAATTAAATCCTCTGCTTCAGGACTTAAGAAGCCTGGCATCTCATACTGTCCCTTCTTCGTCCTAGCCATCATCACACGTAGGTCAGGGTCGTCGAAGGGAAGAGTAGCAGACAGCATAGCAAAGAGGATGACGCCCATGCTCCAAATATCTGCTCTATCGCCCCTGTATTGCCTATTCTTGAGGAGTTCCGGTGCTGCATAGTGAGGACTACCACAAGCTGTAGCCAGCTGATGCGTGTCGGTTTGATGGAGGGCGGCCATACCGAAATCGGCAATCTTAATCTGGAGGTCAGCACTGATCAAGATGTTCTCAGGCTTGAGGTCCCGATGGCAGATGTTGAAGGAGTGACAATAAGAGATGGCGCTGATCATTTGTCGAAAGAAAAAAACAGAAACCTCCTCACTGAGTCGCCCTTTCGTATTGATGAAGGTAAATAAATCACCATGGTCGATGTATTCAAGTATCAAGTAGCTAGACAGTCAGTTGCCATCGCAGATAAAGTTTCATGGGAAGCACATACACCTCTGAACGGTTCTCCCAAATGTCGTAAAGTTTCATGATGTTTGGGTGTTCAATGAGCTTCAGAATGGCCACCTCTCGCTCGATAGCCATAGGAACACGCATCTCGCCATCAATATGGTCTGGGAGGTTGTTGTCCCATTTACTGAGAGCAGCCAAACTGCTATCCTGTACTAGATAAGCCATCCGTCTATTGACGATCTTTACAGCAGCCAGCTGGTTGGTAATTGTGTGACGACATAGACGCACACGCGCAGATGATCCTTTGCCTAGTGTCTTGCCCAATTGCCAAGGGCCGATGTGTGTCTTGTAGTTCTTCTTGCAGCGACCGCTACCCGAGGAATCATAAGACGCCGCCGAGTGCCGACGCTTATCATCCATCTCTTGAGGGGGCTTCAAGGCTGCTGGGGCTTGTGGTGTTGGGTCAGCAGCCTGAGGTTGCGTGGGAGGTGCTCGGCCAGAAAAGTACGCAGTGGGATGCCCGTAGCTCGCTCGTGGAGCATTGTTGACGTTTGGTGCAGCGGAGTGGTCGTAGCGTGACTTGTAACGATGGCTGTCTTGGGTGGGATAGTTTGAGTTGATTCGATTCGAAGCTTCAGACAGCGGTGAGCGGAGAGTCGAAACCATGATATCGGCCATTGTAATCGCCGTGGCCGTGGTACATCAGCACATAATATTTACAACGTTCCAATCTTGAGTCTTGCCCAAATGCAAAGGAAAACAAAAGAAGGTTTGCGCGTGGAAGTTGTAAGAATTATGGTGGAATAAGGTGAAAACAAAGAGGAGCAAACAAACAACAGGACGGACGCGACGAGTTGGAGGAGAGGAGGAGGGGCGATAGATGAGATGGCGAGAAACGAAGGCACCGAGTGAAGCGAAGTGGCTAAGGAATCTGAAGTCAGGCAAGCATAGGAGAAGAAGAAACGAAAGAAACAAGAGGCAAAGTCAAGTTTGGGGGGGGTGGGAGGGGAGTTGTTGGACATGGAATGCAATGTTTACAGTGGCAGATATGTTTGGCAAGGCTGGATGCCACGAGTACTCAGGGAGAAAAGGCTGGAATACGATACTGGTATCCGGTTGGTATTCGACTGGCATCTGCCACCTGCATGCACCTGCCAATCTGCCAGCAACAAACCATGCACACTTATGATGGGGTGGAGAAATATGGCCGACGACAGCTGGCTACAGCTGAAGATGGAGGGGTTTTCTTGGATCGAAGCATCGCGATGCATTCCAGTTCCCATGCGGTTCGAGACCAAGAACCAATAGTAAGACCCATTGAATGCCGTCGCAGTCCTTCGAGAAGTAGGGAGGAGTTGAAAAAGCACAATGGACAAGCTCAATCGAAACGCCATATCAACGGCAGGCTTGATGTGACACGATCTTGTTGAACAGCAATGGCTGGCAACGCTTGACGGCATCAAATCAGTCAAGATTGGGATTATTGGTAACTATACCCCATCTTCAAGCGCAATAATATGTTGCATACCTTTATCCTTGTAAAGGGAAGCGGGTAAAGGACCCATTGCCACAGTCCATGGCCTAATAAGATGTTAACATCAAGCATTCTCTTCGACGAGGCCCACTGGGGAGTGCAATAAGAATAAAATTGATTGTTGACAAACTCTGCTCTGCTCAAGACTTCTATGAGCAGATTACTAGAGGCATGGCCATTGGGTGCTATGTAGCAGCAGACAGATCATGCGTCAAGACACTGATTGTACCGTGTCTTCAATTTGGCGAACAAAGGGCAATCTTCCGCTTAGACAAGTGTTCTTCGGGAGTACACATGAGATGCAGTGATGAAGTCACCCAGGAGGAACTGGAATTCTAAGGGATGAAGTTGTCTTACTCCCTTTCAAAGGGGCTGCTTGGCGTCCGGCATGACTAAGCTACCTAGTGGAAGCGAGGTATGTATGCCTTTTACAGCCCAACCCGTGAATGGCAATCAACGAATGTGCGTAGGGACTATCTAGAAACTATTCCAAGCTTAGGAAAGAGTTTGAAAAAATTTCGGAGTATAAACACTTCTCAGAAAAAGACAAAAAACGAACACGTTTCCATCAGCCACGTGGAATACTCTGCCAGCCCATTATGATGGAAGAGGAGGCGCGTAGATGATATAACTAAATTTCTATAAGCATTTTTCACTTCCTTTGAGGTAAGGTCCATATCTAGATAGGTAACTACCAGGTAAAATTGACGTGCTCTAATGTCTAATAAAGCTTGTATTTGTATCCGTACCTAGTAGTTTAATAGGTATGATCTCAACTGTGGGCCCATTTTCAAGCACCCGGTGCTCCTGTCTTCCCTTTGCCGAAACCCCACCACTTTAAATCAACGCCACATTTACAAGGCGCGCACTGACGCGATTGAACGCGTTCCCTCTCCATTCGACAACGTACCGGGGTCTTTGTTGTAGCTACCTACTGCAACAGTTTGTGCGCAAAGAAACAAAGTCACTATCGTCCACCGTCTAAATTTCTTCCTGCGTGCGATCCACGGGCTAATTCCATATCGAGGTCGACATGGCTCCGGCGTCATCACGCCGGCGGCGGCGCTCCGATACCGACAACACTGACGACGACGACGACGAAGCCCGTTACCAGAACCGACCGCATGGCAACAATACTGACTCCCCTAAACGACCAAGACTTGGCCAAGATGCGAGTCGCGATGAAATCGACGGCGATCCTCGTATGAGAGGAACGAACGGCAGCTCGAGCGGGAACGATCTGGATGGCGGCTTCCAAGCCGGTGCTATCGTCAGGGTCAGTGTGGAAAATTTCGTTACCTACGAAAAGGCAGAGTTTTTGCCCGGTCCACATCTCAACATGGTGGTCGGCCCCAACGGTACTGGAAAGAGCTCTTTGGTTTGCGCAATCTGTCTTGGCTTGGGCTATAGCCCGAAACACCTTGGACGGGCTGGCTCAGTCAAAGAATTCGTCAAGCACGGAAAGGATACTGCTACGATTGAAATCGAGCTTTACAAGCGACCAAAAGACCGCAAGAACTGGGTTGTTAAAGTCCAAATCCGACGAGAGCAGAATAACCAGAAATGGTGGCTGAACGGAAAGGAGACCAACCACAAGCAGGTTCAGCTGTTGATGCGCAAGCTCAAAATTCAGGTAGACAATTTGTGTCAATTCCTTCCGCAAGATAGGGTTGTCGAGTTCGCTGCCTGCACGCCCGTGGACCTCTTGCGCGAGACTCTTCGCGCAGCCGCCCCAGAAGAAATGTTGGACTGGCAGAAGCAGCTTCAAGAACTTCACAAGGATAGGAAGGACCTAGATCAAGCTGCACATGTCGACGTCGAGACTTTGAGAAACCTGGAGAATCGACAGCAGGGTCTCCAAGCAGACGTGGACAGGATCCGGGAGCGCGAGGAGATCCTAGAGCAGGTCAAGAATCTCAAATCAGCCTTAGTTTTTGCCAAATACTCTGAGGCTCGAACAAGACACAGGGAAGCTAAAGACCGAAAAAAGACTGCAGAAAGGTCTTTGAGGCGCCTCGAACATGAGGCCGGTCCATCTCTGGAGGCAGTCAATCAGAAGCAAGTCTATGCCCAATGTATCGATGAAGCGATTCCTGGCAGAAAACACGCATTGAAAGACGCAGAAGATCTTACAAAAAAGCTGGCGCGCGATGCGAGCACTGCCTCTGAAAAACTCAAAGAGTACGAGAATAGACTCGATTCGGAGCACAAGGGTTTTGACGCCAAACGAAGAGAGGTGGCTCAATCCAGATCCAAGATCACGGCTCTACAGGCTGACTTGAGAAGTCGCCCGGAAGAATTTAACCCTTCAGAGTTCAACCAAAAAATCGTGAGGGCTCCACCATGCACCTGAAAGTACAAGCTAACATTTTGGCTATAGCGAGGAGAAGAACACGCCCTCAGGGAATTGGAGGGAGAGAAACGTGAACTGTCTGGTCAACGCGAGGAGATCAAGAACAGAGGTAAATCGATCAACAACGAAATTCGGCAGGTGGAGAGCAACGTACAGTCCCTGGAAACTCAGCAAGGCCAACAGCTTAACTTCATGCGAAAACACTTTCCTGAGCTGGCAACTGGCTGGGACTGGATTCAGGAGCATCAGCAGGAATTCGAGAAGGAGGTTTTCGGCCCCCCCATGATCAGCTGTTCCATCAAAGACGAACGGTATTCGGATCAGGTACAGTCTCTTCTACAAGGAGATGACTTTACTTGCTTTACAGCACAGACAAAGAATGATTATAGGAAGCTGACAGACCAGTTGTATCGCGTCCAAAGCTTGTCTGTTGTCATTCGTACCTGTGCTCAACCACTCAACGCTTTCCAAAGACCAGTCAATGCAGACGAGACAAGAGAACTAGGGCTTGATGGATTTGCTATTGACTTCCTAGAGGGCCCAGATCCCGTTCTGGCGATGCTCTGTGCTGAGAAGAGACTTCATCAGTCAGGTGTCGCTTTAAGAGACCATGATGATGCCCAATACGATCGTTTGGTCAGAAGCGGCAAAGTTAACTCCTGGGCAGCTGGAAATCAATCATTCACGGTCAGAAGACGCAAAGAGTATGGACCCCAGGCAATGACAGCTGTCACCAAAACCATTCAACCGGGAAGGTTCTGGACCTCGCAACCTATTGACGCACAAGAAAAGCAAGAGCTGAATAAGCGCTTGGTTGATTTAAATGGCGAGAGAGACGTTCTCAAGGAGCGTTACCATGAGTTACAAGGCAAGATTCAGACTATCGAGGACCAAAAGGCCGGCATTCATGATACCATTGTAGGCCACTACATATCTAGTCTACCAGGATGGGCAGGCTTTACTGACCTGATCTTAGACTCGATTGAAATCTGAGAAGAATACACTGCAAAAGGAATACCAGAAGTGGCAGTCTTTGCCTGAGAAGATTGGTGAGTAACTCGACAATGATATCGAACGACTGGTAAATTTACTGACACCTATGTCCAGAGTCTGAGGAACGCTCTAAAGCAGCTCATGAACAATCTTTACGAGATGCTCGTATGAGAATTATCGAAATTCGATATGAATGGGACGAGGCAGTGGCCCGTCGAGCCGAAATTGTTCTCCGCCACAAAGAGGCGATTGAAGGGATTCGAAAAGCACACCAGGCTCTGCTCGAGGCCGAAATTCGTCGGATTGAGGCCCACTCTGATGTTGCTGGCCTGAAAGCACGGAATGCCCATGTCATGGAACGCCTTGATGCTGAGAGAGGTGTCCTACGAGAAGCTACTGAGGATGCTAACCGAGCCCGAGATGAAGGCAACCGTCTCGCTACTGCTGTACAACAAGTCCTCGACAGTGAACCAGAGAAAAACGACCTGTTCTCAGAGCTCTGTAATGGAAAGACCTCAGACGCCATGCAGGAAGAAATCCGAGCAGAGGAGGCAAAGTTAGAGCTTATTCACACTGCTAACCCGAATGTTGTGCATGAATTCGAGAAGCGTGCTCAGGAAATTGCCCGGTTGACAAGGAAAATGGAAGGGGCAAACGAAAAGCTGGAAGGGTTGACCCAAGAAATTGACGAGTTGAGGTCCAAGTGGGAACCACGGCTTGATGATTTGGTTTCTCAAATTAACGACGCCTTTGCGTACAACTTCGAACAGATTAGCTGTGCTGGCGAGGTTCGCGTGCACAAGCCCGAAGACTTTGACGCTTGGGCTCTTGACATCATGGTTCGTTTTCGGTATGTTCCCGCCTGAAATCTTGTCATCCAGCCTTGTGCCAGATCTTTGACTAACTGTCCCTAGGGAAAATGAGACCCTCCAACAATTGACTGCCCATCGCCAATCTGGTGGTGAGCGGGCTGTTTCCACCATTTTCTTCCTTATGGCCCTCCAATCTTTGGCCCAATCACCCTTCCGTGTTGTGGATGAGATTAACCAGGGCATGGACCCTCGCAACGAGCGAATGGTCCACGAGCGCATGGTCGAGATTGCATGCCGTGAGCACTCAAGCCAATACTTCCTCATTACACCAAAACTCTTGACAGGTCTTAAATACGATCCCAAGATGCGCGTGCTTTGCATTGCAAGCGGTGAGCACATGCCCCGAGAGGGGCGCAAGCTCGACTTCAAGCGATGCTTGAGGATACAGAAGGGGCTTATGGCCGCTTCCGCCTGAGAGAAGAGGGGAGAAAATATTTCTGTAACTTTGGCGCGAAGGGGATGTCTACAAGGCACGGATGGACTCGGGATTGAACTTGGCGAAATGGGATTGTTGATACCACCAGGAAATGTGAGGTGATAGTAGATAACGCCGAGACATGAATGTAATTGTTCTGAGGTCTACAATACGAATTCCTGTGACATACACCCGAGCAACTAGGTAGCCTGTGAGGTTCTACGATGGCAGCGGAAAGAAGGTAGCTTTGGACCTAGACTTGGCACATAAGAAGAACATTTCAGATTTATGAAGCTGCGGTCAACTCTAAGTCTCTAAACACAATTGATTCACTAATTAGGGTTGTGAGAAGCAAGTCGATTTTAGTGTTATTTGTTGAACAAACCGCCAGCTTTGGTATCATGTCGAATTCATGGTTTCATCGTGAGGGAAAAAAGCACGTAGGTCATTAAGACTTAAACCAGACAATACTTCATTTATTCATTGTAACCTCCTCCCAGCCGTACACTGTCTCGCCCCCTCCGAACGCAGTTGGTCGCTCCAGAGCTGCTATTTATATTTGAGGGCAACCAACATCCTGCCCTGACCCTTCCCTTGGTACCATAGAGCTGCGGAACAGAAAGATGTCCCATATTTTACACAACGTGTTCTCAAAGACAAGACGAAAAAGAACAAGTAGAACAAGTATACGAACCCGATCCTCTTGGGCCAAACAAGTAGGAGCGAATTAGAAAGATAGCCGGCCGACCCCCCTCGAAATGGATTGAATTTTAGAGAAAATCAACAAGCTTGAAAAATAAAAATGTAAAAGGCTGAATTCAGAAAACAATAAGAATGGTGTCAACTTGAGACAACCGAAACTCCATTCCACCCTTGCGAAGATCAGGAGGTACAGGCATCGACCATGGCCTGGATAAATCAAAACGAAGACGGTGGGTATATTTGCGTCATGAAAGCGTATCGGTATCCAGGAATTGCTTCGGATTAGGGATGACGGGGCTTTTCCCCGTCGCTATGGTGTTCCTCCGTGTCAAGCCTCTTGCGCCAATCTGCCAGGCTTTCGCTGAGACCAACGCCTGCAGCAGCATCGTCGTCTTTCTTGGCGGTCGAGATTGTCTCGAAATCAAAGTTGGTGCTTAATCGATAATTCTTGTTGGTTGCCTCCCATTGGCTTCGAAGGGTCTCAAGCTCGTTGGCAAGACTGTCTAGGGCCGCGCTGTTTCTAGCTTCCAGGCCACCGTTGCCCGTTGTGCCACCGTAGATACTCTCGCCTTCGGAACTCTCCTGTCTTGAATGACCTAGTCCCAGCCCATTGGCCTGAGCAGCCATTTCAGAGTTCATACTCGGCACCTGCCGACTACGTCGACGGTAGTTATCGACAGAGTGTTCGACCTGATCCAGAAGAAGGGCCACTTTCTGTTCAGCATCGGTTGCACGTTGCTCAAGGAGTGAGTTCTCAGACTGTAGCTGCTCGAGATCTTTGCGATGACTGTTCAGCTTTTGCGAAGCTTCTTCGCTGTCCTTCAGAGCCGCTTCACGACGCTGGTTGCTTTCGTGAAGGTCTGTTTGAAGATCTACGAGTCGCTTCTCCATTTCCGATACAGATTCCTGGAGCTCTGTCTCAAGACTTCGAATCTTCGTCCCAAGCTCTGCCTTCTCTTTTTCCCATTCTGGCGAAGCGATTGACACTTCAGTCTGGACGCGGTCTTCAAGTTCCTCAATCTCGGTCTTCAAACGACCGTTCTCAGCCTTATAGCGGGATAGCTGATCTTTGAGTTGCTTGAGCATTTTTTCAGTGCCCTTGACGTAGTGTACTGCTGACTGGTAGTCACTTTCAAGCTGCGACAGTTTTTCGCGCCAGGCAGCTTCTGACTCCTGAATCTGGATCGCAAACGCTTGCTTAGTTTCCTCGTGTGCAGCAGAAGAGCTGGCAAGTTGAGACTCAAGATCGCGAACGCGTGGCAAGTCGGGTGAATTGGTTCGGGGGTTTGGAAGACCGCGAGCGCGGATGGAGGCGGTAGGGCTTATTCCTCGCTCGCTCAAAATATCCTTCAGTGCGTTGTGCTGCACCGTCATTGCGTTTGTCTCGAGTTGTTGGGCGGCGAGTTGATTCTTAAGATCGGTATTGTTTGCCTGCAAGCTTTGCGTGTCTCGTAGAGCGGACTGCAGCTGTCTCCTGATAGTAACACCTTCTCGGCTTGACTGTTCTTGATATTGCTCAAGGCCGGCAATACGCTCTTCTGCGCCGCGTAGTTTGTCGACTGCAGCGTCAACTTCCTGCTGATACTTTTTGACCAAGTCGTTTGAGGTAGTGACCTGCGCCTGCAGGGCAGCAATGCGCTCGGCATCCACCTTGTTAGCGCCCGAAACATCTCGAGCAGAGATCTTGTCTAGACCTGCAAGAACAGCTTGGCGATTTGACCGAGCCTCAGCAGCGTGCTTCTCTGAGAGTTCTTCCGCATCGCGTAATCGCTGAGTGGTAGCTACAAGCTCCGCGGTACGAGCTTCATGCTCGAACTTCAGCTTGTTCAGCTGCGTTTCAATCTTTTCCCGCTGACTACGTTCTTCCGTGAGCTTTGATTCCAAAAGACCCGTTGAATCTTCGGAAGCTGCAATGGCAGCCCGGAGGGACTCAAAGGTATCATTGTGATCCTTGGAGCTCCCAACTGCCTCCTCATACTTCTGTTCCATGTCGTTCTTCTCAATACGCAATAATTCAGCAGCGGCCGCGACTTCAGCGCGAGCAACTGACTGCTCCCGCGCTTCGTGCTGGGCTAAATGTAGCTCCGCCTTGAGACGTTCAACCTCCGTTGAAGTTTGTTGCTTATAGCCTTCGAGTTCTGCCATGCGTTTTTGGGCTGCGTTTGAAGTGTCATCTGCCAGCTGCCGGGCCTTCTTTTCAGATTCAAGTTCGCTCCTAGCAGAATCAAGTCGAGACTGAAGGTCCTTCTGAATGTGTAAGGCCGAAGCAAGTTTCCTACTCAGCTCGCTGGACCTGGCCTCGGAGTCGTCTTTAGGCGTATCGAGCTGCGGCGTGCTTGCTGAACTTCCACCTAGGTGCGCTGCGAGTTTGGCTTTAGAGTAAACAGCCTCTTGAATGGCTGCATCGCGCTGTTTCTCTGCCTCGGCGATTTGCTTCGCAGCCACGACTGCCTGCTTGTCTACAGCAGTCTGAACATTGGCAAGTTCGGATCTCATAGCTAACAAAGCCTCTATAAGTGGCCGGTCTTCATCGTCAAAGGTTTCGGTGGCCTTATTATCGAGCAGAGGGCCGTAGGAAGTATTGGGAACGTAACCAGCCTTTCGCGCGAGTTCCAATTCAGAAGCATACCATGCATTTCGGTTTCGAGCAGAGTCCAGCTCCTTAAGAAGAACAACTGTTTGGGAATTCCTTCCAGAAGATCGCCTAGAAAGGGGGTTACTTGGTTGCCTGGTTGGGACTGGCGGCGAGGCTGGGCGAGGTGTCATGGCTGGTTTGGATAAATTCTCCGCTGGAGTGTCTCCTGAACCTTGGGGGCGACCCTGCTGAGTTTGCTTGGCCCTGGGCACATCTCCGTTCACTTGCTCCTGTCTTGAACCAGCGCGAGCAGTTTGCTGGACAGGTGTTCGTCGACCGTTCGACACAGGACTATCAGTCTCGTTGATCACTTCACGCGTGATCGGCGAGCCAGAGTTGGTCATTCTGGGTGAGCCTGACGCGCCGCTGCGCTCTGCAGACTGTCCTCGAACTCGTGCAACTGCGGACACGTCCACAGTAGGCCTAGCAGGCATGGGTCCTTGCGGGGGTGGTCCAGCAGGGGGTACTGTCGAGGCCCTGGGGAGTTTGGAGTTTGCAGAAGTAGGTTGAGGGCCTTCAGCATCGACGTTGTTAGGAGGCGATCGATGCCCGTTTGGAGGAGCAGACGGACCGCCCACAATCATCTTTCTTGAATCTGTTGGCCCGTTTGATCCATCTCGTGCAGTGTGTGGGCGGTTGCCTTCGCTCGCGCTGGGTCTTCGTGAGCCGTGCCCACGTGGCTGAGATGCCTGCTGTGCATCGTTCGGGTACCGAATCTTAGAAGTATCCAGAACATAAAGAAGACCTAAATCGCTAACGGACGTGGTGGCTGAGCTTGGTTCTCCGCCAAGAACCACGATCGACTTGCCAACTGTCGTCATGCTATGCCCGGAACGGGGAGAAGGAGAAGGTCCCATGTTTTGGAACGTATACCACCGCCTCGACGAAATCCTAAACGCTGCAAGGTCGCCAAGATCTGTTCCTTCCTCTGTTCGTCCTCCAAAAACGTACATAACATCGTCTACGAGAGCGGCGGCATGTCCCTCTCGCGGTGCAGGAATATAGCCAATGCAGTCAAACTGGGACCATTTGTTGACTGCCGGGTCGTAACACCAAACATCGTTGAACCACTGGAAACCGTTCGTACCGCCAAAACTACCGATGTGTCAGTGGTTGATTGAAACAGCTCGCCGTGAAATACTTACAGGTACATCTTATCGTTAAAGGTCACCATGGTGTGATTGGTACGGGCAGCAGGCATCTTGGGACTCGCCTCGCCCTGCACCAAAATTTCCCATCGATTATTTGGCATCTGGAGTTGGTTGAGATCGAATGCTGAAAGATCGTTCATAAACAGACCCTCGACCTGGCCACCAAAGACATAGATCTTAGAGCCAAGTATGTTGAGGGAGTGACCATATCGACCTGAAGGTCGAGGCCCAGCTGGTAGAGCACGAGACCATTGTCTCGTTGCTGAGGTTGGGTTAGTAACTAGAAGCGCTAAACCACTGGAAAGCTCACAAGTATTAAGAAGATAAAGCGTCTCGTCGAGGACATCTGACTCGTCGATCTTGGTATCGCCACCATAAACGATGAATGCGTTACCAACAAGTAGACTTGAGTGACCAACTCTAGGGCCAGGGCCTTCTGCCGTTGTTGCCAAGGGGTAGCAGGCCATGTTGCCTCCAGCTTCGATCATCCATAAATCTCCCTTGACAGTTGACCCGTTAATCAAGCCGCCCATCAAGTACACATCTCCCTCTTTAGACGAGACAGAGTTTACTGCAGCGCCATACCGCGGGAATGGTGGGGGATGCGTAGAAGTGTATGTTAGTCGACGTTGTGACCAGGGGTATAGCGACGCATTAGGACCGTTGACCGGAGGGCCATTTCGCGACTAGAGGCACCAGTTAGCACAAGTCAACGGGTCAAGATGGCTATTTTCGCAATTAGTAGTGCGCGGGAAGCTCACGGATAGATCGCCGGATTGCTGGATTGGCTGGTCAGCACTTCCGCCGCGGCGCCCATGCCCGTGTCCGTGCTGAGGTCCAGGTCCATGATCGGGGCTTCCATTGCTACCTTCGTTCTCGATCGAGTTCAAACTTCCGGTAGGTGTTGCGCGGTGTTGTAGGGAATTCTTCTCAGCAACGCGAGCACTGGCGCTTTGAATCGACCCCTGAGACCCTGAACCTGCATCACGGCTTGCAGGCTGCGCCCTCTCTGGGTGCTTCTTGGATTTGAATAGGAAGGCCATGGTTGATCATGAAGCGGCCGCAAAGCGGCGAGTTGATTCGAGAGCAGCACCTGGCGTTCCGGTTGTGAGATATGATAGCGAGGTCGCAGGAAAGACAATGCAGTGTCGTGATGCGGACGTCGCGCGTGAAGAATCGTCGGGGGACAAAGCGAAGGGTCCGACTGCGGAACGAATCCAGCCACAAACGTAGGAATAAGAATCGAGTGTCGAGTTTCGGAATGGCTGGGCCAGCATTGGTGGACGTGCCGATAGTATTACGGATCGTTCTTTGGAAATTTTGGGGGACGTGGTCAACCTCCCGAATTACGGGGAGTCGAGGGGAGGGGGCTGGCTTGGAGGCGGATGATGCGCTGCCGCACGCCGTCAAGAATTCCTTCTATATCGTTCTGCGTCCAGGCAGTCAAAGATTCGTTGAAGCAGACGCAAATATTCAGACGATCGAAGGGGGTGAAAGAGTGACGATGCGGCGGATGGAAAGCCCCCGTTGGGTTGGCGCAGGAAAAGATGAGAGATGGAAAAGAAAGTGGTGATGGTCAGGTACGAAATGAGCAGCCACAGCCTGCGACAGCTGCAACGGAACGGAAACTGGCAGCGCAACGATGGATGGGGCTTAGTCCTTGCCTCATATTGTGTGGATGCTTGCCTCTTACAGTGGCCTCAAGGACCTTTCGCCTCCTGTTGCTCGCTGTCTTTTTGCCCACAGACCAGCCCGGGTACCTTTCACTTCTAAACCCTGAAGTTTCTAGCCAATCAATGTGTGGGTTCTACCACACCCCTGGACGGTCATAGCCCGGCTCCAGCCTAGACAACGGGCATTTAGGGGTCGCAAACCAGCCTCTGGCTTTGTACAGTGTCGCTTTACATTACAGTGAGCAGCGGACGAGAGCTTGATCATACCTTAAGTACTAATAAGTCAAGGGAACAAGAATCGAACCCTTGGCAGGGTCAATGTTCAGCCGAATAATTTGTTCCATGATTAGCCAAATTTCCTACAAGGTTTTAAGAATAATAAGGTACGTTCCCATCTCGCTGGGATCTGGATTGGATGCATCATTGCAATCCAGGGGCTGCAGGTAACACGGCATTGTCAGTTTTCATCACATGGAACCTCTGCATAGGTAGGTAACTATTCTAGGTAGTGAAGAGAACACGAAACATTATTAACCGTGTGCTTGAGTAGACTACATACTTACTGCTTAATAATTTCTACGTAGTCCCCATCCGGCATGTTCATTCGCCTTTGTCAAGGGTCTGTTTGTTCTACCTCTGTCCGGATCTTCCTTGCATCAAAGGGTGGATACCTAACGGTAGACTGGTGACATCCATCCAATGGTTCCTGTGTGGAGTGCCCCTTTCGTACATGTGCTTTGTGCTGAAATCCTCATGCCTAAATGTTGAATATCAAGCTGTTGCTCGCAGTTTCAGCTGTTGCATCGTGAGCGAAGGGCAGATATGACGACAAAGCATGCGTACAAGCCACGTAGTTCAATGCAACATCAAGTCAGCAAACAGTGTTTTGCTAGCGACGCCGCAACCCCATTTGTGTGAATCCCAGATTCTTCACCAAAGGGATAAGTTACTAGCTGAAAGGCGAGGTATCGTGATGACTTCAAGTATGAACGTCTGCTTTCTCACAGATACTTAGTTCATGAACTATACTGCGTTTCAAACACTTATTACTTAGCTGAGAATACATGTCATTGGCTTTAACTATCTTGATGTACCTGACATGTGTTTTAACCTTCGCCCAATAGCGGAGCTTATTGCTGACAGAGGATTCATTTCGAACGGAATAAGAATAGCATCGGGGTCATTTACGGTACGACTTATTCGTGAGTCGTAGTGCTGATCTAGGACATCGACATGCAGCTCGATGTTTCTAAATTGTTCGATGTAAGCCCTAGAATGTCGTCGATGATGGTAGGCAGACCAAGTGACATGATAAAAACCATGGCTGTCCTATTGGATAAGTAACCATCTCGTTTCATGTTTCTCGGGCGCTAACATCGTCAAACCCAACGGCCTACGCATGCCAAGCCTCTACTGCCAATTTTTATTCGTTTTGTCCCCACCATACTGCTTTTGTTTACTTATCCCGCTTGGGCAGGCAAGGTGAGGAAATAAAGGGGTGGGAACCCGGTGCTTTGTTAATAAGGCAGCGTCTTAATTCATGGCGGCTAGTACAGTATTGATACTGTGGCTCATTTGGAAAGAAAGCATATTCTAAGAAAAACACAAGCTGAATTGTTCAGTGCCCTTATTAGAACAAATAGACAATGGACCGGGAATAGCTACTATACCAGGCCCAGCTATCTCTCTCAAACCCTTTAACCTTGCAGTAATAGTTATTGCATGATTCTGCTTCCTGATGTAGTCGACTCCTCGACTTCATATTTGTGCTGTCGCTTGTTTTAAGAATTGATCTCCAAACAAGGCACTAAATATCCATTCCATCAAAGACAGGTGTAAGAACAGTAGGCTAGACTGTTAAAACCTGACCTTTCATTCATTGTGCTTTCCTCTGTTACTAACGTATCTAGGACGGAAAAGCTTTCATCATAAATTTCGCCGAGACAGGTGCAAAAAGAAACGACACTTAGTAGCCCTGCGAGTATAAAAACCATACACTTGCACACCTAGGCAGGTAGGGAGATCACTCCAGCAACTCTCGATATTAGACTCAGTAAAAGTATACGGATGTCCTTAGGATAAATGGTAATGTACAACAACTGAAACCAGCTATCAGGATAGCTTATCTACATACAAGACTCTCAGAGTGTGCCATCGAAGATTACCTTCGTCACGTGTGTTGCGGCGGACGCGCTGCTTGCCCATTTATGGTGATATATTCTTGTATCTCAGTTGTCGATTCTGTGTTCCGAGTAATACAGCCACGTGCGAGGTCAGTCGTTGTCCACTCTCTCTACCCATCTAAGGTACCTTTCCTTGGTCGGGCAATACGATACATACGTAGTCTCAGAGCTTAGCGCGCTTTGCAGCTTGCATCGGATCTTAAGCTTGTCGATGGTTGGTCAGCTGGGTTTGGCTTGAGGCGGGGAATAACATTGGATGACAACCTAGCAATCAGTACCTAATGGGTTGGTCAACAGGCGACTTGGGCTAAATTGCTGAAAATATGATCGAATCGTCACAAATAGTGCTTGATTGAAATGTCAGCAAAGGCGATGTCTTCCAAGAATTTAGGAATATCCTCACCACGCTTTTATTGGTATGGTCAGTTCAAAGCCTGAGGCAGTAGTACCTCACAATATGCGACCTAACTTTATAAGTCGGGAAGCTAACAGTGGCCCATGCTGGTGTGCTAGAGGAATTCCTAATTTCTGCCTTTATCCTGGTCAGCCGCCTGCGGACACCGGAACTCTAGGCCTCACTTTTGCTCCTCGTCCACTCCCAAAAACCTGCCTTCTTGATCCTGTGTGATTGACAGCTGGGTTATCAATTCAGCGAACCACTTCAAGTACGCTCAGTATATCGAGCATTTGTTCGTCATGCCGGCTTGAGCTACACAGAAAGCCATGACAGCTGTGTCGTTACAATAGACGTCACTCCCTCCACATCCTCTAGCCATACCCGCACCCGCTTCGCTGCGAGCTCCTCAGCCAACGCCAGGCTTTCGCCGACCCGCGCTCGCCACGACAACACGCGCTCACCGATCACGAACACCTCCCCGCGCTGAAAGCGACAATCCGTAATCATTCAGCCGCCATGGCGCTGCGATCCGATCTCAACGGTACCTCTGCGCCTACGACCGAGGCCAATGGAGCCACCTTGGCAGCGCGACCTATGGTGAACGGTCGCTCAACCTCAAACGACGCCATCAGGAGTGATGAAGATGACCAACGACCTTTAAGCGCGCCCGGTCGTCGCAACGGAAGCATGGCCCTCGAAACCAGAGACGATATCGAACACCACCAGCAAACGCGGCCTGTGAAGCCATTACTACTTCGGTCCAAAAGTGACTACGCGCCACGGCCGATGGATGAACCCGAACCAGTAGAAGACGACATACCCGAATGGGGGGCTAGGCATGGCTTTGAGGACCACTATCAATCAGAAGATGTTATATCACAGCTAGCTAACGTGAGTAATACCTCTCCTTTCAACCCTCATGTGCTGGTCGGTCGGTTCGGGGAGACTCTGGCTGCGGTATCATACAACCAGATGCAGGGCAGAGGCGCGCTGCACCACGATCTGCTGCGGCATGCGGAAACAGGCACCTCAAAAGCCTCGTATATGTTTCGTTATTGAAACCTTCCGGACACTTCGAACACATGATGAGCCTCCCCGTACCTTTCCTCCACAGACCCTGTGGAAAGCTTAGACTTCAAGGCAGTGCTTCTACAATATACACATTGCCTTGAAATGCTACGAAGCTAATCACGCGCTTTAGAATTGGTATATGTATTTCACAGATAAACGACATGAAACAACGGGCAAACCGAAACCGCTTCAATATGAACTCCAAGATTGGCGACAAAGGGATAGGTTGAAAACGGTCTCTGCGGCTCTCGCAGTGTGTTTGAACATAGGAGTCGAACCTCCCGATCAGCTGAAGACTAGCCCAGGAGCAAAACTCGAGGCTTGGACAGATCCAACGATTCCCCCAATCCAAAAAGCTCTCGAGAATATCGGAAAGGCGCTTCAGGCTCAATACGAAACTCTTGCGATTAGAGCACGATATAAACAGTACCTAGACCCTTCTGTCGAAGAGACAAAGAAGTTCTGCATCTCTTTGCGCAGGAATGCCAAGGATGAGCGTGTTCTCCTTCATTACAATGGCCATGGCGTTCCAAAACCAACTGCATCGGGCGAGATCTGGGTGTTCAACAAAAACTATACCCAATACATCCCCGTATCGCTGTATGACCTACAACACTGGCTGCAAGCACCCACGATCTTCGTATGGGACTGCTCTGAAGCTGGTAACATTCTCAACAACTACCACAGGTTTGTCGAGAAGCATGAGGAGGAGGAAGAGGAGGCCGCTGAGCGCGATCCGAACTACACCAAGACCAACTTCCGGCCGTACATTCACCTAGCCGCATGCGCCGTCAAGGAGAACCTTCCGACAAACCCTCTTTTGCCTGCCGATCTCTTCACTGCTTGCCTCACAACCCCTATTGAGATGGCACTGTGGTTCTTCGTTCTGCAAAACCCCCTTAAAACTAATATCAGCCCAGAACGAGCTAAGAAACTGCCTGGTCGACTTCAGGAGCGCCGGACACCTCTGGGTGAACTTAATTGGATTTTTACTGCCATCACAGACAGCATTGCATGGACAACCCTGCCTCGTGATCTTTTCCGGAAATTTTTTAGGCAAGACCTCATGGTGGCAGCTCTATTCCGCAACTTTCTTCTTGCTCAGCGTGTCATGACTGTCTACGGGTGTCATCCCCAATCCTACCCCAAGCTTCCCGACACTCATCAGCATCCATTATGGGAGACTTGGGATCTAGCTGTCGATATGGCATTAGCTCAGCTACCAATGCTGGAAAGGAAGGAAGGTGAGGGGGTCGACTACGAATATCAAAATTCTACCTTCTTCACAGAACAGCTTACTGCTTTCGACGTTTACCTGACCAGAGGCGACGCAATGGCTCAGAAATCGCCCGATCAATTACCTGTTGTGCTGCAGGTTCTGCTCAGCCAGCAGCATCGAGTCCGTGCTCTTATTCTACTTGGTCGGTTCCTTGACCTGGGCCCTTGGTCTGTTCAACTTGCTCTCAGTATAGGTATCTTCCCATATGTACTGAAGCTATTGCAGTCTGCTGCAGCCGAGCTAAAGCCTGTCATGGTATTCATTTGGGCACGCCTCATTGCAGTGGACCTTTCCTGCCAACAAGACCTCATCAAAGATAGTGGCTACAGCTACTTTGCCTCGATTCTCAAGCCTTCCGAGGGATTGCCCGTTGTTGACAGTGATGAGCATAAGGCCATGTGTGCCTTCATTCTGGCTATGCTTTGCAAAGACTATAAGAATGGTCAAATGGTTTGTAACCAGACTGATATTATGTCTTATTGTTTAACTCATCTTCAAAATGAGGAAAATCCCCTTTTGCGACAATGGGCGTGTCTTTGTATCAGTCAGCTTTGGCAGGACCTCCCAGAAGCAAAATGGCGTGGCATCAGAGAGAATGCGTATGTCAAGCTAGCTTACCTCACAAGGGATCCTTGTTGTGAGGTGCGAGCAGCTATGGTCCACGCGATGACAACGTTCTTGGGTATCCCCGATTTGACAGAGGAAGTGGCCCGTATTGAGGAGTCAATTGCATGGACTATACTTGACATGGGAAATGATGGCAGCCCGATGGTGCGTAAGGAGTTTGTCGTTTTCCTCTCACATTTTGCCGTGCGCTTTGAGAGTAAGTTCTTGGTTGCGGCCTATGAACAACTGGTGGAAGAGAAGGAGTATCTTATGTACCCCCCTCAGGATGATGGTCAGGAGCACAAGATGGGTTTGCATTACGCAAGGCCAGACAACCGCAACAAGGACGGCACTATCAAGCCAATGGCCCACGGCTTATCTCACAACACAGTCTATATGGCGCTATGGAAGTTGGCTTTGGTCCTCAGCGTGGATCCCCACCCAGAAGTACAACGAGAGGCTACTATTGTGGTGGATTTTGTTCACCACGCACTCCTCAACTCCAAAGTCGGGGCTCCGACACAGCTCGTCATGGCCGAGATTCAAAAGCGCGCGACAAAGCTGGCACACAAGCACGCTCCCAGCGCTAGCCAGCGGAGTAACGCGGTCGGTACTTCTAACTCGCAGCCTTTGCCTTCTCCTGGGCTTCTACGCCGAACTGCGAGCTTGCTGTTCCCATCGTTGGTTAACAATGAGGATAAGTCAAGACCACCAACACCGACTCTACCTCGATCGCCATCAATGAAGCTCACGCCTAATCAAGTTGCTGTACCGCCAGAGCAGAATGATCGATCATCATCCTTGGCACAATACAACGTCGCACACGAACCATATTCTGGTGCCTATAGAGAACGAGATTTGACAAAGCCTCCTACTCTTCCTCTCAAGAGCAGGTTCTTGGAATGGTCAATCGAGTATTTCCGTGAACCTCAGATGAAGCCAAGTGAGGCAGACGAGCCGGGAAGCACCGAGTACAACGAACGTCTTTGGCGTAGAGCTCGAAATGAAACCATCATCAGGGAGACGCAGCCATTGAAGCAACAAGCTGGAAGCCATAAGTGGAACAATCAGCTTGGCATTGTCAATAATGGCGCGCAGCCCGCGAAGATGACGTTCCATCAGTTTGAAGACCATCTCGCTGTAGCGGACGATGGCAACACGGTCTACGTGTGGGACTGGAAGAAACAAGGCCGGTTGAGTCGTTTCAGTAACGGAAACCCTGAGGGGTCTAAGATCAGTGACATGAAGTTCATCAACGAAGACGACCAGGCAATGCTGCTTACAGGGTCCTCGGACGGCGTGATCAGAGTATATCGGAACTACGAATCGGACAGAGCCATAGAGCTTGCATCGTCCTGGCGCGCCTTGACACATATGGTTCCCAGCAATGTCAACTCGGGCATGGTATTCGACTGGCAGCAGGTTACGGGTCGAGTTCTTGTCGCTGGTGATGTTCGAGTAATTCGGGTGTGGTATGCGGCATACGAGACATGTGTCATGGACATCCCAGCACGGTCGGGATCTTGTGTGACCTCGCTAACTTCGGATCAAATGACGGGTAACATGTTCGTTGCCGGCTTCGGAGACGGAGCTGTTCGAGTCTTCGATACGAGAAACCGTCCTCAAGAATCTATGGTGCGCAAGTGGAAGGATGAGTCAGATCGGCAATGGATCAAGAGTGTCCATATGCAGCGTGGCGGACAACGAGAGCTTCTGAGCGCGAGTAGAAACGGCAAGGTCAAGATTTGGGATATCCGCATGGATAAACCGTTACACTCGTTCCAGACAACACGAGACACACTCCGGACCGCTAGCACGCATGAACACCTGCCGGTCTTTGCTGTGTAAGTATCAATCGATTACTAGGATAGCGGATTACAAGGGTGCTGGCTAACTCTATTGGCAGGGGGACATCGGCCCATGCGGTCAAGGTCTTTAATCTCGACGGCCATGAGCTCTCGAACGTTGAACCCTACTCAAGCTTTCTACAGCAGAGCCGTAGTTCACCTATCTCAGCAACTGCATTTCACCCTCATCGACCAATCTTGGGGTGCGCCGCTCGAGGTGATCAACACATCAACCTATTCACCTGCGAGAAGTCTGAATCTCTGTACCCAGGTTAGCGTCCTTGGGGCGGCAGGTCCCGCTAGATTAATGCATTAGAGAGAGAATGGTTTGTAGTTTGTTATCTCAATCGCGGAGACGGATGGTCCAACGGAGCTTGAGCCATGGGAATGGTCAAAGTGGGGTTCATAGGGGTGGTAACATTCTCTGTATAGGCTGCATATCATATCATCCAGGGTTCTTTTGATACCGGCGTTCAGGAGCAAGACAAGCGAGGCGATGGAGGGTTACGAACTGACAGAGATTCTTTTCCTTGACGGATGTTTCTCCAGGGCCGTAACATTGCATGAGATGCCTACTTGAGGTAGTCATGTTATTCCAAGGGATGGAGCATTTGAGAAGCTGTATAATAAACTTAATATGAATTACAAATTTACTTGCTCAGAACAGTGGCAGCAGGAGGCTTGACTGTGATTCCAAGACTGACCTCAGTACTATACAGAAGAGTGGCGGCCTTACTTCCTATTTTTCTATTTCCCAGCAAGATGGCTGGAAGGTAGGGAGGTATATGGATGTCTCGTGTTGGGACGAGGTTTGTACCTTTTTGATAACCCCACCATGACGCCGTGGTTGAAGATGAATCGTCTGGTTTGGCGGGGCAAGAACCCCGCCGTTGCGTTGCCTGGATCCTTTTGGGCAACCACCACTTCACATATTTTTATGCGTCACCTCACCTTCTCCGACCTAGTCACCGACACAGTCACTGTCGCTTTCGTCACCTGATTTTTGTCTAGTTTCGTCCTTCCCGTCGCCGAGCTCTGGCCAATTCGAGTCACAACTCTACAGACGTATTCATATATCAACCTCACTCATCGATCGTCGCGAGCGTTGGCGCACGAAAACGAACCCCGCCCCCGCGATCCATTTGAACCAAGAACCTCACCATGGCTGATGCCCCTACCGAACAACCCGCCGCTCCTCCCCCCGCTGAGAAGGCTCCCGCTGCTGGCGGCGAGGCTGGTGAGGCTGGTGAGGCTGGCCCTTCTAAGAAGGCATTGAAGAAGGCTGAAGCTAAAGCCAAGAAGGAGGCCGAGAAGGCCCGCCGAGCAGCTGAACATGAGGCCAGACAGGCTTCTGCCAAGGCCGCTGCTGGAAACACCGAGGATCTTGCCAAGGACAACTACGGAGACTCTACCCACCTTACCAAGATCGACGCTGAGCGAGTCAAGCTCAGAAACCTTAGTGATGAGCACCTGGGCAAAACCATCAAGCTTCGTGCATGGATTCAGAACGCCCGTATGCAGGGTGCCAAGATGGCCTTTGTCGAGCTTCGTGAGGAGCGCGACTGGGCTATCCAGGGAGTTGTTGCAGCCAGCCCTGAAGGCACACCCGTATCCAAACAGATGGTCAAGTGGATCGGTGGTCTGAACCTCGAAGGTTATGTTCTTATTGAAGCCAAGGTTGAAAAGCCCCTTGAGCCAGTCAAAAGTGTGAAGGTTTCCAACTATGAGCTGCACATTACCAAGTGCTATGTCATCAGCCCTGGTCCTCAGGTCCTCGGCATGGGTCTTGCTGTTGCCAACCGGCCCGTCACCAACTTTGATGACGAAGATGCCGGTGGTCCTGTTGAGGAGGTCAAGGAGGGCATCGAGAACCTGAGCGTCGAGAATGTCCCTGGTGCCAGTATGATTACCCATTTGAACAACCCCGTCATGCACAAGCGAGCTCCTGTCCAGCAAGCCATTGCTGATGTGCGACTGGCTGTACGCAAGCTATTTGTTGAGTACCTTGAGGCGCGCGACTTTGTTCAATTCGAGGCGCCTTGTCTCATTGGAGCCGCGTCTGAGGGAGGATCCAACGTGTTTGGCATGCCCTACTTCGATAAGCAGGCTTACTTGGCTCAATCGCCTCAGTTTTACAAGCAATATGAGATTGCCGGCGGCCGAAAGCGTGTTTTGTGTATTGGACCTGTGTTCCGAGCTGAGAACTCAAACACCCCCAGACACATGACAGAGGTAAACATCCTGCTCTTTCCCGCTTGAATCGTTTTGCAGGCAATGACAGAAATGCTAACCTGCAATGATAGTTTACTGGTCTCGATCTGGAGATGGAGATTGAAGATCACTACCACGAGGTACGTGATATGCTCGAGGGTGTTCTCCTTTACATTTTCCGAGGTCTTCAAGAGCGATGCGCCGAACAGATTGCCCTCGTTCGAACAGTCTACCCCTCTGAAGACTTCCTCCTACCTCAGCCAGGCAAGGAAGTTCGCCTTACGTTCGCTGAGGGCCAGGCCCTCCTTCGAGCTGAGGGTCCTGAAGAGTTCCGTAACGTGTCCGACGATGAGGATATGTCAACACCACAAGAGAAGGCGCTTGGCGCGCTTATCAAGGAAAAGTACAAGACCGACTTTTATGTACTCGATAAATTTCCTGAGAGCGCCCGACCTTTCTATGCTCTGGAGGACCCCGAGAACCCTAAGGTGACCAACGCCTTCGACTTTTTCATGCGAGGCCAGGAGATTCTCTCTGGTGGTCAGCGTATCCACGTCCCGGAGACGTTGGAGGCGCGAATCCGCACAAAGGGCGTTGACCCGAACAGCCAAGGCATCAAGGAATACGTCGACATCTTCCGCAGCGCTGGAGTTCCCCCACACGGTGGTGGTGGTATCGGCTTGGACCGTGTGGTTGCATGGTATCTTAACCTGCCAAGCGTGCATCTAGCAAGCTATTACCCTCGTACACCCAAGAGGCTGCTGCCTTAAAAGAACTCGGAGATAGCAAATGTCTAGCGGATCTTCTGGAGCTGGAGGGATTAGGTTTGGGCTGAATCTTGTAAAAGCAAGTTAGAGATGAAGGAATGAAAAATAAGAGCCAATTGTACTGGGAATACAAACGATGGCCCGTCTTACCTACATTAGCTTTTGTGGGACACTTCCAACGTACGTGTGTATGATGATTACATATTGCAGTTGGAGTAGTGGCATTGAGCCTCACATTATTGCGGCTTGGTGGCTAAGGTACCCGACGATTGATACATTTATGTAAACATGGTGGTTGACAGGGGTTGTAAGAGAATTGAGGCGGGAGATGACCGGGTTGCACCCCAGGGCTTGTGATGAGTGAGGTATGTACAATTCTTCATACAGGCGGGTGCGAGCGCGCTTGGTTAATCTATTTTAAACGTGCTGTATCCTTATAATCCGAGTGGGATAGGTTGTATCTCGCTTTTGGTGACTACAGGAATAGCGCCATGGATGATATCCTCTGCAAGAGTTGGGTATCTTGGCTTCCGACTGCATATGTACTAATGTACCAAGGGTCTTGCGTCTCTCTAAACTCCATGCCGTCAGAGTCGGGCAGAGCGGCGGACGCGCGAGGCTACTTCTGGCTCTCATTGGTTACACAGACAATCATATGTGGTAGCGATGATAAGTCAACGACCCAGTATAATGACCTTGTGCTAAGTAAGTTGCTGACTACTTACATATCGTTGGCATATATTTTGAGTTTCTTTGTCCTTATGGTATTCCTAAGGTAACTACAACAATCCGATCATCCAGCAAACAAGCCTTGTCTTATCAATTTCCTCCAGCTTGCTCGTTTCTTTATTGCATAAGCATGCTTGGACTTGCGGAAACGTCTCAAATATGAAACCCAGCCGAAAAGGAAAAGCCAAGGGTAGAGCGACCAATGCACCAAGGGGCCTCAGTCGAGAAGCGTGTGGACTAGCTATGGGGGGTCCTTGGGGGTCCTTTTGAGAGCTTGATGTGTGAGCGGGCGGGCAAAGCGGGCGGGCGGCCGCTTTAGCATAAGTCGGATGCAGATGAGCTGCACTTGAGTTGCTGTCTGCTGTATCCGGTGAACTTGACCAGGCTGAACTCGTTAGACCACAGCGCGGGTAGAGCGGAGTTGGGCTTTCAAAATAGGGCCGAACAAAATACAGTAGTTGACCTTGTAAGGCTGTGAATGAGGGTCCTCGTATATGTAAAAGGATCTGTCGTTGGTGTCAGCTATCTAGATGGTTGGCGTTCTATTTTTCCGGATGGTTTCAACGATGTAACGCAGCGGCACAGACACCATAGCAGTCAGGTCAAGTAGTCAGCAGTATGAGTATTACCGGCCTGTATCATTCAGAGACGTGTAAAACTCGTCTTTATCGTAACCCTCAAATGACTAATAAGGGACCTGTGAGAGCCTTGTCTGGTCAACAAAGATGGCCCACATCGCCCTGGCCTAGGGTAATGGAGGGAAGAGAGATAACCAGGAACGAAGTGGATGTTGGATTGATATCAGGCAACGCGGACGGTCAGAAGGTACACTAGAGTGAGCCGTTGAAACTAACTCTATTCATCTCGAGCAGTGGAGTTGGCTTTTGATCTTTCAATCGTCTTCGCGAGATATCTCAAAGTTGACGCTGGCATTCTTGGACTAACAGCTCAGCCGCGAACCAACAAATCATTTGGTAAACTCTAAAAGATCACCAAGTGTAACGTGATAGTACGAAAGCATGGAAGCTTACTGGTATAGGCAGTTGAGTCAAGATGAAGACAAGACTGCGACACCTCGGTTGGCATCTCATTTCCGCTCCTGCTTCAACCTCACGACCTAAGATAGCCCCTGCATGCAGGAAGAGGATTCCTTAGCCTAGCAGGCTAATTCATAAACTACCTCTCATGGATGCACCGCCATTGGGCCACATGTGAGTTACTGAGCTGTGCTGAGATGGCGGGTAAACGACAAGATATAGAGGACGAATAAGGTGTCCAATAACGTCGGCCGCCTTGCTGCAGCTACCCCATCCAAACTCCTCCTAAGTAGGTGCTTTAGCTTCGAACGCGGCATGGAACCTTTTTGGTCATGTTGTGAAAATCGCTCTGATGCCTTTGATCATCCAAATCACTTCTCAATCAGAGAATTGTTGTACTTTCAGAGTTAGGAAGACCAACGTTGATATCCGACCCTAGTTGGGCGTGACTAGGACGTAACGACGATATGCACGTCAAAGGCAAGTGCCGTAATAGTATATATTAACACCCAGGCCTTACCGAATATCGTCTAGCCCCGTCTGAATCACAAACTTACAGCCATTCCTTAAAAAGGCCCAGGCCCAACCTTTGGCGTCCCCCCGTTCGTGAAACGAATTCCACGTTATGCTTCATTAAGGCAGCTTTTCAGTACCTGCTGTGCTCCGTGCTCTCCAGCTGTCCTGTCCTGTCCCGTCCCGTCCCTCACCTTGATCAATCGCGCCGCCTGCACTTGCCCTCCATCCCCCTCCGTCTCTCCTTCTTCACCTGCGTCTCCCGTCCCGCCTCGTAGTTAACTCGCCTACCTAGAGCCAATCCCCATCTAACCTCAACTTCTACAACTTTCAAACAAGAAGCTTGTTTGATTCTTGAGCAACATTGAGCTGTGATTCTCCCACTTACTCACTCTCGCTATTGCTCAACTACCCCAGGCTTTTTGTCTTTCTTGTTGGTTTTGTGTGGCCACAGTCACTCCCATTAGCCTACTCGACTCAACTCGACTCTACTCCACTTAACCATCTGCGAGAGCGTCTGAGTGTTCACGATGGATTTCAGCGGACAATACAGCTTTGCCAACCCTCAGCCCTATCATCAGTTCATGCCGATTCCTCCTCTTACACCGTCACACTCGCATTCCGCCGGATCCGATGACTTCAATGCATCCCCGCCTGTCAGTAACTGCCATTCTCCGCGATCTCCCCCCCCACTCCCCCGGTGCAGCCCTGCCTTAGCGTTCCCTTACCTGAGCATTACTCTATCAACCTTGAGCCTCACAAGTACAACGTCCTGCCGGTATCATCAACGTCGTACCTGCAGCTCGTTTATCTTTAATCCCTGGCACTCTTGAGCTAACGTCTCTTATTAAATCCACACAGGAAACTTACGACGCTTTGCCTACTACTCAAGGCGACCAATTCCAGTCTTTCGACTACGCCGCGCAAGGCTTTAATGCCAACCCTCACCAGCCAACCTCTGGTTTTCCTGGGCCTCCAACTCCTCCCGGACAAAATGTTTTTGCTTCTCAAGTCCAGCAAGTTCACCCTCAGCAGGGAGGCGCGTTCAGGAACGAGTCCCCTGACGAACAATCTGTCGCACGCGGGGGTAGCGAGGAGGACGAGAATCTGACTCCTGCTCAGTCTCGAAGGAAAGCACAGAACCGCGCCGCGTATGTCTGCCCTTGCCTCTTGTCTTCATGCTGGTACTCTATAGCGCAACCATCTAGCATACGATGTCGTCAGGGAGTTAAGACTATTCGCTCGAGCTGTGGTTGCCAGCAACTTGGCATCAGTCATTTTTCCAGCTAACATATGGTTTTACTAGACAACGTGCCTTCCGCGAGAGGAAAGAAAAGCATGTCAAGGACCTGGAGGCGAAGCTCGCAGGTCTCGAGGCTGCGCAACAACAATCGTCTCTCGAGAACGAACGCCTTAAGCGAGACCTTCAGAAAATGTCCACCGAGAACGAGATATTGCGTGCCACGTCGCACATGAGCCATGGTTCCATTTCACCAGAACCCGCAACCGGACCCCTCCGCTTCAAACCCACCGACTTCTACTCCAACGTCCTGCAGAACCACGCGAATAAGTCTCCTTCCCATCGGATTGTTACTGCAGATGATGGCGAGCGTCTTCTCGCTGCCGGTGCTACATGGGACTTTATCATCTCTCATGAACTGTTCAAGAAAGGTCTGGTCGATATAGCCGACGTGAGCGAACGCCTTAAGAACTGTGCTCGATGCGATGGTCAAGGCCCTGTCTTCTCAGAACGTTCAATTACCAATGCCATTGAACAAAGTGTCGCCAGCGGCACCGATGACCTTCTCTGAACCAAGAAAAATGCGCAAAAGGAGCAACTAGGCAGAGAGGGATGCATCAGGTCTTATTATGATTAACGTATATCACACGAAGAAAGTCAGTGGATCGAGCAGTATGATACCCCGCCCGTCGGGGCTTTATGGCGTGGCGTTTTGTATTTGTGGTTTTTGGTTCATCAGTGAGAGAAAATCTTGGACTTTTGTCGAAGACATGCTGCCAATGTCTGTATATAACAGGTACGGCCCAGCTGCAGAGAGTTATTTATGGAATATTAGAACTGGATGGTGAGGCTAGTGCAGAATTTATCTTGTGGTGTGATTTCGTTCACATCAGTAAACTGCGAAAATCGCGGGGGATTACCTGGACATTATGAATACGTGTTTCAGACCACAACTATGAATGCAAACATATGGGTCCACAAGTATACAAAATTAGCGATCTAGTACCAAGGAACCGTAAATGATACACAACAGCAGTTGAAACCAAGATATAGTAGCACTCATAAGCCCCAGAACGTAACACTAGGGTACGCCACAGAACTCCAAAGAGAAAGAACCAGTCACCGTCCTCATGCAATTAAATCATACAAAGTCTCCTCGTTGACCATGCTCCGAGGGGGAAAAAATTTGAAAAGAAAAAAAGCTTCTCAAGCCTCGATATGTGCAACGATCGCCATAGCTCTCTTTCAACCTTCTTTTAGATATCGTAACTCTTTCTATTCCTTCTGTCCATGCCCTCTTAGATGAATCATATTTCCATTACTCCATTCAAACCGGAACTACCGGTTCGGGTTTCTAGCCCTTCGAACAAAGCTGTTCGTGCTAGCATTAGACCATCTCATACGAAAGTCGGTCTGCAAGCTGTCATATATTGACTATGCCTTGGTTTTTACCAATTTTAGTCTTTTTTTGTTCCATTGGTCTGGAGCCCTTCATTCTCGACGTACGGGTACTTGATGGTTAGGCACCAGATGTCAAGATAATCGCAGATGGTGACAATGACGTCAACGACGAAACTTCCATACACGCCGACAGCAGTTCCGAGCATCATGAACATGAAGGCGACTTGGTAGACGTTATCGCCAAGAGCGCTGGGCCAGCCAAAGCCAAGATATTTTTGAAAGATGGGACCCAGGGAATCGATGACGCCGAAAGCAAGAGGCAGTCCTAGGACGTTCCAGTAAGGGAAACGCAGGTGGACAAGGTGAGCTGTGATCATCTGACCAACACTGTAGGCGTTGACAAGGCCGGCAAAGAGAGCAAAGGGAATGAGATGGCACTCGCGGATCTTGGGCTGGAGATAGAGATAGGCAATGATCATAGACCAGATGCTAAAGAACGGCACAAGACCAAGGAGAGCGCCGCGAGAACGGTCACCACGGGCGCGGCGAGCACGGATGACGTTAAGGGAAGACTCGACAGTGTTGAATACAAGAACGATTCCGCCCTGCACAAGGTACCACTCGGTAAAGGTCAGGTTGTAAATGAAGGAGGGGATACCGATAGTCGAAGGCACGCCGACGGTATGGAACATGCTCTGCTGCCAGAAATGGGCGCCGCCGACCCAACCAGTGAAGATGAAAACCATGACAATTGCGAGAACACCCTCAACGGGTCCGTTAACGATACCAAGAGTAAGAGTCTTGGTGTGGTAAGTCTCCCAAGTCTGGACGTAGAAGGTCAGGAGAGCTGAGAAGTCAGTATCAGAAATCGAGGCAAAGTCGGCAATGTTGACTTACATGCAAACAGAACAGCTACGGTCTGCCAACTTTGTCCCATGTTCTGAGAAGCAGCAAAGAGGAGAACTTCGAGCGAGGTGTTACAAGCATCCACTCCATGATCGAAGAGTTCACCGAGAGGGCCGGATTGCCGGGTTCGTCGCCTTTCATTAAAGTTAGTATAACCTAGCCATACAATGAGACTTATCGCAATGGACTTACGCCTGAGTTCCGTCCACAGCATCAAACGTCTGATAGAGGAATAACCCTAGGGCCCAAGAGTAATACACCCACGAAGGGCAATCCTGGTCGAGAGTGGGAGTATACCACAGTAGGGTCAGGAAGTTTGCGACAACGAAAGAAAAGCCCGTCAGAGTGATTAGATTAGGAGCCATGCTCATGGGAAAGCATTTGATGACAAAGTTCGTGTAAAAAGGCTTGAGAACATATTTGGAGAGCAGCGAATGGTCGACTCCAGAGTACTTGTACTCACGGAGCGCCGGGAGCTCCTTTTGCCGCACGTAAACCATCGTGATAGCTTCACTCGTTCAGTTGATTTTCCGAGCGATTGATTTTTGCACGTTGTATGTTCTAGTCGGCCGGTAATTCGATCGATCGCTATCGTGTCCTTTTTTTGTTGAAGTGGGTAAAGCCTAGGTTTCTCGTCCGGTTCCCGCTTGGTCTGCGCTTGTATCCCCTCGCTTGCTTGATCGTGCAGCAGCGCGTCTAAACTCAATCCCTCGTCGAAATGAGGTTGTAAAAGTTGCACAGGTTGGATGTCAGGGCACGGCGGACGAGTTCGGCTACCGGAAGATTACCACTAATAAAGTGTGGTGGATGAAATGAAGGAGCTCAAAAGTTGGCAGAAGCAAGAATAATGAGGTAAAGATACCAGCAGGTCGAAAAGTGGATCGAAAAGAACAACGCGCTGGCAGGAGGGGATGAGGGGACCTGAAGTGGAGGAACGAGTGCGGTTGCGCTGTACAGTCAGTTATAATAAACCCGGGCCGGCTGGTTTTCCTTTTAACCTGACGTAATGTAAATTTGGACGAACGTCCACAAATCAAAGTCACACTCGCAACTACAACTTTTGGCAGGTCGTCTCTTCATGGGCTATTTGATGGGAAATTAAAGATAAGATCCCCAAGAAAATGGAGAGGCCCCTGACCAAGCGTCATGGGATCCACCCACACCCTTCACTTCTACAGTATTCTCGTCATCCCCTTTTCACATCATGAGCTATACATAGGGTAGGAAACGGCCGCTGATCACTCCCTTTTCTATGACATGTGCCATCCAAGCCATGCGTCGGTCCCACGATGGATCGACAGCACTGATGAGATTTGCATCTATCACAATAAATCGTTATCGTTTTTTCCCCCTCTATCTTTTCCAGTTCAGGGTAAATGATGAAGCATACGGGGTGAGGAGCGTCGTCAGATGTCAGCTAATATCCTCTACTCATCTGCAACAGACAGAGATAAGATTATCCCCAACTTAAGATCGCATCTTGTCATATCATATCAGATCTGTGTCCCACATACAAGAAAATTTGTCATTTCTTCGGTGCTATGTACTGTACTGTCTGCAAGCGACGGCTTGTCCGGCGATCAACAACATATAATGATTAATTATGTTCCATTCGGATGTCGGCTAACGGGTACCTGGTTCACCATCTTGGTAACCCATCAGTGTGCGGATCAGCCGAAATATAGCTGTTTAACCCTCACGTCTGAAAGCACGTCACATTGCCGCTCATATCGCGGATACCTGCGTGCCAGAGCCCACTCCAAAAACCATCCAACCTTCTCCCCTACATCGAAAATGCAAGGCCCCCATCCACATACTTTTCCCCAGAATCTATTCCATGCTTCCATGCTTCATGTATTACATACATGTGGGATAGTTCATACTCGTCACCAACTGTTCCGTTTCCAACCAACTGTTCACTACTTGGCAGCCTGAACTGCTGGGACTCCATGCCCACCGCTCTTCTGCCATTCTCCTTCAACAAATTGCTGCACGCTCACACATGCCATGTTGAGCAGTGGACCGGCGTGCTCCGACACTGGCATGCGATTGGCATCACTGATCTCCATTGGACGGTACTGTCTACCCTTCTTTGGTGGACGACCGTCACCGATCGCGCCAAACTCCCCCTTGCCCTTAGGGGGTTGGACTTGTAAAGCAATTTCAGTTGGCGCAGCCTTGAGAAAGTCGGCTCCAAAATACCAGGCACGGTTGGTCTTGTTGCTGTGGACCTCGAGGTCCTTTGCCGTCCACAGACGAGGTCCCGATATATATCGAGGCTGGCTGTGCTCTTGAGAAATTACCCGGCAACCGGATGCCGAGGCAGACGGCCAATTCCAAGAGGGCGATGCCATGTTTGTTGGATACTGAGAGCCCTGGGCCAGGCAGGTGGTGAATGCGCCAGCCCGTGCAGTGTTGGCACGTAAGTCCATAGCAGCTCCTCTAGTCATTGCAGGCTCAGTTAACGGAGCGTCGTATGCCAAGATATGCGTGACTTCAAACGACGGCGAATTCAGCGCCGGACCCGTGCTATCAATACCCGCTTGCCGGAGTGTCTGGCGAGTAATCACAAGAACGTCGTCATCCTCCTCCTGGTTGGCTTCCTGGCCTGGTGCATTGGTCTGGAGCGCCTTGAACGTGGATTCGAAGGTAGATGGGCGATACTGACGTTGGCCAGGAGGACCAGCAGTCAAAGGTAAGGGTGCACCAGACCCAGGCATGCCAGTAGTACGGGCAGAGTTGCCACCAACAGCACAATCGAAACTCTTGAGGGTTCCGGGTAGACCCGACGATATGTTTCCTGGAGGGTTCCAAAATGCGTCGTCGTTAGATCGACCGCTGAGAACAGTCTCTGTCTGGGCCGGGCGCAAGATGTTTGGGGATCCAGAATTGTTTCTGAGTGGATCAAGGAAACCAACACAACGGCTGAGCGGAGTGGAGGGCTCATCGATGCGAGCCGCCGTCTTTAAGCCTAGAGCCGGCTTGAGTCCTCGAAGAAGGGCCTTTTGAGCTCGCTTCTGATTCGGGTTTGGATAAGAAGCTAGGTTGTGAAGAGACTTGACAGTCATGTTCAGCAACGGATCCATACCGAGTTCGCAGTCGTCATCGCTTTCCTCGCTTGGGTCAACATCAGTGAAAGTGTCTTGTTCAGCCTCAGAGAAGAGGGATGTGAGTGGTGATGGAGTTGCTGAAGATCCAAGACGGGGGACTTGAGCAGACATGTTGACGCAGCCGTGGTCTGTATCGTTCAAAGGGCTTGGGCTTTCGTCGTACTGTGTCTGTACGGGGCTATACTGCTGGAGAGACGAAGACTGACTGCTAGCCTTGAGGGGGAGGGTTGCAAGGACAGACTTGGGAAGCAACGAAAGTCCAGCAGTGTGGATTCCGGCTGGCCACTTGAGAGATCGACCTCGCCTAGCAGGTGGCTGCAGCGGTTGAGAGGTGCTGGGGTTATACGGCGTGCCAGCAGTGGTATAAGTGACCTTTGAAGCCGAAGTTGGTGCGGTCGGAGTAGACGAAGCGATGCTTCCAGGAGAGGAAATGTCTTCCATGATTGAATCAGATTGGCATATACTGTCTGCCAGAGATGGTAAGGGCGACTGAAATGCTACGAAATCTAGGGGAAGGTGCCTGTTAGATTCGATTGCTAGATCGACTGAGGAGGCGGCTGTATGGGGCCTTCTTTGGAGGTCTTGGAGACACAGAGATGGCGTTGCAGCACAAGATAGAGGAAAGGATAAGGCGATGTTCAAGCGATGAAGGTATGCGACGGAATGAAAGACGGGGCAAAGAATGAATGAGCTCTCAGGCCTTTATCATTGTTTAGAAACAATGAACTTGGCTTGCGACGAGAGAAGGCGAGAGAAGGGCGGCTGTGTGATAGAAGAGAAAGGAGGAGACAGGAAGAAAGGGAGTGGAGAGGGTGAAGAAAGAAGTGCGTAAGTTGAGGGTGAAGTTGCAAAGGTGGAAGGAACGGATAAAGTTCTCGAGGCAGGCGCGCCTTCCTTGCGTGCCCGGCACAAAGGCACACAGGCAGAGCAAGAAGGAGCCAAGCCTCATGTAACAGGGCACCGCAGAAACAGATGAAGAAAACAGAGTACTCACTGGATCCAAAGTGGTATGATCCAAATTTAAAATATGAAGAAGTTAAGTTGTAGATCGCATGCCTCCCTCTGTAGATATAGAAGGCTGGTGAAGAGACGATGAAAGTCCCCCAGAAGATTCAGGTGCGGCGAAATTTACAAGGAAGAAGAAGAATATATATAGTAGGCACCTAAATGCCCATGAGCAACTGAATACAAACGCGTACTCACTGCTTTCTTATTTCGTTGGCGTTGACAGTGCTTATCAGTGTTAACAAACCAACGCCATCGTAAAGATGTTTTTTCCAATCTCAGGTGATTCAGGAGCCAACTCTATTATCTATGAATTGAGAGCTCATCTACTTAGGTGCCTCTGAATAAAATATATAGAGTTCATGTTTGACAAGTTCAACCGTAGAGGGCGCCGCTGCTCGAAGCTCTGTTGCCTCACCAGTGAAGCACGCTCATGCACTTTCACTAGATGGATAGGTAGTTGTGAGTATAGCCTCGTCAGTTGGCCAGCAGCTGCAGGCACCTACGGCAGTACCAGCTAATCACTGCCTTGCCACGGTGGAAAGGGGCATGGTCTTAAGTTGAACGCAAGTAAAGGATCATATCGTGACATAATATAAAGGCATTGATTGAGACCATTGTCGAGCAAAGAAGCTTCCATGGGTACCTTAAGACATAGTCATAATCACATGGCTGCAACAAAGTGAGCGGTGATGCCTTGGATGAGGTACGTATAAATGCCTGCTTAGACTTGGCACTTTTAATGATCAAAAACCTTCTTCGACTGCATGCTCGCGTTGATGACAAGTTGACAATAGTGGGTGGGTCCTGCAGTGACGGGATTCAGTACACAAAAAGGGATCAGGTTCGTTTGATAATTCATTGTTCTTCAACTTTGCACAAACAAACATCTAATTGCAAGGGTGGACGCCAACGTCAGATACTATGCCCCTCGCAGCATTCATCTCGGTCATTCCACCTTCGGCGGCACTCTTTGCCTGCAGAGAAGCTCGTTTTCATATTCGCATTTCCTTTCCTTCAGAGCAGCCTCCGAATTGCAGCACCCGCCTCCTCTTCAAAACGATGTAAATTCCCATTTACGCCGCGAGACGTGACCTGTAATGTGATTTCCGGCAAAGAAGGCATCACAGCGTCCCGCGCTACATCGAAAGCCAAAAACCAGAACCAGGGTGAGTAGAAGAAGTGAATCAGAACATATGAGAAAAAGTTGTATGTAACCTCCAAAAATCGGAGTAGAAAACTGAAATATACGTTTTGGGGGATACAATACGAAGTAAACCGCAGAGCTGCAAATCAAGCACAGCCAATATAACTAACCAGCAAAACAAGATCCTATATTAGTCTAAAGGACGGTCGTGTCGCCTAGGAAGATGTCCACCTCAGATCAAAAGACTTGAACGTAAAAACACCGTTAACACCATCGGAAACTATAAGGAGATGGTCTAGTCGAATATGAAACCAGTACGGAAGCCAACTCGGCAGATTCACTAGAAGCCGCCTGGTGGGTATGCGCTTCCCGGTACCATTCCGGGACCTCGCCCGTTTCGTGAATTAGGTAGTTGAAAGTCAGGGGTGTCTAGAAGCATATCTTGACGGTGTTGCTGCTGCTGATGTGCCGGTCGTCGGGGAGGGGGTCCTTGTTGATAGGGCAGCGGTGGAGGGGGGTTAGGGTTCCAACGGGGATTAACACCGCGTTGAGAGATAGAGGTGAACGTCGAATGTTCAGATTCGGCAGGGCTTCGAGCTCCTGCGTTGTTGGCATGAATATCCTCGTAAATGGGCTCAATGGGCGGTGGCTGAAGGTTGTTGTTTACCGGGGGCGTTGGAGAAGCGAAGCGAGGGTCTACGTCCTCGTAATAGTTACTGTTTCCAGTTGTCGCGGCCTGTTGGGCGACAGGAGGCGTATTTCTTCCAGGTAGCTCAGCTGTTGGGCGACCCATCACCAACGGAGATGGTGCTCTAGGCGAGTTTCGGCCATCAGCTTGATTCCATGCTGCACGAGGCGGAATGTATTGTCTGTCAAAGTCTGTAAGCTCTATCGTGAAGCAAAAAATTGGAAGACGTACTCATCAGTGCTATACTTGCTTCCCTCGCTCATAAGAGTATCATGTCGCTGTGGGGGTTGTCCTTGTTGCAGACCGATCATGCCCGCCACGTCCACATCGCTGTCCCTAAGTTGTCCGTAATCTCCTGCTTCGTGACGTTGAACCACTGGTGAGGCATCCATCTCCACTGCTCGGCCACCTACAGTGGCAGGCTCGGTCCCTGGCAAAGGCGGCGGAGACTCGGCTCGCGGTAGTGTGGATTCCGGACTGTAGGCGGTATAGGTGTTCACGCTGGGCATTGAAGGGTTCGTCGAGTTATATCCGTTGGATGGTTCTGATGGTTGGTTGTCGCGAGCATAGACTTGGCCAGGCGACGGTCTCCGATCGTAGGGTCCATTACTATATCCTGGGGGCGGGTTTGGGCCCCTCATCCCACCTGCGCCATAGGCACCTCGAGGCGGCGGACCATATCCTCCTCGGCCTCCTCTTGGTCCATACCCAGCCCTTCCAGATGGTCCATAGCCTCCACGTCCTCGCATTGGAGCTCCGTAGTTATCATACCCTCCGCGACCATATACCCCTCTTCCGCCACGCTGTCCTCCTCCGCCTCTTCCGCGGGTGCTCATGCTGGGTGAAGGTCCTCTTCGAGCCGAATATGGATCTGACATATTGTCGACTGGGTTTCCAAACTGATCACGAGAACCTTGCCTCTGTGGGCTTCTGTTGAAAGCCGCAACCTCACTCACGCTAGCCGCCTCATTAGGGGGGACTGGGGATCGGTTTGATGTAGTTCGGCGGGTCAGAGGAATGTTCTCTTCACTGGTTTGATCGCTTCTGTTCTTCTGTTCGAAAGTTGTGAAAGATGGGAGATTATCATGGACGCCATTGCCACCGCTTACCGAGGGTAGAGTCGGCTGTCTAGAAACCTCGGCTTCGGCTGTTGTTTTGTCGTGGGCGTTTCTGTTGTAGTAGTTTTCGCCGCTCATTTCGGCATTCTCAGCGATGCGTCTCTGTCTGTCTTTCCTGCTGACCAGAGTGCGACGCATCGCACAGGTTACCAGTCCACTCATGGCCACCAGAATGGTAGCAGCCAGAACGAGATAAGAGCCCCATGCCAGGTGCGGTACAAATAGAAGTACGTCGATCAAAAATGCCAACAGGCAAATTAGAAAGTCAATAAAAAGAAAGATAAAGATGATGAGCAGGTATCTTGTGGAGTGCGATGGGGCGTGCAAGTGAGACACAGCCGCCATGATAGTCATGATAAGAGTTATGAGTGCCGCGACTGGATGCACAATCAGAATAGCTGAGAGTGTATTGCGAACACCAGACGGCAAATCGAAAGCCTGGGTGTTATCCCCAACTAGCTTTGCTGAAGGAAATGTCAGTACTCAAGGAAAAAGGGGAGGGCAGAGGCATCTCTTGGGCGCAAATTTAGACTGACCAGTGTCGTATCCAACCCCGATACCGCTGCATCCCTTGCCATTTTGACAATAGCCAAAGACGCCATAAGTAACACCGTCAAAGTCACTCAGCGGGATGGCTTTGATGATGGGTGTCGATATGACGGCTAGTAAGAGCAATGCAAAGGCTGCAAAAAGTAGCAACGTCAAGGGTGTCGCGGGCCGCAACATGACGGCGGTGCGCTAAGCGCCGAGTAGGAGACGGATAACAATACAACAGAGCGTGCGGCCGACGTCGTGAAGACGCGGGGACGGAGGGCACAAGAGCTTAGAGTCTAGCTCTTTCAAAGACTGTGTTTTCAATGGCAATGTTGATGGATAACATAGGTGAAGGAGGTAAAAGCCATCCAGGGAATGATCGAGTAACGGGAGCAATACGGGCCTCGAGGGCTAGAGATTTCGATTTAATTCGTCCCGCAGCCACTATTATCCTTCAACAGTTCGTTTGTCTCTCTCTCCAGCTCTCTCTTTGTCTTTCGGATGCTTCGTGCGATAGGGATTGGCGGTCGTGTCGGTGAATGCTGCAGCGCAGTCGCAAATGTCAAGTCGTAGTCCGTAACGGCTGTATTGCTTGATGATGTGAGTAACGATAGCCACGCGACCCGATGGAAAAGAACACCCCGGTGGACCTCGTCGATTGCCGTTGTGGTCGACGTTTTCAACTACCGTACTCCCGTTGAAGAATGAGAAACGAATGAATGTTGTGGTCGGAGATCGAGCGACGAGGGGGATAGGACCTTGGGTGTAATGCCCGCCCTCCACTGATGTGCCTTGCTCTGCTCGCTATCAAACTTAGCTCTTTGTGGCTTAGTTGGGCGCTGGGGGAACAGCAGGCGCTAGTCTGGGGTTGGCTGATGGGATGGGTTAGGTACCCTGGCCTGCCCTGAGCTTGTGCGCTGGTCCAGGCACAGGGGCGGTCTTACCTCGCCGATTAAACTGTACTCCAGTTAATTATCAGGATCCAACAAAAGACGTCGCAGGAATTATGGATCATCCATGCATTGATCTTATCTACCTAGGTAGGCATTAACAACCCGCCCCAACTTTTATTCCTACATGTCCTGCTCTCCATCAACAAGCAAGTACGGGTAGCCAAGCATCTCTCTCAAGGTTTGCGCCAGCAGCCTCTATACCGGTATGATACCTAGGTTTCCAATCAGACAGAATTAGCCACAAGTTTAATTTCTCAATCATGTCATGCTTATCCCTCCACCACACCTTATCGCAACATCTTGGAAATGGAAGGTTAACTCAAGTGGGGCTTTACCGTTGCAACAAGCCCACCAATCCCGCGCGTTGTAGGCGTCATTTTTCGCATGCAGTCATACGAACCGTCTATCGCGCGTCTTTGTTCGTTCCATTTGGTCAAATTTCCTTGTCCTGCCGGTTTTGGCTCGACTCTCATGCAACATTACCAAGAATGCGTAAAGTTAATTCGAATCCAGACGCACCCTTTTCTTGACGCGAGTATATATCAGCAGAGGAAGTAACCCAACTTGCATCTTCTTCTCTCCTCGAATGGGAACAGCATTGTCCCGTGTCATTAACCCTTGCGATCTGAGACGATGCTGGGTCCAACAACCTGACCTTTCCACATCAATGAGGTGCGTTGTACCTCAATGTGGTCTGGGGCAGCTTTAAGAACAACACGGATATCAAGTGGCCCGTGTGGGAGGGAAATTAGATTCTGTCTTTCTATGCACCTACTTACGCGTCGGGAGTCTAGACTCGCCAGGGACTATTGTACCAGAGGTTGTCTGCTTCGCGTCACGCCAACCCAGCGCTGCCTCCTCGCCCTACTACCAAGATGCCTGCAGGTCAACCATATTGTCCTTTGCCTGAATGCGCACTGCCGACGTCTCAACGTGTTAGTGGCATGGTCTCAGGCAGACGGCTACAACTTCCGGTCGTGGAGCAGCGTCACAAGTTGTGTTCTTATGTGTATGCAGCCATTAATCTGCGACGGGCCAATATTCCTAATGAGGTGGACCTCCGCTAAGATACTGATTGAGGAAAAGAACAGACAGGCGTTAGTCTGGTTTTCCCGATTGAGTTTCGCTACTTTTTAGTCAAGTCATCATACATTGAGTGAGTACTCTGCACAAATCGATATCTTTAGTGCAGCGCTCGATAGGCTACTCTACTATCACGAAACAAACTGCATGATGCTCCATGTTTCGGCATCTGATCGAGCCTCACATTGATTTTTCACTATTTATAGCATTGATTCGTAACTACCGTAGTTTTAGGAATTATATAACTGCCACCTTTGTTAATGTTTCAACATGCATTTCCCATTCAGCTGAGTCTACTATATGATCTCGCATTTCGCGGATGTCTATCTTCCTTGCCACGTCACGCACGACTTGCGTAACATAAGTATTCAAATCAGATGTGGTATGATGCCATATCTATAAGACCCGGCATTGCTATCGTATGAGTCAGCTTGTTGCTGTTATGATGTCTTCAATATTAGCACTCATGCTGCTCTTTACATGTCGCAACATTGGCACGTTGCACGTATGAGGTAGCTTTTCATCCTATAGGAAATAACAGAAAGACAAATATACATATAAGTCAGAGGATATCGTCTCTACACCCAAAATATTTACATTTGACGTGGGCAAATCTAAAAATCACAGGATAGATGGCCTCATTACTGTTCATGGCAACAATAGCATACTTGAGCTCCTACCCTGTAGCTTGAAGGAGCAATACAGCGGATCACGATAGCAGTTAGAAGCATTGAATTGCACTAACTTGTATATTGATTACCCTTGGCTCAAATTCTTTTTATTAGACGATAGCGTGCACAGGAAGCGTTTGATGGACCATGGAGAAGTAGGGTACGAAAAACATCCATGACGCCGACAAGTATGTACCATTCAAAGATCCGAGTAGGGCGACGCGGTGTTTTTGGTGATGGGGAGAAAACCCCCCTTCCCGGAACAGAGAGAAAGGAACGAGTTGAGTAGCACCCTATTTTAAAAAAAAAAAAAAAAAAAAAAAAAAGGGTGAACGTATGATAAAAAGTAAGCGAAAAATCAGGATGCATCGACAGGAAACTCATCGCCATATACCCAAGCAGTCAACGACCGAGTCGGAAATCGGAGTGATTCTCTCCCGACCCCACGGAAAGCGGTCGCGTGCCCGTCAATTGTCCGGACAGTCCCGGCGATAAGCTATCCGGGAATTTTTATCTCGGACGTCATTCATACCTCCGGAGATAGCACAAGAATATCGTTGTTCCATTTTGTAAATTCTCACACACTCTCTTTACTTCCTCATACCCTCGAATCAAGATTATTACGTCCTCATTCATCGACTGCTCCTCTTCTAGTGCAAGCACATTTCTCGCATGCTGCGCTCTTGTTAACTGACCACGACCGACAACCTCCAGCATGTTGCGCAACGGCATGCTAGGCCCCTCGGTACGAGCCGCCCTGCATCGTCGGTCCATAACCTCCCTCACACCGCCATGTCGAAGATTACAATCCGGGGGACCTTTCCAGGCCATGCGACCGCCGTCGCCCGCGGAGCTTGGAGCTCCCAAGAGGGCAAAAGAGTATAAACGGGGGCAGAGGTGGGCACGGCGGTTCTTGATCATCACAGTCATCGGAGGCGTTATATATCTCGGTGACCGTCAGATTTACGCCTCAGGCTTTGGGCGTTCGCTACGCACATTTGGAAACGGACTGCTTGTGGCGCTTGATTACAAACTTAATTTTCGACCGAAGCCATTAACAGGTGGGACTGTGCAGGACTTGCACAACCGTAATGCTGAGCGGTTATTTAACGTCCTTCGTGCGAATGGTGGGCTTTACCTCAAGATTGGACAAGCCATCGCGATGCAGAGTGCCGTGCTGCCGCCTGAGTTCCAAAAGATGTTTAGTCGCATGTTCGACGATGCGCCGCAGGACGACTGGTCCGACGTTGAAGCAGTAATACGGCAGGATTTTGGTAAGAGTGTCGAGGAGGTGTTCGGCGTGAGTTTCGTGGGCAAGGATGGCATGGGCTTGATGGAGCGCAAAGCCAGAGCGAGTGCTAGTGTTGCACAAGTTCACTGGGCCAGACTTCCAGACGGCCGGGAAGTGGCCATCAAGATCCAGAAACGAGAGATCGCCAAGCAGATATCATGGGATCTATGGGCTTTCAAGTGAGTTTGTCATCATTTATGCCAGCTATACCAGCCCACTGACACAAGCATAGGACCGTCGCATGGATATACTCCAAGTGGTTTGACCTCCCGTTGTATAAGATGGTACCGTTTATCACCGAGCGACTCGAGCTGGAGACGGACTTTGTCAACGAGGCCAAGAACTCAGAGAAAATGCGAGACCTGGTCAATGGGGAAAAGTCACTGAAGGGAAGAGTGTACATCCCCACTGTGTATCCCGAGTTCACCACCAAGCGAGTTCTCGTAACTGAGTGGATCGAAGGTATAAGACTTTGGGATAAGAAAGCTATGACTTCCAGATGGCTTGGAGGACATGGTAATGGCTCCCCTGGTGCCGGAAGCCCACTGCCCAAAATCGACCTCGCGAAGGCCCGGCACGAGCTCCGAACGCGGCCTTACCATGAGAGCCTCAAGCCGGAACGTCAGGAATGGCGGGGTCGGCGAGGTCGAGGTGGACTAGGCCTATCCACGCGAGAAGTTATGACAACTATGGTGGACCTCTTCTCCGCACAGATCTTCAAGTGGGGAGTTGTTCATTGTGACCCGCACCCAGGTAACATCTTCATCAGACGTCTACCCAATGGCCGAGCAGAACTTGTGCTCATTGATCATGGACTCTACGTCTACATGTCACCGAAGTTTCGACATGAGTATGGTACTTTCTGGAAGGCGCTCATGACGTTTGATAACAAAACGATTTCGCGGGTGACGGAAGCGTGGGGTATCAAGGCGGCGGACCTTTTTGCCAGTGCAACACTATTGCGACCATACGAGGGCGGAGACAAGCGCACACACAACGGTATCATGAAGGAGTTAGAAGGAAAGACCCCAGCTGAGCGACATTATGCAATGCAGCAGCGGATGAAGCAGGGCATTCGGGAGGTGCTGGCAGACGAAGACAAGTGGCCGCAAGAGCTGATTTTCATTGGCCGTAATATGCGAATTGTTCAGGGCAACAATCAGTATCTGGGCTCACCCGTTAACCGTGTCAAGATGATGGGTGAATGGGCAAGCCGCAGCCTGTTTGAAGACCCCCAACTGCCACTGAGCCAACGCCTCCAAAATCGATGGCGCCATGTCATCTTCAAGACTGTCATGGCAGCATCAGACGTGGCCTTCTACATCTTTAAGCTGCGCCAGTGGTTGGGGCTTGGAGGAGGAATGGAGGATGAGATGGAGAAGCGGATGAAGGATGTCGCGCAAGACTTCGGCATCGAGCTTCAGCACGACGTGTTTGAAGGTTGAGTAAGTTTCTATTTCGAGGCGGTTGGAAAATCGCACCACCCCGTGTACAACAAACATGACGAATTTCCTTCTCATATTATGAAGAGCCTGTACAAGTTAGATAGATAGACGATGAGGGTTTGGGCATTGTTTTGCTTTAGAATCGGCGTCCAGAGAATCTAGATAGAATCTCTTCATACAGCTGCAGCAGCTGCATACTGGAGCTTGAAACATCTCGGGAGTACGAGGGAAATATAAGCCACTCTACAGGAGACATCAAGGAGCATCTTATCTCACTTGAGAGTGTGCGCAATCCTGAGGCAGAGTATTGGGGTTTCAGTAAGGTGATTGTCTCGTTCATCCTGTGTTGCATGAACGATATGAAGTGTATTGGTTCAGATACTGTGGCGCATTTCCCAATGTCGCACATCATATGTTCTGAAAGGGTAAGATAGCTGATCCCCGTCCCTGCTATAAACTTGCAACATATTCGCATAGACTAATTTCGATTAGCCTGCACCCTCCTAGCCCTTGTAGTTAGACGGCTTGGGCTGATCATAGCGTGTTGAAGTGACGCCCAGCCAATGGGTCCGTAAGACCGGAAGTGAAGCTCTGGGCGCCGGATATAAGTGGAGTGAGCATGGTAAATAGGTGATTTGCAGTGATCGACTAAGCAGCTGGGGCATAGATACTACATATGGAGTTCTTATCGATATTAACTATGTGTTACTTGAGTAGCGTGTCGCAGAGGAGAATTGAAATCAAGGGTCAACGATGGATCCTGGTAGCCTTGGATTTAGCCCAGTAACTACCTAGGTTTATGACCGACCAATGTAACCTGCAAATTTCAGTAGAACCTGCCCTCCTCACCTGGTACTACGTACGGTTAAGGAATCGGGAACTGCACTCTCGAAGAGGCTGATGGTACCTGTTGCTCTAGTATTCTTCCTTTCGATGTTTTGTTCATAAACTAATGCTAGGCTCAGAAACGGAAATCTATCTGAAATCGAGTTAGCGCTGAAAACATTTTGTTTTCGGTCACATGCATTGAGTGCCCTGCAATTAAAGTCGTTGTGTTCTATTGCTTTAGTCTCTGATTAATAGTATTATTTCCGCGGCTGGATGCTGATGTTCTGATGTTATTGTTCTATTATAGGGCCCAGGCTGTCTCGGAAAAAGAGGGTTAATTCTTATTAGACTGTACCTAGGGGGTTCAATAAGAACCAGGACTCACCCTGCCAAACAATCTAGTTAAGATCCTTCATTGCGGTATCATTTTAAAGCCCAACGTAATAAAACTTCTATTGTAAGACTTTCTAGATATTGTACAAGAATATATAACTTTCAGGATTACTATAGAAGTATGGTAGAAAATATGGCATAGAAGAGCTATATCTGTATCCTGTATTGTTCTTGAATTCTTAAACCACGAGGTATATGATAGACGAATGTAGCTGGTGGAGTTGAAGTTGCGCTTAGTTTAGTTGCTAGTCGACACTTTATCAGCGCCGTGTACCTGCATCAGTGGGCCGTTCCGATATAGGCTAAAGCAAGGGACCTGTGATGTACTACCTAGTAGCTTAATAGACGTAGGTAGAGGTATGCGATAATGGTTTTCAAGCCCCGTAAGTAACCGCAAGGCTGTCGTCGGTGCGATCAACGGTCGCTCTTAAACACTTGACTCGTACGATCGAGTACTTGGAAATCGCAAACGAGCGCATTGGAATGAATCCAAAGTCATGGCTCCGTGGCGTTAGATTGGCGGGGATGTATATCCACTTACTGATGTCCCCACTGTCAAGGATGCATGTCTGGCTGGGCTCTGATTTTGAGATGGCGTTGCAATATGGCTTATTTGATGGTACAACGTTGTGCGCATCCATTAGAAGAAAAACAGGGGCGGAATACTCTTCCAGGGAGCAGCTGATGAAGCCCTCGATTTGGGTCATTAGACTACCACATAATCGCTGCCTCTTATTAACGGAGTCAAGTCCCTATTTAGAATTCCCGCTTCCCCCCTAAATCCCCTGACACCTCCATCCAGTCAGATTGTCTTGGACCCTGCACCACACTAGTGCTGCAGAAGAAAGCTGGCAAATCATGTCGCATTGGACACACTCTAAGGGTCCGTATCCGGGACTGTCTCAGAGTAAATGCGCCGAGGGATTGCGACGCCTGACGGCTTTTTGGATCCAACAGGTGCCATTGAGGTAAAAATGCAGAGAAAAGCAAAGAGTAAGTGATCAAAGTCTTCATATGTCGTGTGACGGAGAGTTATGCTGCTGCTTATTGTATTTGTTTAGTTATAATGAAACCTAAACAGCCGGAGGCACTTTGGTTTGGTTCGTGTATCACTGTGTCGGGAGGAATATGGAAATGTTTCGTGCATAGCATCAGCCACATGCAGCTGTCCATGTACGTTCTTTATTCTGTCCGACCATAAGCATCAACTCAGGCTTGGCTTACCAGTGTTTGAACGGTACTCTCGGGTACGTGTTCGTCGTCTAATAAATCTCATTAAACGCCTTTAATCTCGTCAGTGCCGTTTTCGACCTTAAACCACGCAGCCAATCACCCCGGCATACTCGAAACGAGCTTGGGTCCCTCCCCTGCAAACAGCTTCCCTCTGACTCCTGCTGGCCATCTCACACGCGCATCAATCCTGTTTCCATCTCGTCTCAAGCAAATAAGGGCACAACACGCTACCTAGGAATCGAAGCAGGGAAAGGCCAGACCCTACACGCCCAACTCATCTCCCTTTTGCAAATTGAAACCGCCTAATCCAACGCCCCGACCTTCTTTCTCACACTCTCCACTGATCTCTAACATCCACTACCGACACTGGCGCTCTCCCCACAAGGTGCGCACGCGCTCTGGGCATCCATACATACCGCTTCCCTTCATCCCATTCTCCTGTTCCTTAATCGTTTCGATTCATTCTGTGACTGACAGAAACTCGAAACCAGACACCAGGTTCTGTTTCGTCGTCATTTGTCTCCTGTTTCTCCATCCACGCAGTGTCATCGCGACCAACTGTTTCCTGTCAACATACGCTTTGACACCGAGTGGTCATTCAAACCATCGACCAAACCGCCAACTATCGTACACCCACCCTCCCTCCGTCTCGATCGCTCCCGCTCCTCCACCCCCGATCTTTTGTCATTTGTTCTCGACTTCACTTGGAGTCGCCCATTCGGTTGCTCTTGCCCCATCCTTTTGTCTTAGTCCCCCGCCGCTTCCACGTGCTCCGCACCCTCCTTCGCGCCGCCCGCTCATGCCCTCCTGGCTTGTTTTCTGGCCGCGATTCTTTTCCTTTTCATGATCCTTTTTCCAGAGGATGAACAACGAGCAGCCTCGCCGTACCAGTTTCGGCATGTTGCTTCGACGCAGTAAGAGTGGTGATCTAGGCAAGGGTGGCCGTAAGGCGCAGGCCCTTAGGGAGGCCGAGCTTGAACGCCAGCGCCAGGCTTCCACTCGCATCGCTCCCAAGTTGCCTGAGTTCGCCAACCACACCGAACAGCTTTCCAATTCCTTTGGCCCCGAGTTACGCCCTGAATCACCAGTCAGTGTCCCTCGATCGGCAGATCACTCTGCCATTCGACCCTCAGCCGAACACCCACGAACCTATGGCACTGCTGCCCATGCCGCTGTCCCCGTTCCACCGTTGCCCAACGGTGGGTTTGATCCCTATGCCAGGACCGAAAGCATGACGAACCGTGGCCGATACAGCTATGCCAGTAGTGCTATCAGCACGGTCAACAGTCCTCGTCGTGTTCGCAGAAGAAAGGACCCTACACCATTGAAGTAAGTCCCTTTGCCGCTGCACCCTGATCATATTCTTCACCATTCCATGTTGAATGTTGATTACTGAGCGGATGCGAACCTCTCTACCACCTTTGTTTCTTGTTGTTTTGATCATGTACTAACAGTAGAATCAGCATTCTAGTCATTGGTACTCGCAACTCTGGCAAAACTTCTTTTCTAGAGTTTCTTAAAACTGCACTTGCTCTTCCACCCAAGAAGCGAGCCAAAAAGGGCGACGATGAGATACCTCAGAACCGCAACACTCCTTCTGGAAACTTCATTCCTCACTACCTCGAGACTGAAATTGATGGGGAGCGTGTCGGTTTAACCATTTGGGACTCGGAGGGCCTGGAAAAGAACGTAGTCGACCTCCAACTTAGAGAGATGTCAGCCTTTCTCGAGAGCAAGTTTGAGGAGACTTTCGCCGAGGAGATGAAGGTTGTGCGATCTCCTGGTGTACAAGATACTCATATCCATGCAACATTCCTCGTTCTCGACCCTTCTCGTCTGGATCGCAATATTGCATCCGCCAGGAACCCAGCCATCAATGGCCAGCAGAATGGCCACCTTAGTGCTCGAGTTCTTGGCAGCCTAGATGAGGATCTTGATTTGCAGGTTCTCCGCACTCTTCAAGGCAAAACCACCGTTATTCCAGTCATTGCCAAAGCCGACACTATCACTACCAAGCATATGAATGTCCTCAAGCGGAGTGTTTGGGACAGCATCAAGAAGTCTGGTTTGGACCCCCTGGAGGCTCTTGGCATCGACGATGAAGATGAAAGTAGTATTTCATCTGAAAGGATTGCCGAGGAGGATGAAGATGAGGAGGAATATAATCCCGAAGATGGACGTGATGGCGCCCAGACGCCTGAGAGCCAAGATTTTCCGCTGCAGGGACAGCGAGAAAGCCCAACTGCGTCACCAAACTCCAAGAGGCTCTCCACCAGTTCCATTAGACGACACAAAGCACAGGAAGAGGCTAAAGAGAAGGAAGATGAAATTCCCTTCTTACCGCTTTCCATTATCAGCCCGGATTTATACGAGCCAGGTGTTATCGGTCGACAATTCCCATGGGGATTTGCCGACCCTTATAACGAGAAGCACTGTGACTTCCAACGTCTCAAAGAGGCAGTCTTCAGCGAATGGCGTTCTGAACTGCGTGAAGCTAGCCGAGAGCAGTGGTACGAAGGATGGAGAACCAACCGGCTTAAGCAGAGGGATATCCCATATCGCCATCGATAAACGGCGAAAGACGAATGCAAGGCACCAACTCGTGTAAGGGAGGACTTGTCCGCCCTTCTGAGGATGACTGGCAAGCTAAATTGTCAACTAAAACATGTCGATGCTTCTCGCGACATACGAACGCGCCTTAGCGCCTTACTGCGACCATCTTTCTTTGCTCTTACACTACCTTCACGTCATACTATTTTCGGAAAAAATGCAGCATACCCCTTTGTCATCTTGTTATATCATTTTCTGAACTCACGAGGAGGAGCGCCGCCTTAAGCGAATAGGCATAGTCTCCCCTCGTTCTTACGGCTGATACCCCTTTTGGTGAGACACTTGATCCTCTCAACCGCACGGCTTTTGATTATTGGACCAATGAACGAGCCAGCCTTGAAGGTCTCATCAATTGCTCATGATATTTTCCTTCACTTTTTTTTGCTCTCTCGAAAATTTCATTTCGAGTGGCGGCGTTTGTGTGAGCGGCCTTGAAACGAGAACACTTCTTCAGACCCACACCATTATGGTGATTTTGCTCAGCCCCTTGCGCTTATTCTCTTCAATTTTTATGTCAGGAAGTGCTTGCTGGCTTCCCTCACAGACTAGAGAGCCCTCGAGGATAACGACCTTTACCTATTACGTCTTGACGACGGCAGGCTTACAATACAGGTGCCAGCCATGGCAAGGAACTCGAGCAAAGGACGCAGGAATGTATAAGGATATCTGTTGGCTGTGTTGAAGACTTACAACCGTCCGGTCGACGTAGCTTTTTCTTTAGTTATTCTCTTTGCTAGGAATTCATTGCACTGTTTCTTTTTTGACACAGCCATCGATTTCTGTATGTTGCCTGGCTTAAACGTAGAATTGTGCCGTTTATATATGTGTACGCTATACTAAATAACATCTTTTCCCTCGAGATCGTTCCATTCCAAGGCGATCGTAATTGATAATAAAAACATCTGAGATAAAGATATGAGCATGGTAGGCATCGCTCGCTTGTTGCCTAATAATCAGAAAGGCGTAGATTCCATGGATGCCAGTTGGAGTTCAGTGTTGATAGGATAGCCTCCCTCATCAGTGTCCTCCACCATTCGAAAAGGGTTTTTCCCAACACCCTTTATCTTTTCAACTTCCTTGGGTCCTAAAGTGACGAGATCGAAGCCTGGGGGTAGGTTTTTATCTGTCATGAGAATTTCAGTCTTGAGGTTTCGTGCTCTGTCGCGGTACGCCTGTTGGTTCCTCGGATAGTCAAACAGGTGGCTGTCCTGGGATTCCATTATCGTCCAAGAGGCATGGCGTTTTGCAACAAGCGTAGTCAGTACATGAGAATCGTGCCCACTCCATTGAACGCGCTGCCGTGGCTGCTGCCGTTGCGGATCTTGCTGCCGTACTTCTTTGCGACGTTGCGATGCTTCCAGCCTGAGGGCATCATAATCGGCATCCGCGGACGAAGGCGGGCGCGAGGCCGCCTGGGAACTCGCATCCTGCGAAGTGTTTTGTGAACCATCCGGTTCGAAGGCCAGAAAGTTGGACGCAGAAGATGAGGGAGCACCAGAGGCCTGCCTTGGAGAAGGCCGAAATACAGGCTCTGGCCTGGGTGGCGGGGGCATGCGTCGTCTTAGTTCTTCACGTTTCGCCGGGTTGAAGCTGCGAGTGTCGGTTTCAAAGGCATCTTCATCATCTTCTTTAGCAGACCGCGGCCGCTTCAGCCCTCGATCACGAGTATTGCCGTCGTTCGTTACCAATCGGTAAGAACTCGCGGGAGGCAATGGACTACGCAGGAGTTCAGCATTTGTGTGATGGCGATAGTCGCGTGGAACTCCTGATCTGGATACTGCAAGCTGTTGATTGGATGGGGGAACAGTACTGCCTGCTCGACTCCCGCCTTGCAGAGCGCGTATGGACTTTTGATCAACAAACAGGCTGGGCCTAATGAAGAAATTAGCGTCATATGTAGTGAGAGAGTGGGACGGCTACTTACTCTGCTTCTTGAGTCTCTGCACGTACAATCGATTGCGACTCGGATCCGAAATCATCACCCTGGCTATAAGCCGCGTCTTGTTCATGAAAAGGCGACTGAGGTTCAGTACCAGCCCGCACACTCTCTTCGTACGTCAGGATGTTACGCAAGCCGTGGAAGCACTTTAGAAGCTCGTCCACCAGCTTATGCAGGGGATATAGCATCTTGAGCTGGGCGATTGCGCTGTCCTTTTTGTTTTTCCTGATGATTTCAATAATCTCGGCAACGCGTGTTGAACAGAGTTCATAAGTATTATCATTGCCACCCAGGCTCTTGAAGTTGTCGCTAGCGAAGAGCTTGGCATAGTCTCGACCATGTTTTCCGTTGTTGGATTCCGTATCATCCAAGTTTTCACAGAACAAGGAAGCAAGATGACCCCTATAATCAAAGTCGTTACCGTGTTGGGACATAGCTTCAACAAATAACCATGTACGAAGATCCAGGGTGCACTCAGGCTCCTGAAACATGTTATCAGTTGGCGCAAAATACACGGGCATCACCAGATTGAGGGTTTTGAGAAAGGGGAATATATCCGATGCCTCATCGTTCTGAACCCCATAAAGCTTGTCCAAGGCCGTCACCACGTTGGCACGCGCGATTTGAGTGACCATGACTTCCTGGTCTTGGGTGGAATGCGCGTTCAGAAAGTACGCCCAGTCAATGAATGGTTCCGTGTCAGACTGATCGAGCACGTCGTACTCGGCTCGAATATTGTAGAAAGCGCGTCTTTTGATGCTTAGACACCCTTTGAAGACATCTTCATCTGGATTTCCCTCTTGAATGCATTCAAACAGTCTATCGGCGGCCCTGGCCAGGTCTGGAACACTGAGTTCTAGGACTCTGTGTCGTGCGGGGTTTATCTTCAGGCCAGCTTGAATCTCTTCATCGTGACCTTCAGTCGCCTCGACTTGGACGTCTACCTCTTCGTTCTGTGCATCATCATCAAATTCGGTTTCGTCGTCAGGTTTTTGTGGTTCTGATGGAATACTGAGGCTTCGAGCGTGTCTCGGAGCATTACGGATCGGTCTTGGATCTGCTTGCAAGCCCTTCTTTGGCCTAATAGTCTCTGGCGCGGGCTGGGAAGTGCGCGTTACGCGTGGTGTTGATGCGGAGTGAACTGAGTTATGTCTCTGCGTGTTGCGCGTCACCCTCTGCTGTTGAGGCTGGGCAGACGCATTTTCTACGCGCAGGGCGGCGCTGCGAGTGTTCATTGCGCCGTCAAGATGAGCGTATGTATGAAGCAAAGTCTCCTTATCTTCCTTTGGGCGCGTTGCTGACGCTAATGTTGATCATAGTATTGAATCGTCCAATAAGAGCTAACCCTAACCCTAACCCTATGATACCTTATGAATGTATGGTTATGGAGGGAGCTTTGACCACCTGCAGCTGACCTGAGATACCAGCCTCTATGCAAGGTACGTTACCTGCTTGCCTACCAGACTTTGTAACCATGATGTCAAGCTAGGAGCGGCAAAACTATCTGGTGCTACCTTGTTCTTTTGGCGATGGTTTTCTGAACGCATTTAAGGTGATCATTGCAATGCCGACTCCGTGCCGCCCTTGGTACGATTGCTATTCCAGTGCTATGCGGTTTTCTTTGTTGCACCGACTCTCTTACCATGATCAGGGCCAAAGATCCCTGTAAGGTAGGCTGTTCGTGTAAAGAGGAGGAACAGCTAAAAGCCAGTCCAATGTTGTCAGAACCACTTCCAATATATGACAAAGATGCCGCTTTTCTTTGACTTACCGTCATCGCAATATTTCCCCATGCCATAGCATTCCATTTGATAGGGCTCATCGACCTTTCCCAGCCGAGCCCATAGGAACTGAAACCAACATGCCCAATATCCCCGAGCAATAGAGCAATCAGGTATGCCTTGACAACCTTGACCTCAGTTGTCGTTGATAGTACTGCGACTCCAATGAATGCCAGTAACAGGTACAGGTTGCCCAACTGCCAGGTCACGATGATGCTATTATCAGAGGCCTCAATGCCATTCTTCTGGGGTGCCTGTTCGCCAATAAACCAAGCTGGATCGATGACGGCACCAACAAAACCAGCAACTCTGTGGGAGTATGAGCAATGATGCAAGAGATCAATGAGACGTAGGGTTTTTGTATAATGATGTCTTACAAGGAAATTGGCTCAATGATAGTAAATACTACGCGTGGAAAGGTCGGAAGAGAAGACGCCATGTTTACGGGTTGAGTATCGGCCAGTGGCATGCGGTCAAGCAGAACATCAGAAGAGATCTGATAAGGACAAAGCGACTTTTCCCTTCCCCAGAATCGAAAACCGAACTCCATATGACCCAGGTAGCCAATAGGAAGATCTATGCTCGTTGACATATTAGCTAAAATGAAAATCCCGGTGGTCGTCGGGATGGATCGGAGCCAAGCCGATATCGTTGCCCGATCAAGAGCCTCCGGCAAATAACCGGACGGTACGGAATTCGAGCTTTTTTCCGCTCTAGCTAGGCAGAGCTACCTAAAGCTGAGCCGTTAAAATCTAACAGCCGAGGGCACGGAGACAAGTAGTTGGTCTTCTCTCCGATTGTTCGAACTTTTGCAATTGCCCAACAGCAATCTAATCATTCTCCGGCTCCCTGCCCCGAAGCATCGTCCTGCCACCTCCAGCCAAGCCAAACCAATTCAATTGGCCTGCTCCAGCTTCCGGAATAGCGTTTCACCAGCCAGCCGCCGACTGCCCATCATGCTTCGAACCGTCACGGGACGCGCTGCCGCCTCGGGGCTTCTGAAGTCACTGCCTCGGGTTTCCCAAGCAGCTGCGCCCACATGCTCGCTTGCCCCGCAGCTACGACTTCAAACCAAGACTCCTGTTACTGGCCTTCGACTCTCCAGAGCCATTCACAACACTTCAGTCAGAATGTCCCAAACACGAACAGAGAGCGACGCCTTTGGCGAGATCCAGGTCCCCGCCGACCGCTACTGGGGAGCTCAGACCGAGAGATCCCTCGAGAACTTCCGTATCAACCAGCCCCAGGATCGCATGCCCCCGCCTATTGTCAAGGCGTTTGGTATCCTGAAGGGTGCTGCTGCTACTGTCAACCTTCGATATGGCCTCGGTGAGTAGCAATTCGATTTGATTGTGGTTTTCTGCGAGGCGGCCTAGCTTGGATTATCAGTCTTAGCTCTTACAGCTTGACTTACATCATGTCATGGGTGCAAGTTGACGACTTATACCCCGAGCTGTATAAACCTCAGCACAAATGGGGTATTCTTTTAAGTGACACTCACTGACAATCGCCCTTCATAGACCCTAAAGTCGGTGCTGCTATTCAACAAGCTGCCAAGGAGGTTGCTGATGGCAAGCTCCTCGATCACTTCCCCCTCGTTGTTTGGCAGACCGGCTCCGGCACTCAGTCCAACATGAACGCCAACGAGGTCATTTCCAACCGTGCCATTGAGATCCTCGGCGGTACCATGGGCAGCAAGAAGCCCGTCCATCCCAACGACCACGTCAACCGAAGTGCCTCCTCTAACGACACTTTCCCTACTGTCATGCACATTGCTGCCGTCCTTGACCTTGAAGGTGAGCTCCTGCCTGCCCTTCGCAGCCTGCGTGACGCCATTCAGAAGAAGGTCGACGAGTTCGAGGCCAAGAAGATCATTAAGATTGGCCGCACTCACCTCCAGGATGCTACTCCTCTCACCCTCGCCCAGGAGTTCTCTGGCTACGTTGCTCAGCTCGACTTTGGCATCAAGCGTGTCGAGAGCTCCCTGCCCGACCTGCGATTGCTCGCCCAGGGTGGTACCGCCGTCGGTACTGGCATCAACACCTTCGAGGGCTTCGCTGAGGCTATTGCTGAAGAGGTCACCAAGATGACCGGTACTGAATTCAAGACCGCCCCTAACAAGTTCGAGGCTCTTGCCGCCCATGATGCCATTGTCCAGGCTCACGGCTCCCTCAACACCCTAGCTGCTTCTCTCACCAAGATCGCCCAGGACATCCGATACCTCGGCAGCGGTCCCCGATGTGGCCTTGGTGAGCTGAACCTGCCCGAGAATGAGCCCGGTAGCAGCATCATGCCTGGCAAGGTCAACCCCACTCAGTGTGAAGCCTTGACTATGGTCTGTGCCCAGGTTATGGGTAACCACGTCGCTACCACCATTGGTGGCATGAACGGCCAGTTTGAGCTCAACGTCTACAAGCCTCTGGTTATCCGCAACCTCCTTCACAGCTCCCGCCTCCTGGCTGATGGTATGCGCTCTTTCGAGAAGAACCTGGTTGCTGGCCTCAGTGCCAACGAGGAGAAGATTTCTAGCATCATGAAGGAGTCGTAAGTTTTCTGTTGCCATACGCTTGATACAATGCTAACCAAATGTTATAGTCTCATGCTTGTCACTTGCCTCAACCCCAAGATTGGATACGACATGGCTAGCAAGGTCGCCAAGAATGCTCACAAGAAGGGTCTCACCCTCAAGGAGAGTGCCCTCGAGCTCAATGCTCTGACTGAGGAGGACTTCGATACCCTGGTGAAGCCCGAGCTGATGGTCGGCCCCAGTCCTTACAAGGGTTAAAAAGTTCAAGAATTGTCCACCCAAAGACGCCCGATCTCGTCTGTGATCGTGATGTCGTGTATTAAAACCTAAAATTGTATAGATGATAGCAACTAGAGCTTCCTCGCACGATAGTGTACGAATGACGACCTTGGGCATTGTTGTTCTCGAAAAATGGCGGGCAGTTTGAAACCCAAAAATACTACATATGAACATCATTAATGACACACAAATTACCTACCTTTTGTGAATCGTGACGACAAGTATTCTCACGTTTTTATCCTATTGTGCATTGAAGCGTTGAGCAAGCATTGAACTAACATGTGAAAGGGGGACCAATATTCATCCACCGCTTAATTTTGTTGAAGGTCCCCTCGGATGGATGGCGGAGGGGAACCGGGAAGTGCCGGCATTAGCAGGAGAGCAGCGCACCTAGCTCAGGTGCGGACAGCACTCCTCCTGCCGGACTTTCCAATTGAAAGCTTCAACATGTGGCGATTTCACGTGCTACTCCAACAGAGACAAGACTGCCCAAGTGAGACCACACCAAGGCATTCATGACCCCGACTCTTGCGAACCAGCTCCCCATTATCATAGTCAACATGGCGTTCTGAGCTTTTGTTATTTGCCAACGGCGCATGCAGCTTCCCCTCTTTCTCGTTCTTTCTCTCCCTTCGCTTTCCACTATCCTATCCTCTCACGCGTCTAGACGATCCTCTGGCCGTTGACTTATACTCAATGTGCCATCCGATTTTCGAGAGCCCAAGATGGCCACGATCGAGCCACGCTTGATTCACCTGCTCAATGAGCCGACAACACCACAACTCACTCATACCGACCTCCCCCCGCTTCATTCTCTACCGTTTCCTACAGCCACAGACCGATCGTTGCCCCCACTCGAGCCCGATACGAACCATCGAGGTGATAGACCGGCAGCTGACGCACAGTCTGTTGCTAACGCTGTCGGCTCAATACACCTTGCTAGCGATGATGGTGTTTTTGATCATCGTAAGGAAACGAACAGCCAAGATGGAAAGCTAGCATCGGCCTCTGGAGGGTTCTCCTTGCGCGTAGCTCTTGGCGACTCCGAAGTTACGGAATCTTCCCATTCGATAAGCCGGATACTAGACGATGGGCCTGATATTCTTGATGATGGTTCTAACAAGAAAAGACATCGTGGTCTTCATGTCAAAGATGATTTTGTACAGCTTCCGCAGCCCCTTAAGAAGCAGAAGGCTGCCCAACAGGCACCGGTCATGCCACCGATCATCAATGGACTCCACGAACCTCCGCCCCACGCCGCTTTGTTCCCGCCCATATCGTCCGACTCATTCGATGTGAAGGATGGATCGCAGATGAAGATATTGCCTAACTTTACCCAGCCATCTCAGGAAGTCGAGCAAATGTATAGTGCCAATAAGGCGAGGAAGCGGACTACCAAGCCGAGACGGAAATGGTCCGAGGAGGAGACAAATCACCTCTTGTTGGGTGTCAACCGACATGGAGTTGGAAAGTGGACAAGCATTCTTGAGGATACCGATTTCAAGTTCAATGACCGGACAGCTGGTGATCTCAAAGATCGTTTCAGAACGTGCTGTCCTGACGAGCTTCGCAAATCCAACAAGTCACTTGATGGAGACTCGCCGCCACGCTCTAGCCGAGGGACAAAGCAGAAGGGCAAGACAGATGTTCACCTTGAAAGGATTTTGATAGACGGGAACGTTGCACCAGCAACAGACATGACCGCAGTCTCACAACAAGACATCGACATAACCCCAAAGCAGAAGAAGAGCCGGGCACATCGCAAGAAGATGGAGGACCTTGTAGAGCTCGGTATCCACGGCCCGTTCAAAAAATCCCATCGTCGTGAACGTCGACCTTTCACTGAACAGGACGACATGGAAATTCTTGAGGGTTTGGAAATCCATGGCCCTGCCTGGACCAAGATTCAACGGGATCCGCGCTTCCATCTCTCCAGCCGGCAACCAACGGATCTGAGAGATCGAGTACGCAACAAGTATGCCAATATTTATCAGCGCATAGAGAAGGGTACTTTCCAAACTAAAGAAGCGGGTCGAGAGAACGATGTTATGGAGCCATCAGTGAGCATCTCAATCGAGAACTCCTTAAAGCCGTCCAAGGCTACGACACTGGAGCCACAAATGAACCACTCAACGTCGCGTGAGGATCTTCCTCGATGGCCAACTCACCAAAGAATCGATACAGGTGATAGCACAGGGGCAGCTCAGGCATTCGAGTTTGGTGAGGGTGCGGTACCTCAATTTATGGGTGGCGAAATGGACATTTCACGCCTATTACTTGATGATGCAAAACTCTCACCAGCGAATTCGCGTTTCGGTGTCGAGGGAGTCCTTGGACTTTCTCCACCAGCTAGCACTTCGCAGAACGGTTCCAGTAAGAAGGGGATGCAACAGTCAAGAAGGTAGTATCAACTACTGTTGCTTTGATGAACGCAGATTGTTCTGCACTAATGTTTATGAGGGTCCCAAAGGCGGGACAGGAGTTGGGAAAATTGATTTGCAATGGCCTTGGGCGTATAACACGTAGATTTGGAGACATCGCACTGAACAAAAACATACAGCACGCGCTGATTGTCGGTCGCTGATATCGGTCTGATAGCATGCTTTGGCGCTTAAGGGAAGGAAAACATGGGTTGCCTCACTGGCAAAGAAGGACTAAGTACTCAAGAAAAGTTAGTCGATTATCGATTTCATTAGATTTCCATGAAGCTACGAAAAAGGCATCTTGAGTTTACGTAGCATAAGCTCGAAGGTTGCCATGTCTTACAAGATAGGCACCATGGAGTTTCGATGCTGAGCCAAATAATGCCATTTTAGTACCTTCGGTTAATGGACCATGGACTATCTGCTGCAGATCTCTGAGTCAGGTGATATCACACGTGATCAAACTTCCACAGGAAAGTGCGACTGTAGGGCACCAAAACCCCCACCGGCTAGCGCCCACCGAAAAAAAAAGGGTGTATCATCATTTTCAGATTCAGATTTCGTTCCTCGTCAGGTCCCTCGTCCATCCTCCTCATCACCGCCGACAAACCAGCCATTCGACACCATGGCCCGCGGAATGTGAGTAGCACTATGGGAAGAACAATCATCGTCGCGAGCATGAACGCGAAGAATGATTTGCGCTCCCCTCTTGCCTTCCTGTCGGGAAATCTGTCTCTAACCGTCTCGATAGCAAGAAGCACCAGAAGCGCCTCAGCGCCCCCTCGCACTGGCTGCTTGACAAGCTGTCCGGCACCTACGCTCCTAAGCCTTCTGCCGGTCCTCACAAGCTCCGCGACTGCATGCCCCTGATCGTCTTCATCCGAAACCGACTCAAGTATGCTCTCAACTACCGCGAGACTAAGGCCATCCTGATGCAGCGACTGGTCAAGGTCGACGGCAAGGTCCGCACCGATTCCACCTACCCCTCCGGCTTCATGGATGTCATCACCATCGAGAAGACCGGCGAGAACTTCCGTCTTGTCTACGACACCAAGGGCCGATTCACCGTCCACCGAATCCAGGCCGAGGAGGCCGAGTACAAGCTGGGCAAGGTCAAGCGTGTTCAGCTTGGTCGCGGTGGAATCCCATTCTTGGTCACGCACGATGCACGAACGTGAGTTCTGTCAGACATCATTCAGCCGTTGGATCAAGCTTTGGTCGATTCGATTCACCCGACGAGACAGGAGCTTTATTTGACGGTTGTATGTAAACCCCAAATACCCCTTTGCTAACAAAAATTCTCTCTAGCATCCGCTACCCTGACCCTCTGATCAAGGTCAACGATACTGTCAAGATTGACCTCGCCACCGGCAAGATCACCGACTTTATCAAGTTCGACACCGGCGCCGTTGTCATGGTCACTGGTGGTCGTAACATGGGTCGTGTTGGTGTCATCACTCACCGTGAGCGCCACGACGGTGGTTTCAACATCGTCCACGTCAAGGACGCCATTGACAACAGCTTTGCTACCCGTGAGAGCAACGTTTTTATCATTGGCCAGGACAAGCCCTGGATCTCCCTGCCTAAGGGCAAGGGTGTCAAGCTCACTATCGCTGAGGAGCGTGACCGCCGACGCGCTTATGCCATCTCTCACTAAACTGTGGATTTGCGATAGGAATGGAAAAATTGGCATGTGGACTGGAGTCTCGGATTTGACGTTTGCTTTACGGCTTTAAAACTACCCTGGAGATAGCCAGCCCCCATGAGGCTACGATAAAAGATGAATTTGAGCCAAACACGCAGTGTCATTCCGGATACTTTGTCGTTCTTCTACAGTGACGGTTAGAAGCCAGGTGAAACTGCTGTCTCGTGTTCCTCAGGTGGTTGTTCGAGGATGTGAGGGCAAGCAGATAGCCAACGAGCACCTAAGATTATCCGTGTTTGACATGGTGTGGAATCATCTTGGGACCTGACAATAAGAGGCACTACTACCAAACAGCGGCTCAATGGGTTACATCTGCAAACATCCATGGGCAATTGGATGGCAATAAGCGCGATTGTCCATGACGTTGTCATCTACCCCATAACATTCAGCACAAGGTACCTGCCTATCTAATGTAACTGATCAGGATGTTGATGGATGCGGTGCAACACCAATTACTTGAAAGGCAACTGCTTTGCTTATAAGCATGCTGCAGGGGCTGTCAGTTGACCTCACGGTGTGTAAGGTTGTGTATGTGTGTTACACTTGTTTCGCTGACCGAGGTGAAGTGCTGCATTGTCCATAGGTAGGTACGGGCGGTAGGCGAATTATCTACGTATTGTTCACCCCACGTTTACCAGGCAGGTGATTGATTGCCATGGTGAAAAATGATAGAAGTAGACTCGTCTCTCGCCTACAAGCTGTCTGCTAATCCCCAGCTTCTCCATTTAGCTAGTTGCCTTATCCCACAACAAAGTCTTTTGAACCCCCAAAGTGCAAACAACACCAAGTGGGTTCCCGTTCTTCCTCCCTCCGTGTCCCTCTCCACACCCTCCCACGCTTTCAAGGTCGTGAAGCTGCTAGTCGGCCAGCAAGCCAAGCTATGTGAGAGCGGGGAAGGCGATGCAGTTCCAAGTCACCGAGTCGCCATTACGCACAAAGTTGGAAATGCATGACTAACGGGAACTACAGCGCCCGTCGAATCCTCATCGGTTATGCCATGCTGGTTTCTTCATTTCTCGGAGCCGCGATTCGACAATGTTAGTCTCATGCGCCTTGTCCCTGTGATGTGCATGTACCATAGTAGACGCACTGCGTGGGGAGCACGTAAGGGGCCATCACCAGTCAAGTCAATGGTTGAGGCTCATCCATCCATCCAATGTCTAGTTAGAGTAAGACCGCACACGCACAACGTCCATGGATGGATCGTGTGCCCACTCACCGTTTATAGCATGACCCGCTAGGCTCAGCAATGAAAGAGCCATTTTCCTGCTCTGTACCCGACAGCGCTGCGACGGTCGGTATTGCATCAGCGAAACTAATGCTTAGAAGAGGAACCTTTGAACTTTGCCGGTCGTGCCCCACGTGCGCCGACGATGTTGCTCAAGACTACTTTTTAGTGAGAGTCAGCCCCATCGTGGCCGCTTCCGGTTCCGGGTTCTGTTTTGGCTTGCTGTCTCGGTTGGCTTGGCTTGAAGGATCCTGCTCATTCATTTTCTCTCTTCCTTCGTTCTCGGTTTGCCCGGTTCAGGATCGCTTAAACACGGCAGACATCCCGTCACCCTGTCAAACACATCGCAAGAGTCATACAAATTCGAAATTGTTTGTCAGAGAAAGAATAAGGTATAGCGTTCGGGTGTCAGATCGATCTTGGTTTCACATACAATAACGGCCAATTGCGGGTCCGGGCCGTGCTTGTCAAAGGAATAGTCACTTGAGAAGCGATTCTTCTCAATGTTCGCCAGCAGAACTTCTACTCGGGCTCTCTTGAGCCGTCGTGTTCAGAGAGTGGGATTCCGACGAGACTTTGCAGCTTCTTCCCGCGTTCATGGTCCTGAAGCACCTGTGGCTACTCAAAACGGGCCGGACAAAACTTCAGGATGGTCCCAATCGAGGGTCTTGGCAGTTGCAATTGGAGCCGGAGCTCTTGGATGGGGGCTTGCCAGTTTGAATGACGGGACTGACTCCGAAAAGTCTATCTGGAACCGGCCATCGACACCCCGTTATGCTACGTTGCCCGAGATGGAGAAGGTGAATTGCCTATGAGTACTTCAATGCTTTGAGACTAACTCTGGAATTAGGCTATCCGACGGATCGAGAATGAGGTTGGGTTAGAGGGCTTTATTTCAACAGATCCCGAGGACCTCCTTGCCCATGGTTATTCTGAGTGGTCTACTGTTAACCCCGATACTTTGCCGGTGGCTGTGGCATATCCTCGAACAACGGAGCAAGTGTCCGTAATAGCTCGTATCTGTCACGAGCACCGTGTTCCCATAATCCCTTACTCAGGAGGTTCAAGCTTGGAGGGTAATTTTTCTGCTCCTTATGGAGGTGTAAGTGTGGATTTTGCGTACATGGACAAGATTATCCAGTTCAACAAAGATGACATGGACATCGTAGTTCAGCCTAGCATCGGCTGGCAGGACTTGAACGCAAGACTGTTGCAACTGGATAGTGGCCTGTTCTTTCCTGTTGATCCTGGTAGGCGACTGAAGAATATCGGAGGATCGAGATCATTCAATGGCTAATGAGAGTATTTAGGACCGTCGGCAAAGATAGGAGGTATGATCGGGACCAACTGCTCTGGCACCAATGCTGTCAGGTATGGCACGATGAAGGATTGGGTCATTAACTTGACCGTCGTCCTCTCTGATGGGCGCATCATCAAGACAAGGAGAAGGCCACGCAAATCGTCTGCTGGATATAACCTGAACGGACTGTTTGTCGGCTCCGAGGGTACCCTGGGGATCGTCACAGAAGGTATGCTACAAACGTGTTTTTTAAGCAGCATGAATTCGATCTCAGCTGACGGTCGCAGCCACACTCAAGTTGGCAGTTATCCCAGAGCAGTATTCGGTCGCTGTTGTCACATTCCCCACCATTCGTGATGCAGCCGCAGCCGCAGCTGGTGTCATGCAGACAGGTATTCCTGTTGCGGCGATGGAGATCATGGACGAAGTTCAGATGAAAGTTATCAACCTTGGTGGCGCTACGAAACCCCGAGTCTGGAAAGAATTGCCGACTTTATTCTTCAAGTTTTCTGGTACCAAGGAGGGCGTGAAGGACAACATTACTCGAGTAAAGAAGATTGCAGCATCTAACAAGGGCGGAGATTTCGAATTTGCTAGAGATACTGCTGAGCAGCAGCTGCTCTGGTCTGCTAGGAAAGAATCGCTTTGGTCTATGCTCTCCCTACGTCAGACTGGCGATGATGTCTGTGAGTATCATACTGCCATTGGCACTTTTTGGCTTTCTTCTGCATCGACTGCTAACGAATTTCTTATAGGGAGTACCGACGTAGCTGTTCCGTTCAGCCGCTTAGCTGACATCATAGAAGTGAGCAAGAAAGAGATGGACGACCTTGGTCTCTTCGCAAGCATCCTGGGTCACGTTGGAGATGGAAACTTTCACGAGAGCATCATGTACAACAAGAACGTACCTGGCGAGCGTGCCAAGGTAGAGGCTTGCGTCAAGAACATGGTGAAGCGCGCGCTCGATATGGACGGCACGTGCACGGGAGAGCACTCCATCGGCTGGGGTAAAAAGGAGAGTTTGCTTTGGGAGGTTGGCCCAGAGACTTTGGCAGTCATGTCAGCAGTGAAGAAGGCGCTCGATCCACGATGGGTGCTGAATCCTGGTAAGATCATGGATGTGCCGTGGGAGAATACGATCTATCCTGGTGCAAATGCAGCTGTGACGCCGAATCGAGTGATCAAGAACTTGGTTTGACGTGCAAAATATATGCGAACTTGCACATCTCAACGGGACTTGTAGGGGCACACTATAGATTACGGTTGCATGGCATAATAATAGTATGTTTCCATATTGTGTGATTGAAAGGTATGTTTGATGCAGCTTGTTGAGTGTTCGTTCCATTTACTGATCAATCAGTGCAGGGCAGACCTTCGTTAATGTTATGCTGATAGGGGTACAATATCCCGAATTTAACAGACCATACGTACTGGGAGGGGGGGAAAGTTGATGTCGATTGTATCAGTTTCTGCATTCTGTTAGCATCGTGGCGAAGTGAAAAGTATGGTAGTTCGTGTAACAGAAACACTCGACTAAGGGACGTTTCTACTGTATCAAGGATTTAGGTACTTAGTTGCATGATACCTGATTATTCATGAAACATTTGACCCAATTAGTACGGCAAACAGTTGAGATCTGGCGGCGAGTGTGCTACTTATTCGTCATAACAACTAAGGCAATTTGCTTGCTATTTCATCAGACAGCAAACATCAACGGACAGCCGCAGCTGGTAGCTGCTTCATTTCGATTCCCCTGCCGCCCTCTTGACACTGCACAGTTTTTTCATTGCACGCATTTTTTATCCCCTTACACTCCCCAGGCTGGACTAGCATACATCAAGGTTCTAGAAGGTGCCCCTTTCGTGAATCACTGCAGCAGAAAATCTGCCCTCTCCTCTTCACCCATCAAGGCTTGCCTTTCTTTCATCTTCTTTACAACATACCTTTTCGTCTAGGTATCTGAGCTACATCTCTCCAAGTGCTAATTCTCAGAAATAGCACAAACAGCCACCTGCAGTTCTAAAGAATATTTAGATCTGTCTCTGGTAACCATCACGGCAGTTAACGTTCACGTCGGGTATGTCCTCTATCCTAAAGTCAATGCCCCCTTGCCTGGCTCACATGCTTTAAAGACTCCCGGCTGACAGCAAATTTAGATCCAATGAACTGAAACCGCAAAATGAGCTCTAAACGGCCACGCTTTCTCCCTCAACATGGGCCTCGAGGTGTTTCAAATCGCAAGCGCTCATCGCAACGGGGAAGGCCAGGGAAGCCCGCAAAGATTCCAAACCAGCAAGGAGCTCGACAAAGCAACATCATTGCTACTCAGCTACATGCGCAATGGAATTCATGGCCCGAACTCAATGTCATCCTCGAGGGAATGCCCACCTGGGTCACCACCTCGAATCTCTGGGATTGGTTTTCCCACGAAGGGGAGATTGTATACATGGACATCTATGAGACACCAAAGAGTCCTGGGTCCTACTCGGGGAAGATCAGATTCGAACCGCCACCAAAGCGAGCTTTTTGGGAGGCCGGAATCTATCGTGTTCGTCATCCTGACATAGAGCGGTACCCAACAGACTTTGAGATTTCTGTCAACCTGGCCAGATACGCGCCCCAAGGATCTCTTCCAAGTCCTGTGTGCCCAGAGCGCTGGCACCCGATTAAGTTTGTCTTGCGTCCTTTGGCCATCCATTTCGGAAGCATGATAGGGAAAGAATCAATGAAGGTCATGAAGTCCTTGTATGGGACGGTTGATGAACGCAACCTCAAGTTTGAACTCAGTCTTAAGTACAAAAAGCTTACGGCCTTCTTCCCTATGGAGATTGTGACACGGGGAAGAAGAGTTATTCGACAACATAAAGTCGCTATCGAATTTTCGAACATGAAAGAAGTGTACCGAACGACAACAGACAATGGTTGCTGTGCTCTAGTGGTCCCCCTCACGAAACCACCCCAGTACTATTGGAAAGTGTCCGACGTCCGCTCAACTTTCTCAGACGAAGGCAAAAACTGGAGTGTTATGGAGAGCTGGAATCGTGCTACTGATATCGTCGAAGAAGCTGGACTTCCGATGAGGTATCCCGTTTCTCTCTACACGGACTTCCAGGACCCAGGATTTATCGATATTGGTCGTTGGACTACCCTTCGATTTATTCTAGATGGAAGAACCGATGAAACTAGAGCGATCAATGAACAGATTGCGAGTGCCCTAGATGACTTTAACATCACCACCCACGTCAAAAACGACTTCCAAATCACCCACGGAGTACAAGCAGACATGTGGAAACTCCTGGAACACCCAATTCTTGCCGAGGGTGACAATGCGCTCCAGATGCTTCAGTATTCTCCAGACTCTGTTATTCATCTCCCTTTCGAGGTCAGATATCAACTTGAAGTCTGCATCTCTAAAGGTCGCCTCAACGAACATACAATCAGCAAAGAGTTTTTGACGACACTTGCTACGATGAGCCCAACCGAGGCCAAATTTTACCTGGAATTCTTAGCTGACGAAAGAGACCCTATAATAGACCCTATAATGGACCCCATGAGTGTCTTCCAGCACCCTGATGCTGACGCTTTTGTTCCCCTCACCAGAATACCTCAGTATTGCACCCTCGTTCGGAAGGCGACTATTACTCCAACCACAGTCCGCTACAGCACACCTATTATAGAGGTGTCCAATCGAGTCGTGCGACAATACAAGCATGTGCAGGATCGTTTTTTGAGAATCCAGTTTACTGAGGAGTCGGAGCGGGGCAGGATCGCGGTGAATAAGGATCAGAACGACGAGATTTACAAAAGAGTGCTACGGACAATGTATGAGGGCATTCGTATTGGCGACCGTGTTTACGAATTTCTCGCATTTGGCAACTCGCAGCTCCGAGTGAACGGCGCATTCTTTTTTTGCCCGACTCAACATACGTCATGTGATGACATTCGCAGATGGATGGGCCAGTTCAATCATATCAAAGTTGTGGCAAAGTACGCCGCCCGACTCGGCCAGTGTTTTTCTACTACTCGAGAGATTCGTGGTATCTCGTCCCCTGACACACGTGAAATCCCCGACATCGAGCGAAATGAACACTGCTTCACCGACGGTGTTGGTAAGATCTCCTCATTTCTGGCCCAGCTAATCAATGAAGACATGGCTCTTGATGTTTTTGCCAAACCCTCGGCCTTTCAGTTTCGCATGGGTGGCTGCAAAGGCGTGCTCGCTATCTGGCCAGACGATGCCAAAGGTATGGAAGTGCATATTCGCGAGTCCCAGAAGAAATTTGTGTCCGACTCGAAGGGTCTCGAGATCATTCGTTGCGCCGCTTTGGCGACAGCTACTCTCAATCGACAAACCATCACAATCCTGGAATGTCTTGGGGTGCCCATAAAATCTTTTACGGATCTACTTGACAAACAACTGCAGTCGTTCGAGCTGGCTATGAAGGATAATGATGTTGCAATTGACATGCTGACAAAGTTCGTCGACGACCAGCAAACTACTCTGTGCATTGCCGATATCCTCCGGGCTGGTTTCAAAACCGAGAACTTACAAGAGCCATTCGTCGTCAACATTCTCAATCTCTGGCGGTCATGGTCTCTGAAACTACTCAAGGAGAAGGCAAGAATCCAGGTCGAGAGAAGCGCCTTTGTCCTCGGCTGCGTTGACGAGACCAACACTCTCAGAGGGCACTCCTTTGAAACGGAGGACTCTAGGGTCAAAGATGTCAGCAAGCTACCGCAAATCTTTTTGCAGGTTAGTGATTCAAAGCAGTACAACAAAACACATATCATCCAAGGGGTGTGCATCGTGGGGCGCAACCCGTCATTGCATCCTGGGGACATTCGTGTTGTTGAGGCCGTGGACTGCCTAACACTGCACCATCTCAAGGACGTCGTTGTGTTTCCAGCAACAGGGGACCGACCTGTGCCCAACATGCTCTCTGGCGGTGATCTTGACGGCGATGATTTCTTTGTGATTTGGGAGCCGAGCTTGATGCCTCAGATCTGGAACTATCCGCCCATGAACTACTCAGCACCCAAGCCCATTGAGCTAGACCGCGATGTCGACGTCAATGATCTCAGAAACTTCTTTGTCAAATATCTGAAGAACGACAAACTTCCCCTGATCGCAACGTCCCATCTAGCCTTGTCAGATGACTTTGGCCCAAATTCACCAAAGTGTGAGTCGCGATGTTACTCCCTAAGTCAAAGTTTAATCTAATTCGGCATTTAGGTCTTGAACTTGCAGAACTACACTCCAAAGCAGTTGACTATCCCAAGACTGGTGATCCGGCGATACTGAGACGTGACCAACAACCCCGAATGTGGCCGCACTTCATGGAGAAGAAAAACTGCTACCACTCCAAGAAAGCCCTGGGGAAGATTTATGACAAAGTGGTCAGAAGTGCAGTTCAATTTAGCCCTATCTGGGACAGTCCATTTGACCAGCGAATCATCAAGAAGTTTGAACTTCACCACGACACGCTCAAAGCAGCGAGGCAAGTAAAGACACAGTATGATACCTCAGTACGCCGGCTACTGAGCCAACACGACCTCAAGACCGAATTCGAGCTCTGGACGAGCTTCGCTATGTCCAAGCCTGCCGTCGGCTCAGACTACAAGATACAAGAGAAACTTGGCTGCGAATTCACTGAATTGAAGAAGACATTCCGGAAAACATGTGTCGAGGCTGCCGGTGGGAAACAGCCTGACCTAATCGAGCCATTTATCGCAGCAATGTACACAATTACGGAGGAAGAGACGAAGATCGCCCTCTATGAACACCACCGAGGTCCAACCAATCACGCAGGGCGCATCTTGCAGCCTCGAAAACTGGAGGCAAAATCAATGCCGCTCATCAGCTTCCCTTGGATTTTCTACCAGGAGTTGTGTCGCATTGCGACCAATGGCAGTTCTAATCCGCAACTTATCGTAACTGCGGGTGCTCATGGAAAATCGACCCAGCACCACGCCAAGTCTCCAGAGGCCACACCAGTTCAGGCCTCTGTACTTCAAGAAGAAAACACCATCGAAGAATCTGAGTTGTCACCCGAGATTCATTCTCATCTTCCGGACGGCACAGTTGTCCATCGTGGGCAACCGCTATCGATCTTCCATCCGGAAGACGATGTCAACTCTGATGATGAACGATCGTTCTCAGAGAAGTCGCTATCTGAATTGGAAGAAGGGGAGTCGGCTCATGAAGAATTAGGTGCCTCCGAAGGTGACGACATCGTTAAAGAAGATCTGGACGACACGGCCCAAGACACAGTGGGTGCGCAGCAAGTCGATGAAGTAGCGGAAGATGCAGACGGAAAAGGAGAGGATGAAGACGATGCCATGGATCGCCTAGCCAAATTGGTGGGCGGATTTGATGTTGATTGATCCATAGACCTCAAGCAGAATGGTGGTATGAGTCCTGGGATGGGTACAGAGCCTAAACGCCCTGGGATTAGAAATCGGAGATTGAAAGACGCGGCGTTCAAGATGGAATTCATCCGTGAAACAGCGAAGACCGGGCCATAATATTCACGGACTAAGAAATTTGCTTTGGTAGCAGTTGATAGTTGGTAGACTAGCAATATATACCAATATTTCGGCATTTTGCGACACCAAGACTGACGATCATCCTTATCGCCTGATGCAAAGGTCTGTACGGAGAACCCATTTCTCACCTGCTGTCACCTCTCGTCCTTCGTGCTAGTAAGAGAATAATGGTCAGCATAAGAAGCTCCTTGTTTATGTTACACTGAAATCAGGACTCAGGCACAAAAGGGGTAGCAGAGCATAAAAAGTCTTACAAGGAGGCAGTCGTCTCCATGCTTATGTAAAAGAAGCATGCCGGTCTCGAGGGGAACTGCGATCTCTTCTCGAGCCGATCTGCGGTCCCTTGGGTAGAATACAGTCTCTCCACCAACACAGCCGTCGGCAGCTGATGTTAAATAGAGCAAGAGAGTCCACGTGGTTTTCACTGGCAAGGGAGGATCCGATGGCAGGGTGAGGTTATTGGAATCGTCGTCTAAGAAGATCATATGTTAACCACTGTGCGGTTTCGATGTTTGGAGGGGATCCAAGCAAATCTTTCAAAACAAGGTGCGAAATAGACATGGCTATGAAGGAGGCTGCACCACCATGATATTGAAAGCAGGGTATGCACGTACAATGACAGTCAAAGAATTGGCCCTTTGAGTAGCGGTACACTCGAATATTGGGAGACAATCCCACAGGTTCACCACCCCTACGAACCTAATCAACAAATCTGTCTTTGTCCTCAAGTCGTAACCAAATACAGAATTATTAGCTTTGATGAGCTAAATTCTTATGTTGCGAACAAGAGTAGAGACTAGAGCATCAAGACAAAACTTACCACTTCTCCTCAACGTCGCCATCCAACAACACTTGTTTAAGTCCTGTTTCCTCCCACAAGCGGGCAGCAAAATCTGGACTATCAATCTGAAAGCGATCGTTGACCCGAACTGCTTCGCCCCGCTTGGGGCGCCCGGGTGTTGTTTGCAAAGGCAAGGTCTTGAGAAAGGCGACGTAGTCGCGGCATAGAGATCGAGGGAAAAATGAAGGAATAAGAACCACCCTCGATGTCAACGGATGTGGTTGGGGAGAGAGATCAACAATTGGCAGTGGAGGCTTGAAGACTGGCCATAATGGAGGAGCTGGTGGTGGAGCTGCTGCAACCTCGGTCTTGCCTGGCTTGGATCCTTTACTCTTTGGTTTTGGCATGTTTGTGCGAATGAAGAGCAAATGCTATTGTTCAATCAATTCATTCCTAACCTGTCGATGTGAAGCCAAGAGGTTGATATAGTAGCATAAAGCATTGGATAGTGTGAAGTGAGATAGTATGTATTTAAGAGAAATGCTATGCAACGATCGGGGTGCTGTTTTTCCGGCTCTAGGAACTGTTATTTTCAGCAGTTGGAGAATATCCAAGACGAAAGTGCCCACCAAGGATACTACAAGACCATTAAAATTCTTAAAATCACAAGAGGTTCCTGTCTCTCATCAAATGGCAAGCTCCTTTGTCGGCATGTCAAACTCTCTCAACACTCCTGCGCCCCAAAATAGCCAGGAAACTATTTCACCTCGCCCAAGTCAACCACCAACACCATCACCATGGGCCCGTCCATTTAGACAAGTGGGCCTATTACTTACCGGTGCAGGATTCCTCGCTGCATCTGTAGCTATATCACGACGCTCAGTGCTACGGATGCGGCGTGATTCCTTTCCCAAATTCTACTCTTCCAACCGTCACCCAGTAAAGGTCGATTCTTCAGACCGATCACTGCTTGCCGTTCAAGCTCTTGGACTCGCCACGCTCAATGTCATGAGCTTTGGTATCATGCTGGTTGGAGGGATTTCGTGGGCTTTTGATCTTTCTTCGATCACGGAGCTTCGGGAGCGGACTCAGGCGGCGATTCGCAGGCCCGGGTTAGTGAACCCAGAAGATGAAAAGGCAATGGAAGAAATGATGGAGGATCTCATGGGAAAATTGGGAATGGAAAAGCCCCAGCTGCCCAAGAAATCTTCAGACGATCCGAAGGGGGATGAGAACTGAGATTCTCACATTGTCCAATTGGTCGATAGGGCCCTTAAAATGTGAGAAGGGTAAATAACAGGCCGGTGTAAGATAGGTAAGGTGTATTGATACTGAACAAATACTCCGATCACGAAGCGGCTTTTTATCGCCGTTTAATGATATTATTATGAGGCAAACGAATTTTGAACGATCCTGGCACGTTGTGCTGTTGAATCCTCGTGAACGGCAACAACACGACATCAAATGTCACGTTTAATCGAGTTTGCGGTTGTTGTTAAAGAGTAAATCATCGGACAGCACAAGCTTCTCATTATTCCTACGTAAAACCCATATTCCGTAACACGCTAATGAAGACACCCATATAATACCATCCACAATTCATCATGCCCGTCGTCCACGCCTTGCAAGCCATTACAGTACCAATGCCCTAGAACAATGCTTCAACGCCTCTCAACCATGCACACCCATCTCGTTTAGGTATCCTACATTCCAACCCTTTCCCATGTTTCCCCTTGCCTTCATAGAAATCCCTTTGTGAAACTGGGAACCCTGCTAAGGCTACTCTTCCTGTTGGGAACATCGATCATGGACGCATCATCTCCCTCGCTGACCCGCCAGGGGCCCATGCGACTACGGACGCTCCCCATTACGCTGCTTGATCCCTTCTCGTTGCGGAGGTTCTTCAATCCTAACAATTCGCGCTCCAGTCGAGCAGACTTCTCCTTCATCTCCCGGAGTTCACGCTCAGCTCGTCGAGCAGACAACTGATTGTTGGACTCGGACGACTGTAGCTCTTCAATTGTCTTCAGAAGCTTTTCGACCTTGTCGCGCATTCTTGAGACATCTTCTGAGAGCTGCGTGTTTTGTTTGTCTTTGCGGTCTATCTGACCCTGCATATCTTTCACAATTCGATCCACATTTCGAACCGAGCGCTGAGACTTGTTACGCTCAGTCTCTTGATCCTCGAGTTGCGATTCAAGCTGGATAATGTTAGCTTCGATTCGAGGAACGGGTCATTCCAACATATTACTCACTTCTTGGATACGCTTGTGCAGGAACTTGACATCCTGGCTGGCGCTGGAGTAGCCCTTGGTCTCAAGGTCAACAAGCTTCAGTTGAGCTTCATTTAGGCTCTTCTCCAACGACGCCTTTTGTTGTTGCAGCTTGGTGCTGTTTTCACGCTCAACCATGACATCCTTCTGGACCTCGGTCACAAGAGCCTCTGCCCGACGCATCTTCTCTACGGCAGCGGCAGCAATGTCTTCTTGTTGGGCAAGATTTGACTTGAGATCCAGAATCTCCTTGTCGATGTTGGCAGCATTACGGAGAGAGGGGCTCTCTCCCTTGACAAGTTCCTCCAGGCCATTCTTGGCCTCCTCGAGGCGCGCCTCGACATTGCGCTTCTCTCGGAGAAGGAGGTCTCGCTCCGCAGCAACCTCATCCACTGAAGAGCGAAGAGTACGGACTTGCGACAACAGAGACACAACCTTGCCTTGGGCCTCGTTGTGTGCATTCACTGCCTCGTCTCGAGAGGAGGCTACATCTGCTAGAGTTGACTCTAACCGGGCTTTCTCCTTGGACCAGGTCGAACTGTTGAGGACTTCGTCATCCCACTTCGATCGCAACTCATCGAGCTCTTCTCGGAGCCGAGCGATCTCAGCCTGCTTGAAGAGTTTCTCCTCACGAGCCAGATCAAGCTCGCTTGTCAGGGTAGCGAATTCAGCTTGGTACTTCTTACGAGTCTGCTCCATGCTCGATTCCTTATCCTCAATCTCCATAGCCCGTTGATTTCGATAGTCCTCTAGCTCATGCTGAAGTCGCTTCTTGGCTTGAGAAGCGGTCGCCAGATCCGTTGAAACATCTTCAACCTTCTCTTCAAGGCGCTGATTCTGGCGTTGGAGATCTTCAATGGCAGCATCCATCTTCTCGCGCTCGGCCATGACCTCTGCGTAGGTATCCTCAGCCTCTCTGGCTTGAGACTTGGCAAACTGTTCGGCGCGGCTAGCTTTAAGGACAGCAATCTCAGCCTGTTCAAGTTTGCTGAAGTACTCATCAGCTCGGCTCTTGTACATATCTAGGCTAGAAGCGACATCGGCGAACTTCGAGGATTCTGCGTCCAATCGGATTTGAAGGTCCGCAAACTCTTGGAGAAGTTGGTTTCGGCTTTGCGCTTCCTGCTCTCTGGCCATAGTCATCTCATGGAGATCGGACCTGACATCACGAAGCTCGACCTCAGCCTTAGCGCGATCATGTCTCAGTCTCTCGAAGTGAACCTTGATGTCGGTCAACTCAGCCACGGCGTCCTTATGGCTGTGAACCAGGGCGCGTCGGGAATCCTCCTGACTGTTCAGAACTTCCAAGATCTCTTCATGTGTGCGGGTCTGAACGTCTCGCAATGAAAGCTGGCCCGATCGGATTGTACGTTCTAATGCCGACACTTTCTTGCTAGAGTCGTCAAGCATCTCGTGAAGACGGGTGTTGACCATCTCAAGCTTCTGAATACGACGCAAGGATGGGCTTTGATCGTCATGGTTCTCCGGCACAGGCGTGCTTCGGTCAATCTGGCTCTGGAGGTGGCGATTTTGCATCTCCTTGAGTTGAAGCTGGTTCTGAAGTTCCTCGACCTCGGCCTTCAAATCCATTCGACTGTTGAAGTTAAGGGTGTCAATTGTTCGGTCGGAACGTGTTGAGTCTTGGAGGTGGTCGAATTCTTGGAAGCGCCTGGTGGGCGTCGAAGTATTGGAGTAATTGCGGGCGTGGAGCTTGGCGGCCCTTCTTTGAGTTGGCGACCCTTGGAAAGGTGCCTCGTTAAGCTGGATCTCCTCAAGCTTGGGTCGAGTGGGAGAGTCATTGCGTGAAGCTCTGAGTTCAGTAAGTTGATTCTCGGCATTTGTCCGAGCTGCGGTTTGCACACGAAGGTTCTGCTGGAGCTCTTCAACTTTCCTCACAAGATCGAAATTCTGAATGAGCATTTTCTCATCAGTTCCGTCTGACTGTGGAGGGATGGGGACCTCTGGGTCAACAGTCCTCAAAACATCCAGCATCTGGGCCCGCAGCTCGTTGATTTCCTTGTCTCGCGAGTCCACGGATGTTTGGAGCGTACGAACTGTGGTCTGAGCTTGTGTTCGGAGTTGTCGCTCTGACTCGATGGTCCGATTGGCTTCAGCCAGCTGCGCAGTGAAAGTAGAAGATGCCTTCTCGGCATTTCTACTTGATTTGACCTCACGAGCAACCTCGTGGCTGAGGTCTTCCAGGTTCAGTTGAAGCTTCTCAGCTCTTTTCTCAAGTGATGCAATGGCGAGTTGAGAGTCACCCAGTTGTTTGTTGAGTTTTGTGTTCTGCTCTTCCAATCTCGCCTTTTCACGTTGAAGAGACTGGATCTGGCCTCGAGAGGCTTCTGTCGCGCGGGAACTTGAGCGAGCGATCTCCAATCCCTTCTGCTGTAGCTTGTTCAATAGAGCCCGGTTGTCGTTCTCAGATGCTGTCAGACGACTTTTTACTGTGCTCAATTCCCTTTCGAGTCTCTCTTTGGCTTGGTCGTTCTTCAAGCCAAATTCGCCCGATTCGAGGATCAGCTTGTTGAGGTCCTCGATCTGGTGGTTGAGCTTAGCACACTCTCCCTCAAACCATTGGAGTCGCTCTTGGGCTGCATCTAAATCCTTGCGGAGGCTGTTCTCGCGCTCCTGAGCTGCTTTGGAGGCTTGTCGCTCGCCGGCGACTTCGGCTTGCATCCGTGCCTCCTCTGCTTGCGTCTTCGCCACGCGAAGTCGGCGAATCTCTTGTCTTGCCTCGTCACGTTCCTTTTCGGCAGTGGTTCTGGCCTCCATGGTTCGTCGCAGGGTGTCTTGTTGGGCGTATAGTTCCTTCTCTATGATGATCTTGGACTCGTTGAGACGATCAAATTCGTCCTTCAATTCTTGGTAACGGTGCTCACCAAGCAGTTGGACGTCATCTCGAGATTGACGCTCACGACTCAGTTCCATCTGTGTCTTGTAAAGCTCGTCTTTCAGATCTTTGATTTGGGACTCCAGGACTTGACGGTTTTGGTCGGCTTGTGCATCCTCAGACAGGCGTGCTTCAAGCAGGTTCTTCGCATCTTCGGCTTCCCGCTCTAACTGAGATTGCCGAGATTTCATCGCGACAAGCTCAGCTTGAGCTTCGCGGTATTTCTCAGCGTTTTTTTCTTTCTCAGCGGTTAGGGAATTCCTTTGATCCTCCAAGGATTGGCGTTCGCTTTCGAAGTTCTTGCTGTCCGTTCGTAAAAGAGCAAGTTCACTTTCCTTTTGACGCACGAGATCCTCGTAATCGGTTGATGTTTTCGAGAGTTCATTGAGCTGCTGCTGTATGTCTTCGTTTTCGCGAGATAGTTGAGTTTCACGAAGTTTGGTCGACTGGAGCTCCTTCTGCGCTGTGTGAAGTCTCACCTCCAAGTCTTGGTCAATTTTAACCAGCTTGGTTTCTAAATCTTGGACCTTTCTCTCCCTGAGAGCCAATTGGCTTTGCAGCATTTTGATCTCGTCTTGAAGGGCCATCTCTTGCTCACCCCGCTCCGCTTGTTTTTGGGCCATTTCGGTAACCGACTCTTCAAGCTCAGCGATTTTTGCATTCAGGCTTCTCTTTTCCTCCTCGAGCTTGGCAATAAGGGTGGCAGCTTGTTCAAGCTGAGAGCGGTACGTTTCGACATCCTTTTCCGCGCGGTTTTTGGCATTGAGAAGATCATCTAGCTCGTCTTCTAATCTTTCTTGATCTTCGATAGCGCCTGCAAGCTTCTCCTCAAGTTCCGCTTCTCGAAGTTGAAGTCGCTTGAAGATCTCTTCCTTGTCCAAGGCAAGGGCGCGTTCGCTCTCGAGTGTCTGCTGGATACGGACCATCTCGGTGTGGCAGTTACGGCGTTCTTCCTCGAGCTTCATACGATTCTCGGATTCCAGCCGCATTTTTTCGTTGAGATCCTTGATCATCGCATCTCTTCGCTTGACTTCAGTGGCTGTACGGGTAGTACCAAGAAGGGGTTTCATCTTTACAACCAATTGCCACCAAGGATTCTCTGCTAAGTCCAGGTAAACATTGAAATTCCGCTGAATGATTCTGGTGGCCTCCGTCCGGAAGAGTCTCTTGTAGGCGGCCCGTCTCTGTATAAATCCTCGGGCAACTGACTGAAACCTGGACATGATCTCGGTGATCAATGCATCACGTTGTTCTTCAAGTTCAGCGAGCACACCGGCTCGAAAAAAGACCTTGGTCAGGCCCACTCGATACAAAGCACGATCAAGGCCGAGCTTTTCGAGCATGAGACTAGCTGCGGTTTGCCCTTCAAGATAGCCCTTGGGCATATCTTGGCAGAGAACCTCATATCGTTGTCGAAACTCCGCAAAGGGAAGTCGATTAGGAAAGCCCGTTCGTGCAATCCTGATGCCTTCCAAAACGCCATTGCACCGTAGCTGGTCGAGAACAAGAAGGTTATTGAACTGTTTTGGCCTCTTCTTGTGATTGGGGAGAATGCACCGAACAAAATGAGGGTGTGTAGAGTGGAGTTGTGTCATCAGTTTATGAAGATGCTCTTTGTGCTTTTGGGCAACTGTGCGGAAGAGTCCTTTCTTGACTCTGCTCCTCCCAGTGGCGTGGTCGTCCTCAGATTCGGCACAGTCGGAGAAAAGAGCAGAGACGTGTTTGTTTGTAGAGGCTGCAAGAAGGCGCGTGATGTTATCATTCAGGGGGTCCTTGTTCTTCTCTAGCCATCCATAGGTCGAGTACTCGACTTCAGCAGCGTAGTGGGTGAGGATGAAGCCCTGTCCAAGCCGTGAAGGTCGGTATTTGGTAGACTTCTTATCCCACAAAGAATTCAACTTCTCGGTAAAGGATTTGTCTGTAGCTTTGGGCATGACACAGTCCTCATCGAGACAAGAAAAGACACCAATAGGGTTGGACAATTCAATCAAATCAATGGTAGGCTGCAGATCGCGTCCAAAGTCGATAAATTTCCATTCGATTTGTTCCCGAGCATACTCCTCCTGTTCTAGGACAAACATGTGGTGATTGAAGAATTGCTGCAGCTTTTCGTTAGTGTAGTTGATGCACAGCTGTTCGAAACTATTCTGATCAAAGATCTCAAAACCGGCAATATCGAGAACTCCGATAAAGTGTGAATCGTCGAGACCCATGCCAGTACGATCAAGTTGTCGATTGATGCGGCTGACAAGGTCACCAAATCCACGTTCGTAAATACCCTTCGAGAGAGCGTCCAGGCCGAGACGAACTTGCTCCGGGGTCTGCACCTTCTCAACCCATTCACGGCCTGCCTTGACCTTCGGATGAAGTAGGCCCCGGAGGAATGGCTCCAGAGGTACGCCAAGAAGCTTGCACACCTTGGCCGCCTGCTCCTTTGCATCTGGTGCTAGACGAGCCTGGTCTGCAGCTCGGCTCTCCTTAACAACGTTGATGTTTCCGAGGTGAAGAACAGCCGCTACAGTTCGCAATATAGATTTCTGCTCCTCATCGGAGAAACCCATAACGTTGAAGGCTTCCATGAGCGACTCCCATTCATCATGATCCGAAACACCCACGATTGAATCGTGGCCATCTCGAGTGTAGTTGAAATTCTCAACAGTTAGACCATCGATCAAGAATTCTCTCTTCAGACTAGGACTGGCGCCTTTCAAGAGTTGGTAGAAGACATGATAGTTTCGTTCATGCGGGTTGATATGGACAACTCTGGACTTCTCAAGTAGGTACCAATCGATATAAGCACCGCAAATAGCACCATTTCGAGTGAATTCGATACGAATAAACTTGCCAAATCGTGATGAGTTGTTGTTGCGAACAGTCTGGGCGTTTCCGAAAGCCTCCAAAATCGGGTTTGCGCGCAGAATTTGTTGGGATAAGTTGGAATGCTGGGTTTTGTTCTTGGCCGTCGAGTCGGTCTGAGCAACAGCTGCGAGATATTGAATGACCTTTTTGGTGTTCTCTGTTTTGCCTGCGCCAGATTCGCCAGTGACTAAAATGCTTTGATTCTTCCCTTCCTCAACAAGGTTTCGGAAAGCTTCATCGGCCATGGCGAAAATATGAGGCTTGGTATCCTCCCTGCTCCGCCCACGGTACATGTTGATGTAATCATTGCTGTAGATAGGAAGTGGTGCATATGGATTGACTGTAACAAGGAAAAGACCCGAGTATGTATATATCAGATCGGCTTGGTATCGCATGTGAAGGTTGTGGACAACAGACGCCTCGTTCAAGTGTGTCAATTCGGCCATATCGTTTGCTTTATCGAACTTGGCAGGGTTTACTTTGTCAACACTCTCAGCATCGACTTCCCTTTGCTGGAAAACAGTTAGATATCAGAATGCCTTAACCGTTAAATGGTACTCACAGTCCCGTCGTCGCATTGGACAAGTAGAAGACCGCCACTTAGCTCTTCAACAATCCACCCTCGAACGAACGCTGTTTGTGGATCCTTAAGCCATACGTAGCGCTTTCCGGAGAAGTCGTTTTCGCCTTCAATACCCTTGACTGTATCATGACTTCGTTTCATCTCCTCCGTCTTGATGAAAGACGGCGCAAATGTCGTCGATGTTGGCGTACCGCCCTTCGAGTCGCTACGATGTTGTCGCGGCGCTGAGCCAGAGAAACCTTGAGTTATCGCCGATAGTGACCCATTTGATTGTGTTCGGTTGTGTCCAGGTGGTGTGGAAAGACCTGGTGTTGATGACGGGGAGGAGAAGATAGCTGATTTGGGTCGTATGGTGGTATTCGTAGCTGGAGATGCGGAGGGGGTCCTAGCAAACGGGTTACTGCGCCGATGCGCCGTACCGTTGACGTTGAAAGACATCGTAAAGCGACCGCATCAACAATTTGTAGCGTTGCGTGTAGACCATATATCCACGTTGTGATGCGCTGGCGCAAGTAAACAAATCAGCCGGGATATGATAATGACAGGGAAGATCAACTTCTAATCTTCTAATGAAAAGTAAAAAACAACAACAAAAATGTAATTTGTGGTGAGTTAGCACCCTTCCGTGAAAATATCATGAACTGATGCAATGTAGGTCTTGAAATAAAACGCAGTTGGGCTGCGAACTGACATCAACATCTTGGATTGCAGCGTTGCTGGGGACATGAGCTCAGAGTAAACAAAGCCTTGCCACGTGACCTTGCTGGGAGAAACGCGCTAAACCTTAACAGAGTTAGACGCGATGCATCCTTCCGGTGAAAGAACGGATCGAATTTATGACTTTATATTTCTTTTAGAGACATAGATCGCGTCTTGTGATCACCTGTGTTGTGCCCTTTTAGTACCCGACAAGTCCAGACAGAGTCACAAACGGAATGCGCTCAATTTTCTTCTTGGAAGTTTTCTAGATACGACTTGGGACCTTGCATATTACATCACTGTATAGGTACTGAAAAGCAACGACGCTGAACCAAAAGGCCTTCGGCTTGGCTCAGCCATACCTCGACGGATCTTGCCCGACAACACCTCCGAGTATATTTGTCTCTTTCCTGATACGATAGCAATCACGGTCAACCGTCTCCCATCAGCGAAAGTGCGACCGACAAGACCTTTTAATCATGAGCCATTACGTGTATGGCTATGGCGCTCCCCATGGCTATCAAACTTCGCAGCCATACTATGCGACAAATCAAACGTACACCGAATCAAACTCTCACGCGGGCGACAGCGCAGAAGGTCAAGCTCCCGCTTTTGGTCAGGGTGCTGCTGAAGCTTACGAGTACAACCAGACCACCATCCCTGGTTTAGGGATGGGTCTCTCTCAGAATGCTACGGTTTGGCAAACGCCGTGGCCTCAGAGCTCTTGCGGAGCTCAGCGCGACTCAAGCGCCTCCGTCGCAAGGAATCATATCGCAGGATCTGATGGTAACGCGACATTGGATGTTTCGGCGACGCATAGCCGGAGGCCAGAAGCCGGTGTGGATGTTGATGCAATGGAGGAAGGCGAGCTCAGCGAAGGCGAACTCGAGGACATCTATGAACCAGACGGAATGGACACGGGTGCTGTCGATAGTTATGATGCTCCGACACCAGGATTCGCGTCTGATGCTGGACGACAAGGAGAGACATCTCGACCTCCTATCGCGAACCAACAGTCCGATCAAGGTGCCAACGAACGATCATGGAATTCGAAACAGTTTGGCCGGGAACGCTCTGGCTCATATTCGCCCTACCTCTCGCCTCGTGAGATACAGTCGAGTGGCGTAGAAAATGGTACGTCCCATCCCCGTGAACACACCTCTTGGTTTCAACTTATGAATGGTGCTGATACTTGTCAGAAACCCCGCGTAGCGGCATCTATAATCCCCCAACGACAGGACTCCCTATGCTCGGGGGTACCTTGCATATCAATAGCGGCAACAATGATGCGACTCGCCTACCAGCAGCACGACAAGCAGATGCAATCGTCTCGGAATGCAAGAAGCGAGCAGAAGAGGCAATACTCCGTCTCTGGCCACTTAATGTTCGGTACCAGAACTATATTGAAGAAGGGATTGATCAGATACTACTCGATGAGCTTTTTATGGAACTGGGTCTTGAGTTGGAAGCCGCCGTTTCCAGCCAGAAACAGCCAAATTTGTTATCGATACCACAGGCTACCGAAGCACTGGTCAATACGCACGAGGCGCAGCTTCTCTCGACAAAATCCACCATCAGTACCGACAAACCAAAGGTCGCAGACCAGGTGAAGGACAAGTCAGAAGAGCGAAAAGATCGGATAGCGCGATTGTTAGCTGCAAAAGGCTCCAAGCCAACAGTAGCGAATGCGGTTGAGAGTAAGCCTTCAACATCGATATCTGCTCCTCAGACTTCGACAAACAGCACCAAGTCTGAGAAGACCAAGACTCAATCAGAAAAGTCGAAGCTGATACAACAAAAAATGGAGGCACTGATGAAGACGCGGGAAGCGAATGCAAAGGCCGCGCCTCAAGCTCAAACCCCTCCTCAGCCTGCACTTCCTCCTATAGAGCATGAATTGAGCAGATCGCACAGCCTTGTACCGGCGGACTCGGTGGAGCTTGACGAACATCCCGCGACAGAGCCAGAAACCGCAGACCCAACTTCAGCCCCTTCAATTCCAGGACTGTTCCTGTCTCCCAATGCACCATCCCCAACACCCAATCAACGCAAACGACCCGTCGCAGCGGATTTGAACGAATATTCTACTGTCTCGTCACCGAAACGACCATTTGGTCAGGCACGAGAATCTCGCCCATTTCTAATTGACGTTAGTGACGATGAGGATGATGCTGAGATGGAGATTGATTCTCCCGAATTACGCCCCTCTTCGATACAAAGGCCTACGACACCCGGGTCAAGAACAACTTCATTCCGTGACCATCCAGCTTTGCCCGACAATATGCCCCGCCACACCGTATCTAGTCCCAAGAGTGCAGGAACTCCAACCACAAGTGCCAATGGCATGTACGACCTAGAAAGCATGAATAAGAAGATCGAGGATATGAAACGGAAGATTGCTGAGGCTGAAGCCCGTAAGAAGGCGAAACAGACAGGCATTGACTCACCTCGGCCTCGGTCCCAATCACAGTCTAAGGAAGGCAGCGTAGACATTCCAGCACCATCTACCATTTCGATTCGTGATGCCTCGGCGATGGAAGAAGGGGTGCAAAGTAGTCCTGCATCTACCACATCACAGCCTCTCCCATCACCACATAATTCGGCCAAGACGCTGCCCAAGGCTAGGGGCCAACCACCACCCATCAGACCTTCACTACGTGCTCGTGTTGCCAGCGAGCGCTTACCAATTCTCGAGGCTCGGCGAAGGGAACAGGCCGAGCAACTGAAGCATCTACAATCTGAAGTCGCTAGAATCGAGAAGGAGATTGAGCACAGCTTGGTTGAAGAGGAACGACTACGAGAAGATGCTCTACAAATCGAGCCTGAAGCTACAAAGCAGAATGGGTCTGAACCCGATGCCGTCCAAGGTAAGCCCTATATACAATTACCCATCGAGAAAATACATTGGCCTCGGTGCCAGAATTCACGCTAATATCCGTCTAGATGAAGCGCCACCGTATGAACCTGTCCTAGAGGATGCATTGACCGAATCTGCAGAAAACAACAAGGCGACCCTTTCTCCTGAGCGAGATGCCTTGATGGATGAATCCTCGAGCACTAGCTCAGCTAACCAGGTGGAAATGAGGGAGTCGTATCAAGGAGAATCTCAAAGGGATGAGCAAAGTAGAGCTGAAGATATCGCTGGCGATGGTGATCGGTCTCCACTGTCCACACATTCTTCCCTGGTGCACCACACAGTTGACACACTTGGTGAAACCGCAGCCGAAAATGTCGAAGAACTCGAAGACGTAGCCATGGAAGAGGCAGACACCTCCAGTGAAGAAGGGGATACAGCAGATGAGTCTGCAGATGAGTACGAACCGACAGACGCCGGTGTTGATCTGCCAGATCCTCAATCCCCAGTTCAACAACAATCGCCGCCTAATCGAGCGCCTCTTTCGGACAATGCGGTATTGGAGACAAGTGATGCTGATCTACAGGGCTTGGCGAGAACAACACCTGTTACTAAACCCATATCAACAGGTGATGGAGACACAGAACCCGAGTCTGATCGAGAAGTAGACCAACTCGATATCCCAGCTTATTTGCAGAGCTGACGACTGTTCAGGCTGAGATTCCGACACCACAAGTCAGCAGTGGCCCGAAAACATCATTCGTTCCATACGAGACGCCTCTTCAATATTTCAGGGCATATCGCTTCCATCCTCTGTACGACAACTCAGTTTCTGGGGGATTACGGTCCTTGACCTATAGCAACAAGATCGATGTAACAAGGGAAGTATGCCCTGAACAGCTCACCAAAGGAGTTTGCCCCAGAGGTAGCGAGTGTCGATTTCAGCATTTTGAAAACATGCAGGTTCCGGGTACGTGTCATCATGAATCACCACAAATGAGCAAAGGAACACAAGCCGAGGCGCATGCCAATGGAGGGGATGCTAACATGCCGGGCGGCAACAGATGATCAAATTCTACTTCAGCTTGGTGCCTATGGCAACTACGAGGAAGAACAGCAGCAGCAGTACATTGAAGGGCTTCGCGCATTGCTTACAGACTTTCGCAATCGCAAGGTTAAGGACTTTCAAGCTATCAGCAAAGGCATCATCGAGTACCGCGCAAAGTTTCACGGCGACAAAACGAAGATTCTTCCCTTAGGTGGTGTCACTCTATGAAGATATTGCAAGAGTACATTGCAAAAGTCTTGTCCTTTGAAGACAGCCCTTGTCCTTTCACATAATATTGGCTCAGCCTCTTGTGAAAATATCACGTTGATCCCCATTGCACACTCGGTGGATGAACGATGATCAAGAGCCGATCACAACTTTCAAGCTTGACGCTTTTATGGCGAGGCCCTTTTATAGCTCTGGTCTTTTTACTTGAGCTAAAGCCCACCTCTCTTACTCGATAGTTCTTATTTGTTGCTTGAAGAAGATAATATCTCATTTATTCCCATCTTGGCTATGGTTGCTCTGATAATGACGAGCAAGAAGCGGTAGAGGATAATGAGGGGAGAGAAGAAGAAAGAAGAAGAAAAAAAGAAAAAAAGAGAAAAAGAAAAGAAGAAGAAAATTTTTGGGCGATATCAAAGTGAAGAGGCGGTGATTCCGAGTTACAGTAAGATAAGTTAGGAGTAGTCGACGGCTTGCCTGTCCACAGAAGCGAACACAATGGTTCCTGTGTCAGCAGGCTGGAGGGTTTTAGTAAAGTATAATACTAAGCAAGTTTTCTACTATGCTGTTATATCTTCCCTCTGCTATGTTCCAAATACACTACCATTAACTGTCGTATCCACACTCCCAATGCCGGGGCCTATTGTTAATTGGCAAGGTCATAAGATTGGTCTGTTTAAATCCCCAGACATCCAAGCACATAAGCGTATTGTGATCGAACAGACATAGCCTAATATATCGCTCACATTTACCGACTAATCTTCTTAATATAAACCCAGAATTGGTAACAATGATTTAATCATGCTTGATAGATGACAGGTTATGATGCACTGCAGACTTGACGATGGTAGACAAAATACCTTTGTTTCGACTTCTTTGTTGATTCCACATCATGCATCAAAGAAACCTGGTTGTGCTCCGCTTTCGTTCTTATCTACATAGTGTTCGGATTTCTTGGGATTGGATGTCCGCGGCATACAATGCTTTACATGGTATGAAACATCTCCGAAGATCGGCTACTCGAGCTATGAGACCGAGTTCCTCAATGATGCAATCTCATTTGTCAGCACTGGTCTTGGTGACGTGCGTGCCGAAGCGGGGTTCGTTGCTACGTATTCGGTAGCACTAGCACTACCCCACCTTAGTATGGCCAAGCTCCATGAGACGCTGAAGATGTCCAAACAGCTTGCAAGAGCTCCGTGAGATTGTGGAAGGGATTGGCTGAGAGGCCTTTGCTTGTTGGCTGCTGGGCAACTCAGTGGGCAATGGAGACCCGAGGAGGGGTCACAGTACATGAATGGGCTGGAACTGGGAGAGAGGCGAGCTGATTGAGAGCTCAGAAGCTCGGAGGTCGCGTCGACTCGGGCCCCGATCCTTCTTCAAAACTCCTCTTCTCTCCCCTCTCCACTTGCATCATTCAATCTTCGACCGCTTCATCAACCAAGTATCACCTAAAAACACCCCTTTTCCAAAGAAACCTTAAGAAAACCGTCAAAATGGTCAAGGCTGGTAAGCTCTCCCCGCTTCAATGTTCCCAAATTCGGAGAGGGCGGCCCTCTTTATAGATGCGCGACCACCTGCGCCCTGCGGGCTGGTAGGAGGGGTTTCGAGCTGTTTTGAGCGAGTTTCTCAATTTTCGTCCAACGAGATGGCGAATACTGGATATGGTGCACCCTGATGGGTTCGTCGCTGCGCCAGGAGGATGCCGACAAACGTCAACTGATGGCTCGAAGTTCCTTGATGGACTCTCCAGCGTCTTGATCGTCGCCGTTGCGACCATCAAGGTTATGTGCCTGTTTAGCTCTAGCAGGGTCATCTCTCCAGAAAGTCGACATTTTACAAACCGATATCGCGCCTCGCACTACACTGTTGTACATCACGAGCAATTGGCTAACAGCACACCTTGCAGTAAGCGTTCTCCGCGGTGACTCCAAGGTCTCTGGTACCGTCGTCTTCGAGCAGGAGTCCGAGTCTGCCCCTACCACCATTACCTGGGACATCACTGGTAACGACGCCAATGCCAAGCGGGGATTCCACATCCACACTTTCGGTGATAACACCAACGGCTGCACTTCTGCTGGCCCTCACTGTGAGTTCATCCTTGTATGATACTCCAGGTCCTTCATTGGACCTAGAAGGACCCAACGGCTCGGAGATCTACCCGTCCAGATCTTCAACCTTACTTTGTAGCCACGAACAACGCTAACCTATGTAACAATAGTCAACCCTCACAACAAGACCCATGGTGCTCCTTCTGACGAGAAGCGTCACGTTGGTGACCTCGGAAACCTGGAGACTGATGGCCAGGGCAACGCCAAGGGCTCTGTCACTGACTCCCTCATCAAGCTGATTGGCCCCCACAGCATCATTGGCGTAAGAGCATGCTCTTCTTAATATTTAGGTCTTGGCTGACGGAAGTATAGCGTACCGTTGTCATCCACGCTGGTACCGACGACCTTGGCAAGGGCGACAATGAGGAGTCTCTTAAGACTGGTAACGCTGGTCCCCGACCTGCTTGCGGTATGTGAAAGAACTTTTCGGTTCCAACTTTCGAGTTACATGGCTAATGGAATTATCAGGTGTCATTGGTATCTCCAACTAAGAAGAGAAAAAATCATGAGCTTGGATAATGGAATTCCGGCAGCCATCATGAGCGATTCAGCACACCTCCGAAAAACGTATGAATGTGTCATACAATTGATAGCTGCAATTAATTCAAGTCAATTACCGTAAATCACAGCTTTCCATTGTTGCCCTGATGTCGATATTGTAAGAAGATGTATGAAGCGTTTCATTGTTTACATATCATGTATTTAGGTGATTGACTGAGACCATGATGCATGGACATCATATCGCCACGCGAGGGGAAATGGTAAGCAGATCAGTCCATCCTGAGAGGGAACAGGTCTCAGGCCCTACCGTCAGCCACATTTTGTGCATACATGATTGGGAATTGTTTTGTTGTGATAAACACCGTTTGGGGTACGCCTATGGTGTCAATTGGACTAAATGATCACATGGATATAGGTGTCCCTGAAGCTCTCGACGAAGATCCATTTATAGATAGGTAGCTCCTGCTTATGAAGCTCTCAAGCTCCCCGCCGCTGTAGCTAAAGGTCCCGTCCACTAACAGCTCCAGCGTTTTTGTAGGCGCCTGGTACCCCGCGGTCAACTTCGCTTAGGGGCACCCACACGCCATGAACCCCTGAGCTTGGTCTCCACACTTGACCCTTAGTAGCGGCGAACTCGACCTTGGGGCCACCTTTCCATAAGGCACCTCACACGATCTCAACTTCAACTCCACATGCTTGAATGAAGCTCTTTCTTTCTTTGTCCTCTCCTATACCTAACTATCCTTATTTAAGCTCAATCTCGGTTTCTCGACAAGGCTCAATCTAAAAGCACATCCTCCCCCTCCTCTCAAGTACGTTACCTCGAAATACTTCAAGCATCAAACATATCTCGTGCTCCCTTCCTCTATGTGGCGGTGTCGTGCAGAAAACGGAGCTCGAAGCTCAGTTGGCAGCCGGTTTGGTGCGATGCTCTATCAGGGAATACCTTCGACAAGTGTCGATTTTTATTGCGGCAGCATTGGCATGTACTCGTGTTATGCTTTAACTTGAAGTTTGCCTTTTGCGCCTTACCACAGTCGTTGCTTCACAAGTTTCAAGATTGAGCTAACACGAACTTTGTCCAAGCAGTTCCCGCCGTCTCGTCTTACTGTTTCATCCATAATGTCCAAAACTTTCATCGGCAATGTCAAGAGTGTACTTAGTGGTGACACTCTGATACTGACTAGCCCCAACAACCCCAACGCCGAGCGAACCTTGTCCCTCGCCTATGTTACTGCTCCTCACTTGAAGCGCGAAGGCGACGAGCCTTTTGCCTTCCAGTCCCGAGAGTACCTTCGAAATCTCGTCGTTGGAAAGCCCGTTCAGGCAACTGTACTGTACACAATTCCTACCTCTGGCCGAGAATTCGGTACTGCCCAGCTCAAGGACGGAACCAACCTACCTGATGAGCTTGTCAAGGCTGGCTGGCTGAAGGTCCGTGAGGATGCTGGCCGTAAGGAAGAGTCGGACGAAGTTCTGGACCGTCTTGAAACTCTTCGCCAATTCGAGAACAAGGCCAAGGCTGAGGACAAGGGCCTGCATGTAGGAGTCGGTGGTATCATTGAGGTACAGAATGATCTAGGCGGTCCCGAGTTCATGAAGGAGTGGAAGGGCAAGACGGTTGATGGTGTCGTTGAGCGAGTTCTCAGCGGCGATCGCTTGTTGGTACGGCTCTTGCTATCAGAGAAGAAGCACGTTCAGCCTATGACCTTGATTGCTGGTATTCGAACGCCTGCCACTGAGCGAACACTGCCCTCGACTGGTGCTACTCAGCCTGCAGAGGAATATGGAAATGAGGCTAGAGCGTTTGTTGAGTCAAGACTGCTCCAGCGCCAGGTTAAGGTCGAGATTGTTGGTGCCAGTCCCCAGGGTCAGCTCGTTGCCACCATCATTCATCCTCGAGGAAACATTGCCGAGTTTCTGTTACAAGATGGCCTCGCACGCTGTAACGACTTCCATTCCACCCTTCTGGGTGAGAAGATGGCCGCCCTTCGTGCTGCCGAAAAGCAGGCTCAATCCAAGAAGCTCCGAATTCACAAGCACCACGTTGCAAAGACTGAGGGTGGAAATCAGGACGTAATCGTATCCAAGATTATTGGTGCCGACACAATCCTTGTTAGGAACAAGGCCGGAACATCAGAGAAGCGCATCAGCATCAGCAGTGTCCGAGGACCTCGAACTACAGAGCCTTCCGAAAGTCCTTTCAGAGAAGAGGCGAAGGAGTTTCTCCGTCAGAAGCTGATTGGAAAGCATGTGCGGATCAGCATCGATGGTAATAAGCCTGCGACTGAAGGATTTGAGGCCCGAGAGGTTGCCACTGTCACTGAGAAGAACACCAACATCAACCTCCTCCTGGTTGAGAATGGATGGGCTTCAGTTATCCGACATCGTAAGGACGACACTGACCGAGCTCCCAACTATGACGATCTCCTTGCTGCTCAAGAGAAGGCCAAAGAGGAGAAGAAGGGCATGTGGTCTGGTAAGCCTCAGAAGGCCAAGCAGTACACCGACCTCTCCGAGAACACACAAAAGGCCAAGATCATGCTGGCAACCTTGCAACGACAGAAGAAGGTTCCTGCTATCGTCGACTTCTGCAAGGCCGGTTCCCGGTTTACGATCCTAATCCCTCGTGAGAACGTGAAGCTCACAATGGTACTTGGCGGTATTCGAGCTCCTCGAGCTCCTCGAGCTGATGGTGAAGGTGGCGAGCCTTTCGGCAAGGAGTCTGTCGAGCTTGCCAACCGCCGATGTAACCAACGCGACTGTGAGGTGGACATTCATGATATGGATAAAGTTGGCGGCTTCATTGGAGACCTCTACATTAACCGGGAAAACTTTGCCAAGGTCTTGGTCGAAGAGGGTCTTGCTTCCGTCCATGCCTACTCTGCTGAGAAGTCTGGCAACGCCGCCGAGCTGTTCACGGCCGAGAAGAAGGCTAAGGAAGGCCGAAAGAACCTGTGGCAAGACTGGGACCCCTCCCAGGATGAGGAGTATGAGGAAGAGGAGGCTACTGAGGCAGCCCCTGAGGCTGAGGTGTCTATTGACAAGAAGCCCACTGACTACCGCGACGTTGTCATCACCAACATTGACGCCAACGGCAAGATTAAGATTCAGGAGATTGGCAAGGGAACAGCCGCTCTTGAAAGCTTGATGAGCGAATTCCGAAAGTTCCACCTGGACTCCAAAAACAACAACCCACTCAAGGATGCACCCAAGACAGGAGAATATGTGTCGGCCAAGTTCTCTGCCGATGGTCAGTGGTACCGAGCCCGTGTGAGGGCCAATGACCGCACTGCCAAGAAGTCTGAGGTCGTCTACATCGATTACGGCAACAGCGAGAAGATCCCTTGGTCCAGCCTGCGTTCTTTGGATCAGCCCAAGTTTGGTTCTCAGAAGCTGAAGGCCCAGGCTGTTGATGCCTCTTTGTCATTTGTCCAGCTTCCTACCGGCGCTGACTACTTCGAGGATGCTATTGGTTTCATTTATGAGCTCACAGAGAACAAGCGACTCGTTGCTAGCTTTGACTTTGTTGACAACAAGGAGAACGTGAGCTACGTCACACTGTATGATACTGGATCTTCCGGCGAGCTTCCCGGGCCGAACGACTCCATCAACAAGGATGTTGTTGCCGGTGGTTACGGCATGGTCCCCAAGAAGCTCAAGGCATGGGAACGCAGCAAGGCGTTTGAGCCTACATTGAAGCACCTTAAGGAGGTTGAGAGCCAGGCCAAGCTGGACCGCCAGGGTATGTGGGAGTATGGAGATATTACTGAGGATTAAGCGATATTTGATTAGAAGTTGATTATGTAGCAACGGCCTTGGTTACAAACAAGTTACGAGGATGGTGTTTCAAAACAGGGAAAACTAAAACGCATGTATTGGTGTCCGGGGGCAGTCTTGGGATTGGCTGTTGCTATACTATGTATGAGGAATCAAAAAGGAAACATTGCTACAGACTCACTTAGTCATTTTGCAGTAAGAGCACAGCATTGCCTTATTAAGAGTTCATCTAACACAAGCACAAGTACAAGCAGATTGGGCTGTTCAACGCCAAGAAGCCAGCTTAGCTCGAGACCAGTTAAGCATGTTGAGCGGCGCCAGCCAATGTTGTTCTTCTTGACGCTATTGTTGGCTGTTTTGTTGAAAGCCTAAACTTCTTATTCGCGCGGACTTGAGCAGAGCGTTCAGCCAAAGGATGTGGGGCAGGCGGTAGTAAAAATGCTCGCCTTCAACATGATATTACACAAAGCGCTTCCGTCTCGGTCTATTGATCTCCGGAGTGCTCATATGCGGGAGTTCCGGTAACGTCGGAATTCTCCCCGCCGAGAGCATCGGCGACATCTCGCTCACCACCTGGATGCCGGACTTGGACGCCACGTGCTGTCAAGAGTGATTTAATGGGTGCTATGAGAGTGTCTACGAAGAAGTGGCATTGGATACATCGGTGCCACCGTATGAGTGGTTTGAAAGGCGCGATTTTCGGCGAGATGTTGTGAATGAGCAGATACTTTGCAGCGGTTAATATCCATGGGCTGTAACTATTAAACATAAGGCATGCAAAAATACGCGGCTAAATATACCAGTCTACCAGTACTTCCGAGCCATGAAGCTCTCCATATACCTTACCTTAGCTATCTACGGTATTCTATGTCCAGGTACTAACGACATCATTGAGGGTCTCGGTGGACACAGCGAGGCCTTGCCGGGGCCATTGGAGGGACTGAGCTACCACCCGGTGGGGGTTTAGTTGTCCGCCTCGTCCGCTTGGATTGTTCGTAAGAATTGACGGGCTTCCAAGAGGAGTGGGGGTAAGCGGCGGTAGCAATTACCTAGACAAGCAGAGCAGTATGCATTTGTACCGTTGTTCATGTTGGACAAAGTTCGGTCCTGGGGTGACGAGCAATGTCGGAGAGAATGACTGATGATGAGAAGAAAATTACATATCGCGGGGCCGCCTATGTAAAGGACAGTAGATTCTGACAGTTTCAAACAAAATGCTGGAGTCAGCAGCGGAAATGTCCCTCTAGTACTGCACTGCGTACCAATTGCACAGGAAGAGCTCCAATATTCACCTGCTTGGCCGCTGGCTGGCGCGGCTGTAACTGAGAGGCTTGAGCTACTAAATTAAGGTGAAGCAGATGAGGTGAGGTCAAGGTACCCAAGCCCAGGCTTTGACTTCCATGGTCGGAAGCGGGGCTCCCGGCCGGTGTACCTACCTCCGCAGGGTGCATTGATGGGAATGAGAGGAGGGGCGAGGGGCGAAGAGGAACAGCAAAGAAGGCGCCAGTCGTCGTGTGTACGTCAGGTCCCTTCCCAAGTTTCGGTGGAATCCCCAATCTTTTTTCTTGCTGCTCCCTCTCTTTCCTTTTATTTCTTCTTCTTCTCCTCCTCCTCCCCCTCCTCCTCCTTCTCATCTCATTCCCAATTTCTTCAACTCAAGTACTCACGATACGAAATAATATCATCCATCATGTCTACCTCTCTCGACCAGCTCAAGGCCACCGGCACTGTATGTCACCCCACCATTACCCCTCCGGCTCATTTATGATCGCGACCAAGAATAACACACCGAGTTCGAGCTCAGAACGAGAGGATAACTTTGATCGACTGAGCTCGTGGTTCGTTTAATCTTGGTCGCTTTCGCCATTAGCTGCCATTCTTGCTTTCCTGCCTTACCGTTTCTCATCGGAATTGGATGACTGACCGTTGCTTGTTGTACACCGCAATAGACTGTTGTGTCTGACTCTGGTAATTACCGCACCTCCTGATCCCAATCAAGCACTATACTAACTTGCTATTTCTAGGTGACTTCGCCTGTTAGTATTCACCCCTCGAGCCCGTGGCCCCCATAATCCTGTCCAGGAATCATATTATCAGACATATGACAACCCCGCCATGATCATGATATGATATGACATGATATGATATAACGGACAACAGCTAACCACCTACTACAGCCATTGGCAAGTACAAGCCTCAGGATGCTACCACCAACCCCTCCCTCATCCTCGCTGCCTCCAAGAAGGCCGAGTACGCCAAGTTGATCGATGTTGCCATCGATTACGCCAAGCAGAAGGGTGGCCCCATCGACCAGCAGGTTGACGATGCCCTCGACCGTCTCCTCGTCGAGTTTGGCAAGGAGATCCTCAAGATCATTCCCGGCAAGGTCTCTACTGAGGTCGACGCCCGCTACTCCTTCGACACCCAAGCTTCTGTCAACAAGGCCCTCCACCTTATTGAGGTGAGTTGTCATAACAGCTGCCAGGTCTTGAATAATAGTGCTAACATACATTTATAGCTTTACGGCGAGCAGGGCATCTCCAAGGACCGCATCTTGATCAAGATCGCTGCCACCTGGGAGGGTATCAAGGCTGCCGAGATCCTCCAGCGCGACCACGGTATCAACACCAACCTTACTCTTATGTTCTCTCTTGTTCAGGCTATTGGCGCTGCCGAGGCCGGTGCCTACCTCATCTCTCCCTTCGTTGGCCGCATCCTTGATTGGTTCAAGGCCTCCACCAAGAAGGAGTACTCCAAGGAGGAGGATCCTGGTGTCCAGTCTGTCGTGAGCATCTTCAACTACTACAAGAAGTTCGGTTACAACACCATTGTTATGGGTGCTTCTTTCCGAAACATTGGCGAGATCACTGAGCTTGCTGGCTGTGACTACTTGACTATCTCTGTATGTCCTAAACAAAGCATACCCAGCGCAAATCACAATCGTTCATGTGTGCTAACCGAATTCTTTACAGCCCAACCTGCTTGAGGAGCTCCTGAACTCCAACGATTCCGTCCCCAAGAAGCTCGATGCTTCCCAGGCCTCCTCTCTGGACATCGAGAAGAAGTCTTATATTAAGGATGAGGCTCTCTTCCGCTTTGACTTCAACGAGGACCAGATGGCCGTCGAGAAGCTCCGAGAGGGTATTAGCAAGTTCGCTGCTGATGCTATTACCCTCAAGGGCATCCTCAAGGAGAAGCTCTCCTAATTAATTACTTGCGCTTAATGGGTTAAGAGAATGAACAAAAAGTTAGATAGGTGAAGGCTGTTATTGAGGCGGTAAGCGGGATCAGAGCTGACTGCACATACTGGCGTGGATTCGTTTACGCCATTCGCTGGGAGTTATTATTGATTATACCACAAACCTACTATATCCACCTGACTTCCCTCGAGACGAGGCAAACTGGCAACTCGCCGTCTGAAAGGATATGCAGAAATGTCCACAAGCACAGATAGGGGCTACATAACGAATTGAGACGATATATCACGCTTGCTAGTAACATTATCTTATAAGTATCGTGAATAGCTATCTTTACAATACGTTGAAACTCCCAGATTTTATATGCTTTATGACAACACTCGCCATTGTTGATATGGTCCACAAACGCCATCCAATTTAAATGCACACCCTTTCCCGTCTTCAGGCTGTCCAAAGAACAATCATTATACAATAACACGTAAAACTGCCACCAACACTTGAAGGAAGAATCAAAGCGCATGGAGCACTGTATCACCACCAGCCCTTTTTGCACATGACTTGATGAGTTGAGTGCTTCCAGCCGCCTTCCTCCTTAGCTTGGACTACCAACGCGGTCAGAGCATTGCCCTTAACACAGCCTGAGTCCAGGCCAAAGGTATATGAATCCTCTTGGTAGCCCATCTTGGCATCGTGGCCGTAGATAACAGAACGGCGATCCGGCCCGTTCAATTTCTTTTGTTCGCTGTTCCATAAATCCGTCCACCGCTCGCCTTCGTGGCCGTTAATGGGGATCCAAATATCGCGATCGGGATTGGTCCGCTCCAAGCCGGCTTCGTCGTTCGAGGATGTGACAGCTGCAGAATCGGCCTTTTCGGGCTCAGCACGGGCGACGTGAGCGTGGGAATCAGCGCCCTCTTCCTTGGGGATTTCACTGCGCTGCTGGAACTTCGCCTGTGCTTCCTCCTGCGCCTTTTCCAACTCTTTCTGTCTCTGTTTCTCGGCTTGCTTGCGTTTCTTTTCGATTTCCTTCTTGCGGAACTCCTCACGTGGAAAGCGTAGCGTGCGCATGTTCATAACAGCCCAGGCGTCCTGCTGGGGCAGCGAAACGCCTGGAACGAGGCCGGCGTGCACGATATAGAGGGCCATAGATTCGGCAGACAAGATGACTGGGAGGTTCTTGAGCCATGTCATTTGCGCTTCGGTAAGACTACGAGCGGTCTTCAGATCCTCCTCTTCGCCCCGTTGCTTAGCGGCATGTTCTGAATCGAGATAGGCTGCGACGCCCTGCTGGGCGCTGAGGGCGCGCCATGCAAGAATTACGCGATCTTCGTGGTTGCCGCGCACGGCGCTGGCTTTGAGCTCCATAAGACGGGCGATAACTTCGGCGGACTTGGGACCTTTATTTATCATGTCGCCAACGGCAACAAGGTGGTCGTTTTGGGGATTGAATTCGATCTTCTTGAGTAGTTTCTCGAAGGGTTCGAGCATGCCGTGAATGTCGCCAACTACGACTAGTCGTCTTCCATTTTTAGATGTTGGGATGTATTCGCTCGGTAGATTCCTAATAAGGTCGATGCCATCGTAGCTCGGTCTGTTATACATGCCGTAGGACATTGGATTGTCGGCTCTTAAAAGCTCGACTTGAGGGACTGGATCTACTTCTTCAACCTTTTGAGGACCAACCGTCAACGCTGCGAGACGTGAACAGCAGTAGAACAAGCTGAATATGAAGAAAAATGTCGAGAGGAGGACGAGCAACCGCCGCTGTGGTGCGGTAATCATGATGGCCATCGTTTCGGCCGGGCGAATCGGAGAGAAAAGAGGTTGAGGGGCGAGACTAATTGAGCACACGAGATTTGTGACAGGAGTAAAGTCCGATAAGGTTATGACGACAACGATGGCGGCGTGGATTGTAGAGAACGCATTACCGGATTTGGCGAGGCGATGGATACCCGACTTGACGTTGGGAAGATGAGTGGACTGGAGTAAGCAGGGAGTATGGTAAAAGGAGAGAGGGATTCGGAGGACAAGATTTCACTCAGATCCAAGCAATCCGTCTCAGGCGGTTGTGGTGAGACCTCCCAAAGACTGGAGGATTGCACCTGGACTAGTCTAGGGCAAGGTAGTAATAAGTCGGGAAGATAAAAGGAGGTACATTATACTAAAACACCGATAACTAAAGCGAGGGAACCAGGAGGCCACCAACTTACCGACCCGACGTCCTCCAACCATCGAAAGCCATTGCGCTTTTCAAGGGCGAGCCAAGCCTTTTGTGTCTGCAGGATGAGGTTTTCGGGACGTGATGTCTGGTGCCAAGAAATAGAGGCTACGGGAAACACATACAAACAAGGGGGCGTACGCACGAGGGCAATTTCCCATCCAGGCGGGATTGGATAAGGAACGGGTGCCAGGCGGATCTCGGATATGAATTGATTGGATTGTGTTCATTTGGTGTTTCCCAGACTGACAAGATTACGTGGTGCACGACTCCTTTGGCTTTCGGATTGTGGGGGATGGGCGGAATGATCAAAGACCCAGATCGATTGGGCAAACGCCGCAAAGATTAAGTTGATGACGAATGAATTTAGCATGATAAGCCAGGTCGCCTATTTGCTGAGAGGATTTTCACTGATGGTTCTACAAAGGCTCAGCTACCTACCTAGTAGTGTATCAACGTTTTCCCTCGATTGATAGATAATGCGCCATGAAGTACACCTTACGATAGACATTGGTATATAATGCGAGATACAGATATTATACAAGATCTAGGGATGAGTAGAGACAAACTGCATTCGTCATAGCAGAGTGTGCAAAAAGTCCCTGCGTATATGGATGGTTCGTAGGCGTCGTTCGAATCGACTGAGCTTGCAAACACCTGGAAAGGCAATCCTCAAGCTTGCCTCATCTTCCGGTGTGTGCTTTTCAAGTAGCAGGAACAGTGCGGCCTGGATTTCGACATGGTCTTCATAATCATTACCATGGGCATTCCATCCAGAAACACGCCATTGTTAAAGCGATCGTTTCTTCTCCATCCTCTCACTTCTTCTGCTGCTGCTCCATAACTGCTTGCTCTGCCTTCCACTTCTCGTTCTCGATATCTCGCCAATCTTGTGGAATAGGTTCGTTTCCGTCCGTCTTCTTGACACCGCCAGCGAAAGCCGGTCGTCCGGCGTACAGTTGGTATCCTTGTCCCTCCTCGGCCTTCTCCATTGTACGGTATGCAACGGGCATGTTACCACGGAATCGTTTACGCATGTCTACCATGCCACGTTTGCACTCGCCGAAGCCCTTCTTCAACTGTCGGCACTTGAGGGGGAGGGTGTTGACGAGGGGCTCGCGGAGACAATCGGCGGCGCTGTTACGCTCGACCATCACACAGTCGGACTCTTGGAGACACTGCGCGAGTGCCTCGCCTAGGAAAGTATCGGGGGTTAGACTAATGGGCTAGATATCAGGGTCAGTGAGATGCTTACGCAGTTCTTTGCATGAGCTGGGCATTTTGACTGGGTAGGTTTGTCTATGGCAGCTCAGGTGACATACTGGATCAAAAAGTTCGAGGCTTCAAAGGGTTGATTTGCGGTCGACATATGATTGGCTGATAGGATGTAAAACTAAGCCAGCTCATGTGGCGGCGTTCCTGAGCCACCTCTGCAGACATCTTTATATATGATAATTCAACATCCGTGCATGGAGAATAAGACAAAAAAACCCAAAAATTTCACATAAGGAATCAAAACCTTAGTATTTCACTAGAGTGGGATTTTTTTTTTTTTTTTTGAATAATGCTCATCATTTGTGAAATTGGGCAGGCTCCCGATAACCACAGGGTAAGTTAGCCGCTTGATGATTTTAAGGGACATGCGCAAGGACGCTCGTGTCTTAGCCCAGTGTAGTGGCCCACTAGAAACGTCCAATCCCACTGCCTGCGGCCCTGACATTTGCATGTACCATGGCTTGCTTGGGCTGGGTGTGGTAATAAGTGTTTCATAAGGGTATGAAGAAGAAATGGAATGTTCTGAAAGATCTGTCGCACCATTAGACATCTAACGGTAACATCTCAACATAAAAAGTCCAGCCTTTTCCTCCTAGGTGCTTGTCTCGGGGATGGCCTCGTTGAGTTTTGGGGGCTTGCCCATTCTGTTATCTCGCCTAAAGTCACTGAGGTCATGATTCGTTGTTACATTCTCGTGGTGGACGTCAGTGCTCGATGTCGCTTCAATTGCATGTGACATCACCTCAACTCGTCAAACATTCTTCCTCCCCCATTGATCCTTGTCTCTACCACAACACAGCTTAAATCCTCAAGCTAGGATAGGCTTGTATCGCGACAACTTTGGTATTCCTCCAGAGGCTCAGTTGCAATGGCTATTCCGTTTATCGGGAGGCTTCGTCCGTGAGTTCTCCCTATTTGTTGACTTGACCGTACCCCGTAGCTTCAACCATCAGGACCTGCGCGCTCCCGCACGCCTTTTCATCTGTGCGCCGACCTTACTAACCTTCAATTGCTATAGTTACGAGTACTTTGCGCTCGTAGGTTCGTTTCTTCTCGTCGGTCTCGAAGCAGTTATTCGAGTTTTGACGTTGGCATTGCGTGAGTCGCAACCATTTCTAAGCGGTGTAGGGACTACACTAACAACATCATCGCAGCGCCATTCCTTGTTTCATTATTTTATCGAGCCTCTAGACGACTATTTAATAGATTCTCCGCTCCTGCCAGGCGAAGGGCAGAGAGCAAACGCAAGTGTTAGCAATTTGTCCCGTCGTATTAGGTATGGGCTAACACCAGCGAACAGCAATATCGACCTCGGTACGAGATGCGCCCGATTTTGTCGAGTTATGTCGGATCTGGGGCTATGAAGCAGAAGAGCATATTGCTCAAACCAAAGACGGTTATCTTCTAGGTCTACATCGACTTCAGTGGAGGAAGGGAGAAGAGGGACAAAAAGTAAACTACGGACCGACGAGTTTGAAAAAGAAGGTCATTTACATGCACCATGGTCTTCTCATGAACTCCGAGGTTTGGGTTTCCCTTACGGACGAGCAAAGATGCCTGCCATTCGAGCTGGTAGAAAGGGGTTATGATGTTTGGGTGAGTTCCATTCATCTCACAGTGAATACTCGTCAACTAATATTCGCAGTTTGGCAACAATCGGGGAAACAAGTACTCCAAAAAGTCAATTCATCAATCCCCAACCTCTAACGCCTTTTGGGATTTTTCTATCGATGAGTTTGCCTTCCACGACATTCCAGACAGCATCTCGTACATCCTTGATACGACCCAGCAGGAGAGCCTGTCATACATTGGCTTCTCGCAAGGCACAGCTCAGGCTTTTGCTAGCTTAGCTATTCACCCTAAGCTAAATAACCAGGTTAACGTCTTCATTGCTCTTGCGCCCGCCATGGCCCCTGCTGGCCTATCTAGTGGAATTGTCGATGCGCTTGTCACAGCATCCCCCTCAGTTTTGTTCCTTTTGTTTGGCCGTCGTTCTATCCTTAGCTCGGCGACTATGTGGGAGACAATTTTGTACCCTCCCATTTTTAGCAAACTTATCGACATGGGACTTTCGTTCCTATTTAATTGGCAAACGCTTAATATCTCGGCGAGTCAGAAGTTAGCCGCATACCCGCATCTTTATTCTTTCACAAGTACCAAAAGTGTGGTCCATTGGTTTCAGATCATTCGGAACAAATGCTTCCAGATGTACGACGATGACGTTCACCAGCCGATCAGCGTCAGTACAACCAGCAAATACTCCAAGGTGGCCAAATATCCGACCCGAAATATTAAGACACCCATTGTTCTGGTGTATGGAGGAAGCGACTCCTTGGTGGATATCAAGGTGATGTTGAAGGAGTTACCGCCTCAAACAGTGGCAACAGAAATTCCTCACTATGAGCACCTCGATTTTCTCTGGGCGCGAGACGTGGATACCCAGGTCTTCCAGCACGTCTTTGATGCGCTTGATAGCTTCACCGATGCCGAACATAGTAAGGAAGAGTACGATCGATACTATGTCAGTCGGCAAGAGAGTCTTCTGGGTTCGGGATATGCATACGCACATGCTCATCATGGTAGCGAGAGCGAGTCGTCAACGCTCACCCCAAGTCTTGAGGGAGCCAACGGTGTCCCGATTGCGCCCCAGCCTCAGCCCCATCGAGCAAGAGAACAAGCCTCTGGAATTCCATCTCCGAAGAACACGACAAGATTGAGGGTAAAATATGCTTCGGACAAACCTGTGGACGACCGGCCAATGACACCAGATGTGTTTCAAGGTGAGCGTCTTCCGGGGAGAGAATCGCCGGATGATGGAATAGAGTCTCCAACGGCAGCTAGGATTAAGGGCAGTGGCAAGCGACGAGGGAGCATTGGAAGCAACATCAGCTTTGACAGTATGCGAGAGGGTAGAGGAATCAGTGTCGGCACAAGCAGAGCCGTTGGGGGTGTGGTTACCAAGAGTGGCATCAGCGGAACGCATGTGGACGACGGCCACGGAAGAAGTGGCTCCTCGGACAAAAACAAGAAGAAGTAGACGATTGAGTGGTTTGAAACAACTAGGAATCGAGGAAGGGGGGCTGAGTGAAGTCCTGTCTTCAATGCTGAGAGTTCAGATTAATGCATATTCTTTCTATGTTATGAAAGACAATAAACGAGGAGTTACTGATGTATCCTACGAGGTAGGCTTTGGACATATTCACTCGTCAAACGAAGTATTCTGTGTACTTGATAGGGCTGTCTGTCTTATAACTGTGGTATTAATCCGCTAGGAAGTGCGGCCGGGATGTCGTGACAGAGCCAAAGCGATGGAAGTTTCCTCCCCTATCCTATCAATGATGTTACTTCTTCTTAGTAGATCGGTCGGAGTTTATCCCTCCTAGATCCCTAGCTTTTGATAAAGTCAGGAAGACAGGGATGTGGCATGAGCGAGGGTAGAGAGGAATGTTGATCAGTTTAATAGGGGTGGGCAATCTGTGAGGCTCTGATCCTTCTTTCAACGTATCGCGGCCGAGCTGAACTGAGGCAATAGTCTATTTGAGACGACGCCATGTTAACACCTCCAAACACTTCCCGAACTTGACGGGACTGATGGGACGAGTGCTTGAAACAAGCAAGCATCTACTAACCGAAACACGAAATACGTCGGTTTGTCCTCCGGTGAAGCCTTCAGTACTCCATCTACTTGCGTGTTAAGGCTCCATCTTAGTGAGCACGATCGGCTCGAGCTGGTCAATCGCGAGCTGAGCGCACCGACGGAGCGAAGGGAGAACTCTCCGGCTCCGAGTGCGTGGGGACAGGGAGTAGTCAAAACGTGTTGCTTGCCCTTGACATTTTATGTCTCTGTGCCTTGAATCGTTGTCTTTATCCGGGTTCTCTTCCTTTTAGCCACATAGTTTAGAGTGCTTTTGTGTTGTCTAATCTCCAGCATAGTTGAAGCAGCCAGTCGCGTTGAAGCTTGAATACGAGAACATAGTAAGACGGATGAATCAACCCCAATGCCCAACACCCCAAGAAAAACATAAATTGTTTACTATTTTCTGTTCTCTGAAAGTAACGAGTACCACTTGACAATCCTAACTGATCCTCAGTCGCCTGTTATGTCGAACTCAAGTAACGTTCCAGACATCACGAACCAGACGTGGATTGACGAAGGAGGGCTCTTTTACTGGTGCTTCCAGCATCCCAAGTCTGACTTCTGCGGCAATGTTGCCAGTTACTATCAATACAGGGTCGACCTTGCCCCGAATGCTGTCTTCCTTGCCATCTTTACTGCTTCGATGATCGGCTTTATCGTCACTTGGATCATCACCCGGAAAGGTACCGCTTTCAATGTTGCCTTGATCCTCGGTCTTGTCTGCGAAGTCATAGGTTACGCTGGGCGTATTATGAGTTGGAAAAACCCTTGGAATGAGAACGGATTTCTTGTGCAAATTTGCTGCCTGACCATCGGTCCAGCCTTCATGGCTGCTGGAGTTTACCTCTGCCTTCGAAGGATTGTATCAGCGTTCGGTCCAGAGAACTCGAGACTGCCCCCGGAATACTATACTCGGGTTGTGAGTTAGCTTCTAATGAGTATTTAGGCCTTAGTGGCTAATTTACTGCTCTCCCCAGTTCATCCCCTGCGACGTCATCTCCCTCATCCTCCAGGCCCTTGGCGGCGGTATGGCTGCAGTTGCTTCTCATCAGCACAAAAACGCTGATACAGGCTCCAATATCATGATTGCTGGCCTCGCCTTTCAAGTTGTTACGATCCTCGGCTTCATCGTTTGCTCCATCGACTTTGCCTTTCGAACAATCCGTCGCCAGCGTGCTCTAGGCAACGCAGCTCTCGACCAGCGGCCCGAAATTGTGAAGGTGCGCAACTCTCCACCTTTTAAAGCCTTCCTGGGCGCCCTGTCTCTCGCAGCTTCTTGTATTCTATGGAGAAGCACTTTTCGAGTTGCAGAGCTGTCTGAGGGCTGGGAGGGTCCCATCATGGGCGACCAATATATGTTTGTCGGATTTGAAGGTGTCTTGATCGTGGTTGCTGTGGTGGCCCTCAATATCTTTCACCCAGCTCTCTGTATGAAGGAGTTGCTAGAGCTAGATGATGGTGGCCTCAGAGGTCTTTGGTGTTTCCGCGACCGCAAGAGCAAGTCCATTGCTAGCGAGAACTTGAGGGAATACGAAGGGAAGACCCCCACGACTGAGACCGTTGCGGTATAATATGAGCACAGCTGATTCCATGTGTATTGTTGTCGAATATTACCATCTTGGGTATGCTGGATAAACCGGGGAATGAGCATGTTGGCGTCTGTGAGATACGCGCAGAAACCTTTTTTTGGGCTGCGTGTGGGACGTTCTTTTAACAAGTCTATTGCTAGGTATAAATCCGAACGAATATTGGTAGTTTCTATGTGCTAGGATGGTGAAACTTGAGACAGATGCAATTCATATTCGTTGTTTCTATTAGGAGGTACCAAAAGCAACTTGTAAGTGTTTGACCGCATCCTCTATCATCTTGTACCCTCTGTCGATCACTCCGTGAAGAGAAAGTATAGAGTGCGTCCCACCTTTTACCACCACCGTTTCGATATCAACTCCCAGGCTCCTCAACTGCTCTCCAAACGCCAGTGCCTCAGGGGCCAGAATGTCCATTTCTGAGGCTGCTATCCATGTCTTCGGAAGCTTACGTAGCAGAGATCCGGGAGCTAGATTAGGACTGGCGTCCCATCTTGATCGATGATCATCTTGAGTGAAATAAAGCTTGCGATACCACTCCATCCGCGAAGGTGTAAGCCAAGGGGCAGTCTCCGCGTTGGGTTTCCAGACCCCCTCAACTGTGGCAGTGCTATCAACAACTGGAATGAACAGCAATAATGACACTGGCGGATAGGCAATAGTGTTTGGAAGTGAAGGTTGAGCTGTTGGGAGAGGGACTTCCGGATTGGACGCAGCAAGCGCAGCGACGATGGCCAGGTTGGCACCTGACGATGTCCCGCCGATAGAGATGCGAGTTGCATCTATAGTCTTCAACTCAGCTGGAGCAGATGAAACCCACCTGACGGCATCAATGGCATCCTCAACTGCAGCTGGGAATGGGTTCTCAGGGGCTAGACCGTAGTCAACACTGACCACCACGCAACGTGCTCCTGACTCAAGAATTAGAAGTGTAGGACGATGGAGAGTTGAGGGACACATACTTTCGCAAGCCCAGCAACACAGATCTGTCCCGTTATTCAAACCTCCGACTGCCCAGCCACCACCATGGAACCAGACGAGAACAGGCCAGCCTCGCTCATCACATTCGCCTGTTGGTGTATAAAACCTCACCCGAAATCTGCCAACATCGAAGTCGTTGATACTGCCTACGGGAATAGGCTTGGTGCCTCCGGGCGGTAGAGAGACCTTCTTGGTTCGAGTAGATCCGTCCCAATCGTTCATTTCGTCAGGCTCAATATACTGTAGATGCGCCTCATGATAGGCGACGTACTGAGGGTCTAGACAGTCACGAATGGCGGGGTGGAGGGGTTGCCAAATCTTACGGTCTGTGTTGTCCGCCATTGTAAAGATCTAGGAACCGGAAGTAGGCTTAGAAGAGCCTGATACGCAAATGGAAATAAGACTTCAACAAACTTCGATGCGCTGGTCAGTTCAGTGGTTCAAGGTCGGAGATAGGTATGAAACCCCACCCCGCTATCCGATTACCGGACCCGCAGCCTTTGGTGCTGACATCTGCTGCAGCATTTTAAATGAGTTCCATGGCTTTGGCGATGTTCGATTGTATATGAGTACTCCGGTTTATCTTCGCTGTAGCTGAGGAGCCAATTCGGTCGAGAATTCAAAGCCTCGATCCTACATGGTGATACTAACTTTGTCAATAGTTGAATCCCGACGCCATCGCCGGGCTGCCCACCCCATACGGTGCGGAAGAGAAGTGGGGCCATTGCCGGAACGCCGCCGTTAGACTATTCAATAGGGTTGTGTAAAGCCGTAGAGCCGGAATGTCCACCGACTTCAGAGCCCTCGCTACCAAGGTGAAAGAGAGGCGTGGAGGCAAAATGGAAATACCCAGTGCCATTGCGAAAGACTAACACAACGAGGCAACCTCGATAAGATGATGGCTCCGTTCTGCTACCGTGAGATCCCAGTTTTCCATCATCACTTTCCAGGTTCTGGCTGGAGTCAGCCTACCGACTTCGAACAGCTGTAGCATTACAGTTGTGTTTCCGCATTCGCCGCTCAGCCTTGCTCATATGTTCTTTGTACGATGTATAGAACAACAGCCTACAGACCCGGCGACTACAACAAATTTGGGCGATGTGGTCATGTTGATAACTTCTCGTCAAACCTATTCTCCTTGCCAAGCTACTTTTTGCATCAAGTGGAGAATCATTATGGAATAGAGAGGAGTCTGTGGTAGGTAAACGCCAAGACAACGCAATGTTAGGCGAAGTGGACAGAATGAGATGAGGTTGACTGGATCTCCGAGTACTTTATCAACCCAAACAAACGAAAGGAGCCTAACTGCAGGGATATTGATGGCACCATGCTTACAGCACAGAAAGAATTGGAACACAAAAAAAGCAAAGTCATGAAGACTTGTCTAGGGGGTTCAGCAAGAATCTGGACTCCCAATTCCGAGTAATTCAATACTATCTAACTGCAGTATTATCATAATTTTATAGTATAGATAGCCTAAGAATACTCAAAGTTCATATTATAAGAACATCTAACTTCCCCAGATCTTGATAAAATTTATGAAGAATTATGGCATAGAAGAGCTATACATCTATTCCGGGTTATCTTGAACCCCAGGCTTGTGACCCTGTAGGGCTGTGGCTAAAGGCGGCTGACATGCTTCGGTCTCTCCGTCACACGTTTAGTTTACGTGCCGACCTTGGTAGGTAGGCATGCAGTCAGATGAGTAGGGCATCAACCAGACAGAGGTCACCAGCTATCAAACTTAGTGTACTTTATGTAAACCTAGAGGGCCTTTGGTCTTGACTTTTGCGATTGGCATATAAAGATTGTTGTCAGTGGGTGCGAAGCAAACATGCACGAGAAGGAAGTCATTCACATCCACGGATACCTGACTTTTACCAACACCGTGCTAGAGTAGCCCATCCTTTGATAACTCTCGAACTAACAACAAACTCAATATGTAGCCGGCAAGCAATTTTCAATGTACCATAGTAGTTAATTAATATCATTGGTATGGCTAGGTTCCCAGCCCAGGAAAAGACAGCGGTAGGCTGTCTCATATTGGATGATCGTATTTCAGCTCGAAATTCAGATACGCATCCTGTATCCAATGGAATTTTCATATGGAGCTGTTGGCAAATACGAAGAGTCGGGAGACAACGTATTGCGCCATCCCTGACGTACGGTTCGCCCGCTAATCTGACAGCGAGGCCGCCCAGTATTCATCCATCTGCTTCACTTTCAGTGTCCCCCACACCGGGCATACTGTAACACGCGGCCATAATAATAATAAATCTCAACCGCAAGGTAAAACTTTCGTGGCATCCATGGATATTTGAGATATATCAAGTTCACAAAAGGTTACTAGAACATGGTAAGAACGTTTTGGGTAATGCTATGACACTTTTGTAATACATTGTCTTGTATTCTATTGAGATAGCTTGTTATTCTTATATTAAGTGACTGGTTTGGTATTATTTCAACTGCGTTGAAGATATCTACTGCCCAGAGTTGTCCTGCCTGTCTTGCACCGCCGCAACCTGCAACATCAAGATCAAGCATGGAAACCAGCCGCGCCCGCTATCATCGAAACCCCAGGCAATGAGCAAGAGCACGAGCCCAACAAACCCACAAATCAATGATCTTGGCCGCATCACAAAGCCTCATCCGGGCAAGACTTGCTTGACCGAAGCTCGAGTTCAAAGCCTCATAGTTCCCCAGGTGGCGCGATAACAAAGAGTGGAGTCATACTGTACAGTACGGATGGACCTGGGAGAGAGGCTAGGTTGCCGAGGTGCCTACTGTATGTACCTATTGTAGATTATTATTATGTAGTACGCCGTCAAGATTCATTCAACTCCTGCTTGTCATCATTTGATTGTGGCTTGGTCACCTCCATTCAACAAGGGAACTGTCCTATCCCATGTCCTCAATACCTAGTAGGTAGGACGTACCGCTCTGTAATAGCAGAACACGACCTAAGGCGTTCTCTCTCCTCACAGAACGGGGATGGTCCATGGGAGCTTCGGAGCCTGATTGATCTCCAGTGACGGCCAGTCTCAATCTTACTTACCCTTGGTCCTTCTCTTGTCTTATTATTTTCCCCGTCACTCGCTAAACCCTGCCTTACCACCAACCAAATTCTCACCTCCCGAAGAGAACGATTATTGCCGTCGGTGTCTTCTTCCTCCCTCGTGTCAAATCATCTCGGGAGTGCATCGTCAGAGCTACAGTACAGCAACACAACTACTCCTCACTGCCGCCATCTCACACCGCAGGACGCGAGGCTCCAGCTCTGACCCGACTCTGCCCTGTCTGAGTAAGAGGGGCTTCCCGCCCAAACAATCCCGCGCCCGCCGCTTTCGAGTCCGCCCATCACATCCATCCCGAGATCCATTCTCTCCGCTGAAGCTCGACCGCTTCGACTTGGATTTGCGCGCCACATATCTGTCGCTCTTTTAATTCTTACTGTCGACGACAGTGTCGTCTTCAGGTCTCTCGATTCCTGACCCTATCGCCTTCGACCCCTCAATGCGACCCGCCCGCGCTCATCAACCCGCTGTGCTATACGAGGTAGACGCCCGAACCGCCAAGCCCAAGCGGCACTTCCATTTGCCTTTGCGACTATCTCCGCATCCTCTGTCACTACTTTTTCACCTCTAAACATCTGCCGCAATGTCTTTTCGCGGCGACGACCAGCGAAGATACGGCCATGTGCCACCTGTGCAATACCCAGTCACCGGTCGCGGCCAGGAGTACCAGCAACAACAACAGCAGCAGCAGCAGCAGCGCCAATCATCCTACGACGCCGACATTGGACGCCGAGCCAGCTTCAACGGTGGGGACGATGCTGCTTACCTTCAGCGTCCCCTCGACCGACCAACTGGCTTTGCCGGCAGTTCGCCTGGTAATGGCGAGGATGAGCTTTTCATGAATAACTCTTCGGCGGCTCGGCCTGGTTATGGTTCCACGAACAGCGCGTTGTCGGGCTACCAGCACCAGTATCAAGACGTCCCTCCCACACCCACGTATTCGTACAACCCTCAAAGCTTTGCGCAAACGTCGGGTTTCTCACGGTCGACATCTACCAATGCTCTCCCTTACCGTAACCAGCCTCCCACCCGCTACGCCTCGAATGCTAGCTCCTATACACCCCAGGCTTACGACCCATCTGCTTATGCAGGCACCAATGTCCCACAACGACAAGCTTCCTATCAAGGATTCAATACATACGGCCAGACGTATGGCTCTCAGACTTCTCCTGGATTTGGTCAATCTGCTGGAGCTTATTCACAACCAGCGGCTTCGCCTGCTTTGTCATCTGGGTTTGAGCAGCCCTTACGAAGCCCCTCCCTGAATGCTTCAGCTGGCACGACACAGAGCTCGGCGTATGACCAGTCGTATGGGCAATATCCAGGCCAACTATCCAATGGCGCAGGGTCCACTGCGTCTTACTCGAGTGCTTCGCAGCCTCCATACCCCACTACGACACAGATGCCTGTTGGGCCCTATTACTCTCCGAATGAGCACAATTCACTCTATAACAGGTCATCGCGCTCAAACTCACAGGCGTCGCCTATCGGATCGCCGTCAAATCCTGGTTCAACATCCCCTGGTCTACAACGGCACCCAACGAATGCGCCATTGCCGAGCCGACCCGTTGACGATGAACTCTCTTGGAATGCCGGGCATGAGCGCATCACAAGCGACAACCTAATGCAGGAGTTGGAGCTGGAATTGGGTAGCTCTGGGCAAGGCTATCGTCCACTCCCTGAGCCTGCGAATGGCCAGTATGATGATGACATTCATGGCCAGCAACTCCAGCGTTTTGATTCGGGGGCTACTACGATTCCCAATACTGCTAGCCGAACAACTTCAACTCGAACTGGCCAAACTGCTTATGAACCCGAAGATGACGAGGACGATGATGCGTATGGAGAGGCTGGTCTCATGGCTATGCGACAAGCCGAACTCGATGAACAGCGCTTTAGCACTGGCTTTGGATATACAGACATGCCGGCCATGACAGACCCGGTACCAGAGCCTACTACCAACACACTACCCAATAACACGCTACCCACTCACCCTGAAGAGCAGGCTCAGAGCAGCGATAGTGACTTTGCTGGTGTGGATTTGGGGATGCTTGGTGGCGGATTTGGCGGCACTTTGACCTATGGTGGTGATGTTGGATCTCCACCCGCCTCCTCTGGCCAGGACGGCGTTCGACCCCTTCCTACACCTGGCTATTTCAACCGTGCATATGATCAAGGTGAAAGTGTACCGGCGTTCAAGACGGCAGAGATAGACTATGGCGGCACAGGAGGTTTGCAGCCCCCGACCCAACACCGACTTAGCTTTGACGAGGAAGACGAGCGGGTATCATTACGTTCTCGGCAAAGCGGAACGGAATCACCAAGCAAGGATGAACTTCAAGACCTATTTTACCACCCAGGACTGTCAAATCGACCGCTTCCAGCTATCCCTGGCCCCGGATCCGATAGTAGCTCGATGCTATCAGTCCAGACCAACAATCGTCAACAGTATCAACACGCATATTCACGCAGTACGGACTCGCGGTTTGGTGCCCCGGACAATCCCGAAGCCTACTATACATCTGGCCAGCCATACAATCCTCAACCTGAGCGATCCATCTCACTGGCTGGGCATAGTCATACACCTCAGGTGCAAACTCCCGCTCGCTCCAGGACCGATGCCGCCGAGGAACGGAGGAAGCTTGCCAGGCACCATCAGCAGGTGCCACAGAACCAATCTTTCCCAGAATACGAAACGCCTGCTGGCTCCATAGCGGCCTTCGATGGAATAACTCTACCGAGCGGCCGAAAGAAGAAATTCATACCCTCGAAGCTCAACGCGGCTGATTTCCGCAGGTGCCCTGAGCCGTGGGCGCTCAGCGGTCTCGAGGCCTGGGTCCGAGAGATGGGAGAAGGTGAAATGGACCTGAGAAGTAAAACGATTGAGGAGGCTTTGATTAACCTCTTTACCGGCAAGATCCCAATGATGAATGTGGCCGATGCCGAGGTTCTCAGCACACATGTGGTATCCTCAATGCTTGACCGAGGTGTGCTTGTGCCTGAGGAGGAATGGGTTAAGTTTGGAAACGGCCGCATATCTGGAGTATTGTGGCAACTGACCGGCTCTGGATGCTATGCACCCAAGGTACATGATGAAGAGATCGGCGGTCGATGTTACTCTCACCATTGTACCCGTACCCTCAAAAAGGTCGATTTGGAGGAACTGGCCCAGGATGCCAAACCCGCCGACGACTGGCATGTCTTCTATGGTCTTAAGAAGTCCGACTGGGAAACGAAACCTAAGAAGGAAGTTGACCGCCAAAACATTCTACACGAAATTGTAACCGGCGAGGAAAACTACATCAAGCAGCTGGATATCTTCCGCAGATACTACCGGGATCAACTTCGAGCTATGCAGCCACCAATCCTGAAGCCTGACAAGCGAGACAAGTTCTTGTATACTGTGTTTGGAAAACTGGACACCGTCCAAGACATCAACAAAGATCATTTGCTGTCGCAGCTCAAGTATCGTCAACAGGAGCAGGGACCTTGGATAACCGGCTTTAGCGACTTGTTCCGAGAATGGATTCGCAAGGCCAGGTCGGTTTATATTGAGTATGCTTCGGCTTATCCCAACGCAGTTTATCAGGTTCGTAGGGAGGCAGATCGCAATATTCTTTTCAAACGATTCCTGGATGATATGCAGAAGCAGAAGTTCTCATCGAAGCATGACTGGACACATTATCTGATTGCACCGATCCAGCGTCTTCAGCGTTACATTCTTCTTCTCGAAAGTGTTGAAGGCAAGATGGTCAATGACAGCGAAGAGAAGACGAACCTGGCGAAAGCTATCCAGGAAATCCGACAGGTCACTCTCGAGTCTGATGCCAAGGTTGCAGAACAAAACAAGAGAGTCGAAATGATGGAACTGAACAGGATGCTCGTCCTGCGACCAGGCTTCCATTCCGTTCTGAACCTTGACCATCTCGGTCGTGAGCTCATCTTCCAAGGTGACCTGCAGAGGATGGGATCAAAGGGGGTTAGGTGGGTTGATACCCATGCTTTACTCTTCGATCATTACATGATCCTGGCGAAGACGGTGACTCCAAAAGAAGCCAAGGATAAGAAGTATGATGTTTCAAAAGAGGTACGCAATATTCTTTAACTCAGGGACCGAAACATCGCTAACGGAGTACAGCCTATCCCAATGCCCCTCTTGTTTCCTGAGAGCATCAATGATGAACCAGTCCAGAAGCAAAAGGGTATTACTGCTCCTCTAGGCAGGACCACAGCAGCTTCTGCCTCCAGTACCCAGCTCAACAAAGTGGGAACTAATACCGGCAGACCTGGTCTGGAACACGCAGCAACAAATTCCTCCCTTGGCTCATCTCTAACACCCACTGGTTCCAACGATACCGAAGGCAAGATCTTGTATCCATTCAGGGTCAAGCATTTGGGCCACGAGGTGTATACTTTGTATGCGTCTTCGGCAAAGGATCGAGCTGACTGGTGTAATAAAATTATCGAGACCAAAACGAGACACGCCAAGGCCCTGTTCTCCCAAAATGCCGAGCCTTTCAGGCTTCGAGTTCTCGCGGATACCGCTTTCCATTACGATGTTTCTTCCATGTACGCCAGGTTTCCAAGTGTTCCGGTCAAAGGCACTCCACTTGACCGTGCTATTCAAGAACTGGAGAGCGTGCTGGGTCCAGCTCAGGGCGTCGCACCCGTCTGCCGTGCCCAGGTCAATTGCGCTACTAGTTTCACTGCCTTTGGCAAGTCCGTGATTGCGATTGGAACCGATTACGGCGTCTACATCTCGGAGCCGTCGAATCCTCGTGGTTGGCAGAGGGTATGTATCCCTCGTCTTCAACTTCTTAACGCAACGTAGCTAACATTGATTTCTTTTTTAGACGGTCCAAGCAACTCGCGTCACCCAGATAGCTGTCCTCGAAGAGTTCTCTGTCTGTGTGCTGATTGCTGACAAGAACCTCATTTCTTATCCTTTGGACGTAATCGCGCCAGTCTCCGATTTTTCGGCGCCTCTTAACGACAACCCCCGACGAGCACCGCAGAGACTTGCCAAGGATGTGACATACTTCGCCACAGCCAAAATGAAGGACCGGATGCTTCTGTTTTACAAACGCAAAGAGGGCTTGCACACTTCATTCAAGGTTCTCGAGCCCATCTTCCAAAAGTCAACCGAAAAGAAATCGCGGCTCTTTGGCTCACGCAAGACTGGTGGAGGAAGTGCAGAGACTTTCCGTGATTTCGACGAATTCTTTTTCCCGACCGAGTGCTACTCCCTTAGCTTGTTCCAAACGTACATAGCGGTTGCGACGGCCAAGGGAGTTGAGATGCTTACACTCGACAAGAAGCAGCCGATGTCGATTCCGGACCTCAAGGCGCCTGCAATTGCAAACATCGCAGGCCGTATCCGGGATCAGAAACCACTTGGCATGTTCAGACTCAACGAGAACGAGTTTATTGTCACATACGAGGACTGCGCTGTGTACGTGGATAAGCACGGCGACGTCAGCCGAACGCTTATTATGGAGTACACGGGCAAGCAAAAGAAGGCTCGCGGTGCGACAATGTACGGACAATACCTACTCCTCTTCAATGAGGACTATGTCGAGGTGCGAAACGCGGAGAACGGACGGCTGCGTCAAATCATTGCCGGTCGAGATGTTCGCGTTCTTGATCTTGGAGTCCGGGGGCCTACCGGCAGAAGTACGTTGAACTCGCATAGCAATGGTTACATGCAGTCGTCAAGCGGCAGCGAAGGGTCAAAGGGCACTGTCAAGATTGCCATGTGTCACCCAGAGCTTGCGGGCCGCCAGATCGTCTTGGAGATGCTTTTAAATGATGGCCATATGGAGAAGTAAGACAAGGCGGGCGATTGATGATGGTAATGATGAACGTCTAACGTGACGACCCGATGGGTATTGGAAAGAGATATTGAAACTTGACGGAGAGCATGAGGTGAACACCTGATGGCTGTGTAGAAGCAAGGGGTTGTCTTTACTCTTGTACATATTAACACTGGTTCTTCACTCGACGTTCCGTGGCCCTACAACCTAATGACTGGATCTATGGTGGAAGGGAATCCTTATGGCAGGGCGTTCACGGGTGGTGTAAGTGGTTGCTGGTGGTCTGGATGCCATTATGAATGATACCTAAAGAACAATATTAGAGAAGAGATAGTTTTGGATAATGATAGGAAGCTGATACCTCAACTGGTTGTTGTGCATGATTAATGTGGAACACCTCGGGTGGATGAATAAAGTATGTGCTCAACAACTACAAGGAGCTAGCCGTGTCTTATACAAGTTTATTCGTTGAGCCCAACCCAACTATACGTGGTGACTACCTATGCTCTAGTTTGCACGAGTAAAAACAACCACCTTATTTTGAGAGTTCCCCTGACTCTGGTATGACTCTGAGAGTTCCCTCCTTTTGAAGCAACGATTGCGTACATATCTAGTCCACGCCCTTGTCCATCCTTTAACACCATATTTTCAAGGAACGGTCGTTTGGGGAAATATAAATCATGAGATATGTCAAATAAACGCGACTAAAGCAATGCGTTTCGACTGTTGTTTAGCCTGCCCAGATTTGGTGACAATCTTTAAGGCTTCACCTCGTTGATAGTCTCCTTGGCATCGGCCTTAATGTCCTCGATGGCACCCTGCAGGCTCTGCTTCTTTGCGGACTCGTACCTGGCAATTCGGGTGATCTGGACAAGGCCAACCAGTCCGAGGAAGAAGTTGACAGCGGCAAGGCTAAGTCACGACCATTAGCTTTCATACAATAATAAGACCAGAACAAGGGAGCATAAGCGTACAGATAGTTCTTGGGCTTGATAATGAGGCACCAGCGAGTCCAGATGATACCGGTGCAGGTAAGGGCGAGGTTCTGAGTGAACGAAAGCTTCTCGGCGGGACGAGCGAAGTCGGAGATACCGGCAAGGACAAGAGCCCACTATATGCGATAGATTGAGTCAGTGAATGTGCTTCATGTTGCATTTGTGACGTGATTGATTGATTTATGAGTATGGTTGAGCATCGTGGTTTGGATATCGCGGAATGGTAGATAGGCAGTGTCGACGAACCTTCATGACGGGAGCCCTGGAATCACGCATATTAGCAGAAGGTCCACACAATCCCATACAAAGCCTTCGAGAGTTCTCACCAGAAATGTACAGTCTTGAAGCCAATCTCACTCTCCCACATGCGCTTGAACCAGCCCTGCTGCTGCTGCTGAGCGCCATCAGTGCTCTGCCATCGACGGCCGCCCTGGTAGAAGTTCTGGCGGAAAGCCTGCTGACCCTGCGAACGGAAGGCCTGTCGAGCGGGCGCAGCGAGGGTAGCCTGGCGGAAGAGAGGGCGCGAGGCGCGGAAGAGGGTGTTTGCAGGTGAGGCCATGATCGTTTCTGGAATTGAGATTGTCAGTATCAATATTGAATCTAGTCATAGGAGATTCGCGCGCGCAGCAAAGTCGTCCGCGACAAGACGATAAAATACATCAAGCCAGGACACAATGACGCATTTGCTTTAACTCGCAACAAAGAAATTTTCGACTTACATGTTAATCTCTTTGGTGGAGGGGAGATGGATCTGAAGCACAAGGAGAGAGTCAAAAAGATGAGGTTCGAGGTCGGCGAGAAGCTTGACGAGAACGGGACGTTGGGGCAAGGGTCGGTCACTGTCGCACCGAGATAACCCAACTTTCAGGCCGTGGTTTTAGTGGATGGTGCGCTAAAATCAGGTAAACTTTTGGGGCGTAAAACGGCAGGCGCCCGGAAACCGGAGATATCGTGTGCCCGGGGTTACTGCGAACTGCGTGGGGGAAAAAGTGTCAAGTGTGTCAGTGGCTCCGGAGCCATGCATAACTAAGCTTTATGCAAATACCGCACTGCATTACTACGCCATCGGGTTTTTATGAAGTACGTACCGTAAGGATACCGCCTTTCAGTTTATTCCGCCCGAGCCTCATTGAGGATCCTTGCCAACCACAAGCTCGCAATTACTTAGCACTTCAAGGTCGACCCGACTCCTTCGCTGCGCTGCATTTACGACCCAAGCATCAATCCGCCCACAATGTCCGGCAAGTACGCCTTCACAAAGTCCCTCCGCGAGGTGCGATTCCTCTTCTGCCAGACTTCGGAGCAAAGCGCGGCTCTTCGGTACGTTTCAATCATTACCTATTCCGAGCAATGACCCCAGCAACGACAACAACAACAATCGACAAGACGACGACTCAATTGAGTGAACTAGGACACACAGACCATTTGAGAACATTATAGAAGGACTACAGAGCTCGAGAGCAAGTGGGCTGACCATATCCGTCGCGCCGACACAGATCATTCATTACCCGGGCATACCCTACCATGAAGCGCAACAACCCCAACACTCCCATTCTCATCCGTGAGGCCGCTGGCACCCAGCCCAAAGTTTATGCCCGATACGGTTCGTACTCCATACTATCTACAGCTGCTCCGACGCCCAAACCATCTCCACCGATCAATAGAGGCCGCCGCGGAAACCCAAGACCGTATTACTAACGTCGCATACACAGAGCGAGGCACCGAAAAGTCGCGGATCCTTGAGGGTCTCTCCGACAAGCAAATCGAGGAGGCCGTTACCGGGCTGGTTCAACCCACGCAATAAGCGAATGTTTCCTGGTTTCACAAAAGAGCAGAGGGATGAACGGTAGAGCCTTAGAGTCGGGCTTCACGACAATGAAATGTACATAAAGGTCAAAATCAGCATGCGACAAGAGAGCATTGTACCACTACCAAACCTACAGCTTGATATGGCGACCAACGTATGTTTGCATTTGACGTTGCGTAGGCTTGGTAAGACTGTTTCTGGAAAGCCAGATGTCTTTAATAGGCGGAAACAGCCTGAATGCGTACCTCGTAACAAAGCGTCAGAGCTCTACATAAGGTTACCACCTTATTCCAGCGCGTTCCTGCCCTACCAGGTAACATTGCCTACTTAACCCTCGAAGCTTAGACATGCTACAGATGTTGGTGTGTGTAATAATTGATTACTGATAATGACAGAAAACAATCACTCATGACAACTAGACCGAATTTCTGAATGTACTCGTTTCACTGCCTGTTACTCAACTCGAGACTCTCCTTATGTCTCGTTACCATGATGAACCACAGGACCCAAATATCTCAAAGTGGACAATCCAAGTTGTCCACATCCAATACAAGCTCTAGAAATCTGCTCCCTATTATCGGCATTCCTGTTTTCCATTGACTCCAAATTGAGTAAAGTGAATAATATCAAAATCGATGCATTTTCTTTTCAGATTCTCTCATATCATACCTCCCCGAATGCTTTACCGATGAGTGCGTTGTCGTTCACTCCTTGGTGAAAGGGGGGTCTTGTCCAGGATCACGGTCGTTCCCCTTCGATTTTGTCTTTGAACCCCAGATCGAGGGCGTCTGCGGTTTTGAAAGCGCACGGTCACGGGGTCCGGGAAGTGATGGCCAATCGTCGTTGATCATACCAGGCTTCTTCAACTTAGTTGCTCGATGTTCAGGGGTATGGGGTGTGCCTTGGGTCGTCTCCCGCTTGCCTTCGACCTTTTCAAGTTTCGCGCTTGAGGTCACTGCTCTTTCTTTACCCTTGCCTCGCTTCTGGTTTTTTCCTGGCGTCTTCTTCAGCTCTCCTTGAGGTGCAGCTCCTGTACCAGGACTGTTCTTTTTAAGCCCCTCCGAGAGAGCTCGACGATGTTTCGGGGTGAGATTAGATGCCACAGAAGGAACTGCATCGTTGCATGAAAATGGTTTTGGGTTGTCACTTTCGAGCTTCGAGAACTCTTGCACGTTTTCCTTTCCATTGCTACGAAGTATAGCAGAGTCATCGAATGTGGCGGTCCCTGGAGCTTCAGTGCCACTCACTTCAGTAGGAGCATATGTGTTGAAGCATGATAGTCTAGATGGAGACACAAACTCCTGCGCTTTGGGATTGAGACGACTCCTCGAATTAGTGCCCGAGTCATGCAAGCTTGGCGAGCCACCGGGAACAGGGAGTCCTGAGCATTCGAAGGCAAAGTCAGAGGAGGGGAGTGGCACCTGGGTGTCCTTATGCTGCTCTGCGAGGGAAGGGCCAATCATAAGAGGACGTGGTCGACGCTGCTTTCCCATTCGTAGAGAACCCCCTCTGCCCATCCTAAACCCTCTACGGCCACGAGAATCCTCATCAGGAGAATCAGATTCATCGAACGATGGCTGTATTGTCGCTTCTGGTAGAAGAGTGTCCTGGGTTTGACCATGCTTTCTGCTTCGCTTGAAAGTGCCAGAATCCGAACGTGGCCCTGGCTCTTCGTGGTGACGCTTTGTGGGCGAGGAGGAACCCGAGTCTTGGTTTTCGAAAGTGGATGTCCGCTCGAGGCTCATTTCTCCAGGGCCAACATGAAGCGTCTGAGGTAGAGGATGGTTGAAAAGAGGACCAGACGAGCCCTGAGTTTGGTAATTGGCAGTAGAGCCAGGTGCACTGCTTTGGGGCCCAAAAGCTGGCTTTGCCCGTCTCTTCTTGGACTTGGATTTTGATTTCTTCCGATTGCCCCTGGGCTGAGTGTCCAATGGAAGTTCCCGGTGGTGATTCGAGTGAGAGCTTTGAGCAGGAATGTCTTCATCATGAGACTTGGGCACGTTTTTTCTTGTCGTGATACTCGACAAATAATCTTGCGAGGACTCATCAATTTGTCCTGAGCCGTTAGTTTCCGATTCTTCGTTCAACTTCGGCTGTGCACCCTGATCTTTAGGTTTCTTGATTACGGAAGATTCCGTAGTAATCTTGGATGGCTGTGCCTCGTCTTGACTAATCTTTTCAGACGTCATTACATCTTCCTCTGTCTCTTCGATCGAACCAGAGATAGGAAGGATTCCTTCTCCGTGCTGTGAAGAAACCTCATCCTCGGACTTCTCGGGGACCGGCTCGTACACGCTGCCAGTCTCTGGCGTGAGCATTAAGATCTGAGTTGACGTCGACTCCTCCGATCCCATAGCGTTGACTTCACGCCTGTCAGCCTTCAGAATCCGAAAAGCATCATAATCCTTGTTATCACCGCTGCTGGCCTTAATCGGTGTCGAGGGCTTAGCCTTGTGTGGATTCAGAGGCATGGGGATTTTGGCCCATGCTTGGCGCCTCTCTTTGATTTGATGCTCAGTAAAGGCGCTTGGTGCGCGAGTGTGGCCCATCTTGCTCTCACCTGACTCTGATGTTGCGCTAGTTTGAGTGCGAGGTGCGACACTCGTTCCAGCCTGGTTCTCCAGCCCTCTCTCACGACTCTCGTCTAAGGCCGTTGTGTTCTTTACGGCTACGTCAGCGTCATCTTTGGTGGTTGGAGTTGTAGAGGGCTCTTGAAGGTCATGAAAAGCTCTAGGAGGGCTGTTGGGCAAGGAAACCCGAGCCTTGGTCCCAACAATTTTATTGCCGTCCTTTGGTGGGCCGGTGAAATCATCTTGCTCAGCACCATGTATCTCGCCCAGTGCTTCTTCAGACGGTGGTTTTGTCTGCAGGAGCTCATCAGGAGATACTTCGTCCTTCTTTGAATCCATAGTGTTAGAGACAGTAAGTTCAGCCTGAGCAAAAGTTGACCCCCGCTCTCCAGAGAAGCATGGCTGTGCATCTCTTTCCGGTTGTGCGACGGTGGGTGGTTGACCAAAGAAAGGAGGTTGCACCATGCTTGAAAGGCCATGTTGCGCCTCGTTCTTCGGCCATGTTTGACCCTCGTACTCGTGCGGTAGAGCAACAGCAGTTGGATGATTGACTCCAGGCGGATCATGGCTAGTCGTAGCGGGGTTTGTTGTATTGATGGGTATAGAAGGACCGAACGGGTATGGAGAGAATAGTGCAGCCGAAGGGGTCTGTTCGATGCTTTGGTTCGCAGACTCTCGAATGTAGGCCTGATTGGGGAGGGTCCATTTTGAGCGCATGGCTGGCGAAAAGGTGACCGAGATACCTTGTTCAGGCATGTTCCCACCGCCAATTGCCAAAGCATCGCCAACGGAAGCAACGTGAACAAATCTATCCAAAGTCAGTCTTTTGTATCCTCCATTGTGATAATAGTCGCGACCTACCGAGCAATGAAACGCCCAGGCTCCTTCGAGGGCAGCGGGTATACTTCTTCTACAAACCCGTATCGCTCAGCTAGACCAAACTTGATCCGCGATTGCATGTCTGCGTTCGGAACATTTTGATGCCCTTCAACAGTGATGTATACAGAGCGATTGCGAGAATCGCACATCTGACAAGAGCAAGGAACATAGTCATTGATCTTGAGGCCAGTCTGGACGTTCTGACATGTAACTTGTATCAGGTCTGAGCCCAGTCGACGCCACTCGCCCTTCCATGGTGCTCCATCACGCTTCTTGTGTGCAAAATCAGGCCCGGTCTGGGGTTGCATAATCGGCGCAGTCGCGTTGCGCTGATTATGAGTACCACGGCGGGGTCCTCCTTTGCGAGGTCCACCACGCTGATAACCTCCACGGCTGGGTGTAGGGGTAGAACCATTGAAGTTCTCATAATGAGGATGCTGGTGAGACCATCGGCCGTCGTTGGGCTCGAAACGATCGATGCGAGAAGAAACACTAGCGTTTCGTCCTCGGTTGGGTGCAAGACCCTTTTGAGGCAGAGGCGGCTGTTGCACGCTAGAATGACGATAACCTAGTCTGGTCGGCACTCCATAGTTTTGTTGGATTGTAGAGTGACCTCCCTGTGCAACGTGATGGAAAGCCCCGTGCGGGTGGAAACTAATTCCCAGAGGATTGTGCATCTCGTTCGGATGAGGCACCATCATTTCCTCAGAGATGCCATTGACCACGGGGTTGTTATGAAAGCTTGGATCTAATCTTTGTAGACGAGCCAGAACGTTCGCGTTGTTAGGGAACTGTGTGCCCTTTGGGTCTTGAGCCCCTGAGCGAGCAAAAGATCGGTTTGGTCGCTGGCCCTTCTTAAGTTCTTTGTTGGTACCCATACCTGGCTCTACGCCCCTGATCTTGCCATTTCGGCCTACCTGGCCCTCTTTCGATGGGCTCGAAGTAGCCTGAGCCGGTTTCTAAACAGCTTTCGGGCTACTGAGTGAGGGCTGGGTGACGTGACTCGCTTGTTGGGGGTCCTCGCCAGCGTGTCCTGGGGTGGTAGCAAGATCAGAGAAGCTCATCACAGCTGAACCTGGCAGCGATGCGGTCACTGAGGACTTGGAAGCTCCTTGTGTAGCTCTCGGATTATCATGGCCTCGTCGCCTAACCTTCGTCGGAGTAAGTGCATCAAATTGCTCATATCCACCATCTTTGCCGCTTCCCGCTTGCGCACTGTTGTTTTGCGGATCTGAGAGGTTCACAGTCATGCTGTCTTCATCATTGGTGGGGTTGGGAGACGGCAAGCTGTACGTAGGAAAAGGCTCGGTGGATTTGCTTCTGACCTTGAGTGACGCCTGAAGAGTTTCCAAAGGCAAAGTATTATCCATTTCAAGTTGCTTTGGCAAGATGATCTGGCTGGTAGACCCGGCGGCGGCTGCGGACTGGTGCAGTGCTTCTACGGCACTGGGTACACATTTACCACTTGGTGGGTCATAGTAGTGGTTTCCGAGACGCACTATCACTGGTGCAGATGCATTTTTGGATGCAGGTGAACAATGATGAGATCGAGCTTCCGGAGGGGATGGGAGACCCGCAGGGGTAAAGATTCGTTGTCCAGCTGTATACATGTTAGCATCAAATTATGCTCTTATGGGACAATGGCACATACCTAACCAGTTCTCAAGACTGTTGTTGGCACATGAGGTGGCCAAGTGATTGGGTTTCACACCGAGCCTAAGTTTCTCTGGTGATAGCAACAGTGTGCGGCGGTGCTTGAGAGAACTTGCGATGAGTGGCATTGTATCATCCTGGACGTTGCCGATTTCTTTCCAGTCTGCTTCCGTGAGCAGAGGCAGAAAAGGGCCCTGTGTCTCGTCCCATTGCAAGAGCTTGGTGCAGTTGTTCTCATTAGTCACCCACTCGTCAGCCCAGTGGCCGATCTGGATGGCGAACTCTTTGGTTACATCCATATAGATCAGTTTGTTCTCGTCGAACAGCTGGTTCACCACATTCCAGAGGTTCAGAGCTCCGTAGTTGTAGATATCGCACGCATCGAAATACGTCCACAGACTATCCCAACAGTACGGTTGCTGCATACTTTTCATGTGATCCCAGTAAAACTTGCGTAGCGAGTTGCAAACGGATTGAATTTCGTCCTTGGTCCAGAGGTGAACCCGACGCTGGGGCAGGAGGTGCTGCATATGACGAAAAGGCCGCATCCCATTCTGAGTTGAGAATATGGCTCTGGCATTCGGTTGCGGGTTTGTATAGAACCCCACAGGTAGATAGTCCTCGACATAAGTTTGGGGGACACCCTCCACACCGGGGGTCTGGAGCATCTTGTAGAAGTTGGGGAGGCCATTCGGATAAAATTCTGTGAAGGCTTCCCGCAAGTTGGGAGGTTGGTCTTTGGCATACACACGTTCTGGGTCTATATGCAGAAGCGGCGGCTGCGGTGGCCCTAAGGGTGGTGAGCCCCCCATATAGAGGGGACGAGGTTGGGCCATGATGCTCCCTGTCAACATTGGTTAGTGGCTATACCAATACACGTGTTTCATTCGAGAGAGAAAGAGAAGATTGTGTCATCTGCCCTGAATCGGACTTTTTGTAGTGGCGAGACGAAGCATCCGCTCCAGTGAATCACAGAATACCAGAGCAAAGCGTTTGGCTTACCTTGAGGGAATGAAAGCGCCCGACCTCGAACTGAATCAAGTGGATAATCTTGAGTTAAGATCGCAAATGCGAGTAGAATGCTTCAGATAAAAGCTGTTCCTTCCTTAGATGGCTCAACACAAGTGATGTGAGTCTGAGGAAGGAGGAAGGGTGGGAGGTGTTAATGGTTCTTGAGTTGTGTACAGAAGAGAAGGTTAGGATTAAGAGAAGGCCACGCGAAAACAAAAACAAAAGGAACCGGATAGAAGAAAAGAGGGGGCGGTGATGCCGTCGCCGTCACTGGCCTTGCACCGGCACTGGCAATGGCACTGGCACCAGCACTGACACTGTCACTGGTAAATGGCATTGGCAATTGACGGCTGGCAAATTGATTGATCCAATATCCATCAATCCACTTAGCAGTCCACCTGATATCGGACCTGCCTCAACGTGGGCAAACCACTAAAGGAAACAAACAACAGCCTGATGCCTGAGGGTGGCCGATGGGGCCTGCTCTTGCCAAGTTCTTGAACAAAGATCTCGAACCTAGAGAAGGGTGTTGTAGAGGAGGATGAGATGAGGGACCGAGTTTTATTTTGTTCGCACACAAAGTGCACAATCTGTCAAGTTGCCTGTGCTTAACAAGGGTGTGCTGTTTCCCGCTGCACATAACCATATTTTCCCGTCACTTCCGTTAAATTTGTTTGCGCCCTTTTTAGCATTCTTTGGTCGGCACTCGTTTCAAGCTCGATAAGAAAGTCGATCGGTCGGAGGAGAATGATGTCTGTGTCCTTTTGTAACCCAAAGCGCCCACCCGGATATACTTGAGGCGGGGGAAACAGCGAATATGATCAACGGCAAGGTACTTACTTGAGCCTAAACAAGTATAGGATCACATATGCAGTTTCGAGGACTAAACTTTCGGCCGATCCATTGTATTTGATCAGTCCTTTCACTTGGGAGCATTCTGTCAATATGGTTCATTTTCAGATGGAGCCAGTCATTGGTACAATATTTACAAGGGGAGATGTGAGATATGTTCATTAACGCTTATAAAGAAAGCCACTACTTCTGTGCTTTGAGCAGCTTGAGAATCTCGGACTCGTTATCGCCAGAAATGGCCTTGCCATTGTTCCAGTCCACAACCTAGAAATGTTGTTAGTCGTGATCTGATATTACAGGCATGGAATGAACGTACCACTGGCCGAACGAAGTTTTCCTTGCTCTCTTTGAACTTCCTAAGAGCATCCTTTTCTGTGTTCGCGCCCTTGATCACATTGGAAATACCGCTAGTTCCAACATACTCCAAAATCGTTTTAACCTGGTCGTCTGTAGGGGGATCTTCGGTGATGTTGAGCTCAAATTGGTCTCGGATAGGCGTCGTCTGGGCAGAATGATCGCTCGCTTGGTCAAGTGTGGCACCAGATGTGGCATTGGCGGAGACCTGCTTGAGCAGGTTGGCGACTCTCACGGATGCCGGAGAGCTGGCCTTGTGGAAGACCGTCACGATGTCAAGTGTCTTGTGCTGTCCTTTGTTAGTAATTGCAAGGGCTTTGCATTAAATGGTTGACTTGCAAAGCGGAACATTCTGTCTGGTTGATATTAAAAAGATGAAGGTTGAGGCGACAATTGGAGGAGGATCACGGTTGTCGAGAGAGGTTGATGTTGGAGCTCCGATTTGGTATAGCTTCGTGAAGCTTGTCACGCCGAAGATGACTTAATGGCTCGGGTTTGCCGCTGGCCCGTGCTTAGGCCCACCACATCACCCGCCATCTGTCCGCTTTTGCATCCAATTGCGTACAGTGAAACCCGTCTGAGATGCATGGATATCAATTGAAAGCATAGGGTTGCCAATATCTATTCATGACAACCCAAAGACTGCAGTATTCACGGAAATTACAGTAATCACATTTTCAATTAGTAGCATCTGATCTTGGAAACACCAGAAAAGACGTAGGGTTACGGTGTTTCGACCTAGATCAAAAGCTCCGAAGAAAACATGTTCCAAGCCGATGCACACCCCATGGGTAAAAAGGCAATGTAAAGCTACCAAGTGATTGCACATAAAACATGCTCACGGTACCTATGCAGGTAGTCAGGTGTTGTTTTGGTAAATGCTAAGTACAACCGCAGGTTACGGCGAGGCAAACATGTTAAAAAATAGGTAGCAGATATCACTTTTTCCTTTTTGCGGCCTCATCCATGAGTCTGTTTCTCATCTCGATCGCTCAAGCCTATCAACTCCAACCTAAAAAATGGTGCCAAAGTTTGCAGCAACACATGGCCAATCCAGGAAAACAGTATATTTCACATCTTGTATGACAAATGGGCCATCGTATCTCAATCTATAGCCATGAGGTGTAGTTAACAACTTCTCACGTGCCTCGTAGCTAGAATTTCCTTGTGGTTGATCAGGGGACAATTCCCTTGCAAGCCATGTTCAACCGCTTGCACTAGAAGATCAACTGCCACCAGCGTTTGTTGCAGGAACCCTAATGGAAGAGCTAATCATTGCTTTCCCTTTATGACGTATTTGTTGCGATTGCGATCCAATGCATTCGATGTTGTGACCAAGGACTTTACAATGACGTATTCTATGAAGTCAGGCTGTGGAGAAGGGCATTCGACCATGGCAGATTCATCGTTGAAGTGAACTACAAAAAGGTCACACAGTCAATCCCAAGCTTTCTTCATACAATCTGCATCTCACCTCACCACCTCTAAATTTCTTCTCAACAACCAAAAACCCGAACACATTCCATACTATCATCATGTCTGGCTACTCTAACGTTGGTAACCGTGGCGTCTACGAGGCTGGCGACCAGAGGAACGTTCCCGAGTCTGAGCGTAAGACCCAGGACCCTTACCACGAGGGTAAGGAGAACTCTCACAGCAACCTTGACTCTAGTAAGAAGCCCCGACAGATCCAAGACGAGAAAAAAAAAAGATATTGACAAAATGCCAGAGGATGAGCGATCGATCGCCAACCGACTAGCTGCTGAGGAGGTTCGTACATACAATGCGCCGCGATTTGCTCTCCACTAGACCCATGCTAATGCAAAGCAGAGGAAGTCCGATGCTGGTGACGATCTCGAGACTGCCCAATCAAAGAAGGACCCTACTCTGCCCGTGAGTCTAATACAAATCCAGTTTCGATATCGCATGCTAACATCAACTGCAAGGCACGCGCTCATGGAAACGAGCCATCAAAGGGTGCCAAGGTCGATGCTGAGCTGCAGGCTGAGGAGGAAGAGGAGCTGAAGCGCAAGGGCAAGGCTTAAACTGTAACGACACACAATATTTAGATCACGGCCGGTTCATTGCAGGCACATGGGTCGGGAAAGGATGAATTAATGATCAAATTCTGTACCACTTCTATAACTACGTGAAAATAACAGAAATTTGCGGACGAATTCGTGATAGCCAACTATTCGTCCTAGGACAAAGCAAAAACATCAAACACAATCACAGACTGAACGCCCATGACAAATCGAATGTCGATTGCATCACTATAGTCTTGGTTAGTCATTGTAAAGCGCAAGGTCATGCAAGACTAAACGGAAGACAATTGGTGCTTTCAGAATATGTAAGAAATTGAATATCAGCTTTCCGTCCGATTTAGCTACTCCGGCGAAAGAGAGCCATCAAACAGAATCAATCGCAAATTACCTCATCCTAGCACGCGAGGAAGGGGGATAAAGAGAGTTGCACAATGCTTACCTTGATGCACTTGAGAAAGCCGACTGCTTCTTCGTTCACAGAAGAGATTGGTCTGCAGAAGTCCAGAAGATGTCGAGAAATTTTCTTTTGAAGCTGTAGCGACAGGCTGGCCCGTGCGCAATTGTTGAAGTGGACCCAGAGCGCGACGGACGGCGGAAGGTTAATCCGACTTGTGGCCTGCTTAGTTTTAGGGCACAGCCGCACAATATCTTTTTTATCAAAACTTCCTTAGCGACTTCAAGGTGCGAGGCTCCAGCAAACAACCAACTAACGGGACAGCATTATCGACAACTGGTATGAACCTCGACTCCTACGATCGCAGCTGCATTCGAACAATCACTGCGCACGATTTCTGAACATTCGACTAATCGACCGCTACATAGATCACCGTCACAATGGGCGACGCAGTCATTGAGGGTTCGAACTGGCGCCTCGTTGAGGTTGGCCGTGTCGTTGTCATCAACGGCGACCACCCCTTCGCGGGCCGCCTGGCCACGATCGTCGAGATTATCGACCACAAGCGAGTAGGTTTTGCCTGCTTACTTCACCGCAGCGCACGATATTGACCCGTCACAGATTCTCGTCGACGGACCTTCCGCGAACCCTAAGCTCGCCGTTCCCCGACAGGCCGTTCCTCTCAGCAAGGTCCTCCTCTCCTCTCTTATCGTCGAGGACCTGAACCGCGGTTCCCGAACTGGTGTCGTCCGAAAGCTCTGGGAGAAGTCCGAGATCGACTCCAAGTGGGAGCAGACCAACTGGGCCAAGAAGCGGGATCAGATTGAGCGGAGGAAGGGTCTCACCGACTTCGACCGCTTCAAGGTTCTCCGACTCAAGAAGCAGCGACGATTCGAGGAGCGCAAGGCTCTGGCCAAGATCAAGGCCTCCGCATAAATGGGTCATTAAGCTGGAGTCACGGAGGTGCTTGCAGGTCGGGTTTAGATCGAGAGGCACGGAACAGGGCAGGAAACACATCACGGCGGTATAGAGGCTGCTGGATTCTCTTTTGCTCCGTTCTGGAAGGCTGTATGTCACATTTCATCGTCACGATGAACGGCGTCAATACGGAAATTCTGAGATCAACAACTGAATTCAAAGCATGAGGAGCATCAAAAAAGAACATGGATTCATTGTGAACTGTAGCCAAAATAAAAATGAAATGAATACCCCAAAAACCTGCTGTCTGTACTTGCATCCATTTGATTCCATATTGCCTTAATTGCCGTCCCAATGCCCATCAAAAATTCCGTCGTCACTGTCACTGAGGGGGAGTAGCGATGCAAAGCCTGATTACCTAATGCATCTTAGTTCCCACCTCCCACCAAGCCCTAGAATTATGGCTGTGCGATAGGTATCCCCATCACAAAACGACGACGCGAAAGACCAGGCCAGCAAACAGACGTAACTGGGACCAGCAAAACAAGTAAGTATGCAGCTGCAGTTCCGTTCATTATGTTATTTTGCTATCAATTTGGCCGGTAACGGGAGGATTTTCCAGCCACAAAATCTTTCCTAAAGAATTGGCTAGGTAGTTACTAACATCTGTGCCCGCACCAGTCGCCAAAATGTCGAACCCCCGCGTTGAAGAGCTTCCCGACGAGGAGCCCAAGAAGACCACCGTCCAGGAGCACGAGGATGACTCCAGCGACGACTCCGAGGTTGAGGAGGTTGGCGAGGGCCAGCTTCCTGCTGGTTCTACTGTGATCCACAACCGCAACGAGAAGAAGGCTCGCAAGGCCCTCGAGAAGCTGCACCTCACCCGTATCCCCGGCATCACCCGTGTCACTCTTCGACGACCCAAGAACGTGAGTGACAGAGAATCCCAAATAGAGATTGGAGGGGTAGTAAGGAATAGTGCTAACCCCCATGCTTCAGATCCTGTTCGTCATCAACAACCCCGAGGTTTACAAGTCTCCCAACAGCAACACCTACATGTGAGTTGGTTCTTTATCTAGATACAGATTCACCTCTGACCATTGATTCAGTGTTTTCGGTGAGGCCAAGATCGAGGACGTCAACGCCGCCGCTCAACAAGCTGCTGCCCAGCAGCTCGCCTCTGCTAACGCCGAAGACCACTCTGGCCACAACCACGGCGAGCCCAGCAAGGCTGCCGAGACTACCGAGGAGAAGAAGGATGAGGAGGATGAGGATGAGGAGGAAGATGACGACGAGGAAGTCGACGCTTCCGGCCTTGAGGACAAGGACATTGAGCTCGTCATGACTCAAGCCAACGTCAGCCGTACAAAGGCTGTCAAGGCACTGAAGGAGAACGACAACGATATTGTCAATTCCATTATGGCCCTAAGTATCTAGGCATGACTTTCTGACTGGACGATCTTCCACAAAAGCTTGTGCATGGGACGAACATTGGGCTCTGTATTAGTTCTGGGCGAACTGTACCCTGCGGAATGGAGTTGATGCCAAATAACGGAAACAATTGAAGGGAAATAACACCCACATCCGTCAAACATTACTCCTCAAGTTACCATCATGCGTGCTACTGTCTTTGGAAGTGCTGTAGTGACTAGTATGTAATCCAGCGACCGAGGACGTAGTTCTGGATGCTACAACAATTATTGTCCACTATAACGTTCCATCTTCAAACAAATTATACAACACCAACCCCAAACGCGGCTACAGCATCAAAAGATATCGCTAAGCATTTTCCAAGCTTTTTGATTTTCTGCTATGTCTGACCCTGAGCCTGACCTTGGATGAGGGGTCCAGAAAACGCCACTGGTCGGATATCTGAATGAGAGCACGTGACTTATTAGCGCCCGGTAGTTCCCTGGCGAAGTTCGGCAAAGTCATCAACAATCAATCAAGATCATCCTCTCCGCTCTCTTGACATCGCAACCTTCCTCAAAATGGCGACTGTAAGTTCAATTCATCAATTGGCGTGTGTGACTGATCCTAGATGCCGTCGAATTTTTTCTCCGGCTCGAATCGCGCACCCGTAAGCCCTACGACGCCATGAGCTAATTTTCCCCTTCTCCGACAGCGAAGCGCAGCTCTCAAGCTTGACTGGACCAAGGTCACCAGCTCCCTCGGTCTCCGTGGCCAGACCGTTGCCTCCCTCCAGGCCTTCAAGAAGCGCAACGAGGACGTCCGCCGTAAGGTTCAGCACCTCCAGGAACAGCCCACCACCATCGACTTCTCCCAGTACCGATCCGTCCTCAAGAACCAGGCCATCGTCGATGAGATCGAGAAGCGATTCAACGCCTTCAAGCCCGTCACCTACGATGTCAGTCGACAGCTGAAGGCCATTGACGCCTTCGAGGCTGAGGCCGTCAAGAATGCCGAGGCTACCAAGCAGGCCGTCGACCTCGAGCTCAAGGACCTCGCCGCTACCCTCAAGAACATCGAGGAGGCTCGACCATTCGAGGACCTCACTGTCGTACGTATCATTAATTGCAAAGCCATTGGATCGACTCTCACACTTTGCAGGACGAGGTTGCCGCTGCCGAGAAGTCCATCGACGAGAAGACTGCTCAGCTCGTTTCCAAGGGCCGATGGATGGTGCCAGGCTACAAGGTATGTGACCCGGACTACAAAACATGCGACAGTTCTGACCCCCGCTGCAGGAGAAGTTTGGCGATTTGGCTGTGGTTTAAACGAATCGCGATATCCCTTTTCCGGCTTCGCGTTGTGTACTCTAGCATTGTAGATACGAGAACCCGAGGCAGAACCCAGGTTTTCCTCATACCCAACCACCTACAATATTTCCTCTGTGCTTCATTATTCCGATTTCAATCAGGCAGGCCCCTTGGCACTGACCAAGGAGGAAACCTAGTGCTGAGGGGACGTTCAATGCTTAGAGTGATACTGTGCTGTGTCCGATATGGTATCTGGAAGAATTGATGGTTTCTAGACTTCATCCGTTGTTCTTGAGTTTTTGCCATTGAACGCTTTGTATTCACTGACTGGTTGTAATAATCCTGGAGGCACCTACCCGTCTATTCCCAGAGACCGGTACCCTGTGAGCTTTTCTTAATCAATGGAAGCATGAACCAGGTGGGTAATCAGAAGCTTGCATACACACGAGCATACGAACGATCTGGTTATGAGAGTGCCTACCAATGTAGTAATTTCCGCTTCGCTAAGTGCGGTTGAGACTGAGCCGTAACACACATAGAGATACACTTAATAAGGGTTGAGAGTTGTTGCTTAGTATATTCAACTACTGTAACTTTGCCTGCCTTGGAAGAAAGCGATCATGAAGACATCATATCTTACTATCCTCGGCGTCAATGCTATACTATATTTCAAGTTCCAACGGTGGTGAGAGATGATTGCGGAACGTACGTACCCTGGATCTCAACGTCGAATGTGCATTACCTTGCCTACTCTTCCAGAAACCATAGGCTCACAAGTCGATTAAGACCTAGCAATTCTATTCAAACACTGCGATAAAAAACTGATCAATATACCACAATCATAAGCTAAGGTTAGGGAGCAAGGTACACTTCTAATCACCTCGGTGCAGACCACACCCATACCAAAGCTTCATCAAAGAAGCTCTGACAAAACATGGAAATGACACATCTGAAACAAAGAGATTAATTTTAGCTTCTAGTCACCTTGCTCAACTTATAACTCGATTTATCTTATAAACCTACCAAACAGACAATGTTCCTAATAGCAGGGTCACGTGTACTTTTGACGTTTTTAGCCTGAATCCATCAACTTACAATCAACACATAATATCACTCGTGTGACCCATGGGTAACACTTGTTGAACTTTGACGTATTTGGTAAAAGATCGATTTCGATTCAAGTCTCAGCTGATGGCATTTCCCGATCCTGACCTTGAGACTCACGTCCTCACAACGGCGCCTCAGTTAGACCCCGCCTGGCTGGAACATGAAGATGAAGTCAAGCGAAGAGGTCCTACTCGGGTATTCAAGTCTGTCGTAGAAAGACAGCCATTTTATGCTCAAGAGTGTCGCGGATTATACACGCAGATGACAGCATCTGGTGCACGAGATCATGAGCTATCCCAAGGAGTCACTAGGAAGGAATTCACAATCTCCTCATCTGCGGACGGACACTCAATACCCATTCTTCAGCTAGATCTGACGGATAATGAGCCCCAAGAACCCGAAGTCATCATTATATACTACCATGGAGGTGGTCTCAAAGTTGGGGAAGCGGATAGCGAAGAGCTTTCGTGCCGGCATCTTGTCAAGTCCGGCATAGCTAGAATTCGTCTCTACTCCATTGGTTATCGTCTCCTTCCCCAAAACTCGGCAAATACATCCCTGTCAGATTGTATGGATGGGCTCAGAGTACTGCATAGTTCAACTGTCAAGACGCTTCTTGTAGGAAGTTCAAGTGGTGGACAGATGGCAACTGCAGTAGCTCAAGCGGTACCTCGAGGTTCCATCTATGGCCTCCTACTAAGATGTCCTGTTACAGCCGATAGAGCCAGCGGTGAGGAGTTTATCCCTGAAAAGTTACGGCCTTATCATACCAGCGTCTCTCCCACATTCATCACGTCGCTGGGCGGGTATCTAGTTCGAGATGTGCCAAGAGACGGCCTCGAGAAACTGCCACTCGAGGCCACGGAATCTGAGCTTGAGGGACACCCTCGAACTTGGATTCAGCTCGTATCTAATGATACTTTATACTCGGATGGACTCTGTTACGCAATGATTCTCAGGCAGGCGGATATCGAGGTTCGAGTGAAAGTTGAGACGGGATGGCCACATACATACTGGCTCAAAGCCCCTTACTTGAACCAAGCTTTGGTATCCGAGAAGAACATGATAGAGGGCTTACGATGGCTTTTAACATAACTGAGAAATATCAAATAATGCGGTTTGATTGCTGTTCACTACTACGCTATTTTCATCTGTTTCCGCTTGACCTATAGTTAGGCTCGTGACGCAACCTGCAGTAAGCCCACAATTCGAAAACAAACCGAAATAGGTAGGAAAAGATAGTAAACTTCTCTAGTTAACCCCCCGGAAGTTTTGGTCTTTAGCAACCCTGCGAGATAGTGTACGTGTAGGATGATAGGTGGCTGATGGGTAAGCGGGGTGGGCTGGTAGATAAAAGTATGGAGATTGGGGAGGAGGAAGTGATGATGGCGGAGGCTGACGAGAAAGAAGCGGTACTAATGGGGTAGGTGGAAGATGTGCTGACAGCCCCTGGTGAGTTGGGTCTTGCGCCCATGTTGCATCCCAGACGCTTTCCTGGACTGCGTGAGGAGTATGGATGTCGTTTTTTAATCCATAATCAAAATCATTGAGAGTCGAAATACGCGTTTCATGGTCAAGTTGTTCGTGCATAGGGCGTGAGGTAGCTAGGTGACTCTGGCTGAGAAACTCGCTACTACGAATGCGTTCTGTTGTATCGTCGAAGGGCCAAAATGTTTTGTTTGTCTCTTTAGCTGTTGTCAGCCCTCCTTGGGTGTCTTGTTCACCACTGAAGCTAGCAACGACCATTTCGCGATGCTCATAATGCTTGTTGACACCATATATGCCTTGAGGCTGGGCTATAGGTGCGGCGGACATCTTGCCTCTCTGAGCGGGTTGATAGGTCGTGGGCACATGCTGAGATTTACTGCGAGGGGGATCTTGGTGACTAGGATAAGCTTCTCGGGGAGAGTTGTTATCATAACCATCACTTGGGTTGGGAGAAAGGTTCATGCCAAGTATCTTATCAAGGGATCGTTCGACAAAATGAAGAAGCCGTCTTCTTGAGTTCAAACCATGACGTTGAACCAGAGGCTGAGGGATAGCAGCCAGAATCACACATCGCTGCTCGTCATTAGAGAGGGATTGCCAGTCTTTGGCGGATATTCGGCAACTGAGATCATCGAGGTCGGCGCATATGGTGGCGAAGCAAGTTACTTGTTCCGCAGCGAAACTTGCAATATTCACAGCCAAATATCCCTAAATTTCGTTAGTGACTAGTGCCGAAGAGAGAAGGAAGACAAAACCATACCTCATCACCTGGCGCCGCAACAACAAGATGGGTTGTGGTTTCATATCTGCCGAGCAAGCCCTTGTCAAAAGTCTTGAAGATACCAAATGGCTTTTTCTTGAACAAGGGTGCGGATTCTATAGCCTTCTTCAAGACGGATCCAACATTGGTGTCCTCGCCAGCCGCAATTTCAAGCCGCTTAGAAAGAACCGGCTTGACATTCCGAAGACTAGAAGGCTCGGCAGCCTTCCCTGATAGTGGCATGGGGTTTCTTATATTTGAGGACATTGAGAGAAACACCGCGTTCTGAGCTTCCATGGGACACTCTTGAGCTGAACAAAAGGAAAGAAATGGGGAGGGCTCAACGGAGACGAAGGACACAAGGGACATTTGTACTTTCACAGCTAACTTTTCGGACACGTAATTGTATATGCTTTGAGCTTTTGTTCTCCGTCCTGAAAAGCTTAGAATGTGTGATCCCGAACTTCAAAAGTACAAGCTTTGGGGGCAGCACGCAGTGTGAATGTTGGACCATAATTGAGGGCTAATTGAAGCAAGGGCCACATAGGACCATGCATTCAAGAATTCTACTGATGACTTGCTGTTTAGTTGTCGATATATGTTGAACTGGTTTGCCCCAGTCCAGATGGACCTGGCTGAATTCAGGCCTATTCATCGCACATTACCAGTAGATCTGGACCCGTCAGTTTAAAACCAATATCACTGTGTTTCTTAAGCAAACGAAAAGCTTCAGTTCTATAAGACAACACCAAACACAAACTTGCAAGTGCCCTTGTATCCACTCCAAGCCGAATGCTCTCAATGAGACATCAGTTGGCCCCGAAACTCCAGCATTTGTGATCCTAACTTGATCATCCGAGGCCGTTCAAAGTCTGGTTCTTTTTATGCTTATATCCTGTTTTGTTCCGGTTTTCTTCTTCAAGGTGTCGCGTACTTAGCAGTCCATTCCTTGGCGGTTGCGATAGCCGCCTGCTCGTCCTCCTTCCAGCTCTTGGCGACGTCCGCAGCCAGAGGATCGTCGGGGTTAGGGGCACCGAGAAGGGCTTGGATAGAGAGGAGAATAGTTCGGATCTGGAGAGCGGGGGACCAGTTGTCTACAGCATTTGTCAGCTTCGTTGCCCTTGATGAGCCTCAGTGTTCAACCCACTTTTGAGAACGTCAAGACAGATGCGGCCAAGCTTATCGACGTTGGGGTGGAAGATCTTGGTAAGGAATCGAATCTTGGGGGGAGTCATAGGGTAGTCGTCTGGAAGGAAGAGCTCGAGGCTGAAGACACCGCCTGTGATCATTAGTCAAGAGCTGGAACGAAGCGATGTCTGTCGACAAGGGACATACCCTCGTAAGGAGACTGCGCGGGTCCGTGGATTTGGACATCGAAATATCGGAGGTTATCCTCATGGGGGACGGCACTAATTCCTGGGACACTGTATCGTACTGGTGTTAAATGCGATGTCATGGCGCAAAACAAGACCCTTGGGGATGACCTACGGCTCGGCCATGAGCCGTTCCGTCTCTTTGATAATTCGCTTTGGAAGAGCCATCTGGACGGTCTGGGCTATTGTCTGCGCAGGTTTGGTAGTCTCGGAGATTTTGACGGTCGAAGTATGCGCGGGTTTTAGATCGCTGAGCGTGTGTATCGTATCGTAGCTTTGCGCCTTTGACAATAAAGGGTCGTGCTTGGGTGAAGTCTGAATCCTTGAAATAAGGCGGGCACCTAACACGGCGGGGCAGGTAGAGATCGAGGGGCAAAAAGGCAAAAAGGGACGATGAACGATTTATAACAGCTGGAAAACAAGCAGATAGCTGTTTGCGCAACGCTCAGAATGTCAGGAATCTACCAAATGAGCCACTGAATCAAGTGATAAATATTGCCAATAAATTGGTGGTCACCTAAAGAACTTCCATGAATGTAGTCACAGTTTCGTTCAGGCTGTTGTAAAGGTCCCACGACATGCGCCTGATAAAGGGTGCGGAAGGTTCCGTCAGGTGCTAGCAGGCGGGTCACGACATAGTCGACACTTTACCTAGCTTTAGTATAGGTTACTATAATAAGTAGATCATATTTAAGGCTAAAGAATAGCGTGAGTGTGAATTTATTTTATCATCTTTTGCCTAAAGTTAGGTAAGGTACCATGATGGCGGGGGATGTACCGAATCACTTTAAAAACCAAAGGTGGTACTTGTGGGACATAATAACGCGCTCTGACCACCTCCTGTCAATCCAATCACCCGGTTATGGCGACGCGAGTTTCACTGAGCAACCTCATTTACACTCTGTATATACCATCTGCATTCAACAATATCCCTTAACTGCTCTTCACTTCCACCCGGAGTGAACTCTAACGGCTGGATTCTTCATATGATGACATGACCCGGAGCCCCTCAGTGGCACTACGCCGTACATCATAGGTCCAACAAATCAGCCATCTCTACCTCATATGAGCTACGACATGAGGCACGTCGTGATAGCCTGTTGATACACCCGCCATCATGCCCTCGTTCGACCAACTCACCGACACTCCTAAGAAGGGTAAAGTCATCAAGTCGGCGTATGAGAGTGAAAGTTTCGAGTCTGATGGTACCATCCACGTCGACGGCCTAGTCGGCTCAGCCACCATCTCCCCTGCAGGGCGAGATGTTGCTTTAGCTTCGTAGGTTACATGATGTGAGCTTGCATGAACAAATTTTTGACTGATATTCCTTAGGCCTGATGGACTGGCAATCATAGACCTAGATTCACCATACAGTCCTCCTCGGCGACTAAGAACTCATGGTCTCCCGTGGCTCGTGGTGGATGTTCAGTGGTCTCCGTTCGCCGCTCGGGATTACTGGATTGTGTCGGCGGCCAACCATCGTGCGCTTGTATGGAATCTCAATCGTAGAGAAGACTCGAGCTCAGGCGCTATTGAGCACTCTCTGCAGGGCCATAGCCGTGCCATCACCGACGTTAACTGGTCTGCTCACCATCCTGATCTCCTATCAACCTGTTCCGTAGATGGGTATATCCACGCATGGGATCTCCGGAGGCCACGTCAGCCCGTTCTGACGTTTTGCGATTGGACCGCTGGTGCATCTCAAGTTAAATACAACCGCCAAGCATCTCATATTCTTGCTTCAGCCCACGATCGGTGGCTACACATTTGGGATGAACGACGCTCATCGGAACCTCTTAAGTCCATCAAAGCTCACAAGTCCAAGATATACGGCTTGGACTGGAACCGGTCTGATCCCAAGGCGATCGTTTCTTGCTCTATCGACAAGAGGATCAACTTTTGGGATTACACTGTCGAAGAACCTTTACAGCATACCATTGAGACGGGTTTCCCAGTATGGAGAGCTCGTCATACACCTTTCGGGCATGGTCTTCTTGCGATTCCACAAAACGAGCCAGGCGATCTCTATCTCTACGACACTCGCTTCGATGAAGAGACAAAGGTGTCATCCGTGCCGGTGGATATTTGGGCTGGCCATGGGGACCACAAAGCAAAGGAATTCTTGTGGAGATGCCGCGGTGGCATAACTGACGATGGCAAAGACAATCGTGAATTTCAACTTGTCTCCTGGGGTACAGACAACGAGCTCAAGCTTCAATGCATCGATCCCAAGACATTTGCCGCCATTGGCCATCAACGCGGGATACCGGCTGATCCAGCCATTAGTCTCACGCGAAAAGGCGCAACATACAAAACTTTCCGCATAGTAGACGAAACTGCGGACCGCGATCGCAAATCTGCTACTATGAGCGACCATCGTCCTGGCACCAATTATCACAAGCAAAGTGCGTTGACGCTAGGAATGCGATCAGGCACGAGCCAAACCCATCGCTCAACTATGGCATGGCGGGGTCCGTCGATGAAGGCTAAGGTTTCTTCTGGAAAGACCATCGACCGAAGCCAATCGCAGATAGGGTGGATGAAGGGAATCGCTATGACCAAGAGGAAAGCATCAACAAGCGCGAAGCGGCACATGTCAAAAGACTCGGGGATATTTGGCCACGGATATCCTGACGATGAATGGGCTGAACCTGACACTATCCATGAAGAACTTCTACGTGTCAGCCAACAGCTTCCCAAAGTAAAGTGGGAAAATATCGACATGGACAATTTGACGCTTAACGCTTCGTTGAACGGACCATGGGGCACTGATGGGGAAACCATCTTTATCAAGGTCAGAATTGACATCCCCGTCGGCTATCCCAAGGCCAGGGCACCGAAATTTTATGTTGAAAGATCATCTTTCATGCCTGCGGAGACCCATAAGAAGATCGACCGCGAGGTTCATCAACTAGCCGATCAGTTCTTGCAGAGGAAACAGAATTGCCTCGAAGTTGCCTTTACGTATCTCCTAGGAGAAGTCGACCTCGAAAGTAGCACAACCTTCTTCAAGAATGTTCGAGATCTTGATGATGAGCTCGACGGACTCGCTGATGAGAGCTCAAGCGAATCCGACGAAGACATACCCGCCGGCGGTTCAGCATCCATGTCGCAAGAACTTCCGCCGCACAATGAGATTGATACCGCGCTTGCGCCTCCCAACCGGACTATCGTGCCACCACCACCTAGAACGTGCGGTGCTAGGTTCTCGCACAACGGGAGGCTGATTTGCTTCTTCCCCTCCAAGGAGGAAAAGGCAAGGGCGCTGTTTACAACCACAATGGACGCTTATAGGGAACGCCCAAAAGGAGAACCGTTCTTTGCAGGGTTTGGCAGAATTGCTCATGATCTCGGTCCCCGGCAAAGATTCATGGCAGAAGACAGTTCTGTATCGACTGGGGATTCCGATTCATCAGCCTCGGGATCATCATCGTCGTCCTCCTCTTCCAGTGACTCAGAGTCTACATCAATGCACAAGATTAGTCTTTGGTATCACCCTAGCCGGCAATTTAGGAAAACGTGGAGCGAAGATCGGTCGATACGCTCGAGTGGTGGCGGCACCGGAGTAGGCACTGGCACTGGCACTGGTACAAGTCGTCGTCGGCCTGGTCGACCCAAGAACCTAATATCGATACATGATCTCCGGGCTATCCTACCCTCGAAGGAGGAGTTCGCGCGTGAATATGCAATATTTGGCGATGGGGCTGATGTCTGCGAGCACAACGCCAAGGTTGCTGAGAAATATAACGCCCAAGATTTGGTTGACGTCTGGCGATATCTGGCGCTACTGCTCAAGAAGGGTGTTCCGCTTGAAGTACTTACCCACAATCAACGGCGCGATTCCATTCTGGTGATCGCTCACGATGTGGTCTCTAGGTGCAATGCCGACACTTATCCTCTTGATTCGTTCTTTAATAGACACGAGGGTACGTTGTCAGGCAGGGTGAAATGGGGCAAGCACCCCCTAGCCAGAGACTTCATCATGGACCTATTCACCTATTTTGAAAGGATTGCGGACATCCAGATGTTGGCAATGCTCTCTTGTATATTCAGCGAATCATCTGCTGCTGACAGTGTGGCATACTTTGAATCGCATCTGCCTCAGCCAGAAACTCCCCTCCCTCTCAAAGCACCCGCTTTCTCGCTCGATTACTTCCCAACGGACGCCTCCTTATGGAACATTGGTGGTCGCAGCTATACTAACTCGGCCATCACCACACCGATGACTGTTCATACTCCTGTGCATTACGCAGGATCGCAGGCATCTGATGATGGAATGTGGGCTGGAGACGCTGCGTCAAATTCGTACTCTTGCGGAGAAACTCCACCAAACAAGTTCAAGGGATATCTCGGTGATGTTGAGGCGCCTCCCAGCGTGTCAACATCTCCAAACACACGCTTCCTAAATCGAGCAAACTCCGGCTTGGCATCAGCCTTTGCCGCCAACCTCCCACGTTCATTCGCAGGAGTGAGCTCGTCATCTCCTCCAAACCATGGAAGGAAGAAGCCAAGTCCTGCTGAAACCATCCTCAGCAGTCTGGCTCCAGGCAATGTTACGTGGAGTGCTTCCACCGCTATGGATTCTAATGGTGGTAGAACCTCCTTGGACGACGAAGAGTATCGGAAGGACGATATTCTGCCCTTGGTTCCTACGAGGATTATGGTTAGCATGGAAGACCAAACCGCGTTCGACGACGATGGCTGGCTAAATACACCGCTTCTTGAATCCAGCCAAGCAGATGTTTATGCCCATTACCGGTACGCATATGCCGAGATGCTACAAATGTGGAATCAGCCTCTAGCCAGACTTGAGATCATGAAGTTCAATTCGCTTAAGGAGGATCTTACAAGTGGGCACGCGGATAGCAATTTCCATGACTCGGCCACTGCTCACGATGGCACGAGCGGAAAAGGACATGGCAACCATGCCAACTCCTCTCCTATTGCTATGGGCAAGAAGGATGCGCTTCAAGCCTTGCTTGCATCAGGCCGCGGGCTTGATGTTACTGGCATGTGTCGTATACATGAGATTCAGCTGGACCCCCTTCGTTATACATCGACTGACTCGAAAGTTGGTGGCGCTGTGGGCGTATGCGACCGTTGCCATCAGACCCAGAGTCAGCTCTCGTGTGTGTACTGCCTTGAGCCTGTGGATGCTCTCTTCCCACCATGCTTAGCCTGTGGATGCGCAAGCCATGAGGCATGCTTAGCAGAATGGCATGCTGCTGGCGAGACGCAGTGTCCCGCGGGTGATGAGTGCAATTGTGTTGAAGAGGCGGCAGATGGCCAGGTTGAATCCTGGGCAGCCTTGCAAGGAGCTATGCTCAAGGGGCAGAGGCAGTTGATGATGCTGCCTGGTCCAGCATTGGGGGATAGCGATGAGGATGAAAAGGTGTCTCGTGAATGGGAGAGAGTTGAGCCTGCTATACCGTCGCGGATGCAGGGGTTTTCTGCTGCCAGTATCAGCTTGGGCAATAGGTTGAGAAAATCAGCGGGGGAGTGGTCACGGGCTTCGAGTCTTAGGAGAACTGATCGGAGGAATGTAATGTAATATCACTGTAGAATTGTGCAACTGCTATATATGGCGATATATTGGCATGTAGAACATTGGAGGCTAGACTACTTTCCTTGTTAGAGCGTTGAGGAAATCTCGGGCACTCGCAACTATTCACAAAACTACTTGGTTTGCGTTCCTTTGCAAAGCAGACACTGCTGATTAGTTTATATTCACGCTCGAATGATCTAACGTCCCTGGCGGCTTTGCTATAGTAAACCTTTTGCTTCCGTCCCCACCTCATGATTCTTCACTTGAACCTTGTTGTTGCTAAGATTAACAACTGGCTCGCCATTGGCCAGTCGCTCAAGATTCTCGACAAGTAAACCCATCAGTACGTCCAGATACTTCGCTGACAGCCAAGAAACATGAGGTGTCACAACGCAGTTGGGTGCTCTCCGAAGCGGATGCCCTCGTGGAAGCGGCTCTGACGATATTGCTGATGAATGTCTTTTTGTGGTTTTTACCAAGAACTTGGAACTGCTCCGCGCCAAGAAGACCTTGAGTACTGCCACTCAGGGGTAATGAGATAACCAGCAGGTCGAGTTCTTGGCTGAGGAAATTGTTGATATCCTCTTTTGTCGCACCAGAGAACCATTTTAATGGGATGGTGCCGTCCGGATCGCCTATGCCAGGGATAGAGTACATCTTATTGCGGCGAGACTCTGGCGATGCGATGAGCGCTCGTGGTGCGTGTAAGCATACACCTCCATACCCAGGGCCTAACCAAGACGGTCACACTATCTCCCTATACTGCCGTAGCCAAGAACTCCCCTGAGGAAATATTTAGTAATTATTCGACCATAAGGTAGATGTTACATACATGCGTCGACCGAGAGAGACATCTACGCCAAGTTCAAAGTGAGGCTGCCAAGTTTCTTCCTTTTGACGGCTGGCGTAAGCCTGTAAATGATATTATTGAGACAGGAACGTCCCGATCACCCATTCAGCCATCTGTGGACTGAAGATCGTTAGCATAAATACAGTGGTGAGTAGAGGAGTAACTGTGGTTACTCACCCTTGACAACCGCTGGCGTTGCAAAACAGAACGTTCGGGTCGCTGTACTTGGGGTAGTCGAGCCACATGTCTAAGCCAGCCAAAGCAACTTGGAAGAATCGAAGTTTGGGGAGAAGCTCAGGCCTGGGCTGGTGATACATGCAAACTAAGGTGACGCCCTCCCATGTCTCAGGAGGCAGATGGTCTGGAGGTGAGAGCATAAAGTTCCCAGCAGGCGCCGAGTGCCAACGCATCTCCACCTCAGGTAATATGGTGTTGACAATTCCAAGGAATTCCTGAGGCAGTTGACCTGGTAGATAGACAAGGAGGATATCATCTTTGAGTGCCACGTTGATTCTCAATTGATCGATGCCAAGGATGAAATGCTAGAAGTATTCTTATGGGTTGCTTCCGAACCTTTGAAGAATAGAACTCACTTCTTGAGTAGAACAAATCCAACATATCCTTATGGATGAAGGTCAGTTCTTAAAGTATTAGCGCTCGAGTATTCGATACGGCCGACAAGTTAACCGATACGAGCCACTCCTAGACACTTATTTCAAAAAAGCTCCATGAACAAGTGCGCTCTGTGGATATGGTCATATCATGTTCAACTAATGAATCACATCCTAACGGTTCGGTCTCCTCACGTCAGCGGTGTCGTGGATAAAGGTATGGTTGCCATAAACGCCGATAAGACTGTGTAGATGGCCGGTTCATCACGAACCAACACCATATTGTTACAAGCTAACAAAAGATATCGGCCGCAACGAGGGCGGCCCTATACGAAGTATTAGCCTGTTCGTAGACATATCCGTGGCCTTTGACATCGTAAAAGAGTGTCTGAGTCAACCTAAATTATAACTCACACAACGGTGTATGGTCACCGCTTACATTGAAGCTTGGTCCAACTGAATAAGCCAAAAGGAGTAAAAACAACATACCTAAGTTCGAACTAAACAACCAATGCCTCAATGAACGCCAGTCCTGTCTATCACCGCAACCAGTTGCCGAATCGCCACTCAACCCCTTTCAGGCCGCCTATGTCAAGAAACCATCATGACCGGTTGTACAAATGTCGGGCTTTCGAGTCTCTTCCGCGTTAGTAACCACAAATCTCTCATCTTGTTCATCAACGGGTCTTTAGCCTCGGAGTCCATACACAGCTTTGTCCACTGGTGGTGTGGCTCCCTCCTGAGCCTTCTCTTATCGCCAGGCCTCACGATCCACAGGCGCACCACCGTTGGAGGCAATCCTCCGACGTCTGGACTCTCGCCAGCAAGAGCAATCTCTTCAACATCGAGCCACGCTAACTTAGTGAATTCCACGCGACTACGCCCTTGGTAGTATCGAAAACCGTACCAGTCGCCGCTGGCCTGTGGTGTGTCGTCCTCATCTGTGTCAATATCCAACCAAGAAGTATTAAGAAAGCCGTCGAGACTCGAATCAATGCTGAAAGCAGTGGAGCTATTGTCGTTAGAATACATCTCGAATATAGAAGAATTTGAGTACCGACCAAACAAGGACTCTAGGTCAGATCCAGATCCGGGATCTGAATCGGAGTCGCAATTGTTAAGCCCTGGACACATCATGGTAAACTCCCGTAGGTGAGGAAGCGTCTTGAGTTCCAGGGGCGCCTTGTTCGACTGCTTCAGGTCCGTAGGGAAAACAGCCTTTGTGTCTTGGAAAGTTGACGCCAACCTCCAAATAGGGAGACTGACCAAAGACAGCCCCAGATAACCAGCAACCCCGGAGTGTTTAGGTCTCGGTAGCATCATGCCGTTGGTCAAGAAGATGTCCTTGATAGGATTCATCTGCCTCCACCTGAAAGCACAATCCTGGAAGAAAAGACGATGCGTGCGCTGGAAAGCGATATTTGCTTGAGAGCTGCTCCGAATGGTAGCCTGCGTTTCCTGATGTGCGAGTTCGCATTTTCTTGACTGTTCTGGGATAAAACCAAGCATCGCCGGACTGGTGATCTTTTCCCACATTCTGGTTTTCTTCTGGTCTTACCTGATGTTGTCCGGGAATTGACGGACAAGCTGTTTTGTACGGTAAACTCTTCCAAAGGCACACTTCCACTGGGTTTGATGTGTTTACGGAGCCTGCCGCTGAAGAGCACAATTGCCGATAAGCTGCTGAATACCACTACAAGGAAAATACATCAAGACACAGATCAGCTTGTTCTTTATACCAATTTCCTCTCGAGCATAAACTCGAATCACATTTCTTTTTTTACCATGAGCTACTTCTGTTCTGTCCTAAGTCCGGGTGTTTCAACGATCGTTGATGTGAGCCAAACAATAAAATACTGAACATGACACTGAACAAGACAACCGTTGCACCACAAAACAATAGTGTGCTGAACAGTGCTATTCCATACCGAGATTTTCACATTTTTTGTTTGTATTTTAGTAAATCCACTCTTCGAACATCACTACGTCCAGCGTAGATACCTAGATAGCCATGGCCTTCTGCGGCTTTAAGGTTTGTCTTTTCAAATACGTACAAAACTGTACACTGGTATATATGTATAAGGTATAAGTATGTTCACAAATAGAGAGCTGATCTCTCCAATCTAACCCAACGCCGCTGATTATGCCGGTCCAAGGTCCTGGCTGCCATACCTCTGCCCACCTCGTCTGTGTCGTCTGACTTCCCACCCAGATTCACTCCATCCTTCCCATTGCAGGTCGAATGTTAATATTCTTTCAACGAGTACCCATCTCATCCTGTTCTCGCATGTCCGGTTCTCCTTGACCTTCTCTTCGTCCACATGCCAGGGTAGAATTCGTACCCATTTCTGGCCGTCATCAGGAGCCTTGTATTTGCCGTCGATAAACGTAACTTTGGACACCATTTTACTGCGCCCTCTGTTGAGTTCGTGGCAATCTTCTTTCCCACAACGGCCTTCGTTAAGGACAGCTTGTGATTCGGGGTCGTTGAGATCCAGAGGGGCCATTTCGATAATATTTTCATCCACCCAATATTTGAACTGTTTCGCCAGTTGCTGAAGTCGGTCTTCATATGGCGCTTTCATATTAACATGGACCATCCATGCCGGGTCGATTTCTCCCACTTTAACAATCCATAGGTCGTCCAGGTTAGGAAACCAGAATCTGTCGAATTCGATTTTGCCAAAATCTCGCTGGCGGTAACACGCTGACAGGTAAACAGAATAGTGGTAGGGTCCATCCACCCGGCCATCATCAGGGAAGCAATCCCAAAAGGCCAATCGACGTATTCGGGGTGCGAGGTCCTCCAAATACTGGTCCGGTGCTTGATCTGAGATTTTATGGTCGCAGACGAGAATGTCCCGCGAGAAGTCGAAATATGATCCATGGCCTATTGGTTCATACCCTAGTCGAGTTTCATCTCGCGACTCAGCATTGAGTTGTGTAACAGTAGGCAACGGGTAGGATCGGCTCTTCTGAACTAGATCACCGTATAAAACGACACGAGGCTCATTGGCTCGTGACCATATTTTAAGGCGAAGTTCAGCTGGTAGAGAAGCAAAGTCGGTTATTGGTGAGGTCGAGAGCGTGGATGATGGCATGGTCCCAGTATTATCATATGAAGAAGAAGGAGACATGCTTATCATGACAAGCAGAGTTGTATATGGCCGTCAGAGGAAACAACTCGACGGAAATCATTGGAGATTTGCAGCCAACCAAGAGGTATGAGCAGCGGTTTTAATCTCACGTCGGCTACATACTTTCGAACCCCAGAACAGGGGTTCTCACGAGGACAGGACGGAAACGGTGTCATACCTACATGTTGGGGGGAACCATGACCGTTTGCGGCACGTCCGCGGCGGGGAAAATAGTTGATCCTCGTGAAGCCATCGTGGGACGCGATGCTTGTACTGTGTCACAGTCTGCCAAAACCGGGATGGTTCACCGACACCGCCTTCAGCGGTTCGATAGCGGCATACTGCATGGTGGATTCTGGTCTCTCGGTCAGTCTACCAATGAGACTGCTCTCCAAGGGAGAGAGTGGTGATGAGACCAGGGTGAGCCGCAGATGGTGCAAGAAGTCCAATGGACGATCACACTTATCGAGTATTTCGCGCTCCCTGTTCTCCTCTCTGTCTTGTAATAAAAAGCAAAGCTAGCCAGCGCCGCGCCGCGCCGGTCCTTTTTCCCGGCCTCTTGATTTTTGAATTATTGGCCTTATCTTATCGACTACTTTCCTTTTCTTAAATTTGCACATTGGTTATCGAGTCTTGTGCTATATGTGGTCGCATGGGCGTAGAAACAACAACCGGGGCCATCTTTACACCCTAATGACTTGAGTCAACTCGCCAATCTAGAAGTTTAGTAGAACGTGTCTTGAACAATGGTCTGATGTGAGTTGAACGGTGGCAGGCTATCCCAGCCGTGGCTGCATACAATGCATAGCCGGCGGGCACGGGCGACGCAAAGTTGGAGCCGGATCGATCAGTCAGTCAGTATTAATCCAAAGCTCAGCACGGAGTACAAATCCCTTATCACTCTGGGAGGTGACCGCTCTTGGTGCCGGGAATGCCAGTGTTTAGCATGGGGTAAGGTAACGGTTATCCGGGGGCATGGGTCTGCCTTTGAACCTTGATCACGTCTACGTTCAGCTTGACAAATGGTGTCGTACTTCTGATATATTGTCTGGATGGTTGCTTTCAGATCTGGTTTTCTCGCTGTAAAAGGAACGCGCTCCATGCTATTAGCGATGGCACTGGTACCTGTGTTTGAGCCCTTGAACCCGTATTGTGGGCAGCTGAAAGGACGGACCCGGCGGTTTGGGTTGGCTTGACAGTGTGCTTGAAGTGAGGCGGGAGGGCTTGAACATGCAAGGGATGTCGGGTATCCCCGTGTGGAGCTCGTGAAGTTGAGGCGGGATGGTACGCGATTGGTGCCGCCTGACTGGTTCCGGGACAGACCAAGCGTGAACGCCTTTACCAAGTCGGGTTGTGATTGGCATTGAGATCTGAGCAGGCTGAGTACGTAGTCCAGTGCATTGGATGCCAGTGGAGGTTACCTCTGCTTTGCTAATATCATCGTCAATCTCGTCGATAAAGGCGCATCAGCAGGTACAGACGCGTGGCTGATTTGGGTCCCGAGACCACGTTTTTTCTAAATCCGATCTATCAGGATCGGGGGAAATAGCCTGATCCATTGGCTGCGAGACATGAAGTGTCCGCCGTTGAGGAGCCAGTGGGGATATGCGGTTGTAACAGTGTGACGGGACTACAGGGTGCATTCTGCGTGTCCACGAACGATGTCAACCCGGGTTCTCGGTTGGAGGGAACCGGATTTGCTAAGGCAAACTGATCAACCGATAGTTGAGGGTTGTAATGCGGCTGTGCTTGAAACATCGGTGTGCATGCGTATCTGCGCATCTGCGCTGTGATCACCTCCTGGGACCAATACTACCAACCCAAGCAAAGCCCTGTCTTGTAGCCACAGCCAAGCCGTTTTTGTTTCGGTGGCTTTCACTTGGATGCGCGCATGGCGCCTTGTTAGATCATGGATACGGTCATGATATTGGAGCGGAACGCCAGTTTGTGCCTGCACTGTAGGGTAGGCGTCAGTTCGAGAAGGTGCACACTACGTATTATTTAGCTTTCAATTCTGTCAGTTCACATGTATCGACTGCGAGGGTAAGCGGAGTGTTGGAATGATTTGAACAAGGGCGAGAAATACATAATATAATAGTGCGGGAATGTGTTGTTGTATTATGTTCGTACAGTTGGCCTAGGAAGCTACAAGAGTTCTCCCTGCCTGGAGCATTTCCAGTTCTTAACCTAACGTACCTGCCGTAAACAGAGAAGAATGTCACGTTAGTAACACGAACATGCAACCCACCGAAGTTCATTATTACTAAGATATCTTACGAAAGGCCCTGGTGATAAGAAAATTATCGCTTCATATATCGAATTCCTTATCATGCCTATGTAATTTGTCCGGGCAATTATGCTACCCAATACTACAAGCGGATAATGTAGCTACAGTAGCGGGACGCGCTTAACCAGATCCATGGCAGGAGACACTACGGCGGCGCGATCTCCAAGCCCGCTAACCCTGGACGACCCACTCGTTTCGACTGTTAATTGGCATCATCGCCAGCCTCCAACTTCAAGTCCAAGTCAAAAACAAGAGAGGACACGAGGACGCCGCCCAACTATAACAAACGAGCGAGACCCTCGGCGCCTCCAATGCCTCCTCGATAGTATGCCACCACCCACCGACGACGAGACGCCATTCCCCTCGTTAGACCATTCGACGCTCCATGGGTTTGGCCGTTCCCACCTTTCTCCTGACGATGCCTTCGTGTCGCCGCCCCGAGGTCCACGTGGGCGCAGCCGTAGGCGCAAACGTCCATGGAAGAAGTTGATGTGGGTAAAGCAAGCATGTGCGTGTCCCCAGCTCACCTCGAGTGTTCCCCCTCAATGCACTGAGGACCACAGCTAATCTTCTGAGCTCTATAGACCCTGATAATTATACCGATCAAGCGACCTTCCTCGAGAATCTCCAACGCAATCCTCGTCTCAAGCCATACGATTTCTGGCCTCTCGTAGCAGATTCCACCGTGATATTGCAACATGTTTGCTCCGTCATTATCTTCGTTGTTTGCTTTGTTGGTATCTTCAAGGAGCGCGTGTCTCCCGTTGCCGTTACAAGCTGGAGCAGCTTCGCTACGTTCGTGGGATGGATACTTTGGGAGCGCTGGCTATCCGAGATCGAGGATCCCGACGACCCGAGTCTTGGTGTGGCAGCAAATGTCATGGGGAGGGCCGGCCGAACCGGTAGTTTGAGACGTTCGGGCCGCACAGGTAGTATCCGGCGCCCACCTCCGCTCCGGATCGAGTCGGCGCCGTCCACCGCCGGGCCGTCGGCTGCCCCTTCAGCTGCGAGTTCGACCACGAATCTGCATGCACCCACTGTGATGCGACGAGCGCAGTCGACTTCAACTACCTCCTTGGCTAGCGGCGCCGCGCACACCCCCCGAGCGAGCCAAGAACATCTTCCTGAACTCCCTCCCCCCCTCTTGGCAGAAGAAAATCGATATCGACAGAGAATCGAGACTATCAAATCCGCGATTCTCATCTACTGCACTCTCCTTGGACTTAGCCCCATCCTCAAATCACTTACTCGATCGACATCGGTTGACAGCATCTGGGCCATGTCCTTCTGGCTTCTTGCCATTAACATTTTCTTCTTTGACTATTCGGGCGGCGTGGGTGCCAAATTTCCAGCTTCACTATCAACAAACGCTGCATTAATGGCATCGACTGTGCTGGCTAGCCGTCTGCCCTCCACCAAACAGGTCTTTAGCCTGACACTCTTCAGCATCGAAGTTTTTGGATTGTTCCCGGTGTTTCGACGTTATGTGCGCCATCGAAGCTGGCGCTTCCATATCCTTTCGGCTATCCTATTGGTGCTAGGTGCAAGCTTTGGCGTAGGCCTTATACTGGGTGATGATAGGGGCACAGATGGATGGCCGTGGAAGAGTGGGCTGGTGGGCATGATCGTAGGAGTTCTCATTGCCATACTGGCCACAGGTGGCTGTAGTTGGTGGCTGATCGGGCTTCAAAAGTATAAGAACGAAATACGGGGACCATGGGACCCAGCGAGACCTATCATTATGAACCGACCTCGCTGGGATGATGATTCATAAAGTAATACTGTTCCATAGATAATAAAGCCTAGCCAATTTTCACATTTGATAGTCGTTACTGCACTCATCTCTCTCATGTAGCGCAAGTGCATCTAACCATTGGCCCCTCGTTCCATATGTGCTTCGAACTGTGCCATCGCCCGACTTGAACGGACAGAAATTGTAGGTGTTCAAGTTACTATCCAGGAATCCAAGTAGGAAACTATTCTCCGGGCCGCTGCGGCACAAATAAACTTCAATTCAGTATGAAATCTTGGCATGATCTTAGCGTTAGGCTAAGCTTTTTGTTCTACGCTATACAAAGGAACACTAGGAACCAATGGTCCGAAAATGGTTACGGGAGCTAGGGGGTTCAACAAGAGTCGGACTTCCTCTGCTGGATAACTCAATCAGGATCACTGATTAAAGCATCAACATGATGTGTAGTTCATAAGACAATATCAAGGTTTCTTTGGGTTTTAGATTATAAGGTCATACAAACCTCTAAATTAGGATGAGATTTAATAGAAGCTAAAGCGTAGAAAAGTCATGCCTTTGTTCTGTATTTTCTTGACCCTAGAGGAGGAGCAAGATGACTATCTACTGCTAATAGATATGGAAATCATAGTTGAAGAAAGCTCAAGGTACTGAAGCACATCAGCTTGACCTTGTAATTACCTAGCGGGGCCTTGGGAGATCTGCTACATGGATGGACGGACACACTTACACACTACGGCTTGGAGGTAAGTATGTAAGGAATTCTAGATAATTGCACTCCTAACATGATTCCTCGAAGTATACACAAGGGATTTCTGTTCCTTGCTGTATAATCTTATGGTAATTCCTAACGTCTGTGATTTTTGTTGTCCGATATTAGATGCGGTCAAACATGGAAGGCTGCCGCGTAGATGTCTTCTACCTATGTGTCACGGTTACATGAGCTCATGTAGCAACCATGCTCGTCTGATGCCCATGGACCCAAGTTACTACGGATACGATGTGCACTTCTGTTCAGGCGACTCTTTGATGATGAGCTGACTTTGCATCTCAAGATGCAAGAGAGAACACGAGCAGCCGCCAAGAATATTGTTTACTCAGTCGTCATCGCTGATGATCCAACGTTTTATGGTGTTGCACTCTGACGATTCAACCCAAATTAGAAATCAGGCTCCACCAATGATACCGAACAAAGTGAGTCGAATCTGCCCTCGATCTCTGGAGGGGGGACTACTTTGTCTAGAGGCATCCAACACATCACATCACATCAAACCGCAAAAGTCCTAGTGAGGGGGAGGATGGCACTTTGACGCGTAAGTGCCCCTTGGGTAGTTCAACAGATTTTGCGCTCTCGTTACCAGGCTGCATCACGATGCATGCAGGAGGGGGTATAATAAGCTGACAGACATAGACCGCAAATAATTCGGCGCTGAAAGATGACATTATGTTACCTATTAGAGAAAGACAGATACGCCGTAAGCTCACGATTAGCCTTGCCAAGATGAGAGCTCAGCAGCTTGTTTACTGCGTGTCAATCAGCTCTTTATCCCGTGGCGCGGCTGGACGGCTGCTTATCCCGCTCTCAGCCCAGATACCGGTAGTCTACAAGTTGAAATCGTGGAAATAAAGTCAAGCTGATCAAGAATAAACAAACGCAAAGGGCGATAAATGATAAATGGGATGGCAACGAAAAACCTTAACCCCAATAGCCACTGCCACTACTGTACAATGATAGATCCTTGATCGACGCTTCGAGTGTTGTCCGGGGCAGCGTACGGTTGTATTATGATTTTAGCCTCCCGACCCCCCTCTTCTCGTTAAAAAACATGCATGCATCCATACCACAATAAACGCCATGGCGCAGCCCCCAAACGGCAACCGGCACAGACACAGAAGGGTAAGGGAAAGGGAGAGAGGGAGAGGGAGCTAGAGCGTTTGAATAGAGTTAAAAGGGAGAAAGTCAAAATTAATCCCGAACTTGATGCCGAGCAGAAATTCGCGCTTCAGGTTATACAAGAGTCGCATTTGGTTATTTAAGCCAATATCGGAATATCGGACAATGGCACCCGGGAGTTGTAAAAGTAACAGCATTGAACATTGCCGTGTGGTGATGGACATGCCATTAGAACTTTAACAACCTGTCGCCCCACCAAAAAAAGGACGGCGCGTAGCCCGTAGGGTTTAATGGGATTGGCTCAAGGTTCCGTAGGTGGTACTCCGTACAGTAGCTCGCTCGATTCAACCCCAACCCCAACCCCAGCCCCAGCCGAGTCCAGGGCCAGGGGTCCAGGGGCAAAAGACCCCCAGGCCAAGAGCTTGCCCTGCTCAGCCTGCTGGTGCTGGTGCTGCTGCCGATTGCTGCAGCTCTGCAAATCCATAGGTGGATGGCTACCTTAACTACAGGTTTTAGCCCATGGCTGTGGCTGGTCTATTACTTGATGGAGCTTGATTGGGTTTGGATCAATTAGGTATGGAGGCTTCGGGAGTTATAAGTTGGGTATATAAGGACGTAAGCCGACCTGCCGATGCCTGTTTAATTGTCTCTTGTAAGCCCCCATTCGTTTGGATTCTTGTTGTATTGCTGTCAGCTCATCTTTGCACACGTACATTCAAAAGCTTACTTGCTTTTTTATCTCAATCGTTTCTGTACAGCACATATTCAAGATGAAGGCTGCTCTCTTCTTCGCTGCTGCCGGCCTCGTCGCCGCTCAGGACTTTGGTGGCCAGCCCGAGTGTGCTGTAAGTACAACACCATAACACTTGTGATATGTATTTGGACAACCAACTGACTGAACTTGTATAGGTCAAATGTCTGCAGGAGAACATCCCCAAGGCTGGCTGCAAGCTCGATGATACCGCGTGCCAGTGCAAGTCCGACTTCCAGGAGAAGCTTCTCCCCATCATTACTCCCTGCTTGACCAAGGCTTGCCAGGCTTCCGACCTCCTCAAGGCCCAGTCTGCCGCTGCCCAGGCTTGCGAGGACTATGCTAAGACAGCTGGTTCTGGCTCTGCCACTGAGGCCACCACCGCCGCCGCCGAGACTGCCTCCACTGGCTCCGTGACCGTCAGCATCGACACCTCCATCACCGGCTCCGTCAGTGTCCCCGCCATCTTCTCTAGCATTAGCGAAGCGCCCGTTCCTCCCGTCACTCCTCGCCCCAACAACGGAACCACCAAGACCGGAGCTACCACGCCCACCGGAACTTCTGGTGGCGGTGCCGGCGAAAGCGGCAGCGGCGGCGCCAGCAGTGTTCCCACTGATGCCGGCAACGCTGCTGCTGTCGCTGGCCCTGCCTTTGGCCTCCTCGCCGCTCTTGCTGCTGCCGTTGCTCTGTAAAAGTATCGATGTGTTTGCATATAATACAGCTTGACTGTGGAGCATCTCGCCTCATTCGGAAAATAATAACGTGTTCATTGAAAGCATGTTGCACGATATAGTATAGGACGGTTTTTTTTTTTTTTTTTTTTTTTTTTTTGGATGCGATGATCTTTCCATTAGGAATGATGGAAGAATTAATGATAGAAATGTACCAGCTAGTAATAAACAAGCATTTGAAGATGAGGTTTTATTGTGTGACAGTTGTCGTTTCTAGGGTTTGTTTGAGCGGTTGTCGTCTCATGCTTGAGGAGACTCTTCAGCCCTTGCCAAGTCAACATCGATGAGCCACGGTAGCTGTATCGGTCTATATCTTATATCCATGATAGCTGCATTCACGAACAAAGTCTGTTCTCCCGGAACCAAGCGACTGTCTCCTCGGGTAAGGTCTAGATGCGCAGCCCTCTGTTTGCTCATCTCAATGAGTTTCACCCTGGTCGTTTTGGCGGTCTCCTCGTTCTGTGTCACGCGATTCGGCCGTAGCCCCTTAAGCCCAACTTTTCGTGACTTGTTCTCGTCAATGACATCTCCGTCCCAGGAAACGTGATGAGTCCCCCAAGCTTCGTGGATGTGTCCGAAGCAGTGTATCTTGGGCTTCGCGCGGGTGACGGCCGCGAGGAGGTCAGGGCAACCAGCGTGAGTCCCTGTCATGCCTGCAAAGTCGCAGATGCCTTCCGGAGGACCGTGTGTCATGGCCACATCGATACTCGCGGGGATGTTGAAGTCGTGGTTGTAATCGTACTGAAAAGCCCAGCCGCCGTATGAGGGAGTCCATGGACTCGCATATAGCCTCAACCGGGCCCCATTTTCCAAAGTAAACTCATGGACGCCCTCCGTCAAATACCGGACACCATCGGCTTCAGCAGCTTTGACAATCTGCTTGACTTCTGCCAGCTGGGCTCTTGAACCACCAAACTGGTGGATCCAGTAGTCATCATGAAGAGCAATATCGTGGTTGCCTGCAATGGCCAGCTTGAGAGGGGCTCTCAGAGATCGCAACATGGAGAATGTGTTTTGGAATTCGGGAACGGTAGTACGCTTCGTGAGGTCGCCGCAATGAAGAACAACGTCTGCTTTAGGTAAAGGCTCTCTCCAACCTGTGGTCACACGCATGACATCTTCTTGATTGAGCTCATCTTCGGTGGTAGGCCCATCATGAGCTTTGGGTTGTGGTTTAGACCCATGAGTGTCGGATATGATGAGAATGCGAGTTTTGACGGGCTTCGAGCCCGAGGTCTCAGGCATGTTGATTGGCGATCCGATTTAGTCTGTAAAGGTGTTGTGATGGTAGTGATCTGGAACATCGAGTATTGATCGAGTGTGTAAATAAACGCGACCTCTTGGTTTAGGCAGATGAGATGTACTTGTTGTTTGCCTCAGGCTAATGCTGTTTGCGAGCCTAATATCAAACAGAAAAGATCCAACAGTGGTCAGGTAATAGCATAGCATTCAAAGCATAGTTATGCCAATATGTTTTGAGAGAAAATCAGTATTGAGGGATTGTAGGTTGACATCATGAGATGTTCACAGCTCATCATGTCTAGGAGCTCAGGCTGACGTCGATAAGTGTGAAGTGGGTCTTTCATCCTTCTCAACCTTAGCAATTCCTACACGGACCCCTACCGCTATTGCACTCCTCTAACTTAATCTCGACATCCTCACGCGCATCACCACCAACAAGCGCGATTTACATATTCTTTAACCCAGAATAACTCGCTCTAAATGGCTACAGAACCTTCTCAAGACGCCCCAATGGACTCACCTCCACCCCCGCCAGCCCAAGCAGACGAGGAACCCAAGTATGGTGGTTATTCAAGATTCGAAATTGAGCTTGAGGTTCGTCCTTGCCACTATCCGAGTGTCGCATGCTCATAGCTAACCTGAAGCTACTCACAGTTCGTTCAATCCCTTGCCAATCCAGCTTATCTCAACCATCTCGCATCCCAGAAGCTTCTCAGCCAGCCCGCCTTAGTCGCATATCTTGCCTATCTTCAGTACTGGAGCAAGCCGCCATATCTCAAATATTTGACATATCCTGGACCGACACTACGGCATCTTGAGCTTCTCCAACAAGAAACGTTCCGACAGCAGATCATTAGTCCGGATGTGGTGAGGGCATTGATGGAGGAGGGCATGAAGGCCTCAGTCGACTGGCACCGAGAGAGCTAGAAGGTTCCTACGATCTTGACACGCTTTGCAAAAGGCGGTAACAAATCGAGCCGCACACAAATGATACCAAATGAAACCATGAGGCAATGACAAACAAGTGCCTGAGCATCCGTTACGAAGCGAAACGGACGATGGAAGGGGAAGAAACAACGCCGCCTTGATATCGTTGCTTTACAGGACAACGCGCCCGCAGCCCGAGGCCAGGAAGTCTTGACTATATTTGAAAAAAGAGCATTGATGACCCAACTCCAATTCTCCTTGCACGCAAAGAAACCACCGTTCGCCTCGAAAACCAAAGAATATCCTCCCTCGAGTTTAGTTTTCTCTCCATCGGTGACCGCAGGTCATGCACTTGTAAAAGCTTGTCATCGGCTCATCAGCACTGCGAATCTGCACCTGGAAAAAGGCGGCCTCATCGCCGTCACACCCGTCGTTGGGGCACTGGACACGGCCCTTTTGCGCATTGTCCCAGGCGCCGGGACCACCAAAGACATCCTCCTTCTCGACACGCTCGTACATTCGTCGCGAGAAGACGGGCTCGGTGATGTGATGTTCGAACGGGCAGGTGCGGCATTCGAGGCGGTTGGTTCTTGTGTTTGTGAGGGAGACGGTGAGGATGTTTGCGCAATGGGGGCAGACTGGGTTGGGTTAGTCAGAAACATGCGCATCGAGTCGGAGAGTCTTACAGAGCAACATGATGGCGGTTTGCTATACACGCTTATGATTTAAGCGTTAGAATCTTGAATAGAACAAATTCCTATAAAGGATACACGTTTGTCGTTTGGTAGCGGTCGTTGTGGAGTTTGCGCTGTCGAATAAACAATCTTGAAGTATGACTGACTTTTTTTTTTCTTTGCCGACGCCGACGAAATTCCACGAAGGCGGGAACTGAGGTTCGACCTCCACCTCACTGGTGGGGTGGGGTCTTTGCATAGGCGGCTGTTTTAGCGCCATCCTCCCCGCCATTTCCGCCTGAGCTCCCTGAATTCGGCTGGGCATCGTCAGCCCTCAGCACCCCTCCAAACACCGACGAAACATTACAGCCAAGTGCATACCTAGGTGATCCTCGTTCACTGCCACCTCCTTTAAGCCATAACGACGCGACGAACGAACACCTTCACTCGCATATATAACCGTTCTACACTTAGCGCAACCGCCCCCGAATCTCCCAAAGGTCCTTGAGAAGTCTTTCAGACTCCTCAATACTTTCCTTTCGTCATCGCCGACCCTCGACCCTGGGCGATATACCCCGCTCCCGCGACTGCAACTTGATATTAAGGGACCTCGTTCGCAAGCAGCATGGCTGGAGACGACGAGCACGATGTGAGTCCTACCTAAAGCTCTGCATTCGCCTATATCGGGCCCTTCGACTAACCGCATCCTTATATCAGGGCGCCTCCGTCAAGGAAATCTTGATTGAAGCCTGCCGCCGCAACAATACCGACCTTCTCACTGAATGCCTCGAGGGCAAGCCCGACGCCGAGATCTCAAAGCTCCTCAACGAGACCACAACTGTAATGGGAAACCATCTCTACCACGAAGCCGCTTCTCGCGGAAACTGTGCGCCTCTCTCTCACGCACCTGAAGGCACATATCCAGACAAGCTAACTCGCGCCCAGACGAAATTATCGATCTACTCCTCGACCAGCCCGACTTTGAGTGCGACCCTGTAACCCGCCTCGATGGCGACACTCCCCTTCACACCGCCATCCGCTGGATAAACTCTGAGCCCCCCGCTCAACGACCCTTTGGCAATGCCCTCGTCGAGATGATGCTCGAGGCGGGCTCTAACACACGCGTGAAGAACAAGGCCCGCCTGACACCCTACCAGCTCGTCGATCCTACAAACAAAGAGCTACGCGACCTCATCCAGAAGCATGAGTATGCGAACCAAAATGCTGGAGATTTTATCAATGTGGATAACTCGGTTGCCGGTGCCGGTCAAAGCGGTGCTGTACTGGATATTGCGGGCGAAAGTGACGACGATGCTGAATTTAGCGGCAGTGATGAAGAGGAACGTGCGGAATGGGAGAGGAGACGAAAGGAGAAGAAACGCAGGTAGACGAGCAGGCGGGCGCTCTCACATCGGATTCGAATATAGAGGCTGCTTCGCATTAAGAGGAAGCAGACCAATTCATGGATGGACATAAAGCATGGAATCTCGGAGCGATAGAACCTAAGTAGCTTACGCAAAGATGCATGAATAAGTATTTTTCATTTAAGGTTATCGAAAAAGGGGTATAAACGTTCTAATAAGGGAGATGGTGCCATTTCCTCCTCGTCTATCGTGTCATCGTAAGGGCTGCGCGTCAAAAGAGTGCAATGAAAGACAGGAACCCGCCTGACTTTGAACAGAGGAAATGAGCAAAGCTTTTACTGCTGGTCTTCATCCAATATAAAGAACCGATTTAGGCCAGTAGCCAAAGTGCGGTTGCAAACACTGTTGAAGCCATCATGAATTCTGTAGGCACAACATGATTCCCGAGGCTCTTGTCAGATACGATATAAGTGACATCTTTGAGCTTCTTTTGTGCCGCCACCGATAGATTGCCAGATTCAGCGAGCTCATTCATCTCATCTCCCAGTTGCCGCAGGATGTTAGTGGAGCGACCTTTGGGACACAGGGTAATTTCCCAACCTCCACCTGTAGGAATGATGAAAGTACTCTTCTGGTCGTCGAAAGCGAAGCTATAGGCATCGGGGCATATGATCTTGGCTCTCTTGCTGTAATCAGATGGCTTACAGACATCTGGATCGTGGTATTTTCCTACACAGCATTCCTTGTCGGTCCCGTATGCGGCGCATGCGCTATTGCAGGGGGAAAACTCTGGTCGTTGAATGTCATCATCTGGGTAAGGATAGATACCATCCCCAGGCTTAGTGGGAGGGAAAGCAAGGTATTTCCAGGGGCACCAGCGGAGTGCATCCTGGTTGCTGATTCGAGTTTCCAACGGGACAGGGAATGTCGAGTTTGTGTAGTATGTTCCGGTCTCACTGCTGGCATAGATCCAACCAGGTGTCGCAATGCAGGCGCAATTGGTGAGATTGGGCGGGATGAAGGATGTGTTTTTTGAAGGTATATGACTGAGACCCAGCGGAAGGTTGTAACCGTCTACTAACGAGATATCGTAAAATGTTTGCTTCCCATGTAAACCACCGGCTAAAGTGAATTCGGCGAGTGTTGCTGGTGTGGAACCCTGTCTCTGATTAGGAACATATCAGACCTAGTTCTTATCAAAGCACTTACACTGGATTCGCAGTCTAACTTCCCAAAGCAATCTCCTGTTTTACAGGAACACGAATCATCCTTCACAGTACAGTTTGTACGGCCCCAAACCCGACCTTGCCAATCTGGTGAGACCCATAGGTCCTTGCTCTTTCCTTGAGAGAGCTCGAATCCTCCAGTCCCTGGGCCTTTACCAGCCTGCGTTGCAATGCCGGGCCAGATGGTTGAGTCACACTTGTTTGTGATGGTCAAAGGAATCGGTCTATCAGAGTCTTCCGGCTCCCGTCGGTTCGGAGATCTAATTCGCCCTGGGAAATGGGGAAGCTCCTTGTCTGGGCCTTTGTTGGCCGCATGTGAGCCCTCTGCCCTCCCAGCCTGAAGAGAGAAGCCAGCGACCAGAGCAGGTACCAAAAGACGATAGAATGAGAGAACGCTACTAGCGCCTCTACGTTTTGAAGAGGATACCATTTCCCGCCACAGAGAGCACAGCCAGGCTGAAGAATGAGTTGTAGAATGTAAGTTATTGTTGAAGGAAGTTGTCGATCGATGTGACCTCGGATCCAGAAATCACCAAAAAGTAGTGAGTATTAGCAAGTCGTGATCATAGCGTCCAAGTGACTATTCAAGCAGCAGTCGATGAGTAGATATAAGACGAATGGTGGTGTTGGTATGTTGCTAGGGTCGAGGGACGAAAGTGACGTATAGGCGACGGTGAAGCTACGAATCAGTACTGTCTGCTTGATGCCCAGGAACTGTTTCTTGATCACCCTTGTCCAATTGATCTGCGGTTCAAGCGTGGCAACAGGAAATGGCCAGATTCAGGATGGATTATTGGTCCAATGAGCAGGGGTAGACCGGCCGAGGGAGACGATGAGGCTTAGGTCGTGAAGGAGCGGCGATGAGAAGAGGAGGAGGCGAGAATCTGAAACGACCAGGGCGAAATATGATGTTGTAACAGCTATTTCTGGTGATTGATCGTCCAAATAAGAATAAAAGGGAAACAGTTCAAAGGCTGGGGAAAGGATGAAGAAAAGCACAAGAGCCCGTCTAGAGCAGGGGAATGAAAGCAACAAGTCTACGAGAAGGCTGAGATGAAGAGAGAAGGCGTATAGCAGGCAGCTGAAGACGAGCAAGAAAACATAACCTACCTGTCTAGATTCCGTATTGCTTAAGGAACGAACCATGGCTAATGTTCCTGCCATGCCCTGTGTTGCCCTGGCTTCCTGGCTAACAAGACAAGTGAAGTGTGACGTCAGAAGCAGGGTCGAGAAGCAAGGACAAGAAGATACCCCCACAGATGACCTCGTGGTCTTCCAACTGAATTGTTCAAGAAGTTGCATCTTGAACCAACATTTTCTAATCTTTGTATACCTAATCAATGGCTATGTAAGTTATCCCATATAGCGAACCCGCTTAAACACCGAATATCGAATAGCCTTACCTCGTGCATCACCCCACGTGTGAGTGACTCTGCCCCACCAATCCGATTACCGCATTGGGCAATCTGGATATCATCAAAAAAGTAAACGAGATCACAAAAAAAAAACATACAACACCGGGGATTCGCTGGTCGTCACCGACCCAACTACTAATCCAGCGCTTCGCAGCTTGACGATGGGGGAGCGGACGGGACCCCGTATTCTCTGCGAGCTTTGGTCGTATGTGCTTAACACTATTCTCAAAATAAAGTAAAGAAAGCATTCAGAGAGTGTGAGATTGTTGTTCAATCTTTGAGTACAATCGCAATAGTTGCTTCCTTGGGTCATAGTTCATTCAACTGGAATTCATCGTCTATATACGAGTAATCATCATGTCGTTCATGCATGTAACTCTTCCCCTCTTTGACCCGGAACGTAGCACCAGGCTCAGACATGCTGGTCTATTTACCACGCCCTATTCTTTAATTTCTCAATACTAAATCCAACATCTTTCGCTCGACATGTTGTACGGCCTCAACAAGTGCTCTCGAGGCGGTCTTTAAATAATTTCTCCTGGCTCTCTGTCTCGTAGCAGTGCGCTGACTGAGCGTCACCCCGAGTCTGCGTCTTCCTAGGTATCATGCGGTTTCAAAGTGAACCTTAAACTTATTGACTCTCGCTTCTTCTCCCGGTTATGCATGTTTACCTGAACCGAGAACGGCAGCGACCCATGACCTCGCCCTGGCAGACAAGCTCGGCGCTGAATTCAGAGCCGTCCAGGGTCAGGTAAATATCAAAGTAAACGCGGTAAAATGTGCCTTGAGGCGTATCCATTCGTTCGAAATCCTTCTCCAGGTTCTTGCGAGATAGATCGGAGGTGAGAGTGACAACTTCCTTGATGCCTGCAAATTGTCAGTATTATGCTGTTATGTAAATAAAATTTGCTAAAGACTCACGAGGATCCTTGGTGTATTCAGGGCAGACGTCGTCGTCGCAGGCGTACAGGACATCTTCGTACATGAGAGTAGCACCAGGGGCGACTTGTCGGAAGAAGGAGACCTTGACAGGCTCGCCGTTCTTGACCTTTTGACCCTTCTGGACAAAGATCTGGCGAGTAAACTTGCAGCGGTCCTTTCCGTCGAGAGAAGGCACACGGTAGGCCTCGGGATGGTAACCCTCCTTGAAAGGTTGGAGAGTGGCCATAAGGTAGTGTCGACGGGCAACACGGTGGGTGACGATTCGCTCCGTGATACCAGCAGTGACGGCACCCTTGACAATGGCAGCGACGGAGTCCATAGGTCGGACAACCTTGGACTGGAACTGAGGGGGGACGTGGAGCTTGATTTGTTGGAAGAGGTACTCGGAGGCACCAAAACCACCAACAACCAGAATGTTTTGAAGAGTGCGGTTCTGGGCTTGAATAGCAATGATCTGGTTCCTGACAAGCTCCAGAATGCGGTTGACAACGGGCTCGAAGCACTGAAGAATCTCCTCGTTGGTGAAGGTCATGTAACCTTCCTCGATGCCAGCTTCGGGGAACTCAGCCTCGATACCAACGTCGACAGCCCACTTCTGGCCGTTATTTCGGAAATCGGCCTTGATTCGGTTCTCAAAGTCCATAATACACTTGGCATAGACTCGGCCGGCGGTCTTGGATCCATCAGGCAATTTCATCTTACGGATCTTGGTTCGGAGAATGTTGCTAAAGTTACGGTTCAGGGCCGTTGAACCACAAGAGTCACCAGAACCAGCCGTACACTCGGCAACAGTAAAGGGGTTCTCTTCCTCAACCTCATAGGCGATCAAATCGACGGTACCACCACCACAATCCACGATCAGGACAGCATCGTGCACCTTAAGGTCCAGCAGACCAGTCTTGGAACAGAACAAAGCAGCGGCTTCGGGCTCCGAAACCAGGGTCAGACGGTTGTCGTTCTCATCTCGGAGGAAACCGGCCTGAATAGCAGCAGCTCGAGTGGCGGCCTTTCCGGCATCGTTCCAAATGGCGGGGACGGTCAGATAGTATCGGATGTTGCGCTCTTCTCGGTTAAAGACTTCACCCAACGCCTTTTGTAGAGCTGACCGCATAGCCTGTCGAAGCTTAAAAAGGTAGTCGGCGGCGACGTCGATCTCGGACTTTCCTGGGGGCAGAGGAGGCAGGTTGATGGGGTCAATGTATGTGTTGCCGCTTAGCATCAGTTGCAGCTTGAACCACTCGACCTTTTGCACGCCAGGCTTGGGGTAGCCAGTAGGGGCGAGAGCGTCAGCAATATCGGGTCCCCATCCTACCACCTTTTGGTATTGATCGTAGTAAAGCACCGTCGGAATCTGTCGAGTACATACGTCAGCTTCATCGTGTCTCAAATTTAATCATTTCACTTCTGCAGTCGCGTACCTTTTGCTTGGTGTAGGAACCAGCACCGGGCCACTCGGTGATGATATCTTCCTTGGCTTCGTTGTTGGTCGCAAAAGCGAAGGCGACACCGGAGAATGTGGTACCCTGGTGATTTCTTGTTAGCCATATTCCTCGTTGTCTTGGTAGCTCATCGAATGCCTACAAAATCAATGCCGACAATCAGCTGAGCCTTGCTCTTGCTGGCGCCCTCAACCTCCGCAGCAGGGCCTGGTCGCTGGAACTGCTGATTCATAGGACCACCTGGAGGTCCAGGAGGAGGGTATCCTTGAGGAGGTGGTGGTTGTTGTCCGAAACCAGGAGGGCCTCCCATCGGAGGAGGTCCTTGGCCCATAGGGGCCATGCCAGGCGGATAGCCCATGGGGGCTCCGGTGTTGATCGGGGGAGGACCGCCAACCATTTGGGTAGGAGGAGTGCGGTTTGGCTGTTGAGTGAGAGGACTGGTACGACCGAGAGGAGCTTGGCCAGGAGGGAAGTTGGCGGTATAGCTTGGCGGGCGATTGCCAGGGCCCGGGTGATTCATCGGGAGGCTCGTCGTCGAAGACGAAGCAGCGATTGAGGGAGCGTTTAGCTGTTGTTGCTGAGGAGGATGCGGTATTTGGCCTGGAGGAGGGGTTGGGCTCGGGGTCAGGCCTTCGGAAGTCTGTATGCTTGCAGCGGATTTGCGTTTTCCGAAGCCAAGGCTCTTGAAGCGGGAGTTCATAGAACTCATATGGAAGGAGGAGGAGGAGCAAAGGGGAAAAAAGGTTGAGGAGTAGGACCCGAGAGGTCAAAAGAGGCACAGAAGCACAGGCACAGAGGGCGAGCGAGGCGCCGCAGCAGGACGGGGCAGGACGGACAGGACGAGGGGGGGTTTGGATGGAGGCGGATTGGGATTGGGCGTAAGAGGGGGAGGGGGGATTTGAGCGAGAGGGTCAGGCTTGGGCTCGGGTCAGAAATTAGCACGGGGGGTGGGAGGGGCAGCGACAGCGGTGGCAGCAGTAGAAAAGGTGCTTCCTTTTAAGAGCACCTCACCGTAATAGCGAGATGTGAGATAGGATCCAGATGATGAATGGTACGGTAGCAAGGACACGGTGAAGGATGATCTGCTTGCTATCCTGTCCTGTTTTGTTCTGTTCTGTTCTGTTCTGTCCTTTACAGCACAGTGCTGTCCTGCCGTGTCCTAAATATCGTGGGAGTGCGAGGAGAACAAAGAGGGGTGTGCGAGCCTGAGTTTTTTGCTGGCTGGTTGGCTAATAATAATGAGCTTGGGCTGAGCTTGGGCTGAAGCTGGCTTGAAGCTGGATGCACCAGAAACCGACTCTTGATGCTCCAAGTTTCCTGGCTTAATGCAGGCTTGATGCTGGCGTGATGGTTGGCGGTGGTGGCCGGATTGGGATCTGCTTGTTTGAGGCTTCTGATAGTCTGCAGTGAATCAGTGATGCAGAGATTCGAGTTGTTTTGCAATGTTTGTTTGTAAAAGTCGCAGGCAAGTCGTCAGATTCGAGTGGGCTTTCTTTTCTTTGCGCTGAGGTACGTTGGCGTCGATACGCGCTGGTATGGAGCACAGACGGTTGATGACTTCCACGGTACCGTTTCGAGAAACGATCAAACAAAGAGGCGCAGTTAAGAAAGAGGAACGGCTTGACGGAGTAGGCGATAGGCTTGGCCAGTTAAGCGAGTGATTATGCTTGTTCAGGAACACTTCACTTCACATCATAACTATGGTAAAAAAGAAACAATCTGATGTGCTCTTGCTAGGTACAAGACCTCTAAACCGCAAGCCGCTTGGGCTGAGGTGGCTGAATGAGGCGCTGCAAGCTGGGTAACCCGCTTGACAGAGATTCAATGGAAGGGAACGAATAACACCCAGGAAACAGAGCCCGACCGCCTCCAGTGGAGAACCAGCCCGACGCAGCTGACGGCGCTAGGGTATTTTCAGCGGTTTAAGGCTGAGGGCATGGGTTTCCAAGACCCATGTCTGCTGTAGGTGCGTTCCATTGCTTACAATATTGGCAGGACTATTTCTCACCGATTCTCTGTTCGTAGGAAAAGTTCATGATTATTGCTAAACGGTAACTACGGTCATCTAGAACCTTGTGTATACAATACAAACAACTCCGTAGATAGCTCTTTGTTTTCGTGGCTCAAATTTGCCGCCCAATGGTTGGATTAGGGATGTAAGTAAGCTTGACAGTAAGTAACATTAATAACCAGGGCAGGCAATTCTGCCTCGTCGCAGGTCCCAAGAAAAGAACGGTCCAGGTCGTTTGCTGACAGGATTCAATGTCACTGGCTAATCGTGTCTTTCCTATTGTGGCTGTGATTGCGGTGGATTATCGCTCTCTAGTGCTAATCCCGCCCACCAATTGTTCTTTTTCCGGATACCGTTTTGTGTCATCAACTACTTGTTCAGACACCCGACTAGTACTACGGTCACAGAGGCATCCGGTAAGAATTGGTCCAAGAAACAGCAATTGACCTCGTGATGGCCTTCAAAGAGCGTTGTGATAACCGTTGATCTTGACGTCGGGTACGAGGTGGGATGGTGGGGGGAAGATGCAGAACACGAGCAACCAGCCTAGAACCATGATGACGAACCTCAACAATATGCCGAAGAGGACCACGACGACAACGACGTTGACAGTGACGTGGGCTAACTTGACAGTGTCTTGACACCATCGCCATCGAATATATCCTCAGTTTTCCCATTCACCTAACTGTTGAATTTTGATGGTTGTTCTAATAACGTCAACTGAGCTGGTGGGTGTGAGCCTGATATTGCCCTGTACGAATCCCGGATATCCTCAGTCGCCTGTGCTAGAGTAGGACAATGCAGGGCCCTGGATTTCAGGACTTCGTAGGACTTTTTGTGGGACCATTTCTTTGTTCATATGATTTGGTTGGCTCCCCTTCAAAGTCATCAGCTTCAATCCTCCCAGGATCGATAATTTTACATGGATTACCTCTTTCCTGGGCGATAAGAGGCTTGGCTGTCAGCAGCCCCTGGAGGCTTGAACGGTCAGGGCGGCGAGTTTGCCCAAAACCAATTTGCTGTGAGGCGGCCTAGTACTTAGCAGATCTTGATGATGGCGAATCAGGTTAACAACAGAGACGGTTCATTCAGGAGCGGTTCTAGACCTATGGAGTTCTATGAGTCGGATCCGATGGACTGATATGAGTCAAATCACTCTAATTTCTGCAACGTGTCCTGGCGGAATATAGTAGTAAGCATAAGAATCCATCTGTCGTGTATTGTTGCTTACCTGGTACCCCGATATTAAGCATGGACTGAACAAGAAGTCATGGGCTCGTATTTATAAAACAAACAACACTTACTGGTTTCAAACAAGTAAAACACATTCAAGCCTGTATGATTGAGTATGTGGGCGATTGAGATGTTTATTTAGGTGAGAGTTAATAAGGTTCATAAATGCCGAGATTAAATGCTTTGCGTAAGGTAGCCTTTAACACTATAAACCTAAAAGTCTTAGGAGTGTACCAGTTGGAATAGGCAGCACTATATAGATAGTAATATATAAGTGTACGTAAATGCATAATGTTATTATAAAGCCTAATAAAGGGGCTCTTTTTATAATGTCTGATATTAGACATAGTAGCACTGTTAATATTAAGAATACCTTTATGGCATTATTCTCGTTAGACTACTATAAACCTGGCCCGTAGTGTATGTTGCATTTAGAATATATAACAATATGTAAATGTATGTCTGTTTGTAATAACCCTGCGAACACCAGGTCGTGCACTATGTGAAGTACTAGTCGTAAGTATTGTATTCTTTAGGTCTGATATGTGATTTACTGCTCAAATCAACACGATACTGCCCTAGTTATTTTTTAACATGCAAATGTGTCTAGAAGCATGCTGATACAAATAAGCGGTGCATCTCCGGCCAGCTGAAGCGGAGTGACAGTCCTTAGTTGAGATACATGTATAGTGAAGAACTTATATGTTGGGCTAAAACCTATTCACTATGCTCAAATATGCGGTATATGTGCCAGTCACTGGTGATGAGATACTAGCATATCTTGTAACGACGGTGTTGATGCTTATCGGCTTTGTCTGTAAATAACTGCAACATTACTTGAAACAAATCGAGAGCGCTTCAAGTGCCCTAAGCAAGTGACAGAACAGCTCAATGAAGATGGAAATTAATTTTAGACAAGATAGTACGATTATTACCCAGCTTTGAGAACGGTCATAGATCGATGCTGTTCCTGGAGCAGTTAATAACGCCATGATTCTCTAAAACGAAGCTATAACTTCGCTTAAAGATAAATGCAATACTAAAAAACGTACTTGTTATAGTATATAGTATGGTAACAATTTCACCAGCGCTCATAAACGGCCCAGAAGCCAAAAATCAAGGAGTGTCAGGAGCTCAGAGCATGTTATATGCCCCTGACGACCGACCACTTAAGTCCATCACCGACGTAGCCACATCAATATAAAACATGGTTTCTTGATGCATACTGTGATACTAGAAGCTTGGTAACTCGATTCGATGTCATCCCAATTATCAGCAGACTGGCCAAGGGTACTCCTGTATTACACCGGCTTGGCTATGGGCTTCACTCGGCTGGAACGGATCTTCTATAAACGCTGACACATGCAATTATCGCACAAGCTCAGGGAATCAATATAGACGAACAAAAACTGTCAGACCTCCTCTTTCATTGTTGTTTGGCAGAGTTGCTTACCATATCGGAATCGGTCCCATGTACACTAACCCGTTAACTGTTAACCGTTGACAGATAGCTTTCCGCATCAATTAGATTCGAAAAACTTCCGAAATGTATCCTTAAGGATTATAAAGGCTTGTTAGTAGAGACTGAGTTACCTCTGCTGTTCTATAGTAGAGCAGAGAGTCTACATGGCTTGCACCTATGAATGCTCACGAAGAGTGTTACCAAACTCCATGAAGATCAGACATCTCAGGAGTCCATATAACATTTTATATAGCAGTTCATGTTTGGAATCAGTAAGATTCCAACCTAAAAACTGAGTTACCTGTCTTTGCACTGCGGCAGCTGTAGCTTTGATGCGGGGGCCACTTGGTCCTGGTGGTCAGCCCGGCTCATACATAGGTATTAACTATACGAACTACCTCTTCGTGATGGTAGTGGCATGTTGTCTACTTGAACTGTCTCGTGATCTAGAATCTTTAACTGGCTGCAAGGACTAAGCCGCACTAAACTCATTATCACCACATTGCCCATGTTTCCACCCTGGCGTCCCAACAACGAGCTTTTATATCACAAATACCAAACGTAAACAACAATGTAACGCCTATTACATCTAATTAAGAGGCTGATTCCACAATTTTTTTTTTCTTTCCTTCCTTCTTTAAGACGAGACTCGCTTCCGCGCGGCGTAGATGCAGACATCTTGGTTATGGCGCATAACCCGTCTCCTCTCCTTCGAGTCATAGTTTTTTACAGCTAGCTTCGAGGCTTGGTAAGGTTGGGGATGTCGGGCCTAAGTGCAATGAGGTCTGGGTTGACATAATTCCCATTCTTGTCGGTGAAGTCCCAGTGGAGCCGTTGGAATCTGGGAGCGAGCCAGATGCCTACACCACAGTCAGCAAGTTGTATATATCCTCAGAGTGGAAACCATACCCATGAAGGCATCTGCGCCTCTCTTGCGGGCGCGCATGGTCTGAACCCGCTCCCCTGCTTTGACCTTGGCATCGCTCAGGCAGGTCCTCAGTAAAATGTCCGATATGTACGTGGCTATCGGGGAATGATCGATCCGGTAGGGTTGGGATGTTCACATCCCCAAAATCCGTATCCCACTCATCTAGCGCAATATCGAAGAGTTGGATAATAGCTGCCTGGGAGACACTTGGTCCTGCCGGGCCGAGTGCCTCTGGTCGAGACTCTGCGAAGCCCTTGATAATGGACATAAAGGACACCACCTCCATCCGTCCGAGTTGTCGAACGTCACTAATAGTTCTTCCGGGTGGTCTTTCGTTTGCGAGGATTGGGGTATCCATGATAGCTCTGATAGCCTCCTCCTCCCCCCTGCATGTTGGCCATCTGTAACATAAGTCAGAGATATACCCCAAAAACCAGAGAAACTAAATAAAGATTTAATATACTGTGTAGTTGTTATTTCTAGAGTTGATGTGCCGTGTGTAGTTTGCGAATATCTTTTGCGTCCTAGTCTTGTGCGTAGGATAGTTGAAGAGGGAAAAGAAAGAAGGGGGGGGCATCAGACAACGCGAAGATATTCTCTTGCCCTGAAGGGTTCCCATAATAACTTGTTTGCCTCTTTTTATTGTTTGGTATTGTTGCTCTGTTTGTGAGTGACCAGTGGTGATATCTGTATTAGTTGTAAGTAGTGCTAGGCAGTGTCAAAATGGTTGCCAGCCACTTACATCCAATGCTAGCACACTCTATAGATTAATATTAATAATACAAGACCTGTCTTTTCTTAACTGACCCTAAACTTATGATAACTTTATGGGGTATAAAGATAACATTTTATAAGATACTCTAAATTATAGGATAATATTATAAGTTTAGGAGTTATTTTAGAAAAGACAAGTCTAGCGCAGCTATCACTCAATTATTTGAGGATTCTAGAAGAATGGAACACCTACTTCGGAGATGTGAACATACCAACATTGCCGGTCAGAACTTTCCCAAACTTTCCCAGAAAGTCATGTCTACATAAGATAGTTCACGGTCCAAGCCTTCAACTTCGTCTACATTCAGAGGCTACCGTACATTCTATCGGCACGCCCAGATTTGACGAAAGTAACTGACAAGGCAGTGAGGTATCTTCCCCGACTCTGACTGTGCCTCTAGAGTCCGCAAGTCCTGGGCCCCAAACGTGATCATCTTCTTACAGGGCATTGCCCCTCCCTCTCGAAGATAACACCAAAACCATCGTCAGGGGTATTGCCGCCTAGGATTACAGATAGCGGAAGACTCAATTTTTTCGGATCTACAGCAGCAAGATCACCATTGGGGATTCTTGTGCTCCGGATCTTAACCCTAATGGCGATTTAGTACGATTCGAGATATCAGGATAGATATGTTAGGCATAAGGCTCCTATAGAGTGGGACCGCTATAGATAAAAAGGCTGGTAATAATCCAGTGAGTTTTAAAAGTACTGATTATCTATAGATAAAAAAGGAAGTTAGTATTAGGTCTGAGTGTTTTTTTATATAGTTAGTAATACCCTTGGCGGCTATCATATAGATTATAGGAACTGCCTTTTATATGCTGTTTCCCGGATCCTAGAGATCTATTAAACCCTATAGCAGATATAAATAGCTAGTTTATCTTGATATATTAATAGTTTATACTTCTAAACGTCTCTGGGCTTAAGTCTCTAAAATCCTTAGTGATATCGACAAAAGGATTAATTATTGTCTAAGCTACTTATATAATTCGACTTGAATTCTTTTGCTGTATGTAATACACCCTCGAGGAAAACATTAAGTTGGGTGAGTTAGTTCGCGAAAGTCTTACACATCTGTCTTGTAAACTAGGGAGCACTTTATATCATTCGCGTCAAAGCTATTCTCCCGGCAGCCTCTTAGTTCGTGGAAATCTTTAATTTACATTTGATCACTACTGGTTTAAGTTGCTCACCTAACACTTCAAAGCAGAGAAGTTTAAAAAATCTATGCTACTGGCAATCTAGCATGCGTTATGCGACGACTAGCTAGTCTTTAACTAAAGGAGGTCTGTCGATCCTATTTGCGTGCTTCCTAAGAATGTCCTATATACTTCGAGGAAGCTTTAGTGTCCGATACCATGTGATTTAATGAATATCAAAATGTGATCATATCGACTATTAGTTGTTTCATTAATATGAATTTGTATATACTTTTATTCTACGTGGCAGGCTTTGCATTCAAGTTGATATACCTTTGATGCTGAATTTCCGACTGCGTTTGTGGTAGATGACCCAGGTAGAACAACCTAGCCATTGCAGAAATACATGTTCTAATTGGATCGAATCACTCTGAGGTTAGTAAGGCGAACCCTACAACTGCCAGTAGAGATTGCTCGTATTGCACCAAGAAATATGATTTATTGCACGGGAACACTCCGTGCCCAAATTTGCATGATTCAATGCACGTCACAATGATCGCCTAAGATAGTCGTTGCAGAGACACAACGCAACGGATCGCCGATCTACTAGGGAAAGCGATGGGCACCCAAGTTCCCGATGCTGCTTTTTCGCTTGGATAAACCGATGATTCCTTTGTTTACTCGGAACCTATGTAAAGTCCGCGCGTCATACATAAAGCCGATGACAACCTCTGCATGCGCTTGTTGAATCGTGCGATCCAATCTATAGAACTAACAAGGATATGGCAAGAAGAGGGACGGTATGGAATATTGGCAAAAGAAAATCCTTATTCGTTGTGAGGACGGAAACGTCGGAGGTCGCTTTCTGTACCAAAGACAAAATAACAACAATAACCGAGGATAAAGACGAAGGAGTCATCTTCAATCGAAGATGCACCACCGAATTTGATTGGAGCGCATGCCCCTCCCCCAAACATGAGAATGGGATGGAATGAGGTGGTCGAATACCGAGACACACCACTCGCAATCACGAATCCTTCATGTAAGTCCGGCAGCACCAACGCTGGGCGGGGGCCGGGGCCCGGGCTTTTATCAAAAAAAAAACTTGTCAACAAGGTTACAGCTCTTATTGCAACATAAAAGTGATTACGGATACCGACTGACCAAACCAAACATTATTGTGGATATGGGTTGCGTGCCAAGCAATTTCAAGGCTAGCCCAGTAAACAAGATTTTTAGTGTCGCATATTAAAAGTTGGGCCTGGGGCTGGGGGGTTAAAACCCTGACCCATGATAGACAGCAAGAGGGGCTAAAGGGGTGAGAGGAAGAAATCTAGTGGGATCCAAAATCTATGTGTGTATCTATCACAAGTGAGTCAAAGACCATAATCTGATAACCCACTATGCATAATTTGACAATGGAGCCCTCGTGAGCAGGTTGGTGATGTGGCCCGTAGTGTTGTGGGACTGTAGAAAGAGTGAGGAGAAGAGAGAAGAGACCAGAACGAAGTAAGGGGGTTCAATTGACTCCGCCTCACAAGAGCAGTGTGGAGGGGGAATAGTAGCTGGTGTTTAGAGTCAACAACTCAACACTTCTCTGATCTACACCGACCGTCTCCCCTCGACTCGATGCGCTCCGCTCTCGGAACCCCCGTTTTCCTCTCCTCCCGCAATCTTAGTTCCCGTCACATGAAGACCTGGATAGATTGGATCCATATATCAATTCGGGAATCCCCAAAAAAGCTAAGCTACTGTAGCTTGGTGGGGGAGTCCAATTGCTTGTTGCTTGTGCCTGAGCGGGGAACACGCTCACCTCCTGTGTTTGCGGCTCTGCTCCGTTCGCTTAAGCATAGACTAAACCAGACAACCCACTCAGACAGCTTCGTTTGCTGCTCACGAGGATGAAAAGGGAAAATGGAGCCTCCATGTCTCGGATCCGACCACGTATGTACGTGCCTGTATCCGGTAAACCCTTTGCCCCCTGTCTGGTCTGTTCTTTTTTTCGTCCCGCGTGATGTTTTAGAGCCCAGATATCTAATTAAAGAGCTGGGCTAGAATCTGCATCTGCAACACAGGAGAAGAAAAAAATGGGGGAGCTTGCTTGCCTCACCTTGGGTGTCGGTGGGCCATCGTCGACTTGACCTTACGAATCCAACTAACCCGTCAAGGCATTCCGAGATCACGACTTTGGCTATGCTGTCTTGTTTCTGGCAACCGGCAACCGGCAACGCCCACGTCTCTCTCTCATGGTGATTCCAGACCTTCTGCATCTTTCTCGAATTGGCCCATGCGTGAGACATTCCACTCCTACAGAACAATAGCCAGTATTTGGCTTAATCAAAGCCTCCAAGATATCCTTCCAAAGTGACGCCCTCATGACTGTCCTGTTTTTGGCATGTTTAAACACAGCAGCCTACACTGGCGCTTGCACCTTCCAGTATTCCAGGTTTCCTTTCAGTCCACTGCTTCCCTACAATTTCTATACAAAATTTCTGCAAGCTGCACATAATTAATTTCGACAAAGAAAACAATTCTCGCATTAGCTTAGTTTTCGCACTTGGGTGTTTCCAATCAAAATTGATTTACAACACATCAAAAATTGTTTCAGTCACTGTAGATTTGGAGAGCGAAAGCAATGTAATTTTTAATAGTTATGGTATTATTCAAAAGATGTAGGCTTTTATGCTATACTAAAAATCAAAGAATCAAACGCCGAGCTCCTTTGCTCAAGACGCGCTATGCTAAGTCAACGCCCGTAAAACAATCATTAATAGCTTCTTTCGTTTGTATTTTGCTCTGCGAGCTTATTCGTCATCCTCCTCCTCCTGGAGCCATCCGCGGCTCATCTCAACAGCTCGCTCCCACCTCTTTCGGGATCGTCGAACGGTCTTCTGGTCGGCCTCAGGGTAGAAGACCTTGCGACCCTTCCTGTTAACCTCCTCGAGATCCTCGAGCTCATTCCAGACTCCGGTAGCAAGTCCAGCAGCGATGGCAGCACCAAGTGCTGTGGTCTCGCGCATGGCAGGGCGGTCAACTGGCACACCACTAAGGTCGGCCTGGGTCTGCATGCACAGATCTGAGTTTGAAAGACCACCATCAACCGCCAGGATGTCGAGGGCATGGCCAGAGTCGGAAGCCATGGCGTCAAGGATTGCAGCTGTCTGGTGGCAAGTAGCCTCGAGTGTAGCTCGCACAATGTGGCCCTTGTTTGTGTGCTGAGTGACACCAAAGAGAGTACCCTTAGCATCGTCGATCCAGTAAGGAGCAAAGAGACCACTGAAGGCTGTCACAAATGTGACGCCACCATTGTCAGGGACAGACTTGGCGACAGTGTCCACTTCTGAAGCAGACTTAATAATGCCTAAGTTGTTCTGGAGGAACTTGACACCAGAGCCAGCAACGGCAATGCTACCCTCGAGGGCGTAGACAGGCTTGCGACCGTTACCAAAGTCGTAGGCAACTGTTGCCAGCAGACCACTCTTGGAGATGACAGGCTCGTGGCCGACATTGTAGAGGAGGAAGCAGCCGGTACCGTAAGTGTTCTTGGCCTGGCCAGGGCTGAAGCCGCATTGACCGACAAGGGCAGAGGACTGGTCACCCAGGCAGCCGGCGATAGGAACACCCTTGAGAGCTCCACGGGCGAGAGAACCGTAGGCAGTGGCGTGAGAAGAAGGAACAATCTTAGGCAGGTTGAGCAAGTTGCTGTCAATCTCGAAAAACTTGAGGAGGTCATCATCGTATTGAAGGGTCTTGAGGTTCATGAACATAGTTCGGCTGGCGTTGGTGGCTTCAGTGACGAAGACGGGTCCATCCTTGCGATCATTTCCTCCGTTAAGCTTGTAGATGAGCCAGGAATCGACAGTGCCGAATGCCAGACGGCCCTCCTGGTAAGCCTTGCGAACGGAAGCCACATTTCGGATGACCCAGAGCAACTTGACGCTTGAAGGGTAGGTAGACAATGGCAGACCACAGGTTTCTTGAAGCTTCTCAGCACCAGGCTTGTTCTTCAGCTCGCGAACGAGAGCAGAAGTACGGGTGTCGGGCCAGACGACGGCGTTGTAAAGGGGCTCGCCGGTGGTCTTGTCCCAGAGGATGGTGGTCTCACGCTGATTTGTGATTCCGATGGAGCGAATGTTTTCAACAGAGTGGCCCTTAGAGCAGAAATCCTCAACAGCCTTCTCAATACAAGTCTCTGCAGACTCAAGAAGCTCCATGGGATCATGTTCATGCCACCCGGAGTTGGGGTAGTGGTTCTCGAACTCGATCTGGTGGCTTGCAACGGGCTCACCATGTCCATTGAAGATGAGGAATCGTGTTGATGTGGTTCCTTGGTCGATGCTGCCAACGAACCAATGCTTCTGTCTCTCTTCCTCAGTCTCGGTAATTCCCTGGGGCAATTGCTCGTGGTCTGAATCAAGATCGGTCTTGACAGAGAAGAAGTCTTGTGTAGCGAGGTCCGCGGCCTCAGAAGCCTTGAGCAGACCTTGGGGAAGCTGCTCCTCGAGGAGGATCTCAGCAGTTCGTGGGCGTTTGGAGTTGTGCTCTTGCCCGATGAAGTCCTTAGGGTTGATATCATCAAGATTATCTTGCACCAGACGAGGTGGTGCGTCGGTAGTTGTGAATTGCATCCTTGCACACGATGTGGTGGAAATAGACTTTATAAGTTTGTGGTTTGGGATATCGTGGCAAGGAAATCGCCCCTAGCAAGTATAGTTGTGTTTATATAGAGGATATGGCGAGGAGTATAAACGTTGTCGAGTATTAGGTAGTGGTGATAGGGGTCGCAGGCAACGGATGAAGTGGTTGTGTTTATATATAAGAGTAGAAGGAGGTGGATGAAGTAGTAGAGTTGTTGGTTTCGTTTGAAGACGAGTGATGAATGATGGAGAATGAAGAATAGGAGATAAAGAGAATGGACTTTGAGGGGAGGAAAGCGGCCTTGATAAATGCTTCAGGATCGCTGGGGAACGGGTAGGACCAGGGGGAGGGTGGGGGAAAGAGCGGAGGGTAGGGCGGAGGGAGGCTCGGACTGCCATTGTGAGTTAGACACAAGGCGGGAGACGGCGCCAAACGGCTGGAGTCAAATTCAACGGGGAATTGGACTTGAGGTGCAAGCACTGACATGTGCTGACGACTTGTACGCCCAGAACCGGATGGGGAAGGAGGGCGGGGTGTTGGACGCTGTGCCTCGCAGCGAGTTTGATACTGGCACTGCCGGGGGAGATCGATCGCCGGGAGAAGTGCAAAAGCAGGTTTGATTTTCGGCCGGCTATTGGCATCATAAGTGGGACCGTGCTTTCATACCCCAACCCCACTTTGCAGGTCAGGCGGACTCCATGCGGAGCCCCGGCTTCGGCCCCATCATAATCAATTGGCCTGCCTCTCCACTGCTTAACCAGCGGGCTACCGAAGGAATTGTTGACCGCGTCCAGAAGCCCACACTCGGGAAATTTGTGTTCAGATCAGGAGGGTTGGGTTAGATTAAGCTTACGACGAGACAGAGCAGATCTGGGGCTATCTCCTGAACAGATTGTCGCAATTCAATTCCCAAAATAGCCTCGCCCACGTTGTTCTAAACCAAAGTAGTAATCCGCCAAACATTATATCAACCATGACTCCCGGAAACCTTTTTTAAGGGGTGGACCCACAGAGTCCAGGCCTTTGGAGGGTGGGCGTTGGTTGACGCGTGCTGGAGGCTCAATTGAGTGACGTTCAATGACCCTACCCCTGGTTGGTGGATTTTCTGTACCCGCCCCCAATTATATTGCTGCCACCCCCAATAGGCTCTGTTTTACTATTACTACCCAAATTCTTCAATATTGGGGGAAAATGTGCAGTAGCTACAGCCGGGAAAGCCAATTCCACGGTCTGGGTTCTGTTCCTGACTGCGCCGGCACGTCTGCATGGATACGACAGATCTAATCCTAAACATAGGGTTGATGCGGAGTCATTCCTGGAACGGCTAAGCGAGCAATGCCGGACAGGTCCGGGATTGTTCGAAAAGTCGAGACACTCTCGGGTATCAGAAATGCATGCACGAGGTCACGAGAAACCGCATTTTCTTCAATGCCCTGGCATCCGAGTCGGGTCCGCAATGTCAATTGCTTCTGTCACTCTTCTTTGCTCCTTCCCTGTGTGCACTCCTCCTGCCGGACATAATCGCCCGTGGGTTTAAACCGGTTGTGTCATCTGTGGCGGTACACGTCACAGTCGAGGCAGGAGTGAGCCACAAGGGACATGCCTGATCGATGAGTCTCGATGTAGCCACTAGAAGATCTCAGGCTCATCGAGATTTTGGATTTTTCAACGTCTGGACCCTTAATTTTTACCTGGGATAAACGTCACTCCTAAACGTCACTTGTAAGGCTGCGGCCTCTAACAGAGCAATATATTTCTCCAGAGTCCACAATTCAGCAAATCCACTCATCGACATGGCTATGACACAACGCTATGGCACATAAATCCAATGACGTTACACGGTTTTCTTCAAAGGCGGGACTGACTCCAGTCAATATGCAACCAAACGACAATCTTCAAAAAATGTGAGTTAAGCAACGATCGACCGGGTTTTATGATTTCATTCCCAGTACTTACATATGTCGATCAGGCCCAACTCGTCGGCGCAGTCACGCAAACGTCACCTCTTGCAACGTCAAGACCCCGACGTGGATATGGCCAAACGTCAGAACATCGCTACGGACAAATCACGTTCAGTGCTCAATGACTGTGACGTTCTACAATCTCAAGGGTCTAGTTTCACGCTGGCAGAAATTCTCCAATCGACCAACGCCGACACTGTCGAGTCCTCTCCGAGCTCCCTAGACCCCTCTCCGCCAGCACTCCAAGACCCTTATGACGACCCTTACGATGATCCTGAGTTAGATCAATATTTGCAGAGCCTCACAGGGTCCATCCCTATCGAAACCTTAGGAACGTCGCCTTATTTGAAAAACGACACAGATACTTTTTCTCTGGAACAGGCAGACCAGGATGCTTTGGTGGAGCTTTTGAAGGAAGAATCACAGGAAGCGCCTCAACAACCACCGTCAAGCGTTCTTCGATCATGGAATCGAGAATCAAGATCAGCGGAGGATTACGACCCGCAATTACAGCATTCTTCACCACAGTCCGATACAGACGTCACAGAATCCAACAAATATGCCCCTATGATTGAAGACATAGACTGGAGCAATGTTCAAGAGCATATACGCCATGCGCCAAAGCGAGGATCGGCAGCTGATTTTTCTGTCGCGAACAGGAGCAAAGTCCCCGAGACTGAACCACGGTCAGCTACGCAAGAAACCTGGGTCTATTCACGATCTCGATCCTCGGTACCCACAAAAAGCCAGAGATCCGCAATGTTTATCGGACAAGTATTGCTGAAACCATTTAAAACATTCTTTGACCTCCAAGAACTCCTGGATGCTAAAGCGCAGATGTTTCGAAACCAACCCGATATTTCGTTTGAACTATTCGCTCGAGTGGTCTACTCGAGTCGCGAGAACTTTTACAAAAAGCAGTATTTTCGTTTTAGAAGCCTGCTGAAAGACTGTCCGCCATACATAAACGGGGCTCTTCTAGGCTAGGAGGTAGGAAGTCCACTTGACTGCGCGGCTCAGGAGCTACTAAAGGCGCAATCTTCCCGTGTGAAATGTTTCTGTCGATGTAAGTTGCGGTCGGATCCCAAGTCAGAGATTGGCTGGGGCATAGCGGTGCTTGAAATTCGCACGACAACTTGGAAGGAGATTCAGCGGGCGATGGATGCGCTTGGGAGAAAGGACCTGGATAAGCCAGGTAGCTCACATTATAATTAAGGTCAAAATTTGGACGGAGTTGCTATCAAAGAGATGATTGCCAAATCTGTGAGATATAGAAACGGCGCTCTCTTATCTCTTTGCTACTGATACCTACCAAGTAGGGAGGGCACTATGTTAGATAAATAGAACCAAAACCCTTCAAATGTCTAATTTTATGTCTAATCTACCATTCCAAATGATCATCTATCAAAGGGTACGGATATCGAGAAATATCCAATATACTCTGAAGCTATATCATCATTTCTCAAAAAGCCCTCCAGATCTACTACTATGCAGGACCACACCGACTCTGGATATTCTCAAGCTTATGGTGGAGTTTTGAAGCAGGAGAAGTTGCTCCTACAATTAACAAGTTACGCGAGCACATCATTCTCTCGTAAAGAGAAACTCGTCAATCCCGATGTCCTCGATGGCTGCTGGGACTGGAAACTCTTGGAGCTTTTAATTTGGTTGAGCCAAGTTCAGAAAGGGGGCAACCTGCTTTATGACGATCGGTCTCAGTTGTCGCTGCTCTGTCGCAGTGGGAGCTGTCGCGCTGCCCTGGCGTCGTTGCCAGCTCTCCTCGGTCTCATGTAGGGCAACATTTTCATCCTGGCCGGTGGGATCGACAAACTGGTACGAGCGGTATTCGCAGTTTGACCATCCGGTGGCTATTTAATGATAAGTCAGCAACCATGTATATATATTATGATCGGTTGGTTCGATTTACCTCTTCCTTCAGGCACACCATACCAGTCATCTGTCAAAAAGTGCAAGAAACCCCCGTGAGACACAACAACAATGTGCTCATCACCGCTCGCGATATCTCTCAGAGCCTTTCTGGCCTTCTGACCGCGCGCCGTCAGCTTATCCAACGTAGGCTCATACTCGCTTCCAGGGCCCTTATTGATCCAAGACTCCTCCACGCGAGAATAATCAGCGACGTCCTTGAACTCAGCCTGCACTTTGGCTACCGCGGAGCCGACATCACAGGGGTTAGCTGAGACCTCCTGGAAGATAGGCAGAGCGGTGATGGGTAGGAGAGCATCGGTTCCAAAAGCGTGGAGGCAAGTGTAGACTGTGCGACGCATGGGCGAGGCCAGAAGCTTGGTGAGCTTGTCATGGTGAGGGAAAGCCTTGCGGAGATCAGCGCACTGCTGCTCACCCAAGGGAGTCAGGTCGGGGTCTTGAATCTGTTCGTTCTCAATGGAGAGGTTGTGGATGCCCTGGGCGTGGCGAACAAGGTGAATAGTCGGTGCCATGATGATGGTGATGATGCTGGTACTGATGAGGCGAGTAAGATTCGAGTGAGCGATATTTCTTTCTGATTGCTAGTCAGACAAGTGTCAAAAGATCGTAAGGCGATGATGTTGTGAAGACTTCAGACGAAAAATTGCCTCTATTTATTATTGAACAGAAGCCGATCTGTACGACAATCACACGAGACGACACCATATAGCGACATATGACTCAATGCCCCTCCCGTTGTGGCCCCGCCAAAGCCGGTGTCATGACCTCCGGGTCCGGCTGCGGAGCGGAGCTACCATCCTAGGTGAGCGGCCCACGGGTCGCCGATTGGTTCCATTGGGTTTCCTGAGGTGCATTAGCCTACACCGCCGCATCGGAACTCTAAGTTAATGGGCAATGCTTTGATTTTCAACCTGTCAGATCGCCATGATTGCCTGATTTGTATATCCGCTTCGGCTGGTTAACCACCGTGGCGTCTTGTAAAGCACCGAGACGTCCACATTGTCAGTCATGTCTGGATCAGAATGATGTTATCTAAAGTCTTGGTCATTATGGTATTCAAGAACTGACTATCTATCACTTTAGATTTCTCGCGAAATTGGGGCTGACAACTTTGAACCAAGTCGTATTCTTTCTCATGTTAAGGATTCAGATAGGGTGCGATTTAGAATAAGTTTTATTGGGACATACAGAAGTTATCAATATACATAACATTATTATGAGACCTAATGAAGGATATGTTATTGTGATAGAAAGGCATTAGGCATAAAGCCTCGTATCATGCTTGAAAGCACCTCTGCATTATCTGCACAGTTGCACTGATCTTGGCTTATAGGGTATGCTGCATTGAAATCATCCACCAAACAGAGTGCCCAAGTATATTTAAATGAGACTTCCCTTCACCTGTGCCCATGTTCTTCAGGCAAATGCCCAAAGGTTCAGGACAGCAACTGAAGATGAATGAACATCATATTTCGCCGATAAGACGTACGTGGTATCACGGTTTAAATCGCAGTTAGCTCCCATCACGAATGACCAGGTCTCCCATGTGCCTTGATATCCATTCATTCTGTTCTTCTACGACTGACAATCCGTTCAACGCCATGACATGACTAAAATATAAAGACACCATACACGCGAATGCAAGAGCTATACTGGTGTCTCTGCGTAGAACTAGAACTCGATCAGGGCTTCTTCCTTGACGGGCTGCTTGGCGGGCTCCTGTTGCGGCACAGAAGGAAACGAGTCTTGTGTATAGCCGCCATACGCCCAGTTTTGCGGCGCAGCAGGTGGCTGCTGGTGCTGCTGAGGCATAGAAGGTTGCCAGTACGCTTGCTGCTGTACAGAAGGTGCTTGCTGGCCTGGTTGAGGCGGCTGAGAGGGTTGAGATGGCTGGGGTGGTTGAGCGTGCTGAATATGCAGAGACTGGACGGGCTGCTGAGGTGTCTGGGCAGGCTGAGCTGGTAGAGCGACATGAGCGGGTGTTTGACCTGGGGTAGGCTGCGAGGGGGCAGAGACTGATCCTCCAGGGTACTGCGAAGATGGCTGTAGAGAGGGATACGGAGACTGACTAGCGTCAGGCGCAGGTCCAGGTGCTGATGGTCCTAGGGGAGCTTGTTGAGGTTGCTGAGGTGTGGAGTAATAAGAGGCATTGGGATCGTTAGCGACTGCTGCCTGCGACTGTTGAGGGGTTTGCGCTGGTTGATTAGGATCGTGGGGTTGCTGCTGTTGCTGATATGGATCCTGAGGTGCAGAAGGTGCCCTGTTCTGCCAGCTATCGGTCCGCTGTGACTGCTGTGGAGGAGGATATTGACCAGGCTGGGGATACTGTGGCTGTGGTGTCGCATGTGGTGGCTGTTGGTAGTGCTGGTGTTGAGGAGGTGCCTGATAACTAGCTCGTTGCTGACCAGTATAGAAACTCTCTGCGCCAGCAGGGTTGCTGGGCATGTGGGAGGGAATCGATGGGTAAGGGCCAGGTGTCTGGCGAGGAGGTGGCAAGTTGTATCCGCCGAGGTTCTGCTGGCTATAGGCCTTGGATAGTCTATCCTCTAACATGCGGTCGTAATATCGAACAACTGTAGAAAGTTTGGCATGAAGGTCAAGAAGGGTATCTGCAACTGCGTTAGTTACTGGTGTGTATAGAGTAGTACGATTTTCACGAACCGTGCTTGCTCATGGTCTCTCCATAAGTTCTTGCCAACTTGGGTCGCAATGTGCCGATACTGTCATAAAGTTCCTGGATCTGGGGTTCACGAAGGATAGTGCCTGGAGGCTGGGTCTGGAGGCGGTCCACCAATGTTGCAAACAAGTTGATATTCTCTGCCTCCACAGGAGTCAATTCGTAATCGTTCTTGGGGAGAACAAAGTTGGTGGTAGTCGAGGGGTTCGAGGAACTGGATGTTTGCTCCTTGAGTACCGCAGCATGCCTCTTCTTCTGCTCTTCCATGTCAGCCAAGGAGGCGGCAATGGCGGCCTTTAGATCGTCGTCTTCTTCCTCCGCTTGCTTGGCCGCTGAGGCATCTCCGTTGGCAGTATAACCCGATGGGGCAGGTTGAGCATAGTTGTGGGAATGAGTTTTGACCTCCTCCAAACTCATTGCCAGCGCCTTCTTCAAGTCTTCGTCGAAGCCGTCGTCGACCCGAGCATTTCGGGGTTGCATCGCTGAAGTACTCCGCGTCTTATGGGGGTATGTCGGTGATCGATCGAGTGATGGGTTGGGGACCTTGTGGCCCTTGTTGGTGAGCTTTGCATAACATCCATCATCGACTCGCACAGGTGCGAGAATTCCGAGATGTGGAAGGGGAACCGACTTGCTCGAGCACTGTTGGTCGAAACAGTTGCCGCAGTTTCGACAATGATGCTTTCGATTGGTAAAGGTGAAGGGGGTTCGACATCTCATGCATACGTCCGAGTCGGTCCATTCCGGAGGCTAAAGACGCTGTCAGCTTTTCCTTCGGACGAAGATAGAAAGTAGTCCTTACCGCACTGCTGTCAATCATGCTACTGGCCACTGATGTCTTCGGCGGGAACTGGTATCCATCTCGCTGCAAAGTCCGATACACCTCACCAATGTATGAGAGCTCGTACCGACCTTCAGTAGCGCCCGCCCAAGATTGTATAAGCTCGAGTATTTTTGATTTCACGTCGGCGTTGACAGCAGCACCTCCCACAGCTTGAAGAAGGGACACCATGTTATCCATAAACTCCCTGGATGCGACCTCAGCGAGGAAGTGCGATCCGCCATTCTTGACGCAAGTATCGGTAAGCTGATAGAGGTCAGCGTGAAAGGTCCTTGTAATGGTAACGAGTGTCATACATTCAGCGCGCTCAACTGGGTATTCGGGTTCTTATTGCCAATGCGCCTCTTGAGGGAGCGCATCGCCTCTTTAGGCGCGACCGTCTTGGATCTGATGACATCGGAAATTTCGAGGTTTAAAGCAATATCTTCACTGAAACAACTCGTTAGACAATGCTACCGCTGCGATATATTGCTGATGACATACAGGCTGCTACTTGTGGCCTTCTCGATCTGCTCGTCCAGGGCCGTGTTGGCGGAGGACGACCACCAACTCATCATCTTGGTTTCGGCTAAGACGATCGATCAAATGGAAGGAATGTGCGCTCGTAAGATCAGATAACCTATTATCACAAATGTGCGAGTATGAGGTCTCCGGGATGACGACGCACAACGTCGAGAGGTGGATGGAGCAGATGCTGTTGTTGGTGTCCGGTCGAGGTTCAGTAGTTTGTTCCAGGTTCTCGTCAACCCAGCCTCAGTCTGGACGCGGCGATTGAGGTGCTATCTTACGTAGAAAGGTGCCTCATTAGGTTAGCTTAGGCAAGAGCGGGCATTGATTCCACAGCATAAGGCAGCCACAAAACCACTCTAGCCACTGGACCTGAGCAAACTTCAACCCCACTGTAGGTCATTTTTGCAGGGTATCTGTCTAGCAGCTCAGTGCCTGAGCTGTCCCCCGGCCATCTGCCTTGCGTCAGCGTGTCCGGGCACCCACTAAACTCTTTCTTGGAGAGAATGACGACGGATGCTGTGGCGTACGTGGCTCATGCTGTAGGTAGGTATGAGCGCCGAACAAAGGAGGGTACTAAATAGCGGTAAACGATACTTGCTGTCCGGGCCACATTTGGTTATCGAATCGAGTACCGTATCTGTGCTCGTTGGTACCTTATCCCCCGCGACTACACCTCACCTCATGGCACATGGCACCCAACTTGCCGATGAGCGGTTCCTTTATACAAACTCCATTGTCCCAACCTTCGCCTACCTTCCCCCTCCCGCATACGGATAATGCTTCTCTGGGAGGAGTTTATCTTTGTGATGTTTCTTTGAGCAATTCTTTGAGAGATGCTGCACGTCCTTGCCATCTATACGAGGTCGAGGTCGAGGCGTTGACCCTTAATAACCACTCCGCCACCCTACAGTTCCGTTGTTGTCGAGATATCCGTTGCAACCCAACTTTCGAGTCCCATATTCACGACTTTACACGCTACGATTATTTGCGATCCTCGAAATCGAATTTTCCGGTCGAAACATTTCGGTATAGCGGGTTTCCTGCTCGGAGGCAACTATCATGGCTTCCCTAGGACATTCGCGCGCAAGTAGCGTAGCCACCGTAGGCACGCACTCCATGAACAGCCCAGGCGCTTTCAGTCATGGTTCTTTACCGGGTGCCCGTCGAGGAGGCGACTCTCCCTCAAAAGCTTCGCTTCCACACATTGACGATGTTATTGCTCCTCCCCGAGACCTCGATGTGAATATGTCTATCCGGAAATTGCTTGAGGCGGCAGAGGCATCGTTGCGACAGGCAGAGATGGCCCGGGACTTTCGCAGACCGGCTATTGCTCTACAAGAATACATACGAGCGTCTATCATTGCGATTCAAGTCATAACGAAACATCGAGATTACAATGATCTCAAGAGCGAACGTGGGGATTTTGTACGGGCTCATGCCAGTTTGCTTAATAAGATTAGCCAGCAAGATGCCATCTATGCCAAGATCAAGCAAGATATCATTGCAGATAACAAGCGATCTGGTGTACAACCACGAACAACTCGGCCGAGCTCGTCCCATGGGGACAGTCGCCCCCAGACTCCGTCGAAACCGGCATTGGATGGGACAATGTCACATTTGAAACCTCAAATTGATGGACCCAGCACTCATGGCTCTCCGGCTCGGTCAAAACCAACGATTCAACCAAAACCACAATCACTCCATGGAAACGCCATCAAGCCAAACGCCCAGAAAGGAGCTGGGACAACTAACAATGCAGTTCAAGATCTCGCCGCCCGATTTGCCAATCTGAGAGGTCCGCAAGCGTCACCAGGGCAAGACCCTCGCATCAAGACGCACCAGATAACTCTCCCAAAACCGATGGGACCTCGAGAGATGCCTCCACCTAGGCCACCTAAGGTTGGCATTGACACTAATGTGCCAACACTCCCCAAGATGCCAGATGCCATTTATAGTCCTGCTCGTGGCAGTATCTCAGGAGAAGTAACAAGGCCGCCTGCAAGCACACCGCGCACCATGTATAACAATCGTACGACCTCCTCAGTTTCAATACCCGGAACACCCACCGCTTCATCACAGTCACAGCCAGATTATTTCGTCCCTACGCAAAGTTATTCAAATAACTCTATTCCGCCGATCCCTCCAAGTAATCAGACCGGCTCAATCAAGATCCCAGAGGGAGATACTATCACTCCAGAGGGTTTGTACCAGGCTATGAAAGCCAAAGGTAGCATCCTAATAATAGACATTCGAATGAGGGATGACTTCAACGAAGGTCACATCATGTCATCCTCTACGATTTGCATTGAGCCAAGCATACTACTCAGGGACAACCTTTCTGCGGACCAAATCTCGGAAAGCCTGATTCTCTCTCCTAACCAAGAGCAGTCTCTGTTCGAGCAACGCAATATATACGACTTGGTAGTTTTCTATGACCAAGATTCTGAAGAGATTCCTCAACACCCTCGGAATTCAGATGACTTGGTTATTATCTCATTACATCGGGCCTTGGTTCATTTCAACTACATGAAAGACCTTAGAAACTCCCCTAAAATTCTCAAGGGGGGTCTCGATGCGTGGGTTGACCTCATGGGGCCAGCATCTCTAGGGTCCACCACTTCCGCAATCAACAGACCTACTCAACTAGACCGGAGCCGAAATCGGGTATCGGCTATTGAGCGACGGAGGTCCAAATACATCGTCAAGCCTCTCAAACCTGACGAAGTTAAGGTGTGGCAAGAGACGCTCAAAAACGACGACATGCAGACAGCATCATCGCCCAACTTCACTCGTACCACTGAGGACTTCTTACGAAGGTTCCCACCTGTCTCTCTAGAGCAGGAGTCCATGACTTCTCCAGAGGATAAACCGCAAAACCGTCCGGTTTATGGATTATCTCACAAGGTTGACCTATACACAGATCTACCTTCGCCACCCACAAGGCCCGCCCCTGCTCTGCCTCGACGTAGCTACAGTGGCCTCACCGAGGGCAGGGATGAAAATGAGCTTTATGGGAACAACAGTGCGGTTGTGCCGGCTCGTCCTTCGAGAGCGCCTACTATGAAGGCCATGGAACATCAATCAACAGGCGATTCAACCAAGTTCTATACTGGCCTTAACAATCCTCACAACTGGTGCTACGCAAACAGCACACTCCAGAGCCTTCTTGCTTCGCCTCAGTTTGGTAGAGAGCTGGCAAATTCGGAATGGGTAACCAAATATCGAGCACCCAGGAAAGAAGATGAGAAGATCGATCATCCCCAGCTGATGATTCGGATCATTTCTAATCTTTTCCATTGGATGAATTCGGGCAAGTTCCAGGTCATGAAGGCTCAAACACTCATGGTTAGTAACAGCATGACAATTAAGAGAAGCAAACTAATTGAATGACAGGACTACTCACGCCATCTTTGCAATCAGAGTCGAAGCATTGAACAGTTTGGCGGAAGCCAGCAACAGGATGCCCAGGAGTTCATGACTTTTGTGCTAACTCACCTTCATGACGAGACTAATACACGCCGAGACCAGAAGGGCACGGTTTCTCAGCCTGATACTTCACGTCAGTCCCTCCTACAAGCCGCTGCCCAATACTGGCGTGGTCATCTTGAATACAACCGATCTATCGTTGACCGCTTTTGGCGTGGTCTCGAGTTGTCTACAGTCGAGTGTTTTGAGTGTCATACCCGAACCTATCAGTTCAACCCCCTTGACCTCATCCCCGTCACAGTAGGCATTGGACGCGGTATGACCCTCGAGCAGGTCCTCGATCAGTACACATCCGGCAGTATCCTCGATGACTTCTCATGCGACCACTGCCGCCGTCCTACACGTGCTCAGCAGACTCTCTCATTTGCCCGTTTCCCTTCCCTGCTCTGCGTCGTCTTTCGCCGTTTCCACTACCAACAGGCTACGTCGGATCTTCGCAAATCAACTGCGCCTATCACATGGGATTTTAACGACACCGACTTCACGCGTTACTTCCTCCCCTCTGGCGCCCGCGCGTCGTCATCTGGGACCGATCCTTTGGATCCGGCCTTTACCGGGCCGTTCCGCTACGAAGCGTACGCTGTTATTGTACATACCGGTAGCCGCATCGACAACGGACACTATTTGGCTTACGTCCGAGATTCCACTTCTCACGACCCGTATGCCTGGTACTGCTGTAATGACACACGTGTGACAAAGGTCCGCATCGGCAGTGGAGACCGCGACGATATTCAGGAAGAGGTATTCAAATCGGGTCGAGACCGAGTTCCCTATCTTGTCTTCTTTCGGCGAAAGGGGATGCGATAAGCTCAGGTTACTCTACAAATCCACTTCAGTCATCGCTCGTCTTACGCCCTGGAAGATTGGATATACCCTTGCTACGTCTTGTTCCACAACCATCATTAATAGCCGGAACATCTGGGTGTATCAAGGAATCAGGTCAGAACGCCGACCCGGTACCGTCTATGTACAAAGTGCTGTTCCCTTTCCGACGTCCTTACCCTGTGGTTGACGTACCTATCTATTATACAAGAACTTTTTCACGACCGCCTTCTGTCTTCGCAAGCTTGGTTTGACCTTATGAGTATTACTACCTGGCCTTTTACTCATTCGTCTGTTGTTTTCTGTCCTTTGTTGTCTTTATATAAATACATGTATCGTATCTAGCAAGCTAGCATCGCATGGCATTGTACGGAGCGGGTAGCGTCTATTTATTTGTTTTAGATGTCTGACGAGATGAATTGAAACCTTTTTGTTTAGTAGTACCGTACGCGACGTTATCTATACCTATACCAATGGATCGCTATCAACATTATCGTCATCCTAGATGACCTCTTCGAGTCCTCTATCTCCACTACACCTGACTTGTGGTTACCTTGCGACCTCAACATTCTTTCGTTCTAGACCCTGATGTTCGGTGGGTTATTTGTCCAGTGTAATCCCAGGATATAGAAGCGCGTCGAGGTATATTCCTGATAGGTGATTTATCTCAGTTCGTTTATTTCCGTCAGACAGCTGTCAAAGTTCAGACACATGCTAGCCAATGACTCTCACATGCCAATTTCACGTTGGTGAAAATGCAACGTCAGCTCACATCAGCTCATGCCAAAACGGGCTTCAGTAGGGTAGAGCAGGGTCTTTGAATAACCATAAGAAGACGTGGATCCTAGTTCCATTGTCGTTACAAAATTTCCCGTCCAATATCATGAAGCCAACGCCGCGACAATACATTACAGACACTGAAAACAATTAAAGCTGATACACACTTTCTTTCCACTTTCGCTCTTGGTATCCATTGTTCCAACTTCAAATTCCAATGTTCAACCGTTCCATCACGTATCCGATTTCATCGTTGCTCACACGCTCTTGAGGGTGGTATCAATGTCCTTCTTGAAATGTTTGGTAATTTCTCGGCGGTTGAGTTTTTGAGTGGCAGTAAGAAGTCCCTGTGAGAGTAACATGTTAGTAAGATATTTAATCTTTGCATAATAGGAGGGGTAATTCTTACGTTATCAGACGTCCATTCTTCGTCCGTAATTAAGACACCAGCGACGACCTCCATACTGCTCAGACCAGCGCGCTTCGCAGCACCTTGAAGGTCCTTGAGAACATAGTTCACCATCTTCGAGTTGGTGTGGAGGGTGTGGAGGTTTGATTCATCGAGACCCAGCTCCTTGGCCTTCTCATGCACAACCTTCTCGTTCGGCATTATGACCGCAATGGGGCGCGAATGCTCTGGGTCGGCATGAACCATGACGTTGGCTACTGACTGAACGCCGCGGTATACGGCCTCAAGTTTCTCAAGGGCAATGTACTCGCCGCCCTGCATCTTTACGAGGTTCTTGACGCGGTCGAAGACTCGCAGATGGCCATCAGCGTTGAATTCTCCGATATCGCCAGTCTTGAACCATCCATCAGGAGTGAGGGCCTTCTCCGTCTCTTCGGGATTGTTCCAGTATTTGGTCATAACGGGTAAGCCCTTGATCCAGATCTCACCCTGGGGGACCTTCGCCTCAGTTGAGTAGCCCAAATCAGGGAGCGCAACCAGCTTGACCTCGCAAGCACAAGGAGTAGGGCCAATAGCATCAGGAGAGAACTCAAGCGGGCAGCCCAAAGACCCATTGGCGCAGGTCTCAGTGAGACCATAGCCGGCCAACATGGGAGCAACAACCAACGAAATGAAGTTCTTTGTGCCGTCGGAAATACCACTAGCGCCATTCATAGTGAAGCGCATGCGACCACCCGTAAGTTCACGAACCTTACCAAAGACAAGGCTGTCAAATAAACCAGCGAGCGGTAGCTTGTTCTTGGACGCGAACGACTTCCAGCTATAGGCACCCCAGAAGAGGTTCTTGAGGAGAGGGCTAGCAGCTTCGAGCTTGGCTGTGATACCCTTCCTGACGGTCTCCCAGATCTGGGGAACGCCGACCATGACGGTAGGCTTGAATTCGCGCATGTCACCAGCACAGTTCTTGACAGATGCATCAGAAAGCGTTCGAGGGTTGCCATATCCAAGCGTTCCACCGATATACAGCACAAGATTTTCGAGGGCCATTTCGAATATATGGGCCAGAGGTAGGTAGGCAAGAATGCATTCCTTATCGCTTACGCATTCTTCGACGCACGTATACAGGCTGGTGACTAAGGAGGAACAAATTAGTCAAAACTGGCGCGAAAAGACAGCACGAAATCAACATACCTCCAGCGATAAGAGCTTCGTGTGTGATACAAGCGCCTTTAGGCAGGCCAGTTGAGCCAGAGGTATACATGATACAGTACAGATCCGATGGCTTAGCGGGGTTCGGCTCGACAGGGCTATCCTCGCCCAGTTGGCGAAGTTCCTCAAGAGTGACGACTTTCAGGTCGGGGTTTTCCGCCTTGAACTTATCGACCTCGCCTCCCTTGGCAAAGATGGTCCTGTCGTTGATAATGACGGTCTTGACTGACGACTTCTTGATAGGCTCTGCAGCGGTCTTGAGCAGATGCGAGTCGACGTACATGGCACTGCATTCGGTCTGTACGAGCGAGTGCTCGACGCCACTAGGTCCGAGGGTATCATAGGCCGTTACAATTGAAATAGACTGGGAGGCGGCCGCATGGGAAGTGGAAATCCAACCGGTACTAGATACTGCAGTCAGTTACTGTGGACGCAAGTGCGGGATTCATCAACACTGAACATACCTGGTCGTGCCGAAAATGTGAAGCTTGTCGTTGCTGGACAAGCCCAAGTTCCGCAGACCAGAACCAATCTGCAGAACACGTTCGAGATACTGCTGGTAGGTCAGATATTCGAAGCCGGTTAGCTCGAAATAGGACCATTCCTTCTCGACCTCCTGGACCTCGCCATCAACGTTCTTCTTGATCTTCTTCTTCTCAGTATGCATGTTGACGAGCTTACGAGCACCGACAGCATGGTGGTTGGGGTAGAGTCGAGCGCTACGCTCAACAACTTGGAAGACGGTCCTAGCATCGGGCGCGGGATAGTTGATGAGACCGTCCTTGGCCTTTGGATGACGTCGAGGAATGGTTTCGCCTGGAACCTTCTCATAGCCGGGAGCCTCGATAGTAAAGGGAGGCTTGTGCACTTGGTGCAGCGGCATAACGCCCGTCGTCCAGTCAGTCATCTTGAATGCGCGGTGGCTACAGAGTAGCCGAAGTGGAAGGGTAGAGGAAGCAGGTGTTGATCAAGGTGGAGAGGGACGACTTCACAGAATGACCCGTGGTGACGACAGTTGGGGTTGAGTATGAGGGTATCGCGAGTGTGTAAGGAAGAAGGAGAAGAGGGTGAAGAGGGAGGGCGGTGGAATTAATGCGAAGAGACACAAGCGAAGCCACGGACACGACGTAGGAGAAGCGCGGCGGCGTGGAGAAGGAGGAGCTGCTGCAGGCAATGGAAGCAAGCGCAAGCAAGCACGGCACAGCAGGAAGGTACAGTACCGTCAAAGCCCACCTTGTAGGCGAAAGTGGAGATCATCTAGGGTGTAAAGTACTAGTAAGTACCTCAGACCGGTTCGTTTTTAGGCCATCTGACGCGGTTATCTTCGAGACCATTAAAGCAAAGGCTTAGCCTAGATAAAGCATTGGTTCGCTCTCCTTTCCAGTCTATCTTGGCCTATCCTACTGGAGTTTGTTTAGGTCCTGTAGACCGAGCCCAAAACCTAGAGTCACGATGCTACAAATTCGTTCTAGTGGGCGCGGATACCTACCCTTGAAGTGAAATACCTCCTTGACAGGGAATCTCCAACAACACCGAGAAGGGACCTTTCACGATACCAGGTTCGCAGCAGTTCAGATTAGTACTTACTTTAGAGCCCCCCCAAGCTACTCGCGTAAATATAGGTCTTGGCGGGATCAGATGCACACGCCACAGAGACAGACTTCTGTTGTCTGCAGTGACAACCCCGGTTAGCAAAAGTTAAGTAGACAGGGAACAAATGACAAAGTGCCTACGGACAATCTTGAAGGAGACTCTGTTAATTACCAAGTGCAACTTCGACGTGACGATGGGTGTTGTCGGACCTTTAGCTGGTATAAAACCGATAGAAATTAAACTCCTACGGCAACAATAAAAGGTACTTCCAGATACAAATGAGGTTCAAAACACTGTGCTCTTTTAGGTTTAGCATGAATAGCTACAGGGAAGCTTCAGCACGCTAGGTCTACTAGGGAAGCAGCGGGCGGGACGTCTTCATTGCGTCACGAATGGAGCCAGCAAAATTGCGCTGGCAGGTTTGCGACCACGTAAATTCAAGACAACGATGGCAAAAATTCATAGCAAAAAAAAAAAGATCGTCATCAATAATCGAAAAGCACAGAGCGTCCGGAACGTTCGGCTTGCCCATTGGCTCGCCGCTCCATAGGCCATAGGCTGCCACAAATAAGGTAGGGCATCTTCTGGCGATCTTTGTTGAATCACCGGAGCTCAAGTCTGGCTTTGGCCGTTACGTTGAGGCTGGTGCTTTTGGTTGGCGCGTGCCCCATTCCCATTCCCTCTCCATGCATATCGCCCTCATTAATGGATATCAACTTGGTCCGTTCCACCCGGACGCCCATCTCAATGTCAGCAGCAGTCAGCACCTTAATATCAGCTGCCGCCGGTGCAAAGTCAGTCCTTGCTACATGTATCAAAACTAAAATCAGAAGCGAGAACCAGTACAACCGTTCCATGAGCCCCTGGAAAGCCAAGAACAAGAACAAAAAGTGCAAGATGTAACTGTACTTTTACGGCTAGAACAAGAGACGGGATGCCGTGCCTTAACACTGCGGCAACACTAAACGCCACACTTAATTGTTTTCGCCCTACTGAATGCTTTAAGACCTTTGATCCAGGGGGGTCATAGCCCCCATGCAGCCCCCGAAAGTCAATGTTCCAGTCAAGCGAAAACTGTCCTGTACACTATGCGATGCAATCCTCAACAAGCCGATCTCCTCCTATTTCTCGGCATGCGCGGATGCATGCTTGTTGAGCTACCCGCGTCCTTATTGCCGCAAAATGAAATGACATAAATACTAATCGCCAAAGATTTACTGTCTTCTTCAAATCCAGATTCATCAAGACGCATATCAGATCCACCGTCAAACCCCGCCAGCCGGATCCCCCGCCGCTATTCCCCCGGACTTTTGAAGTCTGGGCAAAGAAAAACAGGCTCAGGGAGTGCTCGTCTAATGGGATCAATCGCTGACTCTGTATTGGTTATCGTCCCTGGTCTCCTCTTTCATGCTGGTCAATTCACTACGTTGCGTTTCGTTGACCTGAAAAAGCCGAGGTGATCAAAGTCTCAGGTTGTGTAGCACGTGTCAAGACCTTTTGCCCATGTCCTATCCTATGCATAAGGTACAGTTGAAACTGTGTCTCTTTACCTCATCTCCATTGTAGCTTCCCCGTCCTTCTTGTATATTCATGCACTGCCACTCTTATCACTCTTGGCCTCTTGGCATGTAATTTTGTATGCATTCAGACGCCACCATTTGAAGCCAAGCACTTACTAGGTTATGACTAGGTTACCCCATATTCAGACTGGTTCGTAGCCAAGACCAGGCCATGGTCAGGTGTTACTGGTGGAGGGGGGCTAGATGCGACTGTTGATGAATAGTAGACTGTTGCTGAATACAATCTTTCACTGGAGTACGAAGAGTGAGTCGTTGACGAGCTATACCCTTTCAGGCACGACCAGGTATTCGCTGGTATCAATTAAACGCCAGCTGAAATGGACGAGTGACATGCCTATTAAATAATAATACTACTTAGGCAGGCTGCAGTTTCTGATGTCAACAGGGTGCGCCAAGAAAACGCCAACCTTTTCAAACAAGTCAACACGCAAGAGTGCCGAGCTTCGAACGGCCTAGAGTTGTAGGTTTCTGGAATGAGGGTTCAGAGCTCCCAATGGACCGAGGTTGACTTTCCACTTGGAGTAGACAGTTCGCTCTGTGATCATCCACCATTGAAGCATTTGAACCACGTCAGACGAAAGTTCCAAGTGCATGGAAACGTGAAGGGATCTGTAAGGCTGGGTATGTGTCTGCTTCAGGGGTCAAAGGTTGACCTGGACTCTTCTATCTGCCACATCCTGAATGAGATAGTTTGGCCATGGTAAATCCCGGTTTGAAAAGCAAGCCTCATCAAGCTAATACCAGACGTAGCGTAGCTAGATGGCGCAGCTGTTCGTAATAAAAAATAACGTCCCATTGAACGATAGCTCTTGATTTACTCCCGGGTTATTGAGGCCACTAAAGTTATTTTGCTATTGGACTGAAGAAGATTAAAGTCAGGTTTTGTTTCTTCGTTACCCTAATCTTACGCTCACTATTGCAGAAAGGAATGTCGATGTTCCTTGGACCCTGGATTTAGCGTTGCAGATCAGCGACTGAATTTCTATGAAGAGCATTCAGGGGTATTGGCCACAGCTTCCAATGAGAATTGACTTTTATCATGCAATGATACAGCTCGGCAATTAAGGATTGATATGTCATGGATCCAGTACGATAATTCTGCGATATCCGACTGCCAAAAATACAGCATAGCAAAGCACTCGAATAATTGCCTCTTTTCAAAAACCTCGTAAACAGCTCGCCTATCCACGTAAGCAATTAACAATCCAATCAGTATTTCGCCTACACAGGACGCGCACTTCGGGGCGGGTCTCGTGGACCTTGCGAGACGCCGATTGGCCGCTATCGTCCGTGACAGGGAGTTCAGGGGCACGGAATGAACGAACCGGCCCCAAATTACGTTGGACGGGGCTTCATTTGAATAAAGAGTCTCAAGTCTTCCTTACTTCTTCAACGTCTTTGAAGTTGTCGCGGATCGTGCGGGTGTATGCGAAGGGCTCTCAATCCGTTCACCACTCAATCAGACCGAGGAAAGAAAAAGTGTAAGATTTGATAAAGCCTAATCATTCTTGCCCATCATGGTGATTAGGGGAAGCACTGAGCGCTCCAACGACTGGCTCAAGCCTGTCGACGACGATGAAGATGAGGGTTTCCTCACCGTGGCCGAAGATGCCGAAGCCAAAGGATGCCTCGACGATGGCAATAAATCGACACTTGATTTGACGACAACTGCACTCCCCGTGTACATGACAATTCATCGGTAAACTTGCCCCGGTCCCCATGTATCCCAGACCCAGCCAACTTCTTTGGTGGGCGCAGTCGTATATGCCCGCCTCAGAATCGCCAGCTGCAACATCGGCCTTTTCACGAGTAATCAGCGTGCTAACCCTCCTTGAGTGTAGAGTCCGGCGATTAGTGCTTGCAAGTATTGGTAAGACTCTCTTTCAACACATTCAAACACCATAGCAGCTGACGAGTTCCAAAGATGACCCCTATACTATGGAGCATTTCAGGGACCCAAAGATGAACGCCCTTGTTGTGAGACCGCTGGTTGAGCGACTTTATAATCCAGACGACATCTCAGTTGGTGAGTTTGGATGTGGGAATCTCACTTCATCGAGTCTTCTCTGACTTGCTTCGTGCAGTGTACTGTTTACTGGCGAACCGGGTCTCCTTTTTGAGAGACCAATCCAAGGAAGTCCACCAGAGTGTTAACCAAGCTCGTGCCATTTTATGTGAGCTGCTCGCCAGTCGAGTCCTCCGCCGTTTTCATGAGGACAACCCAGGGCCCCAAGGTCTCTTGCTGCTTGCGCATATCCTCGTCGAGGGCTTCGACCCGTTTCAGGGCGCCCCTGAACACATGGAGCGCCCAGCTAACCGTCCACAATGGCCCGGAGCTTCTAAAGACGACCCTGGCTCCGAGCGAAAAGTGACAGCTTTGGAGTTAGCTATAGTCTCCGAAAGCAAATTCTTTATCAGCTCTGCGGCGTGTCAGCGAGCCGTCGACGCAGTTCATAACGGTCAGATCATCTACACGCCTCTCTCATTCATGGATTTCCTCCCAGATCACTATAAACGACGACCCATCTCTCTTTACGATCCTCGAACAGCACCTCTGCTGAACCACCACCGTCTGATAGTTCCCCGGAACCGAAATCTCATCGAACTCGTTCATTTCGTAATTCTTCTGGTTCTCTATGTCATGACTATGGTCTCTCGTCATTCCGAAGTCAATATGTGGGAGTTTGCCTTCTGTATTTACACATTCGGCTGGTTGCTCGAGAAGATGGCAGCTATCATCGAGCATGGATGGGAGGTTCACGCACAGAACCTATGGGCCTTTCTCGACATCACGTTCGCTTCCATTTTCGGCGCTTATCTCATCCTTCGAATTTACGATTTCCTACTCGATCAACTTCATTCCGGTTATGGGCTACCCATTCTTTGTATTGCGGCACCTGTCATGTTGACTCGAGTTGCTTTCAACCTTCTGCCCAACAACCTCGTCTTTATCTCTCTGCACGCCATGATGAAGGACTTCACCGTGCTCACATTCCTTGCCACGTGGTGCTTCACTGGCTTCCTGCTTGCTTTACAGTGGCTTGTCAGTGCTAGCAATGATGGAGACGAGGAGTTCAGTTGGTATGTCGTTGGCAAGTGGATGCTTTGGATTTGGTTTGGCTTGGATGGAGAAGGTATTGAGGAGTCGGTGCGCTTCCACATAATCCTTGGTCCCGCACTCATGATTGCCTTTGCATTCCTCGGCAACACACTCTTTTTGACCATCCTCATCGCCATGCTCACCAACACCTTTTCCAAGATTGTCGCCGACGAAACTGCCGAAATCCAGTTTCGCCGTGCCGTTTTGACCTTTGAAGGCGTCAAAAGCGACTCCATCTTTGCCTACCCCCCTCCTTTCAACGTTCTGGCCCTCATGACACTCCTTCCCTTAAAGCTAGTCACCTCGGCTCGAGTATTCCACATCATCAACGTCGCTCTCATTAGGGTCCTCAACATGCCCACTCTCCTTCTCATTAGCTTCGTGGAGCGCCGTCGCCTGTGGATGCAGTCCAGGCGCGCTGCTGGAAAACGTTCCAAGTGGCAGTTCACGTCTCTATCCCCTCACACTGATGTCCAGGCTGTCTTTAAATCGATCCCACCAACTGAGATCTCCGATGTTATCGATCAGCTCGACCCATTGGGAGAAGTCCCGATTTTGGAGGATGATTTGATGCCCACAATGGCAGGAGACAACCCGCAGTCTAAGCTAAGAAGGTGGAGGATGTTGCAACGAGAGGGACATCGCCGGACAGACGACAATCAGGTGTGGAGCAGTCAGAGCAGTATAAAGGATGATTAATCTCGCAACTTGGCATTTGAAATTAGATAGCATTGCAGCGGCGAACTGGTTTTGATTTATTGTATATTTTAGCAGAATTTGTATATAGTCAGGATGATACACTTGAGCGCACGAGTAGGACAAAGGAAATATATAGATAGAACACAATGAGATCGCTATATAATCTGGAGCACCCTGCGTCATCTATGGGCAAGTAAGAAACATATCTCAAGAACCAGGGGAAGAGGATAGAGACATAAGACACTTCGATGTCTTCCCTCTCGTTAGGGGCGCCTTGGTGATATTGCAGTATATTATGGTAGAATTTGTCGAATATTGATTACAAAGCAATAGAGAAGCGCAATTGAATATGAAGAACACATCATAAGTTTATATTGATATTTTCTTGTATTTATTAGGTAGGCAATTTTAATCTTGATCGAATCTGTTTGTCGTTCAGGTGAAGCTTGACAGACCCACCCAAGCTACAAGCTGCTTGCCCCCGCGCTCATGCCGCCTCAGACGGAAGCTAATGCAAGTCCCGCGGAAACATGAATGGATTTTGACCTACCTAAACATTACAACCACAAGCTCAACAAACTCCATTTTGACGATACAAGCAATTGATCAGTACTGCCGTAACGCACAAACACGTACATGCGGAGCTACCGCAGAGACCCGCAAACGACAGAGACCGACCCATCATGGCACCAGGCGACGACGGCCAGCCGCTGTCCCTACGGCCGCACCCCGTCGCCGATCGCAAACCGCAAACTATTGCCGAATTCATCAGTCGAGTCAACGCGCAGCCTGGCGGATTCCGGGCTATATCAGTGGAGAAGCTAAAGGAGGAGATTGCCCAGCGAGACGCAGCAAATGGAGATGCGCAGGACAAAGACGTGGACATGGCTGAGGCTGGTGACGATGATGAGGATGAGGATCAAGATGGGACCCGAGATCCTCAGGAGGTGCGCATGGAGATGCTAAAGAATCTTGAGTATGGGAAACTGCCCTCTCCCCAGGATCTGGAGGGTCTGTCTAAATCTCAAGCTAATGACTTTCTTCAGCGTCGCAGGAAACACAGCCCTCCTTACCCTCGACTTCCTCTCCCTCCTCATCTCGAAGCAGAACCCAACACAAGCTGGCGTCACACTGTCACAGGGCCTACGAGATATGGTAGGCATCGGAACCATGGGTGCTGATAAGCTAGACCATTCACCCCTCACACCAGCCAAGGTGCAGGAGCAGGAGAGTATAGCCTTAGGGTGGACCCTTATGCACACCAACAAGACACGAGACGCTGCTGAAGCTGCCAGCTCGTTCCTGCAAAAGGAAATCACGGCTGAGGGCAAATACTGGGAGGAGCTTGTGGCAGTTCAAAAGAGTGGGTGGTCGATATCCAGGGTTCCCCAGGAGAGACATACACTTGGTGTTCGATTTGGCTTCTCAGAAGGTATATCATCATTCTCACGTAAAATAGTCCACTACGTTGCTAATATACCTGAAAGCTGCACCCGAGTACCGAAATAATGGTCTTGCGCCTATGCGACGAGGTGATGATGGTGCAGTCCAGCTCGACTGTGGCCGATTAGGAGGCGTGTCGGAACGACTCGTCGTGACATACGAAAAGGATGGCCGAGTCACTGGCCGCTCTGCTCTACCAGCACAGACAGCCGACGACGCCCCTCTGGAGGCGCATGTCCTCGAAGCTCGCAACACAATTTTCTCACAAGAGCTCTGGCACGAGCTCACGCGTGAGGCTCGCTCACTAGCAGCCTACGATGTCAAGCCAGACGGCGCCCGCCTTACCTGTGACATTGACCCAGCGTCCAAGTCAAGAATTATACTAGAACTGGTGCCTCTCGGTCCTCAGGCGTCCTCGGATGACAGCCTGCTAGACAACCACATTGCCGAGACGATATCCCTTGCGCTTCACCTCCTCCTTGGCTACGCCCATAGGTACAATGAGCTCATGAGGACACGGCCTACGCCTCCTCACATCCCCCGCTCGCGAGGCCAGCAGACACACGCCCTCCTCCGTCCCATCATCGCCCGCCTTATGCACCTCCACAACGTCGAGGTCGTTACCAAGCATATCGGCGCCCTCGTCCAGTCTCTCCAGCGCAGCGGCCTCCCCTCTCGCTTCGTCCTCCACACAACTGCGACCTCACTCTCCGACTCAGATCCTTCAAACCGGGGACCTAACCAGCTCGCGCCGTCGCAAACTATGATTCGCAATATGCTTCAGCCTATAGAATTCAATATCAAGCTCACCATCCTCCCCGACACGACCTTCACTGTTCGTGGCCGCACGTTCCTCGTCCCCGTTACGGCGACATACTACTCTGTCATCGCCTCCCCCGGTTCGCCCCTCACATCTGCTTGTCCACCATACAAGGATTCGTACCCCGACCCCGATGCTCTCGCCGATTACCTCCGCACTGCCACCGCTCGCCTCCTTGTGAATCATCTTCTTTCTAAGCTGCCCGCCCCCAGCTCTCGCTGGGTCAAGAGCGTCCAGGGAAAATCCATCCGCAACGCCAACAGCGAAGACTTCGAGATCACCTTTGCCATCACAGAACAGCCGGCCCTACTTGTCACGAGCACTACTTCCGTGGACCATAAACTTGTACGCCGCGAGTGGACATGGTCAGCTGATGCTGCTACCGAGCATCTGAGTGTACAAGACGTCGTTGATGAGGAGATTCAGAAGGCATTGTCTTAAAAAGGGTATCGTACTCCTATAACTAGCCAGACACGTTTGGCATAAGGGTGGCGGTTTTGATGCCCATGGCCTGAAACGTTTCGGAAGAAGAACTTTGGGCCAATAATAGAGATTACTCCTGGAGGGGATTAGACTAAGGCGTTGATAAGGATTAAACAGTTCGCGGTGTTTAGTATAAAACTGGGGATATACCTCAAGAGTTTGCTTTTGTTTTCTTTCCAGTACGAATTAGAATATATGCAATCATACATATTATGCCTACTCAATTTGACTTCTTGTTGATTCCATGCTGTCCATGTCAAGAGTTTAGTGCCAAAACTGTCTGCTGCATTGATGACGGGTATCTCATGCTATGCTTCTTTGCGACAAAAAAAAAACACCATGCGAATTCTTTACTAGTCCACAAATATTAGACAGTGACAACAGATATTCCGCTACAAGCAATCCTGCCCAGGAAGCGTCCAAAAATGCGTTCATTAATCGTAGTTTCTGTTCCTTTCCCACGTGCTTATGTGAATCCATAGTCGAACTATCGCTGCGAGGCGATTGCCTGATCCCAGTCAAAGTAAAATCTCAATCCTCAACTCCTTTCGGGCCCAAGAAAAAAACGACCCCCTCCCTTGATGTCATGATATGTCAAGAATGCCGATGACCAGTTAGTGGTGTTTCTCTGGTTGATATGCATTGTTAGTACCCTTAGCGAGCATTGAAGAGGTACTTGAGGTCGTTGATGCTGAGTCGCGCAATCTTGCCTCCTTCGCTCTCGTCCAATGCTGATTCGATCATTTCTTTCTTCTTGTTCTGTAGATCGACGATTCGGTCTTCGACGGTCTCTTTTGTCAAGATGCGATACACCTTGACTTCCTTTTGTTGCCCAATCCGATATGCACGATCAACAGCCTGCATCTCGATATAAGGGTTCCAAAAAGGGTCCATGATAATAACTCGGGAGGCAGCAGTCAAATTCAGACCCGCGTTTCCAGCCCGAAGAGACACCAGCATCACTTTGACATCTTTTCGCTCACGGAAATTATGAGCTGCGATGTTGCGCTGGGTTGCCGACATAGATCCATCATACCTTTCTGGCTTCACCATTTTCTCATGCCACATTGCCACCTCCAGAAGATCCAGCAGCAGAGTCCATTGGGAAAAGATGATCGTTTTCTCGCCCGTTTCTTCAATCTGCTTGAGTTGACTGAGGCATTCTGTGACTTTGGCGGCAGGCTCCCATGTCTTGCGCAAATACCGCATGTACTTCTTGTAGGCATCGTGGTTCTTGCAGGCCTCCTTACGCAGGGTTTTCAGCATCGAGGGTTTGACATCTAATGCCTTCTTCTTGCCTTTCCCCTTCCCCTTGCGCTTCTTCCTGGCTAGCGCTTCACCCTCCTCATCAGAAAGATCGTCATTAACGATAAAGTCCTTGAGATTGCCCTTTTTGTCGACTTCGTCATCTGACTCATCGTCCGACTCTGTCTCTGAGTCGTCACCCGAGTCATACTCATCATCAACCGGCGACTCCTTGTCAGGGCCCTGCTCGATGGTCTCGGGCATATGCACCCGTCGAAAGATTTCATAGGAGAAGCATTTGCTAGGATCAAAGGGGCCACGGCAGACAGGGCACTTAGCCCGAGTGCTCTCGCTTCCTTCCTGCAAGTTGGCTGTGGAGGCATTCTCGGCGATGCGAACAAGGCATTCGCCGCAGCTGTCATGTCCGCAAGGGATAAAAAAGCTAGGACACTGAACAGCATCGTAGCAAATAGGGCATTCGAAAGCATCTATACCCTTGATCCTCTCCACTATAGCTTCATCCAGCCCCTCAACAAGTTTTTGCTTTTCTTCCTCAGATACAGAAGAAGGTGCTGCATCTTCTACATCAAGATTGAGATGCGGGTGGCAGCATGCCTGGCGCAACCGAAGCAAGAGAACAAGAACTTGGGAGTAATTCTTGCCGACACTTCCTTCACGGAGGTACTTGCTGAACTGCACTTGAGCGTGCTTTTCGAGCTGGGAATAGAAGTCGCGTTCCTCGGACGAGAGTTCGGCATAGATGATTTCTTCGGTTTTCTCGGGTAGTCTAAGAATAGGCTTGCCATCAAGTTTGGAATTCTTCTTACGGCGAAGCATGATAGCTTTTAGGAGTGCTCGGATCCTTTCCATGGCGATGCCTTTCGGATCACCATTGCGACCGAAGAGAGTACCAAACGACTAATACACTATTAGCGATAAAATTGACAATATCGACCAATTTGCATACCTGGCGAAACTCTTCCCATTTACAGTAGGGTTTGATTCGCAGGAACCTCAGAAGCGAGTAGAGCTCTACAATTCCGTTCATCATGGGTGTTCCGGTAAGGCACCACCGGTAGGTTGCTGTAATTCGACTGCAAGCTTTGGCAGTTCTGGTCTCCTTGTTCTTGATGCATTGTGCCTCATCGAGAATAACACGGTGAAAAGTTGCTTTCACTGGATGCAAAAGGGCAAATTTGGTGTAGAGAGTCTTGTCACCCCAGTTGATTACTTCCTTTCTGTCCTTCTTCTCCTCTTCAAATTTTTCAAGTCGTTTTAGTTCTTGCGCAATTGTGCCGTAAGTAGTCAAGACGACATCAAATCGAAGCAGCTCCTCTATCGAGGCTTTCTTGCCGTGGTGCACATAGACCGAGAGTCTGTGAGACAGTTTAGTCTTGGTGGTGATCTCTTCCTCCCATTGACGAAGGAGAGCAACAGGGGCAATGATCAGATTGGTCTACTAAGTTAGTATAGAGACTTGCCAAGAAGCGATGGATACATACCTTAGGTCGATTAGTTGCTGGTCGGGCTAGAAGAAGTGCGAGCGTCGAAATGGTCTTCCCCAATCCCATGTCGTCGGCAAGAATGCCGCCCTTATTCGTCCCCTCTTCCATCTTCTTCATCCAGGCAAGAGCAATGTCCTGGTGTGGATACAATGGTCTCTTAAGTCCGGCTGGTGCATTGTAAGAGTCAGAATTTGGAACATCTGAATCAGCTGAGATATTCTGTAGAAGTTCTTCGAGTTCCTTGTCGTCCAATCCAGGATTATGGTAGCTATCCTGGATGAACTCTCTAAGCCGCTGGGGTAGCTCGTTTCCATTAGCATCGTAGCCATTGGAATAGTCAAACTGGCCAGTTCTCAGGATGATATTGTCAAGGCTTGACCCAATTGCAGAAGAACCTGGCATTGGTGAATAGCCTGGCCTTGCGACAGGGCGAGGTGGAATGAAAGGCTCATAGTTACTGAAATGACCGTGCCTAGACAAGTCAGGATAGCCCATACCTGAAGCTGGGTGCTGTGGCCGGGCGGTTGGGCGAACAGCAACTGATCCCGCAAAGATTATGTCTGAGTCTTCTTCCGCGGCAGGAACACGCGAGGGCATTGGCGAGGCCATGTGTTGAGGGGTTGTTCGTGTTTGGGGGTTGTGAGTAACATACTCAGTTCCGGATGGACTATCCCAGCGTGCATCATAAGCACCCGGGACATGGAAAGAAGATTCTTGCATGTATGCTGGAGTTTGATTTGATGACTCGAAGTCCGAATCCCAATTTCCCCCGTTAGCTGGTGCAGCAACCCCAGGCGGTTGGCTGCTCATTAGTCGCGTGAATGCATTGGCACGAGGAGACTGAGTGGGTGTTTCTCGGCCAGATGAGCCTTGGCTTGAGAGCATTCGAGCGAATTCCCGATCTGCCATTTCTTGCTTTTGTCTCTCTTCAGCTTTGATCTGCTGTGTAATGAATTCAGACCCAATGGCATCATCGTCATCATCGTCCCTAGTACATTTTCGTCAGTGTCGATAGTGAGTTCCATTGTATTCGAAAGTAGCTTACCCCGTAAGGTCGATAAAGTCCATGTGGCCTTGGTCTATGTTGTTACTGACCGAGGCAGTTGAGAAGGGATTCCTAGCAGGCAAAGGAGACATTCGGCGTGCCTTTGGCTGATTATCATGAATAGACAGACGAGCCGAGTCGGCACCCCTCTTTCGGTTTGGCAGGGAGAACGTGGCGGGTTCTTTCAGCTTGCCGTACTGCGGTGAGGTGGTATACATGTCTTTAGGTGAATAAGGCTGTGAATCTTCTAGACTAAAGTCAGTCCAAAGACTGGAAGAAGAGCTGAAATAGTCTCCATTTAAATATTGTCGAGGCATGCTGAGAAGTTCCGTTTGCACGATGCTGTGCTTAGTTTAGGGCTGTGTTTATAATGGGTGAAGGACAGTGAGGTAGATGATGAGCTGGATGATGCAGAATAGGCGAATGCCCTAGGCAGAGGTTCACGGAGGGCAAACGCAACTGAAAACACCGAGCCCGAAAGCAAGCAATGTTGATGTTAAGTCGCTCAAAGTGCAAAGACGGCTCTTTAAATAGAAATGAAAAGGGGAGGTATAGTTAAAATTCCATACCTGAAAGTGATCTCGATGCCTCAACGTGTCTTTCCGGTGTATGTTGAGTCGCTATGCCTGCTGCACCCACCAATGTTAGACCATGAAATTACTTTGAAGGCAGGAAGTTCATAATATAAAGGGAAAAGCATACGGGTGATAAGTTGCTTCTTCTGCTTCGTGCTGCGAATTAACCTTTTGAGACGATCGATCTCCCTGTGGGCGTCTTGCCGCATCTCCTCGCATCCCTCCAAGGTTGAATCAATAAGTGAGTCAAGCACGACCTTTTGTACGGTCAGCTCCTCCTGAAGAGCCTCAAGACTCATGGAGGCGGAGTCGGTGTCAGCCATGTTGCGCTTCCGCCTGCAGAGAGGCGAATAAGGCAGCGCCCAAGTGCAGCAAGACAGGCCCCTCGGTCAGCGACAGCGGCGGGCCAGGAAGGACAAGGGCCCGTCCATCAGAATTGGTTGCACGGATCAGGCAGGGGGCTATAATGCGCAAAGTCAAAACGATGTCGCACCGATGTGAGTGTTTCGCCTTGTATGTAGGTAGTTGTTGTGAGAGTGGAGGCTCAGGAAGCCTGATAGTGAATCCTAGCTGGAAGGCAAACTATCTACCACAGTAGTGAAGGTGGAGGAGTAGCGCTGTTTAATTGGCAGGTAGTACTCCCGACAGTGTGGAAGGAGCTACGCCGCGTCACGCGTCCGCTAATGCAGGCAGCAACAGCAACAACCCACGACTGTCCTCCCTCAGGAGCAATAACGGGGCTAGAGCTGGAGCCGGAGGTAGCGGGGGAGGGTCAACAACTTTGAAAGTGTTTTTTTTTTTTTTCAGACCCCCACATTGAATTGGCTTCAATGAAATCATTGATACCTTATGCAAACATTGATCATACGCCATTATTTCAGTTCATGCATAGCCTCTCAATACCGATTAAAACCCCTTTCTTCGTTCGGTTGGTATGATCTCTCTCTCTCCCCTTGTAATTGAATTCTTGTGATGCTCCATTGACTGGTTGGCATTCCTATTTTAACTGTGTGTATCCGTGTCTTTGTCTTTGTCTTTGTCTTGTTTTGTTTTGTTTTGTTTGAGGCAGATTCCGATTTTCACGCGATCATCATAAAGCTGATAACATCCACCCTCTCTAAACCATATTCGTCAATTCGCTGTCAATTTATCGTTATTCATGCTTGAATGATTCGAACAGTGGAGAAATAAGGCTGGCATGTAAAGTCACAATGAATGGATGTACAACGAGGCCACCCAACAACGCACCGCCTCATTTTCAACCCCGGATGAGAGTGAACGGAAAGAGAGTAATGTCAGATTTGTAGCAATGTTGCTGAATAAACCCCAATTGTGTCGTGCCCCACCCACATTCGAACGCCCCATAAAGACCAATATTCTGTCGCTATCCGTCTCAAACGCCATGAATATACCCAAACAGAAATATACAAAGCATACACGCTAGTTCTACAGCGTCCAATCTCAGTCATCACCAGTAATCTTGTGCCATACTTTTTCCACCTTGTGAGTAAACCAGTCCCAGACACCTTCATCTTCGTCGTCATCGTCGTCGTCGCTATCACTGTCGCTATGCTCATCCGTGCCACCACTCTCTTTGGATGGCTTGGCCGACTTGGAAGGCTTTGCTGGCTTCTTGACAGAGACACTAGGCCAGGCCGGCTGTGAGGGAGCAATTGGCACTGTCGGCCGTTCGGGCTGGGTAGGTTTTTGAGGCACAGTCGGTCGCTCAGGCTGAGATGGCTTCTCCGGGACTGTTGGGCGAGCCGGCGCCTTGGGGGTGGACGGGGGATCTGCTGGCTCCTCGGGTGTATCTTCAGGCTTGTGGACACCGATGGGCTTCAGTGGCAAGCGCAGCGTTCCGTTGTTGGGGGCCGGCTCCATGCCAACTGAGTCGCACAGCATGTTGTACACCTCAATGTTTTCTGTTTGTGCAGTGTTAGCGACAAAGTATGCTTCTTCACTCGGAATCTTGACTTACGAAAAACATCGATTTGGCTGTTTTTCGGATGTGGGAATGCAGGGCCACGGGCGATGAAGATGGCTCGCATCAGAGGATGCTCATGATCGTAACCGTGGAGGCCACGGGGATGGTAAACGAGTTTCTTCTTCTTTCCTTCCTCAACGTCAAACTCGTCCTTGGTAACTATGGCCCAACCTGTCTCGGGCACAATCCACAGAGGAGCAATGCGATGATGCTTGGAGAAGTGATAACGTTCGGGCATATCAACATCACGAAGATATACTTCAAAATTCGGGTTTGACTTGGACTTCTCCTTCACTGCATCATAAAGTCCTTGTAGGTCATCAGGGTTCTTGGGACGAAGGCCGTAAAGCGGCCAGCCGTCAATGTGTTCAATCTTGTCGGTGTCGATGAGGTCTTCGAGCTGGATCAACCGCGAGATATCTGTCGTCGCCATACCATGATCCGAGACCACGATCACATTGACAATATTGGTCAGGTTGCGCTGTTCAAGGCCGTGAAAAACCTTGCCCAGCATGCCGTCAACCTCCTGAATAGTCTGACGAATCTCGGTGGTGTTGGGACCGTACTTATGACCGTCACGATCAACATGAGGCACATAGGCGGCAATTAACTGGGGCCGTATGTCACTGACGTCCGCAGTTTTGTCCTCCAGACCGGGCATGTCGAGGAATTCCATGATCCTCGAGACCTTGTTATCCAGCGTTTCCTTACCGTTGAACTTGTCCATCAAGCTTGGTTCTGTGTGGAGCACATGTGCCTCGCTTCCTGGCCACATGTGAATGGCACTACGAATTCCTTGCTTCTCTGCTGTTACCCAGAAAGGCTCTCCTCCCCACCACTTAGGATCGAGACTTCGACCAGGGTCGGTGTAGTAGAACTGCGACTGGAGTTCGGGGTCCCAGAACGTGTTACTAACGACGCCATGGCTCTCAGGATACAAGCCAGTTGCAAGGGTATAGTGATTCGGGAAGGTAACAGACGGAAAAGATGGATGCATCCATTTTGGCGACACACCCTCTGCAACGAACTTGTTCAACGTAGGTGTAAGTCCACGCTGAAGGAAATCGGCGCGGAAACCGTCCAGGCTAATTATGAGGGATGTCGGCGCAAAGAGCGCAGTTCCATTGCTCACCAGGGTCTGGTTCACCTTGACGTACTTGCTTTTGCGATTCTTGGAAAGTTTCCAGGCCAAAAGAATCAAGATAGCGAAACCGATGGCGATGAGGGAATGAATGAAAACCCACCGGCGCCAGCTGCGACGTCGCTGGGCCTTTGCTTCGGCGATTAGGTTTAAGTGATGTCGGTCCAACTCATCACTGTCTTCTCTTTCGCTGCTCTCACCCGTTGAGCTTCCTTCCTTCATTCCTCCCTCTTCCATCTCGTACATCAACTCTCCGTCCTCTCCATGCTCCGCGTGCTCCACCAGCTTATCGCGCTTCTTCTGTCTTCGTTGTCGCCGAGTACGGCGCTTTTCTGTTGCAAGGTTTTCTGTCGAGCTGTTGGCTGAGTTGCTTCCCCGGCGACTAAATATGGTCTTTAGATTGGGCACGGCAAGTCCCGAGCCACGACGCTCTCGCTCCTTTTTCTGTCGAGAGTCGGTAACGAGTCGATCGATATCGTCCTCTTCCATCAGAACGATGCGATCGTGGGCGCGTAATTCTCGACTATTTCTCGCACGTGAAAGAAGCTCGTCATCGTCGGTATCGGTATCTTGATCGCTGCGGGTGTGAATCGATGAAGCATCATCGTCGTACGCGATAGGGGAAAGGAATGAGGCATTGTCACGATCCTCCTTTAACGGAGTCGTGTTTAGGTTTTGAAAAGACATGTTGGCAAGGCCTTTGAAGATTCCCAGAGAACATGAGTATCCTCACATCTGTTACGTCGCCGCAGTCGCATTTATTAAGGAATTCTATTTAAGGGGATGTAAGACAGCCATGGACCCTTACCTGACCTTGATAAGCCAAACAGACGCTAACGAGACCGGGGGTAACTTCCACCGGAATCCCGTAAATACCCACTTTCGACCCACGATTGCCGTGAATGGCGCGATCTTGATCCTTCATCAGTTTTATTGGCAGAGTTCGTTCGAGACGACTATGAAGTGCCGTGACTTGATTCGAACTCTGAAGCAAATAAAATTTTCCCTGATGCTGGCTAGTAGATACTGAATCATTGAGACAAATAGGTTACACGAGTAGTAGTTAACTAATTGTCAGGCTGAGGATTAGTATGCCAAGTGAGATATTACAAGAATTCGTGACACCAAACAAATAATGCTAGCTTAGTCCCAAACACTAAAAAAAAAAATTGGCTTGGCCTAGGACGTAGTCGGACATGGCAAAACAAAAGACTTTGCGGTTTGTGTGGATCGAACACACGACCTTCAGATATCGGATCCCAAAGTTTGACTTCAGTCTGACGCTCTCCCAACTGAGCTAAACCCGCTGTTGATTATATCAGAGTAGTATTATCACCTATCAGATATAGACTTCTAACGTTAGTGTCGAGTGTTATAGGAAATTGCTATGAGGGGAAGTAGTAATAATGGGCTCATCTTGATACAGACGTGTAAACCGAATGTGTTTAGTGATATGTTTTGTTTTAACCACTGTGAAAGCATCTTAGTTAGCATGGGCGCAACTTGTCGTTCTGTATACCTAGCTGCAACCCTTGTGACTAGCAAGAAACAGAGTAATCACTAGATCGTATTAAAACGTCCTGTAGCACTTTAACGAGCGAACGCACCAGTTTGCATCTATTCTTGTTCGTCAAGTTTTCAGAGCTCTCCACCTTTGCTAGCAAACCAACCCTCCGCCTCCTCTCGTCCTAACAGACTCGAGATCATAATCTTTCCAAAAACGTCAATGTCATCTGCCTTAGCCTCTGCAAGAACGTCCGAGAAAATAGCGTTCGTTACTACAAAGTGTTTCTTATCTCTCCACGCCTCAGCAAAGCTTAGTGGAGTAGTTGCGTTCCACAAGTGTGCGGACATCGTCCAGGAGTGGCATAACCCAAGTCTTCCGTCACATTGTAGTATCTTACAACCACTCATGATACGATATGTTTGTATGAAGTAGAATGAGAATAGCAGAGTGCGACGAAGGGACTCTTCGAGGATCCATTCTTGCCAGAAGATTTTTGTTGGAGCTATAGGGTATAAAGAGAGCGAGGTGGATGCCCCGTTCAGGTCAAATTTCGCATAGGAGAACAGTGAGATTGCTGAAGCTTCTATCGCTGGGATTATACGTTCTGCTGATGCCCGGGCGCTAATATCGCCGTCGTATAGTCGTATAATTTGGTAAAGTAGGAGTGCCTGAGTATGTGCCAGGCAATCTATAGGTGTTATGGGTGGTGGTGTGGAGAGAAGGTCGTTGACGCGAGATTCTATATTACGAAGAATGATGGTGGAGTTTACACGGTTCTTTGCCAAGTATAGTGCGCAAGCGGCGTGAGCATCTAAGTAAATGTTAGTAGAGAGTTTTAATGGGATAGCTCGGATTTTTACCCTGCATCGACCTCGGCATCGATTCCTTGTAAAGCAGTGGATGACACCAAGGTGTTTGGTTCTCAAGAACTAAACTTTTGGGACCCTTCTTGATCTCGTCGATCGCATACTGAAGGCGGTTCAAGATAGAAGATGAGACATTCCCAAATTCCTGTGTTGAGGGTGGAGCTAACGCCGAGGCTTGGCGAACGAGTTCCAGCGTAGTATCTTCTAAAGGAATATCGAAAGTGTCCAGGTCATTGACACTGGCGTCAATATTTGAGATTACAGCATTGAAGTCATTAATAACTGCTTCGTTGATTTGGACAATCTCTGGTGATTCAGGGGACGAGCCATCATTCGTGAGCAGGCTAGGCGATATAGTCTCTGGTGATTGTGAATGAGGCGTTAATGGCCCCCGTAATGTCCGTGTTGGATATTGACAGGGGATGTGCCTTTGCGAACACCGCAAGCATGCTGGCAGGGCAAAGTCACAACGCCGCTTGGCTTTGGTGCAGGCGGTGCACGACTTCCGCCGGGTTGGAGGATTGCGGCGTTCTCGAGCGGTGAGCGACATAATGAGAAAGGGGAATTCCGCAACAGAGCCTCGCGTTTTTCCGCAGTGTATCAGAGATTATATGGGGATGAAGAGCAATAGTACAGACACAAGTGATCGTGAAAGATGAAGGTAAGACGGAAAAGTCGATCGGCTGGAGTGGGAGTGCGCGGGAAAAGTGGGACTAGGCGGAACTCCGCCCGGTGCCAGATAGTCGGAGCCGGAAGGTCTACGGCGAAGAATAGCGGATTTCTGTTGACGGAGCGGAGACTCAGTCGTTCGGAAGCGGCAACTCTCCGCAACTATTGGCGACGAGTTATATAAATCGAGTTTGATTGATGTTTAGGATATTCTCTCTTACACTACCCTCCACCTGCACAACCACCTATTCGAATACCTGCATTTATTATTAGTAATTTGCATTTTCAAGCACATCTTCTTGATCCCCTCAAAACAAAATGTCTTCAACTACAGTCTTTGTTAGTGGTGCCACTGGATGCCAAGGAGGAGCCGTAGCTCGCTACCTCCGATCCAAGGACGTCAACGTCCACGCCCTTGCTCGCAACCCAACTTCTGAGAAGGCTAAAGCCCTTGAGTCCATCGGAGTCTATATAACGCCCGGGGACTACGATAACAAAGAAGCACTCGAAGCCGCCATGAAAGGCTGCATAGCTCTCTTCCTGGTTCTCATGCCCGATTTCACAGACCTCAGTGCTGAGAGGCGTTGGGCTACAAACGTCCTCGATGCTGGCAAGGCAGCTGGAGTCAAGCATGCTGTGTTCTCAAGCGGCTTCAGCGCTGGCGAGCCCGACAAGCTCACTTCCATGGAGCCAGGAAGCTTCTTGGATACGGTTATGCGCAACAAGCATGCCATTGAAGGCCAGACTCGCAGCGCAGGCTTCGAGTATTGGACCATCCTGCGCCCTGGTAGCTTCATGGCTAACTATCTCGAGCCATTCGTCCAAATGTATCCCGGCCTTGTTGGAGAAGGTGTTTGGACTACTGCTCTCAGACCTACGACTGTTCTACCTCTGACCGACAATCTAACTATCGGTAAATTTGGCGGCGATGCAATTCTGAACCCTGAGCGGTTCCACGAGCAAGCGATCTCATATGCTGATGACTGGCTTGAGGTGGAAACTATTTTGGAGAAGCTTTCCAGAGCTACGGGAAGGAAATTGCAGGCAGTGTACCTATCGGATGAGGAGATCAAGGTCCAGAAAGCAACTAATCCATTCGTTGCTGGGCAACTTGCAATGCGAGGTATGGCCGAGGTTACGACCAGGGAGGAGGTGCAAACATGGGAAATTCCACTTAGCACATTCGACGCGTTCTTAGAGCGGGAGAAGGAAGCTATTTATGAGACTTACCACAAGTCCGAATAAGTGGTCTATAAGAAGACAAGGTGGCTTTAGGAACGAACTGTCTTAGATGCACATCTTTTGTAGGATTCCTTTCTTCGCGACAAGTATCGTCAGTTTATGGAACTCGGAAAATTAATGTATGAGGGCACATCAAGATCCGCGTGAATCCAGAAACGATATGGAACACGAAGCATCTCACTAAGCATTCTTCTTACTTATTTTATTCAGTCATAGTATCAAGGACAGGACAAAAGCCTAGGGCTCATATAATAGCATGCAAGTGTGCATGACACCGCTCTGCCGTTATGGCTAGAAGGCCTTCCACAAGGCACTTCCCTCCAAGTTGTATAGATAATTCTTGTAAAGCCTGACGTTCAGGCTGTCAGCCAATATGCGCCGTTGTCGTCAAAACGCCCCCAATATGCAGTAAGCGTCCGTTAAAACCGTAATTGAGCGTGTGTATCACCAGAAGCCGTAAATCCTAAATCATTCCCAATACGCAACGTTTATTATTCGGTAGACCAAGGAATCATTGTGCTACTCCGATACCTCCCAGGGGGCCCCGTTGGCTGTCTTGTTGGGATTCAACGCCTTCCGCTGTTGGAACGAGCCTCTTGCCATTCCTCTCGTGCGAGAAACTGTTTTCCTCTGTGCCAGGAGTGGTGTTGCCAGTTGGAACCTCGTGCTGTGTGTAGCTTCTGTTACCACCAGCCGAGCTGCTTGGACCACTACTTGATTCACCAAGGCCTGCGACTCCCCAATCTCCCCGAGATTGCCTCGCCGAAGCTGAGACAGGATAGATTCCATCGGGATCACTGGCGCCGCTTCCTCTCATTGCGGGGTTCTGTGGCCACCCTAGAGGCATGCTGGATACTCGACGGTGGTGCCCAAGGGTTTCGTTGTGCGTGGTGCCAACATAGACTGGCATATCATCTGCAGGTTGCTTTTCAGTACTTTCTTGCGAGCTGTCGTTGCTTGCCGGAAACACCGCGCCATTCTTTTCGTAGGCGTCTTTTCTCTTTTTATGTCCTAATACTGCGGCGGCACCCCCACCGGTGGCCAGAGCAGCAACTGCAGCAGTTGTGGACGATGAAAAGCCTCGTAACTGATTGAGCGGACCAACGTCTGATGCTTCGTCAAAGAATATCCAAAACATGCCAGCAAGGAGACCACTAAGAACGACAAAGGTGAGGATTGCGGCCCCGGCCTTATCTCCTGCAGGTAAAGGCTTATATGCCAGATCAGGTGTAGTTCGTCCGACATCTTCGGAGCCACCGCCAGGATTAGCCTTGCTCGTTCCTCCAGTATCTTTAGTCAACGGGGCGGGTCGATCCTGGATCATGCAGGAAAGAGTGACTTCTAGAGCCGCCATTTGTTGGCCGATGGTTATTTCGCCTTCGAATTTGTCTTTGGTCCAATAAAGACCACACATTCGTTTATTATCGCCCCCGGTACACTTGTCTGTGGCTGCGATGGCCGAAGCACGCAGGAGGGGCATGATGATATCGCGAGTATGGGGAGCCCACTGTGTGGTCACAGCAAGCCAGCGGCTTAGATATGCCTTGAAAGACTTCTGGTCGAGATTGCAAAGTTTTACGGGCTCGCACGCGACTTCTGTCATGATATTGTTCTGAGGGCCCTTGAAGAAGACCTTGGCACCTTCGAGAAGATTGTCAAGACGGTCCTTCCAGACTTTGTCTTCCGTGAAGTTGTACATGGCAGCGGCACCAAGAATCATGCCGCCAGCGTTGTAGGAAAACTGGTAAGGGACCAGCTTCGTGCAGTTGTTGCCAATATGAGCGCCGTCGTAAACGTACCAGCTCTTCGGATCGATGAATTCAACCTTTTCCATCCAGTCCCATGTTTTGTCGGCCCAGTCAGCGTAACTGTTATTCCCGGTGAAGAGGGCGAGTCGTGCGCCCAGAGCGAAGAAACAAGCCTGTGAAATCGAGTTCTTGTAATCATATCCGTTGTTCCACTGTTGTCGATGACACGGTTGGTCAGCCCTTCATATACACTATTCTGAAGTCGTGATGATAATTTGAAGCTAGAGGCGCCCGGACGACGCCACGAATTCTTTGGCAGGTGATGATAGAAGAGTCTAAAATGGTGACGTTTAATTACTTACCTGGAAGATTTGCCATCTCAAGCCTCCGTTGCAATGCTCGGTATCCCAACGAGCTGCTTGAGTATTGAAGACGGCTTGAGCAAGTCCGAGCCATTGTGGCTGATCTGGATCGGGATGAGGGAAGTTGTACTCGGCAGCCGACATGACAGTAAGACCCCAGAAACCCTGATCATCATTTCCTTCGGTTCGTGTCTGATTAATAGGCATGTAATCGTCGTGATCGCCAACTTGGAACAAGAGGGCCTGCTTGGTGAGGTTGACGTATCTATCATCGCCAGTGTAGGCCCAATAGTCAACAAGCGTTCCCATGAAGGCACCGGCGTACCACCCTAAAGCAAGAGGTTAGTATCAACAGGAAGTGATGCCAAGGAATTGGAGCATCATTTACAGTAGTAAGGGTCAGGTAGTAAGCCTGGAGTGCCGCCAGGCTCATTGCCATGATACATGCCAACCATATCCTTAGCAATTGATTTGGCAATTGATTTAATTGAACCTGAGTCGAGTTTCTAACGTCAGAATGCGCTATCTTTGGAAGACCATCAAGCAAACGAGTGGTCCAACGACTGTTTCATGGTCTAACTCACTTGTCGAATTAGGATCCAGTTGGTACGCGATGGTAAAGCGATTCAGCGTCAGTAGCAGGGCAGCTATGAGCCCGCCTGCACCGAGCCTCGGCTCTGATCCCCATGTGAGGCGCATGGCGACGATGAAGCGTGAGCAGCGATGAGCTCAAAAACGACGACGACGATGCGTGCCGAGCTTCATGAGAAGGAAGAAAATAATAAATAAACGAAGGACGATGATGACGGCCAAGAACCAAGAGCCAAGAGCCAAGAGCCAAGAGAGAGGGGCGTGAGCGGAGGTATGGGGAATAGATGGCTGGCCACCTAAGAATGGAAGGAACGGCCACAGGAAGCAGGGGTTGATCGAAGTGGGAGGAGCTAAGGTACCGTAATGGATGGAACTTTAAAGTTGGAGGTCGGGCAGTGTGAGTGGATGAATCGGATATAAAGTCAAGCAAGCATGTCATCAACCTAATTCTGCATGTCAAACGGATAATCAGCAGAAGTGGATTCGGTTGCTCGAGAAGCCTAAGATGACAGAATGCGAGTGAGGATGCCAGTCATGGGAGATAAACAAGAGACATCCATGCATGTAAAAGAGCTAGAGACTGGAAAACAGAATGAATGGTTTGCTCGTATTGAAAGTACATGGATCGGCCGTACTAGAACTAGCAATCTTGAGGTACATCTACAGTCTAAGTACCTAGGTAGCCTGACAGAAACGAGCAAAGCTGGAAATAAGGTAGCTACTTAGAGGAACAGTTTATGGGCCACTACCGTACTCGCTTCAAGCTGCGGGCATAGCAATGGAGATACGGGAATCAGTGCTGTTATTAGTGGTATGTACTCTGTACATTGTCTTGCTCATAGTTAGACGGGAAGATTCCCCTCAATGCCCCAGGCCTGAGCTACGTGGAGATTTCCCAATACGAGCGAGGGAGGACCTGGAACGGCCGCCCTAAGCTCCACCCTCTCCGCCCCGACGACACGGGCTAGTTAGCGTTGAAAAAGTGCCAAACCATACATGGCAAGCTTATTTCGTACCTGAGAGGTATTAATTAAACAAGCATATCATAAGGTACATGCTATCTATCAAGTGGCCGGGTAGCTCGGTGGTCAGGAATGTGAGAGAGCTTGTCGCTCAACGACGTTGACCCAGAGGCCTGCAAGCAGAGCCATGGACAATGCATACAGAAAATGGGAAATGTGCTCTTCAAGAACAACGCCGTTGTCATTGAATCCAATAACCATGCAGGAAGACCCCGGTTCTCGTGGTTGAAGCGTGCGTAAGCTGGCAACTCTTTCTTGGACGGACGTCACTTCCACATGGGGTGACATTCAATAACGCTGTCTTTTTGCGAGTTCCTCGCGTTTCTTTCTTGCATCTGGTTGTTTCTCATGTCGATCCCGTCTTACTTGCATTAGAGTTGAGCTGCGCTCAGTCATCCCTCATAGCCAAGAGTTGCAGAGCATGATATCTCCGTAATTGCCCACTCTGGCCACAGCGTCATACTAAGACTTTTCACTATGCGCGGTACACGGCCGCCTTGTTTTTGGCGTGTCTTTGGCAATACCATGCGGACTCAGGACGGCGCATCTCCATCTTGACAGTTTCAGAGCGATATGGCCTTAAGCGGCGAGTAATTGAACTATGAGTTTGGAAATTCAAGTTCCTCGAATTCGATGCTTAATTTTCAACCACTTTCGTAGCTGGAATATTGCTGAATTAGATAAAGCCTTCTTAGACATAGTTTGGACTATCTTCTGATGTATTTTAGAGAACAAAAATCAGGGATATTTGCGTAAGATAAAACGGAATAAGCTAAGCCATTTTGTAAGGCATTCTAACGGTCTATATTGTATTGCGAGTTGCCCCCTTCGTAATGAGTAGCACGACCTGTCTTGTGCTTTTTGCTTTTGCAGGGAATGGTCACACATGTCCACCACGTCCTATATCCTGACAATGAACTTCAAACAAACAAGTGTGTTGCATCCTTCAGCAAGTGCTAAGATAGCCAACAAGGATGTCGCGACTCAACAGCCATCACTTACTCATAACTCATACTCTTCCATTTTCTCTGTATCTCGTGTCGGAATTAGACGCACCAAAAGCCACAATCCCAGAGGGAAATCGTTGTTATTTTGCTGCACACTCATGACCTGCCCTGATCGACCGTTGATCATATGTAGTCGCAACCAACACGACTATCTTGATCCCCAGTTCATAGTTTCGACGTGCTACCCTGGTATTCTTGAGATTCTCTGGGCTAACAACCACCACAGCAATATTGAACTTGATCATTCATGATCGTTGTCTGCCCCAGCCACATAGGGCATTCACAACGTATCCCAGGCGTTGTCATCTGACTCCATCGGCTCGTCCTCACTTGAGCCCCCCCCGTTCGTGAACTCCCGGAATAACGCTATATCCTCGAACCGGTCAGATAGACTCTCCACGCTTGCTTCTTCAGGGTCCGTCATGGCAAGATTCAAGTCAACCATAAACGTAGCCCGGATGTTATCTGCTGCATTGTTCAACCGATTCTCTTCGAACTGCTCCATCAGCCGTCGCGCTTCGTTCGCTGATAAATCACCTTGCTGAAGTGTCATAGACACAAGGCTCCGACCAATCGTTTCTGCAAAACGGAATGACCGCCGCAGGTCTGCGTAGGTTTGGATGCAGAAAAATAGGTAAAAGCGCCAAGCGGGATCTTTCGTATCGCCAATTATTGCATTAGAGACGTGAATCAAGGCTGTATGCCATAACATTGTGTAAGTCGAACATCTGTAATTCTTTCGATACACAACTATAAGGCGTTTAAGTTGATTCACTGACGCCTTATAAGCTGCGTCAGGTGAGCTCCTCTTGCAGGGGAACGTTTTGAGGCGTAATGGTTTGGGAGAGTCCCTTGCTCGAGCCGTGAAGGGGCGTAAAATACTAAGAATAGCCACATGGAGCCATATACTACCGTAAAATTAGATCTCTTTCAAATAAAATAGGCTAGGAAAACGGCAAGAATTTCACAACGTACTGAAAGACCAAAACATGATGCGGACTCTGCTCTGAACGCACCATCGACGGAGGTAACGTCTCTGCCCAAGCTATAAGCTCACGATATTTGTACTCGGCAAATGATAATGTAACATGGCTGCTAAGACCCTCGCGCGGAAAAGGCTGATCGCGATAGTATCTTAAAGTAACTTCGTGGATTATTCGCCAGAACCGACAGAGGACAGGGAATGTATCGCCCATGTATTTCAACTGCAGAGTTTGTCGAACGGACTCGGGGCTGCCATCAGCGGCATGATGCCATGCGTGGCCCGGGATTGGTAACAAGGGGGGATAATCGGGATATGAAAGGCCGGGTTGTTGATAAAACATCGCCATCAGTCTAGAAGCGTCAGTATTCTCGAGTGCTCGACACCTGCTCTTATTATATCAACGTACACTATCCAACTAAACGTACCCCAAGCGGCGTAGGATGTTGCGCTTTGCATTTCAGGGCTGAGTTCTCGTGCCTTGGAGATTACAACGCTAGACTCGACGCCGAAAAGGCCCATACGTGTACCCATCGAGTTTACTTCCGATACATACGTCAGGACGTAATGGTCTTTTCCGTCGCCTAGATATGCTAAGCCCAGCAATTGTGTTGCAGCAAGAGTCAGGAGAGAATCCCTCCACTTTTCCTCCGTCCACCTCTTTTCCGCCTCTTCGCAGAACTGCGGTACGTAATGCTTAACAGTTGAGTTGAGCGTACTATACATTTGCTGTTATCTTGTCAATGAGACGAGCGATCTGCTAGGTATATTCGAGGCCACCTACACAACCCCAGTACATGACTGCGCTGATGAGCAGGTGGCTGCAGTATTCAGTTCGACACTTGATCATATCATTCACGAAGAGATCCGGATCAAAGGCACCCAGTAGAGGGTGATCCGTCTCCAAGTACAACGATATGATCTTGGCAGCTAGATCGGAGGGAATAGGTACCGCAGTCCAGAAGCTCATATCCAATTCCTCCAGTCGCTCGTCGCAGGGGTCTAGGGCTGGTACTGGACTTCGAACAGAATTACGCGCTGAGAACGGATTGGGGTCATCGTTGGTCATTGAGCTATCGTACTCGCTTTCGGTGGTTGAGGTGCGGCCAGTATTGAAGACTTCCCTGGTGAGTGTCAGTGGAAGAGACTATTAAGGGAATAGCTCAATAGAGAGATAATGGATGATGAAGCTGTCTCAACATAAGCCAACTAACTTTAGTATATCGGTTTCTAAGGGCCGGAGCGGCGGGAAGGCTAGAGAATGCCTTGCCATGAGTTCGGACTCAAGCCCAATGTGTCGTGGGGTTTCGACTACTCGTTCTTGTCCAGGAGTGTGTTGTGTTATTCGTGGTTGGATTATTGATATAGCTGTGTCGAGATCCGCATGACTTCGTAAAATTCGGAGGATATCGATGGCCTGGCTTTCTGGACCTGTTTTCATGATTTCAAACAATTCGAGGATCTGTTCCGTCTCTTTGCTTGTCTGCCCTTGGGCGCGAGTCTCGGCATAGATACATGGTTCTTGCTCGCCTCGTCGTCGACAAGAATCGCAACGAGGTTTTTTCCCATCGCACTAGTTGGCAGACCGAGTTAAAAGGGCCAAGGAGGTATAACATGAGTTGATGATCTCGAAACCTACACGAATCTTTCTTTTGCGGCATGAGTTACATGCTAGTTGTGTTCCAATACGTTGTCGTTTTAGTGGCTCGTCGCTCGAAGATCGAGGAGTGGAAGATGATGCAGAAGGATGCGAGCTGGAAGGAGAGCCGTCAGTCTGGGGGACGGGCAGTAATTGACGATATCTCTTGGACATTGCTTGGGTCGAATGCCGGCTGAGGATGGTTGTAGCCAAGCAGAAAGTGTGGTGATGGCATCGAATAGATAGAACCAGGGAAGTCAATGCAATCGGGAAAGATATCTGATGGATGGAATGAACCGCCCTGGGTTACATGGGTTTAGTTCTCCAGTGCAATTCACGTGGACCTAGTATAATATGTAGCCGGTAAGGTGATGGTAGCAATCTCCATAACACAGACCTAACACTGGGCAATCAAGCCTTCAACTTGGCTACTCTGCGACCAACCAATGTAATTTTGGTAGCATTCTGACTTGAACGGCCTTCCAATAAACAGTCTCTTGTATGCCAGGTCCGCAGAAGATTGTACGTACAGGAAAAGTAGCTCGATCGAATGTGAAGGGTCATCGTCGAAACAGCCCGCGTCCTTCACCCAATGACATACATCGACTCTGACGGAGCCTCCTCCTTAAGCCATCATTGGCTGTACCTAGACGTCCTCAATGATTCTCGTTCCGCCGTTTGAGGGTCCCCTGGTTTCATTTGACGCGATCTCCCACAATGCCGGGCGCCCCTCCATCATTATGACACGCAAATGATTGTGTTTGACAGCCTTATGTGTATGTTTACTTTTAATTGGAGTTGTAATCCAGCTAAGCGGATGTGATCAATGGTATAAGTGTGCCAACCCCCCCGAATCCGTACGTAAACCTCCCTTGGCTGGTGTCATGGGCCTGGTCTCAGAATGGCTACCACCACTCACAACTGACACAACAAAGGTATTCCGATGGGCATCGAAATGCATCGAACATCTGTCCAGCACCATATATACACGACCAACTTCCATTCCAGCAGATTCCAAAGCCAGGATTAATGTACATGCTCCTGGAGGTATGTCGAACAAAAGTGATGGGTAATTTTTATCTCGTGCTTCTTATCCGTTCATTCTGCTAACAATATTGACAAAAACAGGGGCCTACACAACGATGCATCCGATACCTGCTCTTCACTGGCAATGACAACCTTTTAGTTCAGCCAAAAGGCACCCCAACGAACATATCGCCACCGCAGGCTCGAGCCCCTCTTTACACGCCACAACTACCCGTATGCCAGAGATCATTCAATAATTCTGATCCCTGAAATAATGTTGATTCGATCAATCATTGCTTATATCATGATTTCAAAGACTCGATCGAACATGACGGAATAATACATGCAACTCTCGCCACAATACATATCAGCATCAGATGCCGACCGATGATTGGTCGAATTGCTATACCCGATAAAGTGCTGCGATTTTCAGGCCCTTTCTGGTTCAAGCAACCTCAACACAGCTACTGTGCTGAATGAATCCGCATCGAACCGAGTCACAACTCTACGGAACGCGCAAATTTCCTAGTTCGAACTGTGCGATATTACCAGCTTGGTCAATGCTTTGCTGCTCGTGGCTTGTTGCTGTTGAGAAAAGTGGCTGACTGTGGCTGGGGCATGAACGCGAATACGACCAGCCTCTCTTCTTCCGCGCTTACTAAAAAGGGTACCAGAGGTATCACATGAGCCTGTCACCATCCAGTTCGTCTTCAGCCTCGTTAGGTACCACGACTAAGGAACTGAGAGGCGATGTACCGCGGCCTATGCTTGTTGGTTAATGAACTACTGCACTTTAAGGTGAGTGGTAGAGGTGTTTTTAATCGTTACGCAAAGCTGTAGAGGATATTCTCGGCACCTATGTAACGCTTGATGTGTTCATATGTACTCAAAATAGAACTGTAAAGAAAGGAATAATCAACTTAATCCTGCTGTAAGCCCCGGTAGCAATAAGAACAAAGACGCAATGCTTAGACCTCCGCATGAAAGTAGTGGTACTTGGCCATGGAGCCAATTCAGGCTCAGCACTGCAGTCGAAAGCCCGGTTCCCCCGGGGGCTTCGTCACCCAGTGCAGCGCCCCAAACCAGCTCCGCCCTTCACTTGCAACCTGGTCACTCATTACTCGTTTCGCCTGGACCAGCGCAACGTCTCATAATCATCTTCCCTCTTCCAACCTCGCTACGCCAACCTCCTCCTTTCGCATATCACAACGACACGACACGACCTCTCTAGACTCGACCTTTATCCTGTCCATCGTCAATTTTTCGCGTCTCTCCGATTGATACCCTTTTGCTATTTTCTAGCGACTCAAGTGCTCCACGATTACAGCCAAAATGCCTGAGCAGGAAGCCCCCTACGACCCCTACATTCCCAGCGGCCAGCAAGGAGCCCAACAGGGCGCTGGCGGCAATGCGAGAACGCAGGCGCTGCAAGCTGTGAGTTGATTTTGATGATTTCTGTGTTGCGCTGGTGTTTTTAAACGAGTATGGATTGCGACACCTGGCCGACAATAACCATTGATGACGAATGACGTCCTCCGATGGTTACCCACGAACGATATGCGATATGACTGTCTTGTTGGTATGAAACTATCAAACATTCATGCCAAAAGACTCGTCAATTTCCTCCAACCCGATTTCGCAGCATCGCACCGTCAGCTGTCCAGCTAACCGACCGAGCGCTGCCTGCTATGACCTGTGAGCTCCAGTCATCCTGCGGTCAGCATGCCATCGTCAAGTTATCCATGCCAGTGTTCAATGCTCTACCATACATTTCGAAATCACCAGCGCCGGCCGGCGTGTTCTGTTTGAGCTAGTACTAACATGTTCGGCAGCAAATCGATGATACCGTGGGTGTGATGCGTGACAACATCAACAAGGTTTCTCAGCGTGGTGAGCGCCTCGATGCTCTTCAGGATAAGACCGACAACTTGGCCGTCTCGGCACAAGGTTTTCGCCGGGGAGCCAACAGGGTCCGCAAACAGATGTGGTGGAAGGACATGAAGATGCGCATGTGTCTGATTATCGGTATCATTATTCTACTGGTTATCATCATTGTCCCTTCTGGTATGTTTTGTCCTTGATCAAGCAAACGAACTCGAATTCATGCTAACTCGTTTCAGTTGTGGCTACCCGCTAATAGCTCATCTGCCGCTTTGGGTACTTGGTCCTCACGATGCACACGCAGGGACATGACGACGTCGAATATCGCAAGCTACGACCATGGGAAATGGAACTTTTGGGCAACTGGCCATTATTGCAATGGAATATGATTTGAGCACGGTGGAGTTTGTTCACGTTGGGCCACGGTCAAGTTATGCTGGCAATGTTTTGCTCCTGGAGCTGTCCACTGAAGACGCAGTCTCAGTGTTGCTCCTGGAACGCCAGGCTGGGCTGGATGTATGAGATTAGGCGTTCCCCGATTAATTGAGATGTATACCTTTCCGCGGATCTTATGATCACAAATGCCTGCTTCTCTCTTGTTGCTTTGCTGGCTGCGATGAACCAATATTTTGCGTTGAGACTCTGGAGCCAATGACAAAGGATTTGGACCCTGATTTTCATGAGCTGGGAGCCTAAGTGGTCTCTGATGGGGTAATAGTCAGGGAGCTTTTCTGAGCAGGATATTTTCTTTGTCACCATGGCAAACCTGCCTGTTGAAATTGTCGTACCCATCTGACGATGTCGGTGACCGGCATCTGGACGAACCTGACCAAGGCCTAGACGAGGAGTTACTCCGAGAGTGGAACCTTTTTACACACATTGCGATGGGCCCGTCGATGAGGAACGAAGCAGAAGCCTCGCAGCCTCTAGACTTGGAGTACCGTAGCCATGGATGGGTCCTTGGTTCGCGTCATTCTGAGTGGGCTTGCTGGGTAGCCGCATGGATACTACCCGCACGCAGGTGGATAGATTGATAACGCCGACTGATTGATAATGCCTCATCACCATCAACGAATTTTCTTTGGCACTAGTCGCATCAAGTGATCTTCGGCTCGGTACCTCGCGGCTTGGGTATGAGAGGGAGCGATCTGCGGATAAATGGCAAGATTTTTCCCCGTCTTTGCGACTCTTCTCACGGTTCCAATTGTGTATTTGATCTAGGTAATTAAAAGAATATCACAGCACTGCTCGTTGTACTTTTAGAACACAGAACCCAGGTAAGCAGCGATGCGAATCGACGACATAAAAACGGTTTATATCCTTCTTTTATCATAGCAACAAGGAAATTTTCTATCCATGATATTCAATCTGCAGGCAGGGCAACCCCCGTAGCTATCTCTATCTGCTAAGGGTCTACTGCGTAGTACTAGCGCTGCAAGTTGCACCCAGAGCGGTGTCGGCTTTTGTTGCCCCTCCATTAAAACCCCAGGATCCTTCCCACCCAGACTGACTCGCCTTGCTTTGCCTTGTCTTGCCGTGCCTGCCTCTTCTCCAAAAAAGAGTCCTAAGTCCTTTCTCCCTTCTGGCTTCTTTCTCTTTTTCTTCCCTCCCCTCCGCCTATTGCCCGTTCACAATCTCCCATCACTGAGTCAGTTGGCTTCTAGACCTTGACGAGAATGCAGTCCGCCATTTCTGGAGCTATCCGGGCTGGTGCCCGACGAGCCGCTCCCCGCGTCGCAGCTCGTGCCAGTACTAAGACTGCTCCGACCACGCTCCGATCCCTCAACGCCAGCCGAGCTATTTCGACTACTTCACGAGCTCTGGCCTCCTCACCTGCTCGGGATAGGACTCGGGAGATTGTCGCGCAGACTATCAACAGCATTGGCAGCAGGCGGGAGGGTGAGCAATACCTAAAGCTCTTCACCTCCGTCGAGTCCCAGAAGTTCGCCGTTATCAAGGTTGGCGGTGCCATCCTTACCGATCACCTCGATGAGCTTTGCCGTAGCATGCTCTTCCTCTACGAGCTCGGTCTCTACCCTGTCATCGTTCATGGCGCTGGTCCTCAGCTCAACCGTTTGTTAGAGGAGGCTGGTGTCGAGCCTCAATTCGAGGAGGGAATCCGAGTTACTGATGCCAAGACCCTCGGTGTGGCTCGAAAGCTTTTCCTTGAGGAGAATCTGAAGCTCATCAATCGTCTCGATGAGCTTGGTGTCGCAACCCGATCTATTAGCGGTGCTTTTATAGCCGATTACCTTGACAAGGAGAAGTGGCAGTACGTTGGAAAGATCACCAAGGTCAATAAGGAAGCTATCGAGAAGTCTATTGAGGCCGGCTATATTCCTATTCTTACTTCTATGGCCGAGTCCGAGGATGGTCGCCTCCTTAACGTCAACGCTGATGTCGCCGCCGCCGAGCTCGCCCGTGTTCTTGAGCCCTTGAAGGTCGTATATCTGTCGGAGAAGGGTGGACTGTACGATGGTGATGGCGAGAAGATCTCTGTTATTAACCTGGACGCCGAATACGATAACTTGATGAGGCAGGCCTGGGTTCGTTACGGGACAAGACTAAAGATCAAACAAATTAAGGAACAAATCTTGGACAATCTCCCCCGCAGCTCATCAGTTGCGATCATCCACCCCAGCGATCTACAAAAGGAGTTGTTCACTGATTCTGGTGCCGGCACCCTGATCCGTCGAGGAGACAAGGTGCAGAAGATTTCCTCTATCAATGAGATCGAGGACCTCGCCAAGTTCAAACAGACCCTTGTCCGTGACTGCGAGGGTATGGACGCTGAGGCTACCGTTGACCGCTTCATCGACCTACTCAAGGAGAAGAACTTCAATGCCTACTATGACGATGGCATGCAGTGCTTGGCTGTTGTACTGCCTGCCAGTGAAGAGCGACCCGTTGCCACACTTGCTACCCTCAACATCACCAAGTCTGGTTGGCTCAGTAACATTGCTGAGAACGTCTTTGCCGCCATTAAGAAGGAACACCCCACCCTAGTTTGGGTCGTCAGTGAGGAGGATGAAAACCTAACCTGGTTCTTCGAGAAGGCCGATGGAAGCTACAACAGGAACGGCAATGTGCTGTTCTTCTATGGCTGTGACCTTCGCTCCGACCTCTTGGGTCCTGCTTTTGATGACTTCGTCGCCCGTGGTCGGGCCATGCTTGGCGACTCGGACCTTGAGTCTCGACTTCGCAACGCCGCTAAGACTTCAAGCAAGTCTCTGAACGCTTCCCAGAGCCGAACCTAGACTAGTCTTGCAAAGTAGGGATCACGGTCTGGCATTAAAAGACAGAAGGGGTTGTTTTGGGAGTTTATCTGGAATCATTAAACAGTTTATCTATCCCTTGGGTATATGATAAACCGGGGCGAAATGGCCAGTATTATATATAGGTCGTTAGCCGGCCATAACTTACCGCGAGCCGCAGTTTTGTGGTCTTTTCTTTTTTTCCCCTTTTATTTTGTTCCTTTTTGATTCACTTCATACATATGGTATTGTTGTAAAACCAAATACGGTGGCTGTTGCACACTTCCTTATTACTAATCAGCTCTTTAAGCCGGTTAATTTTTAGGCCAACGAAAAGTTTAACATTCATTATGAGGTTACTTGCTCTACCGCTGAGTCTTTTCCAACTCATTAGCACTTATGATTGGCGCCTAATTCCGAGGGTTGAGAAAAGTTAACGTGTATATTCAGCCTTTCGCATAATGATGCCGAACTGATGAGGAAAAAGACGGCGTGGGGAAGATGCATGCATTTGGCTAGGGTTGGTCTTACAAGAAATACCTACGGAAATAATCAGTCTGCATGAGAAATCGTTACATGGCCATGTGAATCTTTGTTAGCTCGTAGTATATAAAGTATAACCTTTGCACATAGATTGTGCCAAGTCCGAGTTTGCCATAATAGAAACGAAGAACTACCTCAGATAGATTCACCAACATAGCGAGCTGTGTAATTAAAGAGCAGACTCAACTACCCTTGATATCACTCACTACGGCATACACCTTGTTTGTCTTTGTAGAGCACTTTGCCTTGCGAGTGACAAGCATTCAGGATGTTCACTACAAATCATCCTGATTCGTATCTTCTCCCTTGCTCCGTTATGGAAAGCTATCCTAGTTACACCTATCGCCCTGTATCTTCATTCTCAGCACTGTTGGTTTAAAAAGATGCGTATCTGCAATACTAAGCCCTCACTTCTCTATCTTCATTGCGACCGACTCCTCGGCATTGACTGACTGGATCATTGACATGTCCAAGTTTCTCCGAGCACACACAATCTTGCAGGTCTGGAGTGACCTGTCAAGAACATTGGCAATGCATTCTAGGTTAAAAGTGTAGGCACGTGGGAAAAGCGATGGTGCTGGGGTTAGGTCCGAGAGCAAACTTCTCGGTAGATGGACAAGCATGGCATGACAGTAGAACCATGACACGACCGAATTTCGTCAGAAATCAGTTTTCTGATCTAGAATGAACCGAAAGACATGTGAAGGCATTTCTAAAGAAGATGCCGAGGACTAGCGGTGTTGTGGATCTGCAAAAGTTGTCTTATTCGTTCACCATGGATGTCTTGACAGACTTCATGTAAGTGGTCTTTTCGATGATTGTAGTTGCCTTCCCTAGCAGGCTCTGACCAGGAAGCGCTCGAATCTACTGAGTTTTTTCTTATTATGCTCTGCTCTCTGCTGTTGGCCGCTCCCGTATGGGTTGGATGACTTTCCTTCTGTCCGGTAAGAAGTTTGACCGAACGACCGCAGTATGCCAGCAACTTATTGTCCGTTACATAAAGAAATCACTCGTCTCAAAGAAATCAACGGAGAGACCGTATATTTTTATGAACGAGATGGTTGGGTCAGGGGCTTCGAGGGAACACATTGGGGTCCAGTTGCTTGCCATGGTCCTTGGCAGCCTGGACACTGGGGCAAGTACAATGAGCTCTTTTTCTGTATCCTGGCACAGGGTCCTGGCGTTGTTAGTAAGATAAGGGAGGAGATCATAAAGTTAAGTGGGAGAGAGCTGACTTGGGAAGAGAGAAAGCTGTATCATAAAGAATCGTGTCGGGTTAAAGACGTGGTTGATAGAAAGACGACTCGCCCTCTTTCAACAACATGTTCAGGTACATCAGCTCCTTTAAGACTCTGTGCGCCAGTAGTGAGCGACATGCGATCAGCTGTAAAAGACAACATTCTTCCCAAAGGCGGCGGGCCAGACGGACAATCACGGCGCTTTGTTCCCAGAGGAACAACATGTCGATGGTCAACGCACACTCTCCACCGGCGCGAGGATGTTTTTGGTCAACACATGGAAGAGTTTCGTCCGGAGAGGTGGGAGACTTTGCTTACGCCGTATGTCTGTCAATCTTCTGCAAACCTTGATTAGTGTAGATAGGAATTCTGGCCTTCATGGCTACTAGTATCTTCCATTTAGTGGCGGACTGCGGATATGTGTTGGGCAGCAATTTGCCTTGAAGCAAATGACATACATGATAACTCGCTTCTTTCAGACCTTTGAAAGCTTGGAAGCAGTGGACGATTAGCCTATGGTGCAAAGAACGGACGCATCACTCAAGTTGGTAAATGGATGTTTCGTTCGCCTCCAGCACAGCAGCGTAGGTCGGGCACTTCTTTGTAGGTACGGGATTCTTGAAGAACAATTGTCGGTAGAGTGGATTCTTGTATTTCATCGTGTACTTATGATCACTATCACCCTAGTTTTATAATCAGCAATGTCATAATTTTATGGTCATTTGCATCATAAGTTTAGGATAAGGTTCCCCTGAGTCTGAGCTATTACAGGCTTAGCCTGGCGAGGCTGATATAGCCAATTTCATGCTGGTTCAAATAGCCTCGAGAGTACTAATACTTCGATACCAGCTGATAGATATGGCAATACTACAATGATGCTATCCTGCGGCTAATTGGCTCTGCCGGTTCGCCAGCTGGCGACAACTGGCGGCAACTGGCAACATCTGCAGCAAGAAATGACTCGATCTCCCATTGTTGCCCGGCAAATAAATGAAAACAATGTCCTTGATTTCTATTGTCACAAGCAGCACCAACGGCCTTCTTGCACACAAATGTTTCTATCTTCTTGCTAAGTTGCGCTAGGCCCTCTTCTTGAATATTGGTACAACTTTGCTCATCTTGACAACTTGCTTCGTTTGGGCAGCTCCTTTACGTCAACAAATCCATTTTGCTATCGAGAACACCTCCAAACTAAACACGCCATGGCTGTTGAGAATCCCAACACTTCTTCCCAGCCCGAGCCCGAAACCCCGGGCTCGAGACCCATGAGTCGTCTTGAAATCGGCCTGATGGTGGGCTCGATCCTTTTCTTCGCTATCCTGATATCCTCCATCTTTCTTGTCCGGGGTCTCGAACAGCGTCGTCGAGTCAAGGGTCTGTTGCGACGTGTTGAAGAGGGCAATATGGAGAGCAAGGACCAGCATCAGACACCTCGGGAGAACAACGTTACGGAACAGGGTCAGCAGAAATCCGCTGAGACGCGTCATATGAGCATCTGGAGAAAGCTCGGGGCTAGGTTTTTGAGTACGTCTAAGCGAACTTGAATGGGGCGAAACACAGTTGCTGATGATCACGATGATAGGTTCGATGAAGAGCAAGAAAACAGGCGAAGAACCTCAGGCTTCGTCTGACACAACGACTGGCCATGCAAGCGGAGACATCAGTCCGATGCCTGCTGACAATCCGCAACCTAAGCTGGATACAAACTAGTATAGATGTTTCGTTTATCACTAGACGAGCCCTTGATGAAACGCATGGATTTCAAACGTGGGAACAGGCATTCGTAGCCGGCGTGACAGTCAAAGCATGGCACTGGAGATTGTTAGGTTGTAAGGGATATCGAGATATTTGCAAGCTTTCACACTTGGAGTAGGGATCGACAAGGCGTGGTGTATCAAGACGGCTTTCATGTTTTAGAGAGAGGTCGGCTGCTTAGATGCATTAGTCTGTGGAACCTGATCAGATAAGACAATCAGTAAGCTGCGTGAAACATGCCCTGGTTTAGATCTTGAGTGAAGTCGGAAGTTTTCTGGAGATAGAACGGGCATATGTACAGTACTCAGAGCCTCATACGTACAGTGCTTTCGTGCTGTCGCGTCACTGCGGCTCTCACGTGATCACCTGTCAAGAACTCTACAACGGCAAACCGCCTGCCTGCCAACTGCCGCATCTCGCGTTTACAAGCTCCATTCACCAACTTCAACACGCGATAACCCCCAGTCTAAGCTGAGGCTGCGTACCCCCAATCCTCAATGGCTTCGCCTTCGCCATCCCGAGGCCGTTACCGGTCGCGCACACGCTCACCTACTCCCCGGTCTGAATACTCCCGCTCACCCCAGCGCCGCCATCATCATGACTCGCGATCGCCTGCTCAATCCCCAACGCCCCCGCGTCGCAATGGCCGTTACAGGAGTCGTACCCGCAGCCCTAGTCGGAGTCGCAGCCGCAGCCGAAGTCGTAGCTGGAGCCGTGGCCGTGAGCGCAATGATAGGGATAGAAGTGGCTCTCCACCCGTCAAGAGCACTAAGGTATGTGCTGCCTTGCCCTTCTTACTAGTGCCCAGCCCGTGAGATTGGAGGCTAAACTTTTGAGAACAGATTGTAGTGGAGCGGCTGTCAAAGAATATCAACGAGCAGCATCTCTACGAGATTTTTGGGCAGTTCGGCCGTATCAAGGACCTTGATCTTCCAATTAATAGGACCTGTAAGACGATTGCACCCTCTGCCTGCACCTTTGCACCACGAAACAATGACTAATCTTGTCGACACAGTCGGGACCAACCGTGGCACAGCGTACATACTTTATGACTACGAGGCCGATGCCGAGACGGCGATCGCCCGCATGCATGAGGCGCAGGTAGACGGTTCAGCCATCAATGTCTCTATAGTACTCCCCCGTCGCAAGCTCTCTCCTGCTCCCCCAACCGCTCGACGCGGAGCAAACATCGACCCCAGAGTTCCTTTTGCGGGAGGGCGTGGGGGACCCCCTGGTGCAGGCATGGGAGGAAATACTGGTATGGGTGGAGGAGGCCGTCGTCGCACATCTCCCGGAGGTCGGTATGGGCCAAGGTCGGACGTATATCGTCCAGGGTCGCGCTCACCTTCCAGATCTTCCGCTGGTCCACCCCCTTCTCGTGGTGGTGGTGGGAGTCGATACCGCAGTCGATCTAATCATTCCTACTCTTCGAGGTCGCGGTCAAGATCCCCAGGACCCAAGCGCAAAGGGGCCGGTCGCCATGACGACTACGAGACGAGACGCCGCGGTAGCTACGATGGCTATGAAGACCGAAGTCGATCTCGGAGCCGAGGGCGCGGTCCTAAATGAGAGACGAGCAGCAAGGTGTAATTAATTGACTTCCGAATGGCGTTGCTGGGTGAAAGGAAAAGGAACAAAGTAAATGGGGGAGGCCCTCAGTTTGAACTAGCTTCCGAAAACAAGTTGGTCACTTGCAATCTTCTTACAGTTGACAAGCTGATATCTGGCCAGATCGAAATGTATGCATAACAAAACTCGATGAAGATGCTTCCGGTGGGGCATCTCTGATACTCGAGTTTGTTATATTCGAGCCCTGATATTTTCTCTGTGGCGGTATTGACAATCATACGCTCATCAGCCGATTTCCGCTACTAATGATCAACTTGTGTGACCTTGATCTTCTTTCTATGTTTCATGGGTATTTGCCATGTGCGGGATAAGCAGGGGTCGCTCCTCATACTTCATAAATTATCGTCATGCTTGCTCTCTCGCCGGGAAGTGGGATGTATTTTGGACGCCATACAGCCGCCGCCGTTGCTGCTTCTTTTATACGAACGCATGTCGGCCATTCAGGGATCACCAGATCCCATCTACCATTTGTCACTCTCCCCGCTCCACTAGCAATACCTGGTGTGGGGATAACGGTATCCATGTTGAGTGGATTAAGTCTTGGCAAAACCTATACTTTTCACGATAGTTCGTTGGAACCAACACTCCATCATGCACCGAAACACAGCAACAATTGCGTGGCATAAATGGCATAAAATGGCAACTAAAAGCAACGTGACGCGGACAACACGTCAAGCTAAGCCAATCTGAGCGCCTAGGCCAGCCTCCGCGTCCTTCACTAAGAACCATGGTTTCGCCTATAGGGCTGAGAGAAACCCGATCCTGTGATGCAGCTTTTACAAGCAAGATCCATGAACCGGTCAGCCAGGATCTGGGGCTTGAGCTTGGCTCGGGCCACCGTTTAAGAGGGTCCGCTGTCAGTCTGTCACCACTCCCGCCGCGACGATCTGTCATGCCCTCCCTCCAACAAGAAAGGGGAAGTCTTGGCCATTTGAACCACACCCCAGCCATGGCTCGGCTGTCAACGCCCCGTCTAGCAAATGAAGTACATGTATTTGACATAATGCAGATCTGACACCATTAGCAGTATCTACAGCGGCCGTGATATTACACACGTGCTGCGATATAGGTCGCCGAGGTGGCGGTTGATGTCAACATTATACATTTGGCGGTTGGCGAATATAAGCTCCCTGGCTAGAGTTATGCAGGTGTCTTACTCAGTGCGCTGGTATATATCAGAAACGTTGACAGCCGTTGCACAGGTGCACGTCGCTCGCAGCGGTCACAGCAAAGCATATCCACCGCCAGAGAGTATCCCAGCATGTGATCCATTCGCATGGTAGCCAATGGCGGCATCCCGGGTCAGGGTACGGTTAAAGACACAGTTCCTAGCCGTCCCACCAGCGTTGCAAGTTTTGCCGTCCGGTCATAATTTTCCTGGTCAGAAACAAAGCTTCTACAAGGAGATTCTGAGGCCAGAGAGAAGACGCCTCGGTTCGTGCTCGGACGCAGAACCCGTTTCACCGTATTACTCCTTTAGGACCCTTGCATGGCCAGTGTGGTATGACAAGAGGTAGGTGTGTGGCGCATCGTTTATTGCTTTGGCGCGTTGGAAGAAGCTTGGAATAGTCCAACGTCTGCCAGAGGTCGAGGCTTTCGTATGAGAGTTGGCCCGGACGTGGACAACATACGCATCGCAAGCTCCAGGTCGGGTATGCTACCGAGGACTCATAATTCAGCTGAGATAATGTCCGGTGCTGGTCAGTCCGATCACTCAGACTGCCTTTACTGTAACAATCACTTCATCAGCCACATCGAGACCCCGCCAATCTCTTTAGGGTGTCGGTTGTTCTCTCTGAGTGAACTCTGTCATAAACGACAAGCTGACTTCAGCTTGTATAAACTACAGCGGCTGTGGTGAGCGTAGAACAGTGTGACGCACTTCATCGATGCCCCTGCGTGTTATCTTGGGATCAGTTCTTGGATGCCTCGGAGTCCTTGTCACTCATACGAACTCCACGCGGCCGCCCGTCGTTTTAAACCTGCTATAGAATAGCACTCTCTAGAAAGATGGATACTTCCTGTTTGAGGCTCAAATCACCGATGAGCATATCGGTGGCTGTGCCATAGTCATACCGGTACCTATTTAGCGCATGCTCTTTACTTCCTTGGCCCCAGGCCCTGAACCCTACCCAAATACCTGGACTCTACTCATCTAGGTAACATATTCGTTGTGCCCGCTTGATTCCCCTCATTCATTTGACCACCTGATGCGCCCAGCCTGGTCAACGTCTTAGTGTGAATCTCGGTCGGTCTTGGGCATGACGATGGTGATCCTTTGAGGACCAGCGAGAGAGACTCCGGCTTTCAAAGCCTGATCCTAGGGCGCGGGGCGCGGAAATACATCCCGTTTACTACACCTTGCGCAGCTGGCCGTGTTGAGAAACGTGGATAACGGGAGCTACTAGTTGTTTGGAAGGGTATTCTGGACAAGGTACATGTCGTGTCATGTCGTCAATTGGCGACGCGTGAGCCTCATTAGGAGGGACAGCGTTGCACCGACTCACTGGGATGCTGGGGGCGGCAGTGATCTTGAAGAATATAACCTCAGGCCTGGACTGAATCTACCGGATATTACTTTTAACTTTGACTAGCACATCTGGAGGACGTAGGACGTCTTCCGTTCCTCGTCCCGATGTCTCTCGACTTGCGGTCTTCACAACTTCCTTGCTCCTCCATGATACCTCATGTTCTGCGTATGCCTCAACTACGCCCGATCTCTCTCGAATCGCAAGATCCTGACCCTCCGCCGACACCTCCAGGAGGCCCACGCGTCCCTCCTCCTCAACCCAATCCGCCGCCATCTCCTCCGCACAGCTGGACATTACTTTAAACTCTGAAGACTGTTGCTTACAGCCTTCACTATCTTTACCCAGGCATGCTCTGTTGATCAAGCCTCATTGAGCTACATTGGTATGACAAGGGTTCTGTTTTTCTCGAAGCCAAGATCGTCCCCCAAAGAATAACCCCCTGTTCCGCCACCCGGAGTTCATGCTTCGGGGATCTACGTCGTGGGAGGGTAGAAGCCACAACAGGCAGGAAGGGGAGGTTTGAAGGGGGATGGCGAGTCACTCAACCTGCAGCATGTCCCGACGGCTATTTCTCCGCGCCTCGTGGGACGATCACGCCAGGGTTAACGATGTGACCCCTAAACGAGACGCTGGTCGACCGAGACGGATAAGCCACACGATGACAGCGATGTGGCATGGGTTACAAAACCTGCACCATTGGGGGGGGTGAGCGAGGGACGAATCCGACACAGGGTTGCCCTGAAGCGCACTGTCAGAACTATTGCAGAAAGCTTACGGGGGACGGCTTGTGGGGGACAACGGAGGAATCTGGAGGAAGGAATCGCAGCCCGGTGAAGCGGCTTGGCGCATGAACGACTGAGATATGCCCTCCTCTGAGCGTTCATTGGGCTGACGGGGTTTGTCGGGGGCCTCTTATATTCGAGTTGAATGTTACTGGATGCTTGGCATTGCTTCTTGACAGGTAGGATGGAGTTTCTAGGTGGGGGGTCCTATTGCTTTCGATATCCATAATGACCACGGTACTGATTCATGTTCCTTTCACGCCGTTTCTATATCGTCGAGCCTGTTTCAACCGTCACGAAGCTAAAATGGTTAGTTAGCCGCCGAGTGAAATATGACAGGACAAGGCCTAGAGCGGGTCTGTTGATTTCCCTCTTTTCATTAAACTGTCCGATGATCGGATACCTCCCTACCACGTACTACGTTATATGCGATGGTTGTGATGGTGACCCAAAACCAGTCCAGGTGTTGGGCTTGTCTCTAAGGATCATATCATATGGCCTACCAATCTTCTCTCAAACGGACAGATATAGCAAAGCAAAGCTCCCCTTTTTCAACATGTTTGGATCGCCAGATCTCTCCTTCATTAACTCAATGAGTGACCGTTCGACTTACAGCCCGCCGATCCACACTCATTACATATAAGACCCATAGTCCTAGCCTCTTTTTCAAGCATACACGCGAAGTAAGCAACCTTGTCATCCCAAGACCTTGGCCGTTTTATTTCCCTAGTTACAGATTTCGGGCTTTTCCAAACACGGCTGTCTACCGAACATCGACAGGTTGATTACCCCACGAACTGGGATGCCCTGGTTGGCAGGGTCTACCCTAGACTTGGGAACGGTATCTTCCGTGCGCTTTGACGTGCGAGGCTGTTTCATGAATCGAGTCGGTGTTTAACGTCGTATGTGGCAAGTCATGCGTAGGGTGATTGTGATTATTATTCGCATGAGACAGGGATTTGCTTGTGGCTTCTGTGATTACGGACGGGGATTGGGTCCAGTATACGGGCCGTATCTACAAGTAACGCCCACCTCGAATAACCACCAATCACTTTTTATATAAAAAGGGTAACATTACCCGTTACGGTCGTGCTTGATGAGTTTCCGTGATGAACGGGATCGTAAGCGCATGTCCTAGCAAACCTTGACTAACACATGACCTTTTTACATCCACCAGTTGTTTCGCGATAAGCGTGTTGTCCAAACCTGTCATGAGTATTGTGGAGTGATATGGAAGCCAAGACATCTAGGACTTCAGAAGAAGAGCCTAACAAATTCGAGACGAGCAGTTTCGTTAACGACTGTCGGGGTATTGATTGGGATATATGGATCTAAACTACTGTAGAGACAAGTGACCGGGCCGAAACACCAAAGCTCAAAGTCAGAAACAAGGTAAAAGACACCATGACTCAACATCATTCTCCACTCGGATCATAGGAAAGCCATACCCGCGCCTACACCCATGATACCCAATGCAGCTCCGGCAATGTGTGCTGTAGCCCGAGCAGCTGCTACACCAGTGCTCGACCTCGTCGTGAACCACGGCGTAACAACTGCGTTGTTCTCTGCTTCGTCTGCCGGCGTAGGCGTTGGTGTGGTAGTCACTGGGCAATTTGATGTACACGGAATAGCCGTTTGAAAGACGTTATCGACCATAGCAGAGCTGAAAACTGGCTTTTGAGCCCAGAGGCTAGGATTAGGAGCCGCGTCGTCGTCTTTGGGATTGTTGACATTGGATATGATGTGCAGGATTCCGTTAGAGATGAGGGTATCGGTTGAGATGATCTTGGCCGAGTTGATGAACTTCTCATTACCGATCTGTCGGACATGAACCTCATCACCCGACAACGTCCTGAGTGATGTAGCATTGTCAAGATCGGTTGAGACTACAACCTTTCCAGGCACAATGTGGTAGCCCATGACGCGAGCCAGCTCCTTTACGCTCATTTTGCTGAGTGCGTTTCCAACATCCTCCATGGCAGGCTCTCTGGGCGCAAAGATAGTAATATCCTGACGATCAGCAAGATCAGGCATGATGCCAGATTTGAAGAGACCGCCAAGAAACGACTCGACTTTGCTCGCCAGCATGACTTGCCGGATACCAGAAGGCGGAATCAATAGACTGTCTACAATCTGAATGAGACCACCCTGGAACGTGATGTCGTTATTGATGACAGTAGCACGGTTGCCAAGCCTGGTACTGAAAACGACAACATCGGGCTGTTTGGTGATGAGAATGTTCTGGCCAGCAGTGACATTGCTCCATTGAGGGTTAAGAAGGAGAGTAGGTTTGACATAGGCAGGTCCTGCCTTGAGCTTGTTGGTGTTTACTGTGCCTTGGAGGATATGATACTGAAGAAGTGGGACGGTGGTTTTCTTATCATTCGGGTCCCAGATGTTGGAAAGGGCTGAATAAGGGATCTGATCAAAGGCATCGTTCGAGGGTGCAACGATCTAAGGCGTGTTAGATGTGTCCTTGTCAAGAGTCTTGCTAGGAACCGAGGCCAAACTTACAGTGACACCATCATAGCTTGGCAACTGCATCAGGATATCAGGGTATCTCTAAGAAACAACTGTCAACACCCGGCTTCAAAAATGCACACGATTGACATACCTGAATCAACTTGTAATAAGTAGAGAGCTTAGGATGGCTCGCTAATACGCTGCCCAGGTCCATGGATTGACTGGCAGCGGCTTCTACCAACGATGTCTTGCCAGCTTCTACCAAAGATACCAAACTGGTAAGACCAGCTAGCACTCTTGAAAGGAGCATTGTGTAGCAGTTGCTATAGGGAAAAAATGCTGTAGGGACTGGAACGACTAATATGTCGAGGTCTGATGCTGAAGTGAACAGCAGGCAGTTTGCTTGGGTTCTTCGAAGGGTTAGATGACGATCTGATGAACCGATGTCTTGTGCTCTCAGATCGAAACCGAGCTAGATCGAGCAATAATAGCCTTGGGCGATACTGTAGGATGAGATTAACGAGTGAAAGGAGCAAAAGGGAATGTGGTCAACACAGTGAAAGAGTGAACTCCATTCGGGGATTATGTGAAGAAATGCAGAAACCCGGAATCGAAAAAACGGTCACCCAACCGCGACTAATAAGGACTTCCCGAAGGGCGAGGCCTCTAGGACCCTCCCACCAGCTGAGCTCCAGACAACATATACGGGCCCCCCATACAGCCGTAGGAATTCTAGTTCCTGACGAAGCTAGCAAGCGTACGAAGAAGTGCACGCTACCAAGGGCTTCGGCAAACACCATAACCAAAGTTCAGCGCCTCACGAATAAACCCAAAATAACGCCAAGCCTCCAGGCCTATGGAAGACCATTGTAGTGCGGTACGGTACATCAAAGGTATTGTAGCATCTGTCAGATCGGCGTAGATTCCGAAACTCGAACCCTGTACCCTGTTAGCGACCAAGTGTGGCAAGGGTATCAAGGGTCTAGATCTCCGGATTGGGACTGACAACCAGGCACGAGCCACACCATATCGATACCTCGTAGCTTCTACCTGATATGGCTCAATGTTCACTTGAACGATGTGTTGATACAAGATAGAGATCATAATACGAGTAGATGATCTCTTTGGGTTGAGACACTCGGTTTCTACGTTGGGAGGGCCATATCATAGAACACCAGTCCAAGATGTTTGGTGAACACTGCAACCGTGTCTTAAGATATAGGACGAGGCGACAACCTCCCACTTCGGGGCATCGTCCGCCCTATGTGACAGAAAATCCACAATGTTAGCCAGATTTGTGAGACCCATTCTCTGGCTTGCAGGAAGAAAAAGGTGGTGTTTGTTCTTGAAGATCATAGCTCTTTTCGGATCCTGAGCCACGAGATGCGTCGTAATATAACCTTTTAACAAAAAACATCCAATCTCATTAACCGTATAACGTATATCAAACTCATCAATAGAAGCTTGGGCATAATTGTAGAAATCTGGGCCACACAAAGTTCGGCCATAGGTTGTTGGAGCTTGCCATGGCTACCATTAGAATACATCAGTTTTGGCTTATCGACTCTGGAGTAGTAACCAATTCTCGGAACTCCCCGAGACAAGACTCGAGCGCCCACTAGCTAGATCCGGTGCATTCTGATCTTTTCAAAAAGATCGAGTCACGCTTGTGACCCTAGTGTCAAGCCCAGGCATCGTGCCCAAGTATGCGGTACGGGTACACTGTCCACGTTGTCCGTTATGAAAGATTGCGTATTCACCAAACAACGATCATCGTGTATCACCCATTGGCAAATCAAATGCCCAGTGTCCCCATGAAGAGAAACGGGACCGAAAGCAACGAGACTGATCGACCTGCGGCAATGACCAAATTAATTTTGAGTTGATCTTCCCGAGACATCTCGAAACACATACTGGCCTTCTGGCTCGTTATCATCTATGCCGGCGAAAGATTTGGGATATTATCCTTGGATTAGTGTTGCCAGGAATCTCATCGGATGAGCTTAAATGTTCATAGGTAGTCGTTGTGTCAACCTCAATGGACATATGAAGTCTATTGCAAGCACGTAAGGTCGATGGATCGAAAGACGGCCAATAACGCCCCGTCTTTACAGGTTGCTACCCTTGAGAACAATGCTATGCGCCTTCACTAGAGCCACCTCATCCGAGACAGAGGTAACGGCCATTCTCCAAGTCTACGGATGATCGGGATCCGCAAGGTTCTTCGGTGTGTAAATGTAAGCGAAAGTGAGGGAGTGTAAGTTGAGTTTGGCGTCCACCTAGCGAGCGGTAGTTCCTGATCGTCAGGGCGTATGCCTAAGTGGAAACAAAGTCGGGGACTTTGCAGAAGCGGGAGGGGCGTGATACTGGCATTCCAGCCACTGAGAGTTAATTCTCGTCACCGTGTTGCCGCTTTTATCGTGCCTGCTGAGATCATGGAGTCTGGTTAAATGGAAAGCCGGGAGAGGCGGATGATCACAAGTGGTTCTCGGCACCACGACCCGCTCTATTCCAACAGAGTAGTATCACGGGACAGCTCGAGTATCTGGGACATTTGGTAAAGATACCGGCATGGCCAAGGAGAAAAGAGATCTATTTAGATCACCTTGAAGCGGGTTCTCGGGAGCTCGACATGAGGTTCCTGAATAGGACCAAGGGAAAGTTCCGCTGCTCTAGTCACTGAGTTAGCGCGCGGAAGGGCCTGGACTGAAAATTCTGCCATCGATGGTTGCGAAGAAGTCTCAAGACGATGCTGCTGATGATAAAGGAAACTGGAATGTCATGGCTTGACTGTGGAGTTGACGGTGCCTGGATACACAGTGCCCGTAGGGGAGTCAACAACAGCTACCGGTAGTAGTACGTTGCACCACTCTCCGATGCATTTTGGATGACCCCCCGCACTGTGTCTATGCCTAATCCGACGTCTTCATCCAATCTTGGCTGTCTTCATCTTGCCAAGAACTCATCAAGTCAGCCTCTTCCTCAATTGATTCTACGCCGAAATGCTTATTGAATCGTGCCCAAGCTCAGGACGGCGGTTTGCGATTCGTCTATCATGTCTTTATCAAATAGCGGACCTGGCTTGGTCTACCGCCAGCCTTTAAAGCAAAAAGTTATCATCAGCCAGGTTCTACAGTCATTTTGCTTTGATGCTAGTTCCGTTTGGTGACTGGAAGATCTCACTTGTTCTCTGCCCGACCCGGATTTTCCTGGTGTTGAACCTTATCATCAAACCCAGGCACTCTCTGTTTTAGACAAATTCAGACGCTTCAACTGCTCTTCCTTTCACTTACATCTTAATCTTTGTTTACGTCGCGAGAGTCTTCAGTCGCGCCCTTGGCACCATGAATAACCCATATCGACGAAGTAGTGTCGGCGGGCACGACAGCTCTGGCCAAACAGATATACCGCGAAGATCTTTGGACGGCCCTACTGAGGGAGGATCAACTGGATACCGTCATAGCATGGACCCCGGGCGCGTCCCAGGCTCAGCTGGGAACGCGGGCATGTTCAGTATCCCCGAATACTCGAGCCCTGCCTCAGAATATGAGTCTTCAGCCGGGTCAGGTACCCAAGTCGATGACCGAAACCGATATTTCCACTCTAGGAGAGTGAGGCCGGGCGAGGTCGAGAAGCCATGGCTAGAAAAGACCAACCCCAAGGAGAAATGGGTTACAATCCTTCCTATTCTTGCCATTCTCTTTGGCTTGGTAGGCTCTGGCTTTCTTGTCTGGGATGGTATAAGAAGTGTCGTCAAGAACAAGTACTGCTCTGTCATGGACGAGGACTTTAGCCAGGGCTTGAACCCGAACATTTGGACGAAGGAAGTCGAGGTCGGTGGTTATGGGTATGTTCTACTGCACTTAGATCTTTGCTCGAATGCTTGCTAACTCTTTCAGAAACGGTCAATTCGAGCAAACAACAGGCGGAGATGAGAATGTCTATGTCGAAAATGGTCACTTGATCATTAAGGCTACTCTGCAAGATGACAAATTGATGCAGAAGAACAACGTCATCAATCTTCTCAAAGACGGCACTTGCACCTCGAAAGTCTGGTCGAACTGTGTTACCTCAACCAACTTGACTGCAGGAAACAACAGTGTTGTTCCTCCCGTCAGGTCTGGGCGTATCAACACCAAAAAGGGCGCCAATATCAAGTATGGCCGTATAGAGGTTACCGCTAAACTTCCTGAAGGTGACTGGCTTTGGCCCGCTATCTGGATGCTTCCCAGGACGAGTAAATATGGCCCTTGGCCTAGGTCTGGGGAGATCGATATCATCGAGTCACGTGGCAACAACTGGACATATAAACAAGGTGGAAACGACATTGTTTCCTCCGCCCTTCATTGGGGTCCCAACCCTGCCAATGATGGCTGGTGGAAAACCAACAACAAGCGAAAAGCCCTACACACCACTTACAGCGCTGGCTTTAACATGTTCGGTTTAGAATGGTCTGAGAAATATCTCTTCACCTATGTCAACACTCGCCTGCTTCAAGTCACGTACACCAACTTCAAGAAGCCTATGTACAAGCGAGGAGGATTCCCTGATGTCGACCAAAACGGAACTCGACTCGACGATCCCTGGGCTGCCTCGGAAGATGTGAATGCACCGTTTGATCAAGAGTTCTATCTCATCATGAACGTGGCTGTCGGCGGCACAAACGGCTGGTTTGAGGATGGCAAGTCCGACAAGCCGTGGTATGACAACTCGCCAACAGCCAAAAAGGACTTCTATGAAGCCCGAAATCAGTGGTATCCTTCATGGAAGCAGCCACAGCTTGAAGTGAGTCGGGTTGTTATGATGCAGCAATGCAATGGCAATGAGGAGCTATGAGGAGGATTATCTGTTGAACAATAACGGTTTCTCTTTCAGGGGATGTCGTAGAAGGAAAAGACCTTAGACTGAAGATAATACTTGGGAGCTTTTTGTAAAGGCCTATTAGACGTGCTATCCAAGGACTTGTTCTGAATACCATTAGCTTTGAAAGTAAAGCTGTCACCTCACTCTGACAGTACTCATGTACGGAACCAGTAGCTGGCTACCAGGAAATGCGTGAGACGCTAATATTGGAATGACTTCTTTCACAAAGTCCGGTATACAGATTACTTCAGCCTACCCTAAGACAATGATAAAGCCGATCTCTATCAGTACAGAGCCAGACAATATCAAGCACATCTGCGACTGAACTTGATGACGGTACAACTTGAAGCATCCTCCATCTGAATGAGGCTCGATCTTGGCAACGCAATATTTGATTTCCCCCTCCCCACTATCCAAGTCCTCTGACTCAAGCATGGCCGATGGAGACAACAATACAAAAAGTCAATAAGTTTGAACAACTCGATCCTGCTTCTGCGGAGTCATCTGTGGCTACAAACATGGTCGTAATCCGGACACTGCTACCCGGGCCGTGAGTTACGAGCCACTGGGATTTAGCCATGATTTTTGCACTACTCATGATAACGGGAAGGCATCATGTGCTAAGAATCCAAGTACGAAGATGGGTACCGCATTTGTCATGAGGTCACGATGGTCTTCGAACCGGGTTTGTGGGACGCGATTCCTACCCCATAGTTTCCTAGTAGCCAACATTTGCGTGGAGCGGAGGCGCCGAACTTCGAGAAGGGCAGAATGGCGCCGTAACCATGACTTAGTGCGAAACTAAGCTTCTATCGTCGATATATCTAGATCTCTATGACGAGGGTTTCCGAGAACTTTGTTTGTAGCGTGGATGACCAACCTGATCCGGACCTGAGAAGTTGATGTTTTGCCTATCACTTGTGTTAGTTTAAGGTACCAGGGGAAGGTCTACGACGGAAAGACTGCAAAGATAATTCTGAATCCATCAACGGCTCGCGAATGATTAAAATTGCATAGCTTCAGGAACAACAGGGGAACATAACCATATTGTTTAACTCAGTTTGTATCAGAGTTCAACGGTTACCGGCTATAAAGGGCACGCACTCGTTTCAGCTGCAAGGATTTTTCAGATGATTCGTCTGATATACAAAGATATTGATATCATAAAAACCCACATAGCCACTCTTTAGATCGGCGATACCCATAACCACTCGTGACTCATACGCTCACTTTGTGTCTTGTAAATGCTGAATAGAGAAGGTAAGGCGTCGGCAAAACATAATGATTTGTAAGTGAGAGCAGACTCTATGATGAAAGAACCTTGATTTCGGGCGTCATCTCTCTTCCGCCAGCCATAAAAATCATGGAGAAGTTTAGAGTACGATACATACAACGCACTTTAGTGCTCGGTCATGATGTAGCTTAGCAGTACGGGTAAAGGTACGCATATCCCATGACCGTTGTCCAGAGCTAGTGAAGTCATCGCGTACCTAGGTAGTGAAGGAGAACAGTAGTGACGATCTCAAGGCTCCAGACTTACAAGTATTCAGATCACAGACCCCATAGATGTTACAGCTGATCATTATGTGAGCAAGATTGTACGAATGATCTATTCGGAGGCACGGGGGGTGTTGTATATCGACTTGGGCGTGCCGTGTTCACTTGATGTTGTCCGCAACACATCGGTAGCTTTTTTAGTAGGGAATGCCTGGTTAGCAAACAACATCTAAGTTAGGCACTTTGACGGGCACATGCAGGGAATTGCGACTCTGAATACTGGACGACTGGAAAATCTCGGCTCTCTACATAGTAAGCTACCTCTTTTTCTAGCCATATTCCCGGTACGGCAAAGAAACAATCTGGCCGCTGAATTCTTCCCCAGAGTTCGGGCAATCACGCAATGAAGAGCAAGAAGTCAGATTGGTATGGTCGTCGACTCCATGGGCTGGGGGTGTGGGATGCCGCTTTAGGCTGTCTAAGTGCCCATGCTCTTCAAGATACTTCAAGGGAAGGTATGGTTTGCTTTGCGTACCGATCGGGACATGGACCCTCCGTTCCTTTCTATCACACAGGCTCTTTCGGGACGGCGCGGAGTCTGAAGCCATTGAAGTCAAAGACGGTACTAAGCTTGGTGCGTAGCTGGCTTGAGTGTTGGAAAGGAATGTTATAAGTCAATAAATGTGGGTGGGACGGAGTAAGCGCAACTCAACCAACAACATCACTGTGGGTTCTGATCTCTTAAGATATCGTCGAGTATAGAGAGGGTATTGCTAAGGTATTCGGGATGAGGGTATCGTTGTCGGCAAATACTTGGCCTTTGAATATGTTATTGAAGACCACAAGCTTTCGTTCCTGCGTTGGTTTCCACACCTGCATGTGCTTTTGCCATGTTCCTGCGTCAGAATGCATGTGGTACAGTAACGTGCCTTCCCTTTGCCGGAAGTGCGGGAGGGCAGCCACGCGCCACTGGAGCTGTCAAAGTGAGACCTAGACTTGCTAGGGGAGGGGCAGACCTAGTCGCTTGCCCCATTTGCGTCCAAACTTTAATATCTAGACCGTTCATTGGTTCAGAGCTAGACGTCTCTCATCCTAGTTCAGAGTTCAGATTATCCACACTTTCAACCTCAACACCAAACGTCCCATCCTCACACAGAAAAGTGAGAGATCATCACGATAAAACACGTTTCCAAGGAAAATCAACAATGTGATACTTCGAACTGAAAACTTAGGTTTGATATGGACTTGCGTGTTAGACGGTTTCTTCTCAGCATAATCGCGTTGCATGGCCAGTTCAAGTGGTGCTTCCATCTTCGATCCTCCCGAGCCTCTCAGCTCGCGGAATCAGACGCCGACGCCACTCAAATTGCTGCGAGTCTCTAGATCCCGAGTACTATTCCACCAAGCGCCAGTCTTACGCCACGTTCTCTCGAGATCGACTTTTTCCCTAGGCAGATCACTATCGATCCTCTTGCCCGACAGTCGTGTTTTGCCTCTCCGGCTCAAGTCCAAGCAGCCGTTGCTTGGCATCGACTGGCCGGACAAAGTGTCGTTTGGACCAAGACCCTAAAGTATTGAGACCAAGCCTTGGTCCACCAGCCGCCTGGGTACTGTTTCCTGGAATAACCACTGAATTTCAGCCAGCTAGTCAGAGTTGTCGCCATTTGCAAAGACACACCTATACCACCAACAACTTGTGTATCACGAACCTTCACTAAGGTGATGCGGCCCCAATTATCGTCACCCCTCTACTGCTCATACGCTATGGCCATCCAGGCCCAGGGCTATCCGGCTCGACGGTGGTCTCAAGGCTTGGCCAAGGGTCTAGCTTATGGCCATCTAAGTGGATGCCTTTGATCTTGCCCGTTCGTGATCCGCTTTCCATAGCTTCTATCGCTATGTCCGACCTCATGGCCTTAATACCTATCCGCAGTGGCGCTCCTACCGCATATTGTTTTCTCAGGGCTCTTGAACTTTAATATGCTTGGTCCCATTCCCTTGTGATGCAAAAACTTTGTTTGATTTGAGAGATCTTTTAATTGCACCGTCCTTTGCACTTCATGAGTTTGACTCTTCTACCTCTAGCCTTCACTCACTACAATCCCTTCACTTCCTTCCTTCATTCATTCACTCACTCGGTGCAGCGCCCCGTCACTCATTCATCCTTGTCTTTCTTTAAGGTATCTCATGGCCATGAGATTATAGGCCTTCCAATCATTCCATCTAAATCGAAACACTCTGGGTCGCTTCTACACTTTATTTCCACGACAATACAGTAACATACGTCTTGTTCTCCAGCATTACATATTTTTCACTCTTTTGACAGAGAGTCCTGTCTACAGACAGCCACAGTCTAGACACCTCATTACATCTTCTACTTCGATAACTTGAAATAGCCTATCGTGAAGATGGGTATTGGCAGTTACTTCAAGGCGGATATTCCGCCTCAGACACCGGTGGGACCTCCTCCCAGAAGACCCAGTCACCGGCCATCAGTTTCCCTTCATGCCCCTATTGAGGAGAAGATTCCACCGGCTGCTGTTGTAGACCTACAGTCAGCAGGGCCCAAGTTCGTGCAAGGCCCCCCTTCAATTGCAATTTCAGCCAAATCAGGTACCAGTGGGTTTCTTGATGATATCAAGCATGAGGTCATGGTCAATTACCTGTATCAGCAGCAATGCTCTCAACTCTGGGTTGGAGACGGTTCCGGTGAGATCGAGGGCGTTCTTCTACGAAAGTCTCGTGGCCAGTACATGGCCTGCCCGCCCCAGCTCGGACAATCTCCCTTCGCTATTGCCTGCACAGCGCTCAACGTTCAGGTATGATTCATTTCCGCTATGGTAAATAAAATAGGTGACTGACTTTCACTACAGTGTGCGATGACAGTCAATTCTCGAGTCATCAAGACCTTTCTCCAGTGGTCTCCTGACGCGGTTGATGTTCCCTTGATGAACGGCCTCCGTGTTCAAATTCTTCCTACTGTCAACGATCTGCCTCGAGCCCGCAAGCATCAGTTTGCGGCTTTCATTGCTTCCGATGGTCTTCTCGTCGTCTGGGATGACGACGCTCTGAACCTCATGGCTCGCGCTAAGATTATCGAGTCAGAGCTTATGGAGCTGGTATGGAACTCGGGCCAAGCAATGGACGAAGAGGAGAAAGATGGCACTATGGAGGCTGAGTATGAGATTGACGAAGAGAGTGGCGAGATCAAGCCTGAGGCACGACCAGTTCACCTACAGAATGCTGTTCTCGTTTCACTAACACTCCTCCTCGTCATGGCCTCTCTTGGCGCTGCCTGGAGACAGCTTGCTGTTGAGATTGCCATTGATGGCGATTACAAACGTCTTGGCCTCGTTGCACTCTTCCCTATTCAGGTTTTCTTCTCTCTCTTCTTCGCCCAGGTCATTGTTGGTTGCTTGGCGCAGATTTTCGGTCCCATTCGCCAGTTGACCATCAACTCCAAGTTCTACTCGGCTCGCCCTCCTCGAAGACTTCAGGGTGCCACTTTGCCTCATATCACCATCCAGTGCCCTGTCTACAAGGAGGGTCTGAATGCTGTCATTCTTCCCACTGTCAAGTCCATCAAGCAAGCCATGTCAACCTATGAGCTTCAGGGTGGCTCTGCCAACATGTTCATCAATGACGATGGTCTTCAGCTCGTTAGCGAGGAGGAGCGTGATGCCCGTATCGACTTTTATGCCGATAACAGCATTGGCTGGGTCGCGCGTCCTAAGCATGGCGAGGATGGCTTTGTGCGAAAAGGCAAATTCAAGAAGGCTTCAAACATGAACTTTGGTCTCATGATCTCCTGCAAGGTCGAGGAGCGCCTGCAGCTCATCAAGCGTCCTGCCGATTGGAGCCAGGCTGACGAGGCTCTTGCTTATGAGCAGGCTCTCAAGGACGTCCTTGAAGAGAATGGCCGCGCTTGGGCTGATGGAAACATCCGTGTCGGCGACTATATCCTTCTCATTGATTCTGATACCCGTGTTCCGACTGATTGTCTTCTCGACTCCGTTTCTGAGATGGAGCAGTCGCCCGATGTTGGCATCATGCAGTTCTCTTCTGGTGTCATGCAAGTCGTGCACACCTACTTCGAGAACGGTATCACTTTCTTCACTGATCTCATCTACACTGCTATTCGTTTCACGGTTTCCAACGGCGATGTTGCCCCCTTTGTCGGGCACAACGCCATCCTTCGCTGGTCGGCTATTCAGCAAGTCGCCTACCAAGATGAGGACGGTTATGATAAATTCTGGTCTGAAAGCCACGTCTCTGAGGATTTCGATATGTCCCTTCGTCTGCAGTGCAATGGCTACATCATCCGTCTCGCTGCCTGGGCAGGTGATGGCTTTAAGGAGGGTGTGTCACTGACTGTATATGACGAACTAGCTCGATGGGAAAAATACGCTTTTGGCTGCAACGAGCTTTTGTTCAACCCTATTCGCACCTGGCTATGGCGCGGTCCCTTCACTCCGCTTTTCCGTCGTTTCTGCTTCTCCAACATTCGATTCACTTCCAAGATCACTGTCATTTCCTACATCGGTACCTATTATGCCATTGGGGCGGCCTGGATCATGACCACTGCTAACTACTTTTTGATGGGTTGGTTCAACGGATACCTCGATAAATACTACCTTGACTCATGGCAAGTGTGGTTCTCTATTATCCTGGTCTTCAACGGTCTTGGTAACCTTGCTCTTGCCGTCATGCGATACCGCTCCGGTGAGCGTACTCTTGGTTACGCTATTTACGAGAACTTCAAATGGACCCTCATGCTGGCTCTCTTCCTTGGTGGTCTTTCTCTACATGTCAGCCAGGCTTTGCTGGCACACATGTTTGAGATCGACATGAGCTGGGGTTCCACATCTAAGGAGGCTGAATTCTCCAACTTCTTCATTGAGGTCCCCAAAGTCTTGAAGAAGTTCCGTGTCTCCATGACGTTGTCTCTTTTGGCCATCATCGGACTCATCATCATGGCTACCGCGGACTTTATCCCTCATGACTGGCGTATCAACGACTTTGTCGCCATTCTGCCAATGGCCACTGTCGCTGGAAGTCATCTTCTGCTGCCCTTGGCCCTCAATCCTGCTCTGATGACATTCTCCTGGTAATTCTGGTTCATGTAGCCACCCAAAAGCATGTTTCTTTGTCTTAGTTAAATTGTCGTTGCATTTCTTTTTCGAGTGGAGGAACTATAGAAGGATCATACCCAGAGTCGCACTCATTTTCATTTCTATTTAACATCAGTCCCATTATAACTCACTAAATCAAATGGCATATGGAGCATTTGAAATGCTTTGTTCATGTGAAACTCGCTGGAAAGCCAAATGTGAATCCCTACTTGTTTCTAAGCTTCGTCAGTCGATGGAGCACATCACAGTGATTGATGAAAACAACAGGACTCAGTGTCACAGACGAGCAAGATTTTAGTGGACAGTATGTAGAAAGTTTGATATGATTCAAAGCCGTCTATCCCAAACCAACGCCTCTATACCTACAGCCCAAACTGTGTCAAATCTATCTAACTACCATTCATTCACCATGGCGGGATACCGCGTCATGGATGCTACGTAATGCCTTCATTCTCTTTAAACAACCACCATATGCCGCATGACATGAATCCAGCCATATTCGCAGATCTCTAGAAACAAGACGCGTACCAGTGCAGTGCAGAATAAAATCCAAATAAACTTTTAGTTGTCCTCATCGTCAGTGTCGGGAGGGTGAGGAGTGCCCTTGGGGCTGTTGAGCCAGTCGATATGACGAAGACGACGACGGACCTCACGCTCCTTGAGCTCCTTCTTGGTCATCTTCTTCTTCTTCTTGGCCTTGAACTTCATATCCGAGTTGTCCTCGACACCACTGTTGACAGCGCTGCTTGCGACAGAGCTGGCCACGGTGCTGCTGACGCCGCTGCCGGGGCGGCTGTCCTCGAAACGGTCGAGGTTGATGGCAGCGTTACCGCGCAGAGCGACACGGCCGTCCTTGACGTGCCACTGCTCAGAGCACAGGGCGCCGACAAACTCTTCGTTGTGAGAAATCAGGATGACACCACCCTTGAAGTCGCGAATAGCAACAGCCAGACCACCGAGGGAGTCACGGTCCAAGAAGTTAGTAGGTTCGTCAAGCACGAGAAGATGGGGGTTGTTCCACATGGCTCCTGCAATAACGACCTTGACCTTCTGACCACCGGAGAGCGAGCCAATCTCGTTGTGGTTGGCGATCTCGGGGTCGAGACCAAGATCCTCGAAGTGCTTGGAGATGACCTTGGGCTGAAGCTCACGGTAACCGAGACCCTCTCGCGAAGCCTCGTGATCATCGAATTCCTGGACAAGCTTGTCGAAGCCGAGCTCAGTGAGGGTCTCGCGAGAGATCATGGTGTTGTGCTTAGGCAGGAGACCACGCCATTTACTACCAAAAGTTAGTATTGTGATGTGTTGTGAGAAATTGAGAGAACTTACACTTCATATTGGAAGGTCTTCTTATACTTCTGACGACCGACCAGCGACTCAATCTGACGGGCAGAGTTGCCATCCTTCAGGTCAACCCACTTGTCCATCTGAGCACGATCCGCCTCAGACAGGACACGGGTCTGCTTCATGTGAACCTCTCGGTCGTCGCCGTGCTGGTAACGCCACTGAAGGTACTGGTTAGGGGTCTTCTCCAAGTGCATCTCAACGTGCTCCAGAGCGTGCTGCTTGATGTAACCAATACGCAGGTTAGGGTGCTTCTCAACCTTTCCGGTGGTAGGGATAGTCTCGCCGGTGAGGAGCTTGATGAGTGTCGACTTGCCAGCACCGTTAGGACCAATGATGGCGACACGAGAGGACAAGCTCAGTTGACAGGTGACCTCCTGCAGAGAAGGCTTAGGGGCGTTGGGGTAGGCGTATGAGACATTGCTCATACGGATGATAGCACGGGTCTGAGACTTGACACCAGTCAGGATACCGGGAGGAGGGAACTTGAACTGGACGGTAGAGGCCGACAGAGTGTAGTAGCTCTTGGCCTCGGGGCGAATCTCAACAAAGGCAGCCAGGTTGCCCTTGTAGCAAGCCAGCTTCTTGTTGGGCTCGTAGTGGTAAATGTCAGTGGTGACGTTGTCCAAGAAGCCAGAGTCGTGAGAAACGATCAGACTGGTGATATCGGGGTGGCCCTTGAGGTAGTTCTCGAGCCATGCGATGTTGGCAACATCCAGATGGTTGGTAGGTTCGTCCAGGAGAAGGACGTCAGCACGCTGCAGCATAGCTCGGGCCAGAGCCAGCTTCATCTTCCAACCACCGGACAGAGATCCGACTCTCTCAGACTGTCGACCCTCGGGGCCAGCAGTGAAGCCGAATTCGGCCAAAACCTCGGAGATACGCTCACGGCCTTGAGTAGCAATCTCAGGGTCCTTAGCAACGAACTCAAGAATGCTGATATCAGCATCCTCACCCTGGTTGTGCTCGACGTAGCACGTGCGAAGAACATCTTGAGGAGGGAAACCCTCAAGCTTGCCGTTAGCGATACTTCGCATGAGAGTCGACTTTCCAGCACCGTTGCGACCGCAGAGGCCATATCGGTGACCCTTAAGGAGTCGCAGGTTGGTGTGCGACAGAAGAAGCATACCACCGTAGGCAAGAGAGAAGTCGGCGTTGACAATCTCGACTTCGCCGTCGTCCTCCTTCTCGGGAACACCGTACCTGCGGTGGTCTTCGTCGACGTAGTGCTGCTGAACAACATCGGCAACCTTCTGGTGGGCCTCAGCATCCTTCATCATGCCCTTGAGGTAGGGAGCAATTCTGCCAGAGATACGATCGACAAATCGGTAGTTGACATCGATGGCAACCATGTCAGAAATGTAGGGACGAGCATGCTTGTACAGGTCCAGTTGGCCGGCAAGGCCGCCGTTGGCCTTGATCTGCTCATCGAGGATCTTGGCAACATCGTCTCCGGAAGTTCGGGCGACAACGTCCTTATCGTCGCCCATGGCCTTCTCCATAGTGGCAAGGGCACGCTCAGCGATCTCACGGACCTCTGGGAGCGAAGCTCGGTCGCAAACACTCTTGACACCGGGAATCAGCTTAGGCAAGAATGTCCGGGCCTCGATGGGGTCGTGGACAAGCTTGGTCAAGTTCTCAACAATGACGACAGTCTGTCGCAGGACCTCCTGAGCGGTGGTAGGGTTGTTAAGAGATCGCTCGAGGAAAGGCGTCAAGAGAGCCAGGACGGGAGAGGTAACGATGGCGACAAAGGTAGTCTGGGACAAGGCGTGGATGGCCTTCTGGAGGGTCTGAGAAGAGGGATGCTGCATAGTGTCGACGAGCAGAGGAATACGAGGGGCGACATCGTCGTTGGAGAGGAGAGTAGTAAGCGAGTTCATGGTGTGAACGGCCTGCTTCTCAACCTCAGACTTCAAGTCGTGCATTCCACCCTCGACGATGGGGATCAAGCCAGCAAGCTTGGCACCCATAGCCTCGCGCAGAACATCCTTCTCAAGGGCCTCCTCCTTTGTGCCTCCAATTGTGATCTGGGCCTTATCGGCCATCTTCTGGAGGAGCTTGTAAGCGCCAACAGTACCCTGCCACTTTCCGGTCTTCCTGGAAAGATACTCGGTCAGGGCAGGAAGAAGACCAGCGACAAGGGCCTCGGGGCTCAGAATGCCAAACATGGCGTCGAGGCCGTACTGAGCAGCATCGCGAACGACGGCGCCCTTATCGGCAAGAGCATCGAGGGCACAGCCAACGAGACCTCCATCCTGTAGAAGCAGAACAACTTCGCTGGCAGGCTGACGAGGGAGAAAGCGCTCGAAGATAGCACCAAGGAGGTTCTGGCTGGACTCGCGACGAAGACCAGACTTCTTATCAGCAGCGGCCTTCTTGACCTCGGCGATGACACCGTAGTTGGTCAAGCCGATAACACCGACAGATGAAAGAATAATCTCGCAAAGGCCATAGCAGGCGTCGATCGAAGCGGCCGAGGTCTTTGCAGTAAAGATGGTGTTGACGAGGTCGTTGACGGTTTCTTGAGATGGCGGGGGCGGGGCGTCTTTGGATACCATCGTCGGGTCCTGCGACGGCGGCGAAACGGGATGAGGCATCGTTTCTTTGTTGTAGTCTTATGCGACGAACAAACAAATAAATGAATATAAACGGGCCTCGGTCAGTATTTGACGCTGTTCCAATCGAAGACAGCAGAAAAAGAAAAACACAAAAACCAACGAGGCCCTTGAGGTAAAAAAGCGAGCGTAGAAAAAGCGCTGCTTACGATGTTAGGTAGAACTGAACCGCTTTCATAGGTTGGGCGCACCAAATTTTCCATTGCTGAAATTTTCTTATCTTATCGTCGCCCACCGCCATCGTATCGGGCACTCCGCCCCTCCCACGCCTATCCTGGTTTATTTCCACGTGCATTCCGGGGAGTCTTTTAGTGGACTCTCGACGTGGACTCTCACCAACCAGGTAACGAAGACCAGCACGCTTACACGGTAAACTCGGTTATGCTTTGATAATCCGGACTAACTTGACGCTACAGTCACTCCCTTAACGGTAAGGATATTCAATCTCAGTTGTTGGCAATTATGGAATCAAGGAGTAAGTCTAGCTTGCACTGGAATCTAAATAAAGCTTAGATATACATTAGAGGCAAGGCTCCCTGTCCATTGCTCGTTTAACGCCGCCTTTGCTCGCTATACCAGCTTTTCCAGAGTCTGTAATAGAAGAGAAAACATGAATGTGGTAACTAAGTAACATAGGTAGGGTATAATAAAAAGAAGAAAGAAACAGGCATCATATCATCCTCTCCGCCTCGAAATGATGTATACTTCCCAGAAGCTACGCCGTCAAAAATACAAATACAATGCAAGAGAAAGACTTCCGTTGTGGGCACCTTGATCAATGATTGTTTTCGTTCCTCAAAGAGACTGGGCCCTGAAAACCTGGCGCCCCGGGATTGACGTCGTGCATTTCCAATCCCTGTGAGCTAGATCTCGGCCGCTTGTCTCTTCTGATGCCCAGTCGCTGGTCGCCTTCGTGGTAATGGGTCTTGAACTGATAATAGGTGGGCTGTCGGGGTCGACATAGGACAACGATAAAGTTCTTAATGATGTTGGCTTGAGAGAAAGCCCGGAAACGTTCCTTCTTAGTGAACTTGTGCGAGTTCATGTATTCTCGTGTTGTTTCGCCTCGTGCCATGAGGAAGATGTGGTATCCCATGAGGGCAGCGGGATATAGAAATGAGATAAATCCAAGGAAAACCAGAGCAAAAGGAACTCGAAAATGATCGATAGCCTTTCCGAACGACACACCCTCACGGTTCTTGTAAAGGAGAATCTGTGCAAGAGATGTGCCAATCAAATAAGCTGCGAGAATCGTCGCAGACGTGACAAAGGTAAAGAAATATCGGTAGTTGCGTTTTCCGACACAGTTGTTGAGCCACACACAGTGGTGATCGTGGGTCTCGATACAGTTATCGCACAAACGACAGTGGTGAGCGCGCGGTGGCCGCCAGATATTGCACGTTCGACAGTGCTTAACCGGAACTTCCATCGCGGCCGTAGATGATTCGGCCGATTTTATCAGCGTCCAGTCTGTTGTAGGTGGACTGAGCTGAAGGGGGTCGTCATTATCATCCACAGGTGGAAATTGGTGAAGATTTCGTGGGAGAATCTGTCAAGAGTTAGCGAACAGGAACCCGGTTTAAGTAAGAAGGTTGGGTACTAACCCCTGGGTCCGTAACTGAGGCGTGAATGAAGGAAGAGAAACATATGTACGCAAGATATGCAAACACGATTGGCACCGCAGGTGATACATGTTTCCACAGCCACGGCGCTTCGAAGCCAAAGAACAGAGCACAAGGAATGACGACAAAAATACCGGTCACTATGTTGACAGGTCGTCCTCTTGTATTTTGCCAGCGACCGCCTAAGCAGAAGACTGTGTTTCCATCAAAATATTGATGAACACGTCCGAGATCCGATTTTTGGCTTGGCTTGTGAGGTACCCGCGGATGCTGTCCCTGAGAGTCTATGGGTCGGAACTGTGGCGACGATGCGGAAGAAGACAGTTTCTCAGCTCCTTCGGTACTGCGATTCTGACTCTGCTGCCCTTCATTGCTTCGACCAGGCATAAGGAAACTCGAGCGGAACGACCGTGGAGACTTAATCGGACTGGGCAGATTCGACAGGTCCTTATAGCTCTTGTCGATTATAATGCTGTGCTGAAAGTGTCCCGTATCAGAGGATTTGCCTTGAAGGGGACGAACGCTATCTGTCAAACTTCCTGCCGGGTAATGTCCATGGCTTGGGCTCGTGTTTGCTGTTATCCTATCCAGGGTTTCCTGCTCGGTCATCTCAGTACCTCGGGATGGCGGGGATCGCATGTTGTCTTCGTTGCTTATCTGGCGTTGCAGCTGGGCAATCGGGTTCGAAATAATACTCTGTCTCGTCTGGCTGCCACCGGCCTCGGCGCCACTCTCGTCAAACATTGGTGATGTTGGAGATGTTGGTGACGTGGGCGATGCCGCCGACATCTGACTCATTGTTGATGGACGGTGAGCTCCTCCTCTTTGCGCCTGTAACTTTTGCGAACTCATGGGGCGAAAGAAGGCATGCGACGTCAGTGATGGAACATGACTTCTGCTTGACAGACTCGGCGCCTGACTGGTCGAACCAGCAGCTGAACTTTCAACGCTCCCTCTCTTCGCCTGAACACCAGAAACGTATGTCTTATTCCGTAGAGACTGACCCGGCCATGCACCTCTCGAAGATGCTCCAGTCTGTGCAGTATCAGGCCGCGATGCCAGGTCTGCACTCCGGGGGAAACTCGTCCTATTATTCTTCTGCGCCTCTGGTTCGTCTCCGTCTTCGCTTGCGATATCCGTCATTCGAGAAGAAATGATGCTCGGCGGCCTAGGTGCCTCGGAATGGGGAGCATGCGGCGCTGGAAAGCCGTCGTCATCGGGTTTCGTGGCCATGGTGATGTCCGGTAATGGTGTCGTTAGTCGTCCGCCTAGAGACGACCTGACTTCGGTTTTGGCTCGAATTAAGGGAACGGTTGCGCGTCGGCTACGAGCTCACGATCTCATTCAGTGTCGTCTTCTATTATTGGCCTTGGGCAATCGAATAGAGTCGAGAGGCTGGAAAGTTATCCAAACGTAATGTCGGCACGATCGGCAAGTGGTTCGCGTTACGCAGTACTGGACAAATGAACCAAAGGGATGGACAGGGGTAGGAGGAGGCGGGTTAGAATCACGGGAAATTGGGAATGGAAGAATAATCGCAACAAGTTGAAAATGAGATAGGTAGAGAGCGCACAAGTCGAGAGTCAACCCGAGAAAGAGAACGTAAAGGGCGGCCAACAAAGAAAGGAAAGGTAATGAGAAGAGGAGGTGTATGCTTGTTCCTTTTTTCTGGCCCTTATTCCGGCTTGGGCTTGGGCCTGGTTTCTTTTTCCAAGCCTCCAAGGCTTCTTGGGCCAAGTTCCTTAGGTAATTGGACGTTCGCGCGCTCTGCTCAACTGCTCTCAGGCCCCTGATAAGGGGCTAACCTCAGGTCGCTGGGAGCCCCTGCTAGCGGCGCCTTGCCTATGGACGACAAATGGGTGAAACGAAATCAACAACTGATCACCGGGGAAAAAAGGATTGGATTGACTGAAAGCGTAGTAATTACTGCAGACATTTCTTGTGCGCAAATCATATCTGCAGACGTCACTCTGAACTGAGTTGTGGAAACTAACTTACTACAGCAACCCGTTTCGTTGACGTTTGACAGCGTCCCAGAATAACGTCGGTTACGTGAATAGGAAAGAGGTTCTATTATGGTTGCATTCCTCTCGACTAACTTTGTTAGTCTTCGACTCAAGAAGTTAAGATGATCGTCGCCACATCACAATGAACGAATGGTTAGGCTTTAGCCAGGGACAACAAGCCCACGGCCAGAGCCAGCTTCCGCCTGGTTCCTCAGGCATTCCCGTTAGGATCAGCCAACCTAGAAAGTAAGCTCAAGACGTCATTCCCATTTCAAACGTGATGTACCACGTGATCTTGCATGGTCCCCGGCATTGGCCAATGACCGCGCTTGCATTCGTCGTAGCGACTGCCTCCGAAATCATACGAGAACTTCAAAGCTTCAACCACCAAAGCCCGACGAACGCAGAAACCCATTCTCCAGCTCACCAAAGCCCGTCGTCACAATGGCCTCCCGCATCTCTCGCCGATTTCTCTCCACCACTGCCCGCCGCTTCCAGGAGCACCAGAAGCAGGAGCTCAAGAAGGAGTCTCGTCGCAACCCCGAGATTCTGGTGCGTCATAATGCCTCGGCCCACCCCTCGAATTATGCCCGGCCAAACACAATGAGCGAGGACCAACGAACGAAGAACAGCCATTGCTAACGTAAATGGATGAATTGTAGATTCTCGGCGGTGTCATGGTTGCTGCCCTTGGCGGCGCTGGCTACTACCTCGGTATGGAAACGAATTGATGTTGCTAGTACTGTAGGATTGAATCATTTGCTGACATCTTCAACTTCAGGCCGATCGCCCACTGGCGCTACCTCCGAGGCTCCCGTCACCATTGCTACTCACCCCTGGGAGAGTGGCAGCTCTGGCAAGTACCAGTACCACCCCGGTGGTGACCCCAACGCTGCTCCCAAGGACGCCCCCAGCGCCCTCAACGTTGTCGTCGTTCCTAACGTCAGCCTTCCCGCCGAGCTTCACGACAAGTACAACAAGTGGGGCAAGGATGGCTACCCTTAAATCAAGAGTTTGGGAAAGAATTGGGAGCTGGTTACACGTGCAAGCATGTATTGTAGGGGATTGAGGGGAGAGTGATGAGTTGGATCAGGCAAGCCTCTCGCCCTGTGTAGAAAGATGAAGGACAGAGTGGCCTTGAGTTTAGCAACCACCCATAGTTCACATACGACGCGCCGCGATATTTCTTAGCTTTGTGTCTTTTTAACTATAATTTGTCTTGTCTCCGGTTCATTTTACATGCATTGCCTTTTCTCGGAGTTGGCCGGGCAAACGGCTGATCTCACCCGCCAAAGGTAGCTGCAAATCATCTATCTACCTTTTGCTGTCACGTTGTGTAAACAGAATCTATCACCGAGTGTTCTTATTTCTCGTTGCTGCCTGGTATCTCAATGGCCCAACACAACACCCTGCTGTCCGTGTAATATCCTGAACTCCTTTCTTCACCAATCATGCAACAACTCTCTTCGCCCAACGCCGACATCCTATACACTCAATGCTCCAATCTCTTCAGCAGTGAAGCCAAGCAGGAAGAGGAGATCCAACAGGCTCTCGCCGTTCAGACGAGCATTTGCCTCCATCTGTACCCGAGGCTTTGCGTTCCACGCAACTCCCAGACCTGCCTTGTCCAGCATCAGCAAGTCATTGGCACCATCGCCAACAGCAATGACCTGAGACAGATCAATGCCTTCCTTGGCAGCAATCTCAATGAGAAGATCCCTCTTGCGCTCCTTGCCCACAATGACACCCTCAACCTCGCCAGTAAACTTGCCGTCCTCGATAACGACATGGTTTGCGTACGCATAGTCAATCCCCAATTGTCCGGCAAGCCATCCTGTCAAAGGCTGGAAACCGCCAGAGAGAACTGCAGTCTTGATACCCAGTCGCTTGAAAGCCCTGATCAAGTCGGGCACGCCCTTGGTGACGTCCAAGACAGGTCGGAGATCCTCAAACAGGGTAGCGGAAAGACCCTTAAGAAGAGCAACCCGCTCACGGAACGAACCCTCAAACTCCAACTCGCCCATCATCGCACGGTGTGTGATCTCAGCAACTCGAGCAGCCAGATCCGGGGGGTCCTTGATATGATCGGCCAACAGGTCAATAACCTCCTGCGTAATGAGAGTGCTGTCCATATCAAAGACCACCAGTCGGGGATGACGTCTCCACACGCTATCCCGCTGAAGGACAACATCAACATTCCACTCCTGTTCAAAACGGTAAATCATCTCGTGCTTTCTCAAGTCATCGAGACTAAGGTAGTCAGGTGATGGCGTTGGAGAGAGCGTCAGCTCAACAATGCGCGGTTGCTCCTGGTTGTCCAGACATCGGTGAGAGGAGTGAGGCTCATCAGCATCATGAGGAAGAGGGAACGAGGACATGAGATGAAGGAACGAAGTGATGCACAGCGGAGAGATGTAGGAGCCGTAGATGTGGTCCAAATGCTCCGACTCTTGAGTGGGCGGCTCGAGAGGATACTCATTGGGATCAGTCGTAGGCGCCAAGTTGGCGGGCAGAGACTCATTGCTGTCTGCGAAAGTAGTCTTGATAGGGGATCGTGAAGCTTGATCCTCTCCCCTAGGTTTGTAGAAAAGCGTTGCAATGAGGCGATCCGACTTCTCGCCAGTTCGGGGAGCGCAATTTGGATGAGAGTACGAATGGCTCAGTCCACTATCGACCACAGTTGGAGGATCCTCTTCAGATGGGATGCCATTGAAAGGCAAAATAGGCCTGGTTGGAGGAACAGGTGAGTTGCTCGTGTCCTCTATAACCGTATCAATGCCATGGAACCGCTGCTCTTGTCGGGCTGAATCAGGTCGAGGAGGACGATATTCCTGGTGATCACTCAAATAGGAGCTGCTCCTCATCGAACCCAACTGAGGCCTTGTGGCATTCTGTTTGGCGGGACTTCCCTGGTCTGCCATTGTGCGCGCGGGGTGAGATTTTCGACAGCTGACAATTGGTTTGCGTAGAGGACCGCAAGGAATTGAGCTAGAATGCCAAAATAAGGATACTGGAAAGCTATAATGCTGGTAGATAACGACGCGCAACCGCCTACGATACAGCGACGAACCCCAAAGATTGAGTCAATCTTCAGAGGTTGAGGTGAGTTCCGGAGGTTGGTGAGCGTTGTCTTCCGGCCAGGGCACTTCTCTCCGTCGTCCCACCCCGCCAATGGGACCGTTGATGTACCGTCCGATGGCTCGTGCGACTCTGCCTACGGCTTCTGCGGCTCCTGTCAGGCTGTTCTAGAATATGATTGGCGCAAATAAGCCCACATCTTGTCGGATTTTAATGAAGATTAGAGCCGAAAACTCATCACGTGAGCCTCAGACCCAAGGCAATGGCTGGGCCAATCATTTGACCGTGCGTGAATCACTGAATACACTTGTAAGACATGTAACTAGAGCATAAAGGCCTGGGTGACCGATATAGAGTATCTCATGTTGTCGTGATGATACCGAGGTCGGCCTCCAAATCCGGAGGTGCAAGATTATAATAAAATCTTGGCTCGTTAAAGCCAGAAGCAGCAGAATAAGGTTGAATCTAATTTGACAAGCCAATGACGCAAATGACAAACTGGAATATGACGTCGCTTTATTGAGTTTATAGGGTAAGCGATCTCTGCTCAGTCAGCATGAGATTTCTAAACAGCTTTGAGCACGCAATCTGAGACGGTGACGGCTCAACCATTGTCCGGGTCGCGAACGGTCCGAATAAAAAATTGCTTAGACTGGGGGTGCAGGGGAAAGACCATCGGCAGTCGCACGGTTCCTCGGTACCGATGCTCCGAGAAGTATATATCAGGACATGAAGAGTCACCGACTGCCGCCCCGGTTGACGGGAGTTGTCCGTGGGTGCCTGGATCGCACGCCTTGCGTAGTACGCATCGAAAAACGACTACACAAATTTTATAAGTGGTTTTTCCCTGCGATTTTGCTGGGTTTCGAAGCCAATGCATGAAGCGTGAAGCAGATCGGTCCGTAAAACAGTAAACATGACCGGTATTCATATCGTCGATCTGGGGGTGTGGCGACACAATGGCTCATTCTTGCGACAAAGATACAATAGCACATCATCATCATCCTGAAGTTGATGCGATTTCGCAAGCCGCAGCCAAAATGACATGATCGCGGGGAAACTGCCCGCGTGCTCAATGGCCCCGGCTCAATTGACGTGCCTCTCGCCATCCCCCCGGATCTAGATAACACGGGACTCGTTCGTGAGATGAACAAGATACTGACCGCTGTTATTTCTAATCCATGCTTACAATCTCACCTCTGCTCGTATGATCAAGGGACAAATCAAGTTCCGGGGCTGCCGCGAATTCCAATGCAGTTCCACCAAATAGAGACCCAAAAAGTGTTTGCTACCTGATGGATCTCCGGCTCGGCGGCTGTATTGAAATTATGTCGTTGCCGGTGGTGAGGCAAAACAGGTCCCATAGCCTAGCCGCCATTTCAGGGCTTTGTTCAACAGGCCAATCAGGCTTCGATTTCGCCATAGCACCCACCATCGCGAAAGGCATAGCGTCGATGTCGTGATCAGTCTCAGTCGCGACTTGGAGACGATGTTCCTCATGGCGGCGATTGCGCAATTGCAGCTCCCCATCTTTTTCCATGTCCTGGCCTCATCACAGGCAGCATAAGCTCGGGTTTGGACGCTGCCTTTGGCCATTACTAAGGACGCCCTTGGGTCGGGCCCTGCGGGCGGTCGCCCGGACATAGCTTGTAAACCCCATACAATCTCTCTCTCCCTCTCTCTTAAAGAATTTGACTGTCCTCATTCATTGTCGTGTTCGTCATCTCATTGTCTTCCAGGTGCTTTCAAATCTTGTTCTATATCCAGTCAGCAAAGTATCTGCGTCATCAATCATACCAGAGCTCCCTCATACATTACCTCTAGTTCCGTATTAGTATAATTGGGATACACTCGTCACCTATCCCAGCGTTCAACTTCAGACAACAACCCCTCCTCTCGAACATCTTCCCCGCGTTTTCAATATGCCTGCCTTCATCTCTCAAACCTCCTCGCAGGTGTCCCTCACGGACATCAAGGTCGACTGCGAGTCAGGCTATGTCTCTGGACAAAACTCAGAATACTCATCGCCATCATCATCGACCATTCTCCCTCAGATCTCTCTCACCAAGTCCCACATCGACCACCTCAACAACATGCTCGAGGACATGCACCCCATGGACATTCTCCGATTCTGCAAAGTCATGTTCCCCAACCTGTACCAATCAACCGCCTTCGGTCTGACCGGTCTTGTCACCATGGATATGCTTTCCAAGATCCAAAAGGAGCACCCTAACACTCCTACTGTTGACCTCATCTTCCTGGATACCTTGTATCACTTCAAGGAGACACACGACCTGGTCGACCGAGTCAAGGCCCGATACCCCAACGTCCCTGTCCATATCTTCAAGCCTGACGGCGTCAACACTGCTGAGGAGTTCGAGGACATGTACGGCAAGGAGATGTGGAACACCGCCAGTGAGATGTACGACTGGATCGTCAAGGTCGAGCCCCTCCAGCGAGCCTACGATGAGCTCAAGGTTGCTGCTGTCCTCAACGGCCGTCGACGATCTCAGGGTGCCGCCCGTGGTTCCATCCCCATCATTGAGCTCGACGATGAGCGTGGTGTCGTCAAGATCAACCCCTTGGCCACTTGGTCCTTTAAGCAGGTCAACAACTACATCAAGGAGAACAATGTCCCTTACAACGCCCTACTTGACCAAGGCTACAAGTCCATCGGTGACTGGCACTCGACTGTCCCTGTCAAGGACGGTGAGGATGAGCGAGCCGGGCGATGGAAGGGCCAAGACAAGACTGAGTGCGGTATCCACAACAAGCAATCTCGATACTCCGAGTTTGTTGCCATGATGGAGCGCAAGCAACAAGAGGAAAAGCTCGCCGCTGCTCTTGAGAAAGTGGCTCTGCCCACCGTTTAAGTGCACTCGCACTCAGACAACCACTTATCTTTGATGACTTAATGATTGAAGCATTGTATAAGGCGTTTTGGGAATTAAACTGGTTCATAAGTCAGTTGCGACTGAACCAAAGGGGTTTATGGTATCCGGAATCATCGAACGGCGTTAAGGAAAATATGGGAAGCCTGGTGCAACGGAGGAATAGCAAGCACACAACCAAGCAGGTAGAATCTGTCACAGGTTGCAGATAGAATAAGAAATAAAAGAAATCATCCAAACTTCCAGAGTGCGCCTGCAACAGTAAGACATTGATGATATAAATGAGATATGAAGTCGGATTCAAGGGTGATCAGGATCACGAGGTAAGAGCCGCAAAGTTGGTAAGCTAGCTACCCCGCGTCAAGAGGTTTCGTGCTAACAAAACACCACCACTCGTCTACTCATATCTGATACCACGCTATCTGACCCATCCCACTTACCCTAGCACCGTCCATCGTGACCTACCGTATCTCAGCCTTACATACGTACTAACAAATCAAAAGTCTTCCACACACACACACGATGCAGGATCTCGCTTCTTCGCCGCCCGCTTTTATCGAGAGAAAGAAAAAGATTCTCGAACAGCTCGCAATTCCAGATACGGAATACACTGATGCTTCACCTAAGGGCTCTGTAGACGAGGGAATCAGAGATCTCATTGATGAGATTAACCAGCAATCCGGGTTTGTCACCACAAGCAGCTGTGCAGGACGTGTCAGTGTCTTCCTAGAGGGTAGACGAGTTGCAGAAACTGAAGGCGAAGATGAGCGAGTAGCAGGCGTTGGTGGGAAAGGTGCTGGGGGAGCTTGGCTATTTGTTTCTCACGACCCAGTGCCTGATGAAGGAGATGAGAAAAAAGACTGGAGCAGTTTGTTTGGACTTGAGGACTCAACAGCGGCCCAGGATACAGCTGGAGCAGTTAAAGAGAGAAGACTTGTTCATTTCAAGTTTGAGGCAATGGTAAGCGACAACAGCAATGTTAGAATACAAGCACAAAACCATGCTGAGTTATCACGTAGATCCTCCACGTCCTCACAGCGTCTCCGGAACATGCCCAAATACTCCTTCGGTGTGGTCTACAAGCAGGATTCCGTGAGTCGGGTGCTCTCAACATCATCCCCAGCGGCAAGGATGCTGCTACACCTATGGTCGCGATACGGACAATGGGCCTCGCCTTTGAGTCTCTCATCGGACAACAGATAGACGGCCATCGTCAACGTATAGTGTCACCCGAATATCTCCAGACACTCGTGCAAATCGCCAACGAGCGTTTTATCGAGAACAAGAATCGCATTGAGCGGTTTCAGAATGCCTTCCGTGATGCTGTATCTGCACCAGCGCCGCGTCGAAACCCCGAAGGACAAGAATGGGAGGACGCTGCGGCAAGACGTGAGAGGAAACGTGCTGAGGGTCTGCGAAGGAAAGCAGAGCTGAAAGCTAAGCAAGAGGCAGATACAGATACAGCAGACAATGAAGCCACAAAGACGGGAGGCGAAGAGCAAGCAGGGCTACTCTTTGAAATATAATTTGCTGTACACTTTGATTCCTCAACATAGCTTTTCCCGCTACCAATGCCGTAATGTACACGTGCGTACCTGTCTGGGCCTACCAAAGCCCATCATCTCTATATCTCTATAGAATCGCTTCCCGTTTCCATTATAAATCTCTCTGCGACTCTGCTCTTACGACACAACCTTCTCAACCCAGCCCTTCTCCAGTTTCTTAACCTCGGCCTTAAAGTTCTCCACCTCCTGCCAGCAGTCGAGCGGCCGTCTGTCGTGCTCTCTCAAGCATCGGATGACTTCGTTGCGCGCACCCTCGACGTTTTCAGGTAGGTCTCGAATCTGCTTGCGCGCCTCGAGCTTCTGACGCATAGCCTCGATCTCCTTGCTGACGGTGTACTGGCTGGGGCCGTTGTCATCCTTGAACTCGGCGTTGGAAAGTTTCTCGTGCGCAACCTTGAGGGCTTCGGCTTCTTTCTGTTGGAGTTTCTTGAGCTCCTCGGCCACGCGGGCCTGGATTTGGAGCTCGACTAGCTTGGATCGAGAAGCATCGGTCTATTGAGGGAGACACAGCGAATGTTAGCTTCGTCCAAGTTCTGGGTAGCTTAGCTACAAGTGTGGGCGAGAATTGAATATACCTCGTTGCTAGACTGTAGTGAATCGACAAGATCTTGTGAGATGCCGTTAGGCGCTGAGCTGTTTATTGGCAAGCTGTCAGTCGCTGATTGACACAATTTGGGTAGCTTCAGAAGTCTGAAACAACTTACGCCTTCCACACGTGTGCGGAGATTGGTTTCGACTCGCTGGAACCCATTGTGTCGACCGCAATGGCTATGCAACCGATGTTCAATGCCCGGCTCGTGATAGCCTTCCTGGAAATTTCCGGCGTTGTTCGGGAGCGTCACGGAGCAGCGATCTGTCTGCCTCAGGTTTCAAGAGCCGTCTGGCCGGGTTGACGCCTCGTGTGGCGCTGAGGTGTGGCGCATGGCGCCTCACCGCAGACCGAGCTCACCGTGAACTCATACATGGATCGGACTCAAGATCAATCAAGATGCTGTCCGTGCTGGTTGCGATTGCGATTCAAAACATCATGCCACAATCGGCAATCTCTTGTACTGTCAGGCTCAGAGTACCGGTCAAGTCCGCGCTTACTGAGATCTGAACTTGGGGTAAAATGGGCTGTTCGAAGGACAAACCGACACGCAGAGGCCAATACCCGCCATCGTTGGAAGAAGAAATGTCACAGCGAACCAGCTCATCGTGTTTTGCATCTTGCTACGACCTTGTTGCTTGGACGGAATATGAAGGATTAACGCAAGCATCAGGTTCAGGACAACCTCTCAAAGGGGCCATGAGATTTCCCTTTCTAGAATCGAGATAGCGCCCGTTCGTGGGGCGTAGGTAGCTTCCCAAGACATCGGAAGCGAACCCTCGGGCACTGGATCATTTCACCTGCGACGCCTAGAGGCTTGTCCTTTGACGTTGTCATCCCGCTTTAGTAGACAAGCGACGAAGGCCCTGCTAAGAACCGCGAGCCTCGTGGGCCAGATGCCAGAGTAGGCAACGGGCGTTTTTCCGTTATCAAGTTAGACGGTGGGCTGGGCCGCAGTTTGTATCAAACTGACGTTGAATCTGAATTCCATCAACCACAGCACGAGAATTACAAGATTGCGGGCCGTCTTTCACCCTTGGCAGATGATGTTTAGCAGGGTGTCTCTGCACGTTGGGATGTCTTTACCCTGTCCTGTGCGGTTTGGATCCACGTTGGCAATCTGACATGCTAAGCGAGTATCAGATCCTGACTAACAAAACTCTTGGTCAATCTTGAGAGAAGTTATCGTGGTCCGTCCTTGATTCATGGCATGATCGAACCCCTCCAGATTTGCCGTGCTGGCCGAAGATTGTTTCAGTCAGCCCATTTCCATCCACTCTAGACGGCATTGTGTCAGGAAACAATGCCATGAAAGGCCGGACCCGAATGCGATTATCCAAACATAAAACAGAAACACTTGTTGGAAACAAGGCGTGGCAAAGCTGAGCTCGTGATAGCGTCAACCGGATGCCTCTCTGAGGTTGGCCGTTCTCTTGGCGGCAGTCTTGCGGGGCAATGAGTGGCTAGCAAGCGCTGGAACGGCCTGTGCCCGCATTCTTGCAGCAGGTCTGGCCGTTGACAGCCAGTAACCCCTGAAGACTCACCAGAAAAACTTGGAGAGGTCCATTAGGTCCATTCCAAAAGGGGTCTGGGAGTCCCCTGAGCCAGGGCCAGCGAGTGGCTGGTTTCAGAAGCATGAGTGTGCAGGGGACTGACCATTGAGCAGCCACTGAATGAATGTCCCTTTCCGCCAGCGACCGAATTCTGAGATCTTATGGCAACATCGCTCATCCAATTGGCCACCTATTAAGCAGCCACGCCGTCGCTGCGAGCGCCCCTGCCGTAGCGTAGCTGATTTTTGGCTTTCTCAATTGCTTGCTAACGTTCCTGGATCCTGTTCTAAGAGGCGCTTAAACGCTCGTGGTTTGTTGCGCCATGAGTCTTGTAGCTCTCTCTGTAAGACATCGGAAGAGCAAAACGTAGTCTGCGATCCAACCAGAATCAAGATATGGATTGGATTCTTAGGGCCTCGGGTTCCACGGTAGCTAGAAACAGCACACCCTGGCAAGGGTCCCATCAATACCCATCCAGGCTCTGCCGAAAAGTCGGACGAACTAGCCACTCACAACCTTGACTCGCAGTATCTCGTTGGACCAGGAGAAGCTGTAAGGGGCTCCCTGTTGAGATACAGGGAGAGGATCCTAACCGCAGCAGTGCGAGTAAATCCTTTCAGCGCCAAGCCTAGTAGCCTCGAGGGCGAATTTACCTACCTAGATTGTTTGCTCAATCTGGGCTGAGAAGAGGCGGAGTAGGCCGGGGCCCATTTACATATTATCACAACGTCCGCTCCCATATTATCTTCATTCCTTTTGGTTACGCTTCGTGCCGTTCACGGTGGTTAATTTTATCATTTTTCTTTCTTCGTTTGTTGTCCTCGGGACTTTATAGACATTCTTCACTGAGGCTGGTCATTCTCTAGTCAATTCGCCTGACTTGCTAACCGTGCTGTGCTGGTTTCATCTCACTCACACTCGACTCTCATCAACTGCTTGCCAGCTGCCCGCCACTGTCGCCCTCGTATTTGTCTTGAAACACTCAAAAACAGCCGTTTCCCCTACGGCTCGTCATTGTTTCTTCCGGTCGATCCTTTTTGTCTCGCAATAAACGCCTCAATACCTCAATCTCGTTATTGTTCTTCTTCGCTCACCGCACGCACGCGCCAAAGCGTCGATCGTCTGCCGCCTGCCTTGTCTACCAACCGCCCTTGCCTTAGGTATCTTGGCTTCACTTACTCGCGGCAATTAACGTCGACCCGGTCTTTTTCCTTGATCATCGCAGATCCAAATCCGCCAAACCTGGAGATCGTCAGCTAGTTCTGCTTTCTTCCAGCTGCAACTGAGAACATCACCTCGTGGACGAGGTTGAACAAAACAAGACTCCCGACGTCATCGAACACTGCTTTGACATTGATCAATAAGTCGATCTTGTTCTGCCCGGGTTGCTTATTGTCCCTCATTGTTTTTTCGCTCTTTGTCTTTGTGCTGTGTCACATTGTGTGTTGAACACGCTCTCGTCGGCATCGAATCACTCAAATCACCGCTGAACAACGTACTTGTCGATCACGATATACCATCATAACCCCAAGTTAGCCACCTGATCACGACCATGTTCTGACACCAAAGACCGAACACAAGAAGGAACACGCGCTTTTTACTTTCTTTAAAATTACCACCGACCTTTGGGCGCTTCTTGTTTGGGCTTCTGCCGCTTCTTTATCGGTCGCACAACCGACTTTGTTTCACATTCATTCACAGCGAACAGCGACTGTTCACTCTTTCTCCGTCTAAGGATCCCCAAATAAAAGGACCACATACCTCATTCATTATCGCATCGCTCCTAGAGAGCCATAACTGTCACGATGGAATTTACACGGCGCCGGATCGCCGATATCAACTCGTTCATACCCACCTCGACACTCAAATCTCGCGCTGAAGCAGCTCCTGCAGAGGCTGAAGCAACTCCCAACTATCACTCAAATCTCGATGGTGTTAACCAGCCCATGAATCTACTTTTCAAAGATGCTTTGTGGTGGACCTTGGGCATCTTCGCTCTAATTATTCTATCCATCAGGATCTTCGAGATCCTATGGGCAAGACTCCGCCAGGTGTCGGCCATGAATGTGACCGGCCAAAAGCAAGGATACTGGAGGATCTCGCAGTGGAGCTGGATGCCCGGTGTCAAGAAAAACCTCATCTACGCCCCCTTGTGGAACAAGCGTCACAACAGAGAGTTCAAGCTTTCCTCTGCTATTAGCATGGGCACTCTCCCCTCGCGACTCCACTTCATGGTCCTCTTCGTCTACTTGGGCAGCAACTTTGCCTACATGTTCGTTCTCAACTGGGCAAACGAGAACAAGAAAGCCTTTTGTGCTGAGCTGCGAGGCCGTTCAGGAACCTTGGCCCTTGTCAACATGGTCCCCTTGATCATCTTTGCTGGGCGCAATAACCCCCTAATCGGCCTGCTCAAGATCAGCTTCGACACGTACAATCTTCTCCATCGGTGGATGGGTCGTATTGTGGTTCTCGAGTCTATCATCCACACTATTGCCTGGCTCATTGTCGCTGTGGATGACCTGGGCTGGAATGGCGTTGGACATAAAATCTGCCATGGACTCTTCGAGGGCTCGGGAGCTGTTGGTACGGTGGCTATGACCCTCCTACTTCTGCTTTCCCTTTCGCCTCTACGACATGCCTTTTATGAAACCTTTCTAAACGTTCATATCGTCCTGGCCTTTGTTGCCTTTGTTGCTACCTGGGCTCACTGTGCCTCCTCAGCACTCCCCGGTGGTCTTCCTCAGCTCCCCTGGATCATGGCCATTATGGCGCTTTGGTTCGCTGACCGACTTGCGCGCATGTTCCGTATCGTCTATGTCAACTGGTCGTCAAAAGGCTGGACCGATGCTGTATGCGAGGCTATGCCTGGCAACGTCACCCGAGTCACTCTTCACTTGCCACGATACGTCGACATTGAGCCCGGTACTCACGCCTACCTTCGCTTCTGGGGCCTCCACTCCTGGGAGAGCCATCCCTTCTCCATCTGCTGGGTTAACCACGTTCGCGACAACACTCTTCCAATCGCTGAGAAGGAACCTCTCCACGTTGTCGACAAGTCGACTATGACCACTTCTGTCTCTTTCTTGATTGGAGCACAGACCGGCCTTACGAAGAAGCTCTTCGACCGTGCTTCACGATGCCCACGAGGTCTTCGCCTCAAGGCTGCCATGGAAGGCCCTTACGCTGGACACAACAGCCTCGACTCTTATGGTCACGCTGTTCTCTTTGCCGGCTCGACTGGAATCACTCACCAAATCTCCTACATCCGCCATCTCCTCGAAGGATACAACGCGGGTACCACCGCCGCTCGACGCATTACCCTTGTCTGGATTATCCGCGAATACGAATCTCTCGAATGGGTGCGTCCGTATATGGATACGATCCTCCGTATTCCGAACCGGAAAGATGTCCTCCGCATCCAGATCTTCGTGACCCGTCCTCAGAACCCACGCGATATTGTCAGTGCTAGCGCCACGGTGCGCATGTTCCCTGGACGGCCAAACGTTCCCCTGATCCTGCAAAGAGAGGTGCAAGAGCAGATGGGAGCCATGTGTGTCACCGTATGTGGACCTGGTGCTCTTGCCGACGATGTTCGCGGTGCCTCCAGATCAGTGCAGGGCTCGAGCGTGGTGGATTTTGTGGAGGAGAGCTTTACGTGGTAATTTATGACCAAAAGCGGAGGTAATCAATGGTTTCATTCGAACAGTATATATTACGGCAAGGGGGTTATATCATGGAGAGATGTGTGAGGAGCGATCATAGCGTCAAAGCGTTTTCATAAGTTGATCATATAATTAGAGATCTTAGAGTACAATTCTTGGAGCGATCTATGTTCTATTTTGCCCTGTGATTCTTCTACCCATGTGTAAGTCATAGAGTGAAATGATCTTGACGGTTGTGTGAAAAGAGTGTATATTGTTAAACTAAAGCAACATAATGAGCGGTATATGCCGAATGACGGTCTAAGTGAATGAATGTGTAGCCAAATGCATAACTAAAATCTCAATAGCCTTTGCAGCAAAGCAAGTCGAAATGCTTAACATCCGGGCATATCGCAAGCCATTCTTCGATCACAGTATGACCCCTTGAGCTTCCCAAGAAAGTAACGACCTTGCGGCATCTTATCAAAAGGGTTTTCGACTTCTTGCTCGACTCCAAAATTGACTCAGAGGTCGACTCCCCAAACGTTGTAGTTCTTCAAGAGCTTCGGACCCTTTGTCTCATCGAAACCAGATGGATTCTCCTCTCGCAACGGAAGTATCTCAGTCTCAACACGAGCAGAGGCCGTCGAACGGAGAACCCTGCCATGGTCATCAACAGCTTCTGCTGCAACACTAGTAACGTCGTTGCTGGAGATCTCGAAGCTCGTCTCGAAGCTGGTGCGCTTGACCTCACCCAAGAAATCCCGGGAACCATACTGGCCTGTGACTGCGTAGAAACGCCACGCCGTAGTTTCAGTATCGCCGTTCCATGAGACGTAGACTTTGGTGCTGTGTTTGCTCTGAAGCGCTACAATAGCAGGATCTTCGTTGGGTAGACCGGTCCAGTTGTATCTAAAGGCCCTGTAGTTCTCAGCCCCAACACCGAGGAAGTCAGAGTCGACATAGGCATGGAAGATGGGTTTGCCATCAGGAGTAAACTCTGTCAATGCTCCTTCGGAACCCCAGCCGACAATAACGTTGCCGCCAGGGAGAACCTGTGTGCTGCCCTGGGACTTGGATAGAAGATCATCGGGTGGGAAGTATCCAGCAACCAATTCGACAGTCCACGAGGTGGTGTTGAGTCGCAGGATCTTACCACTACTCGTTGGCGCGGTGTGTACCTCTGAGCCACCGCTGTGTTCAGTCCCATGAGCACTGTTGTCGTAGAGGCTAATAACCTCTACGTCGTCTTCCTGGGAGAGCCAGCGTGCGTGGTGCTGGAAGCAGAATTTGGCGTTGTCTGGAACGTGGAAATCAGAGCGTCTGCCGTGAAGGCGCCAGATGATGGAGCCATCTGTGCCGTTGATCTTGTGGACTGCGCAAGCGTCGCGGGCTGAGATAAGATAGTTTCCTTGGGCGTCTTTGTCGACGCTGTTGATGTGGAAGTAATCCCATGCGTCGGAGCTGTTGTACCCAGAACCAGCTTGGCCGGGGTTGATAGGAAGAACTGCTTCTTTGGGAGTGTGAGCGTGTGAAAGTGAGTGGCTTGGTTGAAATACGAGCTTACCATCCGGTTGGACGTGATCGAGACTGGACCACTCGAATAGGAGTTTGCCCGTTGAAATATCAAGCTCTGATGCCGCGTAAGTGACTTTTCGAATCGAGAGACGAAGGAACTACAAACCTTGAATAATAGCGTTGACAATCCACTGCTGCTCTGGCTTTGCGCCCCATTTCCTCAAGTCTCGGGGCACTGGCTGATAAATCTGGATGAGTCCAGTCTTTTCGTTGATGATGTGAAACTCATGCTTGTCGACCAACTTGTGGTTGCCAGCACGTAGCTCCCGAATAGTCTCATAGTGTTGATCCAAGATGGTGATATGGCCATGGCCATGGCCATATCCAGCATTGTGGTCTCCCTCAAAGCTAAAGAGAATATCTTTGCCTTTCCAACGTCCAGCTTGGAAGTTGGTGGCCCAGATACTGTAGATACCATAGCCAGACCAGACTAGGTCGCCGTTGTCTCGAAAGATGTAAGGACCTGCTTGGCGAGGACCATGCTGCTCAGTAGGCGTATCTGGGTATCCCGCAAAAGGTGATATGAAGATGTAGCCTGGCTCGACTTGGTCCGTAGCTGGAACGGTGACGTTCAAACGCGGAGGTGCCAAGTCGGGGCGAGAGCGAAATTGCCAGTCAGCCGCAACAAGCGGGACAAAGCTCGACAGAGCGACAGCAAGATGAGCTAGATACTGCTTCATGTTGGCAGTGAAGCGTATGTGGAGGCAGTACTAGCAGCGTCAGCGGCCTGGATATCCATCTCTTACAAGAAAAGGTACATTCACCTTGATGCAGTCTACAAGCCCTAGTAATCCACCACAAGATTCAAGTTTTGATGTTCAATGGGATTGTTTGAGATTTGGTTTCTCTGAGTTGAAGTGCTTAAACAGGCGTGATGACGGAGTTAGCTCAATGATATATAAAGGCCCATTGGGGCTGCGATGTCGCTATTGACTGAAGAATAGAAGGTAGCACGTCATTGTTCAATGGACATGTAATTGGGCAATTGCATCTACCGGTTACAACGAGCGGGGGAAGATCGACGTTCTGCATGAGGGGATATATGTTGGTTCTTGCACGACCGACAATATTTGACCAGACACATGTGTACACATGTAGTCTAGATGTTCAGACATACGATGGGATGATTATTTAAGCTTTCAAATTTTCTAACAGCTCCGGGCATCCAGGTTGCTTCTGAAATCATAACCCGATATTTGAGACGATCAGTAAGCGATTAAGTTGTTACTTCATCACTGGAAAGGTTGTATGCATGCGTGTTGGAGAACTCATTGCGTGATTGAATGTAACATGCATGACGACAAAAGAGCCGCAATCGAGGTTTCAACGCTGCATGACGTGTTGAGACTAGACTAAATAGAAAACCCAATGCATAGAAGTCAAAAAAGCTCCTTAGGTTTATAGTGCGTCTGTAGGATTTACTCATCTTGTGAGCACCGTAGTAAAAATCGGATATCAGTCAAGAACTAGTACTATCTCAAGACACGATAGTAGACTCAGCTAAGTACCTCGTTGTAAAGCAAAGTAAAAATTCGATCGATTTAGATATCTCTTTTTTTATGGAATTGAGTCATTCGTTTCAAGTTCCAGGTTCACTATGTGCTTGGTTACAATAGATGTCTATACTGACCCATGCAGCTAAGTGAGGATTTTGCAGCTCTTATTGGGCGGTTAAATTCGTGATTTTAAGGCGAGATTTCGACATTGGAATTAAACCCAATCTCACTTACATACGTCAACGTTCCTGGTTTTGAGATTGACTCTTTGGCCGACGACCCGTTAAATGACCCACGTCGTTTGACGGCCGGCTTTTTATCCATGCCTGGGCTATGTTGCGCACACAAGAATGGCAGTTTAAGATACAACACCGTACCCTCATCTCGTAAACCACAGCCGAGCTCAAAAATTTCCAAGAACTTGAGCAATTTCACTACAAACTATCACTTTATCATGCGAGCTTCTTCTTCCTCACATCGTGAGGCTGGTGTTTCAAGCCCTGCACCACTAGGAAACGATGGCAACGATATCACTGAGCCTCGTGAGGATCAGCCTCTACTTCGTGCACCTGACGAGGATACATGGAAACCCCCGCGAGGTTTCGTATGGATTCAACTTGCCATCATGTCAAATGTCTTCCTTTACGGTCTCGATAGCACCATCACCGCTGCCACTTATGCTGTTATCAGTTCCGAGTTTGACGCTGCCAACACAGCTTCGTGGTTGACTACTTCGTACTTGGTCACTAGCACGGCGTTTCAACCGCTTTATGGAAGAGTTTCTGACATCTTTGGCCGACGGCTGTGCTTTTTCATCTCGACCATCACGTTTGCCCTTGGATGCCTTGGATGTGGTGTTGCCAACAATGTGATCGTGCTCAACATCATGAGGGCATTGACTGGTTTTGGTGGTGGAGGTTTAATGACAATGGGTGAGTGTAATTCAAAAGTCTTTGATATGATGCCACTAACAATTGGAAGCCACCATTGTCAATTCGGACATGATTCCTTTCCGCAAGCGCGGCATGTACCAAGCTCTTCAGAATGGCATCTATGGTTTCGGGGCCATCTCTGGAGCTTCTTTTGGTGGCTCAATTGCAGACCATATTGGCTGGCGATGGTGCTTCCTGCTTCAAGTTCCAGTATCAATCGTGGCCTTAGTCATTGGAGCACTTGTCGTCTCTGACCAGTCTGGTGGCTTTTCCGTGGATAACAATCTGGGGGCTGTCTGGAAGAGGGTCGACTTTTCCGGATCTCTTCTGCTGGTTGTCGCTGTCTCTGTTCAGCTTGTAGGGCTCAGTCTCGGGGGCAACGAACTGCCATGGGGTAGTCCTTGGGTGATTGGATCCCTAGTCGGCAGCATTGGTTTGTTTGCTTTGTTCCTCCTCATCGAGGCAAAGACAAGTGCCATTCCAGTTATCCCTCTCCGTTTGCTACAGGGAAGACTACCTATTGCAACACAGTCTGCGAACGTCTGCGCAGGCATGGCAGCATATGGAGTGAGTTTCAAGGAGCTGTCTGTACTTTGACATTGCTAACTCTTACTCAAGTACCTGTTCATGCTTCCGCTATTCTTCCAAGTTGTTCTACTCGACTCGGCTACCACAGCTGGCGCTCGGCTTGCCATCCCGTCTCTAGCGACTCCAATCGGTGGTGTCATTGCTGGTGTTGTGATGTCTCGCTGGGGTAGGCTGGTTGCTCTTGTGCGCACTGGTGCTCTACTCATGGTATTGGGTAATGGCTTGGTGACGTTGCTGCAATTCCAAGACTCAAAGTGGAAATACTTTGTCTATGTCTTCCCAGCAAACCTTGGCCAGGGCATAATCTACCCTGGTATCCTCTTTACCTCTCTTGCTTCGTTTGATCATGCCGGTGAGTCTAGTTACCCCGCTTTTGATCGTCTCAGCTAACAGAATATGCGTAGATCATGCAGTTACGGCCTCAACCGTTTATCTCATTCGCTCACTGGGAACAGTTTGGGGTGTTTCTGTCACCTCAGCCATTGTGCAAACTACGCTCAGCGCCCGATTGCCGGACGCTTTGAGCGAAGTACCTGACAAATGGAGAGTACGCCCCTTTTCCTCTTACCGGCTGCTTTAGTGTAATTCTCAAACGTATGCTGATCCGTTTTGTTACTAGGTTATCGAGCAAATTCGACACTCGGTCGCTTTCATCCGGCAATTGCCTCCAGATGTGCAGCTCAAAGCTCGTCTTGTCTATTACGATGGCCTCAGGTATGCCTTCGGTGCTTCGACCGCGGTGGCTCTCTTGGGTCTCTGCGCCGCCTTGATTGCTAGTGGAACTGGACTTCGAACTACTCACAAGTAGTTGCGAATAACCGAGGCCTTGTGGAGGCTCTTCATGGGACAAGATAGGCTCCATGAACGATAAGAGCATCGCTTTGAGAACATATATATGGATACTCAATTTCGAATGAGGATCTCAACTCGGACACCAAAAGTTATGTAGAACCACGAACACGTTTTCAATTAAGATGAGATTATTGCCACTCGCATACACAACCTTAGCCCGGTGACTCCAGTCTTCTTCAACTCACCTATAAAGCGAAGCTAAAAGGGAGTGTCAATCGAACGTCATTCAGGAGACTTTACTGGCAAAAGTGTGGTTCCGCCCGGGATCGAACCGGGGACCTTCTCGGTGTTAACGAGATGCCATAACCAACTAGACCACGGAACCTAGGCGATTTTGCTTGTTGTAGAACGAGCCTCATTCTGTTGCAGATGTTGATTTCAAAATGGCGTGGCTGTCTTCAGTGACTGCCATCAACAAAGCGCCCTGCCCAGATGAGTGCCAGATATCTGAAGTCATTCCAGACTTATGTTCACAAGTCAAACCAGACTTTGCCAACAGTATTCAAGAGACCATACCTAGCTGTGTTTCCGCTTGAACCATGTGCTGCTAAACAAGTCATTCAGTGAACATAGGAATCAATGACTGTGTGCACGAGCTGATCTGAGATAGCAATGAGGTTTTTTCTTCTGTTCAAGCATCTATTTTCTGTTTGTGAGTAAGAGCAGATTACAATAGAATAACAACATTCAGGTTCGTCAAGGCATACTAGACTGGTAGCTTGAGGATATAGCATGTGTAAGTTGGCGATCTGATGCAGGAGAAAGTAGATAATCAAATGAAGCCTGCTGACAATGGCTTTCTCTTCCTTCATTTGTTTGAATGAACGACCAGTAGTGACAATAAGAGAGATTAGAGCGTAAACGCCGAGTTGCAGGTTGCCAGTTGGTTGACACTGGCCGCCAGCCGTCAAAACTGCTCCCGCGATAGGCCTCTCCCAATTAAGATCACGCGCGACGATGATTGTCCCTCTTCCTCTCCTCCCAATTTCCATCTCCTTTCCTCGCATCGTCTCCTCCTAAGTCCATCAACCCAACCTACTCCAGCATCACGACCAGCTTCAACCAGGGTCATCTATACAAGAGGCAGTCAGGAGCAACGCACTTCAGCTCGAAGTAGCTTGACCCTATTATCGTCATCCGAAGATTTCGGTTTTTTTCAACGCTTCAAATGCGCATGGGGGAGCATCATGTTCTATAGTCATGAGAGTAAGTCAGGCCGTGTTCTTTCACCTCCATCAATCTCCAGTTAACATCAACTTCAGTTCTTAGCAACACCCAGTATGGGGTTGCCACCATCTGGTATATCCCCCAGATGCTCTTCCTAGTTTCCTTCGAAGTCTCATTAACATGATCCCTCAGGCTTGTCGCTACTGTGGGCAAGACGAACCAGAAGCGATTGACTCGAAAGGCTATCCAAGAGGTCAACGTCCCCAAAGCGTGCGAGACCATCATCGACCCAGGGGCTCCCTTAGCTCTGCGTCTCCAGGGGAATCTCCTTTACGGAGTCTCTCGTGTGTTTGCCCAGCAATGCCGCTATGTTCTTTCAGACGCGGAGAAGACACAGGCCGACATGATGACTTTCTTTCGAGTCATGAACACAAGTGAAACGGACCCACGTGCGGGCAAGGCAAAGTAAGAAGTCCTTTGTTAACCCAGAAGCATTCTCGTTACTAACTTTTCAACCTTCCAAGGCGCCACCAAATCACCTTGCAGGATGACCCAACCTTTGATCCTTTGTCCAGCCTGCCACAGCTTGACCTTTTGGCCAGTGTCAATGACTTGGTTCTCCTTTCAAGTCAATTTTCGGCGCAGAACAATGTCTCTCAAATGACTCCTTTAACTCAAGGCACTGGTTCGTCAGGCCGAAACAATTCACTGCTGCACTTTGATATCCCGCAGTCTTCACGCTCTGCACGCAGCTACCGTCTTCCAACTGATCTCGACCACGATTCTCCGTTCGCTAAGCCATTCAACACGCGAGACCCTTTGGACGATTTCAACCCCTTTGGTGAAGACATGGTTAATATGCCCGGCCTTGATCTCAACTTCGATGCTGATGGCAACATCATCGAACTTGACGACCTGGAGCAGCAGCTCCCTCCTCTTCCTGGAACTGGAGTATATGAAGAGCACCTCCACATCCAAGCTGCCAACGCTGCTGGTCTTGCCGCTGATAAAGGGCATGTTGGAGGCGATAATGTGATCATCATGGGTGAGGATGCGTTGCCCGATGCAGAGCCGTTTCCCAAGCGTACAGTCGCCAAGAAGCCCACCTCCTCAGCTGAGCCAACCTCTGAATCAGTCGAAACTGAACAAGCCAAAGCACCCGCGCGACGAGGAAGACCACGCCGCAAGCACCATTGGATTGACAAGAAGGATTATATCCCCTCTACAGAGATTCGAAACTGGTCTGTGAATTATCTCAACAACATGAAAGCCGATCACAAGAAACGTCCAGCAACCACTCTTACCCAAGCCCGTCACAACGCCAAGGTCTTGCTCTTTGGCAATGGATTAGCCGGCGTTGGTAAAGGTTCTATGAGAGTTGTGCATCCCCTCGCAGAACACTTTTCTGGCATGCCTCTTTTGGCGCAGCTTCAGGGCAGAGACCCTGAGCAGGAACTAGAACCTGCACAGCGTGGTCGCCGTCGCGCCTCGGCTGAAGCATTTGAGGACGAGCAGGAAGAGGAAAGAAATGTTCGCCAGAAGGTAGATGATGGCGAGGAGTTTGGGCGTGGTCACAATGAAGACACGGGTTCAATCATGTTCGGCGAAGACCTAGCCCCAGAGATGGGTATGGAGGCAGCAAAGGGCCTTGAGGATCGTCACTCGTCGTCCATGGCTCCTTGGAGTCGCCCTCCCTCTGTTGCCCCTGGCTCATCTATTCGAGGGCAGGGCAGTGTGCAGAAGAGGCACCCTGCTCCGAGCCCTCTGCATGCCCGCGGCAGTGCCGTCCGTTCCATCGAGCGCTGGAGCGACCTCCCTGGTTTGCCTTACGGCTCCGACGACCTTGCGATGTTGCACTCACAAGACTCTTCCATCGGCGATGAAGGGCTCATGGAGGACATAGATTTCCCTAACGGCAACGACACGCAGGGCTCTGGTGCTGTTCTTGACACTTCGGCTCTCGACTTTTTGGGTTATGCCACCGCCCGCGCCCAGACCAAGGGGTACTCTCGTTCTCACGATCGGGTCGACCGTCGCTGGGTCAACTTCAACACTCTCACCGACGAACTGGACGATCCAACCAGCGCGAAAAAGTTCGTTTCGGAGGCTTTCATGCACGTCCTCATCCTCGCCACCAAGAACGTCATCGCTGTAGAACAGGATGGCATCGCAGAAAAGCAACCTTTCGGCACGATTCGCATCGGCCTCACTCTTCCTCAGCAAGAAGACGACATGGCCGACGAATTGGCCTAGATTTTTCTAGACTTCGGAGTATGACTGGTACATATTCTTATTCATATGGTCTCTAGTTACACATGACGAGGAGACTTACAGCAGAACGATTTTTATGGGCCATGACTTTGCGATTTTAAGCGGCATCGCCTGCGTTCAATTTTGGCGGAACTGGGATTGTTTTCTTTTGGAGTTGCGGGACCATCAACATGGAACCAAAATGGGAATATGGGGACTAAAAAATACTTGGGAAACGACAAAGGGCTCGTTCATATCATGATGATCTCGGGATGGGAAGGCAGGACATCAAACGGGTACTATCGATCGCACGGGCAGATCTCTAGAGGGGGGTAAACCCTCAAAGATAAAGTCATCTCACACAATGGGGAATGAATTTAACATTATTAACGTTTTATTATTATTGTACTTCGAATCGTCTAATCGTAAAGATCGTCATCTATACCACCCTCTCGATCCTCAAACTTCATGTACTCAACAGCCTCGTCGTCTGTATCACCATTGACTAGCTTCCAGGCTTCATGAACAGAATCAAGTACAGAATCATCGAAAGCAAGACCCAGGGACGTGGATGAGAACGTAGCAATGCCCGTATCTATGTTCAAAGAATTTGTTCCATTGCTCTGTTCGTAGTACAGCTGGTAGATTAGTGAAGCTACGTCTTGACTAGCTGATACAGCGGCAAATAGAGACGAGAGAGCCTTTTCGAGGACCGATTTCGCGGATGACGTACAGACAGTGCTAAGATAAATGACATCTGTTGACCTTTCGTTAGCATAATTGTCTTTTGAGTATGTGCGAATAACAATGTTGAAAGGAATGGGGTGTGTATCAGGTTGTCAGAGATAATGATCGTCATTAGGATTCAGACAATGTAGATAAGTATTCGGTATGTGAATCATCATAACACCAGGAAGAACAAAAAGAAAAAGATGTAACTCACATTGTCCAGAGGGGCATTCCCCTGTGTCGCTCGAGTGAACCATCGCATATACTGGAAACTCTGAAGGATTGTCATCCTCACCAGAGACCGATCCTGTGGGAAAGGCCACTACTGCAACAGCAGGCATGGGAGCGCCATCAATAAGCAGCTCAAAGACCGGAGACAGGTCCGACTTTGTCACGGCAGTGAGCCTGCTGATTCGGGTACTGCTAGGTTCGGTTGACTCAGTACCTTGAACGACTAACTTTGCCTTGACGTCGATATCGTTAGTAAACGAGAGCTCGAATAGAGCTTCGGCTTCATCAGAATCTAGCCGACGCAGATCCCTGATGCCAGAGCCCAGCATGTAGATTGCGCCGCCAACAGCAGCCGCCCGGCAACCCACTTGAGCCACCTCTGAGAGCCCACCCCATTTGGGATAGACTGCAGCAAAGCCAGGACCGAAGACACCCATGGAGGTCAGGTGTCGGTTGATGGCCGCCAAGCCGTCCTCGACAGATATCTTGCCATCGTGACTCAATGTCAGTGTGATGATGTAAGATTGAAGGGCAGCATCAAGCTTGAACTCCGAGGCTAGAAACTGTGCCAGCTCCTCGTCAGCACGTGGCTGCCATGTATCAATCTGAGGTTCCGAGTTATACTCAAGCACAAACTTGAGGAACTTCATCAAAGACCGCTTGGACCGAGCTGGGATAGACGTGTTGGAGAAGACATCTTCGCGAGTCGAGGGGATCCGACTGAGCGATGGCGTCGAGGAATCCGCAGGTGACTGATAGATGTAGAAGGAACCGACAGCAAGGAACTCGATCTGACGGAACGCTTTCGAATCGACAAGCTGAGTCACCAGCTTCGACCGCGAGTGTATCAGCTGAGGTGCCAGAGCCAGGCTATAGGCCCGCGTCGAACCCAAGGCATCCGGATCGCGCTTCACTTCGGCAGCAGAGAACACCCGCGAGGAATCGGCCGATCGATTCTTCTCGGCCCACTCATCTGCCTCCTGGAGACTGAAAGCCGCTTCGCTGCCTCCGTAGAAGTCGTTGGGATCGACGTGGAGTATGTTCTTGCCTGAACGCGACAAAGCTCTTCAAAACGAAGGCTGGGTCAGTCCGACCGAGGCGACATCTCAACGATGGAATCCAAAGCTTACAGGGCGAGGAGGGACTGTTGTAGCCCAGTGCCGCTGATCACTACATCCCACAGGGTGTCTGAGAGGGATTCCATGGTGAGGAAGAGAGTGTGTGAAGATGAAAGAGAAGGAGAAAAGAAGTTGAATCTGCCTTTTGACTGCGCGAAGATTTGAAGAGGATTTCAGGTGGGGCAGGGTTGCTAAGGTGAAATGAAGTGGCCCGTGCGTTGCCGCTGATAGAAATGAAATGGATTGGCTGGGAATTTCTCTCTTCTTCTTTCTCTTTTCTCCATCATCCGCTCAGCCCTTTACGCAATGTCTACCTCTTGTGGCGGAACATTGCTTGCGGCGTGGTAGTTTCATTACTACTCACTTTATGAGTGGTAGAGCAATTTGTCTTCCGGTATCTCCTGCCCTAGAATAAAGTCTGAAAGGGTGGGTCGAATGGTTATGACACATTTCCTTGCCATACATAACTGATTGATTAATCACGACGATGAATGGCATAGCAGTAAGCAATTGTGACGAGATATTCTTTTTTTCATTAGGGTATCATTAATCTATGATCGGGTGATGGCCGCATTAAACTCCTCCCATCGCTTTGTAGCCCAGCCTAAGAATTGCTTTGACGTGAGCAGCTGAGGAGTAAAGACAGTTCCTCCGTGCTTCGAGATGGACAAGATCTTAACATCACCGTCCTTGCAATCCACCACCACCGTTACACTCTCGTCGCATAGTGATTCTTCGAGTCTGTCGGGGTCGGCGAGCATCCAAAATTTGCCGTCGGTGGGTCGGTCGGTCTCCTTGCCGGTAAAGACAACTGCCGTGCATGCGATTGGGATGTTGGTAATGCTAAGAGGGTTGGATTCTTTGCGGGAGCAGACGATCATCTCTCGGTCTACATCGTATCGTGCTTCGGGAAGCTTTGTGTCTCGCAGCGCAGCCATGGTGGCAGCCCAAGCGGCGTCAAATGGGTTTCCGTCAAACGAAATAAAAAATATGTCGATGTAGAGCACCCAGTAAGCCACAACAATACGGTTCTCGTTTGTTGTGTCTTGCTCATCCTCTTCCATGCAATCTTCGTCAACTTCTAGCTCCTCGGTTGGTGTTGAGTGCCATATTCGCAAATCCTCGGGCTTGATGATTTTGGAGCTGTGGAGGAGGGAGTATATCCGGGTACTAAGAGTCTGGGCAAGAGTGCTTGGTGGACCACCTGGGAGAAACTGGGGAGCGCAACCCGTAGCAAGCTCAATGTTTGGAACCAGGAGGTCGTACTCTTTCAGCTCGGTCTCGGTATTGGAGGCGCGGTAACTCGGGATGTTGGGAGTCAGAATAGTCTCGCCTCGTACACCACAGATGACAGTAGTGTCACCCATTCGCACTACAGCACTGCCATTGGCGTGTGACAAGCTCGAGGCATTGACTGTTGGGGAGCGGACTTCGTTTGGAGCTCGACCATTGCTTCGGGCCGGGGGTACATCGTCAGAAGAAGGCTCAAGGTTGGCAAGCAGATACGGATGAGGTGAAAGTTTGGCAAAGGTAGATCGGGTGAGGCCCGTAGTAGGAGCCATTTTTATGGGAGAAGTCAGAAACTCCTATATTGTGGATATTTTGTGTGAAGAAATCGTATCGATCGACGTGGCCAAGCTGTCAAGATATTGAGAATGGATGATGAAAAGTTGAAGAATTCACAGCCTCGTGGTATATCAAGTGGGGCTGTCACAAGCTGTAGCCAGTCGTACAGCTGCGGGGTGCAAGGCTGAGCTGGACAAGAAGTGCATCCCAGAAACGGCTGGTGTAGGGTAAGACAATTTTCAGTATCAATACTCTGCATTCGTTGACGAGAAGGAGCTCTGTATCGCATTCTCTTCTAAGTTATGTACGAAACCTGAACTCATTCCTTAATTTGGCGCGAATTCCTCAGTTCTGTTGCGGTTTGGTTACTTTTGTACTGTCTATCAAGGGGGTTATTCCGCCGGCCATAACTGCCATTGTTTTCTATCATCCAGCTTTACACCTTCAAAATTCATCGTTTTCACGGGATAACCAACCTCGCACAACCGGACTTTTTCATCGATCCGAATGTTGCTTCAAACAGTGAAAGATTGACGGCATCGCAGCAAACGACACTAAGAACCAACGTCAATATTTCGTTGACCAGCAGGGAAGCTTGGATCCTTTGTTGGTCCCCTCATCTCATGGCGCTTTCATCCCGCTGCGGTCCGCAGCAACGGTGCAGGATGGAAGAGTTATCACCAACAAGCCTAACAGCCCTGATGATGTCGTGCGACTCTGTGTTAGCACGTGCCGTATCGATGCAGCATCGAACGATGAAGGACCCTTTCGACATCACCAAACCGTTCCTGACCCATTCAGCTTGCGCTCGGATGATTCCTGACCCTTTTGAGATTCAAATGCCCGAGACAAGCAAGGGAATCCTCGAATGAGGTCAAGAGCTTTTCCAAGAAAGAAGCGGTGCACGATTTTAGGGACGCATGCGATTAAAACCCCAGCAAGATAATCACCAACAACAACGAATCACAGCTCGTCTGTTGCCGCCCGCTCAAGAAGCCATCGCAAATCCTCAAGGGTCGTCACCGCGTCTCTAGGCCAATCATAATAGCCTATCGCATCTCATCACAGCGTTACATCTCGAATGCTCCACCTTTGCTACTCCTCGGCCCCCAAGCCACCAGCGCCGCAGCGGCCTCTAAGAGCAATTACCCGTCCTGGGAGGGGGAACGAAGCAACGTAGATGGCTCAGGCAAGTGCGTGGATCACAGCCAAAGTGCCAGGAACTTGCTCAGGCGTGTCTGGGTCGCAAAGCGTCCAATCCCAGGCCATACCCAGACGCTCATCTTTTCCGTGGGCATGGACGAGCCAACGACCGTTGAGATCTTCAACATTCGGCAGCTATATCATCACAATGTTAATTTCTCACTTCGTACAGAAAGCGCTAGTCGATAGTTCACCATCAAACTATTCAACTCCCAATTTTGCTGTCGTACTCGGTATTTGACAAAGGGACAATGTTGAAGCACATTGTCAACACCAAAGAAACAAAAAAAACAAAACCCCAGCCATCGCTAACGATCCCCGGCCCAGGATGCAGACCTAGAGCCCCCAACCCGGCTCTTCACCCGGGAAGATATCCACCTCCCGCCATCGTGTTTCTTCCATTCTGGCTTGAGCTTCTCTACTTCTGCATGTCACCCACCTTGATCACGCCGCCTGCGTCTGTTTGTTAGACCACGCCAGCTCGCGGCTGTGTGACAGCCGGATGATCCACCGATGGGGGAGACGGCATTTCCCAAGCCAGCCAATATCAGAGCTCCGTCAGCCGCTGGCCCTTGGAGTTGTTGGCCACCGTTCATATGCCGCCTTCTTGACTCGTTTGCTGCACAGACTCTTCCCGCATGTCAATCTCCAAGTCCACCTCTACCCACCCTTGTTCAGAGTGACAAGCTTGCCGCCGCCATATCACAAAAGACACCCACCATCTGCAGTTTCTTGCTGAGCCTTACCTTTGCAGCTCTACTGCACTCCGCTCAACGGTGAGGATCTGATCGTCTGAGGCCATATATTCGGCCGCATGCCCATTTAGACTCCACCGTAGCTCCCGTTTTAATACCCTGTTCCCCAACTCACCAGGCTAAGGGTCTGCATCCTTTCGTTTATCATCTGTGCTGTTGCTTTTGTACCTATAATCGAAGAGTCTGGCATTCTTCGACACGGGTCAATTGACTGCTTCCCTTGTGCACATATCTATTAGACCCCAGATCATACAGGACTCGATAGACCAGTCAGCTCAAGTTGCCGTCTTGCACCTTCAGCTTCACCCCGTTCACTAGAAATCACAAACCGATATACGGACTCGCCATTGATGTTGAACTAAAGGGAGTCCATTGCGCTCCGTCGCCAAATTCATAACCACCATCCTACGCTTGAGCTCTACCGCTGGTCGAAATGGCTCTCAACTTACACATCCGCGAGACCGTCGATGAGGCAACAAAGACCTTCTCTGGCCTCATCAAGCGTATTTCCATTCCTCTCACACCGACAAGTCCGCCAGGTCTCGTTCAAGCGCATACTATCGACCCTTGGGAGAAGTCTGGAAAATATGGTCGAGGATGGTCCTATTTTGCGCTCGCCTTGATGGGCACCGTCCTGATCATGCGCGTTTGGCACTTCTGGCAGGACAAGATCCGACAGGCTATTTACAAGCAGGAGGTGGAAGAACATTACCAGAACCTCTATAATGCCGAGGTCGAGGCAATGTCTGGTATGCAAACTGGACAGAGCCAGCATTTCTTCCCCGAAGGCCACGATATAACAGCTGAGAAGCATTTCCGACCAAAGGCACATTTCTCCTCGGTCAACATCGTCAATGATACCTTGGCTCTATTTCGATGGATCTTTTACCGCCCCATCCCGGATTTTGTATGGGGGAAACGCCGCGTCACATTTTCCTCGTTGGCAGTTCTCACTACTGTCTTCATCTCCGTCATCTTCGTCGTCCTCTACTGCTTCCTCCAACAGCCTCTCTACTGGCAGAGCATTCAGTTCGGCTCGCCGCCTCTGGCGATTAGATCAGGGATGATTTCTATTGCTCTGACGCCGTGGATCATCGCAACCAGTATGAAAGCAAACATATTGACTACCATCATTGGCATTGGTCCAGAGCGCCTCAACGTTTTCCATCGATGGGCCGGCTATCTCTGCCTCTTTCTATCACTCGTTCACGCCATCCCCTTTTATATCCAACCTGTCTGGGACGATGGTGGAATGGAGGTGTTTCAACGCCTGTTTCCTGGTGGTAGCGGTATCATCTACGGTACTGGCATCGCCTGTCTAGTACCTCTTATCTGGTTGTGTGTTGCTTCACTTCCTTTTATCAGGAGGACAGCTTATGAAATTTTCGTACTTCTCCACGTACCCGTTGGAATTGTCTACGTTGGTCTTCTTTTCTGGCATACAAAGAACTTCCTTATGTCGTGGGCCTACCTCTACACGACGATTGCTATCTGGGCGTTCTGTTACTTCTTGAGGCTGTTCAAGCTGAACTGGCTCAAGCCCTGGCGAATGTCTTTCATGGTTGGAGATGAAGCAGCTATTACTCTTATGGCTGAGAACGCCATCAAGATCACCATCCCAACCCAGATGAAATGGCAGCCTGGCCAATATGTCTATCTACGAATGCCCGGCATCTCTTTCTTTGAGAACCACCCATTCACTATCTCATCGCTATGTAGCGATGACTTCCCCTCAGAGTACGGCGAACAGTATCGTGACTGTACTCTTGTATTCCGACCTTATGGTGGATTTACACGCAAGGTTTTGGATACTGCTATTGAGAAGGGACCCTTCCATACTTACCGTGCATTTTTGGACGGTCCATATGGTGGTATGCGTCGCGATCTCGCTGCTTTTGATACTTGCATCCTTATTGCAGGTGGAAGCGGTATTACCGCCCTCATGTCGCAACTACTGAACCTTATCAAGAGAATGAGGGACGGCAAGGCTATCACCAAGAAGGTTGTGGTTGTCTGGGCTTTGAAGCGACTCGAGGCTATGGACTGGTTCAGAGAGGAGCTGCGTATCTGTCGCGAAGCGGCTCCTCCTGAGAGTGTTACCTGCAAGTTCTTTGTTACATCGGCCGTGAGAGCACGCCCCGGTATGGATGCCCTAGGCGCTTTTAACCAACCAGGCCCTAATGGACCTCGGGCCTTGAGCCACATGTTCCATGACAAGCTCGATGGTTTCGTAGCAGGCATTGCTTCCAAGCGAAACTCGGCTCTGATCCAGTCCGAAGCACAGGGCGACCCTGAGCGTGAACGTGAGCTTCGCGCCGAGGATGAGGATCGCATCACAGCACTCCCACAGCAGAAGTACCTTCAACCGCACTCAATCCCACCTCCGCCGCCAGGCCCACCACCCACCAACCGAGAAGAGTCTCTGAGGAGACTCGAGGGACACGGCTACCCCGAAGACAAGAAGCCGCCGGTTGAAGATGAAGACGACACCATAGCGCATGATGGAGAATTCCATTTCAGGCCTATGAAGAACGATAACCCTCCTCAATTCAACTATGCACCTCGATCTCCTCGAAGATTCCCAGAGGCGGCTCCGACAGAAGAAGAAGCATTCCCGGTGCGAGCACCGGAGCTTGCGCATCTTCGAACCGCTAACCTTGAGGCCGGAAGGCCACGACCCACCTCCACTTTCGGACCACCATCCGGCTTTGACTTTGGCTTCCCTCAAACTCCCACCGAGTTCCAAAAGAGTTTGATGCGATTCGCGTTTCCAGTACCTCATCAGATTGACGGTGGCTGGAGCGTCGAGTATGGTCGACCAGACTTGGGCTATATGCTCAAGGAGTGGGCAACAGGCGGTGCTGATGGCCGAGGTATACTTGGTCGACGTACGGCAGTCTTTGTATGTGGTCCACCAGCTATGAGAGTTGGCGTTGCCAACACGGTAGCCCGACTACAAGCGGAAATCTGGGGAGATGATGAGCTTGAGGAGATTTTCTTGCATACCGAAAACTACGCCTTGTAGAAGGCCGAAGTTGTGTGCATGTATTCTGGAGGAGGATGTAATTTTATGAGCCGGACTGGAGCGAAGAGATACCATGAGCGATCTGAATTTTGATGACCTAGTATATATGTATGAACGGGCACTAAGCCTGAACCATATAATACCCATACCCTACCTACTCAGCTATTTGCTATAATATCATTCCTTACTATTTCATGAAACTACCCAGTGCTTGTGAATCTGTAAATAGCCGCGATCGGAGAAGACATGACATGGCATGATGGCGGGGATTGGGTGAGGAAAAGAGGCCAGAAGGGTTCACCAGCTTGCCCCTCCCCCTCATGCGATGTCATGATGAACCCCACGTGGAAAAGGTATTTAGACAACCGTGATTGGAGAATGGCTTAATCTTCCTAAACCAAGAATGTGAGTAATGAGGACCTTGCAGGATGTTGATGTTGAATGTGTGGGAAACTAGAACTTACAGAAGCCGAAGGAGGTACCTTGATGGCTTCCTCTGACGCGACTTTGCACTTGAATAGATATAGCAGGAATGACTTTGGGGGTACTTGAAACAAAGAGGTCCTCACAATAGAAGCCTCTTTCTAAACTTCTTTTAACTTTAAATCGTTTCATCATTCTCAATTCTGTATCTCTCAATCTTCCAAATCCCTACAAGTAGCGATTTCGTGATCACAGAGTCAAGCATCGCAATCACACTAAACTCACTTACACCACCACTTTATATCTACCTGCCTCGGGTTCCCACTCCAAGCCGCGAATCCAAATACCAGCAACCATGGAAAATTGGCCAGAAAAAGATATCGACATGATTGCCAAGGGATGGAACAAAGCAATGGAATGTTCCAAGAACCGTCTCCAACGGGTGCACGACCTTGAGGCTGATCAGCTTGACGACGCTATCAAGGCTGGTCATTTGGTCCTCGAGACCATGTGCCTGTTCATGCACGCGGCGATCAGACATGGTCAATACAAGTGAGCGATCCTTCTTCGTGTTATACCTATTAATGTTGAGCTAACCGTATCGACAGGCTTCCTCTTGCGTTCTGGCGAGTTCTCCATGCCGAGTACGGTATCATCGTTTATCCTTCTGCATTTACAGAAGAACTGGACCTACAGGCACTGGGAACGGATTTCACATTTACAGAAGCGTACCATGGACACATTAGTAAGTTGCTTGTTATACCCCGAGCACGATGCCCTGTATCCATACTTACACGAGCGATAGTGATGTATGGTGGATCCCGCGGGACCAAGTATCTTCCTCCCTGTCCCTTCGAGTTTATGCAAGAGCCACCACCGGTTTACCAGAAGGAAACGCCAAAAATGTCATTGTGATCATAGTAATTGCGACCCAAGTCGACGGCGTGGATGTGACACATTGAGGAGTTTTTCGCGGTTGGGTTTGGCTATTAGGTATGCCTGGAGCATGGTAGCGTTGGTGGTTCAGGTACATTGGTGTGCAAGGTGTTGCAAGATGATGGAAAGACGTATAGTCTCAGCGGAAATGTTTATGATTTGAATAAGACGAATTGTTTAAGCAAGAAGAGTTCGTTTCTGATTATATTAGAAAGTATCAAGTCGCTTCGTGCTGTCCTATAGCCCCATCCCGATTTGCCCTCCATACCCCCTCCTCACCTTCAAACTCCTCACGCTTCCATACCTCAACCTTGGATTTACACTCTTCCAACGCTTCTTCACCCGCTCGCCATGCAGCTTGACGATGCGGTGATGACACGGCGATCAGGATGCTCTCTTCGCCGATGGGTACAGTGCCGAGGCGATGAATCATGGCTACCCCGCGGAGACCGTGCTTATCACGAATATCCTTTGCGATGGTGAGCATAGACCGCAGAGCGCGGGGGTGATAGGCTTGATAATGTAGTTCCTTGACTGGCTTGCCATCGAAATTATCGCGGGTAGTACCTTATGCAATGTTAGTTTCGATGTTGAACAAGGATAGATGTGAGACGAGAGCTTACCTGCAAAGAGAACAATGGCACCAGCTGAGGGGCTGCGCACACGGTCCATGATGGCCTGGGGGTTGAGGTGATCGTGTGTTAAGGCGACGTGACAGTCTTGCTCTGTTAGTTCCCAGACCTCTTGGGTCTTTCCCGTAGTTGTCATTTTGAGTTATATTATGGTTTAGGAAAAGAGAGATAAGGACGAGACAAGAGTAGAGTTATCCCTCACAGTTGACTATCAAGAGTGGGCTTGGTGTCTATGATGGAGGCCCTCAATGGCCTCAAATCATACTATGTAGCAAGTGGCGTGGTCGAGCTAAGACCCTAAGACAGGGGAATAATACTTGATGTTGTTTATTTTCTTTATGAATTAATTCAATTCCAGGCTCGACTCTTTTTGCCTTGAACCAGAAAGTGGCTCATCATTACCTAGGTACCTATCTGATCATGCCGTTCACATGAGCGCTTCCAAAGCTACCATACCCGATGACTAAGCCCCACTTGACTTCTTCTTTCTCCCTGGAGCCTTGTCTTTATGATCTTGATTTATAGCAACTCCAACCTTGACCACACACCCCTTCGATTGTTTCACGATACCGGCCCTGTTTTTGTTGTTCAAGGGATATCGCACGAGTTGGAACCGTTATGCGCGACGAACACCGTACGCGATCCCCCGATCGCTCGAGGGACGACCAGCAAAGGATGAACAAGAGCGACGAATACCAAGACCGAGATGCCGGCTACCAATCGCGGCAGGGTAAACACACAACCCGCGCCTCAAGGAGAGATGGGACACTCGAGAAGGACCTCCATGGATGATTTGAGCCTGGTAGCTAACTTCCCCACGGGATGGCGAGATCATTCCAGGTCTCCGCCCAAGCAAGCTTTCCGCGACGATTCCCGAGGAAGAGACTCTCGGTATCGGGACGACGACAGGGACTACGACCACCGACCTGGTCGTTTCGACGATGGATACTCAAGAAGACGTGGCGCATCGCGGGATGTCCGCTACAACGCCCGGGACGAACATGACTATCGAGGCATGTATGATGACGGTTACGTCGACAATGACGAGCAAGAGCGACGGCGGTACGAGGATGGCAAGCATCGAAGTGGCAGAGGAAGGTATCGTGACGATGACGACGCGCGATCTCAGTCTCCATCCAGAAGCCATCATAACCGCAGCCGCTCTGACAGCCCAACGCGCGAAGCCGGCAAGCCAAGTGACACCGTCATCCTCGAAGGCCTACCCTTCAGCATATCATCGAATGAGGTTGGTACCCTATCGGTCTAAGCAAATCTTTCAAAAATCCAAACCCCTCAATAAAGCCTCTGGTTTACGAATCGGAACCCGGTTACCCGGGAGAGCACCTCGATGTGCCATGTTTTCACGTCCGCCTTTCTTCGATAGAAGAATGCCAGCGGCGAAACTCTAATCCTTTGAAATGAGTCGATTTGTCAGTTCGCAAGACTAATTCACGGACCTGTAGCTGCGAGACAGTATCCTAAGCAACTCAGTTGCCGCCGAATTTCCGTCAATCGATGTGCGCATTTCCGCTTCTAAGGGTGAGTAATATGCGCTTGGTAGCTTACGTTACTCAGTGTCGCTGACACGCATAACTAGGAAATCGCAGGGCATTTGTGCAGTTCCAGGAAGTCGACCATGCCGTTACTTTCATGAAAGAGCACTATCCAAAGCTTCTGGTTCAGATGATGCACTCTACTGATGACGTCCCAGAAGGGAGGTTCGATGCGTACATTCATTACGCCCGAAGCCGAGATGCGCGCGATGAGACTGATGTCCGAGGTGTTCCAGGCAGTAATTGGATCTGCCCTTCTGTGAGTACCTCCCCACTATCAGAAATGTAGTTCCTGACCAAGGATAGTGCGACTTTTCGAACTACTCTACTAGGACCAAGTGTAAGATCTGTGGCGGTCCTCAAGCTGGTAAGTCAATGTTGGATGTTCCAGCGGCGGTAAAGGGGGCTAACAGTGCCGTGTCAGCCCCAGCATGGCAATTGAGTCTCACCGGCATCGCGGATGCTTCGGACATACCTGCTCAGATCCTTGTTGTATACCCTTTGGCTTCATTTGTGACCGAAGACATGTTGGCAAATGACATGAAGCGCCTAGAGCTCGTGAAGCCAGACACCAACAAGGATACTTCGAACGGAGCACCAAAACTCAAGTCCACAGCACCGACTGGTGACACGACAGGTTTCGGCGCCCGACCTGGGTCCCTGCATCGCGTCTTCCTCATGCGTGACGCCAATACCAATGAGTCGTTCAAGTATGGGTTTGCTGAGTTCTGGACCGTGGAAGACGCGACAGCCGCCATGACCAAATATCACAAGTCTCGGTCATTCACTATCGCAGCCTGCCCAGTCACAGTGTCTAGCACCCACATGGGTGTCTTCTTGCCTGAAGAACGGGAGGTTACACCCGCTATCGAACACATGTCGTTCAACCCTTTGTTCAACCCAAGCCTTCGTGTTCGCTACCGAGACTATCATGTCTACCCTAGTCGGCAAGTTGTTACCACACATTCTCCTGAGGGCGAGGGAGCCTCGAAAACACCCGAGGAATTAGAGAACGACAAGAAGTCAAAGAAGCGCAAAGCGGAGGGAAATTTAGCTGCATCTGCCGCAAAGAAGTCTGTGCCGATGGCGGGCCAGATGGCTATGTGGCAACGAAAGAGGGACGAGCTTCGTGTCGAGAAAGATGCCAGACCCCCCAGGCGGGACAAAGTTGAATTCAGTGATGTGAACCGAACACCACTACGTATAAATCTCTCAGGACCTGGACAAGACGCATCCAAACCGCAGAGTGCCATCAAGATCTCTCTTTCTGGGACAAAAAGTCTTCGTGCACCCGAGCCTGGAGCTCCCAACAAGCAGGCTTCGCCCGGCGAGGTGTCTGCAACTGGTAATAGCCCACAGCCAGCTCTGGCCTCAGAGGATGCACCAGTCTCTTACGTCGATCGCGACCGTTTGATGTGTCTGATCTGCATGCGCAAATACAAGTCAGTGGATGAAGTCAACATCCACGAGAGATCTCGGAACCACAAGACCGCTACAGACAACGAAGAGCAAGTCAAAGCTGCCCTGCCCAGGTTGGCAGCACGCGATAAGAGGATTCAGAAACAGACCCAGGATAACCCAGACGCAGCAGCAGCAACATCTCAGTATCGCGACCGCGCCAAGGAGAGAAGAGCTGCGTACAACCAACCTACCAAACCCACATCTGCACCACAAGGCAAGCCCAAGCCGGCTTCAAAGCCAGAGGAGGCCACGCCGCCCGCGAAGCCTGCTCAATCCAAGGGAGCAGGCATGCTTGCCAAGATGGGCTGGTCTACCGGCGCCGGCCTAGGAGCTAACGGAGATGGGCGCACCGAGGTTATCGAAACAAATGCCTATCAGGAAGGTGTTGGTTTGGGCGCGGAGGGGGGTAACCTTGGCGATGCGGCACAGTTGGCTGAGCGCAAGACAAAGAACAGCTATGCTGATTACGTTAACACGGTGCAGGATAAGGCGCGGGAGCGGTATAATAAGCTGGGCTAGAGGACTTGTCCATGGTATTTTGTAGTTTATTGGAACTTGGGAATATAGACGGGATCGGGTGTTAAGGAGAGGGTCGTTGTATACAGTTTGTAACTGGGCGGGCCGAGGGGTTCATCAAGAGTTCGGACTTCTGCCAAATCATTCAACCAAGATTATTAATCACGGTATCATCACAAAGCGTCATTTCACTAAATTCACTTTCTAGTTATGGCATAGAAGAGCTGTGCCTGTATTCTAGATTTTTCTCGAAATGTTTTGTAGAGCAAGATTCGATATCCAACAGTTCAAGGCATTTGATGAACTCTTGAGGCTACCTATGGGTCCCTTATTCCAAGGACAGGAGCCTCAGAGTCGGCCTCGACAGTCGATTTATGTTTCAAGTTGGCTTCTATTTCAACCATCAACTTCACAATACTATGAGAGGTTGATTGTGCAAGTAGATGACGATTGATGAGGAGGCAGTTGTATACTTTCTAATTAGGGTATCACATGTATTAACCACGCTGAAAGTGTCGGAGATTCTAACGCAAATGCAAAATCTTTCCTAATGTTGATGCTCAGGCTTCTCATCTTACCAGACTTCACCTGACGGTTTACAAGAGAGTTAACGCAACACCCACAGCCATAAGGATGGTCACAACGGAAGCAGGGGATAAGTGGCCGGCCGCGTTATTGTCATCTTCCAAAACATTCTTGCCTATAAACGAGTTAGATGTTATTGCGACCAAGGATGTGAAAAACAACGGTAGAGGTTGAAGTAGACTTACTCTCAACACCAGAGACGTCAGGAAGTTTGGTATCCTTCTTTTTGAGTTCAACAATGCTTGACTCGTTTGCTCTTGGGTTCGCCTCAGCAATACCAAGCTGCTCGTTGGCTAGATCATAAACAACATAGGCGGAACGCAAAAATGTGTCGCCAAGAAGAACAAAACTCGCAGTTTTCACGCCGTACATGCTGGTAGGAGCCATGCCAAACATACAGACATCGTCCCAGTCTTTGAAGTAAGGTTTGAGAAGAGGATGGTCAAACAGCTCCTGCTTGTCGGAAAAGGCGTCAACGACCATCTCACTCATAGGGACAGAAATGGTCTTTCCATCGAACTGGAAATTAAAGCTTAAACCTTTACCCTTATCCTTGCCGTAGGCGCAGTCTATAAAAGGTACATTGTTACCCTGGATGCTGAGAATGCCAAACGCGTCGTAGATGTCTTCCACTTGGTCATCGGGCAGAAGGCAGAGGGTAGAGCCAGAGTCGAGAATGGCGACAGTGTCGGATTTGAGATCCTTCAGATCAACGGCCTCTTTATCGTCTGACGTGTTCACCTTTAAGCCCTCAAAGGCAACACTAAAGGAGGTGACGTTGAGAGACGTAGCCTCAGGCAACAGAGGCAGAGTCGCAAGCTTCCCAACGAACTTTTTGGTGTCAATACCACCAAAGAGAATTGTACCTTGATCAGAGTCGACATCATTCTGCATGTGGTTGTTAGTAGTGTTCTACCCAATGGTTGGAGGCCTCAAATGATGACATACAAGCCAAAGACTGAAGGCAGCTCGTTCAATGAGGCCTTGGGACACCATGTTGTCGACGACAGTTGGGTATGTCTTGTTGGCAGCAACATTGGCAGAAAAGCCCAAGCCCATGATACCAGTTGGACGATCTGACTTGGAAGCGAGTCCCAGCTGTTGGTTCTGGATACCTTTACCATCGATGGTGAGGGTATCATTAAAGTAATCACCACTGATTTGACGAGCGTCTAGATATGTTATATCAAAGCCATCACGATCAACGACTTTGTATGTACGACTGTCATCGGGTTTGACTGTTGATGTGTCAGCATTGTCTCGTACGAGTACACGATACCCGTTACATACAAGTAGTCATGCAATAACCATTCTCGGATTGTAACGACGCGCTGCTGCAAAGGTCAGTGTCGTCAGAATTGACCCAGGTATCGCTGCTACCGGTGTCGAGAAGGAAGCTGATATTTTGACCTGGTGTTCCAACTTGGAACTCGGCGTAGTATCCACCTCCAGTGACGTTGTTGAGAGCATCGAGATCTAGAGTGTCGCGTTTGCCGATTGAGGAACTATCATGAAACCTCTGCTTTATAAAGGGAGCAGATATCGTGCCCGCAGAAGCTCCTACTGCAAGAGAGCCGAGAAGAAAGAAAGCACGCATTGTTGCTTGCAAGTGTCAATCGCGAGTTGCTGTAATAGAATGCGTCTGGTGTAAGCTGCAGCAGTCGTTTTTGGGTATTTATTGCGCTGATCTGAAGTATGATGCGCGCCGATCTTGATCAAACTAGAAGGAAAGGAAAGGACAGACAGCAAATGTGTGAAAATGAGGCACTCTGTACAGGGAACAAAGACGAAAGATTCAACAGAGGGAATGGCAAGGGGAATAAGCTTATTTCTCCGATGGCCAGTCCCCTCCTTGTACCTTGAAAAGAGAGGAAGAAAAAAGAAGTTGTAAGATGAACCACTTTGAGGAGACGTTGAAGCTTGATGAATAACGGCCAAGACCTGATGGCTAGGCGGAATTGGCGGCGCCACTAATAGCGAGCGTCCCTAATAAACGTCTGCCTCGTGGGGAAACCCCTTGGGACCTTTCTGGAGCAATCAAATTAGCGCGCTGCAGGGGCCGTTTCTAGCGGTTCACAGCCCGTGGCCCAAAAGCTTCTAGAAGTCATGGAACAATATGAGAATACGAAAGAAGACGGGAGCTTACAACACTCGACACTCTTATTTGTTGCGAGGTTTAGTCCAAGCCTCCAAGGGGCTGTAAAGTTCAATGATACCACCGGATGCATCAGCCACATACCCATAGGTATTATAAATAGCCGACCAAGGCATAGGCCTGAGGCTATTTAAAGCAAAACTTCATGACGATAGCTAACTACCTTGAGACATGAAACAATAAGAGAAGCAGGTGATTTTTTAGACATAATTAGTTATAAAACAAAACAGGAGACTCTGCGTGGCAAAACATGCAACATAGGTAGGTAATAAAATAAACGCACTAAGCACTTGACATAAATAATCACAATATTTATCTAAATAGTTATTCCTAGTGTTATTCTTTTCTTTTTCTTTTTCATCCTTATACCAAAACTCGTCTTGATTACTACATAGGCACTATAGTTAGATAATGACTCAGATAGGTTCACAGATCAGAACAAACTCCAAGCTCCAAACTCCCAACTCCCAAAAATTGCATGAATTGGCTTACCAATCCACGTGACCAAAGTGGTAGGCCTTCTTCTTGGTCTCGAAGATTGCCTTCTCACAAAGACGAAGCATCTGTGTCATATCCCCAGCAGGAGCATAGGCATAGCCCTGGATCCAGACAAGCACGGGTTTAATGCGACGGACTTCTGCCTCAAGAGCGTAAAGCTCCCAGGGGACGTCCGTCTTGTCATCACGGCGACCGATGCTGTTGGGGATATACTCGATGGAGTCACGACTCGCCAAGGCCTCATACCCAATCATCTTGGGCTCGACAGCGTAGAACCAACGATTCTGAGACTTGATGGCGAAGTAGCGTTCCATGAGACGCTGGTCCCAAAAGCCCATGGTAGGTGACTGGGATGACGTCCAGCTCCTTTATGATCTTGGTGAAACCCTTGATACACTCGGGGCACCAGTCGATGATGAACTGAATGACGTTCTCGGGTTCACACTGCTTCTTGAGAAGGCCCTTCTTGAGGGCACTCTTGAGGGTCTTGGCCTTGTCACACTTCTCAACACCACGGAACTCCCAGTGAGCACAGGGAGCCCAGACGACGAAAAGATCCTGACACATAGTGAGCGTTGATCAGAGATTGAGGATAGGAGCTAATCTTTGAGTTAGCGAGTTGGGGAGAAAAGGGATACTTACCTTGAGTATTTCTTTTTTGCTGAAGAAAGACTCTGATGATGAGGATCAGGGTGAGGGTATGTTAGAAGCAGAAGCAAGTTGCTCCGGGGAAAGCCAGTATTTTATACTTGGATTTCTGAAGGTTCCGGCAGCTTATGGTGATGTACGGAGTTCTCTTGAACATGTGCATGTTCTTTGAACATTAGTATTCGTTCTGGTGTAGAGTTGACGTTTGTTGTTGAGAGCGTGAGCAAACAAGGCACAGCTCTGATATTCCCAGCGTACATGATGCATATTCACGGAAGGTGACCTATTAGTTATGCATCCACTAGTTCTAGAAAATCTGTTCAGATCACAGGGGCTTGTGCTGTGAACAAGTTGACAAACAGGCTTTGTTCCCTGTCAGGCAGACAGACGGATGTTGAACAATGAAATAGACAACTGCAGAATGAGGGCTGAAAGACAACAAGGGCGGGAGGGGTTGAGTGTGGCAAATAGTAATATGAAATGATTATTGAGATATCTATCACATACCTAAGGTACTGTGGTATTAAATTACAAATGAGATTTTACAGAAACGCTATATCCTGCCCATACCAAATTACAGCTTTGCGCCCTTTTCTCCCCCATCCTGTTTAAGTCGAACAACGCCCTATGAATAGTTAGTATCGCTCCTAAAACAGCATAGATAAACACAAAGACAAGGCTCACCTCTTGAAAGCACGTCGCCAGCAACGTCCCGTCCTTTCTAAAGATCTTCTGCGTAACAACTCCCCTCCCATCACCCGCCCAAGGGCTCTCCATCTCTGTGAACATCCACTCATCCGCCTTAACAGCTCTCGGCTCGTGGAAATAGATGCTGTGGTCTAGGCTCACTAACATGCCCACCTGCGCCCGACCCTTCCACCCCTCAACGTCGCTACCCATGCCCTCAAACTCGCATAGGTGCTTGACTTGTTCTTGGGTCTTTTCGTCGAGTGAGGGAACCTCTTCGGGGGTGAAAGGGAAGCGCCATAGGCCGTGGATGCGGGATACGGTGCCGATGAAGTAGCTATCTGACATGTACGCCAGCGCGTTGAGGTGGGCTTGATGGCCGCCTGCAGCAGAGATCTTTTGCCGCGATCGCATCCATTGTCTGCTCTTGCGATCCTGTGGCTTACTCTCTGGATCCTTTGAGCCCAGCACCTCGATCCTATGGCTCTGAAAAGGGCCTGTCTTTGCCCATTCTGGCTCACCGTCCCAATCATCCGCAGGCGCGCTCACGCCCTTCGGTAGACTCGCAGCATGGCTCACTTCAAGGCGCTTCTTGTCGGGACTGGCCTCGCGTACGAAACTGATAGTCGTGGTGAAGATGCACGCGCCCTTTTGTCGCGCCTGGACTGTCCGCGTGGCATAAGAACGGCCATCGCGCACCCGCTCAACATGGTAAAGGATGGGCGTTTCGGAAGACCCTGCGAGGAGGAAGTAGCAGTGGCATGAGTGCACTAGGAATGTCTCTGGGACTGTCTTTTGTGCGGCTGCGAGACATTGCGCGATGACGGCACCGCCATAGATGCCGCGGGCACCAGGAGGGTGCCATTGAGGCTGAGTATTTGTAAAGACATCCTGTGGTGTGTTAGTAAGGTTCAATCGGTCGAGTTGCGTTTATATATGTTGATGCAATGGGATAGAATGCGGGCAGGGGTGTATACTCCACGCGTTGCATGCAGCATAACATAGATCCTTGGCGCAGTAGTGAGGAGAATTGCAACTCACCGGACCCAAGACCTTGAGCTCTGTAACATCCAAGACATTCTCAATCAGAGACTTGTTTGCATCGTGCTCCGGAGGTCGCAGCAGCGTCGGTCTAACGTTGTCTTCTATGACTGTCATTTCTTTATGTATCGCAACAATTGCGCGCGCTTAGACACTACTGGCGAGGATGAACGAAAAGAACTTGGTGAGGATCCAGAGATATAGTATAAGATACTTTAAAGGAGATGATGAAATTAAAGACCGAGCTTTCATGTGCTGCTCTTCTGTTAAAACGAACGAGCCTCATACGTAACCCGCCCCTAATAAGTCGATCAACATTTTACCGAGGTTCGGGCTGTCTGCCGGCCGTGGGGCCGAATCGGCCGAGTCATCGGCCAGCCCGTGACCGGCTCATTGCAGCCATTCTCCGTGTCCGGGACATCAAACGGCAAGCAGACGTAAAATCGGAGAAAAGTGCCTTTAATGGTATATCAACGGCGAGATTCAATTGCAACTTATACCAAACACTATGTCTTTATCTATAACAACATTCCTTCTTTCCAATCGACATCTCGCACACTAACTCATTTTCTTTGCTTAATTACCAGCTTTAAATTGCCAAGATACTATCACCGAATCGTATCCTCATCCACATGGTCTTCGTAAATAGGCTCCAGTCCCTCCCATGCAGCTCTGGGATCACCATCTGGTCCAGCCTTCTCGCGCTGCTCCCAGTACTTGCCATTGAACTGCCAGTACTCCTCACCCGTGACCTCGCAGCGTGCCTTGTGGAACCACTGTGGTACAAACTCTTCGCCACGCTCCTCTCTAATGCGTCGGCGAGATCGCTGAGCAGTCTCCAATCTATTCTTCTCATCGGCAGCAAAGTCGTACTCACCATCCTCCATGGCACGCTGATCGGGTCGGAGACGCGAATCAGTAGGAGGAAGCCATGGCCGGAGTTGATCATCGATATGGTTGAAGGTCAAGACGAATGGCGTCAAGTTAAATGGGATACCGGTTGGTCGCTCATGGGCCTTCCAGATGAGATACGCCTTGTTGGGGTCAGTAAGACCACCATGGGCCATATCGCCACCGCTCTCCTTGGGCTCGTCGACAGCCGCTTCATAACCAGGGGTCAGGCGAGCATACAGCTTGGAGTTCCAACGACCACCAAGACTGACACGGACGTTGCCAGAGGCATCCGTGACCTTTCCAGCTACTTGATAAGCACTGGATGCCTTCCAACCACGTGGCTTAAACTCAACGTGGGCCACCTCACCCGTTGTCCAGTTCTTAATCTCCATTACACCATAGTTGTCAACTGTCGGGTTTCCAGTGATGATACCAATGACAGAGGACGTGACCTTCTTCCAAGTGTATAGCTCCTCCTTACCTCCAGCAGTGGGTCGAAGCTTGAGGAACCAAGTACCCAAGGGGTTGATATCAAAGGATTTACCATAGAACTTGGACTTGACCGCTGACTCTCCCCAGTAAGACCACTTGGGTGATTCTGCGTGCGCGGCACCCACAGGGGGGTGATGGCTGACCTGTTCGATAAAGAACCGGTAGTTCTTATCGGGCCGCACGTACTCGAACGTTTCTCCCAGCAGAGGGTTGAAAGGCTTGGCAACACGACCGATGGTGGAAGCGTATTCACTAGCAGCAAAAGCAGCTACATAGATGAGTCGTTCGATCGAGTCGGCTCGGTCCGCTGCCAGGTCAAGCAAATCAGCATACTCCATATCCTCACCAGCACGGTAAAGGAGTGAAGTTGGCTCGTTGAACGAAACGGGCAGGGTCATCTTGGTCATGTCCTTGCCAATCATCGACTTCAGAATACCCTGCTCCAGATTAGTATGCCTGATACACAACACATATGCGAAATACGTACCCAAAGAGAAATCTTAGGTCGGTCATCGGCATCCATCTTGAGCCTCTTTCTAATACCGTTTTCGTAACCCTTGAAGGAGGAACTAAGATCCATGCCACCGGATACCACAATATCTTGGGGTTCTGGCTTGGTCTCCTCAGCCACCAGTTCGGATACCTCGACTTGGCCAGCGTCAACAGCGTCAAAGAACTCCTCCTCGTCCTCGGATTCGCTCTCAGATAGATCGACAATAATTGTGGGTTTCCTTCGAACGCTCCTCATCGTAGGCGATTTGGGTGGCACTGGTGACAGTTTAGTCGCCGCATCTTCGAACTGTCCCTCCTCATCTTCCTTCTCCCTGTCGTTGCCCAATTCCTCCTCTACAAGTGTGTCTTCAACGGGAGGCTCGCCAACACCAACAGGGATGCCGCTCTCAATGACCTCCCTTAGCGCTCTCTTCGTTGCCTTTCGCCTCTTCTCTGCCTCCCCAACACGGGCCTCGAGAACCTCTTGCTCACGTGCCACTTGCGCCATACTCTCCTCCCACATACGTCGCATGTTAGCCTCCCTGTCAAGGCGGTACTGCCAGTAGGCGTCACGGTCCTTTGATATCCGGAGCAAATCAGCCACAAGACCTGATAAGCTTCTAATGGCGGCATCGTATGTACCGAGGGCCTGGGTCACGTTGTTGTCGGAGAGCGTGGTGTTGGGGTTTTGGTTGAGCTCCTGAAGGAGAGCTTGATGAACGTGAGCCATAGTCTCGAGCTGGAGCTTGGCCGACTGGGCCGTGATGTTGAGTGCATCTTTAGTGGCCGTGGGTTCTTCATGAAGGCTCATGTCATCACCATAATCGTCGTCATCGTCCATGTCGTTATGCGTTGTTGCTCCATTCCTGGGTGCCCGTGAGGTGCCCGCATCGGTTTCAACATCGACAAATTCATCTTCCTCAAAGCTACCAGTAGTGCCGGGGCTAGGGTGGGTTGGTCGCTGGTCGACTGAAGAAATCTTGGAGAGGGACCTGCTGGGGAGCTGGGAGCTGTTCCTGCGGAGATCCGTAACGCTAGTGTTCTCACTGTGGGATTCCTGAAGGGAAAGGGTGCTTGGATCAGCCTTGGCTTGCCTCAAAAGCTCTGCGCCGCGGGCTGCTCGCTTCTCCTCCTCCTTTGCCTGATCCTTGGACCATTGGATCGAGTTGTTAAGGGCCCAGAACCATCGCTTGGCCTCGACCTCATGGTTGGCCTTGAGAGTGTACTTGACGGAAGATTTGCCGTGAATCTCAAACTTGGTCTTTTCATCGGGGCTCATGTGGAGTTTGGCAATTCGCATGTTAATGGCACCACGGCACGCGGAGCCCGCATCATCCTGATGCTTGTAGTAGCTGAGAACGCCGTCCTCAAGCACGAACCAACGCAGCTGGTAGCCCTTTCTGTAGTTGGTCCACTTTTTAAGATAGCCCTTCATCTCGCGAGCCTCTCGGCCAGCAAGGGGATCATTTGAGGTGGTCCCGACTGTACCCTGAGAAGCAGCTTGTCCAAGTACCGCCTTCTCCTGAATTCCTCGCTGGGCCGCTACAGCCGCAGGGGACTTTTTGAGGATGGCCTTTGTAGCATCGTCGTTGGTAACGGACTGGGGTAGTTTGCCCTTTCGATCGCGGCGAAACGGGTCGGCGCCGTGAAGGAGGAGAACCTGAATGAGGTTGGTGTTTTTCTTTCTCGCAGCCTCATGCAGAAGAGTGCCGCCGGTCTGAACTGTAAAGGGCTCGGAAGCGAATTCGGGGCTGTTAATGTCGAGAACGGTCTTGACGCGATGCTCCTCGAGAACACCAGCGAGTGCGCCGTAGTTGCCCCGCGCAATGAGGTCTTGGACCTGTTGAACCTTGGCCTCGGCAAAAAGCGATCGAGAAAGCTGTAGAAGCTGGAAGATCTCGGGGTTTCGAGCCACGTCAAGTGGCAATTTGCCCTGACCGTTGGCGATAGCGTCGTTGATGTCTTTTTGCTCCAGGAGGAGCTTGACTACCGTGGTTCTGCCCTGAATTGCGGCCAGATGAAGAGGGGTGTTGCCATCCTTGTCGCGGGCGTTCACGTCGATCGATCCCTGTCCATCAGACAAGACGTACTCGATGACAGGGAACTCGGCACACTGGATCGCCAGGTGTAGGATTGTAGTATCGTCGAGAGCACTTGCGGTATTGGCGGTTACTGATGAAATGCTCGATCGGGGGCCGTTCTCTGACGTCTCGCGGATTGCGCGGGAGATGGACGAGGTGTCGCCGCTCCGGAGAGCCTCAACGAACCTGAACTTGCGGACAGATTGCTCGAGGCTAGCGGTGCTCTTCTCGGCAGATGGCGATGCGACAAGCTGGTTCTTGGATTGCTGCGGGTGGGAAGTGACAGGCGAGAGGCCGGCCGAGGATACGGACGGCTTCGCCCCGTGACCGCGGGGGGTCTGTTGGTGCGCCATGGGGTTGATCGTGAGCGGGTTGGAGGATGAGGGAGTTCTCCGAAGCCTCCCGTCTTCGGAACCGGACTCTTCGTCGCGAGTATTGTTGCGCCGCAAGAGAGAGAGGGCGGCAGCGGATTTGGACCGCTTGTGGGTGCTGAAGATAAAAGATAAACAGCGGTCAGTAGGTGGAACGACTTTGATCCTGGGGGGGTTGGTTAAACAGCCCAGGCCTGGCCAGAGGGGAAGCTAAGTTTAAGTATGTGTGAGGTGGCCCAATCTGCAAGAGTTTCGTTTTCTCTGCATGTGCTTGTGCAGCGGCAATTGTGATGAATATCCCGGTCAATCTGACAAGCCAGGCCTGGCAATACGTAGCCCAACTACGGATATATGTACACTCAACTGAACTGAACTCACCTATCACCAGCGTCAGACATCTTGGCCGACGTCTACCAATGGATGGATCGAGCCCCCAAAGGTTATGCCGACTTGGCTTGGGGCGGGGAACAATAGAAAAATAGGGGCCAAAAGACTCGATGTGCAGCAAGGTAGTGTGCTGTAATGATATTGCGAGCAGGGGTTGTTTTGGTCAATGCCAAGATGATGTGGATGTTTGCGCGTTGGTGTTGTCGATGATGCAAGGAGGAAAGACAAAATTGGCCGGATCAAGACGGCTGTCGTTGATGAATTCGTCACAACCTGAAAAGGGACAAAATGGATTCTACCGAGCACTAAAAGATGCCGCAAAGTCGTTGCTACAGTACAGTTGGGCCTTGAGCTTCACGCCAGGTGGAGAAAGACAACCCTCAGCCACCACTGCCACCATCATGACAACCTCTACCGACGGAATCGACCAAGATACAGCGCTCCAAGTTACCTACTGTAATCAATAGTTATCCAGTGTTGCTGTAGTGTGCACCACACATCGGTTAATTCATTTTAACCTATTATATCCCAGTAGTTGCGCCAGCTTTATCATCTCCCAACACTCTGGAAGTATCATGCAGTTGGATTATCTGCACAAGGCATTGTACCTCCAAGTGTGGGAGCTTCTCCTCATGTATCAAACGCTCCAATGACGTCTTCCTAGCCAACCAATCAACACCCCGAACTTTGCCGTGACAACAACAGATTTTACTTTGGCTAGCTCCAGATGAACATATGGACTATGGAGGGAGGGTCAAGCCGCGGCCAGGATGAACCGCTAACAAAGTACGGATACAACCAAGAAATTAACTTGGGCGATTTTCTTTTTAATAATTAAGGTTGGTTCCCTTGAAGAAGGGAGACGGGCCGGCAGCCTGATCATACATTGGCGAGAGACATGTGAGAGCCACAAAAGACATGTCTCGTAATCATTTTACTGTCGCTATCAGACGGAATCCCGATTTGAAATACTTGGAATACGCGATAAAACACTTCCATGTACATGTTTTATGCAGACCTGAGGCACACCCACAATCTGCACTGCGCAAACCGACGATCCGATACAGAATTGGCTGTAGCGCCAGCCGCTGACGTCTTTTCCTCTGCATTCAGAAATTGAGTGCATGTTTTGTCTGTAAAACGCTCATCAAACAGCAAACGGCATCGCGACAATGAGCAGCCGAGGGACTGTAGTATTCCCAACCTAGACTAATATCTGTATGTTGTATGTTGACAAGGTTGAGTATGGTTGTTGAGCACTAGGTATATACACCAAGCCAGGAACAACATGGCACACGACAAGGTGTAGCCTTTGTTAAGTCAATAAGAAGAAGAGGACCTAAAGAGATACAAACCAACATGATTTAGATAACAAATCGTCTAAACATATGCAAGTTTTATAAAGAATACTCTATATTTTCATTCAATTTACTCTTTCAATTCCTAGACCGCGTGGCCAGATTGTAACGCATGCGCAAGTGAGACATTTTGAGACCTAGACATACAGCCGTATCTTTGTACCTGCATCAGATATCATTGAGTTCTAGCCGTAACATATGTATTCATTCTATGCACATTAAAGTAAATGGGTGACATGAAATTGTAAGGGTTGACCTTTACATGAAAGAAGGTATAATAAAAAGGTCTTGGTCAAGCAGAGTCAAGAGAAAGAAGTGAAACGATAAGAAAATTGGAAGTGCATTACCACCTTACAGCGCAAGCACCTGGAAAAGTGCAATACCTGCCACAGCGGTCAAGCCAACGGCGAGCGAGGAGGCTCCAGCCGTTGCAGGAGTGATCGGGGCCGGGGTAGACTTGTAGCCCTCTCCGGCGTGACCACCGACAGGAGCAGTAGGAGCAGCAGCGCCAGATGGCTGTTCGCTGGAGGGCTGCTTGTACGTAGGATTGGGCTGCTCGACAACACCAGGCTTGGTATCTGTCTTGAGCGTAGCAGGAGGCACGGCAACCTTGGTGTAGACGGTGCCATTGTACTGAGCGCTGGCCGTCACCACCTTGTGAATCTCAGCGGCAGGCTTGTAAACATTGATAGGCTCGGTTTCCTTCGCAAGCGCAATAGCTGTCGTCCATGAGGCGACTTCAGTGGTGACAACACCGACTGCGCAGCTGGGGGCCTCAGGAGGGCACTGGGTGACAGTGTAGACCTGGCTTGTGTAGAGCGTCTTGGTTTCATGGTGATCAGGAACATTGCTGGGAGCAGGCTTGCCTGTCTCAGTCACAGGGCAGACAGTGGTGTAGACAGGAATGGTCTCAGTAGTGACGGATCCATAGGGGCAGTCAACAACTTCCGGGGGACACTTAGTGACAGTATGGACACTTGTAGTGTAGACCGTCTTGGTCTCATATTGAGAAGGGGCGGCATACTGAGAGGGTACAGCGTAATGAGTGGGTGTAGCCTTAGCAGTCACAGGGCAGACAGTCGTGTACAGAGGGATAGTCTCGGTTGTCACATAGCCACCCGCAGGGCAGTCGTGAACCTCAGGGGGGCACTTAGTGACTGTGTGGACTCGGGTCGTGCAGATAGTGCTGGTAGTCATGCTAACGGTATCTGTATTTCCGGGGTTCTTGGTATAAACAGGTGATCCCTTAGAAGTGATGAGGGTACCTGGGTTGCCGTATGTCTGAGTGTGAGCGTAACCACCAGTAGAGGTCGTGTTCCAACCCCTGAAAGTGCTGAAAGTGGTTGCAGAAGCTGTAGGCTCACTTTCCAGGGCAGTCTCAGTGGTCAGGGTAGTCGATCCAGTAGCCTCCGAGATATCAGTCGTCTCAGCAGTACCGGTGACCGTGCTGCTTGCGAGGGAAGCCTCATCGGTCGAGGTCGAGGCCGCATCAGTAGCAGCAGATGCATCAGTAGTACCGGTCAGGTCGGTTGTGGCAGACGAAGCATCAGTGCTCCAGACGCTAGCAGTTGAAGCATCGGTAGTGCCAGTCGAAGATTCTGTGTCTGTAGCAGATGTTTCGGAAGTAGTGATACCGGTGGCAGTGCTAGAGACGTCTGTAGTAGTGCTATCAGCTGTGGTCTCAATGGCTGACGAAGTATCGGTAACAGTGGCAGCATCGCTGGTACTGGTAGCCTCAGTCGCAGTAGCATCAGTAGCAGTATAGGCGTCAGAGCTAGTAGTGGTATCCGTAGACGAAGAATCGTCAGTAGAAACATCAGAAGCGGTCGTCGTATCAGCGGTCGTAACATCAGTGGTGGAGGAAGCGTCAGAAGCAGTAGAGGCATTAGAAGTGGTGGTGGCGTCAACAGTCGAAGACACATCAGTAGACGTCGTAGTATCAGCTGTTGTAGCTTCGGTTGTTGTGGCCTCAGATGTCGTAGCATCTGTAGTCGTAACATCCGTAGTAGTGGCATCTGTGGTAGAAGCAGCCTCCGTGGTCGTGGTCAAGGCGGTAGTAGTCTCGGCAGGGACAGGATCACAACCATACTTGAGGGCATCCACAACATGACGGTTGTAGTTCTTGCCGTCAACTTCGTTTCCAGCACCACGGGTAAGATCCCAGAGAGAGATACCAGCGAAGTGGGTCTTATCCTTGAGATCGCAGACAAGTTGTTTCATGGCCTTAGGTTCGAGGTAACCCCCAGCTGGAGCAGCGTCCTCACTGGAAGGCAGGCCAACATAGATCTTGGCGTCCTTGCTGCAGTCACTCTCCTCGACAATGGTCTCCCAATCGTCGTAGTTGAATCGATCCCAAGGCACGCTAGGATCTGGAATAGCATCACAGCCAGGGTTGTTGTAGAACTGAACAAAGAGAGCATCGAACTTGGCTTTGCTGATCATCTCTTTCATGTAGAAGTATTCCGAGCTGGTAGGGCACTGGGGAGCACCAGTGATGATGATGTTCTCGTTGAGTCGGCGGAGTTCATTGATCATGGCGATATAAGGGCCATTGGCTGTTAATCGTTAGCGGGTGTTTAAATTCAGGAGACAGAATATCCAGTCACATACGAAGATCATGCTCAATATCAAAGTCAAAACCGTCAATAGCGGGGCGAGTAACACCATCTTTACTGTCAAAGGGGCGAGGACCGTCCCATGACTCGTCGTATGGACCAAATGCGCTGTACAGGAAGTCGGCAAAATCAACGCCCTTGTCGTCAGTGGTGACCTTGTAATTGCTTCCATCTTCATTGTAAACTCCGCCAATGCTCAGAAGAACCTTGACACCACGCTGTTGACAGTAGGGAATGCCCTCAATGATTTTGTAGCACTCGCTAAGGAGGTGCGAGTCGACTTTGTCTTTGTTCTGGTACACGCCGGCCCAGCAGTGTCCGGCGAAGTTTGTACCAGGATAACCTGACTCGGAGTTCTCGGGAGCCTGGTTCACGAAGGATAGTGTCACGTACTCGGGGCCGGAGTTACAGTAATCTTTCAAGTCTTCGTTCCCAGTTTGGCCCTAAAAAACTCACTTAGTTCATGTTTCCAGAGACATCTAGGTTGATACATACCCAGTAACCGTTCAGGCCTCCATAAGTCTGGACATGGCTAGAAATAACAGGACTGGAAGGGATATGGACAGACATTGTCACTGATTAGGTAATAATAATGAGGGAAAGACTGTAAAGTGGCCGAGGCCAGTAAAAGAATGTGTAATGATGCTGTTGTCAAAGAAAGGACGCAAACCAAAGTTTGCAATGAGGCTTAGGACCGAGCCGTCTCCGGATTGACTGTCAACAGAGTTGATGTTAACACAGAGGAAAAAGGAAAGGGAAAGTGAAAGCAGAGGAAACCCCCTCCTGTTATGAAGGGGACTATTGGGAAGCTTTCACTCTAGGCCCATTTCTCAATCGTTGTCAGCTCAGCTGCTTGCTTTCAGCCATATGAGCCGGTGATTACCTATCTAGGCCATAGCGAGAACCCCTCTCACTAGATAGAGGCCGTTTAGACAGGAGCTCCTGGGGTCGTCCATGGGGCGCCGTCATGTTGGGCCCATCATGCGAAACAATCTCCGACTTGGAACGGTAGAAGAAGCTGGTATTTTGCACACTTATGCAGTTCAGACGAGCGAAGCACACTACTGATTTCAGGAACAGGCTAAGCGTTGGCTCTAAATGGCTGCCGTTGGCCATAGACTATTGGAAAATGGGCGTCTGAGCCGCGTAACCGGTGTGCCAAGCAGAGAATGGGGAGCGGTGGTGAAGTGGGAGGGTAAACCGAGCCACTAAGCTGCGTTGGTGGTGCCATTGATGTTGCAATGAGAGAGACATGGGAAATGCAGAAGAGAAGAAAATGGAAATTTGATCTTGGCGAGCAACTGATTTCTGACGGCGCTTAAGAAGTCGCTTGACGTCTTTCTGGAGAATGGTAACAACGTTGTGTGGCCCGTAGTGGATGTGCTCGCCGGGGTGATATTAGACTGTGGATATGGTGTTCCGAAGTCTACCTTGATTATCTCCGAGTGTAAGTTAGAGGTTGCAAACACCCGGTAAAACATTTGATTCTTGACCTGAGCAGCTGAACTTGACCTCATTTCTTTCTTGAACGCCAGCGCAAAATTATAGTGGCAAATGAGTCTGGGCTCTCCTGAGGTGATTACGCACGCCCGACTTCGAGTTCAGCCAAAGTTCCCCGTGGCGTAATATTCGGTAGGTAACGTTCTAGGAGAATTCAAATGTGATGGGGTGAATGAAAGAAGCTGGAAGGGTCCGGCTGGTTGGTATCTCCCTTACCCCTGTCAACGCACGTGGAGTAGCGTGATGGCTAAGCGATGCCGCTAGTAGTTCCTGCATCTTGGCTGACCAATAGCATGTTGTGATAGCTTTCATCAACGCGCTGTAGGGCTAAATTGTTAGCGTACATATTGGACCTAGACTGTCACCGCTGGCTACTGAGTTCCTCTTCTAGGCTATTAACCCTGGCGACGCCGGAGGTTTTGACCAGGAGTTTGACCATATTGGGCTGAGTCTGCAGGGAGTGATTGCTCTTGGAAGATTTTGCAGTGTTCTGTCAGGTAGAGTGAGAACCCCTGATTAACCGAGTCGGCCTCTGTCCACGTTGGGAGATTGCCGATCTGGGGTCTTGATCGTCATCCTTCGCTTTCTTCCGAAGCACCTACCCTATTAATGACATAGAATGGGTTTGCTGTGCCGTACGTGTCTGTTTTGTGCAGATAAGACTCGTGGCCGGGCCGCGAAACCGCATTGATGCAAATGACTCAACAGATAACGAAAAGGAGTCAAACGATAGTTTCTTCAGCTTGTCCTTAAGCGTGGCTTTCCTTTGCTTTTCCCTATCTAAGGTAGCCTCCACCCGAAAACCCATAGTCTCGTTCGAGAACAGCGCTAGCGATGTGGTCAGTTAGTCCAATATTTGTCAATGCGTATTTGGATCTTGATAACGAGCGAGAAACTAATCATTCCCATTATTTGTTTCTTTATATCTGATGTACTAATGCTCGACGAGCATATGTTCATCAAGCAAGGCTGCGCCACGTAGTTGCTTCAAGTGGTCATCATATTTATCCCCCTCCCTCCTTATTCACTTCAGTTTTCATGACGCCGTCACTCACCAAACTAAACGGTCAGCTTGGCAGACAGAGACTGAACAAAGATTCTGATAGTGTTTGTTTGCTGTCGGCCTTTATTTTATGGTTGTATCAGAATAGGATCTGAACTTACGTCGCATATTGCCTCCAGACTACCTGCTTCGGCTACCCTGCAGTAAGGCCGAACGACGCCAGCGATCAGCGACCTTCCTAGAAGCGTCAGGGACTGGTCCACAGGTTCGTGGGCTGAATATCACTTCCGAGGCGCCGTGCAAATGGATTTACTTATGTTCATAGCCCAACAGGACGTAAGGCGGACTTACCAAGCTCTCCACTGCTCTTAGATCATGAAGTGGATAAACAACCTCTTGGCCCATGTCAAACCCACACGTTTCCATGGAATACCTAACTTATCCACAGATGAAGATCATCCGAGTTGAATTCTTGTTACGCAACTAACACTTCTATTAGAATGAAGCATCTCTCTCATTGATGCTTTTTCTTTGACCCGACAGAAAGAGTCCTCCACTTATCACTCTCACGTCAAATTAAAAGAACAGATAACTGGGGGCCGCGGGTTTTGCTCTATAATATTCAATTTCACTGATTTACGCTAAGTACATTCGTTGAACGATATCGCTCTGCCCATTTCAGCCAGGGTTGATAACTCTTCTGATCTAAGCAGTATCCAAAACGATAACCTCTGCCTCTGCCTCGCCAATGCTTTCCACTGCGAGCTTATCGCCGGCGTTGACACCCTCGATAAAGGCGCCATCACCTTCGAAAATCTCAGCATCCTCCCGGCCGTCCAACCGAATCTTGGCCTTTCCTCCCTTAGTCATGGGCACATGCACATAGACCTTTCTCTTTGTTTGTTCAGTAGCACCTCCTCCAACAGTCCATTCGAACCTCTTGCTTGGCTCGATGATACCAGCGGCCATGACAAAGTCAGCATGAATAGGGATGGTTTCAGGGATGACGGGCTCGGCGTCCTTCTCCTGCTGAGCCGTGGCATCTTCGCCTCCCTTGAGGGGGCTCAGAATCTTGACGAAGTCCAGTCTCTTGGACTCCTCGCTGAAGTGGCGGGTGTGGTATCGAGGAACTAGGCCACGCTTCCAGGGGATAGCCCAGATCTGGAGAAAGTGCACAGTATCGGACTTGTGCTCGTTGAACTCTGAATGAGCAATGCCAGTTCCTCCAGTGGTGAACTGAACATCGCCGCGATGCATGCGGTAGAACTTGTCGGATTGTCCTCCCTCCTTGCCTTTGGTGAGCATTGAGTCTCGGTGTGTAAGCTCTCCGCCAAGGATGTAGCTGAAGATCTCAAAATCCCGGTGTGGGTGCGTGGGGAAACCCGAGTTGGCCTTTACGCGATCCTCATTGAGGACACGAAGAGAACCAAAGTGAGTAAATCTCGGGTCATACCAATCGGCGAAAGAAAAGCTGTGGTAGGTATTTAACCAGCCATGGTCTCCGTGCCCTCTGCTGCTAGAGCGGTGGGGAGTGATCTTGGCTTGACGGAGAGACTTAGACATGTTCTTTGCTGCGTTGATCATTTGACTCTCAGAAGTGGTTATGTTTGTTGAAATTTTGTTCGTTAAAATGAAGTTTGTTGTAATTTGTTGGATTTGAGTGATGTAGTTGTTTGCTGGTGAGTAGATGATGATGAGGATGGAAATTGTAGCGACGAAAATCGCAATCAAGGGACTGAAGCGAAACATATATAGACACTTTTTCCGAATTCACGAGAATGTACCTGCATTAGAATAGATTCAATTTATGATGATTGCAAAACGCTGACAACATATACTAGCTAAGTGTTTTCGCCGTGTAATTGACTTTGTAATCATTGCTCAGCGGATTGGTCAATCTCTGAAGGTTGCAAAAATGTGGGGTAGTTTTGGATTTGAGTTGATTATCTCAGGCTTACAGAGACACGACTAAGGGAGAGTCACGTGACCCCGCCTCAGTCAAGCTACCACTTGAGCTTGAGCTTGGACGCACCGTTACCTTTCATTGATGAAGCTCTGAGAGTACTTAAACTCAATTCAATATACAACTGAACAAGCTTCTGTGAAGCTCAGCATGATGTAACCCAAGCTCGCTAGGTACGGAGCGTTAGATATGACACGCGACTATGTTTTATGAGGCGGCGCCAACAAGAGGCTGGAAAGCTGGCGTCTTAAGCGTGATAGTGATGGTGGTCAAAGCCAACCATGAATTTTGGTGACTCCGTAACAATCTCGGCCAGCCACCACTTCGTCTCTCGAGACAGGAGATCAGGCTCTCTAGTATCACAACGAAAAAAGCCATTAACCTGGTCACCAATCGGCAATCGTTCCAAAGTCCTGGGTGACGGACGGGGTTTTCTTTCCAGGTTGCTTCCCCTTGTCGTTCTGACCACCATTACGCAGAGAGCAACGAGATCCCAGATCCCAAGCCCTTCCAATACCAGCCTCTCAGAGGCTGAGACAGATACATCAAGATCGAGAAATAAAATCGTAATCCCAGTCTTTCAATTTAATTTTGGATTTGATGTTGCATGTACCTTGCATGAGGAGGCAGGAAGTGCGGCTCGTGCCCTTCCTTGCATTGAGTGTAAGTGGGTTAGGCGATCGTGGAGCTTCAGCTGGTGCAAGCTGTTGGAAGCTGAAGTTGCTTTTGTCAGCTTGGAAGTCTTGAGATCGTCAATGTGATAACTTACACCGGATCCACGGCGTACCGAACTAATTCGATTTATCCGTACTTGTTACGAATAAGTATTTCTGCTTACTCAAGGCATACGACCAGTTTCCGAAAGTCCTCGACGTTGGAAATGCTGCACCTTAACCCCCGTGGTGGTATCACGCTCACCCTGGAGCCCTCCAAACCTCATACTGCTAAGATGGAATATGGTTAGATGTCACTAAACCAGGAATATTTGGACCTGAAACGGTTCTACGGATACGGATGCGGATACTGCGAATTCTCAAATAAGAGCTATGCTAGAAGCTAAGCTGAATGTTCCCTACAGTGAGCTCCGGCTGGAGGAGGTTGGTTGATGTCTCAGGCCCCTGTCGCATCAGTCAGCCCTAGGCGCGACAGACGTCACTTTGTCACGATTGATCAATATTTGGAAAGGATACTCTGAAAACTTCGTATTGTATCACAACTGAAACAGACAGGCAATATCTCATGTTCATGGCCATTATGTAGTACTTTTGACTCGTAGAATTCACATGCATCATCCATACACACATCAGTTTAATGGAGGGTGGATTAGCTCAAGCCATGATGGCAAGCTCCCGGCGGGCCGTACGAGCTAAACCTGCATAGGCTTAGCGACACTTTGCGTTGGCCTTTCTCATCGTCCAACGAGAAGCGCTGTGACAACACAGCAGCTTGTTATCGCATGAGAACCCGAATTTTCTGTGTGCCCAACTTCTCCTCCTCTTTCTATTCTTTTCCCACCAAAATACAGAACATTTCGAAAATCAAGTCCGTGATCAGTCTGTGCTTCAGCATTGACAACTTTTTTTTTCTTACTTTTGGTGGTAAGTCTCCCGTTCCCTGTTATCACCCCAGAACCCCGTCTCAAGGGCCATTCTTGGTGGGGCGCGGGGGCTGGGAATGGCCTCTTCTGTTACCAGCCTCTCCAAGGAACCCAACCTCGCGCAAAGAGCCCTCATAGTCCAACCATATCTCATTCTTTCCTCTTAGCTTGCAGCATGCAGTTACAGTTCTTCTTCTTGCATCTTGTTTCTAGCTATCAATTGGTCAACGTGTTCGTGAGTGAGCGTGTGGAGTGGGAAGTCGGTCTGCATTCCAAGTTTATCTCATCCCACCCAGAATGAACTTTCAAAACTTCAACTTCGACTTCGTGGAAGCACCTCGTACGTGGCACTACACCCTCTTCTCCCCCAAGAACTGTCTAGATCCGAAATCCTGCACTACTGGCTTTGTCTGTCGGTGTTGCTGACGGGTATGCACTCATAGGTCAAGGTCCTTCAAGCAAACGAAATTCAGCTGCCCAACAGTCAATTGACGACGACGATCAATCATCTCAACCAATTCTACACCCATACTATGATCTTAGACAGCGTGTAGGACAATATCCAACCAACCCTTCAGCATCACCGCCTGGTGCTCTCTTCTTCGCCCCTTCGCCTCCTTCTCTCCCCGGATCCAAGGTCACAGCATCAACAGCTGAGATCTACGGCCCCGACCGACTATTTGGCTCTGCACTTCCAGGAGGTTTCGCAGCACCTACACCGCCAACGCAAACACAGCACACTGCTCCTCCTGTATCTTATAGATATCCACGAGGATTCACAGCGCCTACACCTCCAACTCAGACGCAACACTCTGTTACGCCTGGATCTGTTCGGTTCGACGAGGCCCAATTAGCCATGTTCGCCGCCGAGAACTCTGCTCGCATGGCGAGCATTAAAGATGAGCTGACTATCGCCGCTGGCAAGGTCACTCCTGGTGTCGATGATACACCATACATTCAGTATGCGCTCGCCGCGCTTACCCGCGATCATGGTGGCCCCTCTGCCGCGCATTTCCGTTTCCCCTCCGGTTCTTCGAACTACGATGAGGAGAACTATTCGCAACCTCGACGGTTTACCGATGAGGAGATGGGACATCCTCACTTGACACACCCAGAGCCCGCATACGTCGAAGATCGCCTACCAGAACCGATCGAGACACGAGCTCCTCTCGAGGAGACTCATGATGAACCCGTTGAGCACCATGATGCACCAGCTGCAAGCCACGGTATACCAAACCCTCCTAAATCACCAACTCCTTCAAATCACTCCGAGCCTGATCAGTTCGCTCAGCGGGAAAAGGCTCGCCCTAGATCTATCCCCGTCGACCGAGCGCATCCTCCTCTCACCTTCAAGCCCGCCATCCTTCGACCTGTCTCAATGAGCATCTTGGCAGCATTGTGCCTGCTCATGATCGTAGCCCTCATCTTTTGCGCCGTTTACTCCCAGCAAGACGACGGTTTCACCCCGTACCCCGGAAGTATCTACAGCGGTCAATACTTCCTGTTCCGCATTCTGCCTCAGATCTTTGCAGGCATCATCCTCATCTACGCCCAATCTATCGTCTCTGCCTCGATGCGAACTCTTCCATTCACGGCCATGGCTGACGCGGAGCCCCGAGCACGATATCTCGCTTTATTCCGAAGACTGTATCCTCTAACATTCCTTGTGCCCTCGCTGACAGGACCATGGCAATTCCAGTTCTTCAGCGTGTGCACATGGCTTGCTAACTTTACCATCCCCCTCATGAGCACTGCTTTCTCGTGCATTTTCAAGGACCAGAGTTGGGTTTGGGCTGCAGTTCAGGGTGTCACTTGGACCCTTGTCGCGCTCTACATCTTGCTGCTAGTGGCGACCATCATCTTGATGGTGTTCTGGCTTAACCGGTGGACAGGACTCTTGTGGGATATCCGATCCCTCGGTCACCTTCTTCCCCTCTTGAGCCAGAGCAACACTACTCGAAGCTATGAGAGCGTTGATGTTGTCCAGCGAAGCTCCCTATTCCAGGCCCAGCTTCGAGACCGTCATCTCGACAGACTCGGATATTGGCAGATGGATGGTACACAAGGTGGTATGTGGTACGGTATCGGATCCGTAGGCGAGGATGCCCAAGCCGATCGCAGAACGTACAATATCATCCCCAAAAAGGCCAGCTACAACATCTCGCCTGCGTCCTCCCGTGATGATCTCGAGGCCGAAGCCCGCTACGCGCACTACAGGTACTTGCCCATCGCCCTGCGCACTCCCGTCATCCTGGGCTCAGTCATCTTCGTGACTTTCCTGATCCTAGCCATCCTCATCGTCTCTTTCTTGCCTCAGACCAGGCTAGACCAGGGCTATTTCCCCCAAGTCACAGCGCGACCAGGAAGCGGAGCTTTCTCTGCGGCCAACTTCCTTTACGCCTTTATCCCCTCGCTCTTGGGCATGATCATGTTCCTGCTATTCCAGAGCGTCGATCACTCCCTGCGCGTCCACCAACCCTGGGCAGACCTTTCCAAGCCATCTGGTGCAATTGCATCCAAATCTATCCTCACCGACTATGCCGCCTGCCTCCCCTTCCAGTGTACCTGGAATGCTCTTCGCAACGGCCATTGGCGTGTTGCGGTCACCTCTTTCATGGCGACCATCTTCGTCTTCATCCCTATCCTTGCGGGCGGCCTCTTCATGGCCCTGACCAACTACCGCGGTCAGGTCAAGATGTTCCCCAACATGCCCGTCTTTGGCGTTCTCCTCGCCTTCCTCTTCCTCTACCTTGGATGCCTCTCCCTAATGATCCCTGGCCGTCAGGCCCTCCGCATCCCCCACCCCGTTGACTGTCTTGCCGAGCTCATAGCCCTCTGCGCCGCTGAGGATACAGTCCAGGATGCCGCCTTCCTGGCCGTCCGCAACACTGCAGACCTCAAGTCCCGTCTGGGCCTTGATCGTGCTGATCCTCGCGAGCAGTCAATGTGGTACTTTGGCGTTGCAGCAGGCCGCGATGAGCGCCGCCTGAGCGTTCGCCCCATGAAACGATTTACGGAGAAAAGAATGAGATCCGCGAGATCTCTGTAATAACTACTTTCAGATGCATGAACTGATGCTGTAATGTGTTGTGCGGAAGAGATTTAATGAGATTTCCGAGAGTCATCTGACGATACGAACCTGGCTATGATTTGGCTGTTGCTTGTTTGCATTGCTCTGCTTTTGGATGCGTCTGGTTTTGGACCGTTTATTGCTTGAAGCGTTTGTTTTTTGGTTGCATTGTTTTGGCGTTTCGGGAGAAAGGATAAATACCTGATGTTCACACGTTAGACGATGGCTTTTGTGTACGTCGGTCGATGACGAGAGATTCTGGATCTTGTTTTCTGCGACGAAAGGAATGAATGTATTGGAATGTATCATGTTGCTGGGACACTCGGAGGAATTTCATCGGAGTTGAAGAAAAGTTGTGTCTCAATTGCTTTTAGACTGTTTATTATGGCTGGCAAGATCTAGCACGAATGGATATGAAGAGACGAAAAGCGATGTTTGGGTCACTGCAGACTCAAGTGTTGTTCATTGTCAGACATTTCACGCACTATGCCTTGGTTCAGCACGTATGTGATGCTATCGTTACAAGCAACGCACGCATGTGGCCGGATAAGACAACGCCAACCTCATGAAGGTATTCACACATCTACAAAACGTAGCACATGATCTTGAGGTCGGAACTAAGCCACTTTATAAGACGTCATTGATAAACTATTTTTGTAACTAATGTCGGCTATTCAAAGATATGCAAAGAAGAATCGGTATCGTCAAAAATTCCACGTTGCCTTTTTCCCTTTTGGTCCCCTTAAGGAATGCGCTTTCATCAAAGCACGTATCCCTTCAGTTTGAGTGCCCCCGCACCTTTGTTCGCCAGTCAAAGACCCAGCCACCTTATACGCTTGCTCTGTTCGTGGCATTCGGGTGAATACTTCTGGTGTTTCGAGCTAAAAACCAGTATAACAAAGGAAAATAAACAAACGAGTGGTGTGCATTCCACTCGCTCAACCCCAGATTTGGGGGTTTTTCCGGAACTCCGTGCTGGTTTCTCTCGGCGTTGATCCCAGTAATAAAGGTCGTTGTCAAGTCATGTTACGTCTAATAACGTCAATACGTGTGGTGGAAACATCCACGCAATTCGTGAAAGAAATAGCAAGCTATGTCGCAGGTCGTTGAGACAGTCGTAGTTGGTATCAAATACAAGAAAAAAAAAATTTGGTTGTCATCCTCTGCTTCGTCGCCCCAGCATTCGCCCTATCACATCGCCTTGCCGCTTGCGTGGTGACGAAGGTGCAGTCTGATGACCCATCTTCCGTTGATCACTTCCAGACCGACGGTGAAACCAGAACGAGCGGCCCCCAGATTCAGTATCGGAATCATCATCGTATTCAAAAACGGAGTGGGGCTCCGCCTCCGCCTCCGGTTGTGGCGTCGGTGGAAGCGGCCTCATGCAAGGGAGGGACTTCTTTGTGAGCATGTGGGAAGTGAGTGGCTGGGATTTTGGTGGACAGGGTCGTGTGGCAGAATTGCGTAGAGCAATGTCAAAATAGGAATCAACTTCTGTAGGTGTTTGAACTCGCATCTCCAGCGATGTTGATGGACGATGATCTGTTGCTGTTGCAGGCCGAGAGAAGGTCGTTTTATGTGAATCCGGGGAAAGTGGAAAGTGCGCGGCGAGTGGTGTGTTTTGTAGAGAGCGGAAAACATACACTTCTTCATGCGGACGAGGTGGACGTTGGGGCTTTTGCTTTACATCTCGAGAGCATTGCCAAGACGGAGCTAGTGGTGCAGTTCGAGGTGGGAGAGGAAGCGGCTTGGGGAAGGGGGAATATGTTGCCACGGGTTTTCGACTTCGGCCCCGGGAGTTTTCAGAAAGAGGCCATGCGCTGATACGGTATTCCTCTGCCTGCTTCTTTTGCTGTTGGGGAGATGGAATCAATGCCGGATATTGCTTTCGTGACTGAAGCTCGAGGTTGGTGGTCTTGCTGGGAAGCCAGAAGCTATCCCATAGCTCGGCAGCATGGGCATGATACTGATAATCGTCATCCAAAGAGACTTCCGAATCTGTCCGGTCATCGATCAGGCTAGGGGAAGAACCCTCAGATCCTAATGAAGCTCTATCATCAGAGAATCGGCTTCTTGCGTAGTACGATTGGCCCTCGGTCTGTTGAGGGTACGAGTAATTGGTGACAGGGTAATACTTGGAAACCAGCTTAAGGTCGGCCAATTTGCTAGAGCGCTCCATGGTGGATCGTTGAATTGGCAGCATGAAATTAACTTGCAATAATATTGGTATCAAAGTGAATAAACCAGGGATGCAGACGGCATGATATACAAATAGATGTGCAAGAGCTGTCAAAGGTTGTTTGAAACATAAGCGTGGGGCCACCACACCCACTTGAGGCGTTGCATTGCATGTGTCTATGTTGATCGAGCATGCCCCCTTGACCTGGAGGGGCATTCCTGGAATAGAGGGGCTACTAAGTCTAGCCATCCCTCTTGTCAGACAACCTCGAGCATTCCGGCACTTGTATTTTGGAGAAGGGCTTGGGCTTAGACTAGGTATGGCTTGGGCTCGGGCCTCGGGGGTTTGGTAGGTATGCAGTCGCGAGCTGTCCCTTGCGTCATGCTTCTGACTGTCAATTTTTCTAGTCCTGCAGCAGACTCGTAAGAGTTTACTGCAGAAGTATGCATCTTTGCTTTGCCTTGCTACGCAGCACTTGCTATGGCCTGTTTGACAGGTGATGCCAAGTCCCATGGGTGCGTCTTCCGCAGAAAGAAGCAATTTGAGATAATGATCCGGGTAAGATAATTAGATCCGTAGATACACGAAAAGAAATCGAGTTTCGCAGAATACAAAAATAGCCCTACTGAGGGCGAACAAAGGAAAACCGGACAGAGGCACACACTTCGTTGCACTTGGCTCGTATGTGTAAGGCAAATGATCTTTTGAGCAGCTGAGGTATGGTTCGCTGGCATCCAGACAGCCTCAGCGAACTTGATTCCTTGTATTTCACTTATTTACTTAAGGCCAGACTCGTTTAGTGTCTCCGTACGACACCCGCTACGATCTTCCCTTAAACGCGTCGGCAGGTTTCCAAGGAATCGGTTCCATAGTCCTGGGTCGAGACACACAGAGCTCATGAGGTTCGGTCTCCGGGGAATGTACCGAATGGTGCCAGCGATCAGCGAGGAGGCTGGTGTTCAAAGGCTCTAGTCAGCGACTTTTTGAACAGTCAAACCCTTTGTCAGTGACGAGGATCGTAGTGTCGCCCAAGGCTGGTAGCTCGAGCAAGACAGCATGGCGCTGTTCTCCTCTATTTTTGTGAGCATCCCCGTGAATGATGGCAGTGCGCGTTGCCACGCCTGGCATGATACGCGTCTGAGCGCTTCGCGAAACTGAAGCAACTCAACAGGCCAGACTCTGGATAAGGCATTCAATATGGAGACCAGTAAGACCTTGAACAGCTGGAGTAGACGGAACACGAGTCGAGCTCACTGACACAGGCACGGCACCTGCCGGTGCTTCAAGTAAAGAGACATCCTCCCTGCTTGTTGTATCGTCGAAACGAAGGACCTGCGCGGCTTTCAAGTGGAGTCGTGAGACACTGTCTCCGATAGCTCAGAATATCGTCGGATGAGCAAGCCTTGGTTGAGTAAACATGGTGGACCTTTTTCCATAGCAACGCGCCTTGGTGGATGAGGAAAACGTTCGATTTTATCTGGATGCATAGGCCGGCGACTCCGCGCGGTCTTGTCTTGGGACTGGGGACTGGAGACTACTCCATAAGAGAGGATGTGATGTTGGACTTCTGTGTGAAGAGAACTGATGGTAAAGGAGAGTTTGAGGAGAACAGACGGGAAGGATAGAGATGGATTGTTTGGGTGAGAAGGGCAGTTGCAGTGACCTTAGCTTAGGTGCAGTAGCTGAAAGAAGATAGAAGCCCGTAAGCTACAGTGAACTAAACATCACCCTACTTGGGTATTTTGCTACCAAAAACATTAAGCGATACTGAAAAATGACAAGTACGATATATTGAACGAACCTAAAAATTATCCCTGACTTGAAACTCTCAACTGGTCAGATCAGCTGTCAATCGCAGATCCTTTATGCCGTGTGCTGCACTTTGCATTAGTCTACCCATCTCTTGGTGCTTTGGCAGATGGCAGACGCAGGGTCCCCTCCATCTCGTGCAACCTCACTCAGATCCTCCCTCTTTTGTGCATTTTATGCCTCTCCCTCGACATCGTATTGGTTCCTCTTCCCCGCATCTCAATACTTTCTTAGTGAACCTGAGTCCTGTGCGTCTTTCAGTTTCAAGACGCAGATGTCAAACCCCTTGCTCGCTCATTGGAGCTAACTACCCAAGTTCTCCAACAGTTTTGGGCCTTAGGGCCCCTTCTCTCGACACTTTGGGTAATGCATGTCTTGAAAAGTCTTGTGTCAGATCATCAGCTACAATGCCAGGGCCAGGGGCTCGCACCTTTCAGTCACTCGATCACAAGCTTCTCTCAATCTTTGATCGGCGATCTTGTGTTTCTTGTCCTTCTACTCGAGAGGGCCACCAGTCGTGACGTCAAAACTCTGGTGTCACCTCGAGGGGAGGAATGGTGATGGTGCTGGATGAGGAGGCAGCTCGTGGCTTTCATGTACGCCTTGCGCGTGTCACATAGTTGCGATCGAGCAAGTGCCAGATCGGTTTTCTGTGAGCGAATTAGCTGAGATGTAAAGATAGAGGATGCTGGCATCTTGGCTGCATAAGGGCTGCGTTCAATGTTGAGCCCCGGGAAAGAGAGAACTGACCAAGCTGGATATCTTGAAGGGGGACCACAAGTAGTATGTCTTTCAGCTGCATAGTGCTCTCATCCCAACAATTCGCATCCTAAAAACTTCGCAACAAGTGGAGTATTGGATTCTGATAGAGTCTTGATAGTTGATATCCAAGCTACCAACATGGGGGCCTTATTGACACGTTTCGCATGGCAACAGGGGCAGGTCAACCGATCACGATCTACATCAGGGAACAACGGCCTGTTGGTCCTTGCTGGCTGACTGACTCGTTGTTTGATGGCGTTTGAGATAATCTGACTGTCCGGGAGCCATCGCAACGATCTCGATGAAGCTCACCTACATCTCTGTGGCGCGTCGGGTGAGATAAGTACGATAGTGACTTGGTCCAATAGTGGGATCTGATTTCTCAGGAACAGGCTTTTTAACAAGTAGGGCGCACCTCGAGATGCAGTGTTTTTTTGGTTGCAACCATAATGGGTAGTGCTCAATCGTTCGATCGCTCGATCACCCAAGACACTCTGAGTTTGCCAGCTTCTCAGCTGGTTATAAGAAAGCGATGGGCTCATTAAACTTCTGGCTCTCCTTCATATCTCACGACTAAGATTTTACCCTTGATCGAGATGAGAACCGATGGCGGTTTATATGCCTTCTGCTCATGTTTGTAGTGTTGGGAGACACTCACAAACTAGGTGAAGACTTTCAAGACTACCCATCCGCGTGGCTCCATTCCAACATCCTATCTGATATCCTACAGAAAACACCAGAAGTTTACAAGGGAAATTGTTGGTAAGACATGACTATCGGGTTGACTAACCCTACAGCCGCCCTATCGAACCATCCGAACTGAAATACCGACACAACGGTCTCTTTTTGCCGAGGAGTTACCCTACAGAATGGCGACAGACTGGCCCGAGCTCTTCACTCGCTTGTCTCAGACGATCGAAAAGTCTAACGCCAACTGAAGGGATAGGATTTCACTGAGACGAAGCGCCTCTGGCGAATAGACTGGGTCGACCTTGTCATATGCCTGTTTCGAAAAGCGCCTTTGCTAGGACCGGAAATACGCAACATGGGAGATACCAGGAAGATCAAGGATGCCCAACAGTATGCGAGATACCCGCAAGGCGCTTGAAGGGATGCGGAAATGAGAAGAGCTAGGGTCTGATGGGCGTCTAAAGTCATTTGAGCTTCTGGGAAGACGCGACTGTTTGATGCCAGGAACGCGATCCAAAATTCATGACCCAACAAGCCTTGTCAGCTTCAGCTTCAGCTCGAACCAATCTAAGGACGGAATGGAAATGGGCAACGGCCACTTTGATTGGAAGCGGAGGACCCTACAACGGGGCGTGCCGTGGTTCCCGCCCCTCCAGGCCCCTTTTGGGATAGGTTAATTGGAGCGTGTGATAGCTTGTTCTTACAGTGGTTGTTGAGGTTTGAGCAATTCATCCTTTACTGACTGTCAGGCGAAACCTACGCATCGCGAAAATTGAGCCCCAAGAAATGAGTTGATTTCAAAACCTAAACTCGAATGCCCCTCGAAGCCGCATACGGTATGCAGGCCGTGGGAAACGTGGCAGTCAACCGTTGTCCCGTCTAACGCCATGACGCAGCGTTGCACCCGGCCCCATTTCCAGTTCCCAATTCGCCCAAGTCAACCAGCTGCTCGGTGCAGTGGAGAACCGAAAGTTCTCCTTGAGGGAAAAGTTGGACTAAAACCAGGGAGGCTGGGAGTTCTAGGATTGGGGATCAAGATCCGGGGCCCGGTGACGGACGACAAGTTCTTAACAAGATGAGATGAGCCCTAACTAGCGCACCCTGGTAGAGCGACGTGGTTTTGCCTGCGAGTCCGAAGCCAACGCAGCCGTCCGCCTCGTCTTCTTAGACCTGGCCCGCTCAGGTGCCCTGGGTTCCCCAGCGTTGGGCAGTCTTGCGCACCGCGTTTTTGATTTTGTTTCCACGTTCAACCCTGTTATTCAGGGACAGATGAGAAGAGTGAAGCCAGGCAGATACTGGCCTCTGCGCTGCCCGAACGCGTGGGAATTGGTGGTTGAAGCTCCCAAACGACCTGCGACGCGCCTGGAAGAGCATCAAGCCTGCAATCTGCCCATACTACGCGCCGTCGTGCGACAGCGGTTAGGGTGACGAGAAGCGAAAGAGTCAGGCCTTATTTGATGAGAGCCAGTCCTTGTTAATGAGGTCAGATAAGGCGAGAGAGGTGATGTGAGGTGAGATGAGATGAGACGAGATTTAGATTGCTGAAGCTTTAAATTGCCGACACCGTGCATTAAGGTCAGTCAAAGCAACGGATAGACGGGTCAAACGCCAGTTGTCTGTCCCGAGACAATGCCTGGCATATGGTGATTTGACTGGTTTCAGTAATAGCCTCTATTTAGAGATTGATTGTTCGATTCACTCAGGTCTGTCGTACTCGCTTTGTGTATCAGAGACCAGCACTAGATAGGTATCGAGTCCATGATTTAGAAGATCTTGGGATGAATTAAACAAATATTAGAATAAATAAGACAATGTTCATATAAGTTTGTGTTACAGACTCGGCTGCAGTTGCTCACCGGATAACATCGAATATTGGTTGAAAATGACTTTCGAGGCTGTCGCATCTCGCAGGTCGATGCCAGTTCCCTGATAAGTTATGGATCCTCGCCCCCAGTCATAGACATAAAGAGGTAGCATTAGTAGGATTAGCAGACCTTCCCAGCAGCCGAAATCCTGGCGCGACCTATTAATTATTAAGTCATTAATCGCGGCGCGGCGGTGCAGGTGCGAGCTGGTCGAGGGAGGAGCGCAGCTTCTTAGCTTACTACCTGCCTTACGTCAGGGCGCGTTTCCTTCTTCTTCCCCTTCCAACTTTCACATTCACCTCTCATCATCAACGTCCAAGAAATGTCTCGTCGCGTATGATGGTGATATCTCAACACATACGTGGATACTAAAAGTCTCAGAGAGTCGCCATTGGCCTGCAAGGAGCATGTTGGCGTTGTGTTGCCCTAGCTTTTCCCTCTCCCCAGCCGCTTGATTTACTCGGCTGCCTCTGCAGCTCTCTCACTCTTGCGGGCTCCGAGCTGCGCATGACGGTTTCGCGACAACGCATGAGCCATTGCGCATGCGATTACCAATACCGAAACGGGATCAGATTCGCTGGACGAACAAGAACTTCAAACGGATTTAATAAAGACACCCGACATACCGAAGCAACCAATTAATTATACGGCCAGGCGCGCGCAAACTGACGAACAAACCTACCTTGCCCTGCCTGCCCTTTTGCGCTAGTATTCCGATAGCGAGACATACGATCGCGCGCATTGGAGTCGCGTCGTTTCTACAAAATCAATCGCATGAAGCAATTGTTCACTTGATTGAGCGATTGATCATCTCGTGAGCTGGAAATTTCATATATCGCGTGCGTATGCGGTGTGTGCGAAGTGCTTGCAGCTCGAGATTCTTTCGTATCAGTGGCTCGTTCTTAGGGACCTCTGGGCTTGTCTGGACCTTGGCCTGGCGGTCGGCCACTGCAGCTCCTAGTACCAACCCCCCCAATTTTCCACCTTCGGACCCAACTTTGGGTTCCCTGCCACCAGCTTTTTTTTGACATCACCAGCCGATGCCCATCCTCTTAGGCCCGCACTTAGACTCACCCGACTCGACTCTCTTACCTTAACCTCGCTTGCCTCAACATTCCAGTCGGGCAATTACACTCTCGGTCCTGTCTCGAGTAGATTCAGACCGAGACTTGGGTCATCCTTCCCGAGACCATCACTGTCTTCCCCAGTTTGAGTTGAGTTGAGCCGAGTTACTCTACTCTGATCTGCTCAGCTGTTGCAACTCGAAAAAAGAACCCGACTTGTACAACGCATCAAAAGATCCCCCCACTCCACCATCACGAACCCTCCACCGCAACACACCACCAGCGCCCGCTGGTGAGCCTTCAACTTGTCGAATTCTCGTACCCCAATTCCTCGCCCTTTCAGCGCCGCAGAAGTGACCAGAATACGACCATTATCTGCTTCTTACGACCGTCACGACCCTAACGCGCCCACGACCCCTACCCAGCACCAGCAACGCCAGCAGTCAAAGGTCCCTAGCTCTAGCTCACGACCGCTGCTAAATCAGACGTCGGATCCTATCGAGCGAATTTCTACGCCCCGAAGCCTTCGTCGAACTCCTAAGTTCGACGCACCTCCGAGTCCTGCCCCTGAACCTCGTAAAGTCCACATCGCAGCTGCTTCACTCGGTTTCGAGCCCAAGGCGACCCTCGCGCCCGTTGACGATCTACCGGAGAACCATCCCACTGTCTTGGGACTTATTCCAGTTCGCTCAGCGCCGCCTCAAGTCCCCCGGCCCCGCCGACGGCTCTCACAGGACTTGGGCGAGGACCCTGACGAGGTGTCTTCGGAACGTCCCCAATCCCCCCTGAGACAGACTCCTTCTGTGCCTGCAGACCATCCAGAGCCGCACCCTGTGGTTAAGATCTCCAAGCATACCCACAGCGCCATCCTCTTTGCACTCGAGGAGGCGCTGCGCAACCCCAATCCCTTCACCCCAGACCTTGAAGAGGAATCTGCAAGCATGGCCGATCTTATGGCTTCCGGAGGCATGCCTCCGGTCTCCAATGGTAAGCCAGCCTCTTCTCCCTTCCGCCCTGCCGCTGCCCCTGGTCAAACAAGCTCGCCCTCTGGTATTAGGGGTCCGAGAATGATTATGCAGGAACGCGCAGCTCGAGAAGCGCGGCAACGGGCCGAGGCTGAAGCGCAACAGCGCGAGAGGGCTGAGCAGGAGGCGCGCATTTTGGAGCAGGCTCGGAGAGCGGAGGAACAGCGTAGATCTGCTGGCGTTGCTGCTGGGCAGGGTCCTGACGCGGAAGCGCGTCAATCCATGAACCCCCAGCGACAGGCGCAAGCCGCCCCCGATAACACATCAGCCCGCCCCCGGGCAAGCACCACTTCACAAGTACCACCTACTCGACCTGGGCGCTCTGGCACTACCAACCAACCGCCCCCTCAAACCTTTACAGGCCCACCACAAGGAGCGCAGCCCAATTTCGCTGCGCAAGCCGCAGAGAGCGGAAATCAAGGAGCTGCCGGTGGTTCTAAGCCACGAAACTCATTTCCCCATGCTTTTGAACGATGGGAGACGCTGTCTGCTCACTGGGAAGGTCTCACTAGTTACTGGATCCGTAAGCTCGAACAGAACAAAGATGAGCTGAACCGTGATCCTCTAAACCAACAATTGGCCCGCCAGGTGACAGACTTATCTGCCGCCGGAGCCAATCTATTCCACGCCGTTGTTGAGCTCCAGCGTCTTCGCGCAAGCTCTGAGCGAAAGTTCCAGCGATGGTTTTTTGAAACTCGAGCTGAGTTGGAGCGCGCACAGGAAGTTAATGCCATGCTGGAGGCTGCCCTAGACCAGGAGCGTCGCGGTCGAGCTGACGCCATTCGAGAAGCCGTCGAGAACGAGCGTGGAACTTCCAAGGCTCAGAAGCAGCTCACTGAGATGCGCAAGGAGCTATCTATATCCAAAGAGGAGGCGCGCCGAGCATGGGAGGAACTGGGACGGCGCGAGCAGGAGGAACGAGACAGAACACTATCTCTCCAGTCAGGACAACCTACCATTGTCGGTGGTGTTCAAGTCGTTCCCATGACCCAAGGTGGTCCCGGCCGACATCAAAGCAGCCGAGCTCAAGGGGCTTACCAGGCTGAGTACGGCTCAGGCTATCCGCCTGAAACGACATCGTCTCCTCAGAACCAGCCTCCTATAACGAGCGCTGGCGAACAATATCGCCAACAGGGTGGTGGCCTTCAAGCACCAGTGTCAGAGGGTGGTTACAGCGAAGGTGAGTACGTGATTGATGCAAATGGCAACTTCCTTTTGGATGCCCAAGGAAATAAGATTCCCTTCGCTGGACCACCTTCCACGTATTCCGGTTCTGATGATGAAGCAGAAGAGTATGCAACGCCTGCCACAACCAACCCACCCAGCGGTAAACAGGATTCTCCTTCAACCTCTGCTGGCGGCGGCCAGGGCCAGGGCCAGGGCCAGTGGACTGGCGCATACTCAGATCCTCAAGATTATTCAGGCCAAGGCTACGGAACTCCTGGCTGGGACACAGTTCCTCGCCATCATCACCCTACTCGACTGAGCGATGTCATGGAAGAGGAAGACGAACGCAGCCGAGCCAGCACGAGCCGTGTCTAGGACTCCGCGAGTTCATGTTGACTTAATGCAGCCCACGTATATACCGCTCTCTTTCCAATCACTAATCTAATTGCAACCGGACGACACACTCATTTCAAGCCTAAGCGAGTACCAAGCAATTGCTCTTCGACGAAACAAACAAGAGCCCTGTCTGTTTGACAAGCACTGTCAGTTACAGCCTGACTGTTGGACCATTGTCGCATTATTTCAGCCTTGTTTTCACATATCAACAATGGAAATATCGCCCCAGACCCTGTTCTGATATCTGTACATTCGGTTGAAGGGGTTTGCTAGACCATGTTTGCATTTATAGAAGGTCTTTAATGTGTTTTTATCACGCTTCCGGCCCTATCTACTTGGAACTACATCCATCGATCGACTGCATTTATGCATTCATTTCACGTATCGCGCCAAGCTGGAGACGAGACAACGAACGAGTTACTGTACGAGTTCTTACCCACCTATTCTATTATGTATCTATCTCGGGAGAGTTGGGACGACCGACACAGCAACCAAGGAAGAGTTGCATTGTGTAATTGGGTTACTAACGCCCAACGCCTTGCTTCACATTTCCTTTTGGCGTATGATCTGTTTCCAACATTAGTATGGCTATTATCGGGAATATTGGAGTTCATTATCTACCTGCATGCCACGGTTTCATCGCTAAAACAAAAAGAAATGGCGGGAAGCGGAGTTGAGGGCCTTGGAGTATGGAGCGTGGAGGAAAATTGGAGTTACCGTTGATTTTCTCGCTGATATGGATGAGAGGGAGGCCCTGGCCGCCTAATATTTGCTAGATGGGATCGGTGTTGGAGGGCCAGGCTCAAATGGATTAGAGTAAGAGTCAATGTAGAATTTCTATGTATGGACATAAACAACCGTTTATATGCTTCAAATCTAATGCTTCGTGACAACCAAGACGGATGGTGGATGCAACTATGCAGACGAAGGAGATGCTGAACTTTGCTTCATATCTCGGAGATACACAAGAACACAGCTTATGTGAGATGGAGAGGCCCATCCTTAATCGGCAACGTGCGTTGCCATCAGTAATATTCATTGAACCCCTAAAACGTATATATATAAACAACGGGCGTACAAGGGAATCTTCGCAGCCCAAGAATCTGCCACACCTAACAGTAATTCAAAAACCTGCAAGAAACTCTACACAAGAAAAACGCCTTTCGTTCGCCTCCCTCCCTCTCTCACAAACTCCGGAATGCTAGATGAGGTAGACACATTCATATTCATACAGCGGCATCGCCTCTTGCCTCGGCACCGTCCTGCTGGGATCCGGTGCCCCAGTGGAAGCCGTCGCTGGTACTAGCTTGCGATGGCTGTCGGCTTCTGCTTCTGAACCAATTCATTGAGAGTATGTTGCTGAAGGTGCCCGCGTCTGTAGAGCTTCTGTTTCTTTGGTGTCGGCGGGCGACGAGGCCGGGGAAGCCTGTGCTCTTCCGCCGTCGTCGGGTCAGTCTTCGAGGTGTAGACTCGGTACTTGGACCGGACTCTTCGGCGCCCCCAGCGCTGGTGAGGGACCTTTTTGTTGGTAGCAGAGGTGATGATTCTGTATGCGGCGGCAGTGTATTAGACCTCCGCCTGTTGCCTGGGGTACTGGGCTCGTCTCTATCCTCCAACTCGCCCCAAATCTCAGCTCGCTCAGCCCACCGGGGGGTTCTCTTGCGAGAGGGAACTAATGGTGTCTCATCAATCGCAGGAGGGAATGTCTGATATGTATGCGGAGTAGAATCTTCATCAGCAACGGCGTTATCAGAGCCAAGAAGAGATTCTTCCTCCTCAGTATCCTCCACAAGTCCAAGACCAGGCGCAAGAGACGACTGACCAACGCCTGGTGTATGCTGCTCATCGCTCAGGCGCCAAGATAGCGCCAGCACGCCAGACAGAAGAATGACTGTCCCCAACGCAATGAGACATGCTCTAAGGGGTGATATTAGGCTTGTCTGGTTAAAGTATATCAAGCCGTCTAGGATGGCAATGATGTTGTAAACGCAGAAAACCAAAGGGTAAAGAACAGAGGTCGAAACCAATTTGAGACCCCTGTGTAAATAGTAGAGCTGGCAAAGAGCCAATGTGACAAGCGCTAGGACAATCGCCCATGATTGCCAATGCACGAACTGATTACGTCCTGCGACGGTCTTGATTACAAGCTCCACAGAGGACTTAGCAAACAACAGGGCATGAGCGGAGAGATCTCCACTGATGACACCGTATGTTATACCTCGAGCTAGTCGAAACCGGGCGTCGTGAGAGAGGCTCGACATGCTGTTGATCACGTCAACGGCCAGCGCTAGAGTAATGACAAACAGCGCCTGGAGGATCATCCACACAATGTACGGTCTCCTCGCCATGAGCGCCAAGAGCTCATTCAAGTCATGCGCCGGCGAAGGGATGGCTCCGAAGATGGCAATCAATACGGCACCTGTTGTGACGAGAATTGTGCCGGAGAACGACCATTTTGTAAAAGGCTCGCTCAGGATCAATGATGCACATATCGAGTTAAAGACAAGGCCGGCAGCCTGTAGCGTCGAGAGGACGGGGAGCGGAAGTGTCGAGATCTGGATACTGCTTCCCAAGAGGTTTGCCACAATAAACATTCCCATGCCAATCTGCCATCTTCTTCTTCGGTATGGCGGTCGTCGGACGTCGTGAGGTCCCTTTTCGTCTTCGAGTATATGCGACTTTCGTTGTAAGGTTAGGCCTAGACTTTGGACACTTGTCGATAGCAATCCAACAACAATTCCCAGCTGTGATCGATGGAATTAGCATTTTAATCTGGGAAACAAAACGCCGTACTTAACGTACAGCTATGCTCCCTCCAGAAGAGATTCCGCCAAGCAACCCCATTGCGCCTGTGCCAGGCCCGAGGTCATCTGGCAAGGGTCAGTCGAGGCGGATTGTTGAAACGGCACATAGACAGTGTCCTTGGTGTAATGATTGCCTTGTGTTACTAGTATCGTGAAAGGTATGTTCGGTTCGATATGTGAAAGGAAGTGGCTTGTCCAAGCGCCAGTAGCAGGTAACGCGGGAGGCTGCCGGGCTGTCGGCGACCGGATTCGTGTGCCGGTTGGTGCCAGCGCCTGAAAAAAGGAGATTAGACTCGAAGCCCAGAGGATGTTGAAAATACGAAGAAAGGTCTAATTCGATGCGATATGTCTTGGATTCAAACTGATCAATAAGAAAGTCGGAGGCGGGCAAGCTTGAGTCGTGGGACACCTGACGTGAGTAGAGGCATGCAGCTCCAACACGAGACCGGCTAGCCACTGCGGCGGTGCAGTTACATAATGCATAGTGCGCGATAAAGGCTCCTTATCGGACATTCTGAATGGCTGCATACTCTTAAACAGCGGGGAATAACCTGATCGAAGTTCAGCGGGTCTGTGGCTTGACCACCCAAGCTCCGGTTCCCTGCTGGAGAACAGTAAGATAGCTAAGTTAGTGGTTGGGCTGGCGTCACATCACAGCTACCAACTGCCACTCCACTCAACCTCCATCATAGTCTATCCTCGTCCGCCGACGTTGCTAAACAAGAGGCCATCGCCAGCCTTTTATCGCTCCATCTTTGACCGCTTGAAGGTCTCGACTCCTTACACCTCACCCTTCGAACATCCTATAATCTAACAAATCCGCCCATCATGTCGCAACACGCCTTGTCCGACCAGCAGGTACGCTACCAAACGACGCAACCCCCCCGTCTCACCAGTATTCTAACGCGCGATCCTGGAATAGGTCAACAATGAGCTCAGCAAGATGACGGCGTTCATCAAGCAGGAAGCCATGGAGAAGGCCCGCGAGATCGAGATCAAGGCCAACGAGGAGTTCGAGATCGAAAAGTCCAAGCTCGTCCGCCAGGAGACAGACGCCATCGACAGTCAGTACGAGAAGAAGTTCAAGCAGGCCACCATGTCCCAGCAGATCACCCGTTCCACCGTCTCCAACAAGACGCGACTCAAGGTTCTCGGCGCCCGACAGGAGCTGCTCGACAACATATTCGAGGAGGCCCAGAAGAAGCTCGCCGAGGGTGCCAAGGACAAGGGCAAGTACCAAAAGGCCCTCAAGGGTCTCCTCTTGGAAGGTTTCTACGCTCTCAACGAGCCCGAGCTGCAGGTCCGCTCGCGCAAGAAGGACTCTGATGTTGTTAAGAAGGCTATCGAGGAGGCCGCCAAGGAGTTCAAGAAGGAGCTTGGGAAGGATGTTACGGCAAAGCTTCAGGAGGAGAACCCTCTTCCTGAGGAAATGTATGTCATTGTTCTTTTGAAATGGCTCTTGAGACAGAAAACTAACATCTTACAGTGCCGGCGGTGTAGTCATTATCAGCGGAAACGGAAAAATTGACATCGACAACACCTTCGAGGCTAGGTTGAAACTTCTCGAGGAGTCTGCTGCGCCTGCAGTACGAGAGGCTCTATTTGGCAAGAACCCTAACCGCAAGTTCTTCGACTAAACCCCCTTGGCCGCCATAGATATCTATATGGATCCGTCTACTTATACTCCAGCCCGCTTCGATGAGTGCACGACTGGGGAGGCTTTTCAATTATCCGCGACCCACATTGTTAATCAGTCTGTGCTTGATAGTTTAGAGGCTGTGTATTGCGTGTTTAACTTGTTTTGACTGATTTTGGGACTCGGCCCGTGGTAGAATTGATTACACGTTCAAAAACTCGCTACAAATAACCGTGAATCGCCGTACGCCTAGATGCCGTACACCTGGTTCCGAATGCTCCTCTCTGACATTATTTGAATTTAACCACAATGGTGTCTTCGTCATGTGCTTCGTGAAAGACCTCATCCACCTCTGGGGAAGGCTGCTCGGCCTTTTCTGGGACACTCTGCGGGGCTTTACCCAGAAAGTTCTTCATGTAATCTTGCTGCTTTGGAAGGAAAGGATCCTCCTTCTGACCTGGGAGGTCGAAAATGCTCTTCTTCGCCTTTCGCCGTGTCCGTACCGAGTGTGCAAGTCGCTGCTGAACCCATTCTATGACACTCTTGGCTTCTGTTCGAGCAAGCTTCATGCCCGCATCGTTTATCTTCCGCCAAATCTCCCTCAGTCGAACTGCAAGCTCGTCAATATCATTGTTGAACTGCTTCTCCTTCTCCGAACCATTAGATGGGGTAAATGAACCATCATCCACTGCAATGTTGAGCAGCATGATGTTGGCTTGCAGTTCGGCAAAGTCCGTTTTGGGCCCGACAAAGAAGTCGTCATTGTCCAACAGCTCAATGATGCCACGGATAGACACTGTATCATCAGGGTGATGGCGACCTAAAGCCGGATCGTCAAACAGGAATATCACTGCCAGCCGTCGCCTCAACTCATGGGTCCTAGTTCTGCTAATCGGCAGACATGCCAGCGCATTTGTCCTTACGTATTGAGCTTTGACGAGACCATGCAATAGCGCACAAGTTTCGAAGCACTGTTCCCAATGTTAGCCTGGCGTTGATACGCAAAGTCAAGCAGAAGCTTACAAAAGTATCCCAGCTGGGTTGGGGGATAGCCTCAAGAAGAGTTCCGATGGTGGTTTCGTAGGTAACCAGAAGATTGATGTCGTAGATGAGGAACTTGTCCATCGACATACGTAGCAGCGCCTGTGCAGCGTAAACGACGGACTCCTGAGACAGATATGGCGATATGGCCGTGAGGAGTGACAAGAAGTAGCTGAGGGGTAGCCAGTCGCGTCCTTCGTAAGGCTCAACGCTGGGCTTCAATATATTCAGCTCTGAGCCCTGTTGTTCGAGCTCAGGAGAGGCACCGAGTTGATAGAACAACTGCTCCAATCGCTGAGGCGTGATAAGCCGCTCGGTTTGCTCTGGGCAGCTGCTGAGTAGATTACGGTACTCTTGTCCGACAAGATTTGACTTTTGGGTGCAAAGCTCACTGAGGATCCATTCGAAAATCTCATCTGGTAACCCTCCTTGCAGATGGATAAGCGTCAAGGGCAGTCCGGACGCTAGATGCTGCTCGCGAGTCTGTGGATCACCCTGTGTTAGTAGTCTCCAAGGGCCTTTATTGAACTTCTTAGGAGCAGCCTTAGGAGTGGGCGGTGTATAGGTTTCGGAGAAGAAGCAGTATCGAAGTTGTGACTGTCCAGGCTCTGCTCTCTGAACTGCCCTCATAACTTTCTGGGCGTCTTGGCCGGTGTTGTTTTTGACGATATCCTCCATCACACCTCGTGATGCCACATCTGTTTCCATACGTTCATCCTTCGAAGCATCAAGCTCTGAAAAGGCCTTTGCTCTCATCGAACTTGCGTTAGTCGCATCGTCCTGTCGGGCATCCTTGGCCAGGGCTTTCAGGTCGAACTTGTGCTTCGGTATTATCGCTAACGGAGACGCATGGAACTCAACTGCGGTTCTCTTGGCCCTTGGAGTCGCAAATGGATTACGGACAGGAGACCGGGTTGCCTTTCCTGGGCGACCTCGTCCAATGATAGTGGATAGATCCTCGAGTGAGTCGTCTGACGAAGACCCAAAGTCATCTTCATCATCCGAGGCTTGGATCTCACGATCCCGTGACAATGGCACCGTTTTCTTGACAGGTGTAGTTGTCTTTTGGTCTAGCGGGGATGAGGGTGGCTCTGGAGATGGTGGGTTTGGTGTTGAGGTTTTGGAGGCTTTTGGCGTTTGCGACCTTGTCACGGGCTTGAAAAAACTCATAATACTTCCATTTTTGCCCTTTTGAGACATGGTGAGTCTATTCTGATGACAAGGGTGTAGAACAATGACTGAATAATTATAGCATGAGGCTCTGGGCTTGGTCTGACTCGTCTCCAATGTAAATGCGATCACAGGTACAGGGTGTGAAGAAGTACAGACGGGACGGAGTTGAGATGAGCTAACCGCGTTAATAGGTTGAGACCCCGACGCGTTCTAAGTTAGGTGCTAAGATTGAGGCTAGTGTCTGAGTGTGGCTGAGGCGGCTTTTCCCATGCTGCATGAGCTGTGAGATGACAGTGATTGAGTTGGAAAAGCATCCGTCATTCAGCCGCACCTAGTGCTTAGGCCAGCTTCAAAAACGGGTTCTAAATGCAGTCACTGGCCGCTTACATTCTGCTTACATATATTATAGATCTCTTCTTACCTCACCGGCGCAATCATCCCTCGTTGTGGCGCCTTATTAAAAGGCGGCTAATGGAATGGGGGACAGTCTTGGTCTACAGCCCCCTTTTCTCGAAGCTAGAATTTCCAGAAGAGTCCCCGTCTTGGTCATCGGTCTTCTAGCTCACAGCTTTGACCAGTCTTTATCACGATACAGACGTAATGCGGTTGTTTTTAGCTCAGCAGAGGTTCGTGCCCGAGATACGCGGCGTCCATGGGATCAAGCTTCATAATCTATCAGCAACACATGCGTGTTTCGCGCATGTCACCCATGGCTAGAAAAGGGGTTCATCATGCGTCTAATGCCAACTGCGCCGAGAACGTTGGGAATGATCGTCGGGATATGGAGCCTTGCGTTCATTCCAAGCTCTCGTTTATGTATTACTGCACAAATCATAATGCAGTGAGCGACTGTCCATTGTCAGAATCGGGCTTGGATACTTGTGTCTGGCATGCGATGCGTCTCTGATCCCTGAAATGCTTGTGAACGCACCCGTTTCCATTCCTACACTGGGTTTAATGTAAGTGGACCAACTGCGGATCTTATGTAGCCATATTGTAGAGGCTTTAAGATGCGTCTATCGATTTATCAATCTGCGATAGGTATTCCAACATCTTAGCCTGACGAGGCTACGGCGCTTCCCAAGGACGGCTTACACGATGATGCTTGTTAGTTCATGCCGTCAAATACGATAATGGGTCAGTTGCGCGTTACAAATGTCCAATCCGGGGCTGACACAGCACAGCCCGGGCGCGTTCCATTTATTGCTTTTGAAGGGTTGGCTCAGAAGCGATGGATCGGATGGATCCATCTTGGACAGCTTGTTAGAATTAAAAAAAGCACCAGATTAAGAGCTGAATCTTTTCTGTCCGAATCTGCTTCGTGTAGGACTGGAAGTCCAAGTGCTAGAATAATGACTTTGTTACAACATATTTCATGTCCTCCCTCTGTCTTCAATCCTTTGTTATAATGACCATTCACTATACGAATTATTAGTTTACAATGCCTAGTTAGTATGATCTTGATGAGCCAAGCCTGACCCCAACCCCCTGGACGGTCTTGTCACTGGAAATTTGGACCTGCAGACGGAAGGCTCAGGAGACCCCTAACAAGGATCCTGTCGAGTTGACGAAACAAGGAGCAAAGGACGCTCTCGTTCCTGAGCGGTGCTGAACTAAGCTTCAGGACAGGGGCAACAGATGGGTCCTCCTTTGTTATTCACATGTATAGGTTGCAAGGGTTAGAAATGTATCGCGCGGTATAAGCACCATATTATTTATGATCGCTTTATTCTAGCAAAAGAAAAATCATCTTATATATTATAGCTAATATTATTATGAACTATACTAAAAGACCTATATATTTATATAAGTCTTAGCATATATAAGTTATATTATTAATATTCTTTTTATCTTTATATTCTAAGGTAGCAAAGACAAGTAAATCACGACCCAATTTAATACATTTCCAACCCTTGCAACCTGTACCCCAAGGACAGCGGAGTAGCAGTTGTAATATCGGACAATACAATTCGTGCGGTCACACCGTGAAGGAACAGTACAGTACGTGCGCGTCTTGATGTTGCCGAGAATTCTCGTATGGGAATAGCATAGACTCGAAAAATATCATCAGCAAACTTGACCGAATAGAGCTTGTAGTCATGCTGAATCATGAAACGTCGATATGAGTGCAGTTCAGTGCTAAGTGGAACCGTAATCCGTCACCGTCAGAGGCGTGACTTCAACCATTCACCCACGGCGACGCCGCGCCGCTCCGAATGAGTGTCCGCCGTCAAAGTGGTCGACCCCGCCCTCTGTAAGCCCCGTTGACTGAGGTGCCCGAGGCGGCTGTTGCTCCAAGTACTGTACCTAGGTAAGGTGAGGTGTTGGCGGGAAAAAAACATGGCGCTTCCCTCGCTCGTAATTAAACTCCGTGAACCCGACGATGCGGAGGTACAGAGTAGTGTCTCGCTGTTTATTTCGTCTCCCTACGGACATAACGGGACGAGCGGAGGACAAGAAATATTTCATCCAAGAGAGGAAGGCGCTCATCTAACCCCAGGCCCCGAGTCGGCCGAGGACATTCAGGTACAGCAGATAAATGCCCATGTAAACAAGAACAAACTGAGGAACGGGAAATAAACAAAAAAAAATCCCAGAATGCCTGCGGGATGAGGGGGGAAATTCATTGAAGTTACGTGGGGCTTACTGGGTTAGGATGTCGTATCTCTGCATGAGGCAATGAGACGAAGATCTGGCCGAAGCTTGTTCTCGAGCTGTACACAAGGCTGTCGAATGAGTTGTTGATCAACCGCGTGAAATGAAATACTTAATATATTTTTTTTTTTTAAACTTCTCGACTCGCTGTCAAATTGCGATCCGAACCACTGAAGACAACCTTAAACTGGGAGAAGACACCCTGAGATCTAAGTTGTATCGCCCTGTAAGACGGTAAGACGGGGCGACACCGGATCTTGATGCCGCCAAACCTAGAAAGAGATCATCGCACATGGTTGGAAGAACAAAACAGTGGAGGGTTCCCCCTCTCGAAACATTATCGTCTGTTGCGACGCCCAGGAGTCCCTTGGGTTGTTTTCATTGCTTAGCCTCCCTGATCCTCGTCAGGAGATTTGTGCAGTCACCGCTCACAATCATGTACATACAAGTACAGTAGGTGAAGAACATGGCCGCCAACCGTTAGGCTACCACAGTAGGTAACGGTCGATTGCCCAGGGTCGACGCGGTGAAGACAAGACTCTGTAATCAAGGGCGGCACCGAATGAGAGAATCCCTCCTCCCTCTGGCTTACATGATCACGGGAAATGACAGAGGCGGCGACATGACGGCTTCAATAAATAGCCACACTTGTACGGACTAGTCATGACGGCTGCAGCGAATGGAAGCTTATCTGCCTTTCAAGATGCGCGCTATCGACATCTTTGGTCGTAGTAACGACAACGGCCCGGCCGGATGGGCGAAATGTCCGTGGGCGGAGTCGATAGACGGAGGTGACGGAGCTAGAATCTTCAATTTCCATCATTCAGTCCGGAGCGTCCATGTATGGGTACCACTCGATGATAATAGCAGCGCTCACTAAGCTTGAGTAACAAACTCTACTATGGGCTGTACAAGCTTACCGGATTTTGACGAGAATCAGTATTCATCAGCAGCGAAGACCTGACAGGCCCCTTGGCAAATTTTAAACGCGACGTTTCCCCCTTAGCAAGGGGTAGGCTGATGCTCCAAGGGGGCCAGCAAATGCCAACTGGAGGCGTATGCAGCGGTACTCCGTAGATTATATGGAATTGTTCACAAGCTCGTAAAGGCTCCGAGTAAACTCAAGACGCTTGGATGACAAGAACTTCTAGAACGATACGAATATATTGTTATGTTGGAATTGCATCACATGTTTGACCATAATTGTATTACAGTTGGTCGAGTTTATGTTGTTTCCCGTCCTTAAACCAGATAGACCCCTGGATGACAAGGTTCCATTGCAGTTTCCCGTCTGCTCCCAAGGGATCGTAGCGTCGGAGATCTGTAGCGGCCGACGATGCCGCGAGACGCCCGAGAGAGCCGCCCGTTCCCAGGGCTGAGGTACCACCGACCTTATTCACGTTGGTTGACCAAGGAGTCTGCTGAAAGCAGTGGACGAAAACCTTCAGTGAGAATGGATATGGATGGATGCTGTGGCGTCCGGCGTTAGTGGACATGACCGCTGTAATGCGGGATGTGGGATTTGGCCGTTACCGCTGACAAGACCCTAATATCGTGAACTAGTCGATACAGTACCCGCTGCAGACGGCGTATAGCATTGTAACTTTGCAGAAACATAGAGCATGGTGCGATTTAAGAATAAACAACGGCTTATGACTGTGCATTACATAGAAACCAGACAGCACTGCCTTATTCTCGTTCGCGCTCTGCCCGGACGCCGGGGCTGTAATGTAAGCATGAACAAGACAACGCATCGCACCGCATTGTGAGTAGTCCGACGTGAGATCCAATCCATTTGTAGCAGCAGCACAAGCACCTTTCAGCCTTCACTAGTACCTACCTATGTAAAGCAAGGCAAGCAGAGCAATGCAAGGTACTTAAGGGGTACATTCCGGACAGACGAGTGAGTGCGTCGGATGGGCCGGGATCACGACTCCCCACGCACACCCACCCACAACAAGCCTGCGCCCCACGCCCCCGACACCCTCTCTCCACTGCCATTTCCCCTTCAACAGCGCTCACCAGCAAGTCCCAGCTGTTGTCTCGAGCGGGTACCTCCCAGAAATGGCCATCCCAGAGTGCTAGAGTCTCAGGCTTTTTGGCGGACAGTCACTTTAACTGGCGGAGGGGACGGGGAGGGTCTCTCCAAAGTCCACCGTAGCTTTTTTCCCTTGCCGCCCCATTCTTTTGCTCTGCCTTCCAGTTCCATTTGCTTACACAATTCCCCTTGTACCGTACGTCCAGCCCGTCTTTCTCGCATCTCGTCACCATCAACAACCTTACTCTCCCCGTTCCCCTTCTTGCACCGTCTTGACGACTTTCAGACGGCCCTGGCGACGCCGTTTCTCACCAAACGATATCCCGCCCACGTCGCCAATAATTAATTTTTGACGAGCAGCTGGTGTTGCTTCAATTGCACCTGCTCTAATTCACTTCGATAATCAAACGCCTCTCCTCTCGCTCGACTTCGATCCGCCCATTTCCCCCAATCTGGCTGGCGTCGAGGGGCCGATCGGGCGCTTGCCCGCGACTTCACCATGACCACAACAACAACCTCTGACGGTCACCTTGATCCTCAGGCCCTCAATGCTACTCAAAGAGCGCGATGGGCGACTCAAAGAAAAAGTGTCAATAGCAGCAATAACAAGCGCAGTTCTCTACTCAACCGTATGGGACACAAGAAGACGGGCTCCAACGAAAAGAATCCACCCTCCGACGCATCCGATCCTCCAGGTGACGATGGCCAACCACCGCCACCGCCGCAACCGAACGCTGGGGACGAGAATGGCGAGGATGAGGAGGACAACGAGAACCGAATGTTGTTCTTCAATCAACCTCTGCCGGACGAATTTGTAGATGAGAACGGCCACCCTGTTCAATCCTACACGCGAAACAAGATCCGGACAGCCAAATACACGCCCATATCCTTCATTCCCAAAAACTTGTGGTTTCAGTTCCATAATGTTGCCAACATTTTCTTCTTATTCTTGGTTATCCTGGTTGTAAGTTGACCGCTTCCCTCGACACCTCCCCCTAGCCTCCTAAATAATCTTTAACTGTTGTATAGATCTTCCCCATATTTGGTGGCGTTAACCCGGGACTCAATGCTGTTCCATTGATCTTCATTATTGCAGTCACCGCTATCAAGGATGCTATCGAAGATTACCGAAGAACCATTCTCGACATCGAGCTTAACAATGCGCCAGTTCACCGACTGCGAAACTGGAACAACGTCAACGTTATGGAGGGCGACGTATCCGCCTGGCGGCAATTCAAGAAGGCCAACTCGAAATTCTTTGGTGCTGGGTGGCGTGCCCTGCAGTCTCTGTGGTCGAAGAAGGCCAAAGAAGAAAGGGCAAAACGCAAGGCTGGACCATCAGAAGATGACGCTCCTCGCCCCTCGGTTGAGACGCATCGAGATAGGCAGTCTATGCGCCAGTCCATCGCTTCGCCCTTCACCGGCCGCGAATCTTTCATGTCTGCTAGGGAAGACATCCAGATGACTCCAGTTCCATCGCCATCGCCCCAGGCAACACCACATATCCAATTCGAGATGCCCAACCAGCAAGATGCCAAGCGAGCAGCTGCCCTGTCACAGATGAAGTCAGACTTCATTAATTACAACCATCCTGCGGCTGGAGCTCGATTCCAGAAGGACACATGGAAAAGTCTTGTTGTTGGTGACTTCGTACGTATCTACAACGATGAGGAACTGCCTGCCGACATTATCATCCTCTCTACATCTGACCCTGATGGAGCCTGCTATGTCGAAACTAAAAACCTGGATGGTGAGACCAACCTCAAGGTTCGCCAGGCTGTGCGCTGCGGTCGGCAACTGAAGCATGCTAAAGACTGCGAACGTGCCGAATTCATGATCGAGAGCGAAGGCGCCCATCCCAACCTTTACAAGTACAACGGTGCCATCAAGTGGAAGCAGTCAGTGCCTGGCTACCCAGACGATGAACCTGAGGACATGACAGAACCCATCACTATCGACAACCTTCTCCTCCGTGGATGCAACCTTCGAAACACTGAGTGGATTGTTGGAGTAGTTGTTTACACCGGACATGACACCAAGATCATGATGAACGCTGGTATCACTCCTAGTAAGCGTGCTCGCATCGCTCGTGAGATGAACTTTAACGTTGTTTGCAACTTCGGTATCTTGCTCATCATGTGTTTACTCGCTGCTATCATCAATGGCGTTGCATGGGCCAAGACAGATGCGTCGCTGCACTTTTTCGACTTCGGTTCTATCGGAGGAAGTGCTCCCATGAGCGGTTTCATCACATTCTGGGCTGCCATCATTCTGTTCCAGAATTTGGTTCCAATTTCACTCTACATAACTCTGGAAATTGTTCGAACTTTACAGGCTATCTTTATCTACAGCGACGTTGAAATGTATTACGAGCCTATCGACCAACCCTGCATTCCAAAGTCGTGGAACATTTCTGACGACGTTGGCCAAATCGAGTACATCTTCTCCGACAAGACCGGTACACTCACACAGAACGTCATGGAGTTCAAGAAGGCCACAATCAACGGACAGCCCTATGGCGAAGCTTACACTGAGGCCCAGGCTGGAATGCAGAAGCGACTTGGCGTTGACGTTGAGAAGGAAGGTGAGAGGGTTCGTGCCGAGATTGCTGATGCTAAGGTTCGTGCCTTGGCTGGCTTGCGCAAGATCCACGACAACCCATACCTTCACGACGATGCAATGAATTTCATCGCCCCCGACTTTGTGGCTGATTTGGCCGGCGAGTCTGGCCCTAAACAGCAGGCGGAGAACGAGTATTTTATGCTTGCTCTGGCTCTTTGTCATACCGTCATGGCTGAGAAGGTGGATGGCGAGAAACCAAAGATGATCTTCAAGGCACAGTCCCCAGATGAGGAGGCCTTGGTCGCCACTGCTCGTGACATGGGCTTTACTGTCCTCGGCCATTCTGGTGAGGGCATTAACTTGAACGTTATGGGTGAAGACCGTCATTACCAGATTCTTAACACTATCGAATTCAACTCCAGCCGAAAGCGAATGAGCTCCATTGTGCGAATGCCGGACGGTCGAATTGTGCTCTTCTGCAAGGGCGCTGATAGTATTATTTACTCGCGTCTCAAGCGAGGAGAACAGAAGGAGCTCAGACAAGCCACTGCCGAACACCTCGAGATGTTTGCCCGAGAGGGTCTTCGAACTCTCTGTATCGCACACAAGGATGTCCCTGAGCAGGAATACCGAACATGGAAGAAGGAACACGACGCAGCCGCATCCGCTCTGGAGGAACGAGAGGAAAAGTTGGAGGCTGTGGCTGAGCTGATTGAACAAGATCTCTACCTCATTGGTGGTACTGCTATTGAGGACCGTTTGCAGGACGGAGTCCCTGATACTATTGCTCTGTTGGGCAATGCTGGTATCAAGCTCTGGGTTCTTACTGGCGACAAAGTCGAGACTGCTATCAACATCGGCTTCTCATGCAATCTTCTCAACAACGACATGGAGCTGATTCATTTAAAGGTGGATGAGGATGAGTCCGGAGAGATTACTGACGAGGCTTTCTACGAAATGGCAGAAAAGCTGCTAGACGACAACCTTCAGACTTTTGGTATCACTGGCAGTGATCACGATCTCGCTCTTGCGAAGAAAAATCACGAACCACCGGCTCCAACCCACGGACTCGTCATTGATGGATTCACTCTCCGATGGGTTCTCAACGATCGTCTGAAGCAGAAATTCCTGCTCCTTTGCAAACAGTGCAAGTCGGTTCTCTGTTGTCGAGTCAGTCCTGCTCAGAAGGCTGCCGTGGTAGCTATGGTCAAAAACGGTCTTGATGTCATGACGCTCTCCATCGGTGATGGTGCCAACGATGTTGCTATGATCCAGGAAGCCGATGTTGGTGTCGGTATCGCTGGTGTCGAAGGCCGTCAGGCTGCCATGTCTAGTGATTATGCAATTGCCCAATTCCGGTTCCTTCAGAGGCTGGTTCTCGTCCACGGCCGATGGTCTTATCGCCGTCTTGCAGAGAGTATCAGCAACTTCTTCTACAAGAACATGGTCTGGACTTTCTCCATCTTTCTGTACGAGATTTATTGTGATATGGATATGACCTATCTTTTCGACTACACGTACATTCTCATGTTCAACCTGTTCTTTACATCGGTGCCTGTTGCTATCATGGGTGTGTTGGATCAGGACGTGTCTGACAAGGTATCTTTGGCTGTTCCTCAGCTCTACCGACGAGGTATCGAGCGTCTTGAGTGGACTCAGCTCAAGTTCTGGTAAGTTAAATCCTTGTAGGAGTCTGACTTTGTACTAATTTGTCAAAGGCTCTACATGATCGACGGTCTCTACCAATCCATTATGGTTTTCTTCATCCCGTACCTGCTCTTTATGCCCGGTACCTTCTTGTCTATGAACGGTCTTGGTCTAGAGGACCGCCTTCGATTTGGTGCTTACGTCGCTCATCCTGCAGTTATTACGATCAACATGTACATCTTGATCAACACTTATCGTTGGGATTGGTTGATGGTGCTCATTGTTGTCATTTCCGACATTTTCATCTTCTTCTGGACCGGAGTCTACACCTCCTTCACCTCTTCAGAGTTCTTCTACGGTACTGCTGCCCAAGTTTATGGAGAGGCTACCTTCTGGGCGTGTTTCTTCCTGGTACCTGTTATCTGCCTCTTTCCACGATTCGCCATCAAGGCCCTCCAGAAAGTGTACTGGCCTTATGATGTGGATATCGTCCGTGAACAGGAGAGGATGGGCAAGTTCGCTCATCTCGACCAGAAGGACGAGTCAAACGATCCTCTTACTGCTGACACCAAGAGCGACAAGTCCAAGTCATCCAAGAGCTCAAGGAAGTCAAAGAAGATGCCAAAGCATGTTGCTTATGGTAGTGTCGACGAGGATCTGAGACCCATCTACCCTCCATCAACAGCGACACGGACCACGACATACAATCAACATAGCCAAAATGGTAGCGACTCGACTAATTATACGGCGCAACGCATATCGTTGGATGTACCTATGCAAGGCCGGCCATCCATTGACCGTGCCCGACCATCCTATGACCGTATGAGGGCCTCTATGGACAGAGTTCGACCTAGCTTTGAGGCTAGCAACGACTTCACATCAGCAGCTCGGTTATCGAGGATTGAATCGAGTCAATCCCAAGGAGGCCGGTTCCGCCCTCGCCTGAGAGGGCTTTCGCTGACCAAGAGTGCCAACATGTAAGAGGCAGAATGCGACTCGTTGCTACACACAATCTTGGAAGCTGTCTGTATATTATCTCCAATCATGGCTGACGATGCGGGTTTGCCTTTCCATTACCGGTCTTTGTTTCTCTCGACCTTTTCTTGCTTTTGATATCCAGGGCCTCACAGGGGCCATTGATGCACTTATGATCTGCATGAGCGATCTACGAGTTGCTTTCCCCCGGTCTTTGCCAGTATGCTCACGGGCTAGAGCACGCAACGAAAGCAATGAGGTCGAATCGCTTTATTTACTCCTCCCAAGCCTCACCCTGGGAGGGCTTTGCTTTACACACGCAGGGCGTTTTAAAGGGGCAACGCAAAAGGGGTTTTGCTTTTCTTGTATGAATTGGTTTTTTTGGTGGTTTCGGTACTATCACTTTTTAGTCTTTTCCTCTCCCATGTCGTTTTTTTTTTTTTTTTTTTTTTTTTTTTGCATCCTTAGAGCTGAAGAGCAGCAAACTCATTCCCTGACGAAGAAATATTTCATTATTGCGCAGTCGAATAAGAGGAACAGCGAGATGGCTTGATTAGCGTTGGGAGAGAGGATGTCACAACCCAGAAAGAAAGAGTGGGAGATGGATGGCATCGAGGAGATGCCTGTAAATAAGGGACAGTTATATAATCAGGTTTTCCGTTACTCTTGGAGACCAGACACGAAAATCAATAACACGATGTGCAAATTCAGTTGACAAGTCTATCATGCCTATCGTGGTGACTTATATATACGTATGCGAGCGAGCGCAGTTGAAATAGTGTTGTGTTGAGGTTGATGGGCGAGTACGAATACGGTGGTAGCATCCCTGGCGGTCAAGGCTTGGCAGGAACAAACCAGCCCCACGAGGTCCCTGAAAGGTACGTACCCTGGTATCTAATCGACCCAATAATTCAATCAAAGACATCACTCCCACTTTAATAACACCCACCCTCCGACTCGGACGAGCTCCAGTTGTCGCATGATATAAAGGGGACGTTCGATTTCTACGGCTAAACGTCTCTCGACTCGACATTCTTGCAGAAAAGATCAATCGATCACCCAAAAAACCTGCAATGGAGTCTCAAGAGCCGTTGCTCCTTACCGCCTGGCGCCGGTGCAGCGAGTTTGCAGCAGAGCACAACATCTCGTATGCTTCCAACAGCCAGCCATTGAACATGATCAACAAGCTAATTAACTCTCCATAGGCAATCCACGCTCTCTGCCGTTGGAACAGTTGCTGCAATTATTGTTGCTACTCTCATTCTTCGCCTTACAAACGCCATCGCCTCAGCCTCCGTCGCAGCAGCTACAGGCCGTCCCCGCAAGTATACCGTCCCCGCGCCCAAGATCTCCGAGCCTCACACCACCGTCGACGTCCCTTCTGTCAAGGTTCCCGGTAGCTCGGCCGTTCAGTGCTATGCCCCGGCTACGGGCCAGTTCCTGGGCCAAGTGAACCCTCACACAGCTGAAGGTATCGACCGAGCTGTCTCTGCTGCTGCGACTGCACAGAAGACATGGGCTGAGACTACCTTTGACGAGCGTCGCGCTGTGCTGCGCTCGCTGCTTCAACATGTCCTGGACAATGCTGAGGATATTGTCAAGATCGCTTGCCTGGATAGTGGAAAGACTATGGTGGACGCCCAGCTGGGTGAGATTCTGGTCACGGCTGAGAAGCTCAAGTGGACTCTTACCCACGGTGAAGAGGCATTGCGACCCTCGCGCCGTCCTACCAACTTCCTCATGATGTATAAGCGCAACACTGTTCACTACGAGCCTCTTGGTGTCGTTGCTGCCCTGGTCAGCTGGAACTATCCCTTCCACAACTTCATCGGCCCCGTCATCAGCGCTCTCTTCTCCGGTAACGGTATCCTCGTCAAGGTCTCCGAGCAGACTGCTTGGTCTAGCCAGTACTTTACCAACATTGCTCGTGGCGCCCTCATTGCTCACGGTCACGATCCTCAGCTTGTCCAGACTGTTGTGTCCTGGCCTCAAACTGCAGGCCATCTCACTTCTCATCCTGGTATTAGCCACATCACATTCATCGGTTCTCAGTCTGTCGCCCATCACGTCGCTGCCAGCGCGGCTAAGAGTCTTACTCCTGTTGTTGCTGAGCTTGGCGGTAAGGATCCCTTTATCATCCTCGACTCTGCCTCTCGCGACCTCAAGCGCATTGCCGAGGTCATCCTCCGTGGAACCTTCCAAGCTGCTGGCCAGAACTGTATCGGTATTGAGCGAGTCATTGCCCCTAGCGCAATCCATGACAAGCTCGTAGATATGCTTGCTCCTCGTGTCAACGCTATACGTCTTGGTCCCGAAGCTGATATGGGTGCCATGATCTCTGATGCCTCTTTCGACCGCCTTGAGGAGCTCATCGCCGAGGCCGTCTCCCAAGGTGCTCGTCTCCTTGCTGGTGGTAAACGCTACAACCATCCCGAGTATCCCAGCGGTCACTACTTCCAACCTACTTTCCTCGCCGACGTAACTCCTGATATGCGTATCGCGCAAAACGAGTGCTTCGCTCCCGTCCTCACCCTCCTCCGCGCAAAGTCATCCTCCCCTGAAGAAATCCTCTCTATTGCCAACGCCCCCAACTTTGGCCTCGGTGCCTCTGTCCACGGTTCTGAGCGTGATCCTAATCTGCGGCCTATCGTCAAGGGCCTGCGTGCCGGTATGGTCGCCGTCAACGATTTTGCCGTCTACTACGCCGTTCAGCTGCCCTTTGGCGGTGTTGGCGGTTCCGGATACGGCCGTTTTGCAGGCGAGGAAGGTCTACGCGGACTTTGCAACGCAAAGTCTATCTGTGAGGATCGCTTCGGTTGGTTGGGTATCCGCACTGGCATCCCTCCTCCGGTTCAATACCCCATCAAGAGCCAGCCCGATAGCTGGAAGTTCACTCATGGTGTTGTGGAACTCGGCTATGGAGCCCCTCTGCGGAAGCTCAAGGGCCTGGGTAAGATTCTTAAGAACATGTAGACTAGAGGTCAGCATCTCAGGGTTTAAAGGAGAGGGGGAATGGCAGTAAAGTGCTGAGAGACTAAGCATAAAAGGGCTTCAGGCAAGGTCACAGCTGACTACGCCTGGAGGGTGACTAAGAGGGGGATAAATATAATTCACATGAGCTATGAGCAAGACCAAAAAAGTAAAAGTGTATATAATGATTTCAACTTCCCGACCTTGTTTCTTTCCCTGTTGTGATATGCTTACTTCTTTGGATACTTAAATGTCTCGAGAAAACTCTCTGGGCCTATTTACCAGCATCACAACACATATGGGGTCACGAGCTTGGTTAAGTAGGGTGAACGATTTGTCAAATACAGCAGCGTTTTGGTCAAGATTCTGCATATCTACCTAGGAGATCCCCTAGACATTCAGATCCTTCAGCGCATCCTCATTCTCGATGCTTTCCTTTTTCATGGCTAACTCCCAGCCGCCATTTCGCTCACAAAATCTCAATGCGGATGGCCAGAGCCACTGACAGAATGCATGACTGCATGGTTGTTGGTGCTCGGAAATTACCAAGCGGCAACAGCAGGAGCACTAGAATCATTCCAGGTGTCGCCGCCGCCGCCAGCATCACCACCGCCGCCAGCTCCCCAAGCATCACCACCACTGGCGCCAGCATCGTTACCGGCATCATCAGCGCCCCAGGCACCACCTGCATCTCCTGCACCAGCAACGTCGTTGGCGTCAAAGTCGGAATCGGCTTCGAACTTTAGGTTGGTGCGATCATCCCCCTCCGGAACGTACGTCTGAAGGAAGTCAGGAATCTCCTGATCGGTCTCAAGCAGGGTTCTGGTGAGAACACTGGCCATCGGCTCGTCTCGTTCGGAAAAGAAGGAGGTTGCAACACCACGGTGACCAATACGACCAGTTCGGCCTAGACATGTCAGCTGATTGGTTCAAAGCAATAGGGGAGGGGTTCATACCGATGCGGTGGGTGTATTCTTCAATACCACCATAATCGATAGAGGGAAGATCGTAGTTGATGACGTGAAGGACGTTCTGGACGTCGATTCCACGAGCAGACACTCCAGTGGCAATCAAAATCGGGGCGTTACCGGAACGGAAGGAGCGCATTGCGGCCTCACGCTCTTGCTGGGTGCGATCACTGTGCATCGATGTGACCGGCAACTTCATATTAAAGAGGAAGTCGTCAAGGTTGTCAGCCGCCTGGCGACTGTTGACAAAGATGATGGTACGAATACCGTGCATCTCTTCCAGCAACCCGACAAGGAGCTCACGCTTCTCGTGGGCCTCAGCCTGCAGTACGATCTGCTTAATGTTGGCTGTGGTACTTCCAGCACGACCAACGCGGAAACGGACATGAGAGGCAGTCAGGTAGTTCTTGGCCAGATCGCGGGCACCCTTGGGGAAGGTGGCCGAAAATAGGCTGAACTTGACGTTACCCTCGTCTTGTTCTATGAGGTGATTAGTCGTTGGTCTTCATTATTTGCATACTGTACCTACCACCACCAGAAAGGATCATGTTCAACTCCTCCCCCCAGTCTTGGTCGAGAAGTTCGTCGGCCTCATCGATGACCATGTAACGCAAGCGGCGGAGAGTCAAGTTGCGAGGACGTTGAATGAAGTCCACCAGGCGCCCAGGAGTTCCAACCAGGACGTCACAGCCTCTGCTGAGCAAAGCGCTCTGCTCACGAACAGGAACACCACCATAGACGACACAGGGTCGCAGCATAGTGCGGTAACAAAGCTTGCGAGCTTCGTTGAAGATCTGGATTGCAAGCTCACGAGTAGGGACAACAACGAGAACCAGAGGCTCAGCTGTGACCTCGTCGATCCCCTCACGGAAGTTGATAGGGTTGGGACGAGGGGCCGCCAGTTTCTTGGCCTTTCCCATGAGCTTGCTCAGAATCGGAATCAGGTAGGCGGCCGTTTTGCCAGATCCTAAGGCCGAGTTAGCGATCGCTGCAAATCTAATCAAGAATCATGCTTACCGGTTTGAGCGATACCGATCACGTCGTGGCCTTGGATGATTGAAGGGATCGTAAACTTCTGAATGGGAGTCGGGGTGTCGAAGCCGCACAGGGAGATGTTCTCCAACATGACAGGATGGATACCTCCGTCCTTGAAGGTGCGGATGGGCTCGATCTTGGTAGGTCCCTCCTGCTGGACTTCAATGCTCTCGATGCTATAACCGAGTTAGCTAATGCACAAAGAAGAAAGAAGTTGTGACTTACCGGGAGAAATCAAGCCCAGTTCGCTCATGGCGAGTAGAGGGATCACCAAACAACTCCAGCTCAAGCTCTGGGTACTTTGGCCCAACATCACCAAACTCGTCCTGCCAGACGTAGGCTCGAGCATTGCAACCCCAATCCTGTCCATGATCTCCAGAGGTCATGGAAGTGTAGTCGATGGCCTGAGGCTCAGTCCACCTTCCCTGGGAAGCATCGTAGGGCTCCGAGACACCATTCTGAGCTTGGTCGTTCTGCTCATTAGCAGTGCCATTCACGGCCTCCCCAGAGGTAGGGAGTGCCTTGCCCATGGCCTCGGTACCCCAAACTTCGGTCATAGTGAATAATGTTCTAGCCTGAATGGTCAGAGATCTAGTAGTAGTGAAGGAGGCATAACGAAGAAAAGAAGTGGGATTTAGGAGATGTGAATACTTACTTTGAAAGTTCGGTAGGTCTAGAGGCAAGTAGAGTGAGACAAGTGGACAGGTTCAACGCGAAGGCAAAGATGATATCGCTGTGAGAGTGAATGTCAGTGGTGAGCACGCGTGGAACTGTTGAGGAAGGAGATATAGCAAGGTGTGATGATGATGATGATGATGAAAGAGGGCGAAATAGAGGGGAAGAGGAGAGAGTGGAAGGAGATCAAAACAAACCACGACGTGCAAAAGCAGGCGAAGAGAACGTACCAGGCAAAGTTTCTTGACCAACAACAGAGGCTACAACTCCACGCTGCTCCTCTGATTTTATAGTCGAAGAAGAAAGATGGCTCCTTGACTCTTCTCGGCGAGGTGAGATGAGGAAGGATGAAGACGAGGAGCAGGTGCGGATGTGAGAGGAGAAGAGAGAAGAAGAACGAGAAAGAGAGAGGGGAGATATTTATATTTCTGCCTGTAGCGCTCCTTCCACGCTCAGCGATTCACTGTGATTCACTGTCAATATTTTGTTTGTTTGCTGGTCGAGGCAGGTGCCCGTCACCGGCGTTTGCAGTGCTGGCCGGCTGCAACTGGCAGAAATCTTCTGCACGGATTAGCAAGTATTATAGGTTACTCAGATGAAAGGCTGCCACAGCGAATAGCCTTTCCAAAGGCATTTAGAAAAGGGTTTATTGTGCTAGTGTTTGTATAAAACGAAGGTGTTGAAGAAGGCGAAACCTGTAAGCCAAGTCCGTGGATTTGGTTATTGACGAATTGAGGTTAGAATTATATTCCAGTACGAGCTTCATTATTTCACTGTTATCTATTAATCACCATAGCAGCAACTTAGTTTATATCTGTGTTGTGTCTATAGGTATTATCATCCTGAGTTGAATGCAAAGTGCCTGGGCTTCGCTTCGAAATAGCGTAAACCGCTGCTACTAGGTTCCACTACTGTAAAGACTCTCGTTTTAACAACATAATCCAATAGATACTGGGAACCAGATAATATGCGAATCAAGTCAATAATCAGCACTTAGGCAGTCCTTTCTTGACTGCCGATAGCTTAGTTGGCTATGACCAGTGGTTATAATTGTTAATTTCGGGCAACAAGTCATCTCCAGCTGAGTTATGAAGCTGCAAAAATGATTGGGTAGTCATTCTCCTTTGCAGTACTCAAAAATTTCACCTTTCGCGTAAAGCGAAGGGCACAAACCTCCTTGCAGATCCAGCCAACGTAACTTCGACAGGTAAATGTCGACATAGCCAAACTCGTGTACGATATGTTGCAAAGCTCGGTAACTCGAGAAGATTGTGTTCGCCCTCTCTGTATGTTGTGGCCGTGCTAGCAGAGATGATTTTAGCATCTGCTGAGATCTTTCACCAAAGGCTCAAGAGATCCTGGGTACCCATTACCGTTGAGCTCTCATACTCGCCCATTCCATCCTGTAGCACCTTGTCGAGACCAGCTGCCGCTCGACCAGTGGCACCGCCCTCCTTTTTCGCTTGGTCCGCACCCTTCATTACCGCCTCTAGAAATCTTCGCTCAAAAACTCGTTGTCTTGCGTCTCGACTAGGGTACATCTCTCCCTCTTCATCTCGCCGCGAACCATACAGATTGAGATACTCAAAGGCATTCGAGTCTCGCGGGACTCGGTACAAGTTGTCCCATATTTCCGACTCGTCCTCAGGGATCTCAGCTTCGGGTCGAAGGCCAGCTTCTAAGAACCGTGATAATGTGGTGATCTGACGGGCGTATGTTGAAGCATCCTTGGCGCGCAGGCCAGATCGTGAGCCCGATGACCATCCGGCCTTTGAAGTTGTCAATGCCCATCCCATCATAGCACAGAAACTGTTCAGGGTCTTGACCCAGCCACCAGGACACACGATCAAGTCGTTCTCGGCGACATCCAAAAGCCATTCCATCACTCCGAGCGAGTCATTGCTGATATCTGCCGAAAGATGTGTCATGCCAGCTCGAATGAACATGATGGCTTGTTCTACACTGTGTTTAACCTCTTCGGAAGGAAGTTCTCTGAAAAGCTTGATAAGTTGACTTCGAACTGGTGTTGAGCTATCGGAGATCAGAGGGAGTAACTTGGTGAGAACCCCATGCGTGCCCACGGGGTTGACTGGGGGTTCTGAAGAGAGTTGCGAAGTAAGGTAGGCCAATGCTTCTCGCCGTTGTTTGTCCGATTTCGATGACGAGGCGAGTGAAAGATTGTGCTTGAATTGCTGAATGACATCGGGCGCAACTGTTGACAGTGACTGATGTCCCATCACAATGGCTATGGCTGTCAGTAACCGATTAGTTACAAAACACGGCATTCTTTCTTACCTTTTGATTTGAAACTTGTATCCGTAAAATTGGATGCTTTTGGCTTGTCCTTTCCCACCTTGAACTTCGGTTTCTATATCATGTTTGTGAGTTCGTATTCTATCACTACAGTAGAAATTGAAATCGTACTTGGAAGTCCTTCTGCTTCTCCCTCTTCTTCTTGTTACTGGAGCCCATGATGACGGTTCAGTTGAGGTTATAAGTAGATAAGGATATGAAGAGACGCGAGAGTCTATAAATTTTGAATACCGGTACTGAGATATTCTTTGTACACTGAGATTGAGATTCTTTGATCGTCGAACTGATAAGATCAACTTTCCTTGTTCGGTTTCCAAAATTTTGGCGGTGTCACATGGCAGAACCATGGTCCCCCGCGGTGTCACTCCAATGTCTCCAACCACCCTACCACGAGCCCAATACCGTGGCAGCGGTCAATTCAGCAAAACAACAACAATTCACGATTTCAAAATGACTGACTCATCGTTTGTATGTTGTCCCACACACTCAATGCAATCTCTTTGATTGACTAAACCACAGGCAAACGGCCATGACGCTCTTGAGGAGAAGCTTGGCCGTCTATCGAAGAAGCCTGGTGTCAAAGCTAGCATCGTCCTCGACCGAGCTACAGGCGCAATCCTCAAAACCAGCGGGCAGGTCGACGCTCTCCAGACTTCAAAGACTCGAACTACATCGACTGCAACGTCCTTCACCAACGATGCTCCGGCGCTAGAGGAAAGCGAAACACGAGGAGTCGAGCAGTTCGCGGCGATCGTCTGGAACTACGTGAATAGCTCCGGAAGCTTAGTCCAAGAGTTGGATGGTGAGGTGAGGATAATCTCCGGCATTACGAAAGACTCGCAGCTGATACTCTGTAGGATGAGGTGAAGCTTCTACGGTTACGAACAAGGAAGCAGGAGTTGGTCATCGTGCCGGATCCCAAGTATTTGCTCGTGGTTGTGCATGACACTCCCCCGGCTTGAGCTTCGAAACATGCTTATCAACGCCTTACCAATACCTCAGCTACCTAGCGTATGCCACATATCGGCTTCTGCTGAAGGTTTGGAATTCGTGTTTCCCTGATCCCAGGAAATACGTTGTTTCATCGGCATTCTATCTGGGGCGAGACGGGCCGTCAATTCGACAAAAATGCAAGGACCATGCGGGTGTCGCATTTCGGAATGGTCTTGAGTCGCGCAAGAGATCATGAATGAAATTACGGTTCATAGTTTGGGGAATGTGGAGGCACCTGTCGTGTGCCAGAAAGGAAGAAGCTACATGGGTAACTAGGCTGGAGTTTGCGCCCTTACGGCTATCCCACTGCCCGATTTCCTTTACTTTGCATCCTGTACTTCGGGAGCTATCATGAATGCGATCCCACTGGATGTCCGGCGCAGACATATCTGGGATGGCAAAAACTTAGGAATTCGCGGCTGCAAGTTGCCGCGTGTTTCGAAGGTTTTAATGGGCCGAACAACTACAGCCAGGTTGCGCCCCTTGTTTCACATGGGGGCACATTGACGAAGAGAATGGTGGTGGTCGGAGTGGAAACCGGCCATGGAGCCGTCGGAAAATGGAACGGAAGGGCCTCATGGTGGTCATGACAGTTGAGGATGATCGCACTTAGATATCGGCGACCAACACAATTGAGCAACGATTCCGGTCCAAACTTGTAACGGGGAGAGTTTGCGAATGTGAGCTGCTCGGTCAGTGACAAACAACAAGGTTCATCAACGGGGTAGTGCATGGAAGACGGAACGCACGTACATACGCACGTCCATGGCCATGCAGAACAACGACAACGCTCTAACGTTAAGGTCATTAGGTGTCAAAAGAAGGTTGTAAGGATTGCAGGGCTGATACACAGTAAAAGGCAAAAATACCAAGCGGCCTATCGCATTACACCTTTGCTCGGTCTCTCTGACCTTCGGGCAGATATAGCTGACCGAGCGCAAATGTTGTTATTGCACCATTTGTTCTATATTTGGGCTAGCAGGCTAGAAACTGACGAAGCTTCCAGGTTTTGATTGTTCCAGATTATGAACCTTCGAAAATTACATAGACCTTGCTTGCTGTGGTAGAAGCGACGGAATTTCCCTGGCTCGCTTCTAGCAACGGCGGTTTCGAAACACGTCGGCTTACTCTTCCTCCACTTTACCTTGGTCTTCTTGATAGCGAGGCCCACAAACTCCCGCAGCTTCCAGCAGGATTCAAGTTTGAGGCTGTGAGGCCAATATTGTACGTACGTACGTACACACGTACGGCTAAAGGAACTGGCATGATTGATAGCGTCCGCACTCTTTTGCAAGGATCAATGCGCGCGCGAGCTAGGGTGTTCGAAACTTCCATTCTAACCATGGATAAGTATCCGTACAACGGCCCGTCGCAAGACTGGAGCATATATAGGACAGGTCCTTGGTAATATGCCGACCTAGCTGCTGGATCTGCGACTGTGTACACACACCTATCGACTCGAATCGCAGATCTCTTCGGTTTTACCCATATTATCCAGGTACAACAATACACGATCTTCTAGGATCAAGGCCCACGGTCACAGGCGTTGGTCTCCTAGATATCCGCGCGTGGGTACTGTTGCACGAACGAGAGAGAAGCGGATACATAAGAAAGTCGGTATAGAGGGGATCTATCTGCTGCACGGGATTGTGCGCCGATGACCTGAGACAACCGTTGAACTCCTGGAAAAGCATTGTGTGCTTGACATATACGTACGTGGATCGACCGGTGAAGAGCCAGATTCGTATAGAAGAATGGATGCGATGATAACAATGGCCCTGCCCATGTTTCGACCGAGTTGTCTTCTTCGAATGTCAAATCCCGCCCGTATCTTCACCCAAGTACTTGGAGGTTTCGTCCAAGGCTGAATGTTCTGAAGTCAACTCGATTCGCTAGCGCACACAAAGAACATTTGACTGACGGCGGTAGCAATTAGGAAACGACGGAACTTTGCTTTTATCGACCGAGAAACCAGCAGCATTTTTTGAGTTTCCTGTTCCATTCAGAGTGGACTTGATGGTGCCGGTTTCCAGGTTCACATGCCCACGATCGTCGAGATCAATCTGATCCTTCGGCGGCGGATGCCCGCAGTGCGTCGAGATTAATTGCATGGGAAAGCCGGTGATCCATCCCGTCAAAATCGCAGAATGCCACTTAGCAAATTAAGGCCGTCTCCACGGCCATCTGCCACGAGCAGCTTCAGCGGCGGCAGCGACATCACGAACAAGTCAGAGGGCAAAAAGGACAAATCAGAGTTGAAGTCGACTGAGGAGAATAAGAATACGCCGGCGCGAAAACGGCACCATGAACGGCAACGGTCCCGGGCGCAACCCCAGAACGCCACCACAAGCACCAGCATAATAGCCGCCAAATCTGCGAACAATAATTCGGAGATCTTGAACGAAAACGACGAGAACGACGCTGCTGATGAGTCTGGCGCCATTGGTGCATCTACATCAACCGGGGGTCGTTTTGCAAGGCCAGATTATCTACTTCAGGACCTGCTTGCTAGAGCAAGGAAGCGTGTAAAAGAGCGCAGTGGACGGGCAGACAAGATCGATGGAGATGTAAGTCAAGATTTCTGATAATCATTCCTGATGAAGCACCCACCGCACATCTTTACCGCACCTCATCCCTGACGCAAATGCATTTGCATTGGAACTGAGGGACATCTTCACATCAGGCCACTGCAGCCATTGCTCAGCCCAGCCAATCCCAGGCCGGGTCCGTTACCAAGTTGTCGCGTGCTAAGACGATCTGCTGCACGACTTGTTGATGCTCAGGTCATGCCATTGCCATTCACAACCCTGAATTGGCCCCTCAATGGGCTCAGGTCGGGGCGCCTCTGGCCGGTGGCATGTATCCAGGAGATGGATGTCATGATGGGCCAATTGCGCTTCCGGTCCAGTTCTCCCCGAGAGTACTTTTTTCTTCTTTTCTTCTTTCATTCCTTTTTAACATCCCATTGCGACCCTTGTTGTCTCTCGTAACTTTACCTCAGACAGAGGATAATCTAACTCCCTTGCTTACAATCAGACTGTCACCGCCACTACTGTCACTCCTACGGCTGCATCCTCCTCCTCCCCGCATTCTCCTCCGCCACGCGCCGCTCCTCCCGACCGAGGCTTCCGCCGCAAGGCCCCACCTCCAGCTTCTAACGGCATATCCCAAGGGACTAAGACGCCTTCATCGTCACAGTCGCCGTCACACTCACCACGGGCTCTCGCTTCCCCGCGTTCACCACCGGATCAGAATAAGCCCCTTCCTCCTCCTCCCCCGAATCCGGGTTCCAATTCCTTGTCGGACAAGGAAAATGCTACTTCTCCCCCGCCCAAGCCCGTCTTGAAGCTAGAAAGAATCATGTCTACTCTTACAGAGTCCGAAATCGAGAAGCTTTTCTCAGGAGCCCCTCAGTACTTTGCCCGTAGCGAGGGGCATTGTTCTGGCGCACCCAATCCCAGCATCGCATTCCCTTTTGACGAGGCATTGGAAATCCGCGACCTCACTGACCATGCTCAAATCGAGGATCGCGCATGGAGTGGTCTCACAGCATGGCCTCACCTGACCCGGGATCTCAACCAAGATGCCGTCGCCCGGGAGCAGGCCGTCGACTCCCGCAAGGCCCACTTCTTCATCCGCTGTCGGGAGCGGCCCAATATGTTGAGCATGCAGGGTCTAGAGAAGGGCACTATGGGCTTCTCGGCTGCCCTCGAGCTCGCTGTTGGTGACGCCCTAGAAGAGGAACAATTCGGCTTTGACAGTGTTGGCAAGAAGGCTCATGCTATCGTCGAGGCACGTGAGCGCATGCTTTCCTCTCTGGGTTACTTGCGTCGCCTCCCCGAGACAGAGCTTCTAGACCGTCTCAAGCGAAATGCTGAGCTATACCGGGTCAACGATCTTCGTAAGAAGACTTCGATCCAAACTTACCAGGATCTCTTTCATACTTTTATGCGACCATGTAACTCCGTTGTCGATAAGCGCGATCACTATAGTTTGACCAACCAGATCAATGCCCTGCTCAAGTGTCTTGGTACAGCCAATGTCTGGTTTGACTTCACCCATGTCGAGTGGAGGATCCGGCTAGGTCAAATTCTCTGGGGAGGCGAAGATAACGATGAACTCGAGGACACCTCTTCCATTCACGATACTACTAGTGCTAGCGAGCGGGCCGAGGAAAAGTACTGGCTCCTCATGCAAATCCTCGTTGCTACCGAGTTACTCATCCGACTAGATGCTATAACCGAGGGCGAGGAATATGGTGTCGAAGCTTTCCGCCCTGTCGATGTCGTTCATTTTGAGAGGGCCGCTACCCCCATGGTCAAATGGTCATTGCATCTCGCCCGAAGCTGGCTCGACAACATCGAGATCGAGAAGGTTAAGGAATCAACCCCCAGCGAGTCCTCTTCCAAGACAACGGGAAGATCTACACCCCCTCCGGCGACTGGTTGGCTTGGTTCCCTCTTTAGCAAGTTCACCTTCCGTCACCAGGAAGACAAGACACCGGCTGTTAGTCACAGCTATACTATCAAAGGCCGCCATCCGCAACAACAGGTGGATGGACTCACCCATTTTGCGAAGAAGCTCCACTGGCCCAACATTGACACGTATGAGGGTCTTATCGCGAACAACGCCCGCCAATCGATTATTGAATCTGTGAAATTACCAGCTCCTGCACCTGCTTCTGGCAAAGCTACTAAAACTTCTGAGACGAATGGGTCCAAGCGGGGATTGTACTTTGGAGCGTGGGATCGCCCAGGAGGCCAGAAGGATAAGACTCGACCACAACGACGAAAACTTGCTGCAGCGCTCCATGCTTCCGGTTGGCTTTCAAAATCATATATATATGGTTTAATGCTCCCTGGCGATGGCTTGTGTCATTTCCTTATGGCTACGCTGCTTGAAAACGATAGAAAAGCAATGGAGCGTTTAGGGTCATTTGCCAACTTGTGCGGAGGCTTTGTGTATTCTGGCAAGAGCTTCTGGAGCACATCTTGTATCGTGGGTCGAGTCATCGCCGCAGGCAGCGGTTCTGCCGAGTGTATGGGTTGGGTTTCTAGTGACATCCTGCCCCTTGGCATAGACGAGGGCTGGGTCAACATTGAAGTTGAGGATGTAGCTGGTAAGTTATGGTGAATTAAGATAGGGGGGAACTCAAGCTAACAGATAACAGAAGACAAGGCTCACTTGGGCAAGAAGGCTAGACTCTGGGCAAAGAAGCGGGTTGAGCGTGAATCCTCCATCCTCGGAGATGCCGACGAATATTCCGTGTTTCCTGCAGACTTTATTATCCCGCATGAGAATAGCTACTCTACGCCTCCACCATTGATCAACGTCAACCTTCGGTCGCTGGAACTTCTCTCTCCTGCGAACTCGATCCAAACTACACCGTTTACCAAGACCACCCCTCCCTCGAGTGCGACTGGCAAGGAACCCGAACTACTCTCTTTCCCAGCCAACGTCAACTTTGGCGTAATGATCGATGGATTTACAGCCGAGCAGTTCTCGTTTTCTCTTTCTTACGATATCAACTTTGTTACCGCACACCCGTGCTCACCTTCCCATCGGGTTCGATTTGTCAAGTCACCTTCCAGCCCGACTATCCAGCAGATTGACGTTTCTGGGTCTGACACGTTTGGGCAAGGCTCTCGACCTGCTCACCGCACAGGTAAGAGAATGAATTTTTCATTGTTCATTTCCCATGACTAACCCTAGTTCCAGGTCATCCTTTGCACAAATACTATAATTACACTGTTATGCATATCTCGGAGCTTTTGAAGCGACAACATGCTCCGCTCTCAGAGCTTCTTGCTGTACCTCCAACTCATCGCCGTTCACCTTCACATATGGGCAGCGAACGAGTGCTTGTAATTGATTGTATCACCAACTTATCCGAGGTTCCTCAGTCTCCGACAATTGAGAGGCTCACTTCAAAGTACAACATCGTCCAGCGACGAGGCAGTTTCCCTGCTGCGGCGCAGATGCATTTCGAGTCTAGAAAACGAGAGTTCGGCTCTGATATGGAGATTCTAGTGCGTGCGCTTTGCGCTCAGAAGGGTTGGAATGCCATCATTAGTCGACGAAAGCGAGGATGTCTGGCTTGCGCTATCCGTGAAGCTGGGGCGCTACAATGGAAGGTAATCATCAGGGTGGAGTAAGCGAAGCTCGCGTGTATTAAGGCGAGCGCATGCTTTGGCGTTTCTGTTGTGGGCGTATTATTGTGTTTGTGGAATAGGGAACAGGTTTATTGAGCTTGAGCATTGGTCTTGGGCTGGCTTCGTTGGTGGTTGCTATGATCTATGTCTACGCTGTGGATGTTTGGGAGAATACCCGTTATGTATATATACGCGGAGGATGCATGTCTGTCCGTTCGTCCTCATACTAGCTGTTGGGATAAACACAGCTGTAAGAAGAAGAAATGAGGATTTTGTACCGATATTTCTTGTTCACAATGCTCATGATGTTAAAACTCAATGGCCGCTCTTTCTCTGCGGGGAGCTACCTATTTCCTCATTAGGTAGGTAGGTACATAGTTAGCTCGCTACGCCACTCTCCCCACTCCACAGGTAAAGCGCCACAATTAGCCTCTCCTTACAGGTCGCGCCAGCTAAGAGGTAATTGCGACAACCATCCATTATTAACCACCATCAACTCCTCCTCATCTACAACAGCAAATATGGCCCCCAGCAAGGATCCTCGAAGAACTGACCTGAGTAAGTTGGACACTCACTTTACATTCAATCTATGGGAACCACGCCCCGCGTATCTCTGAACGCGATGCGCAATGCGCAATGCGAATGTCATGATTGCGACCAGCAAGCTAACCTCGTGATACAGTCGTCCCCTACCAAGAGCCCAAGGGCTCGGGTGAGACCACAGATCTCTCCTCGACGATGTCTACGACCCTGCCAATGGCTGCTATGTTTACGCGCAACAAGCTTGTGGGATGGTATGTTACCTCAACGACTCCTCGGGATGCGGAGATCTGGCGCGATGGGCGACTCGACGATACGAAACGAAGCAAACATTGGTGTACGACTAGATTGCTAACGAAGCTTGTAACAATAGGGCTGCCGTTGTTTTCTCCATCCAGAACTGGTTGGGTGAGAGCGAGGATACCAAGAAGAACTCCACCACTCCTGGATACTTCTCCGTTGGCATGTCCAGTATGCTGCGCCCCTGGCACTGGATGATGAATAATCTATGCTAACAGACTGCAGTCATGGCCCTTGCCGTTTCCTACCTCCCCATGTTCATGCCCCCCGTTGGTGGCAAGCAGGCTTCAGGCACCGAGGCCCCAGCTCCTGTTCCCCTGGCATAATTGAGAAGAGATGCACGAGAGGATTTGTATATAATGGCGGATAAGGCGTGAAACAAGGTGTGAGGATAAAGCTAGGTTAATTATTGTTAAGCGTTATTCTTTTTTGTCGTTGGTCCAAGGCTAAGGCCCTGCAACGGCGGCCTCGTTGGGATATGGACAGGACATCTGTATTATGAGTTCTTGTAAGAATTAACGAGCTTTCAAGTCCATGCTCTTTAATCCTCCCAGTCTCATCAAAGTGAATGCCTTCGGCCTGATCGGATCTGAACCCTTTCCCAAGTCAAGTTGGTTTACCATACCTCTTTTGCTATTTTCTCACTTGAGCCTTGATCTTAGTACAGGACAGGAATCAACCGTAAACCTTAGCCTCTGAGCTTAAAAGTCTATCATCGGGAATACTTTGAAATATTATTGAATCTTGAGAGATGCTTGGCTAAATAATGATTCGGTTCCCAGCTGCGATCAGGTTCAAGTAGCTGTCTAATGGGAACTCTGAGGAAATCTGAAGGCTAAGTGCTGCTAGATAAATATCAGAAGGCTAGATTGTAAGACATTTCGAGCAGGAGAGAGAACCAGCAGCATGTTGGTGCATAGTGGCGTTCAAGTATCAACCATCCAATGCTTGTAAGTCACCGCGTGATATTCCTGCAGGGCAGCTCCACCTGAAGTTGATGGCGTCCAAGAGCTGCATCTTGACGAATATCAGGTCAAGGTTCTCGACTTTGAGCCGGAAATCAATGGCATCGGGCTACAGCATAACCAAGATGGCCGGTTTCAGGCAACCGTCCCTTTCTTCTTTCCGTCTTTTCTTTCTCTGCTATCTCTTCCCCCCAATCTTTGTGTCTTGGAAGAAGTCGAGGGGGTTCTACAAAAACAATACTTGAACAAGCATTGAGGGTATTCACTTAAGTTACAAGTCGCTCTGAGGGTTTTCCTGCTCTACTTTTCTTCTATGTTATTTCATGTAAGTGGTGGATTTTTGCCTCTATCTGGACAGTTGAAGACTGATTACTCTTGCCGTACATATGTCCTTTGGCTGTCGGTGAAAGTCAGGCGCAGATGGTGCGAGCAGCATCACCAGCGATGTTTCAAGCCGAGAACTTGAACCGGGCAAACAAACAATATTAACACAGGGAGGGACGAAGAAAAAGAATCATGAACGAACCTCAACACAGCTAGGGATGAGGATACGGTACCGGGAAGTAACCTCGGTACAAGGGGAATAGAAGATACAGCATCACATACTGCGTCTTCAACCTTGTCCTTGTCTGATCCCAGTTCAAGTCAGGAAGTTGGCAGCGACGAAGGCGGTGGCACTAACACCAAGGGGTTGAGGACTGAGAGTTCCTGGACATAGCATATTTGATTTGTGCTTGAGTATAAATGACTACTTTGAAACAGGTTATCGACGAAAGTTTGGCTTTGCCATAGTACACCGACGATCAGAGAAGACTAAGAGAAATTAAAATATCTTCAACTTCGGTAAACTGCATTACGCAAGGCGGAAGTTATCATTTTGTAATAAGGGTGTGACTACCTGGTCGTCGTAAGTCAACTCGCCCGTTTATAAGGGACTTAATACTTGTAGCCTCAAACCCCAGCTTTACCAACTTCTATGTACCCTCCACCATGTCTGCAGGGGGCCGGTACCGCGGGGCTACTTGCTTAACAGCCCGTACTTTACGCGGGCATAGACGTGGCGGGGTTCGCGTTTACATCTCCCCTCCCCTCCCAACAGAGGGTTGCTGGGGCAATTGATTATGTCATGGGCGAGCGGGAAACAAACGATACCCTGATGCAAAGTCCCTTGTACACAACGGCTTCACCAGACTGTGCATACCCTCACAACGGCGCACACCGCCCATGAATTATTACCCCGACGGCCTTTCAAATAAGTCGTCTCTCAAGCCCGGCCACCGTTTTGCTTTTAAACCTCGAACCACCCTCTCGTCAAAACAAAAGCCCGATTTCTCTAAACTTGCCCCACGACAAAGACAAACTACCAAGACACGTCTCAGTGACTCGTCTGCCCTACGAGACCTCGGCGCCATGGTCAACGAACGTGCGCCCCCAAAGGCGCCCTTAAACTCCATCAACCCAAATGGCGAAAACGTCGCACGCGAGCTGTCCCCAGACGACGATATCACCGCCCTCGTCCGCGGTATGGGCTCGCTCAAGGGCAAAGTACGGGGGGACATGAACGACCCTTTTAACCCAACCGGTGCAACCAACACTCCCACATTTGGCCATCCTACCAAGATGATGTCTTCTCGTAAGCAAAGAGCAGACCCATTCATACGGCAGAAGACTCGGCCTGAACATCATCTCGACAACCGAAGCAGCAACAGTAGTGCCAGAGTCTCGGGTCCCCAAGGCCCCATGTACCAAGACCGAAGGCCGCCGCCACTGCCCATGTTCAGTTCAAATGCTCCAATTCCACCAGTGGCATCTTCCTATGCACCCCCTACCAGGCAGTACGGCGAAGAGACTTTCTACACAGATCCTGCCAAGGCGAGTGCCGATTTGAAGGCCTTGCTTGAGGGTGGTATGGAAGAGGGCGAAGAAGAAACCCAAGGAGATGACGAGAAGAAGCCAGAGGTTACAAAAGACGCCAAAGATGGTACAGTGGAAGGACTCAAGGTCAAGCTGCTACCTCACCAGGTCGAAGGTGTTGAATGGATGCGGGGGCGAGAACTCGGCCCCGTGAAGAGAGGAAGAGTTCCCAAAGGAGGCATTCTCGCCGACGACATGGGTCTTGGAAAGACTCTTCAAAGTATCTCACTCATCCTCACCAACCAGAAGCCAGCTAAGGATGCTCCTGGGTGGAAGAAACACTTTGAGAAGATCGAAAAGACAACACTTGTGGTGGCCCCGCTGGCTTTGATTCGGCAATGGGAACACGAAATTAATGATAGAGTGGAAAAGTCCCACGGCCTCAAAGTATGTGTGCATCATGGACCCAACCGCACAAAGCGATTCAAGGAGCTGGCTCTCTACGATGTTGTTATTACAACCTACCAGATTCTTGTATCGGAACACGGGCACTCATCTGACACCGAGAACGGTGTGAAAGCAGGATGCTTCGGCTTGCACTGGTGGCGAGTCGTTCTCGATGAGGCCCACACTGTCAAGAATCGTAACGCAAAGGCTACCAAGGCATGTTATGCCTTGCAATCTGAGTACCGATGGTGCTTGTCTGGTACTCCTATGCAAAACAACCTGGATGAGCTCCAGTCTCTTGTCAAGTTCCTTCGTATCCGACCTTACGACGACCTCAAGGAGTGGAAGGAGCATATTGATCTACCTCTGAAGAACGGCCGAGGTCACATTGCCATCCGTAGGCTACACAGTCTTCTAAGATGCTTCATGAAACGAAGAACCAAGGACATCCTCAAGGAAGCTGGCGCGCTTAACCCTGGTGGTAAGCCTTCCGCCGAGGGCGAGGATTCCTCGACAGGATTCAAGGTCACTGAGCGTAAGGTCGTCACTGTAGCGACTACGCTGTCGCCTGCAGAGCGCAAGTTCTACGATCGACTCGCAGCTCGTGCGGACCGAAGTATCGAGGCTATGATGCGTGGCAGAGTCAACTACGCCAACGCCTTGACTCTGCTGCTCCGCCTGCGACAAGCTTGCAATCACCCCAAGTTAGTCGAAGGTAAGCTGGACAAGGACAAGGACGCTATGTCAACAGACCCGAGCCAAAAGACGCAGGACACGGATATTGACGCCATGGCTGATATGTTCGCTGGAATGGGCATCGTATCCAAGGACTGTAATATCTGTGGACGAGGCTTGAGCAACGAGGACAATAAGTCAGGCAGAGAGATTTGCTCCGAGTGCCATGATGATCTGGAATACTTCAACAACCAGGGACACTCAGAGCGACCCAAGAAGTCGAAGAAGCCCAAGGACAGGAGTAAGAAGGAGAAGAGGAAAGAGGTTAAGGAGGAAATCATCGAGGAAAAGGTTGTCGATAGACAAATTGTCGAAGTTGACGACGATGATGAGTCTCCCAAAAAGGTCTCAAGGCGACAGCGCAACCGAAACGCCATCGTTGACAGCGATGATGAGGATGCAGCGGATTCACCAAAGAAAACAGCTCGCAAGCCTCGAAACCGCAATGCCGTCATCGACAGTGATGAGGAAGAGGATGAAGAGGGTGAAGGCTCGTGGCTTGTACCCGAGGGCGATCAAGGCTCACTACATCTTGGAAAGGCTGGCGGCGAAGAAGACGAGAACGCTGAGGGCGGAGGTGACTCGATCGGATCGGAAGACTCTGAAGACGAGGAGAGCAAGCTCGAGGATCAGAGTAACATGAGCAGTTTTATTGAGAACGACGAGAACCCCAATACGCAGAAGAAGTATCGTGAAGCAGGCGAGGCTTCTGATTCTGACGACTCGTTGATGTCCTTGATGGAGATCACAAAGCGCATGGCCGCCCAGACGCTGGACGATGGGCCGTCCGTTGCCGCTGATACCACAACTGCGGACACGACTGAGGCAGACACAACTGCTGCTGATACGACAGCTGTCTCTGGCTCGTCCGCCTCCGACTCCGATTCAGAAGCTGAGTCTGGATCTGGATCCGATTCCGATGCATCTGATCTCTCATCCGACGAAGACGACAGCGTCTTTTACCCATCTCGCGATCCCAACTCTCCACAAGTTCTTGCTTCTTCCAAGATCCGCGAGCTCATCAAAATTCTTCAGGGTGAAGTCAAGGAGCACAAGTTCATTGTCTTTTCCCAGTTCACCTCTATGCTTAATCTGATCGAACCCTTCTTCCGCAAGGAGCGCTTCCGTTTTGTGCGGTACGATGGTAGCATGAAGAACGACGACCGAGAGGAGAGCCTGCGGAAGCTAAGGAATGATCCTGAGACGCGGATCCTGCTGTGTAGTTTGAAGTGCGGTAGTTTGGGACTCAACCTCACGGCAGCGACCAGAGTTGTCATCCTCGAGCCTTTCTGGAACCCAGTATGTCTTCCTATCTTCCCCACAACTCACCTCTAAGAATAGTCTTGCTAACGCATTTTTCCAGTTCGTCGAAGAACAAGCCATCGATCGTGTCCACCGTCTTACCCAGACCGTCAACGTCATCATCTACAAGCTCACCGTCGCCAAGACAGTCGAGGAGCGCATTCTCGAGCTGCAGGAGAAGAAGCGCCAGCTTGCTGAACAGGCCATCGAGGGTAGCATGCGCAAGGAGGCCCTCAAGCTCGGTCTCAACGAGATCATCAACCTCTTCAAACCAAACTCTTCCTCGGATAACCAAGACCTGGTTAGCTCCGGAGCCCAGAACGGTGCTGACGAGAGCTTTGACAGTAACGGGCGTAGAACTACGGCTTCCAAGCGAGGGCCAGGACGGCCGAAGAGGGAGGAGAGCGCCGTCTACGGCCGGAGGTGGTGAGCGATTTACCGTTCGTTGCCTTTAGAGAATAATGATGTGATGGCCTCGGTTGGAAATGGCGTTTAAGAGGGCTTCAGGGTTATGATACACGCCGTAATGAATCCTTAGTTTTTGCATTCTCTTCTTGTTCAACAACGTCTTTTGTGTTATCTAGAGCGCATAGACTTATGACAACACTAGAAGAGGACCATACGTATGTTTATGACAATTGCATCTAATCGGCGTGCACGCATCTCTTCGTACCTATTTGAAGCAAGTACTTCAACTCAGGACTCAACTCCCCCTACAAACCGTACTACCTATGATAGGATACCACCCACATGTCTAATTTGGGTTGCCAGCCAGGTGGTCCGATACATACCTAGTAGTTGAGCTATTAACCTAGCTTCAGGTAGGAAAGCTAAGGCATGATAACATAAATTAGGCACTTTAGCCGAAATTATGCTCTAATCATTGTACTGTATTGACGTGTCCTAAAGCTTGGTAAGTGTCTAGATTGATCATTGAACTACCTGCCAGAGCAGACCCTGAACCTTCGTTTGTCTAATTCGATTTCATATGCCATATCAAGCTTTGTTAACCTTTCAGTTCATGTATAGTAAGCTGCCTTTTTACTCTAAGATTCTTGATTACACCACCAAGTTTGGATGCACTTCAATGTCGTCTTCTTGGTTATACCGGTCTACAGGTTGCCGCAATCACTCAAACAGTCACAATGCACAAGAAGGAGCTAGTTTAGATGATATGTACTTTTCTATTGCAGAATCGTAAAGCTTTGTTCATGCCTACATTACACAATCTCGACCCATATAAAAACCTCTTTCAGACAAACAAAAAAAAGAGGGCAGCCGGTTTATGGCCGCCATGTAATGACGCCGGACCCAGATGGTAAACAGTTGCTTGAATTTGTCATAACCCATCGCAAAAAAAGATCGCTTTCCATTTTTTTTCTTTTTGTTATTTTTCCCTTTAGACGGCGGGGCCAGCCTTGACAACGTCCTCGGTGGCCTCGCTCTCGTACTTGGTGAAGTTCTCGCGGAAAAGCTTGCCCAGCTTAACAACCTCGTTGTTGAAGCTGTCCTCACCGGCGGTCCAGGCCTTGGAGGGGTTGAGAAGCTCTGAGGGGACGTTGGGGCAGGACTTGGGGACCTGGAGGTTGAAGACACCGTAATTCTCGTACTCGACGTCGGCAAGCTCGCCGGAGTGGATGGCGTCGAGGATAGCACGGGTGTACTTGAGGGGGCATCGCTTGCCGCCCTGGGCGAAACCGGCACCGACCCAACCGGTGTTGAGGAGCCAGGCGTTGGCCTTGTGAGTCTCGATCTTGTCGGCAAGCATCTTGGCGTACTTCATGGGGTGCAGAGCAAGGAAGGGCTGAGCAAAGCAGCTGGAGAAGGTAGCCTGGGGCTCGGTAACGCCGTCCTCAGTGCCGGCCATCTTGGAGGTGTAACCAGAGATGAAGTGGAACATGGTCTGGTTGCGGTCGAGCTTGGAGATAGGAGGCAGGACACCGCGGGCATCGCAAGTGAGGAGGATGATGTTGGAGGGCGAGTTAGGAGAGAGGCAGGGAATCTTTGCGTTGGAGATGTACTCGATGGGGTAAGCGCAGCGAGTGTTCTCGGTGAGGGTAGAGTCGTCGTAGTCGACCTCACGGGTAAGAGGGTCGAAGACGACGTTCTCGAGGACGGAACCGTATCGGATAGCGCCAAAAATATCGGGCTCCTTCTCAGCAGACAGACCAATGGTCTTAGCGTAGCAACCACCCTCGATGTTGAATACACCGGTGTCGGACCAGCAGTGCTCGTCGTCACCAATCAGAGCTCGGTTGGGGTCGGCGGAGAGAGTGGTCTTGCCAGTTCCAGACAGACCGAAGAAAAGGGTAACATCGCCGTTCTTGCCCTCGTTGGCGGAGGAGTGAAGGGTGAGGACGTTGTGCTTAATAGGCATCTCGTAGAAGAGAACAGTGAAGACACCCTTCTTCATCTCACCGGCGTACTCAGTACCAAGGATGACCATCTCCTTCTGCTCGAAGTTGATGGCAACGGAGGTGCCAGAGGTCATACCCTCAGTGTATCGGTTGGCAGGGAACTTGCCAGCATTGTAGATGGTGTAGTCGGGGTGGAAGTCCTTGAGCTCCTCTCGTGAAGGTCGGATAAGCATGTTTCGCATGAAGAGAGCATGGTAGGCGCGGGCGCAGATGACTCGGACCTTGATACGGTACTTCTCATCCCAGCCGGCGAAACCATCGATGACATAGATACGGCTTCGGGTGTTGAGGTAGTCGACAGCACGTTCTCGGTTGATCTTCCAGACCTGTAGTGGTTATTTTGTCAGCCATAGCTCATGAAGGAAAGCAATGAGATCATTGGAGGTAGGAGAATCGGCAGCCTTGCCTAAAGAGGCAAAGGCTAGCCGGGTCGGGAAAAGTCGTGGTCGGGGAAGAAAAGAGGGGCATGTCGCGGGCTCACGGCCGAAGACTTCGGAGCTCGGGACTGGGTCTCGGTCTGAAGCCGTGGGCAGTGCCAGAGGGGAAGGTGAGCGTGTGAGGACTGAGACTGCGGGGTCAAGATTGCCGACCCCATGACGCTCCCCCCGACCATAACCAGGGGAACAAACGAACCAGGAGCCACTAGAGAACCGCTTGGCCAAGCCTCTGCCAACCAGCGACCAGGCAATTGGGTAAGAGAATAAGCACCGGTGGGCAAGCCATGAAAGCCATGACGCTGACGCCACGGGTATCCTCGGACAAAGCCAATTGTGGTCGCTGGAATGGAGATGCTCTTCCGACACGAGTCTAGGCGTTCGCTGGTTCGTTCGCTGGGCGTCAAGCTCGTGATGTTTGCAAATTTTCTCCTGTTGCCGGGATGGGAAAACAGGAGTTAAAATGCCACAACAGGGAGACTCAATCGATCGTAAACGTAAAGATGATGTGCGAAGTGCATAGGCAGAATGCCAAGTTCATACTTACATCAGGAGTCATGGGCTTGTTGACAGGTCCCCACCTATTGATTCTGTTAGCTGTCTGATTGTTGCGATTCATGTGCGGCAGATGGAACTCTATTGCCGATTGTTCGGAAAATCACGTACCAGATGTTGTCCTTGGAGGAAGCCTCCTCGACAATTCGCTTGTCAAGAGGCGATCGACCAGTCTTAGCACCAGAGTAGGCAGTCAGGGCACCGCTGGAGGTGATAGCGGTACCGGTCTCGTAGACAAGAGCATCTTCGTAGAGAGCAGCGACTGAGGGGTTGGGGATCTGAGTGATGTTATATTAGTGACAGTCGCCTTTAGCCTGTTACTTTTTGGCTTCTTACAATAGCGACACGGTCGTAGTCGATATGAGCCTTGTCGTGAAGCTCCTGCTCGAGCTCGGTATGCTCCTCTTGAGGACTGTAAGGCCTGTGTTAGTGACCTGCCGTGTGTAGCAGTTTGGGTATCATGAGGGAACGTACGCAACACCGGTAGGGTGGAGGGAAGTCTTGTTAACGTTGTTGGGAAGCACTGCAGCAGAGTCAGTATTGGTTTTGGGACTTGTGCGATGGTAGGCATTGTGCGCGGTTGTAGCTCCGTCATAGAGAATGGCAAGGCAAGGTGGTCGTGTGAGGGCATCAAGACAGCTCAGCCGTCAACGAAGGGGCAAAGACAAGACTCACTCTTGAAAAAACCGGTTCCTGAAGCTTGAATCTGTGAGCTTGGACCTTTGATTGTTGGATCTGGATAGGGAGAAGCAGTTCTGTAGACGGGGTCCTTCATGGCTTTTATAAAAGCTTCACGAGCAGCTTGAGATCTTAGAGTGTACGCCCTGGGGTGTGTGGTTCGCGGTGTGTTCCTCCACAAGATGGGTACTTTAGATAGTGCCCGCTTGCCAGGGTCAAACCCGAGGATGGAGAGGGACGGGGACGGATGGGGAGTGAGGCTGTGAGTGGTAGAGACAAGCGCGTGGTGGAGCCGACGAGGCGTTGCAGGTGACGGCCACGATATTATCTCGGAAGAGAGTTCTTGGTACACGGTGACCGGATGGTACGCCTGGTACAACCGGTACGGACACAATCTGGGCGCCAGCTGGGATATTGCGGGACGGAGGGGGTCACGAAACGTAACCCCGGTCCAAACTCTTCAAAAGAAAGCGTCAAAGTTTTGGTTTGGCGGGGAGGAGGGGCACGCAAAGCTAAGCCCAGCCCAGGAAGATGCCGGAGGGAGAATGGATCACGATAGTGGTTGATGCTCTCTCGTGAAGAGCAATGGAAAGCAAGGAAGATGAGTGGGCAATGCGGTACGGTAGTAGTCTCGGGAGATCCAATCCTGGGGCTGCAATGGTATTCTTGTGGGCGATGCCGAACGGATAGCGCCTTTACTTGACGTATTGACGTTGATGTGACGGCAAGATACGGTACTGTGTACAAGACGGTAGCTTTTGGGTTCTTTCTGATGGTGGTGCTGCTGCGCTGTTGTTGATTGAGCAATTAAGAAGCAGCTGATGGTAGTCAGGTTGTTTTGTTGATATTTTCGTAGAGGAGAAGATGGTGATGACGACGATGACGGAATTTCCCTATTGGATATTGATATTGTTATTGATATTCTTATATACGAGCTTCCAACTGCCTGATTCCCCTTACATACAGCTAAATCCCCCCAGGTCTTCACTGTAAACCACTCTTCGTGGCCGCTGGGTGCATTGGATTCTGGTGGCTGTCTCCCTTCTTGGGCCATCCTCAAACAATCTTTTTGTTGTCACTCGTGGTTCTGTGTCGTCATGATCGCCGGACCAGGGCCCAAAAACTAAAACACAACGGCGACTCAACGCCCGCGATCTCCCGCAAAGAGAGACTCGGCTGCATTTCGATTACATATTGAATGCTTCTGGAACCCGTTTTTTATGCACATACGTACCTCTGGAAATGCATATGGTACTGGAAATGCAGAATAATTCATTCAATTGGTTGTTGACGTTGGATATCTATTTTACGGTAAAAACTCAGTGTGGTACCGTTATCCACGCCGTAACCGGGTCGCCTACCGTACTTTATTGTGCCGTGCCGACTCGTAACTCCTGGCAAAAGCCGAAGCTCCGTTCTCCTCATATCTAATTACCATCGGAGCAGCACGGGGCGGATAGGACACAGGCATCTAGATCAGTGAAGTGAAGTACATATCCGGACATTGAATTCCTTAAAGTTCGGGGGCCTGGGGGTGGCCAATGACCCTGGTTGGACTTTATCAAGAGGGTGCAGTCCACTGAGCAGGGGTAGGGCTCGTCCTGGTTCTCTTTTTACATACGGATGATGATATTTCCTTACTTGCAGACTTGCTTGCTTGTAGACTTGTAGTGGATGGTGAATGGAAAGCTGTACATGTGGGGCACGCCTTGAAGCAGAAGATTGATCAAAAGGAATATCACAACTCATTGGTTGAGCCGACAAGCATGACGACGGGACCTAACGGACAACCAGAAATGTGTGGTAGGGTGGGCATCGCAAAGTACTTCACCTTGAAAAACAAGAGTCAAGCCTGCAAAGACGGGAGAACCGACTGCAGCCTATGATACTTGTTACGTACTGTAATGCTCGTGATATCCAGTACAATGTTGTTCGAGTATATGTCAGCCGACCATGGCAATAAAATAAGCGAATTAGAACACCTCTTCACAATGTAGAAGACATGTAAGATCATGGGGAAACAAGCTCGCCAAGGGAGCAAGAGGGAGGTATGGAACGAAAGAGGAATAACTCGAGGCGAGCGAGCTAGGGCTGAGATTCAGATTGCGGAGAAGAGGAGGTGAGCGAGCAAGAAAAAAGTAAAACCACCGAGCCTCAGACAAGATACGATGTCTGTGCTGCTGAAACTGGCTGGTCACCAGACAGGAACAAATAGGGAGAATGTGGATACGGTACGGAGAGAAAAGGACTGGAATCAACGCTACGGATCCGCTGGCGAGAACTGAGTATGCCCTGGCTACTGGGCGCTGGGCTGTAATGCACAATGGGTCTAGCTTCCGGAAGCTAGTGGCTATTCCCGGCCGCTGATCGTGGTATTGACATTGGCGTTGACATGTGCTGGCGTTGATGGTGAAGGCCAATAGCTCACGGCAAACGAGATGAATAGCTGAGAAATTCTGGCATGCGATCCTCAAGTAATTGGATGCCATGTACATAACGGAAGCGCCTCCTTTCTGTTGATAGGTGTAAGCGATCTGGGTTGTACTTGACACATTTGACAACATGCAGTTGCAGGTTGCTCCCTCGTGGCTGCCATCTCACCTTACCCTGAGGCTGGGCCTTCCCCGCGATTTGCCAGTTCTAAGTCGCTGGGCACATTGACCAAGTACTACTGCAGACAAATTATGGCGGTTGTATACCTTTCCATCCTCCTACGGTACTTGGCTATCGAGCATCTGCACACTAATGGAAATATCATCGACATCGTATCTTACTTTCTCCGAAACTTCGAGGGTCAAAGAGGAAGGTACGGTGGTTACATAGATGGTTTTCTGACTTACCCTCGCAAGTCTTCCTTTTGCAAGATCTTACTTCACTATTCTTAGGTACTCTTTCCTTCCAATTGCATTGAATTTCCCCAATCACAAGATTCGGTACCTAACACCAGCACGGCATACGAGAATGCAAATCTGGGGCTACTATTTCCGTCACCACATGGCGCCGTCTTACGGGACCATTTGCCGGTCTTCAGCTTCTCCTTTTCTTCGAGCAGCACCGCGGAGGCTTCTAGACTCGGTTTGTCTCCCTTGTCTTTTCGAGCCCGATATGGATTAATTCGAAACAGACTTTGCACATGACTCTTCTTACCTGGTCAATTGCAGTCACGACTGGATGAAGAAAAATCATTTTATTGAACTAAAAGACCAGGAGCTGGGCTCGTGACCTGCGGTAGGTCTCATTGACACTTGGACTCGATTGTGGTCCTCTACTTGGCCCCGCAACTCCATTTCTCATCATCGTCAGTCGTCACGCAAAAAAAGTCACGATAATGCAAGAAAATATTTCCGTTGGTAGCCTGTCTTCTGGGGTTTGCGTGACGTACAGACCATGAACCTGCATTCCCCTGCTCGACTTTTTCAGGCTCCGCGGCTCTCCACATGACTCCGTTTTGAGAGACACTTGAACAAGCTGGCACTTCTGATTGGTTCGTCCCTCACCTTTTCGCAAACACCCCCCTCGGCAAACTCTCACCTTGACAAACCGTGCTTTGAGGCTCCCGACATTATCCGAGTCTCCGTTTCTGACCGTTTCTCCGCCTAGAGCCTCCTCCATCTTGATTACGTTTTTGGGGCTGGGGGCTCAAGAACTGCGTGGGGAACTGGGGTTGCGGGGGCTCTGGGCCTTGCCATGGAGACGTCTTGAAAGCGTCAGCTTGGGGGATAATGTCACACCCGGTGGGATTCCCACTTCCGTTGCGGGCGCCTTTCTGCCATGTTTCGGCTAACTTCCTGACCACCGTGCTCCGTCACCCGGCTCCGTCTCCTCCGTATGCCTCCGGTACACGATGCTAACCACCACTCCGTCTCTCACTCACTCAATAATTGGTGGATGCTCACCTTGACCAAACTTGCAGTACAGATCCCTTATCCTTGCATGCCTAACATGTTATTATCTATCAAGATAACAAGCTGATATATAGATGCGCAGCATGGCGATCGCTTCTTCTCGCTTCTTATTGCAGTAGAATTCATAACTCTTCCGTCCGTCCGTCAAATCCCCGTAAATCGCCAGCTGCGTTTCACGAACCCCTTGATCCTGGTTACTGCGTCTTACTTGAGGTGCAATCATAACAACTCAGTATCAAGAACCACTGTTTGGCTTCAAATCGATCATTATATCCCAAACCGCTCCACCCTGAGCCCAACTGCCTTCCGTTCACCTCCGGCCTCTCGGCAACCTTCCGAGACGGTTACCGTAACGAGACCGTCCTACCACCGGGTCTCACTCATCTTGGGATACCATTGTCCGGGGTGCTCAATGCACCATGCAATACACTGCACTCTCTTCTTCTAACATCAGCGCTACAGCTTTTCTACCGTATCCTATCGTATCTGACACGCCCCCAACTCCCGATCCGCTGGGCCGTTGCCAGCCATCCAACTCCGGGATCCGCACCCGTACATATCTATTACCTTCAGTGGCATGGATAATTATTCCCCATGTTCATTTCGGCTTTTCTATTCGGTCACCGCCTCCCACTTCTGCAACTTAGACGTTGACGCTCTCTGTAACGCTTCGCTTGAACCGTCCCGACTTATTCTCGTGCTCAAATTCCCATCACCTCAATCATGATAGACCATACAAACGACGCCGGACAGTTCCTGCCGAGCGTCCTCGTTTCGGTCTCCGTCCCGTTGCCGTTAACTAACTAACCTCGGAGACCGTCCACTAAGGCAATGAATGATCCTTGTTATATCTTGCAGTTGGAGACTGGGGGTTACGTATCGCGAACTAAGGCCAAGAAGGTCGATTATCGTGACTTCGATGCACATTTCTGGGGGGTGTAAACAAGATGGCGGCGAAATCCCTTCTCTTGCCGAAGCCTGCGTTTTACATGATTCAACCCGGTGGGCTTTGTTGTTTTTCCTGTACTCATGGGCTCCCTCCCGACTTGGATGCAAGGCTCACGATAACAACTCGGTATGCTATTTCCGTCAGTCCTTGTCCTACTCTTGTTTCATCCTCATGATCTTCCTTCAGTCTCCTATCTCACCGCCATGGCCAGCTTCAAGTAATCTTCCGAGGTCCCTCATTGTATTCTTCCCTCTGTCCGCCCTTCTTGTCCGATCCTTAATCATTTCTTAACCTGCTCTGCTCTTCTATCAACTTTACTGTTCCGGGAAACATCTTCAACCAGGTATACTTTCTGCTGGAATTCATTCATAATTCAATGACCCCCTGTCTTTGCCGCGAACTGTTCAGCCACTGAGCATCTCACTTGAACTTCATAACAGCACAGAGGAAAGTGTATCAGACTTTTCATCCCATCATACTCCTTTTCTCTTCTTGCTCGTCTATATATACCTGAAGTACAGGAAATGTTTGGCATCCATCATATCGCCCACTGTCTCTTGTTTTTCTGTCGTCATTTTCACCGTCCCTCATGACGGCCACACAAGTGGTCTTCCCATCATCCTATACAAATCCGGTGCCGTTCCTGGTAAATTCCATCCTTCCTTCCCCAGCGCCAAGCCGTCAAAACCGTTATGATTCGTCGTGATGATGATTGTGGTGAATGCCTGTTACATTTTCCCTGCCTTTTTGCCAAGCTTCTGCCCCTTTTTTTGGTCTCATTTAGCCACGGTCGAGCGCGGATCAAGAACAGTCGTCATTCATTTAAGACTCATTAAAGATGAGCTTCGTGATCTTGCCAATGGCAATAGTTTGTCCCTGCGTACATCTCGCGTTAGCAACCTGATATCTAGCATGATGATGAAAGCACCCCTCCAAGGATCTTCCCGCCACACCATGTCCGGTAGTGGTCCCTTAAACATCCTTGGATATATGGGGACCACAAGATGGACGAAAGTATGGGGTTAGTAGAATGGAGAATGTACGTATGGGGGTTGTCAATGGGGCTGGGGGTGAGTAAAACCTACCTGGTCTCGCAAGGTGAAGCGACCCATCTGGGGATAGTCCTCGAACTTCTCCACGCACACAGCGCCTGCTCCGCCAATCACCTGGATGCGGGCGATAATGCTGTCGCCCTTCTTGGCGTGTGTAGGGGGGTTCTTGCTCTTGCGGTTTGTTCCCTTTTGTAGCTTGTGCAGAAGGCTAGCGAATGACACTTCTTCAATGGCGGAGTGAACGTGCAGCACACAGTTGAATCCAGCAGTCAGAATACTCTTGAGCTCTAGAATGCGGATCTGCGCCTCGAACTCAGTCACGGTGTGTACCAATCGCTTTGGTGAGCACAGCACGAATCCGGGTAAGATGTCGTCTTCCTCGATACCCTTGAGCCTTATTCGCACCTGGTCACCACACTGAGCCAGTTGCACCTCTTCTTCCTGCTCACCGTAGACGGCGGCGGCTTCAACGCTCTGCTTGTTGGGCATCATGATCATGCTCATACCCTTCTTGACCACACCAGCCTCAATCTTACCCTCCACCATTGTACCGAGGTCGCGGTACTTGCCGTTGACGGGCAACATGAAGGGGGCGTTGACCTTGCGCTCAAGGGCCTTCATGCTGTCAAGGTACTCGAGCAGCGCGGGGCCATCCCACCAAGGAGCAACCTCCTTAGGGATGCGGGTCTTGATACCTTGCATCTGTTGAGCGGCAATGGGTAAGAAGTAAACGTCGGTTTTGAGGTTGTAACCAGTACCCTTGAGGAATTGAGAGAGTTTGGTTGTGCACTCCTGGTATCGCTCTTGAGACCACTCCACGGTGGGGTCGTCCATCTTGTTAACGGCGACAATGAGCTTGTTGACACCCTGAGTCTTGGCAAGCATAGCGTGCTCACGAGTCTGTCCGCCTCGCTCGAAACCAGTCTCATACTCACCCTTTCGGGCAGAGATAACCAGAATACCAACATCGGCCTGCGAAGCACCTCCAATCATGTTGGGGACGTACATCTTGTGGCCAGGAGCATCCAGAATACTGTAGCGGCGCTTCTCAGTTTCAAAGAAACCGCGACCAACCTCGATTGTCTTTCCTTGTGTTCGCTCCTCCTTGTTCAAATCCATAACCCAGGACAGGTACCAAGACTCACGACCCAGCTCCTTGGCCTCCCGCTTGTGCTTCTCCATAGTTCGCTCGTCGACCATACCGGTGGCATACAGGATGGAGCCACCAAGAGTTGACTTTCCGGCATCGACGTGACCCATGAAGATAATGTTGACGTGCTCCTTGCCGTAGATTTCCTTGAGGGTCTCCTGATCGACATCGGCAGCCTGCTCCTTTTCGACGGCATCGACCTCTCGTGCGGCTGCCTTCTTCTCACCAGCAGTGGGGCTGTTACGTCCAGAACCAGGGCTTGGCGAGGTCTTGCCAGAGGTCTTACCACCGGCAGACTTGCCAGCCTTCTCGCCTGTCTTCTCGATGGCCTTGGCGGCTGTGGCCTTCTGACCAGCCTCAGGCTTGTCGGTAGGCTCAGCCTTAGCGGGCTCCTCCTGCTTGACGGGAGTAGCAGTGCCAGCTCCCGAGATAGAGAGGACCTTGGCCTTGGGCTTGGGGCCGGAGGTGTCGCCACTGATACTGATCACCTTGGGTCCGGCAGGCTTAGGGACAGGGGCGGCAGCGGGTTGACTGGGAGCAGCGGGAGCATCGGCGGGTCGCTGGGCAATCGTAGGAGCAGCAGGCTGCTGAGGTTGTTGCTGCTGTTGCTGTTGCTGGCCATACTGGGGGTAACCACCACCTATACCATGTGTTAGCATGTCACCCTCACGGATCTCGGTGAGATGGTAAATTTTTTGGCGCAAGTGTCATACCATAACCTTGGTTGTAACCACCATAGCCCTGGTTGTACTGGTTGAAGCCCTGCTGCTGCTGAGCGCCGTATTGAGGGTAATAGCCTTGCTGATAGTATTGCTGCTGCTGGTATTGAGGCGCGTATCCTCCGTATGCTTGGCCAGGCGTGAAAGAGGCGGCGCCTGGTTGGAAAGAGGCGATGCCGGGTCGGAAACCACCTTGCGCGGGGGCGGGGTTCATGTTAAGCTGCTGCTGGGCCTGCTGGGCGAGGTTGTCATCCTGAGCAGCGGGATCGTCCTCCCAGGAGTTAGGGGTCGCCATTGTGATGTGTTTAACAGCGGTAGGGTATGTCGCGTAGTAGAAGCGGAGGGAGAGAGAGCAGAGTAGAGGATTTTGCGATCGGTCGTTGCGGTCTGGATGGGGTTGCGGATTTAAAAAGGCCCTAGATATGCAACCTGTCTGGGTCGGGTTGTTCTTGCTCGCTGTAAAAATGAAAATGGGGCTGGATTGATTACGTCGAAGAAGGAAAGTACGCCAAGTACTTTTCAAAATTTTAGGGTAAAAACAAATAAATCTACTCTTAACTCAGAGTCGAGTTTTAGGCACCAAAGAGGCAAAAGCCGAGTATTTGTCTGTGCCTAATGAGGGCGATGGTTTGTGAATACTTTCCCTGTGCTTGGTGGGGAGAGGCAATTGCCAGGCAAGGTTTAGGTTGTGAAAATTCGTGCCCCACCATCATGACGCCGCACCAGTTCTGCCCAAGAATGCCCTGGGGGAAAGTTGTAGAGGGGTAATTTGGTGGACTGGTACTGTGCGTCATACATAGCTCGCACCTACAAGGATGGACGGGATAGGCAGAGCCTTGATATTATCGAATTAATTACTCGAGTCAACCTAGGATATCCCTGAGTGTCAGACGGAATCCGCAACTACTCAGCCTCATGACTTTGCTGTTGACTCATCTCGCCCTCGTAATCTCAAGCCTGATGACGGGCCGGGTAGCGATGCCAGCCACCTAATGTACTAGACAAGGGAAGCACGTGCCATACAAACGAGGGGCATCCTGGGCTTCTCACACTGTACACGTTGCCCCTCTATACTCGCTGTAAGTGCAGGGCCAACGCTTACTATGGATTGTCGAGTATGTGTTGGCGGTCAATTGCGTGCAGTGAATAAATGCTGCTAGGCTACGAGCATCAATGCAACATGGGATTGGGGGACGTGCAATATTTTGTTTGTTTTCTTTCTTGCAACTTTAACCTCACCGTTCTTATTTGTTCACACTTTTTACCGGTGTCTCCCAGCATGATAAAATACTCGATAACGACAAGTCTCGAATGCCCTGGTCATGGATGAGTTCCTCGCAACTGTTGGCGTTCAGGCCATGAGATATGCCATACGATCTGGTATTGCCTTGACATCTTCATACGCACTGGGCCAATGTTCACGGTTGCTTAAGTCAGTCGAAGACAAGGCAGTTCATGCCGAGCTCAAATCCTTACAAAATCTGCTCGATAGCAAAATCAAGGTACGGCGCAACGTCCAAGCATTGACCTACAGTATGTGAGACCAGGCCTAACCTAACCTATGGCATTGCAGATCATCTCGCCAGCCATAGACTTGATTGAGTTCAAGTAAGCAATCCCATTCGCTCCTCAACTACACAACTAGTCCTAGTCTAGCTCTGACATTTTTCAACTACACAGGTCAGGCCGAGGGAATGTATTCCTCGAGTCAGCTGCTCCCCTTGCGAAATCGCTTCATAAGGAGATCGTCTCGCTTGGGCGTCGCATAGAGGCAGCGACTACTATTGATTCAGACCCGACCAGTAACCATGCTCAGACCAAGTCGCCACCCGTCAATAGTGATCACTTGCTGGCTATCACTACCAGTATAAAGGGTTTATTGGACCGGATAGATCGTGAGATCCCCCTTCTGCAGTTAGCTATTTCTGCATCGGGAGAAAGTCTTTCAACATCACTACCCGCTGGCATATCGCCATCCAGATTGCTGCAGGCCAGCACACTACTTACAATCGGCGATACGCAGTTTGCACAGGATCCAACAAGACCGGTTCAGATTGGCCCAGCGTTTACTCTATCACTGTATATGCTCTTTCTTGGACATGCATCTACACTGATGCCAAATAGTACCACTGAAGTCGCAAATAACACCACAATCTCTACCAATGCCCATTTTCTGAATTCTTCTGGTGTCAAGAACGTTTACGGCCTGGGAGAAGGAGAGCGGAAGCCGCTGTGGCAGGAAGTTTTACACAAAGCACGTGTCCGCATCTGCAGAACTCGAAAAGACTTCTACTTTGACAGCAAACGAGGTTACCATGCCAAGCCATTAAAAGACTACACTCTTCCTCCTCCAGCCCCAGAAGCGACTGGTGGCGGGGAGTATGCATATCACCTGGAGATTATCGAAGATCTTGACGACGGCCGCCTTCATGACGACGAAATTGATATTCAGTCATACGATGACATCCCACGTGCAGGCATTCGCGAGTCTATACCGGTGCATCAATTTTCGAAAATCTTCTACACAGATACGGGCAGAATTCTGAATATAGGATCCGCGACTGACAATGAGCAAAGACCAGTCCTGCTCTTGAAGCGAGACACTCAGGCTATGGCGGCCAGATCATGTGCAGACGACATTGATGGGTTTCTCCAAGAGCTCAATGGCGACAACAAGGTTGAGATGTTGGAGTCGACCAACACTGAAGACGACCAAGCCGACATCGACAAGCAATTGTTGGAGGAATTCGGTCGACCAGCAGTAGATGATCGACATGTCGTCCCTTCGAACGAACATTTCAAATGGAAATTTCCATCACATCTTGACCCTGAATGGATTGCTCTAGAGGTGTACGAAGAAGACGATGACGAGGCCGCAGAGGAAGACGATAATGACTCCTTGGATTCGGCAACGATAGATCAACCGGAGGAGGCAACTTCAAAATCAGGTACTCCTCGTGATAGGAGATCGCTGGACTCAAATGTGGTCAACCAGATCAAGAGACTGTCCCTGGGTACTCCTGAGAAACTGGGCTCTCTACAAGATGTCACGTCATTCGAAACGGAAAACTTTGTCGCTCGATCCCCCTTCGGAGGCATTACAACCTCTCTATCGCTGATGGAGATGTTGATCCGACTGGCTAGTCTTCAGGAGTTTCAACAAACGTCTCACCTGTCTATACCCGATCACATCCTGACATTCTTCCTGGAGGAGACGTCTACAACGGGGTTGGTCGGTGAAACACAATGGCGTATTCGAAGCGAGGCGAAGCGGCGCATGGGATTTGATCCTTATACCGATTCCCCAACAAAGTAGTTGTTGATCTTTGCTAAAAGCCGCGATAGCTGGGTACTTCATGGGGAGTTTGATGAAAACTCCGTCGGGGAAATAGGAATGTTGAGCAAGGCCGTGCTGTGGGGGTGAATCTGAGTCTAGCATGGTTGTAAGTTGGTGACGGATGTGTATGAAGCGAGCGCAGAGCAAAACAACAGCTCAACAAGGACCAAAGGGAAAATTCCGATATTTCCTGTAATATTTGTACAAGAGCGTAGAATCCTCCTTGTGTTAGATCAGTATCGAATCCAATTGAGCTCAGACATCGGATATCCTTGGCCTTACCTTGTGGTGACGACATTGTAACCACCTGCCGACAGACCTAGTTTCACATCTTCCCGCTCACGGCGCTCAGAGACATACAACTCTAACATCTAAAACTAAACTATTTAGCAAGCAAGCTTTCAGGCAATTGATCAAGTACTAATAAACCCCGCGAAAAGAAATGGCGCCTCTCGTTCCTCGCTTTCATCTATTTGAGATTGACGACCAGACCTGGTACGTACTTGAATTATACAAGCTCCACCTCCAGCTTGAGCTCCATCAACCCACATCCAAGCTTCAACTCGAAGCTCGAACCCTTTTACCAATTGAGCCTGGTCGGAAGCTTCGCGATACTCATCGGAAGCTCTGCTGCTGTCTCCCGCACAATCAGCACTAACGTTATTCTCCAGGTTCCCTGCCTTCCTCCGCGCCCGCGTCCAAGATGGCCTCACCCGTGCCTGGCTCTCCAACACGCCCCTCCAATCCCAATCACCCGCCAGCCTCAGCGCTCAAGTGCTGATCAAGCAGCTCAACACGTCGCTGTCCGAATTCACATACATCGACTTCTGCGCTGGCGGCGGTGGTCCTACGCCATCTATGGCGCGCACCGTCAACGCCCATCTGCGCTCCCGCGGATCGGACCCTGTTCGCTTTATTCTCACGGATCTACACCCCAACGTCGAAGCCTGGGACCAGGTCGCTCGAAAGAATCCTCTGTTAACGTACGAACGCACATCTGTTGATGCGACGGCCGCGCCGAAGCATCTCGTGAGAAGGGACGACGGGGCGAAGCCGTTTAGACTGTTCAACTTGGCCTTTCACCACTTCGACGATGACCTGGCCAAGGCGATCCTGCGCGATACAGTGGAAACGAGCGAGGGGCTTGCTATCTTCGAGCTACAAGATCGTTCTTTGGCGAGTGTGTTGGCGGTTACGTTCCTGGGCATCGGTGCTTTTCTCAGTGCGCCGCTGTTCGCGCTCAAATGGCGATCGCCTTCGACGTTTTTCTTCTCATGCTTGATCCCGATCCTACCGTTCGTTCTTATGTTTGATGGATATATCTCGGCGCTGCGAACGCGAACACCAGATGAGGTTGAGGTTCTGCTGCGATCTTGTGGCGCGGACGCGAGTAAATGGGAAGTGAAGAGTGGAAGCGAGTTACATCTTTGGCCATGCGGTTATGTCAACTGGATTATCTGCAAACCTGTGAGAGGCTGATGTTACATAATGTACATGCTATTATTATGCCCAAAAAGGGTTTGATGCCCGTAATACGCAAAGTAGTATCATCTAAACCACCAATTGACAGAGCCATTCAAATGCCCATTGGTCCCTTTGCTCTTGACAGAATGCCACCAGCCATTAGGGATGAACAATGTATCACCTGGACCTAAATCTGCTTCGTATGTCCCTGTTGGCAAGGGACCAGCCCCCCAGACAGCGTCATACAGCACCTCTCGTTCTTCGCCCTGCATCATCTCATCCGTCCTGATGCGGCTGCTGCCTTGTTTTTGAATACGTCTTTGAACCTGAGAGAAGAGCATGTCGCCCACTCTTGGCGCCATGAGCCGGATTACTTTATTGCTGCACAGCTGGCAAAAAATATTAGGATTTGGGTCTCGATGAAGGGGCGTATAAGTTGGTTCTGTGCCAAGCCATACGCTGGAGTTATACACGTCCCCCTTTCCAACACGCTGAACTAATTCTGGAGTTGGCACATCTTCCCGTAGGGCGGGAGGAAGATCTGTAAGAGAGGACTGGGCAATGTAGAGCTCAAGTGGCTCTTGCCCTTCCTTCGCCTGAACTTGGTTGAACGCCAGTGCCTTGATTAGAAGTCGTAGTGGCGCATGGAACTGAAAGAAACTTTGCGAGCCTATAGGATCTGCAAAGCATGCGTCCCAACTTCTAGTGATGGCTTCATCTTCTGGTTGTTCGCTAGCAAGGAATCGTCGAAACGTAGCAATGCTCTGTTTCTGCCTGGGTGACGAGGCGAGTATTTCGTAGGGAAACCAAATATTTTGGAACTGGCCGATGTGTACTGAGAGTGTTGTTGAGTTGTGCAAAGACTGCTTCTCGAACCACTTATTCATGGCAGGCAGAAGAGATGTGGGAGAGCCAACATCTTTCCCCAAGACCGTCGGCTTTTGAGCCTTGAATGCCAAGTCACGAAACGCCTCGAGAGTCGTGTTACCTTTGTCTGTCGGATGTAAAGCTATTGGCTGAGTCGCTCGTGATGATAGTTGACGATGAGACGAAGTAGCTGTTCTTGATAGATGGCGAATCCATGGTGAACTAGTAGTAAAGAGAAATTTGCCCATGGTCCTTTGTATAACTAAAAAGACAATGGCGAATAGGAAGGGTACTGAAAATCCCTATAGCGTTATGAATTTCGTATCCTCTTGTTCCATTTGCGGATCGATCGACATTTCTACTGCATCCAATATCTCCATTATCAGTCGATCTACAAGGACCCCGACATGTGAGTGAGATCTCATCCATGTACATCGGAGCGCGGTAAAACCCTAGTCCCGAAGCAGGTACCGGGTTCCCACGCCAAATTGAGGTGGGAACCCCATCGACTCGTCCTTGTCTGTTGCACCAAAACTACCGAATCCTCGTGCTCCTTTCGCAATAAAAAAGAGACATTACTCATCTATTCACGTCATTTAGAGCAGCTTTGATAAGGTGCTCAGAGCTTGTCCACGCGATGCGCTGAATTTCTGTGCTGTTATTGTTTTTGGTGTAATCACATACATCTACTTACCACCCATCCATCACCTACCGATCGACTTAGCGTGCGTGCCCTGTGCTCGTGGCTCGCGATATCTGCGCCCCTCAAAATACTCACCACCATCACCCCGCCTCAAGGTAGCTCACAGCTATCCGATCGATACTACGCGCCTCAACCCCGCCTCGACCGCCGTAGCAACAACTCACATCATTTCGTCTATCCATTGCGATCCATTTCTTCCACGCCGCTACAGTGCGCACTCCCAGCCTCGTCACTGGCAGTCGTTGCCCCTCGACAACGACGACCACGATAGCGACGCCATGTCGACCTCTTCAGGCGTCCCCGAGTCCTGGATCTCGAGTTTCTGCTCTTTGCTTGGCCATGAGTACTTTGCAGAGGTCTCGGAGGAGTTCATCGAGGATGACTTCAACCTGACTGGTCTGCAGACCCAGGTTGCTATGTACAAGGAAGCGTTGGAGGTATGTTTATCTTGCTGGCGCGCAAACGGCTGTACTCGAGGGTTCCAGAATTGCTAACATCGTATTTTTGTGTCACAGATGATTTTGGATGTGGAACCAGAAGACGATGAGGACGAGGAAGAAGAGGAGGAGGAAGAGGATGAAAATGAGTCGGACCCAGAACGCTTGACCAGAGCATCCAGCGAGCGGAGGCATCACCGCATGGCCAGCGACCTGTCTGTCATCGAATCCTCAGCCGAGATGCTTTACGGCCTCATCCACCAGCGTTTCATCTGCTCCAGGGCCGGCATCCAGCAAATGAGCGAAAAATACGAGCTCGGCCACTTTGGCTGCTGCCCCAGGACGAACTGCGACCAAGCTCGCACTCTGCCTGTTGGTCTCTCTGACATCCCGGGGGAAGATACGGTCAAGCTCTTCTGCCCGTCATGTTTAGATGTCTACGTCCCACCTAACAGCCGCTTCCAAACCGTCGATGGTGCCTTCTTTGGCCGCACCTTTGGCTCCCTCTTCCTTCTCACTTTCCCTGAATACGACCTCACCAAGCGCGGTATCGAGGTGCTCTCCTCCACTAGTTCCCGTGTCAACGACGGCGATGGCCTTATGAATGGTATGTATGCAAAGAACATCGGTCCTGGTCTTGGTCGTGAACGCATATATGAGCCTCGCATCTATGGTTTCCGCGTCTCGGAGCGAGCTCGATCTGGTCCCAGGATGCAATGGCTCCGTGAACGTCCTACAGACATCAACGAGCTTGACGAAGCCCGTCTCTACGCAGAACAGAACCCAGACTCAGAGGATGACGACGACAACGGCGGCCAAATTAGCGTAAATGGTCGAGTCATGGTTCGTCGACGCCCACCTGGAAACGCTCGCCTCCGTCAAAGACAGAACCACAACGGCAGCCCCATGGCCTTGTCCACAAATGGAGCTGAGTCAGAGCTGTAACATGGCGAACACGCCTGCGGCAGCTCGCGATCATTCTTACCCTCGCGAGCCATGGCTCATGCCAAGAGCGTTAATGGAGGACTACAATCTGCTAAAGGGGGGACAATTCGGCACCGAGCTAGCTGGATTTAGGCAACACGGTTGATGAGCGAGTCAAGGATATAAAGAGTAGACGAGCTTGGAGAAAGACACTCATAGGAGGAGCGGGAGAGATGATGGCACAAGGGTGGAGATGGAAGGGTACCATTGGGTTTTTGCAGGATTAATGCATAGACGGCGTTGAACGTTTGATAGGTGGGCTATGGAAAATACACATCAACTGCACTGCACATTGACAACAGCCTGGAGACCAACAGATGAACAAGGCTATCGATTGTGCACTCTTGATTGTTACATATCATGCTTTTGTATTGCTCCCAGAACGTGGTGATCACTTCATCAGCGCCCTTCTTAAACCATTGTCGTCCTTTTCGTAGGTATTATGCATGAGTTCTATGGATAGACATATACATGCTGCTCCCTATGCCATTCGCCTTTCTCCCACAGATAACTCATTATACCTGAGCGACGTGTACTCCACCCCATGCTGCCGTGACCTTGTGGAACTGTCAGGCTAGAAATTCCTGCTGCGCATGTGTTCGCTAATTGCTCGGTTTGATAGAGCAAAAGCAAAGTCGGGTCAAGAACCAAGTAGAAAAAGAAAACAGAAACCCAGCCTATCCTTAACACCCCGCGTCCGGAAACCATGCTATTCGTATACATCATGGCCCTCATCCCCATCCGTTCTATGCTAACAAAAAAAAAAAGAGAAAGAGAATAAAAGAGAAACACAGTTGTAGAGCGACAGCTATGAGCATTGCCCAGGTAGTACAATGACTTTTTGCTTGCACTCAAAGGATAACCTGCAACATACCTAGAATTGCATTATCATGATGAGGCATACTTCATCGCCGAAAAGCTCCTAACGCCTTGTGGCCCATTCCCATTCCCATCATATCTATCGTGTACAATACGTGTATCCCGTGGGCTAAAACCGTTTAAGCAAAGAAATAATAAAAACAAAGTAACGTGAATGGCGTGAGGTGGTATCTGAAAATGTGTCTCGGAGTGCGCCAAATCCGTCCGAGACGCCATCGTGCCATGCCTATGCGATGAATGATCTCGCCGCTAGTCAATGTGGGAAAAGGATGTTGTTTGATCGCCTATATGTTGGCGTAACAGGGTGTCGTATACCTCAGGCACCAGGTGCATTTTCATCAGCATCGCCCTCTGCCTTGACGCCCTCGGCAGAGGCAGCAGCAGCAGCAGCGGCAGCGTTACCGATATCTTTGTCCTTTGCCTCGGGCTCGGCTCTTGGGGTGGTCCCGTCGCTGGTGTCTGATCCACCGACACTAGACCTTGGCAGAAACCATCCTCCGCGCTCCCATTGACCTTGTTCATAGAGGCAGGAGTTACGAACATCTTCATCGGTAATGCCAGCAAGTAAAGTGTTAAGGCGCTTGAAATCGATCGGTTTAAGTATCCATCCATCAAAACCGGCATCAATGTAAGTCTGTCTCTCACGCTCGACAAGGGACGCTGAGACAGCAAAGATGGGAATGCGATGATTGGTGTCGGCCAGTGACGAGTGGCCATGGTGTTCTGTAGATGCCTCCATTGACCTGATCATCTTGGTACTTGTGAGGCCGTCGACAATTGGCATCTTCCTCAAGTTAGTAAGGGTGAATACCTCGCACTTGAGCTAGATGACTTACCTGCATGTCCATCAGGACAACGTCGAACTCCTTTGACCTTTCGCGATATGCTGCAGCGCAATCCTCGCCGTTTACAGTATGGTGCACACCGTGGCCCAATCTTTCCAACCGCTTCCTCAATATCTTCATATTGATTGGGTCGTCTTCCGCCACCAGAACCTGGAGGTGTTGTTGCTGTTCGGTTGCCTGAGTCCCCCCGGTGGCGTGGGTCGTTCCACTCGTAACACTCTCCGGACCAGCTTTCGGTGCAGAGCGGTCATCGTTCTTCATTTCGAAAAGAACACCAGACTGCTCACTGGGCTGTGGCTTCGTGGGAATATCGGTGAACTCATCTGGAACCTTGACAGCCCGGATTGGGGTTTTTGAATCCTTCACATCAGTGCTGCCAGGCTCACTACGCGGCTTTGCAGCAACAGGACTTCGATGTTCTTTAGTAGATGGGCTGGCTGATCGGCCGCCAAGGCTGACGGCTCCGCGAGACCCAGGCCGGATAGAACTTCCTCTTGATTGCCCGCTTGGCGAAAGAGGGAACTCGCTGCCTTCTCTGTCGTTGAGAGATAGTGGCGTCTGGATCGCATCAATGAGGCGATCGGCATCGCTTTGATGGCTGCCGTGGCTAGCACGACTACTCAAACTTCGTTGACTCCTGCTCGTTTGGTTAAGTGATGCATCGCCTCCCTCGATGGCAGAGTTCATAGCACTGACTCTGTCAACAAGTGTGATCTCTCCCTCTGGTGCAGCGGTCATAGAAAGAGGAGCAGAGGTTGCAGTGTTGGCCGTGTTGAAACTCTTTGCAGACTGATTTGTTGGGGCATCTGCCGGAGCATCTCCATCACCTTGTGAGTCGGGAGACTCGTTGGACAAAAGGAACGGAAGTTGGACCACAAATCTCGAGCCCTGGCCGACCTCGGACTTCAAGCGAAGCTGTCCATCCATGTTTCGAACAATGCGGGCGACAACGGCGAGGCCAAGTCCCAACGTTCGCATATCACGAGGCATCTCTTCCAACTGTGTACTTGTCATTGGTGACTCCTCCGTGCTAACCTGCTCGAGGTCACGGAACAGGGTGTCCAGCTGGCTTGCGCTCATGCCAGTACCAGAGTCCTCGATCACGAAGTCGACCACAGCCTGTCGATCTTTGACATCCGACACGAACACTTCGACCTTTACATGGCCACTGTGCGTATGCGCCACCGCATTTGCAGTGACATTGGACAGTGCTTGGCGAATTCGCCGCTCGTCGCCATGTACGAACTGCGGCAGTCCTGGATGTTGAACGACAGCGTAATGAATGCCCTTTCGTTTAGCATCATTTAGGAAAGGACCTGTCGCCTCTCTAATACAGTTGGCGAGATCGAAGACCTCATCCTTGACCAAGTTCTGCCCTTCCTCTGTCTTGGTCAAGTCCAGCAGGTCGTTGATGACGTAAATCAAAGACTTCGAAGCCGAATGAGACCTGGCCAGGTTTTCACGGGTTTCCTGATCGAGAGTGCCCTCGAGGGCAATTTCTAGATAGTTGATGATTGCATTTAGAGGTGTCCGAACCTCATGAGCAGAGTTTGCAAGTAACAACCGGGTCAGCTTGCTGTTCTGCAAAGCCTTTTCCTTTTGTCTCCAGACCTCAATGAATTTGCCTGTACCCCGTTAGTGCTTGTGCGATGAGGAATGACGATTATCCGCAAACTTACCGTAGACGAGACAGAGCACAGCCGCTGTCTCTACCTGCTCTTCATTCCATTCTCGACATTTGCCGACAACGGTTTCATGCCAGGTCTTGAAACTCTTTCTTGGCTCAAGATAACCAGCAGTTCCCTCTCGGACAAATTTTTCATAGGGGTTCCCGGCCCATTTGACTTCCTTGATTTGTCCCTTTCGGAAGAACACAATAAAGTCGTTGCCCCTCACACTCAAAGGCACGTAGAGCAAGCCAGCCACAACCTGGAAACCAGGGGGGTATCGTAAATCAGGAAAATCTTCTTTCACATCTTGCGATGCCACCACAGAAGTGAGTTGGCGCATTCGGAGGTACTCCAACATTGCAAGTGCTTCCTGACTCTGTTCAACGAGGCCCATAATTTTGGTCTCACCCTTGATCGATAACAAACCAAAATCAGCATCGAATAGTTTCAATAAATCTTCTGAGGATGCAATAATGTAACCGGAGGGGTTCTTGTCTGTAGGCGCAGTGTTGATTAACTTGCGTGCTTGTAGTCGTGAGGCATAAGACAGTCTTTCAATGTTTCTCGACGCAGTGTCTCCAACGAGACGACACATCTTCCGGATGGGAAACGATACTCGCATGCCTTGGTTGCCGTATGAGTGACAAGATATAAGTCCCCATAATTCGTTGAAAGCGTTTATTGATATCGACATGGAAGATCGTACAGCCATATTCCTCAAGTACTTGATATGAATTGGGGACATGGCTCGAAGGTAGGAATGGCTCATGTCTAGAGGAATGTCCAGATCCTCTTTAGTCCGGCAGACAATTCTGGAGGTGTCCTGGTCTCGGTCGTAAAGCAATCGGACTTTGTTGAGTTTGTAGAGATCGCGAGCCTGTCGTGGAATATCTGATGCAGGAAAATGAAGTCCTTTATACAAGTCTCTTGTCATGGATGTATCAACAAGCTCCGTCACAACTTTGCCGTTGAAGCTAGAGTCAAACTGGTAGATCATGACACGATGGAAGCCAGTCAACTCCTTAACTATGCCCACCAGGATCTTAAGGAAGGCATCCAGGTTGGGGGCTGATGAAAGTTGTTCTTGGACTTGCGACATAATGTCAAAAACTTGCATGGCACCTTGTTCTCCTCTTCTCTTTCTCGCACTTCTCAATATTCTTAGTGGTTTGCTAAGAACTTCCGTGCTGTCCTCAATTTCCTCCAAGGTCGGGTTTGACTGTAATGTGTCGTGAGGGGTGTCGGGTGTCAATTCGTCTACTGGGCGTAGAGGATATTCAACGTCGTCGTCCAACTCAAACTCGCAAATAATCAAGTCAGGATGCGCAGGATTTATATGAATTGCGCACCAAAGCTTTGTGCTCTTGCGCTTAGGGGATCGAATCGATAAGCTGAAAACTTCAGGTCCATTGATGGCGGGATCCGCATCTTCGTCACGGATGAAATCGATGTGGTCGAGAAGGTTATCCTGCTGTTCCTCCGTCAAGATGTCTAGGAAGTTTCTAAGTTGAAACAGTTGTTTAGGTGTGTAGCCCAGCATTCGCTCGGCATTCTCACTGACGTATCGAGCAACGAAGCAACCATCGTTCTCTTCGCGAAGCGCAACGAGAACACCAAACGCTTGAACGGCACCGGGAGTATGGATCGGTTCATCTTCGCAACGTTGGAGCACACCATCACGACCAGTGATGACCGCGTGACCGTCATCGGTCACTACATGGGTGAAACGAGAGGTAACGAGCGGAATATCAGCGCTGGAATGGCCGGCAGAGGAAGTAGCATCAAGTTCAAGTCCAGCTGGGGCAAGGCCCGGTGAGTTGTGACCCATTGGCCCCGACTCTTCCGTCTCTGTTTCATGGTCTGAGGTGGATATATCGAGCTGCAGGGGCGTCGTGCTGCTTCCGTGGCGGGTGGCGTCTAGTTGGATGCTCGACATAGGACCGCTCAGTGTGTTCTTCCTACGCATAGCAGCGTCGAGGCGCTCATTATGGGTTCGCGAGTGGTAATTAGCTGGGACGGTGTCTGAACGTCTCAGATCTGGTCCTGCGTCAGCTCGAGGAGCACCTGGGACCTGGACAGGAATGTTTCGACCGTCGCGTTCGGGCAAGGTAGGGAAGTAATCGTCACTGGTGATCTTACTAGAGGTTGGGTCGACGCTGACGACAGATCGTATAGGAAAGACTCGGTCCCCTGAAATATCTGAAGCAGCCGAGTGGTATCCCAGCTGCTTATCAGAGCTAACACTCCAAGGGGAAAAGGGTGTCTCGGAGTGGGAGACGCTGTTCTGCTCGCTGGGAGCAGCAGATGAGACGGCTCGACTCGTACGTGTCGGAGTTGCGTCGGAGGGGTTGGTGCGTAGATCTGGTAGAAAGTTCTGGCCTCTTGGCCTGAAGGTTGATGAAGATGCTGTCGAAGACTGAGGTGGAGGAGGGTAAGAAGAATAGGACGGAGGTGAGGTAGTCGATTGGTCGTGTTGCTGCTCCGGTTGTTGCTCTGGTTGCTGAGACTGACTGGCGTCCTGATCCTCCTTATCGTGTGTCACATCCATCGTGATACTGTCTGCCCGCAAACCTAACAGTTGCAAAGCTGGAGTTGGAAGAATGGAAGTCCACGGGCAGAGGAGGGGTGGGGGAGAAAATACTCGGGTGGGAGGCGAGGGCGGTCCTATACTGTAGCGTCGCGCATTCCCGTGGTAGCGTATACAATAAAACTGTAGAGATAGCGGTGGAGGACCCCAAGAGACCGAGTAATTCGCTGTGACTCGACTGGACTAAAAATCGTTGTCCTCGTTGTCGTTATCGTTGTCGTCGTGGGCGGCGAAGACCTGTTGGAGGGAGCACAGCGGGCTGCAATGCAATGGCAATAGAGTAGCACCGTCAAAGTTTGGAAATGACGAGGATCCAATGCAAGATCAACAGGGGCCAGTCCTAGTAGATAGACCAGAGAGCCGTATGAAACGGAAGCTATCACAATGGCCGAAGATGGATGGCGAAGAGTTGCAAAGTAGCAATGAACGGTACCCAATGCGGAAGGAGTGACGAAATATTTGACTGCCGCTCAGGCGACTGATTCTAGGTACGAGGCAAAGGAAGAGTCAAGTCGACAAACAGCAGCGAAAGGCAAGGCAAAGGAAATAATTTACCAGCCTGTGGCAGCTTTTGGCTGGGGGGATGTTTTGGTAGGCGGCCACAGTTTGGCGACGGGAGTGTCTAGGTCGAGGTGTGGAGGTGGCGATGTACAGTGCGCTTGTACGATATTAGCACCATCTGTAGTCAGAGGCGGGCAGGAGTGGCCATGAGGGTCAAGTGGGAATGCAGAAGGCAAGGACTTCCCTACCAATGGCTCATCTTTCGCCTTGCTAGCTCTGTCGATCTCCTCCATTTTACCCCCTCCACTGAGCACAGAGGGGCGCACTGCACTGCTCAAAATCCCATCTTTCTCCCTTGAAAATCCCATCCCAGGCCCCTCCCCGGTCTTCTTGTCCTCCACTGCCTTACCGTGAGAGGGGAGCACTCCAGAAATGAGCCCTGTAATAGCCCATTACGATGGAGAATTGACTGTTGAGCCGGTTATGCCGCTTGTCTTCTTTCCACTTCCACCTAAACCATTTTGCCATCATCGAATTATCTCCTCTTGCAGAGTGGATGGCCGTTGTGCCGTCGATCGAGGGTCTCGTGGTGGGAATTTGGTGGTTTCGATGACCCCAAGACCCTGACCCAAGACTCAGGCAGTCAAACCCGAAACAACCCTCCACCTCAAAAGCAAGAGCATCTCCAAGCCTGAAGTAACCAGGTAAGGACTAAGGTAGGGAGGCTGTTATGGTGCTGTACAGTGTCACTGTGATAACCCGAGCTTACACGACATTGGCGCTTGACTATTTCTCTTCCTCTCCGTAACGGTACCCAGAAGAGAAACAAGACCGCGCCATTGCGAACAAGGGTTCTGACATCGTCAACTAGTTTGGGTCCAGTGTTCAGAGATTGACCCATGACCATCTCAACGGCTTGTTGGCTCAGTCCAGCTGGTCTAACCGATCACTCTACGGTACTTGGCTTGAGCTTGCAGCCTTGTCGCAATTCTATCTCATATCAAGTCGTAGGGCATCTCTCAGCGAGATCGGCCAGTCTCGCTCTACGTAGTCTACCCAAGTTACCCTCTCGATCAAAGACAAACACACAACCCTACAAATGGGACCCCAATCTTTTGAATCAAGACCCATATATCACCCAGCATCATGGCTTGGCCTATCACGATAGGTATGCTAGCATGAAACCCGCGCGCTAATGTTGAGGGATACAACTTGCCACTCATTGCCTGTTACTGCGCTGCGACTACAGCTGGCCATGATGCCGCGAGTCGTAACCTCGACACGGATCGAAGCCTTCAAGCCGACCGTTGCGGTCCTGTCTGCTCCTATACCCGATAGCTCATGCACCACGCGCCTATTTGTTGGGCTATGGCTTGAAACAAATGCCATCAGCCTTCTCGGTCGCACGATGGCATCCCAGAGACCCCCAATTACCGATAGGCCAGACCGCTCGACGACGCTGCGAATCGGCGATCAAGACGCCTGCTCCCCACTTGGTCCTCGCAAAGCCCCTAAACCTTTCCAGGGCCAACCAGTCAGTCCACAGGCGCATTCTTAGCTTGAAGAATCTAGCTCCAAGGAGCCATTGAACCCCTCTTATATCTATGCCAGGTCCAGGGCCCTCGCTGACCCCTTACTGTCTAAGGACTAAGCTATTAAGGTGTCATGGGTGTCATGAGGTGAGGGAGGCGAGAGTCTTTGAGCCACTTGCTGATCGCACTACAGACATTTCGTACACCACCAAGTCTCGTCGTTCTGAAGCACTGAGTGCTGACACAAAAGTCAGCTCCGGCTTCATTGTGCAGCCAGATGATGCCAGGACTGTTTACTTCGCAACGTCTTTGACCCATGATGAGGTACGGTACATGCTCTATATCAAGCATCGTGGGTGCGCCACAGCTTGTAGTGACATCATCCGCGCCGGTGCTTTCTCTCCGGTTTGGGGGACTTGCATGGATATCTTAGCAAATCATAGTCATGAAGCGATTCGGGATCATGACGATCATCTCTATTCACGCAGATCTTGCCGCACCGCCACATGTGGCGCGCATGATCTTGGAACGGCAATTAAGGATGACACTTTCAAGAAATTATCCATGTCGTCGACTTCGTCATGGTTTGTCAGGATAATTACTTCAGGTACAGTCGGTACTTGATTGAAGGGCCATCGATGTATTCGCAGTTCAGCATCTTGGACGCGTTGTTTTTGTATCATTCATCTCTTCCTCGGAGGCACCTGAATACCCATCAAACTTCCGCTTGCTCCCATGGTTATTTCCAGGGTCTTCTGCATGTCAGTACAAGTACCAGTACCTATACCTGCCGTAATTGGCAGCCGCTCAGATTCAGTTCGCTCAGAAGTTGGGAAATCTCTGTTCAAGTGGGCCAGAATGATGATGGTCCCTTATTTCTAGAACGGTTGACACTGACACTCGGGCATTTGTTATGTCCGTTATACCGCTTGATGAAATTTCATCTCATTTCACTACTAGGTAACTACCGTATTAGCTTAGGTCGCATGCAACTAGGAACCCAGCGCCAAGCCTGGACGCCAGATACCTCTGTTATGATTCATCCGGAGGTTCTCCGGACGGAGGATCTCAGCCGCCCAATATTGTGTATTATCAAGGCGGTCTTTATTTACCCGAGACCAGGTTTGAATTGTTTCCTGCGCCTGGGCTGATGTGATCATATGCAATGTGACATTCAGGGTTTGACCGTTTAGTTTGCCGAGGCCACAAAACGACTGGCAGTCAGCGGCTGCTTCGTTATCAGATCCATATAAATCAAGACTGCTGAGCAGCGACTTACAACTACCGTAATCCCTGTGGGTGAAAGAACACAACGTCACAACCTGATATTGGGGAAGCCAGTAGGCCAATTTCGCATGTATAATACCACCTCACGAACACAAGATATTTCGATATGAAGATTTTGCGCAAATATGCAAGGCAATTACTAGCTCACCGCTCTCAAATTACGACTACGTAGAACGCGATGTTATATTTTATCGGTACTTCGGTTTAACCATGGGATACACTCATTAGTACTATATTTATCTTCTTCATCACGTTGAAGGGTCGAGACCTTTACTTTGGGACTTCGCAGCCAAACGGGACATTCTGCCGACGCTTTAACTATGACTATGCTGCATCTAGGACGTTGACCCCGAAGCTACAGTCTACTTGATGTGACTTTACAGGAACCCTTGATCTTTGGTGACCCCGCACGCCGTGAAGGAAACCTCGCCGATTAACTCCCGCATGAGATGCTTCAGCAAAGAAAACTCAAAGAAATACTGAATTAATTAAGATAGATTCTTCGTCCAGTATCACGCCTCTAGCCAAGCGCTTTTTAGCCCACTGGTCCCGATTGAATCCTGCTTACAATGCTGCTTGGTTCAGGGTAGTGTTGAGCGGTAACGTCCGTTCTAACTTCCTACGTGCTAACTATATATCCTGGACAGTCTAATCACCGATATAGTTTTTAAAGGTCTTGGCAAGCCAATACTACGGCATAGTAACTTTGTTGGACTTGTTATGCCATATTCGGATACTTTAAGCGGTTGGCGGTAAGTCCAGTACTATATTACAAACCGATATGCCTGAAACATCACATCATATCTCGTTCCGCCTGTTAAAAATCATGCTTTCCCTCCCTTGGTACCAACTACTAGTACTTCATATTACTCAATGGATGCTGGGCACCCGAAAATCTTTATTCTCAGAAGGAATAGAATGAAGGACGTACGGCAGTCCAGCTGGGCTCTCTAGCAAGCTTAAACTACAAAATTCGAGTAACACTCCTCCCCAACCATAGGAGCATTTGGTTCTGTAAGTTACGTTTGAGTAGATGGCAATAGCCGAGGTCGAAGACAAATGCTGGATCAGAATGAATCCCTGCTTAGCCTATCTTACGGATGTTTTTATTCAAGAGGGAGAGGCCGAAGAGTTAGCATCGTGAAGTGTGTAGCCAAGCAAGGCCAACCTTGTTCGGTTCGGGAGAGCAACGCAAGTATGTATCTACTAACCAGCTGACAAGTCTGAACCATGGATATCCCGGTCAGAGCCAAGTCAGCCTCAGAAGCGCCCAAGCTCCCTAGGCAGATGAGTGGGTTACTGTTGTATCAAACGTTCGGCTCCAGATAAACTTCAGAGGGCGATAGCGAAATGTAACAACTTTTTGAGAGCTGATACTCGACAGAAAGTTATGGCCAGTGATATTGGTATAGACATGAGCTTATTTCTACTTATTTGCGTTTCGCATAACTAGTTGCGTCGCATCGTGTTGAAAGATGACTGGTCGCCCGTACCCTCTCCAACTCGATTGGTCGATCTATCTGACTTGAAACAAGTAGCCTCATCGAGCCTATCCTTGTTGATCGTCATTGCTTGTTCCAACTCGAGTTCCTTCCAAGCAACTGACTTGCGTGTCGTGTGGCAAGATCAAAATGTTCAACGTTATTGCTTTGGCGTTACAATTAGTAGGAGGCCTCTGTAATATCGTGAAGCCTCTGAGTATCCTCCCTCAAGGTTCCCTCAAGGGAACCCCTCCTCAACGTACTGCATCCCAGTCTTGCGTCAAGAGGGAGATGTATATTGATTTGGCGACGAATCAGGGCGGCTGCTATGAAGCCTAATGGCAAATTCTGGCAATTTTGTCCATTGTTATGTGGTGCTATATTATGGAACTCGAGAAAGCAAGAGACTTGATGGCGACCCGACCAGAGAATGGGCCAGGTTATCAATGAACATCTTGGGAATGTGCCAGCTTTAATTGTTGAGCTCTGCCCAGGCATGTGTATTATTAAGTGCATTGCGGTAAGCTCGATCTAGACTATTGCGTGGTCGAAATGATCCAGAATACGAATTGATATTTATACCCTGACAAGGATATCCATGGTAAGCTATCCCTTCATGCCTTCGATTCACAACAAACGATCATTATCTAGGCAGACACGAAAGGTGCAGGTCAGTCCTCCGTCCACATGGCTGATATATGAGAGTTTGAAAGTGGCATTGATACTACCAAGCACTTTATGTCAATCATATGCATGTTCAGGCTGCCAAACCGAAGCGTTTATGTGTTACATATCGCCGGTTCAGTTTGAAATGGTTTGAGACATAGCACAGGATCAATCCTGGCAGCTTTGAAGGTCTGGCAGTGCAAACAGTGACACTCTATATAAAATTGATAAATCATTCAAGATATTTATGACCATAGGGTTATCCTGATCAATCTCTAAGGAACGTGGATACCTAAGTTGAACCCGACCAACCCTCATAAGAGTTAATCTGTCCATCGTAACTCTCCAAGTGCTCATGAATGACGACACAAAGGTATATAAACTCTCATCCGTGCCCTTGCAATGTTTATCGTTTCCATTTCTTGCCGCACTGGCCCAGATCATGCTGTTTAGTCCATCTAAGTTGCTATTGAACTACAACACGTAGATGTAACTCTTCGTTTACGCTTCGTACAGTCATCCTGTTAGGTTAGGAGATAATTCAAAGGCAATAAATGCTCGATGAGATATGTATTCTATTAGGAAGTTTGTTTTTACTGGAGTGGTTTTGCCTTATGAAGCATGAGGTCGAGTGCGCGATGGGAGCTGATTGCTGAGTGACGACGACCAGCATTCTAGAAATGGCAACAAATCACCTTAAAAGGCTCATAAAGCGTAGACAGACACAAATAACTCGCGCATGACTCGGAGCTGCGATCACCACGGCATGAAATAGTCAAAGCGGTAGCTCGGAGCCTCACACCCTCACTCAACATCCCATCTTCAAGTCCATGACCAGAAAACTCCCCTTGAGCTCGACGTAGCTAGGCATAATAACCTTATCAGGCAATACATAATGTCCACTAGAATTAGCTGAACGTACTCAGAAGCATCATGACTGAGAAGGAGAGGACTTATACAGCTACAGCTGGCGGAGATTCCGGCAGCCCACATGATTTGGTTTAGGATACCGAAACGCAAGAAGCCCTATTAATAAATATTGGCTTAGGAAGAGGCAGGGATGGAATTGTTTTGTGATGATTATGTCCAAAGCACAGGTAACATAAAAACTGGTGTTCTCCCACATTCATAACACATGTGCCTCGCAGCAGCTGATACCTGGAAACATTTCGACATGGCAGACGTTTCCTCTAACTGACTTTGTGGTATACCGGCGATTGGTTTCACTTGTTGAGCTTTGCACTAGACGGCCGAGTTCAATAAAACCGCTACAAGCTGGATAAGGTATGAGAGCGTGGTAGATACCGCGAAGACAGAGTGACCATGACAACGATGGAACATAACCTTGTTCTCACTCGTGATACTTCAGGGTCGTATACTTTACAAACCGTAATTGGAACATTTATTTAGTCGGGAAGAATCAATAAAGTCATGAAATATATAATGAGCGATATGTATATCAACTCATGGAGACAGCACCTGCACTCTCGCTAATGGTACAATGCTCGATCATCCATCGACCAGCGACCTCCGCCTCACAACTTTCCCTTAGTCTCTCTCTTGCTCATTGCCTGCGCTGATCTCAAAAGCGCATACAAGCTCTGAAGTCTCGGCATATCGACACCTCTCTCCCTAGCAATCCTCACCGGATTACCCAGTATCACCTCAAGCTCTAACGGCTTGCCAGCCTCCCAGTCCAGCAGCATGCTCGGCCTCGCACCCTTATTCCTTGCTGTGCTCTCGACAATTTTCTCCGGCTTGGCCATGCTATCCGGGAACGATCTGCCGAGGATCTTGGGCACGGCGTCTCGGATCTCGTGCATCACACCCAGCAGGTGCCGCTGCAGCTCGTCGTCCGCTACCATGTCTGCGTTACCGCGGCCGCCTGAGAGTACGGCAGAGGGGTTCATTGCTGCGTTGATACATAGCTTATGCCATCTTACAGTCTGTAAACCAACCTCATCATGAGGATCTACGTCCTTGATACCACCTAGGTCTGTCCACCAGCGGCGCAACGTCTCAGTCGAATCTGTCCCGCGACGACTAAGTTCCGAGTCCTTGGCACCCAGACCATCCGTATAAGGTCCAATGCTGATACGAGTCCAGCGGTTCTGGCGGATAGTGCCAGGAGAGGTCTGCTCTGCGCTCACGACAGTGACGGCGCTGACGATGGGGTTATTGGGAAAGCGCTTGCGGAAGGGCTCTTCTACACCGACACCATTCTGGATGAGGACGATACAAGACTTTGGCCCTACAAGAGGCTCGATAATGGCCGAATCGTCGCTGATATCTGGAAGAGCCTTGGTAGTCACAAAGATATAGTGCCAGTCTCGGTTTGCCCCCGATGAACTAGCAGCAGCAGCAGCAGCATCGACTGATGGGAAGGCCGCATCCGGATTGAAGGTGTAATCACCAAAGCTTCGGGTCTGAAGCTTGACACCATCCTTCTCAATAGCAGCGTAGTTGGAGCGTGCTACAAGAGAGACGTGGATGTTATGAGAGGGCTATCATGCCGGTTAGTAAGTATATCTGTCATGATGGAGGGAAACGTTACATAATGGAGTCGCGAAGCATAGAAACAGCCTACGGCGCCAGCACCGATGAAAATGATATCGACACGACTGTAAATAGGTGGCCATGTTAGCAATTGTTTTTCTTTGTAAGTGACTTATACGCGATTGGGTATCCGTGTAGGCGGGCGTCTCTCACCTGTTGTCTGCCATGATGACGATGCGCACTCGACCCTCGTTCACCGATCTCTACCTTTGATTCACCAGGAAATGATTGGTGCGTTCAAACTCGACTTGATTTGCCTACCGTATTGTTGGTACAATCAAGACTGCAATGGTGATGCTGTGAAGCAACGATACACGAAGATGAGTTACAGTAGACCACCCAACCCCGCCACTTTTCGCCACGACACCGAGGTCCATGCCGTAACGGGAGCGGGAGGCTGGAGCACACCATCGATACCCAGCCAAGCCAAGCCTTATGATATAGGTTATACGAAGCTCCGTATTATCATGAATAGTAATTACCAGATGTTACGAACTATTTGATTAATACAATACTCAGGGTACCAAGCTCACAACAAGCTGAATCTGTTGTTCCTAGTTATCCTCGTCTCCGTCGGGCGATCGACCGTTAAATGCGCCGTCACGAGAGCTACTTGTCCTGGAGGATTGAGAACCTCGAGAACACCATCTCCGTTCCGCTGATCGACAACCACCTGCTGGATCTGGACAGAACCTTGGACCGTCTTCATCTCCTCGGGTTTGAAGGTGTTCGTCAGGGCTGAAATTGTTGGAGCAGAGCAGAACATCCTTGTGAAACGTATAATATCCCAAAGAGATGGATTGCATGAGAACGGACAACCCTCCCACATCTAGCATCTCTGGCCAGCAGACCCTTCCACCTCGTGATGCGCTTCAGATGCCCGCCCATATCTGCGACACAAATCTCGTAAGCCTCCTGGGTACGAGAACCTCTACGTTGCCATCTTTAACATCAACTTCCGTATAAGCGTCAGCATCAACGTTCAAATAAGGCAACTCATCAAGGTAATATAATGTAATCAATCGAATCTCTTTCGGGAGCAATTCCCGCCCATACCAATCGGCGAGGCCGTTCGCCCGGTGTGTTGCGGCTTCGGAACACCCCGCCGATCGTTGATCATCGGTTTCGAGCTGCAGTGTGCGCGGGTGAGATGATGAGGGTGAGGTTCGACAGAGACTGGACTGGACCAACGCAACGGTCATCACCACTCTCCCACGCGACTTAACCTAAAAGCCACGTCGATGATGCACGAAGCCTATGATGGATGACCTTTCCGATATGTCAACTACCGGTTGATTGAAAATCCAAATAGGTACCATCGGGTCGGCTAGCCAATTCAAGCGATTATTGGGGGCATGTCACTGTTGCCCATCATGTTTCGCAGATTCGTCGATTCCATGATGACATCGCTACAAAGGAAAAATCGAGGAAAGTTCATGATATGTGCCTACAGCTGATTCCCGGCTTCTCCAAGAAGTCAAGACGACATTCTCAAAGCCGGGTGCCCAGCAACGAGTTCAGATTCATCTATGCCAGAGCAAAAACATCCAGGTCTATGGAGAGCAGACACTGAATGCCGATTACCACGCTGAGAAAATCTCAACGCGGTTGCTGGCAAACATCATACGTAGTTCAGAGCTGCTGAAGGGTGTTCATTAGTATTATCTTGGCCGCACACATAGCTTGGGCCAAGCTCTGCATAGCATTTCCTTTGAAGCTAAGTTCCCGCGACATGTCGAGAATGATGCCATCAAGCATTACTGGCACGCTCAACAAATGCAATTCGCAGGTTGATATTCTCGATCATCCCAGCCTTGCCAGGCGAGGCACGACCGGGCTCTTGACTCATCAACATGCACATCGCGCCGCGGCGACGGCCGCTTCCCAGACGATACCTGAAGTCAGAATCATGACGAAGGAATCGGCGCAAGAATGGCCTTGTCCTGGTATTGAGGGTTGCAGCAGCTGCCGGTGATCAGCGGTGATGGATGGTTGAAAACCTCGTGGCGCCCAGCGACGTGGTTGTGGTTGTGGTTGACCCCAACTTGTGTGGTTGCAGAGGGAAAAATTTTCTGCCTGGAAAAGATACGGGCGAGTTTTGATTTTGCAATTTGACCTAGTCAGCGTGGGGGTCGATTTGATTGCCTGGCCGTCGGGCGACCAATGACATGCTTTCTTGGCCGGAGCCAATAGACGCTCCAATCCAGGCGGGCGAAAGGCGAGGCACCGGATTCGAGCCAATCAAAGAGCGCCTTACGGAGCGTCTCAGAGAGCGCGTTTGACTTGCCTTTTTCGGTCGCCAACGGCCCGGTCACCGTCGTGGTCAAGGTCGTGAACTTGACCTCGCTGCTAATGGCTATTCAAGGATGCCTTCTGAATGGAGCCAGTAACAATCGGTTGCTTGAAATATATGGAGAATCATGACAAGCCGGCCCGTTTGGGGATTCCTTTCATTTCTGACCTCCAACAACCGCAGCTGGCCATGATATACCGAGCGCCATGACAACGCCCAATGGCACTTTATTTCGTATGAATGCATGTAGCTTATGTGGGCTCTCTTTTCTAGCCATAAAGCTAATTTGATGCGTAACGAAGCAGGCGTATGCGCATTCTGTTCTCGATTTGGCCCTTTTTCGGTAGCGCTTAGCCATCCATCATCTAGCTAGGCCTTGCGTTGCGTGCGTTTCGTTCCGCGCCGAGCTGTAACCAAATCCTTGGGTAAGACATCAAGTCCCCAACCAGAGGCTCAAAGGGCAGATGACCTGAGGGCCCCTTGCCCTCTTCCTTGCGCCGTCCTGAGACGAGGAGATTGGCTATGGATCGAAGCAGATGCGGCTAGACAGAAGCGCCATCGCAAGAGTCGAGGTGCAGATGGGGCCCAATACTCATTGGGACTCGCGCGTAAGTAGCTACTGCAAAGCGTCGCAGAAAGCCCCATCGCCAACAAAACAAATACGTACAGCTGTAAAGTACCGGACCTATTGGTAAACACGGTCAGTCAACAAATAATTGTGCTCTGGCCGTTAATGTCGAGTAATCGTCATTACTGGGTAAGTGGTCGCGAATCCTTATTTCCTAAACGAGAAACCACTTAATGTAGACGTGGACAAGGTCTTTCACAAAGATCAGCAATATTCGGGCGCAAGCTATGCGGTGTCGTGGAACGATCATCCAATTCCACTTAAAGCATGTGGGAGAAACTTACCTGACTGTACACATGATTGATAATACAAGCTTGGATACCTAAGGTCTGTTGAGAGTGCTCACTCATATCATAGACAGACTACGCAGTAGGTTCTTGTTTGCATGTAAGAATTGCTGGCATCGCCATTCACCACCATATACGGTATGTACTTTTCCTTCAGGCAATGGAAAGCCTCCTTGACAGCTTGGTCCAAGCTCCCTACATTGTACCACAAGGATGCAGGGGCGCAGGCTTCTAGAAAACCGCTGGAACCTAGCAGCTCCAAGGGTTCAGGGTGTGAAGCCAGCAGACAGCCAAAATCCTGTTTGGGGGAATTCCGCTGTGTTGCCAAGAACCAATCGTATGTACGAATAAAGATGCGGGATGGTGGGGGTAGGGCATGGGGCCCCGATGGGATGTCTGGAGTCTTAGACAAGCCAGGCAAGGGTTCCGGTCCGTTTTCGAGTGACTTGAGGAACAGTGCAAACTGGAGATATCCAATACTGTTCTGAAATGGGGTGGCTTACCCTAACTCATCGTCTTGGCTGTTTGGAAGTGTGTATCATGAATAACTGATTCTTTGTGTATTTACCTGTCCTTCAACCCGATGATCATGGGTCGACCTGATCTGCTAGTTTCTCTCGATATGACTGACAATGGCGGTGTCTATGCAACCAGGTAAAACCTGGGGAGGAGTTGTGGGTTTTCTGCAGCGCGCCTTGTATTTCGAGGACCAAGAGCCGAAGTTACACAGCCGCGGCAAACCAAGCTTGCAGACAGTCAGGAAATGAGCTACCTAGTCTTGACAGTATTACCGTGAGGACAGATACATAATATCAGTTATTTCGGAAACCACATGCGTGGAGATATGGTTAGTAAAACGCCGATCGATGGTGGACCGAGCGAGAACTGTTGTTAATTACCCCATGGAGTTGTGCATATCATGAATGAACAGGACGGGGAACTTCATCTCTTGCCATACCAACCTAGGATATTTAGGATACCAAAGACCAAATGGCCAACCCCTGGTTTGTTATTAGTTCCCCAGACCCGCGGCCAAGCAAGTCACAAGTGACAGCGCCAGATGCAAGTAAGGAGCAGGCAGGTGTGTATAGACCCTGCGTGAGCCTCGTGGTGTGGACGCAGGTAAGGGTCTGCGAGAATGCAGAAAATGGACCACCAAGTGAGACCTCCAATCGTCTAATACAACAAAGGTCACCATGACTGGTACCTGCGTAGCGTCCCTGACTCTGCATTTGTTGCGGTCAGGCGATGAGGCCTTCCTCTATCCTTCTCGACGCCGGAATTCGATACGGAATAAACGTGGACAGCCCTGAGAATACCTAGATCTACGTGGGCGACCTACTCCACCTCCGATGCTCGCTCGGTATTCCTCACCGAGTTGAAGAGCGGGGGCTTGTAGGCGCGGCTGTCGCTTTTGGCGGCTCCAGAATTCCTTTTAATGTTGACTTAGCGGCCGGACTGCGGAGCCCGGAGTTATCTAATAGCCCTGGAGAAAGGAGAATTTCCTTCATCCGCTTTTGGTTTCTCCGGTTGGAGAGAAAGCAGGAATCAGAGGTGATGCATCGCTATTCACACGAATTGTCATAAGCGGGACAGTGGATATCCAGGCTGATATTCCCCAATCGCTGGGTGAATGATGGTATCGATACTGAATTCAATCGGCGAGGGGTAAACCTCGGGAGAATGAAGAGTCCGTTGAACAAGTCAGCAAGCATGCCGCCAACACAGCAGCGCCGCGGGATATGCATCTGCCATTTACACGCGAAGGATGCATCTATGCAGCGGCAGAAATCGGGGTCCTGCCGTATGTCTCTCAATGGCTCGGTCGGTTCTGGTGCTAGCGGAGGCATGATTGGGGGTTGGCTGGTTTGTCCGGTAATAGATGTCCCCCTTGACCATTGAACAAGGAAACACCCGCGATTGTATACCAGGATTATGAGGATAGCCACAACGGGATATGTGCACATTGCGCTCGTAGTCAAGGACACGACAGTGATGACGACTAACGACAATGATAATGATTCAAACGAGTACTTCCAAGCATTGCCATTGAATAGTCGTTGTTCATTGTGTTTAAGCCATTTGAATTGCGAAGCAAAGCTCCCGGCACCCGCTCGCCCGCACTATCCCGTTGGGATCCGTGCATCGCGGGGGAAGTTGGGGAAATACTGGCGCGATTGAAATGCAGTATGCTCATGTCACCAGTCGGTGCACAGCCAAGATGCAAGCCTGCCGCGCCTCGGAGTGTATCCGTCTCTACATATTCCGGGACGAATCGAAAGCGACTGAATTGAACTGAAACGTGTGCACCGACCGGGAGGAGACGGATAGTTGTGTAATGCTGATGACGCGGAAAACTCGATGATGCCAATGGATGGATGAACAATGTCTCAGCCACCCGCGCTGCACAATCGAATAAGCAGGCACAGGCAAGACAGCAGTCATAACTCTCGGCTCGTTGCGCTGAAGAGTGTGGTCAAGAGGCGTCGATCATGCAGCAGTGTTAGCCAGGCCTAATATCTAGGCCCGAATGAAAGATGAGGCATCGCATAGCGCCCGAATGATTATACCCAGATAGGTAGTCCGTCAAGTAGAAGGCGAGGCTACGAATAGCATCGGCGAATCTTTTCAGCCAAGACTGCTCAGCCTGGACTAAAACCCCCCCCCCCTGGATCGGCGGTCTGCACACAAGTGCGCTTGTCATGGTAACACCGTCGGTGCTTAATTTGGTTTGGAGGGCACCCTGGGACCAATGATTTGCAGGGTCCACGAGGGTCTTGGAAATGACCATCTCTGTCTGCATGTGCATTCTCGAAATTCCTCAAGCAAAAGAAAGTACAGCGGCTATGGTCCGGCTCTGACGTATGAAGGTCTGTCTGCACTGCAAGAGGTGAACGGGCCGGAGCGCTGGGGCTTCATTGTCATGAAACAAAATGTGATCCTAGTATGGGCTTTTGATAGTCTGGACCTTTCACAGAAGAGTCGCGTGAACTTTGGACAAGGGGTTCAAGAAGCATGATGATGCTGTTGCCTGCGGCAGAATGGAGTCAGCAATTGCTAGGTGGAAAGCGACGCACCACACAACCAGGCGAATAATCACAGAAGAGCCAGCCTTAGCAAATACCAAGAAAGAGGGTTAGTAACCAACATTGGGGTCGATAGGTGATAAAGAAGCCCAGGACGTATACTTAACCAAACTAGAGAGAGGAAATTGTTCACCGTGATGGAGAGGAAACACGATTCTGACCCAACCAATTCAATTAGTCTCTCAGTCTCTTTCTCTCGCAGAGCCGCGGCGCTGCGGTTTCCGCCAAGAGACGAAATCCAGGAAACCAAGACAAATTGTGGATGTAGATGAACAACAAGCGCGCCCTATCAGAACAGTTGGAGTAGTTTGATGCAGGAGGAACTTGATAGGTGGAGCTACCTATGGAAGTCAATCAGGCTGATATGTAGCACAGTGTGAAAATACAGTGATTTCGGTAGTTTTGAGTCGAGTGCTGTGCAGCGGCACGGACGGGAGCCTTGCATTTGCATCCGTCGGCGCTTCCATTCTTTATGGAGCCTTTCTAAGAGCAAGATATTTATATTCGATACGACCTGTTATCAATGTCAACGGCTTACTAGGTCCAGCATCCGATTGACTACTTTAAAATACTTAGGGATCTGCTGGCGGAAGCAAGCACTGCGAATTTCCGAGCAGATACCGATCACTAACTGCACGCAAGTTGATGGATGGATCGTCCCGAAGATGCTCCGCCGATAAGGTACCGCATGTACGTAAAACTTTTCTTTTTTCGTTCTTAATGACCTTAATCAATCTGTTAGTCTAACCTAGTTGAAGTGTATCCATGTCTCAAGCTTAGACCCAACGAATGGCTGCAAGCCTTGCCTGACTTGTCCTGCCGCGATCCTCTCTGACGAATGTTGAATTGCTTTTCTAGCCCCCAGTCCAATAACCCCAGCCAACGGCCGCTAAAACTGCCTGCGAGATGGATGTAAATGTACTGTCGCATCAGGTACAGGGCAAAGCATGACTTGCACGCGACGATACCTGTCCCAAATGTCCCCCAGACACGGCCGATGACCGGCTGCATGGTGCGCCATCTTGCCGTCAGATTTGAAGACCGAGTCACAGCGGAAGTGGATTGCTCAAGAACGCGACAATGCTACCGTCGTGTTAGATGTTATAACCGATCATTATCCATACAATTGGCTCTTCATATTTCGTGGGTAGTTCCGTGATTCTGTCGCATTACTCTCGGCTTGACTCGAGACTTGGGGCGGCTGTAACGTGGGAGGAGAACAAGAACGCTGTGGCTGTTTTGACACCCTAGATTAGGTAGGACGTCAAATCAAACCAGTCAGCGTCGTTACTGAGCCCGAATCCTCCCATAAAGTTGAGCATGGATACTTCATGGATATTCTGATCGTCCCTCCGTCCCGTTGTGCCAATTAACTTAATTTACCCGCTGTCTCTTACGGTAAGCAATCCCGGGAGACAGTCCCTTCCCTCCTTTCATCGATTTACTTAGTTTCCGATGTCGAGGGCTATTTTCTGCATTGTCCAGGAAGGCAGGAGGACACCTATTACCAACCCATGTGCATTGATGCCCTTAGTATTCTGCGGCTCCTCCTTCTCAACTTGTACACTCCGCATGACTCCACTGTAATCTGTCTCGCACCAATCTTCCCCATTCATCGTGATCCATCCACTATGACATTCATGGATAAACCACCATCCACTGTCCTGGAGGAGCTCCACTGTCCCCCAAGCTCACTCGACATATCCGTAGGTTCCTGATGACAGTCAAATCCAGATGCGAGCGTATCAAATGTCGCCTTTTTCGTACCGTTCGCACGTCTGAGGAACAGTGGACTTAGCAGCAGTAGCAGCAGCTTTTGCTGCCCCCAATCATACTCTTCCGGATGCTCAATGGATCCGTATCACAACTGAACCCTTAGAGAGCAGCAACAAGAGGGCGCTATCCCGTCTTCGGCCTCAATCCCACTCTTCACTGACGGCCCATGCCACAGGCCACTGCCACGGACCACTACGCAGTCGGTCATGGGTGACGATGCCCTCTCACGCTCGTCATGGTCGCTTCAGAACCCTTGTCCCCCATCCCAGCCCACGCTTTCCACCCCAGTGCCCCAGCCCGGTCACCTTGTTGCTTGCGCCATCGTCCCACACTGTACAGCCGAGTATCCTCGATCGCGCCCGTGTCCGCGACCTCCACGCCTCGTCTTGCTGTTCCAGGCAAGGATTTTGGGGCAAGGGCCCTGAGGGCCGTAGGCAAGGTAGCAAAGAATAGCCCAGCGGCAGGCAGTTAGAGAGGCGGAATTAGCCAGCGAGAAAGCAAGAATTCGATTCGACTCGGGAATCGATTCGGTACGACAGGATGGTCAAGGGATCATGACGGAGCAAGGGACCAAGGGTCGAGGCTGCTGCTATTCACAGACACATCACATTGTGATATTGCTTGCTGCCGCTGCCCACCACGCCTCCACGATGCTGCTGGTGCACTGTCGACCTTGTCCGTCACTGTCTCCTGTTCCATCTAAATTCATAAAGAGAAGCCCCTCCGCCCCGACCCTTTCATAGTGTTGCTATATTTTGTTTTCGACTTCTGTTTCTTCAACCGCTCACCCGCTCTGCACACACTCACAACTCTTTCCCTTTGGTGTGTTCCTGAGGGAGCGCGCTTGGTTGTGCGGTGTGCTTTATTGTTGGTGTCGGCCGCCGACGTCACCAAAGCTACATTACCCAGGTCCGACGAACAACACAAAACGAGAACGCTCCGACCATCCGGGCCGACATCTCCACCCACAACGTCTCCAGCAAGGCGGCTTGGCCTTGGTTGTCGATGTTGTCGTCTTAGCTAGCTCTGGAGCTGAAGGCGCCAAACCCGCTTGTGCACACAGAAACCCCGGTCCTGCCGCCGACCTCGTCCGCCCATCCATCAGTGATTCCTGCGGCGCACTCCCTCCCACACCCAAGCTATCGCACACCCACGTTAGCGAGCGATCCAACCCGGCCACAAGCTAGGTACCGTACAGTTCCAGAGGAGACCCCAAGGCACCCCAAGGGAAATACCCACCCACCGGCCGGTGCATCTCCACTCCTGTTCCTCTCTCTCATCAATTGGCTTTGTCCAACCTGCCCTCGAAAAGTTTTATTGTCTTCTACTCCCTCGCTCCTTGTCTGGATTCACTTTTCAGCCTCTTCCAGCTCTGCTCAAGCTCCGCCGCGATATGTTCTTGTAACTGTCCGGTTTTCTCAAGCTTTCTCGACCCATTATCCCCAACTTCAGTCCACAACGTTTAGCGTGGAAATCATCCCTACTTGCGCTTTGCGGGACACTTACAAGCCTTCGATTTCGGTGCCGACAGAAACCCACCGTATCCTCCCTCCACCTTGCCCGGACCAAGCATACTCGACTTGTCCATATTCACCTTCAAATCTAGAACCCAAACTTCTTTTACCAACCGCAGCTGCTTGTGCCAGAGCCTTGTTCGCCATCCGCATTTCGACTCGACTCTTAGCCTTACCTAGTCCTGACACCCCGCCAATATGATAATTGACGGAGAAAAGTATGCTTGCGAGGCCTGCGTTCGTGGCCATCGCGTGAGCAATTGTCAACATTCTGGTAAGTCTTGACTTTATGCTAGAAAAGAGATGGGCCACTGTTTCTCGTCGTCCATGGCGGGATGTGCTCCCATATCTTCCTCTACCTTGACTTGTTTCTAAACCCACATATATGTTCTCTTACTTACATCGTACCTTTAATAGACCGCCCCCTTCAACACATCAACAAGAAGGGTCGCCCGGTTTCTCAATGCGCACACTGTCGCGCCATGCGCAAGTCGCGCTCTGCCCATATCAAGTGCGACTGCGGCGAGAAGACAAGTAAATGTGCCCACCTGCAGCCGACTGTCGAAGGGCACACTGGTGAGCTTCCTCTTGTCTCGAGCTGTCGAAGACCTCGAGATATCCGATACCATTCACATTTTCTAAAACCTTCGCAGAGACATGCTGTTGCAACCATGGTGGCCGCTGCAGCTGCTCCCACAAGAACGAGCCTGCACTCGACACCGTTCCTGAGTCCGACTCAGAACGCGAGTCTCTAACTATGAGCATTACTGGTCGCCCTAAGCCCCCGGGCCGACGACGAAGAGCGAACACAGTTCATTCGGATGGTGTCTTGACCTTCGATCAGCACGGTAACCACAAGCCTGCTCACCGAAACAACCGGATGTCGCAAAAGTGTGGTCCATACCAACTCAACAGAGTGAACTCGGCCCACAGCACCAGCAGCTTAGGTACCGATAGCCTGCTGCAGAAGAGCTCCCGGGATCCACCTACCAGCCGGGCGCGTGCTGCTACAAACCAAGAGCAACGCCGAGTCAAGTCAGAATGTGCCTCGCCATTGATGAGCGGTGCCAGTAGCTTTCAAAACCTCAATGGCAACCTGCCTCCCCTGGATCTGTCGGGTATTGAGTATCCTCCCTATATGGCTAACAGCACCTTCGACTTGTTTGGTTCTGGTTTCAACTCAGAGACAGATGCCCCCATGTACAGCGCCGGTCTCAGTGCGGCCTCAGTCGATTGGAGCCACTATGACCTTTCAGAAATGAAGGGTGAAAGCTTTACCCCTTCAAGCTATAGTCAGGCAGGCACGCAAAGCTTCAATGGCCTTTTCGACTTCGGCAGTGGCTCAGAACATCTACCCCATCTTGCGAATACCACATCGACTTCGGGCGAGGTTTCTGAAGTGGAGGACTTTCTGCCAGGAGGAGATGACTTTGATGGTGTAGACGGATTCAGCCGTGGCGACAGTTTCATTCGACAGCCTGGCAATGTGATGGCTAACTCTGCCGACCTTACGACAATCGACTACGACAGCTTCTACAAGGGAGCCGACAGTGGCCCAATGGCTGGTGCGGGCCTGTCGATGGTTGAGGACGACCCTGCATTCTGGATGCCCAACTATAACGAGGGCATTACAACAGTGGACGAAAGCCCCGACCCCCTCGGACCCGCTTCGATGCCTAGCTTCTGGGGCATGTGAGCATCTATCGAGGTTTCGAATATTTTGGCGTACACAATACCCCATTTGGTTTCTTGATTTTAAAGTCATTCGGACGACGCACCGGCAGGCGTTGGAAAATACCACACGGGTGGAGGCCATGAGGGGCATGGTTTCTCTTTTTTACTCTTTTTGCGCGAATACCACCAAGATATACATACGTTTCATATCGAGCAATAACACGCTCGCCGCCACCCGCCAATCAAGTGCATTTATCATGTGCCTGGTTTTTGCGGTGATGATGAATACAACACGACATTTTCATCCACGAAGTAGACGGTTTGGGAATTTTGACGAGCATGAATTTTCCTATTATCAATTGGGGGAGGAGTTGGAGGACTGGAGCAGGCGTCGGCGGCTTTTTGGATTATACAAGAAAATATGGAGGATGCACGCAAATCATGTTGACGTGCATGCAGAGGAGCAGCGCAATTTGAGATGAAGGATTTGCTTTGTGGAAAGAGTTGAGACCCAGACCGACGCTCAGTCGAGTTTGCGAAATCAACAGCAGAGGGAACATGGCAGCGAAGTCATGAGAAAACACCAAGCTTCGTTGCCGATTGTTCGTCGATTTATACGCAATGTTATCCGCATACGGAAGATACAGACTGGGTGACACAAGCAAGACGGAGGCTGAGATCCTAGACTTGATTGTTGAGCAGCTGCTATGTTGCGTTTCTGCCAAGTTGAATCATCGTTGCTGGCCGTTCTTGTTTGCTTGCATTTCTGGTTTTATATTTCCTGCTCCTGATATCGAGCTGGGTACGAAAAAGAGTACTTGGCAAGGACTTGTTTTAACGCAATAGACTTTGATGACTGAGGACCAAGACCAACCGAGTCGAGGTCCATGAGCCAACACCACCAAATTCAGTTCAGTTCACATATGCACTCAGTGATTGTATCGACATGGACTGAAGCTGAGTCTATTCGCTAGGCTATGGATGACGAATTGACTACAAGCTTGCTTGGGTCTCATCGCTGATATTATCAGATGTTGCTGCAGCGCGACAGCCTCATATGGATTGAACTGCAGCCGTCACCGGGCGCCCGGAGAGACCAGGTGGTTCGACGTGCCGAAGTGCGGGTGACAATAGCCGAAAGGATGTCGCCAATTGTTTGGGGGTTCAACTCAACGCAGTAAGATGCTTATTCAACAGTGCAATCCTCGAGGTCTGGAATCAGAAACACCCAGCGTTTCCTTGATATTGTTGGCGCGCTATAGGTCTGCCCAACACCGCCACAAACGAATGGATGCTCTTACTTCCCCGTCTTTAACCCCCGTATCCTCTTGCAAACCCCTGTTAACCCCGGCTTGGGGGATCCTGGGATTTACGGGGGCGAGGAAGGATGTGGCACTTGGGCCGGGTCGTCTATCACATCAGATCGTTTGGTGTGTCTTGGTTTACGTACAAGCTCTGCTGATTATTTTTACAGAACGAGACGACTATCGAATATCTCCTATGAAATGAGATTAGATGCTAGGAACATCACATATCTCATCTTCGGAAACCCCACACCCACCCATACATTAAAGATTCTTCAGCACAGCATGTAATGTATATATTCATGTATATTTGCTTTGTCTATGACCCGGAGATGCAGGTGCTTTTTGCTTTTCTTTGGTGCACGTACGATTCCCGTGCGCAACCTGGATGCTCTTTGCCGGCCCCGGGCCGGCACAGGCACACCAGACCAGCTCAGCTTCAGTCAGGGCTGGCTTGACGTGCAGTAGGAGGGGGGTGTATGTCAAGCATGGAACAATTCTATGCTGCTTCTGAGAACGAACGGTTAGATGGCCAACTCACTAACTACCCTCTGAGATTTAGCAGGCTCGCCGTTTGCACGGCCAAGCGGAGCTATAATAATCACAATTAACTAACTACCTCCATCCTTCAACTAATGCTCACCGACCGACAACTTCGTACGCAAGTTCTGCCCTAAATACTAGTCTAGTCAAGTTCTAAAGGCCTTCATTTGATAAGACTTAGTTACGTAAACTCAATTTATTCATTACTCGTCCCTTCTCCGAACCGTCGGTTCCTTAGCTTGATCCGGTATTCGGAGACAGGACAGTCTAGACAGTGTCGATCAGGCACAGAGTGGAATATGCACGTTTGAGTTTCTCACAACAGTTCAAACTGTAATTGATTGAATAAGGTTGTGACAGCATGGCTCAGGTCTGTGGGTTAAGGAAAACTCTGTTTAGAACCGTTTTATGCATGCGACACAAAACATCGGCAGCTAGGTTGCGTGATAGGGCACTGGTTTGCGAATATCCATGTTGATTGCTCTCACTACAGCTCAACAAAGCTAAACGCCATATTTCGCTGTTTACTTTTGGCACTATCGTTCGTCGTCATCAAGTCTTATTTTTTACCCCTAGTGTAACAAACGTCAAACCGGGAATATTACTCGTACACGTCTTCCCCTGGCCACATTTCCTAACAGGGCAGGCCTTCCCGTTGCATTATGGCCCTGATACACAACCTGTCAAGAGCTTGGTTTGATAAAGACCAATATTCCTATGCCACGTCCAAATATCCTGATGCCAGTGACGGTCCAAAGGCAATGTCGTCGGCTCCTGGCGCAATGCCCTCGTGTGCTGTCGCCAGATCTGCCAAGTGTTGAAGGCCTTGGCTCGCTGTCGCTTCCACTGATGATGTTGGACGTATATGATCCGCGAGCTTATCCCGTACGCCATCCCATACTGCGGCGGGCTTTTCCACAATATCTTTGATCAGTTGTGTAGCTTCTTCTCGGGACCTGTCGATCTTGACCAGCTTTGCGAGGGACATGGAGACGAGTGAAGCAAAATGGTTCACAAGCGGACTACGCGGATACTCATTTGCAAAAAGAAGGTTGATGAGCTCCTTGGTAGGCCACATCGTCTCTGCTGGTGTCGCTCCTGGTGTTAGGAGTACGACTATAAGCTTGCAGTGCCAGTATGCCAGATGAACCAGAGGATGCGACGCGGGCTCGATATGCGCCGGCAGGTCTTCTCGATAGTTCTCGATGTAGTCTGCCAGGATTTGTGCCATTGGTTCCTCGGTTGTCGATGCTCCAGGTTGCAATGTTGACACGACATGCGAAAGGCGGTTGAGCAGCTTCGATAGCCCTGAGGGAACGGGTTAGTAATCGATAACAAGCTGAGAGAGGATTTGTGAGTTACTTACGAACGAGGTAGAAGCACACCTCTCCGAGGATGTTCTCCAGGCCAGGGGGAGCGACTACGCTGCTATCTGGTATCAGCGGCGGCTTTCCTGTGCCTGCAGCATACCAGCGATCCATCAAAATTAGCGACCACCATATTCGCACAGATAGCTGGTCATCCGAGTCTGAATCCAACACCGACTCCATCGGGGTATATCTCCAGAGCTTCATCGAATTGGCCAGCGAGACCGCACGTGCCATCAAGAACGGCAAAGTTGGTGATGTGCGCCAGTCAGCATCGATGATAAGCAGCAGCAAAGTTTGTCCGTGAACAATGTGAGCAGCCTGCGTGGCAGAGGTCTCATTGCCCTCCCACTCGTTCAGTAGGGAACTGGCGAGCTTCGCATCACCACCAGATGCCGCCACAGCAGGGAGGGCGGTTGCAAACGCGTTCTGAATGGTTGGGGGGCATTGCGAGAGTAATGCCTGCATCCGGCTCTTCGTGCTTGGAAGTATTGGGTACACAGGTTGAACGCTCGACAGATAACTAGGAGATGGTCAGTTACAGAAAGAACAACAGGTAAAAGCTCACTGACCTGTGCAGCATGCCTTCATCGATGTCCACTCCCTCCTGAGCATCGGGCATCGAGACATCCATGGCAGCGACAGGAGGCTTAGAAGGTGTGGAATCGGGTTTGATAGCCGTAGGCTGTGGTGCCATTGTGCTGTTGTTATAAGGAGTGAAATTGTCAGATTCCCCTGGCGAGGCCTGTATTCGATGTTCGGAGCCCCATGGTGTTTGTCGCGAAGGTGTAGCAAAATCGTTTGTCGAGATACTAGAAAAAGGTCGTTTGCGATTGGAGTCCTCGCCTTGACTCTGTCGTGGCCGGTCTGTGACAAACAGCCTCTCGATATCGTCTTGGCTAATGCCTCCATCTGACTCAAGCTTGTTTTCGATACTGTGTATACGATCCGCAAGCTCTTTGATGTATCTGATGAATTTGTCAGTCTATCGTGGTTATCGAATCTACAGCACTCAACATACCCCTTGCTCGGGCCTCGTTTTTGAGGTACACGGCTGAACAAACACCTGATGGATGATCTTGCACAACTAGAGCAGGGAGTGTCGCCTGTATCCGACTGGGCATCACACTTAATCTTCTTCCTGCGACACTCGTCGCAAGCTCTGGAGACCTTTGACCGCTTTCTTGGCGGGATACTATTATCGATAGGATACTGGGAAGCCATAGACGGCCCAACAGGAACAGACATTGCATGTGACACCATGGGGTCGCTGGTAGGGGTGTCGTGAACATAAGACGGGGTTTGCTGTTGGTCGGACTCAGGATGGGGCATGATGCTGCGTAGGTTGGGGTCTTCGACGTTCATATTGGGGTCTGTGGTAGGCATCATAGGTGTCCCAGCCAAACCTTGGCCAAGCTGCGCTGCCAACTGGAGTTCTTCGAGATTGGCGGGACGAGAAACATGTTGCTGAGGAGTCTCTGGTTCCGGTGGTTGCAGTTCACTCTGATCGTGTTCTGGAACCTGTACATGCTGCACTTGTTCAGGGACATGATGGCTGGCCTGCTCATGGTGGGGCTCATGATGCGGTTCGGTATGCTCATGGCGCTCGTGTTCTTGGTGGTCCTGCGCGCCCTCTCGACCGCCAGTGTTGTAAAAAGGACCAGCGTCCATTGTCTCGGCCCCTGGTGAAGGGTATGTGATGTTTGCGTCGTCCGCCTCGCCTTCTCGGGTTGCGCTCATAGCTACAGCCGGCTTGACATAGACGATACAATCGGTTGACACTGACGCGTATCTACGAAAGGGTATGATCGTCACTACACAAAAAATATGCGCAGACGGATGGTTGATAAGCGCAATGCTTCAATTGATCCAGCAGCAAGACGCGATATGACCGCGTTGCACCAAATTAAGCCCTGCGCGACGCGCAACGATGTCACTGGACGAAGGCATTGTTAGCAGCAGTTCGGACGCGATGATGACGAAGTGTACACGATCGTGAACCAAAAGATGGCACAGAAAGCGATGTTGAGAACAGACGCGACGACGACAATGCGTTCGTGCAATCAATTGGAAAGGCTACATCTTTGGTCATGACGACTTACACGACTCTTGTTCTGGGATCTCGGAGCTGGATAAATGCGATGCGATACGACAGCGACGCCTCGACGGAAGAGGAAGAACTCGGCCCCGATGACTTGGGAAACGGGTGGCCTTGTGTGGGTGTTTTTGACAAGATCACGGAGAAGGAAGAATTTTTCGGAGGGTGGCGGGAAATGCTCGGCCTGGAGCTGCCCGGCTGCATGTGGGCTTAGTCATCGACCTAAAGTTTCTACGACTCACTCATTGTTTCTAGGTAATCTTCAGAACTGTAGATATAGGTACAGGAAGCAAAGGTCTATTGTTCGTTCATCTAGTTGTGTAATATATTATTCCCTTATAAATACTTAATTCATTGCTCCCCTTTGTTCTTTCCTTTTCCCCCATCAATCAACGTTGTATATCAGTCTTGCCTACTAGCTCATTGTTCCTTACCTCACAACAAGCTTGGGCAAACATGCGGCGCCATTCGGCTCTAAATGCTCATGTTTTCTGATAATACAAGCTTACCTAGGTGACTAGTCAATGGATAGGGGAAAGCCACAGACAGGCACCAGCTCCTTTATTAACAACGTAGAGGACTGGTGCGTTCTAGCTATTGGGGGCAGCTTGGCTATATGGTAAAATATCGGTATTTGTTAGACCTGCCTGGCGAATCAAGCGTTGAGATGATCTGCCATGTAGACGGTAAATTTGAGCTGGATTGAGGACTAGAAAGCCTTCTGGAAGGTTTGACACGAATGTCTAGGAAATGACAACACTAGCACAAATGTGTGCGTGGCGCGTGTAATTGTCGTTGGGCTGGTAATATTCTCAAACTAAACATAGCAATACCACGACAACCTCAGTAGTAGATTGTACTGCAGAGTTCAAGGAAGCTTCACCATGTGATGTGTAATTAGGGTTGACCGTTGGATAAGCAAGCACGGGCACTGAAGCTGACAATCCTGCTAATTTTGTGACAAGGATGTTTCACATCAACAATCCGATGCTCAAACTCTAAAGCCCTGCAATGTCCTGGGGTTGGTATCTGGGGTTACTTATTATACTTGGACATATCGCTGACATACTGCATTACAACGTGAACAAACTCGCATTTGAACCAAACCACAGTCAGTACCGGACACCTGACCAACAAGAGTGTATTATGTAGTTCTCAACTCTTGGCAGACAAATAGACTCACCGATGCTTTCCATAGCTTGGACAAGAAACAACAAGGGAATTCAGGCGCAGCCTCAAAATAGAAGCGATCCAATGCCAACGACATCACGTTCATGGTGATAGACCCCTGCCACCTGAAAGGGGCCACTAAACGACAACCTGCCTATATCCTGCTAGCGTCTGGACATTCTGCCTTATACGTCCTGCAGCCGTGAGATCTTCATAATGACAACTCGAAGGATGAAGACGATGACGGAATCGTTGTTGATGTGGTAAGTTAAACCTAGAGCCCAGAGTCCAAAGGCCTTGTGGATGGCTGAAACAGCAAATGCCACTTACACCAGGGAAACTAATATCGATGCTAGTACTCCGTACTCCCTAGCCCAAAACATCAAGGTAGTACAAAAACGAGGGCTGAACTTTGCGTTGCATATAATTTGGCGGGTTGAATAAGAGGCTGTGCAAGCTTTATTTCTCGAGGTCTGCTTAAATCTCCAGCGTCAGGGTTGAGGCTGGCTATACGTAATCAGCTACAGACAACGATTGTGTACTTACAGTTCCAATAACAATGTCACAAACAAGCGATTTATAGCAAATCTGAGAGTCAAAACCGATGCTGCTAAATCGAATAGCGCCGGAAATATTGAGTAGAGGATCTCCGATGAAGAACAAGGATACCAAAAGTGCTGAAGATCATCCTCGTAGATCATGTTGGTAATTGTACTATGGATATGCTCAAGATTTAGTGAACTTGAGAAGTGCTTAATATAGTTTGACTCTTTGGAGCGTCGATTGTCTCTTGAGCTGGCCCAGCACTGTCCTATATGTTCACCACTCTCTGTTCGTTTCGAAGTCTATAACCGAATCACGAAAGTTCAATAGTTCTCATATCTCTGGTCTCGACAGGTACCCTACCTCAGCGATTCCTTATATACTCATGAGGTATCTCCATTTGCCTGAGAACAAGTGCCGGCTGCTGTTGACACACCCATAAGTTTCTCCGGGCTCAGCTTGAGGAAAGATGACAAGCAAAGTCCTGGTCTCTTTCGGATCATCGTCCGCCTTCGGGTGACCAACCGTCTGATGAAATTGAGAATCCCTGTCCTATACTCGATCTCTCTATGGAGGACTTCGAGCTGTGAATACTGTACTGTTGCGCGTGTCAGATCCTGGCCAACCTTCTCGCTGGTTCTGGTTACAATCTCCAAGTAAGCTTTCGGATCGTTCTGTATCAGGATGCTAGACCATGTCAACACTACGGCACGACGGGACGTCAGGACGTTACGACAATGACCCCTGACTGCCGCAGTCTCGGCGTCGTTTTCCGCGACGGCAGGCTAGCGGGTAACAGCCTAGCTAGCTCAGGAGATGGGTCTCGCCTGACTGTAAAGAGCAATCAAGAATTGTTAGCTCTTGGACAGGCTATGTTTGCTTCTTTTGTGTTGTTGTCTCTTTGCTGGCAACGAAACAATAGAACCAACCATAAGAAAGCCTTTCTGGAGCCCGACCGTTAAAGGATCTTTGGAGACTAGAGCGTAAGTGGCGTGTTCCCCGATAAAGTCCATGCTGATGTGACGAGAGTGCTTGCTTTTTGTTTCCTCGACCCTTAACTGGCAGGGATAGAATGGGAGACAACTCGGTACTATCGGCATTCGACATGAGGTGTTGTTCTCCAGGTAAATACTGCCGAGTATGATACCGCTTGATGCGGCTGAATATGTCCTCATTTCAAAGCGTCCACTTACACGAGCCATTGGCAGTTCGACTAATAATACATAAGCGATGCGATTAAAAGGAACCGACTGCAATAGTCGTCAGAGAGTTCGTCCGAGTGAGAGGCCGGAGGCGTTCTACCATGGAGACTTGAGCAGGGGATGGCATTGTGGATTGAACGGTACCGGGGACTCCTAGTGGCTAAGCAGCGCTATAATGGCCCTGGAGAGAGAGAGAGAGACGACGTGTGGTTGCAGCCGAAGCGGCAGTCATGGAGTAAATCGAATCCTTGGACGGATCCAGGTCCCTCAATTTCGTTTTTGGTTCCAGAAGCCAGACGCAGAATCTCATTCAAGGAGCGGGCCTTGCAAATCATTCCGCCTCCGTCACATCATACGGGGAGTCTAAGGAGTACCTTGGCTGCTGTAGTTACCTTAAGGATTAACCTCCATGATCTGCCCTTCTCCCTTCTCGGGCTTTCTCTTATTTAGTTTAGTCATTTGGCCGTGAGACACGTCCCTTGACTGCTCTATGCTTTAATAAATTAGATCCAATTCAATTCCTTTCCTTATACCCGCGCGCCGCGATGGATCCCTGAGCTGGGCTGGGCTGGGCTGGGCTGCTACGTAGTATCTTTTGGTATCCTTGTTCCTTGTCTCGTCTCATTGAGCAAGCTTATTAGTCGATTGGGCGACTTGAAGACGGCAAAAGTCCCTGCTCTGCTTCCAAAGTTTTTTACTACTACTGTACTCTTCCACCCGCGCGTTAGTTAGCATCCACTTTCTTTCTTTTGTCTTAAACTTTTTGATCTCCGCCTCTCCCGTCTTCCGTCTCCCTTTTTGTTGAAACGCCCTTAACCCCGAGATGGCATCATCGGCTGCTCTTCTCTTGCCCTGAGGGTCGTCGGTTGTCCTCACTCACTTTTGTTGTCCCTCGCTACCTTACCTGGCTTACACGACCTCATCATTACAGTTTCAATGACGCATACCCAATAAACCTTTTTGTCGTCTCACAACAACCAACCTAACTCTCTTTTACCTTTTAAGTTGGTCGCACGACGCTTGACCCCAACTTTACCCATCTCACCATGTTGCTAAGCATGGACGTCATGAAGGTGCGAGATTGGACCTACTTAGAGGATCCTCCAAAAGACATTGGCCCAGCTCGACATCTTCTCGAGGTTTACAGCAAGATTCCCTACAACGATTTAGAAGACCATATACGACGAGTTGTAAGTGCATGCCTGTGACTCGATTATTATTATTCCTAGCACAGCAACTGACATGGATTTTTGGTGTTCAGCGGGAGAAAGCGTGGTGCATCTCACAATACCCTTGTGTTGGGCGATGGAAATTTCTCTACATCCCGGATCCTAAGGATCCTCGTTATCAGCAGGCTCTTTTCCGCCTCAATGTTGCCGGCTCCAGAGATGTTCTTCTCGATCTAGGCTGTGGTGTTGGACAAGTAATCCGGCAATTCCGGGCGGATGGCGTTGAAGGCGCTCAACTCATCGGTACTGATTTACAGCCCGAGTTTATCGACATTGGCTACGATTTGTTCCAGGACCGAGACCAACTGGAAGCTGCTTTTGTCGCTGGCGATATGCTAGATCCTGCCGACAAGCAGATGGCCACTCTGCGCGGCAAGATCACCATGGTTCATGCAGGCAGCTTCTTTCACCTCTTCAACTGGATTCAACAACTTTACATTGGCAAACGTCTCGTCGAATTCCTCAAACCTGGTACGAAGAACGCATTGATTTATGGTCGTCAGGTCGGCACGAACCACCCAGGACCGTCTTCCACCAGCACTCGGTCCGCTTACCTGCACGATCAAGCAAGCTTTCAACAACTATGGGACGAAGTTGGTACCTTGACCAAAACACGATGGCAAGTCCAAGTCGAACCAACGGGAGAACCCGTATCCAAAGTTCCCGGCTTCAGCAACCATGCATTCCCAGTCAACTTCACCGTATACCAGGTGTCATGAGAAATTGCTGCAATACGATATCATAACAACTCTTCCGGAATGAGCGGCGATCATACTATGACCCTGGTCTCGCCTCATTTCTCGATCTTATCCGGCGAAATTCGACCCTATCGCGAAGCTGGAATTCCTTCGAGCGGCTTGTCTACTTTGGGTTGGTCAGCATATCGACTGAAACTAGCGGCAACCCGTCGAGTATTACGAATCGGATCCGCGACAACGAGGGCAGAAAAACGAGGCACCAATTATTGCCATTGGCACGTTTAGCCCGACTGCACTTGTTATTTAGACTCGGCGGTTTACGTGAAGGGTCCGTGGATGTGCCGATGAAGGAGAAGCTTATCTTGGCCGGAGAGAAGGGGCCGACCGGACTCGGCCGCCCCCTGTTGCGGCTGTATGTTGTGAGACATGGATTCATCCGTGTGGGACCGATTATCCCAGGTCAACGGAATATTATTCCACGAGCTGAGCTTGACATTCCCAGTTGTTTGCGTCATGAGTTTGTGACACGACTGAGGGCGTCACAAACTGCGAAAACTAATTAGCGGGTTCACTCATCGCCATCCGGAGAAAGGGTTGGCTTCCCAAACAAATCATTTGTATGATTGATGATAGACGATATGGCATTCGGCAACAGGGCAACGCCTGGTGTTATGATACTGGGCTACCTGACTCATGCTAGTCTCTTTTGTGGCGTTTAATGAATTGTATAGAATAGGTTCGGGATTAGAAGAGGAAAGCTAGAATGAATATGAAACCAATAGATTAATACATAATTCATGCAATTTACTTGCCAAGATTTACTGTAGTGCATTCACCTGTGCCGTTTGCTCGTAAGATTCAATACTGGCCGCTCACTGTTTGTCACACGAGCTTAAAGTAGAGGCAAAAATCCCTGGATCGTTCATCCTTAAGCTAGTTTTGTACTATGGTAGCTGCGTACGTATGTGAGCGCTTCACTTGGACTTACACCATACATTGGTGAGAGTGTTGTAACTGCGGATTGGTATTGTGCACATCAGACCACACTCTCAACCAGCAGCGACTACTGAGTTACTTACAAATAAGATTGAGTATACTGGATACTTTCGTAATTGATTCAATCCAAATAAATACTAGAATAAACCCAGGCATGCGAAACTGGCCTCTATAGAGTTTCAAAGCGCGTCAACTTCGCGCGCCGGGTGAACATCGGATAATGTAAGCTTGCTGCCCCTCCAAGCTTGGGAGCTGGTATCCCACTTCCGTCACCAGCAATTGCTTCCACCAAGCGATCTGATACTGTAAGGTGTATTTCTGTCCATCGTCGTCCTTCTGAGCTGTGCCTCTATTTTCGCGCCGATTCTCCTGCCCAGACCTCTGAGAGGCTGGCGCATACCCTCCCGTCTTCCTGCCAAGCTATGCGCCTACAGATAATGCCCATATTCTTCTACAATGGACGGCGATTGGGATGAGGTATGTTCCCCCGACACTTTTGTCGCATTTATACGACCATGTCCTTGAATTTACTCCCGCGATACTTCCGAGTATATCAAGTCTTCCCGGTCTTGTTCTTATACGAATACTAACTCGTTGCTCTACTCAGGTCGCCCGGATTCCGTTTCCGCCTCCGGGCGTGCACGCGATGTCCACCCCGGTTACGACTATGACCTTCGATACCTCACAGGAGCTTCTTTGGACAGGAAACGACTATGTACGTCATGCTTCAAGGGTCACATCTTATGGCTACGGAGGTGCTTACTAGTGTCTCAGGGTCGAGTTACTTCTTTCTACGGTACCGAGCTTCAGCGATATACATCCTACAAGGCGCATGCATCCTCCGATGGTCCGGTTCGTCAAATACTTGTGAACGAGAAGGGCATTGTGGCCTTGGGTTCCAAAGATGTGCACATGGCCATACGGAGAGGACTACCAATGTGGCATATTAGGTAGGAGACTCATTTATACTGAGATGATGGAGGACTGCTGACATTGACTATTGGCAGACATGATGATATAAAAGATTTACGATGTATGAGTTTCACTTCGAAGGGAACGCAGGAGATCATTGCTGCCGGTATGCAAGATACAATGTTTGTCATCGACCTCGTTAAGGGTGATGTCGTCAAACAAGTTGGTAGCCGTATTTCCCATGGTCAACCAGTCGTATTAATTAGTTGCAGGTCCCTACTGAACACCGGTATACGATAATGAGGCGTGGGCGTTTCATATGCGCCGCAACAAAGACTGGCTCCGTCAACCTTCTAGATCCTGTCAGCTTTGCAGTTGTCAAATCATGGAACGCTCATTCAGCCTTGATCAACGATATGGATGCCCAACATGACTTTATTGTCACTTGTGGATACTCATTGAGGCAAGGGCAAAACTATATGCTAGATCCCTTTCTCAATGTCTTCGATATCAAGAATATGATATCGATGCCCCCAATCCCCTTCCCAGCCGGCGCCGCCTATGTACGGATGCACCCCCGAATGCTTACGACGAGTATGGTTGTCTCTCAAAGCGGCCAAATCCATGTCGTTGATCTTATGAATCCTAACACAAGCAATGTCCGACAAGCCAACGTCCTTACATATCTGAGTATGTTCGAGATTGCACCTTCTGGTGAGGCAATCGCATTGACAGATGCCGAATGCGTTATACACCTGTGGGGATCTCCGACCAAACTTCATTTCGTGGACTTGGCAACCCCTATCGAGTTTGCGACTCCTGAAGAACCTCTACCAAATATTGAGTGGACACCAGAAACGTGAGTTGTGCCTATCAGGCAGCATGTTTGCAACTTGACTGATCGTAGCAGACCCTTGAACACGATTGGCTTGCCGCACTATCGAGACGTATTAGCATCTGCCTGGCCAGACATACCTTGCGATGTTGGTGCGCCTCCCGTCAAGTTCGATGCTCAGTTCCTCTCGGGGCTCAAGGCCACCGAGTTTGGACTGTATGGCCGTAACACTCGAGGATTGAGAAGGAACCAGGCTGAGAATACGCGGAATGTCCATAAATCGGGTAGCTCTGGGCTTAAAGCCCCCAAATTCCTCAGTGAAAAAGCCCGCGAACTCGCCACATCCACGGCTGCTAGCTCTGATGAGAAGGCCGACGAGCTAATCAACCCTCTTGCCGACATGGAAATAGAAAGCAAGAAGTCTGAAGTCCCAGTCATGTATCGCAATGTCGAGATCAAGTACAGCAAATTCGGAGTGGATGATTTCGACTTTGGGTTTGTACTCCAACTCGCAGCTGCATAGTGGCAATCTTGCTGACCGCGTACAGATTCTACAACAGGACTCGTTACTCTGGACTCGAGACTCACATCTCCAACTCATATGCCAACTCTCTTCTACAGATGATGCACTTCACCCCCGTCATCCGAAACCTCGCTCTCCAGCATGCTGCTACTGCCTGCGTAGGCGAGATCTGTCTGTTGTGCGAGCTCGGATTCTTGTTTGATATGCTTCAGAAAGCTGAGGGCTCGATCTGCCAAGCAACGAATATGCTAAAAACGCTAAGTAGCCACCCTCAAGGTATGTTAAATGATAATACATTGATGAAGACGACTAACTGGTCCAGCTGGTCCGCTTGGTCTCCTCGAAGAGGACCCTCATGGCTCGTCTCTTAATGTCATGCTTCAGGGTCTAACACGCTTCCTTTTGGATAAGATTGTGCATGACTACAAGTCTATTCACCCAGCATCATCTGCCATGGATCAGGTTTGTCCCCTCGTGTAAGGATAGATGAACTACAAACTAAACTATACAGGTACTGGCCACGTCTGCAACAAGCTCTATAAGGTGCATGAATTGCAGAAGTGAATACACGCGGCCTGGATCGACCTATGTGAATGACTTGCTCTATCCATCTGCTGTGAGTATGACAATAGCCCTGAATGATTGAAGACTTATTGATATCTAGAAGGTTGGGGGTCGAAATGCCAAGTTGCCGCGCACCACATTTTCTCAGGTTCTCAAAAATAGTGTGGAGAGAGAAACGACATCAAAAGGATGGTGTGGCCGATGCCAACGATACCAGACGATCGCAACTAGAAAGAGTATTCACAGTATTCCAGCTGTGCTCATGCTCAACACTGCCATCACGAATCAAGATCAACGGGTGCTCTGGTCAACGTCAGGCTGGCTTCCTGAGGAGATAGGAATCATCGTGGAGCACGGGCAATTTTTCTGCTACGAGGGGGAAGACCTTAAGCTCCACCTTCAGCGAGGCATACACAATATCACAGTGTATTCCTTGACTGGAATGGCCATCAATATCGAGAGTGGACAGACACAGAAATCTCATCTTGTGTCAATGGTCAACGGTCAGTCTCTTGCGTCCTGTCGATATTCATTGCTGACAATAGAAATAGTGGCTCATTCAGAACCCGAAGCGCCAGGTGAAAGCCGGTGGCATCTGTTCAATGACTTCCTGGTTAGGTCAGTCAGTACAGAGGAGGCACTCACTTTCAATACCTCTTGGAAGGTTCCTTCTGTTGTTGCATACCAGCTGAAGGATGAGAACAACAAGATCGACACCGAATGGAAGAAAAACATCGACACCTCGATACTCTACCAGGACTACAAGTATGTCTTACCCAATCGTTGTGTTTTATGTTACTAAAATCATTAGTCCCAACTCGGATCCCGCGACAAAAACATACCAAGTACTCAACCCTGAGACTGAAGCTCCTGGACCAGAGACTATCATCGCACTGGATACCGAGTTTGTTGCAGTGCGACAGCCGGAGATTGAAATGAACTCTGACGGTGAACGAGAAACAATCCGGCCCATAGTGTACGCGCTCGCTCGAGCGTCAGTTGTCCGAGGTCAAGGTGAAGACGAAGGCACGCCATTCATCGACGATTACATCAATATCAGAGAACCAGTTGTCGACTACTTGACATCATACTCAGGCATCACCGAGCAGGATTTAGATCCTCGAGTTTCGAAGCACAGTCTCTTATCATTGAAAATGGTATACAAGAAGATGTGGATTCTCCTCAACCTGGGTTGCAAATTCTTAGGCCATGGACTGAAGCAAGATTTCCGAGTTATTAATATCCACATCCCTAAATCGCAGGTCATTGACACAATTGACCTGTTTTTCCTCAAGACTCGACTACGAAAACTATCGCTGGCATTCTTAGCATGGTACCTCCTCAAGGAAGACATTCAAATGGAGACACACGATTCGATCGAAGATTCCCGGACAGCGCTCAAGTTGTATAAGAAGTATCTCGAGTTCCAGGACGCCGGGATCCTTGAGACGATGCTGCAAGATATTTACCGCGCCGGTAGGGATGTCAACTTTAAGCCACCTCGCAAGGACGACCAACACGTGCCAAGGACAGATACGCCTCCTCCTTTGCCTGCTGATGGCTCGACGGGGCCGGTTACACCGGTGAGGAGTACTAACATCCTGGCGCAAACGCCTGGATCGGCATTTGGAGGTGGATCTAGTTGGACACCAGGAAAAGGATCACCATTGCCATAGGAGAAGGAAGGTGGAAATCATTCTGAAGGTCCAACAAAAGCGGATGATTTATTGCTCGAGTATTGATTAGTATTTATTGATGGCGAGCATTGGAGAGGGAGTAAGTGCAGTTTGCCTTGCATGACTTGGTTTTCGTACAGCGTTTTACGGACTGCGCTCAGCTCTACATACCTTTACCTAGCGTTCACATATCTCTAGAATCAGCACCAGAATAAATGTATTATTCACAGCTTTTATTCTTCCTCCTGATCTTATTGTTTTTTACTCAATTATTAACTATGTTGGTAATTCTGGCATAGGTTAATGTTAGTTTCCTGAGATTTTACAAATGGAAGTCAGGATCGAGTTCCTTCACCAACACGTTCGGTCACCAAGTAGGGAAAGAGCAGCCAGGTAGTTTAATGACTGTGGTTTACCTATGTCTTTGGAAGTTGACCATTATGCCTCAACTTACTTCCTCAACAACTCCGTCTCACTCAACCACCTCATTTCAGTCTTTTCGATATCCCATTACTCATCCTACCTTCTGCTATACGCGCTTTAATTCTATTATGTCACCTATACTGGCACGCTATAATATTTGAGAAATTCTCAACCCCGGTCTTATTCGACAAAATGGAGGGACACGACGATGATGCTACGCGATGTCTTCCCAAAATGCCTAAGCTCTTTACTACACCGGGCCCTCAGCCCGAAGTTGTCCTTTACTCCTCGCTCACAAACGATAGTGCTACTCATGGCATTGCAGCTTGCGACGCAGACGATGAAGATAAACGTGAGCAGAACAGCGTTCAAGTCGAGGAGGCACCGAAAAATGCCCTTTACTCGACTCTCATGAGTCCTAGAGACGGGGGGCCGATGTTTTAGAAAACCAACGACAACGAAGAATCTTCTAAACCCTCGAAAGTGTTCACGATAGGCGAGGCTCAACCTTCACGGGAATACACCACATTACCTCCTACCTCCGACATTTCTATAAATTCAGACGACCATGTTCCGGACGAAGCTATTCAACGACTGACAAATGCTGCCAACAAGGTCCGCAACTTAGCTGCCGGTTCAAAACGCAATCGAACAAGAACGCTTGAAGAGGATCCAATCAAGTCCGGTCAAATCACACCCAAAGCTCAAGACCAGCCTCCGCAACCTTTGACGAGAAGCCGACTAAAGTCGATACCCGAAGCGAAGCTCTACAGCCTTGGGGCGATATACAGCCGGTTGAAGGATGGACACGGGGATTCCCAAGATGCCACCATTAGAAGTGATTCGCCAAGACCGGCAGACTTGGATGCTGAATCCGTCAGCACTTTTGAAGCCCCTGAGGCATCCTCTGAGGCTGAATATCCGGCTTACTACATATTCGACCCTCATTCAGGTGGCTTAGCATACTACATGTATCAGAATGCTGATACAGAGGATGACTATAAAATTGAAAAAGTCTCTTTCAAGCTCACATCACCAAAGCCAGGAGTGCTTGCCTATCATATTGAGGCATCGGAGAAGGATCAAAATGAACCAAGACACAGCAGCCACGAGACCCCCTGGATATTCGACCCATCTAATGCTCCCGCGGTGGTTCTTGACTCCGAAAGCTCAGCATCCTTTGAAGCAGAAGACAACACATGGGAACTGCTGTATGCTGGCGACGAAGCTACCCAGAGTATCGCGAAGAAAGTGAGTGATCGACTTCAGAAGCTCCGGCACTTGAGAGAACATTTACATGTCATCAATGGACAAGGTCAGTATGTTCGGGAAGCCAAAGGTCTGTACCTTATCGGTGACAAGGATATCCGCGATGTCGTCAGAATCGTGCTGGACGAGACCAAGATGAACGAGCATGCACATGAGCCCGGAAGAACTACTTCGGAGTCCACTGAAACTCTGCCTATGCCAAGATTAGATGCGAATTCTAAATCCATCTTGATTCCCTCACCTACAACAGTCGATCCAGCCACAACTATCAGTCTACCCAGAACATCCTACGCAAACATCAATGCAACTGACATGCAGGTCCATACCCAGACTCGAGGTGCGGGATCGGATGCCACGACAACCGTTATCACACGTAAAAGTGTTGCTGAAATTACCTGGGCCCAGGCATATCCTAAAAACCACGATCCGGATTCGAGAACACATTGTCGAGCAGTTTCTGACTGCTGCTCACCGATTCATGGAGGGTCGCGTTCGTGTCCAGATGATCGCCGGCAGAGTCAACCCACGGTGGTCCAAGGCGATTTCATTCTGAGACACTATGATACGCCAAAGAGTACGGCGGAGATCCTCGCGGACATTATGTGCAACAAGAGCTTCGAGCAGCAGCAAAGGATTAGCGATGGGACTGTCATCACTTCTTTTCCTAGGCTCTTTTCGCGCGACTTCACCACTGGACAGCTCAGCTCACCTACTTGCGATGAGGAACTAAATGAAGCTATTCCATCTACACCCTACTTCCATGGTGTTAACGCCCATCGTGATAATGATGAAACTATCTCATCAGGTTCTCCTGGAGAGTCTCCAAAACCTTCTCAACATGACAGCTCCCTCTTTGACACGAATCCATTCTATTCGAACTCAAGCAACTGGGCGACTCAAAATCAAGGTCTGTCAAATATTCTGGCTGCAGAAAGAAGGTTGAGTGCTTCACTCAATGCAGACACTCAAAGGCGCCGCAGCACCCAGGTAGCGGGCGTCGAGGAGGAGATGTTAGATACTCACGATGGTCCGCGACCCAGCCTTTTGGACAAAATCAGGCAGGGAAGTCACAAATTCTTTCACAGAAATCACTTTCGCAAATCGACTGGGGTTCCCTCTGCAACTGCGGAGGAAGATGTTCCACAGGAAAACAGTGCGATGCGCTCAAGGGACAGCATCGTGAGGCAAGTCACTCCCCAACCACCCAATCCAGATGATTCAGGAATATACGAGGCCATGACCGGAAGCAGGGTCAATATTCTGCGTCAAAAGAAGTGCACTTGTTCAGAAGACAATCAACCACATGTGTGTGTGGATGATTTATCCTCTGGTCGGATCAATGATTCGGAATAAGAGGTGGCTGGTGAAGAGGAAAGAAGTACTGTCTCTAGAACACACCTATGTACCTTGTTTCATAGCAAGATTTCAATACCTATCACGTTATCACACCTCCTGCTTGTCGTCTACGCCGTAGATAGACGTGGGCTGTATGGGCTACGTACACCACCATAAATCAGACTGAATATTACGACAACAGCTTTGAATTCGAAGTAATTATAAAAAAAGCAATTTTGAATATAATTATAATTCAATATGATTCATCTAGATCATGAGGCATCAAAGCATTGGCTGAGAGCCACGCTCTAACATGGGGGTTTCTCGTCGTCGTTAATTGGCTACCCTATATGGAACCATGGTAGGAATTAATTACACGATCTATCAAACACACGCCATATCGTCATGTCCAATTATATTCTATTATCAACAAACCACAACGTCTATACCGCCTTGCCAGCCCTGGCTTTGTTCTCCCTATGTCTCTTCTCCTTGGCAGCCGTCTTACGACGCTTCATCCACGACCTGTTGAGATCGCGTCTGTTATCCCAGAACCAGGCCTGGAAGTCACTTGAGCTCTGAGGACCAGATGCATCCTTGTCCTCTCCCTCGTCCTCGTCGTATCCATGCTCTGCCATATCGGCATCTTCTTCATCCTCTTCGTCCTCGGGGAAGAAGTTGCGCATGCGTGAGGGATGAGCCGTGTCGGGCGTAGGAGCAGCGCTTCTAACGTTGCGCCATTCAAAGTCCTGGCGGGAGAAGGGAGTCATAGGTGCGGGAGTCGCGACGGTGCGGTTGGCGGGATCTTGATCCTCTTCTCCTTCAATGTCATCATCGTCGTCACCGCCGCCAAAGAAGCTAAAGGGCTCTGCTTCCTTCTTGGCAGGGGTCTCTGTGGCAGTTTCGTCGGGCTTGGCACGTTTGTAGAGGGCCTCGAGGGGATGGACTTTGTTGGAGGAAGGGGTGATAGGAGGGGGTATCTTGATAGTGAGGCTGCGAGAGGAGCTGGAGGACATGGGTCTGGATGTGTCGTCGGCTTTGATGGCTGAGAGAGGTGTTGCTTGTTGGGGTGGTTCCGGAGGGTCTTCGTCGGATGAGGACGATTCGTCGTCTGTTTGAGGAGCGTCTTTGGTAATTGTCTTCTCCTTCTTCTCTTCTACAGGGGCGTCGGCCTCCATCTCATCCTCGCTTTCCTCCTCTGAAGACGAGCCGCTGCTGCTAGTACCGCTGCTGCTAGTGCCATCGTCGTCCGACTCCTCGACCGGAGGAGGCGTCACCTTCTTGGCCTTCTTCTTCTTAGGCGCAGGTTCAGGGATCTTCTTCTCCTTGACAGTCTCAACAACATTACCATCCTCATCCACCCAACCCTTGCCTTCGACGAACTCAGTCGCCGTGTTGACTTCTCCCTCAGCCCCGGAGTTTTTCAAGAAACTCGGGAACTTTGTTGTCTTCGAAAATTCGTGGACCGTTACTTCGTGTGCCTTGCTCCTCTTCTTGCGCTTTCGGGGTTGGTCGTCCTCGGGGAGATTGGCAATGGCGTTGGGCGGCACCTTTGTCTTGAGTAAACACTCATCCCCTTCCGTGTACTTTGACTTTAGGCGCTTCTTCTTCTCGGTGTGTTTGCCATCCTTCTCCTTCTCTTTGTCCTGCTTGCTCTTCTTTCGTCTCTGATCGGCGGGCTCCGTCCAGCCTCTCTTGACTTTGCGATCTGTCAGGGCGACGCCCTCAATAACCTCTGGGTCACGCTTTCGCTTCCTCGTCTCCTCCTTTGATTCCTTGGACTTCTTCTTTTTCTTCTTTGCCTTCTCCTCGTCCTCCTTGTCGAGCTCGCCGGTGGGCTCGACTCTCTCCTCCGGCCGAGCCTTTTCCACCCGCAACTTGTTGCCCTTTAGCACAGCGCCGTTGAGCTTCTTTTTTAGTTTGTCAGCCTCCATGGTCGGCAATTCAACGTAGCCGTAACGTCGCTCGGGAAACGTCTCGATCGTATGGTAGGAGATGTTGCGCGCCTTGGGAGCGGCAGAAGCTGGCAGGACGATCTTGAGAAGCTCGGGATCGAGAGGGCTAATGTGAAGCCTGATGTAATCGCTGGAAGCAGCCGGGGCCTCAGCAGACATCGCGCTGTTGTGAGGCGAGTTTGTGCGACGCAGAAAGCGTCGTTGGAATGGCGATACCGCTTTCAAATAAAAGGGACGAGCTTTTGCGATTTGGGAAAAAAAGTTCCAGGGACCTGGGTACGGTACGGAGATCTGCAGCCGCTGATTGGTCGAATGGAGCGACGTTGATCCGGGAATCTCAATTGATATGTTCAGAAAATCAGATAAAACAAAACATGAAAAAACAAACATTCTTTGACTGATTTAAAAAGGAAAACAGTTGAGGTTTTAGAGTTGACTATGATGAGTCTCACTAGAAATTGCTTTGAAACTTGGGCGGCCATCTGACTAAAAGACGTCTCAGTTGCCGCTTAGATCTCGACTCCTTTGTTACAGATGCGTTGCCTAGTTCGGAAAGTATACCAGAGCCTGAAGCATCTGTCTGACAAAGAATCTTGGAAACTTATCGGGGATGACCTCGAAAGGGAACAAATGTTATGAAAATGCAACTCTACATAGAGTTGTTGCCGTTCTAGGCCTTGGCCTCAAGTCTTGTTGTCACAGACCGGGGATCCTTGAAACTCTTGGTCTTTGGTGCTGGGACGAATGGCGTCGCAAGGAGCTTCACCGCAACGAGTTATGATACAAGTCTTGTCGGGTAGACTTAGTTCCATGGTCGTGATAGAGGCATCTTCAGGTCTAGAGGTTGGTATCACAATTGGTTCAACTTTATGCCTTCAAAAGTTTTGCTTAACGATGGTCACATATACTCGCAGCTTATAAAAGGTTTGCGATTCCTGTAGATGATCATGTTTAAACATCTTATCATAATCCATCTCTCTCTTCAATCCACTTCAAGTTCTCTGGAGGACTCTGTATTATAACCGGTTATCTGTCTTTACCTGTTAATCCTCACTCTCTTTGACGAAAATGCATTTCCCTGTTCTGATCGCCTTGGCTGGAAGTGCTCTCGCAGGTATAAACACCATTCTCTCGTACATTAACGTTGATACCAACTCACAATTATAGCACCTCATGTAGCTAAGCGGCAAAACCCCTGCTTCGTTATTGGCTCCCAAGCCCTCCCCGAAGAGGTTTCCTCCCAGGTCGCAAGTCTGGCCTCCACCGTTACATGCGACACCTCAAAAACCACCATCGACGGCGTCCCTGACGTTAGCTCTGGCGGCGTGACCTTTTCTTCGATAAACTTTGCCGAATCAGGACAGTCGCCACTGGCTTTCGCTCTCGACAAATTTGCAACGACTTCTCCGCTGGCGGATAATAACCTCCAATCGTTTCAGGATGAACTCAATGTTTACCTAGCAACTGAGGCGGGTATTAGGTCGACTGGCGGCGACCTTGGTATAAAAGTCCCCAAATTCTTTCTGCAATTTCAGATGGCACGCATTCAACAGGCGCAGGGCGCTGTGTCTGACGTCCCCGGTCAGACCGTGGATCATCAGCTGGGAAAGGTGCTCAAGAATGCAGCTGGAGAGGACCAGGCTCTTCTTGATCAAGTAAACGACTTGGCTACCAACTTGAACTGAGTAAATGTCATAATACAAAAGATTCCCGTTTTCCCACCTCTTACAAGCTCGTACATGTGACTTTTTGTCAGTTATTCATTATAAAAATACACCCCGTCGTCAGAATTAGAGAGGAGAATGCAATACGCCAAACTTTCTCAACAAACACCTGCATCCATCACGACCTAAGCGCCAAAGAAATCATTTTACGAAGAGCCGCGGAACCAAGGCTGAGGGTCCTGCTCCCTTCTATCGCCACCAATGGCCTTCCACCAGGTGTCGGTGCTCCATCGAATAATGCGCTCGGCGGCACCTGAAGGGGTAGCGGCTGGACGCACGTCGAGGAAGAAGACAGGGTCACCTGAGGGGTCGGGCTCGCCAGAATAGTAGTCGATGATATACCGGATCTCCTTCTTCTGGCCATCAATTTCTCGCGAAACGTACCAGTCGTGTCGGTCAAACGGAGGCTCGGTTCTCGAAGTATGTCAGTCGCAAGAGCTTATGCGGGATCGAAAAGAACGACTTACTCAAACTTGGAGGGGTAAATCCAGCCCAGAACCTGGAGCATCGTAGCCTTGGGGGTCAGTTCCTTGGGTCGACCCTGGAAGCGGATGAGGCTGGGCTCAGTGTCAACACCGTCCCACTGTCGGTCAAGCTCCTCTTGAACATGGCCCTCTCCTCTCCTGCAGATTTGCCATCCCTTGTAAAGTCCTCGAGCAAATCGCTGCTCCCAACCAAGAATCTCCTGCCATGCGCCCTCGTTCAGAAAGTTGTGTACTGAGACCATGCCCTCAACAGCAGTGATATCGGTATCGGTGTATCCCTTGCGCAGTAGCGCATTGTACATTTGCTGGGGAGAAGGGTACTCCCAGGTGCCATCGCCAGAGCCCTTGGGAATGGTAGACTCCTCACGTTCAGTCGGGAGAACAATTTCCTGGTTAGGCGCGGGCTTCTGAGACAAGTCGGGGAACATATAGTTGAGAGGGTTCAGCTGGGAGATCAAGGACTTGGGCTTCTCCTCGGTTCGGGCGGCGTGAGGGACAGGACATCCTGTGGCGGGAGGGGCAACGGCGGGCTTCGGGGGCTTGTTCAGCGCATCGGCGGACTTTTGGTGCATAGGACAGCCAGGCTGGGAGAGTGTTAGTAACAGAATGAGAATGATCAAGGATGTGATCCTACTGGAGGCGCCTTGTCGGTAGTGGCTGGATGTCCAACAGGGACATGAACACCAGCAGCAAGAGTTGTATCTGCCCAAAACCAACCCATTGTGAAGGATTGCGAATTGAAATAGTACTACTATTTGATGAAAGAGGTAGGGATTCAAGCGACTCGGCGTCAAGAGCCAGAATGCGGAGGAATCGAAAGTGTGGTTGGTGATGATGACAGGCAAGAATGAAGATTTGGGGATGGACAAATGGATGAACAGGAAATTTCCTAAATGGTTGCGTTATCGACGCCTATCAAAAATTTGAGGCGCAAATGGTAGCGGCAAGACCGGGGGAACCCGCGCCAAGCCCAATTCTTTTCCTGGACGCTGAACAGGGAATACCTTTCTTGTCTCGTCTTTTGTCAGCACGTGCGTTTTTCCGAGTTGTTTCCGTAAAGAAAATCGAGCAAAATCGGGAGCTAATGATAAGGTAAAGTACGTACTTTACGTCACTTTGGTTAACATCCCGACGTCACTAAAACCGACCAATTGTGATTGCGGGCATCCTTGCAATCGAGTCTCAAAGTCTTAGCATCATTAACCCAGCAGCTGCACTTACACATGCAAATAAACTCTTCCCCGGTCATTCCTCGAATGCAATCGCCTTCAGGCTTTGCCCGAACATGAAAGTGTTCGCATCTACACAATTCATTAACGACACACTCCCTTCGCCGAGATGAGTACTGGCTCCCTCATAGGCCGGTTTTTCGTCCACCCGGCCTTCCGAACATGTCCCAACGCCAACACCCATGTCAGGTTCAACGTCGCCATCCTTAGCCGTCGATTCGTCTCTCAAAGCTCACGCCGTCCTCGATTCACGAAATGGCCTACACCCGGACCGAAAAGAACAGCTCTGCGTGCATCTGGTGGCGCTGCGGCACTAGGAACAGCAGCTTTTGTCGAGCTGTCGCAACAAGAAAATGGCAACGATCAAGAGACGGGAGAGAAGCGTATGCTCGAGGTATCGCGGGCCGAGGTGAAAAAAGGCGTATCAGCTGATTCTCGTGGTATCTCACGAATAGGCGAGCGCATCAAATACTTGCTCGACCTATTAATCATCGAGCCTGTCTGCACTGGATTTCGATTCCTCCAGCTTGTCGTCATCTTCGTTCCCGTGATCATTACCATTCCCGTTATTTACTTTGGAAAGCGACAACCCGATAGAGACAATGAACGATCAGGCACACTTTGGTGGTACGGCTTTTTGGTCAATGAGATGGAATTGGCTGGTCCGGCCTTCATCAAGCTTGGACAATGGGCTGCTTCACGAACCGACATCTTCCCTACGGAGATGTGCGAGATCATGTCTAAGCTTCACTCGAATGCGCCAGCTCACTCACTTCATGCTACTCGCCTGACTGTCGAAGCTGCATTTGGTGGTCGTCGCTTCGAGGATATCTTTGACGAATTCCAGGAGAAGCCTCTAGGTGTTGGAGCCATTGCTCAGGTTTACAAGGCCAAGTTAAAGCCTGGCCTAGCTAAACCAGAGGATGCCGACCTGCATGAACATGAATCGTACCCCTTGGCGCATAACGTGAAGCGCAACGTCGACACAGTACTCAAGAGCTCACCACAAAGAGTACCATCTTCCTATGTTGCAGTCAAAGTGCTGCACCCATATGTGGAAAAGACCGTCCGGCGAGATCTGCGTATCATGGGCTTCTTTGCGTCTCTACTGAACTTCATTCCCACTATTGAGTGGTTATCACTACCTGATGAGGTAGCTCAGTTCGGAGAGATGATGAAGCTTCAGCTTGATCTGCGCATTGAGGCAGCAAACCTGGCTACTTTCCGAAAGAACTTCAAGGACCGGTCGACGGCTTGGTTTCCCTATCCCTATACTGAGTTCACAACCCGCAATGTTTTGATCGAGGAATATGCTCAGGGTATACCACTGGCAGACTTTATGGAGAATGGCGGTGGCGTCTTCCAACATGATATTGCGGATGAGGGCCTCGACGCTTTCCTTCGTATGCTGCTCCTCGACAACTTTGTCCACGCTGATTTACATCCCGGCAATATCATGGTGCGATTTTATCAGTCTGCTCACCCAGAGCTGCGCCTGCGAAAGTCAATGACCAAGGCCCATCCCGATGAGCAAGAAGACGTTACTGAACAAGTGCTTGAGCGACTTCGACCGTACCGACATCGCAAGGATCCTAAGGCGTGGGAGGCAGAACTTGCCAAGATTGACGCTGAAGGGTTTCGACCCCAACTTATCTTCATCGACACAGGATTGGTCACTGAGCTCAACGCTGTGAATCGCGAGAACTTCCTTGACCTCTTCCGCGCCGTTGCGGAGTTTGACGGCTACAAGGCTGGCCATCTCATGTGCGAGCGCTGCCGTCAACCAGATGCTGTGTTGGATAAGGAGGTCTTCGCCCTCAAGATGCAGCATCTTGTCATAGGCGTTAAGAGCCGTACACTTGCCCTTGGTAATGTCAAGATTGGCGATATCTTGCAAGAGGTGCTTAGCATGGTTCGAAATCACCATGTCCGTCTCGAAGGCGATTTCGTCAACGTCGTTATCAGCATTCTGCTCCTCGAGGGCATTGGTCGCAGTCTGAACCCTGATGTTGATCTGCTCAGCAGTTCACTGCCAATTTTGCGCCAACTAAGCGCTCAGAGCGGTACAAACATGGCCAAACATGGAGACTTTTCCATGTTGGTGGTATGGCTGGGACTTGAGGCCAGACGGTTTATGCAAGCTAGCATCGAAGATGTAAGCCCCCCCTAACACATCCCGTAATACCTCACCATCTAGACTCACAAATACTAACCTCAACCAGGTCGAACGATGCGTCAAGTACGATCAACTTTCACCCAATGTATAATTATCAAGACCCTGTTTTAAACCAGAATCTGCGGAGATCATGGCATCAGAAGGCGTACGGATAGGATTATAGGAACGGCTGTTTTGCGTTGGAGTACATGAGAGGCGTAGCTCAGAGCTGAAGAAAGACATCTAGACATACACATCTAAACTATACACGCTCGACTCCTTTCGAACCATTAACTACTCCTTTTCACTGGATTTCTATACTGTGAAAGCCAATTCATTAAAAGACATCTAATGTGACGTCAAGTTCATTCCTTTCTATACCTATATGCCTATTAAGCACTTTCCTATTCCATTGATGCACCAAGACGCCCCCATATCCCTAAAGTTACAAACATACACCCAAACACTTCTAATCTGTGCTGGCACTCAGTTCCATGGATTTATCCCACAAACTCCTCAGCAAAGCCGTCGTGCCATCTTCCTCTTCACCACCAACAAGGCTTGATCCACTCAGTCGATCCGTCAACCTGCCATCGTCGTCGTTACCCTCATAGCTTGATGCTGCGCCGTTGGTCCGTACTGAGGTAGGTCGCTTGGGCGTGACGGGCCGTCGAGGATCGGGCATGCTAACGTTGCGGGTGTGGCGCATTGTAAGATCCATGGATCGCTTGCCGTTTGTAGAGGCGGTGCCAGCACGCGGGATGCGCAGAGACTTATCCACTCCGGGGAGGTGGTTGAGGCGTTCCAGAGAGCGGGCAACAGGGTTCTGATACCGTCGAACAACGAGGTACTCCATGCCTGTACGCTCCAAGAGCTTGCCGACGCGAGGATCCCGGCTGTTACCCCCATCGTAGCCGGGACCGCCGACGCCGATGAGCGGAGTGTGGCCGACTACACCTCCAACACCACTGACTGCTTGCCCAGGTTCAATGACGGAACTGGCTCGCTGCAAGTTAAGCTTTTGCTGTGTTCGCGATGTCTGAGCGGCAGGCGGGGCTGCTCGTCGGGCCGTCTTGGGCGCCAATGCGCTGTCGTCGACCTCCTCCTTTGGTGCGCTGGTAGGTGGTTCCCTGCGCTCTTCGCGATCGCCTTGCAGGCTAGTTACGGAGCGAGGCGTCTGAGGAGTGCTGTCGAAACGGCGATGGTCCCCTCGAGGTGGTCGATAGAAAGATCCCTCACTTGTCAATCCAGAACCAGCAGCCTCGACGAACCGCGAAGTCAACTCATCCTGGTTACTCCCCATAAGAGTGCTTGATTCGCGGGCATCAGCAGAAGCTGGAGCAAAGCGCCGAGGGGAAATCTGCGCCAGGTCTGCGGTCATCTGGGGCGGAGCTCCGTGAGACGGGGTGCGCTGTAGGATCCGGGATGTGAGATACTCCTTCTGGTGTGTCCTTTGACGTTCCGGGCTGGACGATTGCTGTTGCTCTGGTTCTGGTTCTGGTTCTGGCTCTTGGTGTTGCTTCTCCTGCTGCGTAGAAGCGGCGTGATCGCTGGGAGTAACCGGCCTTGAGCGGTCGTCGGGATGATGGACAGAGTGATTGCTGCTGTTGAGAGAGCCCTTTCGGGAGAGATACGGCGAGTTAGACCCACTGGCATCGACCCATTCGTCCTCCTCGTTACCCAAATCAAAGTGGACCTGCGACTTGCCGCCGGAGGTTTGAGGTTGATAGACAATTGTGGTGCTTGAGGCGCGTTTGAGTTCAGCAGATCGCGTCCGTCTGCCAATTTCTGTATGCGAGCGATTGCGCTTGAGCTTTGTGTGAGAGGGACTCTTGACAATCTTTGTATGTGATGGGCTCTTGACGAGTTTCGTGTGGGAAGAGCTCTTGTTGAGTTTTGTATTCGAAGAATTCTTGGCCAGTTTAGTCTGCGACGAGCTTTTGGTGAGATTGCCGGAGGAGGAGTCGCGAGAGGAGAGCTTTGCGTCGCTGGCAGCTCGACGATGGGAATTGGAATTGGAATTGGTGCCGGAGTTTGTGCGATGTAAATGCTGCTGCTGCTCGATCAGGTCGGGGGTATCTGTATGGCGACGGCTGAGCTTTGGCTGTTTGGGAGCAGTTTTGGAACCCTGGCCGCGGGCGTGATGGAGGTGGCCGACTGTGTGTTGTCGCTGGTGATGACGATGGGGTCGGCGGTGTTGTTGGTGTTGGTGGTGAACGCCGCTGCTCTCACTCTGCGAATCGCTCTCCTGATGGTTGAGCGGAGGCCGTTTTGATTGGCCGCTCATGGACGATGCGCTGTCCGCATCTCGGGTGTGAGGCATGGCTGTTGGAGGTGGAGGTTGCGCGCAATTCGTTTGGTCGCTTATATGATCGATTGGTTTCGGGAACCGAGAATTGACGTCTTTCGCGGTTGATTTTTTTTCCCCTTTGTTGTTTTCGAGATTATAACGTTGAATTCCTCCTGACCAGACCGACGACCCGAGTGTTTATTATCATGAGAGCTGGGGAGAATTGTATTGTAGAGCAACAGTAATAATAATGCGTGTAAAAGAAAGAATTAGGTTAGGTTGTAAGAGATTAATCAAGTCGTGTCGAAATGAGATTGTTGTCTTTGCGAATGCTAGTCCGTCCCCGTACCCGATTATGGAGCTCCCTTTAAGTCGAATTGATAGGGCTCCCTCGAGTGATGTCAATGTCAATGGATCGGCCGAGAGAAGAATCGGTGAGGGTCGACCGCGGTGGAGGGGCGGAGATAGACCGACGATCACTCTGGAGTCTGGGGATGCGAAGTGATGCGATGCGCAAAGAGAGAGGGAAGAAGGGGATGGTGAAAGGGAGGAAAATTAGAGAGAGAAAAAGTGTCGCGCAAAGGAGGAGAAACAACTTTTTGACGTAGGTAACTAAAGGTAAAGTAGGCGAGCGAGTAATTCCAGTCGAGACGGGACCAGACCAGGCAAGGCCCCAGATGAACAAACAAACCAAAACCGAACCTAACCCAACGGCCGAGATGAAACTAGTGTTGCCGAGACACCAGGCTAGGACCAGTTTGTATTGGATCTAGAAATGGCAGAGAGATGAGATTTGCTGTATCGTAGACTAGCTTCTCGGTACTCGACGTAATGAGGGGGTAAGAAAGTTTCAATTAATAAGATTGCAATGACTGCGTTATGCTGTACGCGCATGTACGTGCGGTCCGTCCAAGTTCTCGTGTAATTTGGGCGAGCACCAAAAAGATGGTGAGTGAAGATAATTACTTTTGACCGTGCAGTTATTAGCGAGCGAACTTGGGTTGTGTGAGGTGCCAATGATGGGGAGCTCAACAGAAGTTTGGAAGTCAAAAAAAGAGTCATCTCATCTCATTAGAATCAACAAGAAGTGCATGGCTAGAACGGGACGGAGACGGACACAGAGCCGCAATCGGAACTTTAGGAATCTCCTACTTAGGCATGCCGAGAGCAGCAGCATTGGATGGCCTCAGTTTACGAATTGGAAGCCCTGGTTGTCTGTGTAACTTGTCACAAAGTCATCACCCCAGCATCCATTATCATAGCGTGGCATTGGATGAACTGAGTTGAACTCAAGTGCAGTGCGATGCGAGCTCATGAATGCGTCACCTGTAATACACGCTGCATTAGCATTAGTTACCTGACGAACGAACGGTCCGGCCGGGGCTCGCGGAGTAGATTAGACGGAACATGGGCCGGCCTTGTTCTGACCCCGGGCCGACTATAGGCGCACCTGTCCGAGTGTGATGTTCGTACTCCGTAGTGATTCAACATTCTTCAACAAGGTGTCTGTACTCTTCTGCCGCGTGTCAACTCGCGTCATACGAATTTGGTGGAATTTCTAGTCACGATTCCATCCTCATCTTTAAGTCCCCCAGGCCTTCACTGTCGCATTAGTCCTCGGTGTTTCTCTTCTGAAGACGTACCACTCTTTCCTGTTTCAAGTAATGCTAGTTACTGATTACATATTAGTAATTGGATCAGTTTACCGGATCGGATATAGTATTGTTGTCAGACACTCAGAGGAGCATTCTGTATTATCAGCTCAAAAAGGTTTCATCTTCAGGCAAACTTCTATAGAAATGTTCCCCATGGTGGAGACAGCTGGGGTACTTGGAGACACGACAAGCATAATATACTCTCAGTACTCGCATACTTTAGGCCAAGAAGACCATGATTTACTTTGTCAACCTTTAGAGCACTTACCTATAGTCAGGATGCTCTGATAAATATAACATGCATTAGGTTAAGTTATCTAAAGCGCTTGGCTCGTTTTGCTATCCGTGAGCCTCTGCTTAAGCCTGGGATATAAGAGTAGAAGCTACCTGATGCTCTAATAATTAGGATATGCTTGCTAGGAATTGTCTAAGTGCTCCATTTATTTTGTCGCCTCTTCCGCCTCTCGCCCAAAGTCAGAATATGAACGTCAAGCACGTGACCCTACATTTCAATCATACATTCGCCATAGCTTTCAACTCGCACTATCTACTTCAACCAAACAAATACACAATCAGCAATCATGTCATCCATCGCCGAAATCGAAGCCGAAAAGCAGGCTTATCAAGAACAAGTAAGCTTTGTACCCCCTCCTCCCGCCCTCTCTGTTCATACTGACCTCCCTCCAGTTCGAAATTGTTCTCGGCCAACTACGCGACGATCCTGACAACGTCGAACTCAAAGCATTAAAGGACGAGTTGAAAAGCTTCATCGATCTCCTCAATGAACAAATTGCTGAGCTTAAGCCTGCGCAGGCGCCTAAGCCCGCCCCCAAGCAGCCATCACCAGAGCCCGAGAAGTGGTCGCGCGAGAACCACCCCGCCTTTAAGAAAGCAGCTCCGGCCGAGGAAAAGGAACAGGCTCCCGCAAACTACCAGGTCAACGACACCGTGCTAGCGAAGTGGGTTTCTGGCGACAAGGCATTCTACCCGGCGCGCATTACATCCATCACAGGATCCTCGACGGACCCCATCTACATCGTCAAGTTCAAGACCTACGACAACACGGAGACATTACGATCTCGCGATATCCGACCAGTCTCGAATAAGCGAAAGGCGGATGGAACACCGACGACATCAGCGCCCGCCACACCTCCTGCTCCCGGTCTGGTTTCGTCCGCGGGGGCAACGGTATATCCCGAGGCAAAGAAGGAAGCCGAACAAGACGGTGAAGCAAAGCCACCCAAGGCAAAGAAGATTAAGGCCAAGAAAGAGCTTGAGAAGAACAAGAATAAGTGGCAAGAGTTCAGCGCAAAGTCCAAATTCGGAAAGAATCACAAGAAGGACAGCATGTTCCGCACTCCCGACGGTGTTCACGGTAGAGGTGAGCAATCACCTTCCCTCGGTCTTCGGGACGAAAATACTAACATCTTCACAGTTGGCTTTACAGGCTCTGGCCAAGCCATGCGAAAAGACCCCACTCGAAGCCGTCATGTCTATCAAATGAACGATGAGCTAGACTAATCCGCATTCTCTCTTGGCAGGGCACTCGGTTCGATACTCAAAGGGCATGCGGGGCGTTTGGAAGTCTCAGGAGCTTTTTGCTTTGTTTGGTAACATGCCTTGTATTTGATCATGGCAGAGGCTAACGACTCATCTTTCTGGCGTTCATTCCAGTTATTCTTTCTCAGATCCCAAGTACGTAGGAGCGACGCGGTCTCGACAGACCGGCTGAGGTCAATTAAATAGCGTTACATAACACATTATGTTTCCCCTCGTCAACTTGAATGTTTTACTAAGTTGAGCTGGCAGGATCATTACAATTTGTTCTACATTGTTGCTACATGTCGGCTGAGTAAATAGCTGGTTACTATTTGCCGCTCAGGTCGATCTTGGGACAGATGTCCTGGGCTATCTTAAGGAAGGCATTTGCCCTCTCACTCGTAGGTTCTGCCACTACTGTTGGCTTTCCCCTATCGCCATCATCTCCAATATTGGGATGCAATGGGATATCGCCCAAGAAGTCAATCTTGTGCTCCTGACAAAGCTTTTCCACTCTCGCGTTGGATCCAAAAACGCTGGTCTCTCCATGGCAGTGAGGGCACTTGAAAAGGGACATGTTCTGCACCAAGCCGAGAATATTGACGTCAACTGTCTTGAACATGTTGATGCCTTTGACGGCATCCTTGGTTGCCAAAGTATGAGGTGTAGTGATGATAACCGAGCCTGTTGAATGTCAGTAGAAGTAGACGACTTATAACTTGTAAGCACGCACCATCCAGAATAACCTGCTGGGTGATAGTCAACTGCGTATCTCCAGTACCCGGGGGCAGGTCGAGGACGAGGATGTCAAGACCACCCCATTCTACCTCGTGAAGAAGCTGCTGTATCGCTTTCATCACCATAGGACCTCGCCATACGACAGGTGCATTCTCGCCAACCAAGTAGCCCATAGACATGGTCTTGACTCCATAATTTGTGAGCGGGATCAGCTGATTATCTACAAAAGTTAGTGTTTGAAGTATACATCTCCTTGTACTCCAATAACTGACTATTAGACAACCTTGGTTCCCCTGATAGGTCAAACAAAGTTGGGATCGATGGACCAAAGATGTCAGTGTCCAAAATACCAGCTCGATAGCCAAGACGGGCAAAGGCCAGTGATAAGTTTGCTAGATAAGTCTTTAGAAAAGATTCAAATATGCGGGAGTAGATTCCCTACATACCTGCAACTGTGCTTTTTCCTACGCCTCCTTTGGCAGAGGACACAGCGATGACCTTTTCAACACCTGTGATCTTGCGGCGGACTGGACGTTTCCCCCAAGTTGGGGGCGTACCTGACCGAGGGAGGCCCTAAAACAGATTAGCGATGATTTGTTATTGATATATAAGAAGTAACTCACTAAAGGATTCTCATGTTGAAGTGCCCGTACGCTCTGGAAGAGACGTGCAGATGTTGAGCGCATCTTGGTAAGAGACTCAGATGTGATGAGAACTAGGAATGGGCAAAACCCAAAGCCTCAAGAGATTCGAGTTCGAATAAAGGAAAGGCTTCAATCAATATACTAATTATGAAGCAACAGTGCTACGGCCGTCTAAGGAAGACACATTTTAAACATTCTAGGTCAAATACATGAGACTGACCTTATGCATCTATGCTCCAGCTCTGAGATAGCGGCTCTACAGGGCACTATCCACTAACACGGAGCTGCAGCGATTCTGCCACCAACCACCGCCTAAAAGTTCAAATGCCGTTCCCTAGAAAATTTCCAACATGGACGTGGGGCCGCTGTTGTTAGTGGAAGAGCTTTACAAGAAAAGTCAAATAATTGACTGACAATGGCCAAAGCAAAGGGTCGCGCGAAGCAATTCGAGGACTTGGACGAGCCTATCGTCAAAGGTGCGTTTTGGTAATTCTCCAATAATGCTTGCGATAGTGTCTAACTATCCCAGACTACGACCCCGAGGCCAATGTCGAAGTGAGCGAACACGGCAGCGGAAGCGAAGAGAGCGAGGATGAGAATGCCGGCACCGAGCATTATGTCTCCGTGGGCAAGAGTAAACTGAGAAAGCAGGAGGGTCTATCGCTTGGTCCCCAGTACCGAGGCTCGCGCGTGTCGCGAGATGCCCTCGACGAAGAGAGTGAATCCAACGACGACGACGAAGATGAGGAATCGGGCGACGAGGAATTCGATGACCCAGAGACCGCAGATTTGCAGCGCGACGAAGCCGAGGCCAACGATTCAGAGATTTCGAGCGACGACGCCCTTGGCGAGAGCGACGAGGAGCGTTTCAAGGACTTCACTTTCCGCGGAAGCTCCAAGCCCAAGAAGCCTGCTTCGAAGAGAGCTACTGCTGCTGACTACATGTCTTCTTCCGACGATGGAGGCGCTGGAGTAGCCGAAGATGATGACATGGATGGCGCAGAGCTCGAGGGTTCCGACTCGGAGGAAGACGAGATAGACGATGGCCTTGACGCTCTCGTCGACGGTGAGGGAGACTCTGACGATGAGTCGGACGAGAATGATGATGAGGAGGGTTCCGGCGAACAGGATGAGGAAGATGAGGATGAAGGTGAAAGCGATAGCGATGAGGACGACTCGAAGACCAAGAACGCAAAGCCCGCTATGGCAGCTCTATCCACACGACCCGACGTTGACAAGGGTCTGGCTATTCGCCAACAGCGAAAAGCCTACGACGGTCTTCTTAACATTCGCATTCGTTTACAAAAGGCACTCATCGCCGCCAACACCTTCGACGCTCTTGATGCCAGCCCCGAGCCTGAATCGGAGCCCTACGAGGCCGCTGAGGAGGCAGCCATCAAACTCCTCAACACCATCAGCAGCCTCAAGGACAACTTCGGGCCGTCTCGCGCTGGCGACAAGCGCAAGCGTGAATTGGGTGTGTCTATGACTACAGATGAGATCTGGCAGCAGATGCAGGAAGAAGAGGAACGATCAATCAAGTCCAGAGAGGATCGCCTGGAGAAGTGGTCTCGTAAGGTGCAATCCGTTAACGTCACAGCACCAAAGGGCCTCGAATCGCGCAGCAAGACTCTCATTAACGCGCTCAAGGAGCAACTCATCGATCCTGACAACCGACTCGCCAAGCGCTCCCGCGTTCCCCGCTCATGCGCTCCCGCACAGGCTGCCAAGGGCGTTACAGAAGACAGCGACATCTACGATGACGCCGATTTTTACCAGGTTCTCCTTAAGGAGCTCGTTGACCAACGCACAGTAGAGGGCTCATCAGGAGCGGCGGCCGGTGTACCAACGGTGGTGATGACAGCGGCCAAGGACGTGAAGTCGCGCAAGAACGTGGATCGCAAGGCAAGCAAGGGTCGCAAGATGCGCTTCACGGTGCATGAGAAGCTGCAGAACTTCATGGCGCCTGAGGACCGACGTGTGTGGGAGCAGGGTGCCATTGATCGATTCTTTGGCACGCTGTTTGGCCGCAAGATGCATCTGAACGAGGACGAGAGCGAGGATGATGATATGGATGTTGATGCCGAGGAGGCGGGTCTTAGATTGTTTCGAAGCTAAAAAGGTGTAACTGTAGATATTATAGACTTATTATTCAAGCATTCCCCAAATACCAGGTACATAGAAACATGGTCAACAAGATAATGTGGACACCTAGATGCACCACCGGCCCTCCCAGCGTTTTCGTCGTTGAGGACGCATCTCCCTCTTGAGCACGTCCAGTCAAACGCATGTAAGCACGATAGCACGGCCAGGTGTGCCAGAAGGAAAAGGCGAGTGCGACATGTCGAGTGACGTCGTCGAAAGGGCGACGGATGAAGATAAGAGCGATCAGATTGGTCGTGAAGAGTAGACCGCCAAAAGATTGAAGGATCAGAGCAGCAGATGGAGGAAGTGGTTGAAGCTGTGATGAAGGGCGAAAGATAAATGTGAAGGCGGCGGGAGTCTCGACGAGGGCGTGGACGAGAAAGGGAACTATTGCCGAAGAAGGCATCGTGAGAGTTGGCATATGGTGTCTTCAAACCCTTGAATGTTGAAAGTTTTGAAGCTGAGTATTGTTATCTGAAGTAGTAAGCTTGAGTTGCATAGGCATGGTGTTCTGGGATTCCGGACTTACCTAAGCCAAGATTTGCTGCAAAATACCCGCAATGACGACAAGGATCAAGTCCAGGATATTGTGATATCAGAGGTTTCTAACTGGGTTGCTTTCCGTTGTTTAGTTGTAGTTTGCATCATTTATCAGGCCTCGAAGTTGTTTGCTTCCACCTACTCACCAACACGATAGTAACAACCAACTCAACCCAAGATCCATTACAAATGATTAGCGAAAGTTGTTTATTACTATTGAGCCAGTCGTTGCTAGCATGTATGTATTACAGGCATTGTTTTGTATATCGAAAAATGCTGCCAAATCATCAAGTCTCATCGCCTGGTGAAGTAGTATACAAAAAATGACATTACATCTAAATGCTGGGGGTATTGTGATGCTCAAAACATGCACAGCTAGTACATTTCCTTGAACTGAGGAAATACAGTACTGTCAACCCCAAACATGTTGTTAGCCGGTTCGGACACATCGTTATTTGACCCAGAACCTTGCTGCCCATCGTTTTCGTTGTACTGGAAGCCATTCAAACCCACGTAGCCCTCAAACATCCGTGACATCTCGGCTTGGATTCTAGATCCATTTTGAGCCACCGAATCTGGTGTCGCTGCTTGTGACTGCTGGCCTGGCATCGAGGGCTTGCGGAATGATTGCTGTTGATCCATATGGCCTCGTGCAAGTCCTATCATGCCTAAAGCTGCTGTTGACTGGGGGTCATCTTCGGCATTTAGTCCGAAACGCGGCGCGACGTCTTTTAGCGATCGAATTGTTCGCCACAGTCTCTGCGATGCCCAACTCTTGGCAGACAGGTCCTTGACCAACTCAAGGGCCATGTAGAACTCTTCGCGGCAAGTAGCGCTAAATCGAACTGGGGCATGAACAGAAGCAAGGAAGACGACGGCGATTGCAGACGTGAGAAACTGGTGGTAAAAGACCTGTACGCGCCGGTATAAATTGGTCGTATTGTTCAAGTGGCTGAGATATCGGATGGTGTCTTTTGCGATATTGACGACACGTTCTGATTGTTGAGGATGCGCCATGATACTAGTGGCACTATGCAATACAGGCGTGTAAAGCCAAATCCGCATCTGAGAGTTGTTAGTCAAGATATCAAGATCTTACATACGATACTCACCTGGTTCAGTCGCAGATATGTCCAGATTCTTAGCCGCTGAAGATTGTACGAGGGCGTCGATGTTATGTGCTTCTCCTTGTCCCAATTGCGAACCTTTACCTCTTCAGGAATCTGCTCGTACCACTGTAGCAGTTCCTGGTCGACGTTTTCTAACTCCTCTGATCGCAAGTCGCGCGCAAGCACTGGACCGAAGTGAGCTACCTGCCGCCACACCTTTGCACCTATTCGAGAATAGGTAATCATAGCCACGAGGTATGGGTACTCCTCCTACGATCTTGTTAGTTGTAAGAGCCGAGAAGGGGCACCACTGAAGTACTGACCGGGAAGGGGAGCTGTGAGTCGATCTCTTCATCTTGGACAGCAAACGGCAACCCAGTTGCAAAAGCCCATCGTCGATCCAAGACATACGCCGACCAGAAGCTGACCAGGGCGTTCTTCCGCTCCTCTTCATCCTGAATCCTCATTAGACCCGTCCTTTGGTTGATACCAAGCTCCAAACATAATCGGGCGACGTGGCCCATAACTCGCCATGCCAGAACTTCGTCGTTGGAGAGGAACCGGTAACCAGCAACAAGAGCCAATATTGGCAGAGTTCCAACATCCGCAGCCTCAGTCATGAGCTTTCGGTTAAGCACTATTTCCATGCTGTCAAACAACCGGATTGCCTTGTCACTGTGCCCATGTTCTTCTACCACCAAGGCACAGCACATGATAATTTTAAGTTGTAGAGTTTTGTCGTCATTGATAAGTTCTCTGGGGTTTTGTTGTCGTATAGATTCGAGAAAAGGTCCCAGACTCTTAGCGTGGGATATGACACTCTGAACGTTGAGCACTGGGTACATTATGCCGATCTCCTCCTCATGTAGGCGACATAGACGGATCAACTCATCCTTGTCGAACTCGTGGAGAGGATCTGCCGGGCGTGTCATCGACATGCTCACGCCCTCATTCAAGTGTGGGTTGTCATCACCATCGGATATACCCTTGTATCCCATGTTGTTGATGGTGTTATTGGCAACATCCAAGCTGAAGGCCATGCTTGTTGGGCCTCGAAATGAGCCATACTTTGAGTGAGCACTGTCATGGCGATTGAGTGAGCTAGAGCTATGGGAAGGAGAGGGAGCGATTGTCGGCGTGCCGTGGGTGACAGCTCGGTCACTAAGGGTAGCGAAACGGGGCGGTTCGGACTGCAGAGCCTTGACGGTTTGGTGCAGCCAACCGACTTCATCTTGAAGACGACCGATTTGCGCCGTAACTTGCTTGAATTCATCCGATTCCTTGAAGTTACCAGAACAGCAGTTGGGGGCATAAAGGCAGGCCAAGTTGAGATTGCCGCATCGTTGACAAGGTGTTTCGCCGTTGCACTTTATCTTGCGTCTCTTGCATTCATTGCTGTATTTTGTCAGTTAAAGTGTCTTTGTTACAGATAAAGAAAACCCGTGGTGTCACAAGCTAACTGCGACGATGTCAGATGAAACAACAGAAAGAGACTAACCAAGCTATTGATATATACTGTTTCCAAAAAGAAGGTCGTGTTAGCCTTGATGATCTTGTAGAATGAGAATATTCGGGGTAGCCATGTGTTGGAGTATTGATGGTGATAATGTCAGACGAATGAGGGAGAATATGTATCGATGACAAGACGGTGTATGTCAGAAGACTAAAACCAACTGCCGACCCAGCTGGGTGGATTCGTTTATGTAGTGCAACCAGCGAGCCGAGATGTTTGATGTTAAAAGACTCGATAGGCGAATATCGTGCAGTTCCGTGTTGGTGTCTCTTGAATGGACCCCTCTTTGTTCGTCTTCACCCTCGTCTTGTCTCTCAGTGATGCCTCATCCTTGTCTCACCTTATCTCATCTCTTTGATCCCGCAACGGGCGGAATCTGGTTGTAGACGTAATGAAATGGTAAAGACTCACTCTGTTCCTCTTACTTCTTGTCTGCTTCCCTCCAGTCACTGACCCATCGTCCATTGACTTCCTCTTGTTGGCGTTAGAGGCACTCACACCATGGGCGGAATTGTCCCCGACAGAGGCGGAACTTGGACTGGCGTGATTATCGTAAGCAACAGCACCCACGGAAGCCCCTACGGCGCTCCCCGGGGTACGTCCTGGAGTTCCGCCTCGTCCGGCGCCGGAGCCGGGGCCGAGAGACGGACTCGAGGTAGGATTCAGAACTGGGACCTGGGCAAGGAATCGCAGGTCGCTTGCCTGTGTCTCTATCTGCTCCATGGTGCCGAAAGGGCCATCGGCCGTGGCGCAATCGTTGGGAAGCTGCGAGTGGCGCTGTGACTGTAAATGTGTAGAGAGCACAGGTTGATATTGTGCGTGAGGATGATGAGTTGGTGTAGTAGGATAAGAGTGAGAATGGGTTTGAGTGTGAATGTGAGCGCGGACTGCTAAAGGCGACGCGAATGGCGCAAAAGGTATTATCGCTGGGTCTTGGTCAGTGGGCGCCCGCTGAGAATTGCGCCTACGCCAGCGCCAGGTATTACTGTCGCTCCTCCTGCCAGCAGTACCTACACCTGGACCAGGATAATGACGGCCTAGCCCCACGTGACCGGGGAATTCTCCAGCGAGGGACACGGAAGGTATTGTCCTGGCCTGGAAATCGTCGGCTATTGCACGGCTTGCAAAGACTTGCTGGACTCCTTCTTCATCCACGTCCCCATCCCCCACCCCGAAGATGGGATAATAGCCCTCCAGTTCTGCTTTTTTCATCAACTGAATTGCCCAATCAATGTAGTGCGCTTGTCTCCAGGCGCTCTATGCAATATCGAGACCAAATGCCAAGAACGATACAGCCGGTAAAGGGAATATCACCCGCAGCCAACCAAAAGCGTCCCTCTAAGACGTGCCGCATTCGCAACGGGTTGATCCAAAGTATTGGAGCCAAACCCAACCTACCGAGTACGGGTACAATTGGGTTGCAAGGTCGATGAAGCCGAGACTTCAGGCGGTTCGTGTTGGTGGCTGATGATAGGTTGATTTAAAAATGTTTCTGTTTCTTTTTGTTTTACCACTGTTGTCATGATATGGCAGCCGGTGAACTTGGTGATGAATAAGTAATGACTGTTGACTGCAAGTGGCTTGCCAGAAGTCTCGAGGATCGCTAGGGAGTTCAAAATCGACTTCGGCGGAGAAACTTCAATCTCTCAGTTTGCAATGCAGATCCCGATTCCCCGTGGGCGATCTGAGTTTCCTCATATAAGTCGTTGCACCAGGATCTTGCTTACCAGCTTGCAGCCCGTCAACTTTGTCGCATGCACGCACACCAAGCCTCTTATCTCCGAGAAGGCTGGATCGACGGCAGATTCTTAGGGTTGTTGTGGTATAAAAGCTTCGAGGACGTGACCGGGAAGGGGATGTTGTTCGACTTAAGCAACTGCCCCAGTGGTTGAACATTTCAACGGCTAACCCTCAAGCACACTCATAGCCTTGATCTTTGCCTTACCTGTGGAGATTGGCCACACGCTTTAGCTATACTGGGACACTTCTCTATTTCACGCCGCACACCCAGCTTCATTGTCACCCTCTTCATGTTCTCTTGGCGAAGTTACTCCTTACCTGTGCGCCTCTGAGCTCCTCAACGGTCTTTTCACCCCGGTGTTCCGGCCAGATGTCAGCTACATAGCGCGGTCTTCATCCGAGCGGTCCGGTATCGCACAATCCATTCCTAAAAGACTCTTCCAGGGATATCCTGCTTGTTGCACGTATTACGGAGTGTGAAGAACGAAATGAAGCTGGCTTCCTCTTTTTACAGTTACGAACCTTCAACTACACGAGTTGCAAGGAGAAATGAGTTTCGATAGCGTCCGTGAAACATCGGCAGCCACAGAATATCAACAGTTAGGCTTATGGGGTTCAAGCTCATGGCTGTTCCCGCGGCCTAGGCCAACGACACCACTCTGCGCGCAGTGCACAAGACTTTACCCTCAGAAGCCAGACTTCAATCTCATACGACTCTAGGATCGAGCTCGTATCATGAATTAGTCGCGCCTCAATCGACTATCTGCAGGAAACTTCATTGACCACCATACTAGTAGGGTGGGGGCCTCCTTGTCAACCGCAAGCCACTGGAGACGAGTTCCTGTTTCGGGACGCCTTTTTGTTTTCACTTCCCTATGATTGGGTTCGCTACTATTTCACCAGCCGATGGCTTTTTGAAATGCCTTGGGACTGGCTTGCTTACCCCTTGTCTACTCCAGCTCTTGTCTAGCCAATCCCTTTCGCTTTTTCAGGTACCATCATCATGTACTCTGATAAGGGATGATTCAAAGCGCAGCGTCATGAAGACATGGATCTAGCCGATGCCACGAGGTGGACGTGCCCTCCACTTGGTAACCTCAAGCTGAAAGCAATACGGGGCAGAATCCACTTGATGAGTCCCTCCCAGACCAAGTTCTGTGAGCAGGCTTGGAAATTCCAACTCCTTCGTTATGATATGCCCACTTTGGCGGCAGCTAATTCAATTGAAGGCTCTCTCTCCTCATGGTCACATTCACTGGTTGTTGATTCTTGGCCGCCATCATGGGCTCATTGTCAACGCTCGAGCTTGAATCCCCTAGACAGAAATGAGAAACGAGGAACAATATGAATGCCCTTCGCGTATTTAGGGTGCTAGTGGAAGCTCCGCACTAATACATGTATGTTGTCTAGGTCGTTACCAGAAATCTCCACTAACCTCGGTATTTAGATGGCGAAGATGCAGTCAGTTCCTTCGCTTAAACGCGTTTCAGCCTTGGAAACCACACCTAAATGACGCTTGGGCGATCTCGCTAGGGTGGTACATTTTTCGGACCCCTGATCGACTAGGTAGAGCCGGTCCTTTAGCTAGCGACCGCACTTGGTCACCAAACTGCTACAGGGACTTCTCCTGGTAGTCTGTGATGTGTTTCTTGTCAACGACGCCTTTTACTTCCTGCGGGCCCCTCTTGTTTTATCCCCTTGCTTGTGTCTAGCTCTTCTTGTGTCTAACCTCCGGCTTTTGCTCAACTGTGAGCGTTGTAGAGAATGCGGCACAAGCAAGCGTCAAGAGTCCACAAGTGGTCATGAGGAGACCTAATCTTCTTTGTTTTGGGGCCAGAGTCAGCATTACCATTACACGATATATGATACTAATGGGTAAGCAATTGCTATTCGATGAGATAATGCAACGCATCAGTTGAGTTACTATTCGGGTTAGGGATTCCACGATTGTCAAGTCAGCAATTTGGTCGATCTTCTTTCGCAGCCCGCAGCCCGTAAGATAGCTTTCGATTGGATCAACAAACGAGGCCGCAATATACCCTTTCGTCTGTCACGTACTAGAGCGGACCCCTTTGGAAAGCCCGTCAACGACTCATCCATATACTCGATCAGGGCTGAAGCTTGGCAACAGTTTTCTCCATTCTTTTATATTGGACTGAAATCGACTATGGACGTGCTCTACTGGCAATATTGCACTCTACGGCCGGGAAATCCTGCCGACAAATCACCCATGCGCCTATATACCTACTACTCCATCCACCATCTACTGCGTCTGGCCTGTTCGGAAAATGGTGCTCTTGACTCAGTAACAATACCAGCTCGAGTCACTCGATCGTGTCACATACGACAACAGTCCAACTTGAAGGTTCAGATGAGAGCATTGTATCCGCTGTCAGAACCGTACAAGCGTACGAAGTAGTTTGATCTATACTCTTACGTTTCTGTGTCGAAAGGATTACTCAACCAACGCCTCTCAACATGCTTCGCCAGTCAACCATGTTGAGTTTGAACTCCATGCTAATCCAAATCTAGATGCTCCAACGACTCAGCTACGAATGTCGCATACTTGTCCTGCGATTTCGATGCCGAATCCTCCCCGGCCGGAGACCCGCTCCTCTCGGTGCCCCACTCGCCGTCTCCGACCTCACTCGGTTCCGTCTCCGTTTCAGCCGGTGTGTCTGGCGGTGTCTGTAGGCCGGTTGGGTCCGCGCTATGTGCCATGTTGCGTTTCAGCATGCACATCTCGACTGTTATGCCAGGGCCGAAAGCACATCCCACGACGTAATCGCGCACGCGTCCATCGGGTGCCATGGCATCCATGTCTTTTGAGCGTAAGCGATCCATGACGCTGAAGATGGTGGCGGAACTCGAGTTCCCATGGTTGATGTAGGTATCGTAACTTCCTCGCATGTGCTCGGGGGTGATATTCATGACACTCTCAGCGCCAGAGAGGATGGTAGCACCACCAGGGTGCATGGCCCAGTCGAAGTCGGCTGCGTTCTGGTAGTCTGAGGGAAGTTGCGGCAACGATGTCTTGAGGTCGTTGAAAGCGGGCGCAATGGAGGCGGCAGTGAGCTTGGGAACGCGTGGTGTAAGTATGACTTTCCAACCTGTCTCGTTATTAGTATCACCTTTAAAAGACGTTGAGGGGCTCTGAGCTCACCGACTGGGTCAACGTCAAACCCCAGATCATCCTCGGTGTCTGGTATTGTCCTGTGGTCCCAGCCAAGCAGGTCATACACGGGTTCAGCAGGTTCACCGATACCGTTGCTCAATACAACCGCGCTACCACAGTCTGAGAACAAACATGCCCCTATTCTTGTTTGCTGCAGCTCGTTGATGCTGTCTAGCTCACTACGCACCATAGTGGTGCTGACTTCTAGTGCTACACACAGAACGCGCGCGGGCAGACCCCGTGCTTTATGCCCAAGAGCCAAGTTTGCGCCTGTTCGAAGAGTTGCCAATCCACCACTGCAACCTACACCATGTAGCAGAACCTTCTCGACGCCGTGTGTTATACCCAGGCCTTTTGCGACAAAGTGATCAAAGCCTGGGTTGGCGCTATCTGTACATGTTGTCGCAACAATGTGTGTGATGAAACGTGTGTCGATTTTGGCCTCGTCAATGGCCCTGCGCGCAGCCCGTATCGCGAGAGGGACGCCGTCGGATTGAAAAATGCTGTGAAGTTCTGCTATTGAAGGTGCGTCTTTCTTGTTGACAGATGGATGATCAGGTGTTCCAATTGATGATCGTGTATCAATACCGGTATATCTGTTGATTCCGAGGACTTTTTTCATACTATTGTTACCCAATTAGTATCTGAGACGCGCATCTTGCTAGCAATGAGACTCACGAGGGTGTATCGGGATAGAACCTCTCACCGAGGACATTGAGGCAAGTATAATCAAGCGAATGGGGTGGGTATTCGGCGCCGAGGCCGATAATGGAGAGACCCAGCTCTCCAAAGGTGCTTGGAGCTGCCATGATTGAAGCTGAAGCTGTAGCTAAATGTGGCTGGCGTTTACAGCCCCAACGGTTTCTTTGGTTGAGAGCGGGCGGGCAAGCAAATGTACCAAAGGCGAGCGATTGAAGGTTGTAATGATGTATTCGAGGTTATCAGATAAAAGTTCGACAATTAGCAAAGCCAATTGGATTATTTTGCAGAAATAGAGAATATCGTTGACGCCTTGAATCGCTAATATCTGGTATCTCGTTTGTCCGCGTGAGCTAGATCGATGACGCTATCTTGATGCCACAGCTAGAGGGGGAGCTGCAGGTTCAATGCAGGGGTTGAAAAAGGTGAGGGGAAACGTGAGATGTAATGAGAGAAAAGTAGGAGAGGAATTGGCAGAAAATGTTGAAGTGGGCAAGGATTTGTTTATGCAATGGCTAGAGTGACACCAAAGAGGTGAAGCGGTAACAGTAATGTCTCGGGTATTGTTTGGAGGGATTGGACGAGACGAGGGGAAGCTTTGCGACGTTGAGAGCCAAGAATGGTTATGAGTTGCTTAATTATTCTGTCACTTTGACATGACAGGCTTGAATTGGACACCGACAAGGTTTAAACCTGCTCTTATCGATGATCTTCAACATGTTTATATACCCATTGTATCATTGCCTCGAGCTACAAATGGAGCTTATCTAAATGCAGTGGTGAGTCGGACAAATGCAGCTATCGTCAAAGTACGTACGTAGTACAATTGCCTCCCTATTCTAGAATAGCAGAAAAGTCTCTTTGCGATAGCTTCCATTCTTTGGTCTATGAAACTGATGCTGAAACCTCGTTGGCTCACCCCTGGTTATGCAACGTCATCCCGCGGCTGTGTTGGACCTTTAATTGTACCGACGGTGAGAATTACAAACCCGAAAATTGGACTATTGAATCTTGCATGAGCTTGAATTCTTCCGTTCTACTAAAGGACCTTGATTGCCACGGAGAACATCACTATCTTTTGGGGTTATAACGAATACGAGAATTACTAAGACTCAGCACAGCCTCGGTGGTTTTGCGAATACGTGCCATTACTAACACCTTCGGGATAATTGTCAGATACTGTCGACAACTCAGAGAGCCAGTGAAGAAGAAGGGATACTACTTGGTCAGCTGAGGATTCATCTTCGATTCGACAGGTTTTCAGTGCCCAACGGGTGGTGGATTCAAGGTTACATCATGATTTCGTGATGAACTGGGTTGTGAGACTGTGGCCGAGACAACTTCAACCTTGCAACTCATCACCGCCATTGAGACGATCATGGCCCTTCTCAGCCTCAATTTTCGAGATGCCTTGATTGCAATAGCAGTAGTCATTCTTCTGTTATACGTTCGGGAAAAGACAACACTCAAAATTACTCGCAATGGAGAACCTCTCAGGTTTGTTCTTTTGACCTTCATTCACATGCCTACCCTATGTCTACTCAATCTTATTGTCTGTTTTCACACATCAAATATCCACTAACCATGCGCTCAGAAAACCTCCGAATTCACTTCCAGTAATAGGAAATGGGATAATATTCCTACAGCCTCGCCAACGTCTCTTCACTTGGTTCCACCGCTGCGAGCGTCTCTACGGCTACGAAACCCTGCACATCACAGTCCCCTCACTTCCACCAGGCGTCATTATCAACGACCCTCAGAACCTAGACTACATTTTCCGCAACGAGGGGATCTTTGAAAAGGGTGACTTCTTCAAACAGCGCTCTTGGGATCTCTTTGGTCATGGCATCATTAATGTGGACGGCGAGTTCTGGCGTCTCCAGCGCAAGGCAGGCCTGCGGTTTCTGTCTGCGGCGGCTTTGAAGACCTTGACGAATGTGCGCCTGCCAGAGTACTTGGAGCAGGCAGTGAGTACTCTGAAGGACAAGTCAGGTGGGAGAGAAGTGGTGGATTTGCAGGCTGTTGTTCACGAGGTTACGACGCAGCTGATGGGACGAATGGCTTATAATATGGAGATGCACGCCGACGATGACTTTACCGTTGCTTTTGAGCATGCTTCCGGAGCTACCGCGGAGCGTTTCCAAAACCCTCTGTGGTTTATCACTGAGATATTCATGGGAGCTCGTATGCGTCGCTCCATCGCGACTGTCAAGGCTTACGGAAAGCGCATTGTGACGAACGCAGTGGCTGATCGCAAGGGAGCTGAGAAGACACAGTCTGATGCGCCGGGAAGTCTTATCCAGTCTCTTCTGGACTCCATCGGTGACCAAGACCTCGTGGCGGATGCTGCGCTCAATTACTTGTCAGCGGGGAGGGATACCGTCGCCCAGGCGTTGACATGGACATTATATCTTCTCATGAAGCACCCACATGTGGCGACTAAACTACACCAGTCAATCCAAGACCTACGAGACGAGGTTGGTGGTGAAGAGAACAAGCCTCTAGACGCTGAGCTTCTCACACCAGTCCGGCTGCCCTACGTACTAGCCGTCCTCTACGAAGCCCTCCGCCTCCGTCCTCCTATCCCCTTCGAGATCAAACAAGCTCAGCAAGCAACAACTCTCCCTGACGGAACCTTCCTACCAGCTGGTGCTATTGTCGTCTGGTGTGCATGGGCAATGGGCCGCTCGCATACAACATGGGGTCTTAACGCAGATGAGTTTCGTCCCGAGCGGTGGCTTACTATATCGCCCTCTGGAGACGTAAGTGTTGCGCAACGCTCAGCGGCAGAGTACCCCGTGTTCAATGGTGGACCACGCGTGTGTCTGGGCAAGAAGATGGCGGAGCTTGTTGCGGTGCAGACGCTGGCAAGGTTGGTACCTCTGTTTGACTTCAAACCTGCCTTCGAGGGTGAGAGGGTTAGTAAAAGTAGCTTGACGTTGCCAATGGAGGGAGGATTGCCTGTGTATGTGCAACAGAAAACATCCTCCTCTTCTTCAAGGTGAGAATGTCACGGTTAGATTAAGATGAACAAACTTTTATTTACTCCTGGTATCGCCATGCATAGAGTACGCCTAGTCAAATGTTATCTTTGATCCCGCAAATGCCGCCGTCTTCTCCGCGTCCTTTGCCTGCTTCCTCGCCGCCCAACTGGGATGCAGCGGCCCTTCATCATCCTTTTTTGGCGGCGGTCTCTTCACCTCGGGCTTGCTCTCCGCCCTCGCACCACCGCCCTGCTTGGCCAGCGGGTTTCGAATACCCTTCTTCCAGGGCGTACGCTGGTCGTCTCCCGCTTCCACGGCACCGCGCTTACTGTCCCATCCAGAATCGCGGCCACGCTGCGTCTCCCAGGCTGGCTTCTGTAGGTGCTTGGCCTTGTTGCCGAACTTCTTCTCCCAAATGGCCTGGCGTTGTTTTTGGCCGAGACGTTTCTTAGCAGGGGCCACATCAACATCAGAGGCGGATTCAGAGCCGGAGATGTAACCACCCATGAGGGAGGGTAGGAAGGTAGAATTGCTGGGACGAGCGGGTGCCGATGTCTTATCCTTGCTCTTCTTCTTCTTAGCCGGGGGTGGTGAAGGTGATGAGGAGATGGAAGGCTGCTGTTGTGCGTCTGATTCGACATCTGATTCGGAATCGAGTTCGGGTGCTGCGTCTGATCCGGAAACGGAAATGTCGTCAAGATTGACCTTCTCTTTGCCTTTGAATCGTTCGAATCTTTCATCGTCGAAATCGTCGTCGTCGTCTGAATCCGAAGAACCGCCCAACAAATGGTCGTATTTTGACATGGCTTTCTCTTCCCCGACTTCATCCTCGCTGTCAAGCTCTTCCAGTTCCTGAGCAGGGTCGTCGTGATCCGAAAAACCTTGAAATTCCGACTCTTCCTCTTCGACCTCGTCATCCTTCTCAACTGATGCCCGTACGTCTTCCTTCGCAGGTTTGGCCTCAGGCTTGGGTGCTTCATCTATCCTGTTGGATGGCTGCTCTTCTTTCTCCTCCTTCTTCGACTTCCGTACGCGTTTCGCCTTTCCGGGTAGAGGGACGTTGAGCGCCTGGCAGAAGGTGGTCACGGCGCGGGTGATGGCTTGCTTGACGAGCTCGCGGTTGTAAAGTCCACTGGTGACATTGTGCAGGGCGGCCTGTTCTTCGGGGGAGAGCTCGGGCTTAGGAACACCGGCGCGGACCTCTTCGGGGAGGTCGGGAGATTCGGCGAGGTTCTTGACTTTGAGGAGCGACGAGTACAAGTGAGCGCGGGCGGTTTGATGAAGGTCGAGTGACTAGCAGACAGCCGAGTTAGAAAAATCAATCAAAATAGACATGGAATGAGAGGCACTTACCTTCAAGACGGTCACCTCTCGCTCCAATCTTTCCTTCTTGTCAGATCCAACTCCATCCTCATGAAGTCTCTTGCTGAGTCTCTGACGCTCAAGGCCCTTTGCAGCTTTGAGAGCCTTGGAAACATCGTTGCAATGCTTCTCAAGCTTCTCCCCAAGATTGGGCTCCCCGCGCTTTCGTTTTGGCATTGTTGGGCCTTTTTATGTTGTTCGAGAGTCGCTTCCGCAGCGTCGCAAAAAGTTCTATATCGGAGCCGCAACGAGACTTCCGGTGGTGCGGGAGATAAGCGATTACTGTGTAGATGTATGCTTAGGGGGTGTGAGCGTACAGTGCGAGGCTAATGCGGGCCAAGCCGACGCTTGCTTCACCCACATGGCGATGGTGGGGGAATTGGCTACGAATGTAATAAAGGTATGCGGGGGAAATGCGGCACCGGATCACTACAAACCACTTGTTATAGATTTGACAAGTATTCATATATCTAGAACTAGTTCTCATTCTTGCATATATAACAACTTTACAGGCGTAAAACAGCCGAGAAAAGGTCTATATTTGTGTTGTGGGGACAATGAGATGCCTCAACACTAACTTCAATAACTTACTTCATGGATATGCCTTAGCAACCCAGTTCTTTACACGTTCTTGAGCTGCTCAAGTCTTGCTATATTGCAGGTTCAAAAACACTTATTTTGAGAGTTGTACTACATAAGACTCTTTAGTAAGGTACTTCTGGGTTTTCTTCTCATATATCCTGTCTTCCACTACGGCAAGAAGATGCTTCGGACTTAAAAAAGTCCACCTTAGTCAAGAGCAGATGAATTATCGAGTTCTTTTCCAGCACCCTGGCAATGATTAGCAAGAAGGATTTCGTCAAGAATAAACAGGTTCGCCCAAGTTGTTCCTCGGGGATCGACCTCCATGTCGAAGTCGTCGTTCATAAGATTCGGATGTCGACCGAGATGACAACGATGCTCTACTTGACGTCCTAGTTCGATCGTAGGACTAAATCCATACGTCATTCGAGTCTTAAATATTAATGGGATACCCGCGGTAGTCTTCGGTTATGGTGTTTCGATATAGTAGCTTATGACTGGCCACCTGAGTACCCGGCGGTGTATTTAGACTGCGCCGTGTAAGTGAAGTGTGGCTGTAGCGTCTCAATAACCTCGGATATAAACAAGAAATTTCATCTTAATCCATTTTTCCAAAGACACCAGTAGATCATGGACCCTGAATTCCCGGAATTATACTGACGATCAATATGATTTTCACAGAAGGGAGTGCATCAAGTAGGTCGGACTCGTTCGGAACTACGAACCATTGACGCAATGCTCAATGAGGCCGCACGTTGTTATATCTCGCATTCCGAAGGGCTTTCTACTCAGCCCGCCCTGCTCGGATACTAACCGGATGCTTACAACAGACAATTTTCAAGGTTAGCAACATCATCATCAATCAAGAATAAGTGCGATCCGGTTGGAGAGATGTGGAGTGGATCTAGACTGCATGGATCGCTGGCACATTCCCGCAACTTGAAGTCCGGAGGCCCACTGGCGTTGAGGTTGATGAAAGCCGGGTTTATAACTTACATAGATGCCCAAATCCAGCCGTGGGGTATTAAGCATGGGTTAGATGAGAAAAATGATTGGTATTGGGCCCGAAAAAAATTACGATAAAATTCGTAGGGCAGTGTCTCTTCTCGCATATCAAAAGCCGGCCCGTCTAGCCAACCATTCACCGTCATGTTATCCGGGGCAAGCTGAAGGGGTGCGATGAAGAAATTTACATTTCCGATCAGACGTGCAAGACCCCCTTAGGCTGAGGCGTAGTTGATTCTTGGCTCGTTCGAGACACGACATCTGGCGACGCGTCGTGCTGTGAACTGTCAAAGTCGGGTGATTTTGGCGGACTAATCTGGGGGGACGATGGACGGGTGCATCATGGCAACGGAGTGTTTGCGGAGAAAGAGATCATCTATAGAGTACTTTGTTGAAGATTGGAAATGCGTATCTGGTGGGTTTCAACTCTATCTCAAGTCATGAGGCGTCGATATCCGTTCCTTGCCGCAATTATGGGGTGACTAAATATGGTGAGGCTTTCTAGAGAATGGGGGTTCGTGGTTCACCGGCGCATCTCTCGTGCTCCTACGGGCATAATGGACATTTTTGTAGCTACGCCTAAGGGTATCAAATGTCTTAGGCCTTTCTCGGTAGTCTGCATAAGATACGGGGGCCTTCAATTGTACAGAACAGCATCATACTACGAAACTGAGCCCCCAAATATTGAAAAAGGCCTCCATCATGACGGTAGCAGTGTTTGCCTACCAAATCGCCATCTATGTCAGATAAGCGCCCCCAAAGTATCGAGATACAATAGGCACATAGGACCGAATACACCGGAGATGGCATGAGAGATTCGTGGCCCCGCAACAGGGTGTTGTGTTTGTATGTGTTGTAAGCAAGAATCTCAAGATTTTGGGGTCAATGTGCTAGGGATGAGCCTCCTTGGGGGTTGGGGTTTTCTAAACGGGAACTTTGACGACGGCTGATGGGTGTCTCAACTCCAAGTTTTACTCTGCGGTACTGTTGGAGAATCGAGCGCTTGTTGAAGCCCCAACCTAATTCACATGCTCAAGCTCTTTTATTCTTTTATTTTTTTGGTCTGTCTCCTTTTGTGATAAGATAAGTGAGTGCAGTAGGTGAATTAGGTAGCGGTATGCTTATCGGTATTGACGACTCCGAAAATTGGTCCCTCCTCGGAACATACTTCCTCGGGACCTGCGCCGGACTTGCATGAATGAACGCCGGATCATAAGCATCCATTCTGAATGGATCTCCCGTGCCTAGAATCCTAGAATGGACAAGGATCATGATGAAATCCACCAGTTCTGCAGAGGCTCCACCAGATATGAACGGCCCAAGCTTTTGTTCTAGATATTGCACGCTACTGTATCTCAGCTTGAGGCTCTCCGTTTCGGGGCCCAGCTTCTAGACATTTTAGCTAGATTCTGATAGGTGCTGCGTTGTTGAGCGCCTATCTGATGCATGCTACATGGGAGAAACGGGCCATTGTGAAATGCTGGGATGCATGTTGAGCGTTATCGTGGCTTGATATGAGAGACAGTTCACATGTGAAATAATCTCATCTAGTGATCCAGTGAACCCCTGGTCTGGGCCTCAGATGGGCGCATATTATGCGCTGTATCTGTTCTTCGGGCTATTCTATTTACAAATCCCTGGAATGACGTGTTAACACTACTCTCTAAGCCCATTCCATGACCTTTACCAGCCCATAACCGAGGATATCTGAGGTGAACGGGCCAGTGTTGCGGCTTTAATTAGACGTCGGCCTAGAAAAAGATTGTTTCCATTTGGCTACATCATCTCAGGACTTCAATGTCCTAGCTCCAAGACATCCTTGCTTGGTTCCTGGTGATGGCCAGGGGGTGGGACGGAAAATGGGGTACTAAGCCGGGGGATTGGCGTGGCTGCAGCTCACACGCATTTGGACGATTTAAGCATTAGATGTCATGATCATGGAATCAAGTTTTATGCCGCGCGGTTTTATTACAGTCTGCCCATTATCTTTGCGAGTGAGAGGGTAGTTGTCGGGATAGATAGTCATAAGTTGTTTGAGGATTCGGCCAAGGTGGCATTTGATGGTTGATAAAGACAAAATAGACTCGAACGGAGAGTGGGGTTCACTTCGGCAGAAGTGGACGTCTTGACGCTTGTATCCACTACGAGCCGCGTTGACGGTTCAGTTAATTACTGTTGAGTGTTAGTCGCTCCATGTTGGTGAGACTCTGCAACAGCCGAATCTGATGCGCCTTCAAAGAACTGGGACAGGTATTGATTCGGGGGGTAAAATAAAAGTTCCAAATTCGTCAACCATTAAATACGTGTTGTTTGTTGCGACGTATCTCACGGTTTAGACGGCACTCGTCAAAAGCAAAGAAAAGCCGCTATGTCTGCATGCGAGATGCAGCAGCATATAAAACGCCTCACTGCTAAATTGGAGGTTGATTTTACATTTTATTCAAACTCCGGCCCGGACCCGGACGTTGAATTCGATTTAAATGCTCAAAGGGGTCTTTGTCTTTTTCTCTCATGGAAACCCGGTCCTCTATCGCGGCGGCACAAGCGGCGGGCGTAACACATACGGTAGTCTCTGGTATTGGACAACATGAACAATTCACCTGCATAACTGCACATTGGCTTCAATGCGGCTTGCTGAAAGGTAGCACATGAATTGTTCTAGAAACTGAATGTTTGAATACGCCTGTTGAGAGCTGTATCATGGAGGTCGAAACGTCTAAAAGCACGAGCCAATCAGACAAGTCCCGTTTATTACCGTGCGCTGCGTCATTGCTCATTGCTGGACTTTCCATTCTGCCCCAATTCCTTCAATCAGCCCAACAACAACATGTTCGACCTTGGTTAAAAACGAGGCTTGGCTTTGCTGGCTATTCGCGCCTAGCGTAACTGCAGCCACACAGGACGGCATGATTGCTTTTGGCTGGTGTTTTAGCCCCCTCACTTCCAACGTAAGCACATGAAAGCTAAGCTCAGGCAGCTGAGGAGGAGCTCTGCCGTCAATTGAAGTGGGGAATGGAATGCAATGCAGTGCAGTGCAATGACTGAAGACCCATTGAATTCAACGTCACTAACAGATCCCATTAACCGCCAGCAACAGCTTCCGCCCCAGAGAAGAGCGCATCGATTTGACGCCCAGCCCGGCCCGGCCAGCCAAAAGCCTGTTCCTGTTGCCATCGCTGTCAGAAACGAAGCTCTGGTGACAGCACTGTCGACTGTACAAAGAAGATGAGGGGGTACCATTCCCGAGGCACCAAGGCCAACGGCGTCACGTTGATTACAGTACAACTCGAAATGGTTAACCGACGCGGAAGCTTTATGATCGCCATGCCGTTATCCCGCTTGCATAAACAACAGCCTTTCCCGTGAAAAGCCAAAATAACCCAGCACCCAGCTCGTCCAGGTCCTGAACTCAACCCCGCAGTTTAGGCCCATTGACAAGCGGTTGAACGCGACGCGACGCTGTGGCAACGAGGAATAGCTCAACCAGTAGCCGTACAGCTTCAAACATGAACCACTGTGAGTTACACAGCCATGGCATCGACGGACTGAACCTTGGTATGTGACGTTTCTCGGTGAGTGGTTCGGCGGGTGCCCTTCTCTTCCCTCTCTGGACACTGGTGGAGGGTCGCCAGTGGTTGATATCGATGCGCCAGCTTCACAATGGTGACTTGGATCAACATCACAGCAGGTCTCGTGCTGCTTTCTGATGTAGCATGTAGCAGCAGAAGCAGCTTCTCCTCTCCAGGCCTCGCCCTTCTCTCGGTCGTCGGTCCTCTTCGGAGAGATCAAGAGTCCATTTCAATTCAAGCTCTCCCCTCTTTCTTGGTTCTCAAAGAGGTATCAATTGCCTGTCTTCCGTGTCCTCTTATTCTGCTTCCCTCCCACATCTTGCTGCTCTTCCATCACCTCATATTGCGTTACGTGACGCAGATCGTAAACCTTTTGCTACTGTTGAAACGTTGTTGAGAGACCCCATTGAGTCTCAACTAGCAAGCAAGCATCGTCTCCGTCTTGTTCCCTTGGATCCAGGTCAATATCAACAGTTCCGGAAACTCCCTCTTGCTCAACCATCAACAAGTGGCTGTTGCGCCCTCTGCTACAGACACAGCTGGTGAGCTCGCCCTTCAATCTCCGTCGTGAGTCCTCCCCGCTCGGCACTTGTTCCAAGCTCCAGCTTGTTCGTCGTCTAACTGATCGCCCGCGGCAAGTAGACGCGGAATCATACGGGATATCCCACGGGTATCGTCCTTTTCTCTGTTCGGATTGAACGTCCGAAATACGCTATTTGGTAAGCTTTTGCTCTGCTTTGCTTCATGTTCATCCTCCATGTCATAGCCCTGCCTTGTCTCTCAACCCCAGCGAGTCCAAAGGCATGGGGAGAGATCCACATCCACCCGGCGCGGGCGGGACCCAGCGGGAATCTACCTCCATCCACACTCCTCCCAATGGATCCATCAGCACACACCCTCCTGGTCATCCCCAGACACCCCAAGCCTCGACTTGAATCCCCCACACCAACACCAAGGCAAGGCCCAAGGGCATCCAGGTCCAAGGGCCGGGTGTCCACCGGCCGAGGATGAACCTCCGGATGTCTTCGGTCCTGGAACATGATACTGTCGGTGACTTGATTGTCCTGTCCTGGTACTGTACCAGCCAGCCAGGCCGTAGTCGGCTGTAATCAGTGCCCTCCACTACCTCCCGTACACATAGTAATCATGATATTATAAAGCCCCGAGCATATCCACGATCTTGTCCTGAACTTGCACTTACACCAGACCAGACCAGACAGCCTCGAGTCCTCTTACTCATCCTCTTCTTAGACGACGACTCACTCGACGAATTCGTCTTTGTTTAGAACGACTCCTCCTCGAACCAACCTAACTTCCTCCCTCCATCATGAGTTCTTCAACATTCAAGCAGGCAGCTGAATCAGCTCGCTCAAAAACCAGCGATGTCCTAGGAGCTGCGCGAGGCGACTCAGCAGCTATCGCCAATGACATCCTGCACACTCCTCTTGTCAAGGCCGCCCTTCCCTTCATCAACGGTGGCATCAGCGGTATGGTGGCTACGACAGTCATCCAGCCCGTCGACATGGTCAAGGTTCGCATTCAACTCGCTGGCGAGGGAACTGCAGCTGGCCCTAAGCCTACTCCCTTCTCCGTCACTCGACAGATCATTGCCAGCGGAAAGTTCCTTGACCTTTACACTGGTCTATCAGCTGGTCTTTTGCGCCAGGCCGTATACACCACCGCCCGCTTGGGCATGTTCGATACCCTCATGGGAACATTGTCAGCCCGAGCCAAGGCTGATGGCCGCTCAGTCGGCTTCTCAGAGCGAGCCACTGCTGGTCTGACTGCCGGTGGTATCGCTGCTATGATTGGCAACCCTGCTGATCTCGCCCTCATCCGAATGCAGAGTGACGGCCTCAAGCCCCTCGCCGAGCGAAAGAACTACAAGTCTGTCATCGATGCCCTTGCCAGCATCGCCAAGAGCGAAGGTGTAGGCGCTCTCTGGGCCGGTGCTGCTCCCACAGTTGTCCGCGCCATGGCTCTCAACTTTGGTCAGCTCGCCTTCTTCAGCGAGGCCAAGGTCCAACTCAAGAAGAACACCGACCTCTCCGCCCGCACCCAGACCCTGACAGCCAGCGCCATCGCCGGATTCTTCGCCTCCTTCTTCTCGCTGCCCTTCGACTTCGTCAAGACACGTCTACAGAAGCAGTCAAAGGGCCCCGACGGCAAGCTTCCCTACCGAAGCATGATTGACTGCTTCTCCAAGGTCGCTAAGCAAGAGGGTCTCGGCCGCTTCTACCGTGGCTTCGGCACATACTATATCCGCATCGCTCCTCACGCGTAAGTACCCTCATTGGTTTTGACAATTGATGAACAAACCGCTGACTTGACTCGCAGTATGGTAACACTGATCGTTGCCGACTACCTTGGCTGGATCACCAAGTAAACGAATCGAGAGTCGATAAGTGAGAAAGAGCGGCCGAACGGATAGAATTCGAGACAAATCAAAGGCGTTATTTGGCGGGGGCATTGTTACTGGGGTTATTATTTCTGGATAGGAGCTGCAGGATACCATTGCTGCTCTCTTTTGGGCTTTCTTTTGTTGTTTAGTAGTAAGGCAGTCGACAAGATATTGATCGAATGAAAGAACAACATGTCAAAAACTTAATGGTTGGATAGTTGATGTTGTGCAGGAGATGTTGAACCATAGGTAAATTGGCTCATGGCAGCATCTACTTCCTTTTCTCCGTGAGCTGACTAAATGGCGATAAGAAAGTCTTAGATTCGATGAGCACGAAGCCATTTTGATACGACATTATGTTTAAGGCCGTTCATACTTATGTGAAAGTAAATTCAATAATCCGAGGTAGTTGTAGCTGTAATCTGTATTCTGGTTGCTCGTTGAAAGCTTGAGAGTTTAAGTGAAGCTCCGCCAATCACGGAGTGGGCTGGACAAGGGCTACATAAAGCACTTTTTGCAAACCCATGTCAAGCAACACAAAAGCCGTCATCGTATAGGGGTCAGTACATCAGTTTGTGGCTCATTTGAAGCACTGAAAACGCAAGTTCGAGTCTTGCTGACGGCAAAACATTGTTTTTTGAGGACATCTCAGTTTCTAGCTTTTACAGCTGGTGAGATGTGTGTTCATTAATTTTGGTCTTTTTACCGGTATGGACGGGATGGGCCTTTAGTGAACTTCGGTTTCTCGTGAGAACCCTGGCTTGGTGCGAAGGCGTTTTGTAACACCACTCACTACAAACCATCCAGGGTGTTTTTTATTGGATCTTATTAATATCCCTGTAGCTGGTTTCCCAATACCATTAGTCTTTGCTCACTTCAAGCTTAGTCAGAATCCGCCGTTTAGGTAGTGAGTAGACGGGGCTGTCGCCTAAGAGCATACGAATTGAGTTTTTTTGGCATATTGGAAATGCCAATTCCTTAATGGGTCTGAACTGAACAGAAAGCAATGCAAGGCCTTTGTTCCTGGGCCTGCTGTTCGTTGTCTGTTATAGCCACTTGGTGGACTGCGATTGTTGTTGTACACATACACGCACACAGAGGCCACAGATAGGCACTTAGACACGCGCCCAACGGACATTGACTGCTCCTTGTAAGACTCGGATCAGAAGATTGATCCAGACCAAAATCCAAGAGGAATTGACGGGACAAGTGCAAAGGCAACCAACATCAACTCAACTGATACCCGTCTGTTGAGCTCTCCCGCCCCGCCCACCAATTCTGATGGAGGGGTAACTCAATCCTGACAACATAATCGCCAACTTCAAAAAGTGATGCAAAGCAATTGACAGCTTTTTCGCAAAAACAGCAAAAGGAGAGTCGTAATGCCGTCAGCAAGACTCGAACTTGCGTTTTCAGTGCTTCGAAGAGCCACAAACTGATGTACTGACCCCTATACGATGACGGCTTCTTATTGGTGACCGAGCTCAAATTTGTTACAGTATATATACCCCAGACACACCAGCAATCCACTTACCCTGGATAAACACCATTTGTATCACTAGAAGGTCATACTTTTGCTATAACAAACTACACATATCAACAGAGATAATTATCATAAATAAATACACATCTGTAATCTATGCAGCTCTATAAGTGCTGTCACGCTTTTCCCAAACCTTTAACGCCTAATCCTCTATGCCCAAGTCTATAATGCGCTTTCCAAACGCCTTTCACAGAAAACTCACTCATCCATGACAATCTCCAGCTCATCAACGATCAACTCCTCATCCACCATCTCGTTCCACATGATGGTCTGAATAAGTCTCCACGCCGCCTCAAATACCTCCATCTGCTTCATCAAGGCCCTGCCCATCTGTCGCGCCAGCGCTTCACAAGTCTCGATAGGGCCTCTTGCCGCACACTCCCACTCGTTCAGCACCCGCTCGCACGCCTCGCCATGAAAATAATCATGCATCTCTCTCTTCTTGTCAATGCAGTTGTAAAGACCGTTCAGTTGAGCCTGTGTGTCAACGATGAGACGGCCTGCGCATACAAGGTTGTGAAGAGCCTCGCTAAAGACCGGCTCGCTGGCTGTTGTGTATGGCATACCCGCTGCGAAGAGACAATCGTCTAATTCACGAACATAACGCCAATCTTCATCCTTGCTGGGAACTATGGGAAGACTCCAGACAGAACCTCTGCTAGCGCCCCAGATATTTCGCGGTTGACGGCGGGCCTGGACATAGCGATGGAGTTCAATGACTTCGCTGCACGAGTCGATCTCAGGGCACCACTCCATCTTGGTCTTCTTCATGCAACACCCGTGAGTCTCACACTGTAGCCAAGGTCGGATGGAATGTTCTGCATGGCAACCGCAGGAAATGGGTTCCGCGAAGGGGTCTGCGTAGAGGGTGGTTCCATCGGAGATGATGGAGCGCGTGTCGCAGCTCATAGTGTGAGTGACAACTCGATAACACATGTTTCCTAGTGCCAGCTGCTGGTTGTCTGTTGTAAGTTGTTTCTGTGATACTTGCTAGATGGTATAGCTCTGATTATTGCTGATCTCGTTAAGTCGCTGTAAGAAGAATCGATTTTCAAGATTCCAGTTCTTCAACATGGCCAGCGAAGCATACATGTGCTTAATATAAGACACCAAACAAATCCATGCTTCGTACTGTTCAACAGTTCCTTTGTCAGAGATGTGAATTGGAACAAGGCATGAGCAGGTACAACACAGGCGAACAACGGCACCAGCAACAAAGAAGGCCCCGGAACAAGCACACTGAACAACGACATTTGCAGAATACAAACAACTATATCTTCATTCGCTGATGGCTATAATACCCTATTCCTTTCATCACCTGCACTAACGCCAAACAAGAACACTAACAGTACAGAGTTAATCGCTTCAGATAAGAATGTATCAGCCGTGGTCTGGATAAATAAATCCCTGTACGGCATAAACGACCCGCTCCATGTTCAGAAAGAAAGGGGGCGCCAAAATTAGAAGAAGAGCAGCACCTGCCTAGGACCGCCCGCGCATCCAAATTTTTCGCCAGATGCTTGGCTTCTTCTCCTCCTCCGAATTTTCTTCCCTGACATTGTGCTGTCCCACGATCGTCAAAAACACCTGATCTAGTGTCGTCGGACTGACACTGTAATGATCAACGCCCAGTTGGTCCTTGATTTCTTCTAGTAGGACCACTAGATGTCCAATGGCGCTTTGGCTGAGATCATCACCATTTCTTGTAATTTCCTCTTCGGCACGGCCTGATGTCGCTGCAAGAACTTGGCCAGCACGGACCGAAAAGCGGATCTGACCATGATACGTCTTGTCTTCCACATCAGCAGAGGGCCAGGTGTGACGGATCCAATCTGCTATCCGGGCCATTTCCTCCTCCGTAGTGCGCGGTGCAGTATTGGAAACCAGATGTATGTGTAGGGCATCGCCAAAGCGATGGCGGAGGTTATCTGGTGTTCCCAGAGCCAACATCCTTCGAGCGAGGATACCAGCACGACCAGCCAGTGCATCAGCTTCCTCCATGCTGTGGGTCGTGAGAAGAATTGACCTCCCAGGGACCGTCGCCTCTAGGGTCTTCCACATGACACGCTTCGAGGCCGCATCGAGACCAGATGAAGGCTCGTCAAGCAGCACAACAGTAGGATTGCCCATCAAGGCAATTCCGAGGCTGAGTTTACGCTTGTTTCCTCCGGACAAGGCATGAGCTATACGAGTGGAAAAGGACTCAAGTCCTACGGCTTGCATGACAGCCCTCACGTTGTGCTCAATATCTTGGACACCTCGGATGTTGGCATAGAATTCAAGATGCTCGCGCACTGTCATCTGATCCAATGCGTCAAACTGAGGGCATACTCCGAGATTGGATCGAGCCAGTGCGAGGCTTCTGTTAACCGAGATATCCTCCACCAACACATCGCCTCCGTTTCGATCAGGCTTCATGTCACCTCGAATGAGAGATATCGTGGTAGACTTTCCTGCGCCATTGGGACCAAGGAGAGCAAACACCTCACCACGCTTGATGCCGAACGTGACGTTGTCGACAGCCGTGTTGCCGCGGAAGCTCTTTGTAAGGTGCATAACTCGAAGGCCATGCTCCCTCTCTGCATTACGAGTGACCTTATCAAGCTCGCCAATAAAGTCTTGGTCGACATGTTCCTCTTCTGATTCAGCCTTCTTCTTTCTCGGGATTAGACCCCTCATGAAAGCTGCAGCCGATCCAGTATCAAACCAAATCAAAAGGCCGAACAAGATCAGCGATTGGAGAATGAGGTACAGAATGGGCCCACCAAAATACAATATACCACTTGGGTTGTCTGTCACCTCGAAGCCCTCACAGGCTGTAGAGAAGAGATTGGTTGTGATGAAAAGAGCCCTCAATGCCGAGCCAATAGGGGCAAATGCAGAAGTGATAAAATGAACAAGGCGCAGAGACCTGTCGAGCCTAGTCACAGGCGTGAAAGTTATCACAGACATGTACGCTATGATGTAGACGACAAAAATAAGAGTCTGGCTTGCCGCTGCCCAGGCGAAAGTCCCCAGTTGAGTTTTGGTAAAAAGAGAGACGACATAAGCCAAGAGGGTGGAGGTTACTCCATAGAGGAACAAGACTAGAAAAACGTAGCCCAGGTTGAACCAGATGTCGGAAACGCCAGACCAAATCGCTGCCACGATAGCCGTGGTGACCAAGACAATGATAAGATCGAACAAGAGGTAGGCTATCCAGAGTGGGAAAGGCCGGACACCATTCGAGTATTGTAGACCACGGACAAAATTGCGTCGTTCACTACTCGGGTAGAGGGCAAAGAAAGCTGGGTAGGCTGACAGGGCGATGGCCATGTACACGATCATTTGGAGTGAATCACCGGTAGCCGTACTAAGTGGGATTTCCAAGGAACTCCATGTCGTCGCGATAGTGGTGTTGGTCAACAAAACATCGAGGATCTGCTGTGCTGTTATCGGGCTGGTAACCCAGAGATTTGCTACCCACGCAAAGGTCGGGCCTTGATCTTCGTCACCGAGCCAGAATGCCGTAGTTATGTTCTTCCGATTTTCTTTGATCTTGTCCTCGAACTCTTGAAAAGTGTCGACAGTCAGTATGTCTTTGAGACTGGCCTCTACAGCCGCTTTTTCAAATGCATCTCTGCCGCCAAAAGCACGAGCAAGGTGGCTCGTATCAGCGGATTCTACTTTCGACCGAGGTCCAGCCAGAAAAAGCACCCGCTTGCCAGAGTCCTGTTGAGTGAATATGTTTTCCCTGGAGGTAGTCCGCGAGGCTTGTGCTGCCGGCTGACAACTTGGCATGGCTTCATCTGCGACCAAAAGCGATGTCAAGCCAGCTGCAAAGATCGGGAGAAAAAAGGCAAGCAAGTATAAAAGTCGGTTTCGCTTGAGGATAGTGAGACGTTTGCGGAAAAGAATGAAAGCCTGTTTTACGTATCCAACTCGCTGCCCGTTTGTCAGCCGCAATCCTTGCCCATCGCTGACATTCTCCTTTGAGGCCACTTGTTCGTCTGATGGAACAGACAAAGCATTATTTGCATTGCGGAAAGCCTCTTCGTCTTTGATTTCCTCGGCAACTTGAAGGAAAACATCTTCGATGGTAGGCCCTGAGAAACGATATTCGCTGATGCCAGCAGCCTCGAGGTTTTTGATGACGACGGCCGCAAGCTGGGAGGTTGGTGCAGTATAGGTGACAAGATCAAATGCGTCCTTCTTCGCGACCTGGTCGATATCAGGAGCATCTGGAACGCCTGCATCCTTGGGGACATGAATCCTGTATCCACCACCCATCTTGTCCTTCAATTCTACCGACGAGCCTTCGGCGCGCAGAGTTCCCTTGGATAAGATGGCAATGTGGTCGGCAAGGAGGTCGGCCTCATCCAAGAAATGAGTAGTCAAGATCATAGTTCGCCTGCCACGTTCGGCCAAAATGATATCCCATAGTTTTCGTCTCGACAGTGGGTCAATGCCACTGCTTACTTCGTCAACGCAGCATACACCACTTCCTCCCGTCAACATGAGACCTAACTGAAGCTTGCGCTTCTGTCCGCCCGAGAGTGTTCTGGCAAAGGCGTCTCGTTTCTTGTGAAGATCGATGGCACTGATTAGCTCGTCGATGGTTTGAGTGTTCGACCGAGCGTTGGGAGCCTTAAGATGGTTGAAAATCCGAATGTGCTCTGCTACTGTCAAATCGTCCCACAGCACGTTCTTTTGAGGGGCGATTCCAAGACCGTCTCTTCCATCTATTTCAATCAATCCACTGGTCAACTTATTCATGCCTGCAATAGCATCAAGTGTTGTACTCTTCCCACTTCCGTTGGCGCCCAGTAAAGCCATAATTTGACCTTGGCCAATATCGAGGTTTAGTTCGTTAACGGCGGTCACAGGCTGCTTCTTGTTGGAACCTCGGTGGAAAATTCGGGAGAAGATGTTGGGACGGTACACCTTCGAGAATTGTCGCAGTTGCACGGCGTTGTTTCCCAATCGATCCACATCAGCCTCTTTGAACAGCATTTTTCGGCCCGGGGTGTCATTGCTGTAGAGAGCATGCTCAATAAAAAACCCAATCAATGGGTATGCAAAGATCTGAACAATCAGGAACACCCAGATAGCGATGCCAGGGAGTGCCGAGGGGCTACCTGGGGCGACTTTCAAAAGATTGGTCGGCAACTCTTTCTCTTCAAAGCGAGCCATGTTGCTAATAAAGAAGACGAATGCGCAAGGCGCAAAGAAAAACGAGAGGACAGTAACGGGGACAGTACCGGGAGACGTGAGGGTTTGTGCCAGAATGCCGAGAAGTGCAACGGCGAGAATGGAACTGATACCACTGAGCTGGGCCCTCTTGAAAAACGACGCGAACAGCAAAGATATGGAAGACAACGCAAGACCAGTGATGACGTGGAAAACGAGGACAATGCCAATATTAGTCTTGGCAAAAACACCGCCTCGTACGACGATAGAGCCAATAACCCAGGCTGGTAAGTAGATGAGAGAGAACGAGAGGTGATGGGCGATAATTCTTGCGACCATAGAATGCCACGGCTTGCGGACTGGCATCATGGCATCAATTAGCGTGGACATGCCACTTTCGCGTTCCGTAGCCACGAAGCCAGTGAGATGATATGTGACCCAAATGACGGTGCCAATAAAGGCAACACCCATCCAGCCCTTGATTGTCTTTTGGAACCGCCTGCGAATATCTCTGTCGCGTTCTTTTGGTGACATGCTGGTGAAGGGATATTCTTGCGTATCGCCCAGGGGGAGGCTGCTACTTGAGCTGTTGGCACGGATAATGGCAGAATCAACAGCGTGCTGGAGCGGTATGAGGTAGACTTGCTGGTCGTTTGACTTGTCGATGTTGAATTTGGCGCCTGCCAGTTCAAAGGCTCCATCAGCACGGATAGTGTAGTTCCAGACATGGTCGTCAGTGCCTTCATTAGGCGAATCCCACATGACGACGGCTCCAAAGCATCTCGAAACACCTCTGAGATTACTGGGACAACTCTCGGTCAACTCGTCTTCGTTGTCAACACGGACAACCTCGAAGTCAACGCTGGCAGATTTGGCAGCGTCATCGAATTGCCGCTGCAAACTGTCGAATACCCCATCAACATCACCTCCAGTCAACCCGTTTTTGACAAGAACGAGTTTTTGACGACCGTTACTTTGAGCCTTTTCAATAGAGATTTCGAGGCTCATAAGTGCTGTAGGCTTCCCTATACCATAGTTGGCTGGAGGAACAAGGAGGTTTTTGGTGAAGCTGAACAAGGCGGCCAAGAAGAGGGGAAGGATAAAGGCCATCCAGATACACAGTGCCAGATGCCGGAACATAAGAATCCGGAGATTCTTGCCCATAAGGGTCCGAATCTGCTTGAGAAAAGCCATGTTGATGATGATGATGGCTCTAGAGGCGACAAGGGCTTTGGGAATAAGTGCTTAGTCGCGGCAAGGGCCACGATGCGATGAGTGGGGAAACAATGCAAGGAAGGGATGTCAACGTAGATGAAATGTGGCTGGTCAATGGTATCTATGTTGATGGGTTATCGATGCCCGTGGATGAAAGAAGTAAGATGTTGTTGATGATTCCATGTACGCATCGTAAATTTCAAGTTGAAGTCGTGACGAGAGTATCGAGGCTGATTTAAGGTACTTCCTACTTGAGTATCCGCCGAGCGGGAAGGCGTTATGGAGCCAATGTCTTGGCGGGGCAGCCACAACCCAGTACCTTAATGGCAACGACGACTGTATGTTCATCGTACCTATTCACAACTTATTGGGCTTTTAGGGGCATAATCAATGTGATTTCAGTTGAACAAAGCAAAGTTCAATAAGCTGATGGCTTAATCTTCCATTGCTTGCTATAGCTATAGCCGAGAAGACAATATGTTGGTTGCAGCTGAAAGTCGCTTGTACCATCGGACTTTTTCTAATGCACCAAAGACCGGGGTTAGTCTTGTCCCAGGGGAAGAACCGCTGGAATATGGATCCTGGATGGAATGGATCTACCAGTAATGGCCTGTGGCTGGATCTTATTGTAACGACAAAACCGACTGGCAAATGATTTGGCGGCCCGCTGAATTGACTTTTATTCTTTTTTTGCGAGGAATACGATTACTACGACAAAATCCAATCGCAACATATTCTCTTTCGTCTGACAATGAAGCCGAGGCACCTCCTGTTTATTCATTTCGGCTAAGTCGACACGCGGCCCACTAACAAAAAGGAGTGCACGATGCCGCCTACCGTAATGAATGTTTGTCTATGATCCTTCCTTTCCTTCAATCAACCATTGAAACAACGGCAGTCATCATCCGTCAGAACGGCATAAGTAACAGCCTAACTCAGGAGACGCGCAAGATCAACCCGTCAGTCGAATTAGGTAGACAGATGTTCACCCAATGACCATCCGAAGGAACAAAGGACGCTTCTCAAACTGCGATGGGACGAAAAAGTTTCAGTCGGGAACGGGTCAAAAATCAAGCCGATTGCTAGAATGTCTATGTTGTCGACCAAGCATGCCAACCCTTGTAGCCTTGCTAGCGCTTGGCAAACGGCGAGAGAGCGCCCGAAGGGGACATCGATTCGACCCTGAATGCCTGAATGCAGTACAAGATCCAGAACTTGGCTTCTCTGATATGCCAAGCTGTCGTGCATCGTAACCAGATAGCACAAGACTTGCACTGCCTCACTTTCGTATTGCATATCCGTACAGAAATCTCAACAAAATTTCATAAGCACCTAGCGGTAAGAAATTAATCATGTACCACGTTGCCTTGGGATGCACCTAAGCCAGTTCCATATCTACGGCGCCGGACTCAAACTGGTGCCGGTGCCGGTCATTCCTGTACGAGTCCGGGCGTAAAGGATGAGGCGATGGTCCTGAGTGCAGTAAACTAGCATGCCTATCACGGACAGGTTGTCTTTGACACTGCCCCTTCCTAATTTCACTCGTATGAACATTGCATCCAGGCAGACTCCAGCTTAAGTTCATTCCATCTATATGTTTACTCCACCATAAAGCCGCCGCCCATATCATCATCATCAGCCATATCAAACTCCTCAGTCACATCGCTCGGCGCATCCTCAATCTCTTGATCTAGTTGCGCTTCCTTGGCCGCCTTATCGTCTGCAGCCTTCCTCTCATCAGCATCCACTCCGCTCCAAATCTGCTCTCTAATACGTAGTGTCATCAAAAACTTCCTCCACGTTCTGAGTGCGCGATGTCGTCTTCGCTCGTCCTCTACTTCTTGCTCTAGATCGCCTAGACTGTCGATGATGATTCGTACACCCTCTTCGTATTCTTTTGCGACCACAATGCCACTCAACACGGCTGTTCCGTGTCGCCCTTTGAACGAGAAACCCGTTAGCGCAGGGGCGTAGTCCACTCCGGCCAAAAATGCTGCTCGTGCTGCGTGCTCGTGAATGACGTGAGCACCTCCTGCAGGAATCATACTTGGAACGTAGGCATCGATGTTGCCAAATTTGTTCTTCGGTATCAAGCCATTGCGCACAGGAGGTGGTTCATAGAGCTCTGTCTGATCCTCTGTATAAACCGGTGTCCCAGCATCTCCTTGGATGTCCTCGTCTTGGTCGTCATCTAAAGGGTTCTTTGGCTTGACCTTCTTCGGTAGCCATTTGGCAGGTATCTCCAATGGTTTCACCTCCCGGCCAAGACGGTACCATTTATCTGCACTCCTCGCTATTCGAACATCTTTCCGGCGGTAGATCTTCTCGAGTGGACCACGACTACCTGCAGCAACAGTTCCTGATGGCGTGGCCCCTGGGACGAGGACCTCGTGGCGTCGAAGATGTCTTTCCAACGCGAAAACAGGGTGATCTTTGAAGTCTTGTACATTCCGCGGCATGGGTTCCCTCGCCTCGATACCAACGAGTTCGTTATCTTCGATTTGGTCGAGGTCCGTACGCCGGCGCCGGCCGTAGAGTTTCATAACACGCCTCCACCAAACATCGCCGTCTTCTGAAGCAGTCTCGATTCTTGATCTTCGTGTCTTCGCCGTGTAAGCCTTCGCATATCTCCTCGTCACGTCTCTCGCGGTACCATCCGCTTCAAAAGCAACGACATAGGAAAGAAAGTTCTCTTTGTCAGTGATGGGAGGTTCCAGGGCTTTCGGTTTCCAAAACGTATGAGTGACCACTGCATCTACCGGTTGCCACTTCTGATGTCCGACGTCTAAAATTTCGACCCAGTATACTGGAAATGGCGATTCCTTAATCTTCTTGCGAGTTTCGAAAGTTGGCTGAGGTTTCGGGGGAGACATTGTGGGTGTGAAGTTGTATGATGTCGCATTTGGATGCCCCAGCCTTCGTCGCGCCGAAGAGCCGGCAGTCGGTGAACCATATCCAGCACTGGCCATCTCTTGGTATCTAGCCATTGTAGCCCGTACTTGTTCGTGCTTCTCGGCTCTCGTCGAACCTTTCTTCGGCCTTTGCTTTGGTTTTGGCATCGCCGGAGCTCCAGATGTGCATGCAAGAGGTTGCAATGAGCACACCAGTCGTGCCCGTACACCGGCACTTCGTAAAAGGGCGCAATACAGTTGCGCTCCAACATCTCTTGAACCCTGTAACTTTTTTGCTGATTCGCGAAAGTCGTCGCGGTCTAAGCAAGTTTCCATATCATCAGGTGGTTCGTACTGCGTGTCAGGTCAGCAAAGACCTCCCGTGAGAGCTCTATACATACATCTTCCAATTGTTTGGCGTCCTCAGCCCAGAGAGCTCGTCGAAGCCCCCTCTCAGTGACTTCATATTTGGTCTTCCATACGCTTTCGGCCTGTTTGAGACCAGTTTTCAAGCTCTCTGTTCGCCCAAACTGAGGGAGGTGTGCCCCAGGAGTCAGATAGTTGACAGTTTTGTCTATTAAATGCGGCCGCAAGTAGTCCTGCACCTTACCGTCGTTACACCAATGGTTGCGACGCGCAGCGTGAGACAATAGACATAGGAGATGCGCTTTGTGAATGTCGGTCCGGATCTTGCGCTCCTCTCGAGTGATTGGTTTACGTCTCTCAGCAGCCGTCTTTCCTTCGGCTGTGGAGGACTTTTGGGCTGTCAGATTGAGCTCCAAAGATTGTGGTTCTTGGGACGTAGACCCCAAATCTTGAAGAGGCGCAGTAAAGTCGACATCTTCAAACATGATATCTTCATCCTCATCGTCATCGTCAGACTCCAGTTCCATGGTCTGCGTAGTCGGCTGCGGCAAGATGACATCTTGAAACTCGATATCTTCGTCTTCATCGTCATCTTCCTCATCAGTAACTTGCGGCGGAGCTGGTTTGCTTGGCGAGGATTTCTCAGGCGCTGGGTCAGAAGATTTTCCTGTTTCTGGAACTGCCCTACTCGGTCCAGCGCGACGTCGTTTCAGTGGCCGCTCGGGTGATGATCGATCTTGTGGATTCACACCGGCCTCAGCCAGCATATCCGAGTAGATCTCTCCGCCAGTCGGCACCGCCGCTGACGCACCTCCACGGGTGCTAGACCGTGTCGCAGTACGTTTGCGACCTACCATTTTGGTAACATGTCGAGATTTTCCTTCCAAGAAAGAAGTTCTGATGTGCGCGCAACTGGTCGCAAACTGAATGAGTGAGCGCCGACTGGAGCCAGTTGCGTCATGGTGCCACGCTGTAGATCGCGAGATCACGTGCACATGATGCCCGGAAATGGCTTCGCGTTGGACAGCGTTTCATTTTGCTCTTTGGCCAGGCCACCCAACTTTTGGATATGATTTCCAACCCTATTCGATTTTTTATGTTCATACTCACGCTATTTCAGTATGGCTTATCAGGCCATGAACTGGTTTGTGCTGGGGACCATCCTGGTTGTAGAACATAAGACAAGCGACTTGCGATCAGTAATTCGAAAAAGTCCGACACAGTCTGGAGATAAAGTCCGTTCTTGACTTACTAAAATTTCCGATTGCTAGCCCCGTCGTTCCTTGTAACAAGCGACCAAACGGTGGCCCTGGAGAGATGTCGTGCTTAAAGTTGGCCCACGATCACTAATCGTTCGGCAAGCCACAGTCATGACTTACACCTCACGCTGGCGATTGTGGTGCTTATGTTGTCACGAAGCGTTCCCAACATATCGACACTCACATATACTCTACCTGCGTGGTCTTTCAATGCCTAAGCTTCTACTGTTTTTGCAGGGGATGCTTTGTAACAACGCGTTGCGCGATCGGTACTCTTAGAGCGATGGCCGAATTGCTGATTTCTCCGACGGCATCTTGGGGAAACCAAGGTTTTCGTATTTGTAAGTTGATCATCAACATACAAACATAAAAGGAGACAATGTTTCCAGGTGAAATGCTTTCAATATACAGGATCAATTCGTCTTCCAACTTGATATTTACCAACATATTGATCTCCTTCATACTTGGATCATCATGTCTACCAAACCCATCGTGTTGGTGACCGGCGCCAATGGATATATCGCTGGACCTACCATTGAAGCATTTCTAAAGGCAGGTTACGCTGTCCGCGGGACTGTACGTTCGAAGGCTTCGGCAGACCCTCTTGTCAAGGCCCTGTCGTCGTATGGTAATGATCTCGAGATTGTCGAAGTGCCAGACATCGTCGCCTCAGGAGCTTTTGATGATGCTGTCAAGGGTATGTTGCCAACCTTGACATTATAGAAAGTATTCTCACAATACTAGGTGTTCATGCCATCGCTCATCTTGCCGGGGGAGTCAGCCTCAGCTTTACCGATCCAGATCCTGTCATTGATTTAGCGGTCCAAGGCACACTGGGCGTTCTGAAGTCAGCAGCTACCGAGTCCTCCGTCAAATCTGTTGTCTTGATGTCGTCTATTGCTGCCATTCTTGATATTAAGAAAGAGCTTCCGGCCCGATTCACAGAAGCGGACTGGAATGACGCTGCTTTGGCTACAGTCAAGAAGCTCCGCAAGGAATCGCCGAAGCCGTTAATCTACTTTGCGAGCAAAGTCGCTGGTGAGAGGGCCTTCTGGGAGTTTCGCGACGAAGCAAAGCCTGATTTTGCAATGACTGCTCTCAACCCCACGTAAGTTTTCAACTAACGATCTCTTCGTACAAGTCTAATAATCGGGCTCAGATTCGTTATGGGTCCGCAACCGGGTCTCGAGTCAATCTCTAAGATTGGTTCCACAACCGGCTTCATATGGCAAGTGTTTTCTGGACAAGAGATTCCCCAGCCGCTATCGCCCAACCCAGCTTTTGTTGATGTCCGAGACATTGCACGGGTTGCTGTATTTAGCGTTGACCATCCTGAGAAGATGAATGGTGAACGGTTCCTGCTGACGGGAGGGTTGGTTCCTCCTCAGGCCGCTGCAGATGTGCTTCGCAAGGCATATCCTGAACGACGGGACATCATCAAGGTTGGCAAGCCTGGTGAAGGATACAATCCAGGCTATGCATTCCCCGAGCAGAGGTTTCTCGACGCATCCAAGACTGTTAAGTTGACGGGGCAGGACTTTTATCCGGTGGAACAAACCATTATTGATACGGCCAAGTCACTGGAAAAGTTCCTGTAAGAGAACAATGATAGTAAGATAGCTGCTATAATTTATGGATTTTTATTTCAGGAAGCATAGCTCGCTGGGTATTCTTAGGTGTAGTCCTTGTCGCTTCAAAGCTCCAGGTTTTAAGCTTGATCTCCCATCTCTCGCTAAGGGACACATCACAAAAGTAACGAAAGCAAAGAAGAAGATAACAAATATTCAACGATGCCATGATACATGACTTCTCCATTCATTACAAAGGACAAAAAGATAAGGAATCGCCTGCGTATCGCAGGTGGCTGGAATCTCTCCCGCCGGGAATTGAACCCGGGTCTCAAGCGTGACAAGCTTGCATACTGACCACTATACTACGGAAGACCTGCCAGGCGTTAGTCACCTGGTGTAGTGTGAGGATTCGTGACTGGTGACTCACTGTTGATGAATATGTAGAACTCATACATGATAGGCAGCGGATCTTGTCTATTGATGAAGTTTTGCCAGAAACAGTATCCACTGTTCCCCGACGTCGGTCTTGAACGGCCTCTAACAGTACAGGAAAAGTGGGCCCTCCAACTCCTGCCCGACCCACCGTCTCCCGGGTGCCGTTCACACGCCGCAAGATATTCATTGTACTCCCCTTCATAGCAGGGGTCTGAGTGCTATGAAATGCCTACATCGGAAACAGATTAGGACATAAGTTATCACACTATCAGAATCTAGGCGCTCCGTTTATTAATACCTCTATTCCCTTTGCCTCTTGCGGGTTTATACCTGGCTTTACTATATCTTTATCCTCCTTTACAAGATGCCTCAAAGTGCTACCACATCTATTGAATGACTTCTTAAGCCAAAGCAGACCTGCGAGGGTATGTTTGAGGAAGAAGATTGTCGACGAAATATAGTCCTTAATTTTCAGGAGGACCCTATTACAGAGGAGAGTGCATTAACAAACGAGCGAAAGAAACAGCTTGATAAGATGTGAGAGGAATGGAAAAAGTAAGCCTTGTTAGATTTGTGTTGGATAGCGCTCACATCTTAAGACGCTTAGGTACACGCTTAACTCCGGCTGCAATGCAGAGCAGCTCTGGCTTGATGTCTGTATGGGGATTGACGAGTATGCGACGCCACACTTTCGAACGTTTCTGAACGAGTACCTCGAAGCATCGAAGATGTTAAGTCCGTGCTTAGAAGACAGCGAATGGAATTCGCACTTCTGTGATAAGGGATATGCCCAGGGATTGGTAGCATGGTGAGCCAAGGGTTGAGCTGTTCACATAGATGGTGCTGTGACTTTGGGGAGCTTGAGGATCCATGGGGGTAATTGTAGTTATAATGTACCTAATCCAGAACACAATCGCAGACTTAAAGGATTTGTCTCATCTTCTTATATCCTCAGGTCTTTTTTAAATATTCTGCTCTAGCCGCCGGAAGTTCTCCCGTGGTGTCTACAGGCTTGAAAGGTGGAAACCGCAAAGGGTCTCCCCTCGCCCGGTGGTGGGTCGGAAATCAAACCGGATGCCGTCGATTATTCTCGGCCCCGCCCCACACGGGCCTGTCGGGGGTCCGAATCGCACTTGTTGTTATCCGTAACCTCCTGTCAGTTGCTATCACGCTACCGGCAAAAATAGGTTTAAAATATAAGCTATTATGGGATGGATGGACAAAATGCGCACGGGACATGCCAGACTTGGAGTATCTAAAGAAACAAGATCTATTCTTAGTATGGCCGGATCTATTGAGATGGGTGAGTTAATTGTGGTATAAAGTAGGTAGCATGAGGCCAGGATCTCTCGTGGAGCTATCGAAGACAATAGCGCGATCATGTCTCAGAAATTCCCAACCAAAGCCGAGTTCATCGCCAGTCTCGATAAACTCATTACCAGGATGTCATATATCGACCGGCAAACAAAGGTTGTTGTGCAGCAGATGAGCCAGTCTGAGTACATTTGGCACGAGTCTAAGGCAGCAGCCTAGAGACTACGTCTGGAATCACAGCGATCACTGAAAGGAGCAATTGAGATATTATTTCTCACTCTTTATTTGGCATTCTGGGTTGATCGTTGTGTCATTAATCGTTTCCGATAGCTTGTATGTCATTTGTTGACCCAAAGATCTAGTGTGCTTTTTGTGCAGTGCTTTCTTCATTCTCGACTTCCTGGGAAGTCGCAGGTGGCGTAGGGTCTTTAATAGATTTTCGGACACTGATAAAGAATCGAAGCAGGCGACGAAAAGGATCGGGGAAGTGATCATTAGATTGAAACTATGATTTTTAGCTGCAAAGCTGGACGGCGTTTGGGGGCATGACAAAATATTGGACTAGAAAGGAATGGCGTCCTTCAGATGCTATATTTCTACATCATTTGTATCAAAGTTCTTTTTCTATCGCTTCCTCGAAATTAACTTCACTGCAAAAGGTCTTCAATGAAGAAGCCAGGCATTCCCTCTGTCCAACATTTTCCCAAGACCCTTCTGCATATTAACCCAATTTCAGCCTCAGCTAATTACTTCCTGCCCGACTTATCCATTCGCGATAGTCAAGCAGCGACTATCCAAGTTATGCTCCTTTTGCTTCGATCGTTGCATGTCGCTCGGCTTCGGCTTCAGCTATAGCGGCTACCTCGCGCCTGGTCAGAGGTCTCGGGGGTAACGGAGACTGGGCAACAGCTTTCAAGATCGGAATCCAGTCGGGGAGATTCTTCCCTTCAAAGTGGATCTCGGCGTCTCTAACAACTATCATGAGAAACACTCGAAGCGTGAGATGTGCATCGTTCCCAGCTATGTGAAAGGTGCGAGTAGGGAATCTTAAAACTCCTCTAGCAGCTCTTTGAGATTTTTTCTATACCATAACTGTAGCGGAAACTGAGCTGCTTTGACGGTGTCGATGATAAACACGGGTTCAAGCTTTATGTTCAGTAGTGAAAGCAGTGAAAGCTCTTGCTTTCCCCCGTGAACAACAAGGACATAGGGCTTCCTGGTGAACCCTTTTAGCCACGTTCCCAAGTCCGTTATCTTGATCGGCCTTGCTTTGCCGAATAGGAAGTGATAATGTTTCCATGAGAATGCAACTTTAGAGCCAAACACCCAATGATAAGATTTAATAACGCGGGATGCCAAGTCGTCATCTTGCGTAGATTTACCATGCAATAGTTGTAGAGCTTGTGCTTTGAGGTAAGACATACCAACCTCGACTCGTTGGATGACACGATTTTCTACTCTGAAATGATCAACATCAATGTTGAGAAATCCTAGATCCTTGACGTCTGAATTAAAGCACGTGGGACAGATGTCTGCGGTATGTCAGGCCAGCTCATGCCATTGATTAGCTGAGCGTTACGGCAATAGCCAAAAATCCATCGGAGCACTACTGTCTCGTCTCTAAGGATGCCTTTGTGGGCTGGCTCAACTTGGGTGCTATTAGCGGAATCCATACTGGTTGCGAGTGCCAGCAGGGTCCCTGCTATCGGTAAACTTGGATGGTATTGGAAGACTAATCGCGGTCGTCGATAGAGTATGATTCAGATGGGGCGAGAACCAGATCTTTTGTTAGTCTCGTGACTGTGTCGCGGCCGAGCAATTCTCTGCTTAAGAATCTGAAGGTCTTGAATTGCTAAGGGCCGAGAGATAGCTCATTTATAAGCATGAGCCTGAAAGGCAAGCTGTGACTGTTAGCGATGTGCCGCGAGGGGGAACCGGGGCCGATTAACTGACTGCTTGTTGTGTCGGGTTGGTTGAAGGCTGAAGGAGGAAGAATCTACCTTGCGTACAGCTTGGCAGCTGTTTGTATGTGTTTATTGTTGTTAGAGTTCAGTGGCTGATGTGACTTGTATACCTGACTTATTGAGATTTGACTTCACTGGAAGAGGTTGCAATTGATTACAACATTGAAGAAAGATTTACCTTGGACTTGCAGTTATGACAGCGCTGCTTTGCATACACTTAGCTGAGGGCCTGTACGTGGGTCTAACACCCTCAGACTACATATAAATACGCTCTCCCGTTCCCATAGCCTGCGCCGAAATCTTCACATGTAGCCTTCACACATGATAGGCAGCGGGAGGTGGTTCCAAAGCATATATCCGACAATTAAACCTCTTTGTTCAACCTCGAACACATCAATATCTGTCCTTTTGGTATCAGAAACTCAAGTGAGCAAGGTGTGTAGTTGTTTGTGTGAGCACTCCACGATAGATTTCTATTCTCGAACGACAGCCGTTTTATCACCTGTATGAGATGGTGCCTGTTATCCATGTAACCCGGTAGACCAGTACTGCTTGCCTGGCTAGCAACCAAGGCATCGCATCGCCGAGGATTGGATTATGCCCAGCTAATAATGGAAGTTCACCTTGCATCATTAGATTAAAAGGGTGTATGATTGGATGGAAAAAGGTCACAACGAGTCTTCACTGCAATTTTAACACACTCTGAGGGATCACTTAGACTTCCCGCTTTTGCCAATAAGCAATTACAGTTCTGTCAAGCCATAGATCTAACTAATGCCAGATCATTAATTCACTGCAATCTCAATTGACTCTAAAGTCTAAGGCTACTGCATCTCAAGCTATAAAATCTTCATGCAACTTCTTCTTCCACCCCCTCAGATAATCCAACGATCAAGGAGCTTTGGTTGAAAGGGAAAGTGTTGGTTGAGCCCTGGTAGAAACATAACACCCCCTAGGCCTTGTCCTCAGTGATGACAGTTTGCTCGTACGTCTTGTATCAAACATCGCCTGTCTCGGTGTATGGAGCCTACTGTTAGTACATGCATCTATTAGGGATCGCGTAAGTGCTTGCGTTTCGTTCAGCCATGCATGCATGATGGAGGCAATGATGATCATTTTTCGCTTCTCGATCTTTAGTAACTCTACACGAACCGTTCCTTTACTTCAACTGTTTCTTCTCTATCTGGTTAGAGTACCGAAGAGAAGTAAATAAATGGGCTCAGATGCGCAATCCGAACACTACTTTATCTGCAACAGCGCCCGTTCAAGAAACCCCACCAGTGGATTTTGAGGCCGTAATGGCTTGCAAGGATGTCCCATTCTTCAGCACTTCGACCCGAAATTCGCTGCATGAACAGGCTTGTGAATGCTGTTGGTTAGATTCGTTCAAAAACAATATTTCTGCAAGCGAGCCCTCCTCGATGATGCCGGAATCGCGGAACAGAGACTTGCTTGGCGTCCTTGGCTAACCTTTCATATACTGGCTAGTAGACAAGCTATATAGGGATCACCGTATTAGTCGAGATCCGTACGCCTCTCGTGGCGTACAGTTCTGGATCTTGTGTCGGTTAATCGACGCAAGGGTTGTGTGGGATCACTGTAGTCATCACGCCATGAAAAAGACGCCTATGAGCTAGATTTCTCTTGGCGGTGGGCATTAGAATCCTAGACTCCTCTCGGATTCAGGGGCTTTTCGTAACGCAACTGCCGGGATCCGGGGTTTACGTTTATTCCAAGTTCCCATGTCGTTGGCTGCATGGCGCGAATTGCCCTTGTTCAGTATGTGAAAGGATGCATTTCTGGAACATTATTACCTACGTGTCACATCAGCCACATCTGAGGCGAGGTGGTATCGGTACTCTTGAGTCTCTGTCATAAACGAGAGGTTACTATTGGTGCGCACTTTGGTGATATCTTCAATGCTCTCTTGTCAAACCGTTCCATGATCTACCCCCCATCCCGCTAAATACAGTATCACCGGGTGATCCTCAGCGGGAGAGCGGTTGAGGTGGGGCCGGTGAGATTAGAGTCAAATCCTCCTCCTGTTGTCGATCTTAGCAACGAGTTAAATGCGATCTAGAGTCTTAAGCGATTTAGAGGATGATTAACTCCGCGCCATTTCCAACATCTTGACCTCTAAGGCATGCAGTTTCGTCGCACATTTGGTTCAAGCTTCGCTCATCTCTCGATGTCCGTCTTGTTTCTCATTAAGTTTCTTGACCGGTATGCGTATGCGAAAATCACCATCCGATATTAACGGACAACATGTCTTCCAGGTTCAAACCAACAAGATATAGGAGAGGACATGGGGAACTCGTTTCACATTCTCACAAGCCGGTTTATCTACTTGATTGGTTGAAATAACTTGGCTCAAGGACGAGACTAAGAAGCCTAGTTCAGCCAGGTCCAGGAACATGCCTCATCCTTTAGTATGCGACGTAAGCTAGGGCCATGACTTTCGGATACTACTTCGCTTGGAGAGCGTCAGTGGACTCGCTAGATTCACAACGAGGGGACACAAACTAGCTTCCCTCACACTGGAACCGAGATCTTTGGAACAAGTGCATTCATTGGAACAACCTAATAACAAGGACTAATGGAACTTATACACAGACTAACATATTAGCTTCTGACAAGAGTTGTGGCTTCGCCTTGGTTTCGAGGGATTTGGTAATCCCTGGTTCAGCTGCGTCGTGGCTTGCGCCAACCGACAAGCCGCTTTGATCTTATGTCTGATATGCTTATGCATGTATGGAACCAACTTGACATATGTCACAGTTATACATGGCGCGATTTGAGGTTCGTGCCTGGTAGAGACTTATGACAACGGTCCGTGGTGCGAGTGTGACGGCGCTCTTTTGACAGAAGACACGGACAATATTCAATCATATGTCTGTCAATGCATTGACCATTAATCGACAGTGCTCTACTTGCCGATCAGTGCAATTGTACCCGGTATCCCCGACTCCTGCTTCAAGGATGCTATGGCTAAGAGGAAATGATCTTCGCATGACTTTGGATGCCCTGGCAGGTTCTCTAAGCCACTAGGGCGCCATCCGTTACCGGGCCTGACTTGCATATCATGAATAGTTGCAGTAAGTTCCCTTTTGTCGAACCAACAACTGTCGTATCTTTCCTTCTATAAGCTGACATCAAGCCAGTGTACTGATATATGACTGCCTACGCCATGAACAGCCTGTAGAATGCGATATTGATGAAAATACGAACTGACAGGCGTTGGTGGCTGAAACTTAATCTACCCCCAACTTTTAGATCCATCATCCTAGTCATGATAGACGTGCACTCCGCGCGTCTACGGTCCTATATACCGCCAGTTAGTAGGACCCTAGTGGAGCGGACAGTTCCTCGTCTCCCCACCTACATACGACAGCTATGATCCTCTCGAAGACGGCTCGTGGGAGTCGTTTCCCCGTCTCCATTCTGGCCGACGATTAGTTCGCAAAATGAAGACCTTGTCCCAGAGCCGTGCACACTAGACTGCTACCCGTTGGCTTCGTTCGAGTCTCGACCGTTTAAATCCCACAATAGAGGAAGATACTGGCTGGGATGTTGATTGATAGACACCTTATACGCCCCATTCCCAACTGTCTCTACTTCTTCTACCGTATAATCCCTTAAGTTTCTGAGGCGAACGCAACGCAGTGCCCTCCGTCGATATATCATTCCTTGTCACTCACTTCTCCTAAGAACCTTGCCTATAGCACCCTTTCTTGGCTCGTGCCGAAGGGGACCCATCAGATCCTTGAATATGCAAGCAACGAGAGTTTGCATTTTCTCTTAAGAACGTCGAGCAACGCTTTACACTTTTACCCTGGGGTCCCCTCCTGACAGATCGAAATTGACAGAGTAAACTCAACTCGAGACGAATCAATACCGTGCTAGGGAGAAGTAGCAGCAAAACCCACCAAAGGTCGCAATGGCGACCGACTTATCAGGGGCGCTGGTGGCAGCATCGATCACAGTCATTGCGCTTACAACGCTGTTTACTGGTACTCGGATATGGATCAGATCCAGCCTCAAGACTATTGGTATTGATGACTGTAAGACTCGAGACCTTTCTCGTTATTCGCGAGTGACAGTACTAACGATGGACAGACTTGATTGTAGGAGCATGGGTAAGATCCTCGAAATTGCTTCAGACGGGCAAGAAACACGTCTTTTATGGACTACGACCGTATTCTAACAGGCTCGATAGGTCTTTTTGTTAGCTCTATGTATTTGTGTGATCCTTTGTAAGTCTGCCCGTTTTGACATCGGAATACCCGAGTGAAGAAACCACTGACACAACAAAGCTGCACAAGTTGGATTCGGAAAGCACTGGAAAGAAGTTCCAGACGAGGATCTCGAGCAGTTTCTAAGAGTGAGCTAGCACTTGGGAGCCGTGTGAATGGCACTGACGTTTATTGTTAGTTAACGACCGCATGCTCTTCAACTTTTAGTTTCGGCGTCTCTTTGGCCAAATCTTCCTTTGCTGTGCTTTACCTACGAATCAACCCACACCCGGCTCTTCGCCTTCTTAACAAATGTCTAGTTGTGTTCCTTGCGCTACAAGCTATCGAGGAAGCATGCGTTGTCATCTTCCAGTGTAGGCCATTCATGGCTGCTTACACGGTACCCTCTCAGAAAGATGCCAAATGCCTTGATCTTCATGTTCTTTGGTGGAGTACGGTGAGTTTTACAGCCATGTGGATTTGGGTTTAGGTTTGGGTTGCTGATTCTAGCTTTACAGTTTGTGTTCAACATGTGTACAGATTTGTTTCTGTTTATTCAGCCTATCCCGGCCATGTGGAAGCTTCAACTTCCCCTGGCGAAGCGACTCGGCTTGATTGTCATGCTTTCTCTAGGTCTCTTGTAAGACATTGTTCGATTGTGTGTGATCGGATTTAGCTAACAAAGGAAGGGTCTGTATCACATCCATTATTCGTATCATCTTTGTCACCCGCATCGGTCCGGATACTACCTGTAAGTTTCTTAAACAAGAGACACTCCGAGCCACCCATTAATAACTGTACGCCTAGACGAATATGTTGAACCTATGATTTGGTCCGAAGTCGAACTCGCCGCCCTCGTCATCTGCTCCACGATCCCCTGTCTGCGACAGGTCATCCAAAAGGTACCCTGGCTCAACCACGCCCTGGGTCTCTCGAGCGGCCGAACAAACTCAAACAACTATTATGGACGAACCGGCTCCAAGAAGACAGGACCTGGAGGATCGATCCCACTCAAGAGCTATAACCAATCCCACAAGGAGGGTTACCTACAGAGCAAATCCAAGAGCGGCAACGGATACGGATTAACGAGCCATGCGGTCGGAGGCACCCACACCAAGAACGACAGCACTGAGGAGATCTTCCCTCATAAGACGGACGGCAACGGTGCTATCATGGTAACGCACGAAATGACCCGAGATGTCGAATCACATACTACCTCTTCAGCGGCGGCTTCGATAAAGCACGATGATTACTACGATTCAAGACAGAATAGATAAGCTTCGGAAAGTGGAACTCGGCGTAGGTTACGCCCGGATTCTTCATGTATATACGGTTGATCTTCTCTGTACGTAGGGGTTTTCCACATGGCATATGGGGCGTTGGGGTAGGTGAGAACATTTAACGGGTCACATACCCAAGCAACAGTTTGACATCGTAACCTTAAATTTTTAATGAGGCCCTAAAGTTACAAATATTATCAATTGCTTTCTCCTACTAAGTGAAGCGTTACCTATTATTGAAGGCTACAGTGAGATATACACTGTTTTGATACTGTGCGGACTTCCCCGCGGGAAACTCGTCATTTCTCTTATCTACAAGTCAACTCTATCATCACGCCGCGGAAAGATATATCTGCCTGTTGTATAGCATACTATTCCTTGAAATCTATCAAAAAGAAAACACAGACATGCAGCAGGATACTCCAAACGAACGGCCGTATAGGTCTCACCTCCGACCGGCCTGCATTCCTTGTCGGAAGCGCAAGTCGCGATGCCAGTCAGAAGCATCCTCAGAGACGTGCCTAATGTGCCGAGCACATCGCACTGATTGTGTCTTTCCCTCCGACTCTAATTCTTACTCTGGAGCAACTCGAAATCCAGATACTCGGCGCCGGCGACAGACTCGGGCATCTTCAACTAGAACTCCGCGGCGTGCAAGCTTAGCACCTGCACCTATACCTGTACCGGACAACTCGAGTATCGACCAGACAATCTCTGATATAGGGCCTGATTCAACTCCGATACCTATAAGTGAGCCTATAAGTACTACAGCTCCGAACAACCCAGTGTCCAATGTCTCTCCGCTGTTACCGAGAAGCGCAGAGTGGCCCCAGCAGAATGCACAACCAGAAGAGTCGCCTCTGGCGCTGGGTTCAAGCGACGAGCAGCAGCACAACCTTCATATAGTAGGACCGGCAGTGACTTCAGACAACCAGGTCTTGTCCGACTATCTGTCTGCGATGCCCAGTTCAGCGCGAGGATCACGAATTGTTAGGCCGGCGCCGGGCAACAGATCTCGGCCGGTTATGTTCACCATGGTTCAGAAACGGCCAGTGGGCTTGGATTCAAATCGCAGCTTACCAGAAGAAAGGCTACAAATGATTGAGAAGCTACTAGAACCATTTACCAATGATATCTTGGACGTGTGAGTATCCGCACAAGTCAACAATGGAAGCCGCTGACGTCTTTTAGCTACTTCGAAAAGGTGAACTCATCTTTTCCCCTCTTAGATGAGGCACATTTTCGCAAGCAGTACCAAGAGAACAAAGAGGGTATCTCTCCCGCACTACTCAGCTGTCTATACGCCCACACAATGATCTTTTGGGATAGCTCCCCAACATTGTCCCGCCACCGGTGTCCTGATAAACGTTTTGTCTGGAACCTTGCCACCGAAGCAACGTACTCTCAACTACATAGGGCTCCGGGAATGTCCATAATCGAGGCCAGCATCTTGAATATTGGCGGCCGCGAAGTGACCTCTCTCATCGGTAATGGTGTGTTGATGGCGTCCTCAGTGGCAATGGCACATTCTTTGGGGTTAAATCATAGCCCGATGTCATGGGAGATACCACAATCCGAAAAGAATCTACGAATGAAGATCTGGTGGGCTTTGTTAGTTCACGATAAGTGGTGCGTATATACTTTGAATAATGCTGCTCTGGTCGCTCTAACATGGTAGCAGGTTGAGTTTATCACACGGAACACCACCACTCATCTCACCAACTCTGAACGACGTGCCCCAACCCCTGGTTGAGAATCTCTGCGAAGAAAGCTCCCCTCCAAATAAAGTCCTCAAAGCCTTTGTCTACATTGCTCTTGTAGGTCTGTCAGAGGTTTTAGACTTGCACTTAAGACACGTCCATCAGTTTAGCAACACGGAAGAGACCAGAGACACGACACATCTAGAGTTGGCTCTTAATAACTGGTTAGAGGCTTTAAACGATGACATTCGCCGGATCGTCATTCGGGGGACTAACTTGAGGATCCCCGGTGCCGCGAGCTTGCGCTTGGCCTATTTAACGGTTCGGCTTCTGCTTCAGAGAATTGAACTTGAAGCTGAGAAGCGGATTCGTGATTCAGGAGATAGCCGTCTACTGAACCGTTATATGCAAGCTCGAAGAACCTCAGAAGATATCCTCATCCTGACACAAGAGTTACAGCCAGAGCACCTCGGTGATTTCTGGCTACCTAGCAGTGCCTTTGCATTTTCCACGACAGTTAGCTTCCTCCTCCGGTGTGCTCTCGAGACGGAGAACTCAACTTCGGGACTGGTTCAAAGCAGCTCGCTGAAGATTGCTTCCGATCTATTGTCCACTCTTCGCTCGCACAAAGAGCAACACGCCTGGGATCTTGGCGACATCTGTCTAGCTCAGCATACTGAAGTCGCCGAAAAACTTCTGGCCATGACACCGCCTGAGGACCCAGGTGCTGACGAGTCTCTGGATCTTTCTGGCTTTGTCATGCCTGATGCTTCTTTTCTTGACCAGCTTTTCCCTGGTCTGTGGGATCCTCTGCAGAATGTGTGGTAATCATAAAACCGTTTTCCGCGGTAAACTTGCCGCGGCTGTTGGTTACACTCAACTACTACCGACACATTAAGCTGATTTGGCTCAATTAATCTTATCGAGGACATTGAAGAAGGCCGAGCCTTGTTGTTACCGGGTGGTATCACATGAGACATCTTGCCGATAAAGAGTTGATGTTAGTCCTCAGTACATACTTGGGTTGGGACGCAGCATCAATATGAAAGATAGCTACTACCCCTGCCATGCTGTGCATTCTCAAGGAGAAATATCGAGGTATGCATCATAGTCTTAAAATCCCTATTAATATTATATGACTGTTTAGATCCAACAGCTAGCGGTTGCATAATTCGCCGCGAAGGCCAGTGCCTGATTGTATGCAGCACGATATCACTCTGATAATTTAGCTCAGTACTCTGTCTTTGATATTGCTATTCCTATCTATGCAGGTATCATGGTTACTTTTTGATAGATACTCGTCCGCCCATCTACCTACATAGTAACTAGCAGGGACGATTCTTCTCAATTGAGCAGTATCTCAATCATCCTCACTTTCGTCTTGTTCGTCAAACATATCATCTATCAGGCACAAATTCTCCTGATAATCCCTCGTCGCCTCCTCATCCCGTAGGTAAACGGTCTTGCGGTCGATCGCCCCTTGGATGTAAAGCTCTAGACAGCCACCGCATGTCTTCCTAGCATACTTGATACACTCACAAGTCTCACACATCTCTCTTCGCCTGTGTTCGATCCGCGTAACACTCATAGGGCCGCGGCCCATCAGCCACACGCACGACTTGCAACGCATCTTCCAAGCCGTTTCTGGCTGGGTCTCAGCCATAGTGAGCTGTTTTTCTGAGAACTTTTCTTTCGAGCGGATCTGACAGCACATATAGCAGGGAAACTTTTCGATCCTGTCTCGATCTAGGTCCTGAATATCTTTTGTCCACTTGTCCCTCACAAAACGATATCGGGTTTGTAGCGGAGTCCATTGGTTCGGCTTGACGATGTCGTTTAATGTGCGGCTGGCTTGTCGGAGGTGAAGGATATCTGAGAAGCCGAGGAATGAAGATATTTTGGCTAGAATATGTGTCGGGAGCGTCTCGAATCCCTGTCGCTGTCGCCTTGGTTTGGCACAGAGAGACAAGGCCTCGGAGACCTCATCTTCCCCGGAATCATCATCGAGCTTCTTTCCGTGGCATCTTTCGGATTTCGTTCGGCACTGCCCGCAGTTATGACAAAAGTAGTATTTCAGTTTCCGGTCTGCATTAGTGACTGACTGCAGATGAGGCTGCAGTTTCAAAACTGCAGCGCAATCCAGGCAGAACCGATCCAACCCATGTATATCGTGACATTTACATGCCCTTACAAACTTCCCTTTAGGGAGCAGTTGAAGACAATTCGTGCAAGCAAAGAGGTCGTGGCCTATTTTGCGGAGGTGATAATCACGGTCGATGATGAAGTTCTTAGCCCTAGATGTGCCCAAGATGGCTTTGGGGTTGTTGAGGTTCTTGTGGAAATACCGATTTGTCGATGCGAATCTGAGTATCTCTCGGTAGTCTAGATGCTTGGCCACTTCAAAGTGTATATCGAAAGGCAGCTGTTGAAAAGTTACGGTGGAGCGTTGGTCCATGGTAACGTCTTATAAGTCGGTGGTCGGATGGTCAGATCCAACCAGGCTACCCCTGTTGAACTCAGTAGACCTTAGTCTGTGCTTGAAAACTTTGAAGTAGTCGATTTTGCTTAATGTTTTTCCATTGCTTTTTTGCGATGATGATTTTTGGTGTCAATATGCCTTTTCATATCCTGGGTGGTGCAATGACGAGACATCGATTGGTCGTACGTTTTCTCAGAAAAGAACTGATCAAGTAAAATTCGGTTTACTGGAAAGTTACCTGCTTTTCTACTACTCAGCCTTAATGTTTGGGCAAGGTCTGCTCTCTTTATACGTGGTGGTAATGCTAAGGTTTTGGCTGTGTCCGCTTGAGTCACACGGCATCTTGGTGCAACTACCTCACTGACAAGTTCAGGCACGGTAGCCTGGAGGCAAGGCTGATCGAGTCAGATCGGACCAATTAGGTCCTGGTTTACATTCACGATCTTGCCTATGTTTACTGCCGATTGTGGTTAGGAGGCCATTGGTATTAGTGGCTATGACTGTGTCTAGGCAGACGGTGATGGCTTGCTGATGATATGTACATGGATCCCAGCAATAACGGCATTCACAACCACTCTTAGTTGGCATAATCACATAACAAGAAGACCGAAGGAGTTATTCTAAGACTTAGGGGAAGGCATCAATTACTGTCTGTTGGAAAGATATGTATAATTGAGGGAAGCAATCTTGAACTCGGCCATATGCTCAATCATATTGGCCAAAATGCAGTCAAATCTTCACAATCAGATTTTCGGCTGGGCCTAAATTCTACCCGCGATTATCGGCTAACAACCTTTTCGATGAAGTGGTTGATACCCGGGTCTCCTCGGTGACTCACTCGAGCCTCACAACTTCCAAGGGGCCTGCCCTTTTTACCAGGAGTCTCTCCATGGCAGGCACTTACCAGCTGCCGATCAGACCATTTCTTCTGGGCTGGAGTTCCCTTTGTAGGCCTTGCGATCGGCATACACAAACTTAGCCTGCAAGTCATCCCAGACCCAACCCTCTCGCGGGTTTGGAACCTCAGAGTTGGCGTGCTTCTTCTCTAACGGCGCCTCAGATGAAATCGTCGAGGTGATCTCGGCAACAGGTTCCTCGTCCTTCATATTCGCAAGTTCACGACGACCCTTGCGCATAAGTCTCTCTCGGCAGGTATCGCAGTGCACGTAGTTAGAGGATCTCTCCTTGGCGCAACGCAGAAGTCGGCAACGCTTCTCACGAACTAGACGCCCGTGCATGTCGTCCTCAAACTCCTTGCGGCCGGGAAGATCTCCTTGTCGAACCAGGTGATAGATTGTCCAGTTCTTCTCACCGTTGTTGAGAAAAGCTTTAGCTCGTTCTAATCCAAGCTTAAACTGGCAGGCTTCGCATAGCTTTTCCTTCTCATGAACAGGGTAGTAGTCGCAATGAGGGCACCTTCGCTCAGGTTCAGGCTTGCACAAGCTCGGGCGATCCATGTTGGAGGTGGTTGGGTGGTGAGTAAAGTGGAATGATGTAGTTAGTGTTTCGGTCAAGAAGCAGAGTTGATTGTATGTCAGCTCTGTGGAAGGCATGAATGGATGATTTCAAAAACAAGTGGTATTAGAAAGTAAATCTGGGTATATATAGTCATAACTCATCATGTCCCGCTCCAAGTGAACAAACGCTTTACGCCTGCTGAAACCCTGTGCAATGAACAGCCCCCCTCTCCTTGTTTGGCCTGATAGAAACAGATGTGCAGGCTTTTATGCTCGTAATTTCATTTTGTGTTGGTAGTGAACAAAGGAACAATATGTGTGATCGTCTCGTAGTCGTTCGTCAAGTTGAACAATGGTCAACCTCCGGATGTCGTTTTTCTCTTCTCTTCTTTAGTCATATTCGGGTTCGTTATAATATCGTCTTTTCTGTGTCGACACGGGTAAAGTTGTAGGTAGCGTATGTTGTAGAAGTGGTGGCTGATCGGATCGCTTTGAGTCGCTTGTAGACTTTAACTCGCTTCACGAGGGCCATGATGATGACACCAACGACCATAAGCGCTTCGATTACGAGGAGACCGATGTAGACAATGTTGAGGATTTCTTGCTCACGCAGGTAAGCAAAGGTCGTCATCGGGCTGGGCAGCGCTGCGGTGCTTGGAACGAGAGGCATGGCAATGAATGTGCTATTCCACTTTGTTAGTCGCGTGTTGTCACAGAGAGACCAGAACCCATTACCGAACTCCAACAAGTATGCGTAAATTGAAAAACTGAAAGAGAGATCCCTATTCTCTTCACTGGAAGAGATTTTCGACTGTTAAAAGAGTGAAAAAGGTGAGCACGAGAGCGGTGTAATCACCAACAAGACCAACAAAAACTGGGAATATGGATTCTTTTAGTTTGTTTCCTTGGCGCGAAACAAATCGCCTATGGTGTGCTCCTTTCAAGCTAGATATTAATACCGACTGGGCTAGGGTTGCAAAATCAATGCGGTCCGGGGGAGGCGATATCCGCTTTGACCGCCTTGAAGCCCGTGATGGAACCCGTTTAAATACGAGGGGGCTTCGATAGTAAGCCCGTAATCGATGCCATGGAGGATTTAAACACGGTTGCAACGTTGAATGTTTAGGAGTGCCACAGAGCACAAAGTGTCCTTTGTTTCCTTTGTGAATTTTCTCCCTCGTTCAATGCTCGCTTGAGGATGTGAGACGGAGAGTCCTGTCGTCGGGGTGCAAGGATCTCAAGATCCCTGGTCGTTCGAGGCGATCGCCAACTTGGCGTGTGACCCCCAACGCTTGTCTAAAGAAGCGGGAGAGTGGGCTTGAAAGGGTAGGCTTTGCCAGAAGAGGAATCATTTGACAAGAGTGGCGAACTATCATGGAAGGCTTTGTCGCGTGATAGTTGTTGTAGTTGAGGCGGCACGATATCCATGGTGTTGGCCACAATAGTGTGCTTTGCTATGGCATGATGGCATGAACATTTCCTGGTACCGAAATGACTTCTTCGAGAATACTGAGCGAGGATATAAGCGGCGTTGCGAATTGATGGGGGTGGAAATGAAGTCGCATTGAAAAATCCATCAGCGCTTGATGGACAGGGGCTGATGCGATGGGATGGAGTCGTGTTAGTGACTAGCCACCTGGCAAAGGCGGTGATGAAGTGCAGATGAGATGGCTTTGGCGGTAACACCAAACTGCGTAAAATAGTTCGTCTGGATGGATAAAACGCATATCGATAAATGTGAAACGAAAATTGGTAGTACATACGGAGTAGTACTACGATGATGTCTATCTGATACAACAACAGCTGTTAGAGTATTAGAGTATCATGCTAAGCGGCAAAGAAGTTAAATTAGAAACTACACTACCCACAAGGAGCTATTAGCGCCCATGATGCTAATAATGCTAACCTATGCTAGATCGCACACGAAATGTCTCGTGAGTGTCACAGTTGCAGAAGCAAGAACAAAGTAATGCGCCGCTGAAGACGGATGTAGGTACGCGTGTCAAGACGCGTAGACGGTGTATCTCGTGGTTTTGTTTGTATAGAGTGATGGCGTATTGTTGAGAGGGTAACAAAAAGATAGCCTCGGTGATCATCTGCCAAGAAGAGTTGAGAAAGAAAAAGGGTCCTTCACATGTCAAGAAGGAAAAAGAAAATCATTCATCTGCATCTTGATTTGGCCTGAGATTGTCTCATCACCTCGCCACGTAACGACGTAAGGGGATGCGTTCCTGAAGCGCAACCATGAGCGACAGCTTCTAGCTTGTTCTCTAGTGATGGCAATCCTCAACAATTCCATAATTTGTGTTAGCATAGTACTTGACTTTCCACTATAAAGATGCTTGTAGTCATGTACTCTATAACAGCATGCTCGCGCCACACTTGCACCGCCCATCATGCCACTCAAAATGATGTCCGTCGATGACGTCGCTCCATGCCCCGCACTAAGGGAGGCGGCTTGTCTCCAAGTGCCCAAGCTCCAGTTGCCCTCCACACAAGCTCCAAGTCAAACACACTGCCTCGTTGCCTCGTCACGATCAATCACGGTGTCGTCATTCCTGCTTGTTATTTGCCGCTTTATAAACACCTACTTCCCCTGTTGCTACCCTCAAACTTTCCACCTACAAGCTTGATACCCTCACAAAACAAACAAATCACATCTCATCCAACACAACAATACATTCATCATGTCTGCCAACTCTACCATCAACGTCAAGAACATCGCTTCGTCGACTAGCGACAGCGAGATCAAGGACTTCTTCAGCTTCTGGTAAGTTCATCCCTTTGTACACTAGCTCATGATTCAATAACTAACAACCATCAGCGGCAAGATTGCTGATCTTAAGGTCCATGAGGAGGGCGAGACCAAGTCCGCTGAGGTTATCTTCGAGAAGGAGACTGCCAAGAAGACTGCTCTTCTCCTCCACAACACTCAGCTCGGCCCCAACCACCTAGAGGTCACCAGCGCCGGTGCCGACGTTGAAGACGATGTTGCCCACCCCACCAACGCAGACCGCGACTCCGACGAGATCACCCAGGAAGAGAAGCCCCGCGCCCGTATCCTGGCTGAGTACCTCGCCCACGGTTACGTCGTAGGCGATGCCGCTATCCAGCGTGGCCTCGAGCTCGACGCTACCCACAATGTCTCCAACCGCTTCTTCTCGACCCTCCAGGGCCTCGACCAGAAGTACCACGCTACCGACCGAGCCAAGGCCACTGACGAGAGCTACGGAATCACTCAGCGAGCCAACAGCCTGTGGCTCGGCCTAAGCTCTTACTTTGAGAAGGCCTCCAACACACCCACCGGAAAGAAGATTGCCAACTTCTACACCGAGGGCAGCCGACAGGTCCAGGAGGTGCACGCTGAGGCCCGTCGTCTTGCTGACCTCAAGAAGGAGGAGCACGGTGGAAGCGCCTACAAGGCCTCTGGTCTCGAGAAGGTCTTTGGCAAGGAGAAGACTTCTGGTACTGCCGCTCCTGAGGCTGGCCATGGCACCCTCGGTACATCAGTCCCTGCTGCCTCAGCGGATAACGTTCCCAATGTGAGCGCTCCCGAGGGTGGTGAGAAGCACTAAAGAATCAAAATTGGTGGATGGGGTAATGAAGAATGAATGGGTATTCCGTTAAGATCCTGATAAGATAGTACTATTGCGGCTTTGTTCAGCCTGTTAGTTAACGAATTGTTACGACTTTTACGCATGGCACAATCAATAATCCAAGATCACTTCTTGAACAAACTCCTTATGCATTGTGATCAAGATACTTCAATCGAATAAGCGGCTTAAAATATTAAAAGGGCATGATAACTAACAGCAAGTATAACATCAATATCAACATCTGAGTTTGCAGCTCCCTACGTCAAGAAATACACACATTCATGAGAAAGTAGTGCAACAAATAGCCATACATCGCATAGTTGAGGCATAAAGAATCAAGAGATTGTTTCAATTGTGGTTTATTAATTCTATCCATACACTAAGTCCATCAAGTCATAACCATCGTGGGATCATTTGTTCTAAAGCTGATGTTAGCAATTGATCGATACCGAGCTTATTTGTTCGGACTGACTATTTCTCAGTCTTGGAGAACTTCTCCTTTAGGACGTCCTCGGTGATACCCTTGGGGTTCGATGTGAGGTTCTGTACATAGTCATTAGCATCTCATCATGACCAGGTAAAGTTGCTGAGAGGTCTTACGTCGAGCTGGCCCTTGGGGTCCTTGTCATCGGTCTTGTTTACACCGTGACCAGAGGCAGGAGGGTCCTGCTGCTGTTTACCGCTCTGCTGCTCGGGAGGAGGAGATTGACGTCCCTCAGGCATGATGGCTGATGTTTCTGGTGGAAGAGAGAGTGTGTATTTTGGTGTGTTGGGATTGTAGTTGAGGAGGTTGATTGAAAATGGAAAGGTCTGAGATGTTGAGGAAGAGAGAGGGTTAAGTACGAAGTCGGAGTGCAATGATTGCAAGTTGACGTCGAGTTGCGAGTGTATGCCGTCATAGGGGGATTACATCATGGGCCAGGAGAGATCGAGATGGTGTTTTTTGGATGGAGTCAGGATGCGGGCCAATGGTGTTTTTGCGTCGCAAGGGTTGAAGAGGGGTCAGGGTCTAGATACGGCCCTTTTTTGTGGTTTTTCTTCAGGAACGTTGAGGCTGGACTGGGTTTTTCTTGGTTGGTGTGAAGCTGTCAGTGAGCTTGTTGCTGGTGATCTGAGCTCCCCCACCTTGTTGAGTTGTGATGGATTGACTGGAGGTGTTTGGCATTGGATGCTTGGAATCTTGTATAATAATTATTAATATTTGTAAAGCTGACTAGAGTGCTTTTTAATGCTCTGTCGAGATTTGGATAGATTAAGTATTCGTTATACAGCCCAATTGTCTCGAATCTGGTCTTAATTATGTAAAGACCTGTGTCCCTCATTGTACTTGTCGTGAACCATTACTGGCGGGCAGGCCACAAAGCGCGCAGGCCTCCTTGGAAGGCAATTTGCTCACCATGACAAGCTAAACCCTCAGAAAAGAGCTACTACCAGCGTTCTTGTAACTTTGTCAATTTCATGGACCATGGGTGTGTATGCGAGATGGCATTCTCTCCGAAAGTCACCGTCTCCAGGGTAAGCAACTTGCCAAAGCTGTTGAGCTTCATGCCGCAGTTTCAAGACCCGCCAACCAAGCCAGTCGGAAGCTTTTAGGGGATCCCCTAGGGGCCTGTTTTAGCGTCCACCTCACCGGTGCCAATGACCCCCGTGGCTCCATGCTAGCGGCCGGCCCGCTGGACCCCGCACCCGGTCGGGTTGCAACTGGAACGCGCGCCCGGAGCTTGACGTCTCAACTCCCTAACACGCGTCGCTTGCAAGTTTATCCCTTTCCACCGCCAAGAGTTATTATCTTTTCTTTTGCCCTGGTAGTCAACAAATCAGCCATATCCCTAAGACGATAACTTCATGACCGGCATGCCGGATCTCAACTCGGTCCCCCCTTCACCACTCTCCCTTGCGGCATCTCGCCGTCAGTCTACGAACCAGATGGCTACTCCTCCAGCTCCAGCGGCTCCCACTTCGCCGTCTCTCAATATCCTCCCTTCGAACCAGAATACTGTCAACCAGTCTCAGTCGCCATCTCTTCCGTCGCCGGTGTTAAACGCTTCGCAACCGCCTTCTCATGCTCCCTCGACTGTCCCAACCGAGCCCGGCGTTGGCCCAGGACCTGGGCCGTTAAGGCATCCCCGTCCGTTGACCGCCGCCGAACTTCATCTTGAACTCGAAAAAGAGCAGGAGGCTGTGGTAAGTACCGGCAGAAACCACGGTTGAGCTATCAGCCATCTAACGTTTGTTCCAGGTCAACCGCTTGACTCGCGAGCTATCCCTTCTTCGAGCTGCTCAGAACGCCTCTGTCGTTTCAAACACATCTTCCACTTCTGCCGCCAACTCATCCCACGATGTCACCGAACAGTCTCTCCTTTCGGGATCAGGCTTCTCCATCCCCACCGCTCGACACCAACGCACCTCGTCAACCACGTCACAGAGCATTGGCAACCAGCAGTTGTCATCGTCCTACGAAGCACGGGTCCATGCTCCTCGCCCCTCACAGGCTACCCCTCTCTCACGGCAGGATAGTACCGCCTCTCGAAGGAGCCTAACAAACTCGCCCGGTCCGCAGCACAGCAGCCTCGATCCGTCAAGCTACTTCCAGCACCAACGTATTCCTCCGCCTACGTCGATTCCACCGAGTTCAGTTGGTGCAACCCCTGGAAGCCTCAGCGAGCAACTGAGCCCTGGAATGATGCCAGCTACGATGCGGTACGAGGAGACGGCATTCTACAGAAACGAACTTGAGACCGCTAAGCGAGAGAACGATGCCCTTAAGCGAAAGATCAGAGAGTTGGAGAGACAAGTCCGACAGCGAAGGGCTAGTGATGCGAGCCGACCCAGGAGCGAGAGTGCTAGCACCACCACCAGCATCAGCATCACTCCAGCTGGAGGGGCTAGCATAGCAGGACCACGAGAAGGAGGCCTTGTCCGCCCAGGTGGCGAGCGAGAGCGAGGCATGACGACACAGAGTATTGCTAGTGTGGCTAGTGTGGGCGTTGGCGTGCCTGAGGAGGAGCTCAAGGTTGGTGAGAGCGCTGCAAGTGCTGGAGTTGCACCCAACACGCAATGATCCGAGCGACGGGGTTCTATCAAGAGACTCACGGGTCACCTCGTTTTTGTTGTCATAAATGATAGGCTGAGGAACAGCTATGAAATCACGACTAGGAATCGGCGTTGGATGAGCTTAGAATTATTACAAGAGCCGTCAGTATACTACTAAAATTAAAGCATGCTATCTTTGACTCTCATTCAACTGTATTCCATGAACATTACTTGGTCATGCCGCCATTTCCAAAGGCCCACGATCCTAATGATATAGCCAATATCAGTCATCAACACATTGTCAGCATGCTCTACATGTAAAGGGCATTCCATTTCCTTCTGGCCATTTGACTGACAAAGACTCTGCCTTTTGATCGACAGTTCCCCAATATTCAAAGCCAGATGGTTTCCACAAGGCGAATGGATTCCGAAGAGGGTCTTTGCTATTGATGTAATCCAACACTAGATCCTCCGGAATAATTCGCGGCTCCTCTTCCTCTGGATGATTCTCGTATGCTGGAAAGACGGCGAAACGGTGGAGTTTGACCGCAGGGTTTCTGGCAGCATATTTAATGATCTGGACGATCTCCGTGTCGCCTCGGCAATTGTACAGTAGAATGTGTCGTAGAGTTGCCGCATGACGCTCTATGAACTTCTGGAATGGTTTGCCATAGAAGTTTAGTTGAACAAAGGTGAGTTTGATCGTTTGGAGATGGTGCCATTGGACTTTGAACAAATGCTCAAGCTGCCAACCAGAGTGTTCGAGTGGACGACCCGGAAGACTGTTATGTCCCGTCCGTCTCCATCTGACAGAAATCTCGCGAAGATTGGCTGCCTCTTGGAGGAAAAGAGAAAAGTTCTCCCCAACTGACTCGCAGCATCGCCATTCGCCAGCAGCAGTATCGGTCTGGAGATCAAGCTTCAACAGACCTCGCAAAGCGGTGGTCCATTCGTAAGGAAAGTCGTAGCATTCTCGTTTGCTGACCAGTTCTTGTCCGCTGAACTGAAATCGAACTTTGAAATGATAATGCCAAACCGCTTTAGGAAGAATACAAGACCAACCCTTCTTCACTGTGTACTTGTTTGGTAGCGACTTGAATATAGAAGGGGGAGGTTTCTCGGCCGCATCGTATCTGGAGCGAAACCAGCGTATGTAATTGAGAGGGTCTTGGAGTCTGAGAGAAGCGATCCGAGACGAAGGTCGACATAATGCTGGCATGATTGCATATACGAGACCGTTGATATCCTCTTTTTCGGTGACGGAGCATATAGGGCCCAGCTCAGAGGTGAGGGTGTGTAGATTGGGCAGGGCATCTATACAGGCCAAGAAGATGCGGCTGGCTTCACGCACGTAGACCTCATGGCCGTAGTCTGTGTGAACATGGCCGTCGTTATCATGGTGTGTCTCGCGAGTTTGCGAGGTGATCCAGACTAGTTCTTGGACATGAGGCGCGATGTGTGAGGATGAAGCAACTTCATGTATTCTTGTGAGATGTCTTTCAGCAAACGAGACATGGATTTTGCGGAACAATCGAGGAAGGATTAGACAGTCGAGATGTGGCCAGGTCTGCCTAACAGCTGCTAGGGACTGGAGTGGAAGGCCGTCGATGATGGGACCAATGAGCTCAGGCGGGAGGTTCTCAAGTGTTGCGTACTTGTGAGGGACAATCTCGAAAGACATCTCAACTATGCTTCTGAGACAAAGGAAAACAGACGTATGGCTTGGAGAGAAACATAGGGAAGTGCAGACAAAAGGTTCAAGAGTTGAACAGTGGAAAAACAAACATGTAGTATCACAAACAATAAGCAGTCGACAATCAAGTTAGCATGCTTTAACGATTCACGGTCTTGGATTTCAGCGTGAGTCTAGTTTCATATCAATTGCAGTGGCTTGCAGTGCTCTTAGTTCATCATAGAGCGAAGCAAAGTTTCCGGGTTGCCGGGGTAAACCGTTTGCATTTCTGCATGTTGGCGTCGGATAGCGACAGGAAAAAGCAACAAAAGCGCGCTTAGATCGAGACAAAGGAAATAACTACGGGGAAAATTCACGCAACTAAGCTTGTTTATTGGGGAAAACGACTTAAGCGACTACAGCTTGCGTGCGTTGGGGATACTTACTTGCATATCCGTTTCTTGTTTGTTAGTGGCGTCGGGAGGATACAGGAATTATTTGAGGGTGAATGCACAGCTACAAGGGGAGAGGATAACTGGGAATTAACGGGCACAATCGAGAAGCAAAGCAAAAGGTTCTTGCGATGATGATTGTATAGGGAACAGCTTCCTCAAATTATGATGAATTGTGCTTGAACGACTAAAGCTACCCTGCTTCCAACCGCAGCAGACACTTTACTTTTTGCCACAAGGCTTGCAGGTGTATTGAAGAGTATTCCATCGCGACCACTCGTGTTGCAATTCTTCCGGGCACTGTACTGCAGTCGCCCATGTGTTGGCGTAGTAATTTACTTTAATGCCGTTTGAAGGTCGTTGAAGAATGATGCGCCACTCATCATAGCCAATAGGCTCACGACTCAAGAAAGGGTCTTTTGCCGGGTCTTTGCTGTTGACGAAGTCAAGGATCTCTTGCTCTGCGATTATCTGCGCCTGATAATCGCGGGCTCCAACTTCCCAAGGATCGAGGCCAAGTCCGAATTCTTGTTCTGGACGTATGGCAATCAAGAACCTGTGTAGGTGCACAAATGGCTCGGCGGCTGCGAACTTGACAATATCAAGAAACCCTGCATCGCTACCCTGGCAATGATAGAGGAGTATATGTCTCAATGTGCTGGCATGACTGGATAGAAATACGTTGAACTCCTTTGTCGAGAAAGTAAGATTGACCAACTTCAGTGTCTGCAGATTATCCCAGCGTAGATCAAAAAGCTTCTCAAATGTCCATAGATAGTGACTGCCATAGGGATTAGGGATTCTGTTCTGTGTCGACCGCAAGGAAAGGATCTGGAGGTTCTTGGCAGCACGAAGGAAAGACCAACATATGGGTTGTAACGTCTGCCGCTGAAGCTCCTCCGGGTCTGCCAAGGCAAATGCCGTGCAGAGGTCGATCTCGGTGAGGCTCTCGAACGCATCTTGCCACTTGACAACCGAGTGATCAAACTCAGGTATAAGTGAGCAGAACTGCCTAGTCAATGTGCTCTCAAATTTAAGAAGATCGATCTTAATATTCAGGGGTCCTGCCAAATTCTGTCGCGGCCGTTTAATTCTGTACTTCATCGGAAACCCTTGTAGGACTATGCCCTCATCCTGACACCTTAGAGCCTTGATTCTTGACTGAGGGCGGCACATAGCTGGGCCAAGGAAGTGTGTCAGACCCTCGATGAAGCCATAATATCGACGAGGACGCTCTAAGCTCTCAGATAACAATACATGTGTTTCATGCCATAGAGGGCCATCCGAGTTCTTGCGCGGGAGGATACTGGTAACGAACGTCGTCAGATTCGGCATAGAGTCTAGTCTCTCAAGGAACTGTGCTCGAAACTCGCTGATACATCCAGTGGCGAAAGGTTGCGAGAAATACGATTTGCCAAAATCGTCAGGGTCATTGGTATGGTACAGAGAGAACCAATGTAGTTGTCGAACATGGCGTGCCAGGTGCGGCGAGGATGAGATTCCCAAGAACTGTCGGCGGTGCTTTTCTAAAAATGAAAGTCGAATGACAGAGAAGAAGTGAGGGAGGACAAAAGAGTCGAGAGACGGCCAGACTAGACGAACTGTGCAGAGGTCAGGAAAATCGAGTTGTCCGAGGATGTACTCTAAGATCTCAGGGGGAAGGCTAGTGAGGGTGGTCATGTTGTATGAAGGCACTTTGATGCCGAATCGCCTGAGAGACTGACGATTCTAGGTGAACGATGAAGAATGGCGTGTAAGCAGTATTAGCCGGGATACTTATTCTGACCGTCACGTGCATGTATTACTGAAGCTCTCGCTGGTTGAAGTGGTATGGGTATTGAATTGTCCTGGTTGGCAAAGCTCTATATTCCAAGAGTTCCTAAAGGTTTCAGAAGAACGCGGGCTAAACTTCTCTGATGGCGAAAAACATAATGTGACAATCGTGATTAAGTCTATCACTTAGATAGTTTGTACTAACAGGGGGCACCAATCAGGATTCAACGTACTGCGGCGCAACCTGGTTACATCAAACTATCCATGCTGAACATCGTCCCAAACAGGCATACATGATGTGTTCTTGCAAACAACTCCAATAGCGCACGTGATATGTGCGCGAGAAACAAGACCACGGGCTTGTTATGATATCCGTTCCAAATCTCTCCAAATCTCGTGACAAAGCCCAAATAGCAAAGATCCTCAAGTTTGTTGACAAGTCGGTGATGTTTACTCCTCGTCTTTGGTTGGCGTATCATTTGGTGCGATAGGCGAGGTTTGCATGGTGGTGCCAACGCGGTCAGCGGCAATCTTGATGCCCGCGCTCTTCAGTGCTTTGGCGACATCATTCTCAACAGCTTCCTCGATGGGAGCCTGCTGTGCCACCTCTAGAACATGTTTGAGAGTAGCTCTCTCTTCTAGCTTGGGTACAAGCTTGTATGCGGCCTTCAGAGCGATGATGGCAACATGTGCGGTACGAGCTTTGCGGTAGATGGTGTTGATAAGTTTGTGCATCTGTTTCTCACGGCGAGAAACCTTCGCTTCTAGGTCGGCAATCTGATCCTGAGAGGCATTGTGTTTGGCGTTGAGGGCATTGTGCTCCTCACGAGCCTTGGCCAGCTCACCCTTAAATACCTCGCAGTCCACCTTCTAAGTGTCCAGGAGAACGTTCAGACCCAAGATTTCACCGTTCTTGTCATCGAACTTCATCTCATAGCTCTGACGAATATCTCGGAGGACGTTCACTTCGTGCATGAGCCAGTCGTTTTGAATGCGGAGGTGCTCGATCTCGGCCTTTTGTTTTTCGCAGACCTGGCGCAGGTGCTTGCCTTCGGCGACGATAGCTGCTACTTGTTCGGAGACTCCAAGGTCGGGCATGTCGAGATTTTTTGTGAAGAAGGAAGAAAGTGAAAGCGATGAAAAGTCGTGAGCGAGAGGATCGTGAGAATAGGAGGAGTCGACTCCCGTCGGTTAGTGCTCAAGCGAAAATAGAAGTGGATGAGTGAAGAAGAATACTGACCATACGATGTACTGCAGGATTGCAAAGATGAAAAGGCCAAAGGCGATTCTTCTTTTTCAAATTCAAGGAAGAAAAAGGCCATCGTGTTGGTGCAGTGAATGAGTGACGGCGCAGTGTCAGGCAGCTGCCACCTCGAATCATAAGCTTAAGCTCGCCAAACAACTTCTATCGATGCCAACAATTTGAAGCTACTATAGTGAGGCTTAGGGAACGGAATAATCCTCAGTTACCGTATAGGTACTAGAAGAGCATACCTTATCTATTCTTCTGCTCGTCAAGCCTTTTGACAGTTTCTCTTCTATACACAAACCCATGCTCTCACGTCCTACTCAAAAGTCCAACTACATACCTTCAAACAGCCGCGCAAAAGGTACAACTGTACGAACATAAAGGAGGCGATTTATATCGCCGGCATTGCACTGGCAAAAGACCAGGGGCATGCTGCACAGCGAACTGCGGTGCGCTTGTGGGAAGTCCGCTCAGACTTCTCACATTACCGATAGAATGATGCTTTTTGGTTGTACACCAAAGAGTAGTGCGGAAAGTTGAAGTACTTTCTCGCTTCAGGATGAAGGAAAAGACCACTCCGTAGAAGTATCAGCAGCTGCCGCCTTGAAACAATAAGCCCCATCAACAGCAATTCTATTCGCATTGAGCAGCACAGGTAACTTTACTGCAGCTAAGTAGAATCTAGATTGCCTGTCTCTATAAATAGTAAACTCTCACCTTGCTCTTTTTATCATCTTGCACCATTCCAACTGACCTTACATGCGTTGACGAACTTCGATGGACACCACCGATGTAACGGCCAGAGTGGCCTTTGTCGCAGACGCGACAGGCAATTCGCCGAGTATTATACATCAATCGGTGTCACTTACCATGTCAAGACGGAGTTGAACAATCTTTTCGAACAGGGAGACTAAGCGTGGGAGAAGCTTGGGGCAAAGGTCGCCGAGTCCGACACATGACCTCAAACGAATTTCTCACCTGAATGATAGCAATAATGCATATTCAGGCAGCTACCACTTCGATTGACGGGACTAAAAAAGCTCAAAGATTTCTTTTGAGCCCCATAGCTACTTTGTTCATTGTTCCAACCGGGAGGCTTCTACTATAATAGATACGCTACAAGACCATTCGCCTTTCCAACTTGCAACTTCTGAACCCTCCAAGACTATCGAGAACACTACACAAAACCACCTAAACCAAGACCAGGCGCTATGGATATATCCAACGACATTTTCATGGGAAGACTGGGGTTCATGGCCCAGTCGGGCACCGAGGGAAAGATCGTTCGTCTACGCGACGTTCGTGACGATTTGACACGAGCATTCGACGAAGCTGGGTGGGAGACCACAAACGTGAGAGTGTTGAAGGTGCGGAACCGAGCTTCGGCAGGCTTTAGTAACGGAGAATCGCGTGTACGATGCAGTATGTAAGGTCATCCCTTCGGCGACCTTGCTCTTCCTTTCTACCCCATCTTCTCGCTACTATCAAGATCCTTTGTACCTTCTACCGCAGACCTGTAGTCTTCCCAATACACTAGAAACTCTCCAGCTATGGCTCCAACAACAATCTATAGACTATATCATCTGTGGGACCTTTCAGCGATAACAATCTTGGAGAGGTCGTCGTAATGTCCAACCAAGATGTCAGGCGACCGCCGTACGCCTGTGGGAAGTCCGAACGAACTTCCCACAGGCGTTTGAAGAGTTTTGCTGGCGTAAAGCAGGCATCACAATCATGAGATGTCGTGCCCGAGTCTCTGCTGGATTAGACAACGGAGCCCGGGTACAGGAGCATGCAGACCATGTTTGGGGACTATCCAAGCTGCCCAATTGGCCCTCGCCAATATCGATAATTTCTTACCTTGGTAGAACAAGGGGAAAGCCCATATATACTACAGAGTCACCAAAGACTACATAGTTGTCATAGCGATCTTCAAGCATGTCTGTATAGTAGGACCTGGCCGTTATCTCGGCAAAACTACATATGCATTCAACCCTGTCACTGACGTTGGTTGGACATTCCTAGATACTATAAAACTCAATACTTTAGGAATCCGGACTAGGTTCTTGGAATTTGTCCTGTTAGTCTTGAGAAGCATATAGCAACCAACCATTCGGATATTATTATTTTCCTTTTTCAAGACTCTTTTCAGAGAAGCATCGTACCTATATACTTGCGCGGAACATAGATTGTTGGGGTATGTAACGTACTTTGGTTCTAAGTCCATTACTGAAATTGATCGTTGACTGTTGATGGGACAGGCGAGCACAAACACCATGGCCGGGGTGAGCTCCGGATGGCTAAAACACCAGAGAGTATAGAGACAGATGTTAAAGCTCAAGGGCTATCTGAGCACGTAACTATATTATCATCGTCTTTCAGTTCCCAAGCCATAATACAGCATCCTATAACCCTCTACCACTAAAAGTCAGGGATCGGAGCCCCTTGAGCAATACCAACTATAATGAACGTCAATGCCACTACAATAGCAATACTCACCTACTGTAAGAGTACAATGCGCCAGCAGCTTATTGTATGGAGTTTTAGTGCCAGTGCCGGCAGGTGAATAAAATACACAATGGCAGTGTCAGGCAGCTGCCACCTCCGACAAGCCCAGGGCCACCTTGAGCCAGAAATCTTCTTAAGCACGAGTTCTATCTCATCAAAGCCTTCTTCTCTTCTTCTCTTCAAACACAATCCAAGTTGAGCCTCAAACCGAACCAAACTTCATACCGAACCACACGCAAACAAGGTAAGTTCTGTATATGGCTATCTATCTCTCGTCGTAGGAACACACTCAAGACGCGATATGAGATCTTTAGTCACCTGCTGCAGTCGATAGAAGCCAACAATCAAACGTTTCAAGACTCTTGAAATAGGATAACATGGGAGGAGATACAGTAAACATGAGTGCTCAAGCTGAAGCCGAAGGGGAAGCCGTTTCCGCCAACATCACATTTGTTGAGCTCGACCACACCGGGGGCACCGTGACTCTGAGTCGAGTCCTACGCCTGGGGGATGTCCGATCGGACTTCCCCCGGGCCCAGGACTCGGTGAACACCTGGGAGCGCGAAGGGGTTTACTACCTGCGAGCTCGGCACTCGGCCTCTGATGGGTTCGCCCACGGAGGTCGGGTGCTGAGCCACATCCGACAGATCGCCGGGGCCATTCGTGAGGAGTTCCGGATGAATAAGACCCCAGACTGTATTGAAGCTAAGGCAAGGACCAGAAGTTGTTCTGCAGCATAGGTAACTTCCTACTAACTCAAGATAGATACTTCACGGGGAGACAAACCCTGCGGCGATGTCTCTGGATTTCGTCCAGATTGGTCCCATCACTGTTACCATTGAGCAAGGAATGCCCTCGTCTTGGGCTCGGATGGGTAAGCCAGGGATACTACATGGAGGAAGTAATTATCTAATATGTTTCTAGCTTTGAGCCAAGTTGTCGCTGAGCGACATCTTGCGCGTTTTTATGGCAATCATGCCTTCGAATGTATGAAGGCCGCTCATTCAAAGTGGGAGATCATCGAGTAAGTCACTCTTCTACAGTTTCGTTGCATACACAACTAACCTATAATCTACGCAGGGTCACTCACCCTCTGTTCGCCCCGATGAACAACTACCCTTTGATCACCTGTGAGCCATCCACCCTCGACGAGTCGCGAGATGTTGTGATGCAAGACCCGACTGCACCTGGACTTCCTGCCCAGACCGCCCTCCTGAAGCATGACGACCAACAGTGCTGGATGTTCCTGTCGGTCCAGCAGCCTTCCGAACTTTTGGTTCGAAAGATTGCTGCCAGTGATGGGACGACCAACAAGCCTGGTGAGTACAAGGCACGACTATCACATCATAGAGAAACAGGCTAACGAGAAAATGAACGAAGTCCCCATGATCAGCTCCAACATTACGAGCGACCCTGCTCGAGTTCCGGAGGATCGCATTGCGATCCGATATGTTGTCTGGTACCTCTAGATAAAAAGGGATCAAACGGCGATGTACAATTGCAAATCATTCGTGTCGCCTCGTTGTTGGCAGGCCATGAGATATTATTTCCTAGGTAGCTTACAATGCTACTATCAAGGTTACCCGGAGAGGTGGCCAGCCATGAGGTTAATCTTTCATTCGTTCTGTGGCTTCCAAATCATACCGATGTATCGTACCTTACCTTACTTCTCTTACTTTGTTTTCGCTTTCATACACGACCTTCCTTTATAAACCTTTGCGGAAATCCTCCCACGCCCACGAGCCATCTTCGGATTATCCTTCGACGTTCAGGGCGCATAAACCCCTGTTCTTTAGGGTCACTTCGATCCTTATGTTCTTATATCAGTGTTTTGTATGAAGTGGTGTTAGACATGCTTCTATGCGCCACACAATTGTACCTCACTCATTCAATCCCGAACACGTAATCACCTAGGAGCTTTGAACACGACGAGGGGCTTCATCAAGGGGGTATTGATATTTCCCTAGGCTCTCGACCAGCACAAGGTAGTCACGCATGGTCTGGCGCAGATCTGGATGTAGCTCTGACCACAACAACCATCTATGTATCAGGTTAGTTACAACGGAAAAGGTGTCAAGTTACAAAGAAATGCTAACAGAACGATAAATCAAGTGTATTTGTAAGCTCCAACATCACCAGCGATGCTACGTAAGTGCTTGAACATCAAATCACTCTACGGTTCGTTGCGCGGTTTCCATAAGTCAGGGGATGCGTCGCACAAGGAGAGGAACCATACTGGGAAGACAATACATGATATGAAACTTCACGATTCTAGTCGCGTATCCCTTTTTGTTATATAAGAGGCACTTTCATGTGTCGTCGGCGCATTATATATCTTCTGAACCTAATACAGACACTAAAAGAAGCGACATCCAGACACACTCCTAAGGAATACCGGTCATATACAAGGAGTTTCATTATCTCTTTATCCGTCCTATATTGCAGCTTTTTGATGGCATTGAGATACCATAATCTCTATATAATACGAAAGTCAGGTGAACTAATACTCATCATTTCGATGGTAAACTTCCGCAATTCTTATACTATATATATCAGAACACGCCCAGGGCCAACCGCTCAGCTAGGTTGTAACGACTTTGTTGTCCAGTTAGGTTCAGTATCTTCAATCTCTGGCTGAGATACTACGAAGATGCATTGGAAGGTAGCAAGGATCGGATTGTTCTCCCATTGCAATGAGTCAGAAGAATGGAGCAAGACGGGGCCCAAAGGATTCATGATTGGGCTACTGCGCTGATCAAGCAGGCAACAGGCGGTCACGCATTAGTTATATATGATTGCGATGCCCCTGCTATGACCGAGGACTCTCAGGCCATGCAAACACTCCATGGGCTCCAGCACGATCTCTTGAAGTGTCACTGCGGTGAGGGCCCAGAAGGTGAATCGCGGGTAGGTCGCAAGAACTTTACTGCCTGGTTAGCAGTGACGGATGGGATGCTGGGTGGAGCAGGATGGGTACGTAAAGGGTAATACATTAACTAGGTCAGAAGCTCACATCTTACTAGCTCTGACCAACATCACTGAGGAGCGCCAGTTGAAGAGCTGGTATGGCGACCAGTCGTACCAGTATATAGTAGCCGCACAGGCGAGCTCCCACCCCTTGACAGCAGCCATGCACAACTTTCCGCAGGCTGTTTGCCTCCCTGACACGCTGGAAGCAGCTCGGGACTACATCCTGGAGACCACAACGCCTCCTGCGGCACCTGAGGAAACGAGGTTGGTCGCATACGACCAAGGGCAGAGCTGGATGCAGCTCTACGGTCAGCAGCCGTTCGAGCTGCTGATGCGTAGAGTTGCATCCAGCAACGAGGGGAGCGACGTGGTCGGTAAGTCACATACGAATGTTCCGTTGAACTTTTCAAGACACAAGCTAAAAGAATGATAAAACAGTTCCCCTCGTCAGCACCAACATCACCGGGGATGCGCTTGCGCAGTCCGAACACAGAATTACCATGCAATTCGTAGTGTGGCACCGACAGGCCAACGAGACCACCGAGTCCTCCGCTAGCGCACGAAAACACATGGGGCATGATACGAAGGGACTAAAGGCTTAGAATCCGATCGCAATTTTCGGGGGAGAAGGGTTTGCAGGTTTATCATTGTTCTAAGCTCAGTCGAGAGGATTCCTCCCTCAGTTCCCAATATAACCAAGGAAGATGGGATAAACACCAGACATCATCATTTTAACTACCTGTTGAATGGCTCCGCTATTGAAGTTGGCATATCGAATCAGGGCCATGCCCATGGTAATGGCCAACTTCTTATTACGGACGTGTCATTCAGATCTTGAGATTTAACGACGTTATCCCAGAGGTGGCTGTCCCGACAGCGTTTTGGTGCAGTGCTATCATCGATACATAAGGAGAGATGTATACGTCTTACTCGGTACATCTAAGGATGTGGTATCAAACCATTGTCCAATTGTCTCAGGCGCTACGTAATGATGTTATCTATAAGTGGCATTGCGGCCTACGTTGAAATGCAATAAGACAACCCCAGGTTGATGCCGCATACTGCAGAATGACCCTTGAGATGTATTGTCGACTTGATCTACTGTGGTCATGGCCTTTCGTGCAAGGCTCACATTGAGAAGTTCTCCTTACACTCTGGGATAACGTGGTGCTGTATAGAAGGTAGCGTCGCTCATGTATTGTAGCAAGATTTTCATACTTAGAAGAGATTTGGTCATTTTATGATGATTCAATAAAATATTTATCATAGTTTCTACTGGAGTTGAATATCACGACATGATGCGAAGAAGAAAAACCTCGCGACTTTTCCCATTCACTTTGACCGTTTTGATTTCCAGGGGCATTGCTCGTACAAGTACAGTACTTTGGAAGAGAAATAACTGAAATAAGGGTATCATTTGTTAAGATTGAACTAAACGCTTCTCTCTTTTGGTCCAAGAATCAGCCCTCCTCTCTATGACACTTGCGAATCTGTTTGAATGTGACTTATAGGGAAACCATTCGCAATGGCAGCCCCTTCTAATTGTTTTAACCAGGGTGCGCCGTCTCCTTCTGGCACGGGTCGGTGAGAAAGACTGCAGTCGACAAAAACTGAATCATCCATGTACTGCCAGTCAGATACTTCCATCGCACACTCGGAAAGAGAACCAGGGAACGGAGAAGCGCTGAGGGCGGAACATGTCCAGGCCATTTGTTGCAGAATCTCAATCATAGTGTGTGTCCAGGCTGACACGCTAAGTCGAACAGAACCGTCCTCGACCTCAACGTGCAGCAGACGGAGGCCGGGACATAGAAAAGGATTATCAGTACCGTCCCAGACGGACATTCCACTGAATGAGTGGCCCTCGCGACTGGATATTGAAGCTTCTTTAACAGCTTCTTCGATACATCCCAAAAGAAGTAAGCCACATTTGGGCCATTGCTTTTCTGTGTACTCGGATATGGTGGTGTAGACACAATCGTTTGCGGTACCAGTAATTGCTGGTAAGGAACCCATCTTGACCAACTGAGGATCCCCAATACCTTGGAGGGGACCAAATATTTGGCATTCGAACTTGAACTGGACAACATGAAATCCATCACCAGGTGGTCGATAAGGGGGCCTTAAGAGGATGTGCCAGAGGGCTGATTCCATAAGGTGCATTTGTACATAATGAGGAGAAACGAGGACTTCGCGTATTCTTGAGATGAGATGTTTTGCAGAGTTTCCTGTGGTGATATATGTATGAAGTGAGGATGCGATCTCATTCGGTGTTCCTCGTGGTGAGCGGGCAGGGTATTCCCTATCCCAGTAGCTACAGAGGAGTTGAAGTGCAACTGGAAGCTCAATGCCTCTCGCAGTTTCCGACCACGTTGCTGGCCGTCTCGAGATGCCAGGGCCGAGTTTATCAAGAACACATTGAGGTGCTTCGGGGCCGTTGAGGATCAGGATGAGTTGGCATATGGGTCCGTCAAAGAGTTTCCTGATCTGATCGGTTGAGTCCGGGTTAGAGTCGCAATAGAACTTCCAGAGCTCATCCCATAACATAAGTGTAAACTCAGATAACAAACGATCCAAGACCCTGTCGATATTGACACGAAACTTTTGTTCTGGGAGATAGTAATGTGTGAGGAGGTCGTTGTTCAAGCCATCAGCAAGGGCAGTGGCAAAAGCGGCAACGAGTGCGCCGGCGATGAGAGGAGGCACCAAGACCTCGGCATTGTTCGGTGACTGGGCAGTTCTCGGACGTCGACCTGGCAGCGGCGGTTTGATGATGCTCAAAATAGAAGCATCTACACCAAGATCGTGGTCGTGGTCGTGGTCGTGCGTGGTGGATAACACGGGAGGGATCGGTGGGGGCATTGTCTAGTCAAGTCATTGCGTAGGCTTTGAAGATGGGGAACTCAAAGTCTACGGCTCAACCGCGTAAAAGTCACTTTGAGAATTCCATAGCACCAAAAGAGAAAGACAGTAATAACCTAACGAGAGAATTTTACTCTTTAGGAACGAGTGAAGTTTTTGATGGTGGTGAGGAACCGCTGGCGTCGCAAGCATTGCGTGGCCCCATGACAAAACCGAGTAATTCGATTAGTCGGCCTCTTACGCCACCCAAGACGAGATAAAAAGAGATTAATCCGCGTTGGAAGATGCTTAAAATTAATCAATTAAGTAATAACCTATTTAGATAACTTGATCCTTTGAGAATTGGCTTAGTAGGCCGTGACGAAGCTCTCATTTCATCGTCGTGTTGCTGATGCTTCCCGTGTAAGTCGCTTTCGTTGGTGGATTTGAGTGTAAAATTGAGCGTCGAGGCCGCGTAATGGCAGTTGTATGGGGCCATCGCGTTCCCCCTCAACCCCTCTTGAACGGATAAGTAATTTGCTGGAAAATCGCGCTTTTTCTCGCCTGGCTTCGTTATAAAAGTAGCGGAGTGACGAGGTCTTTGTAGGAAAGAATGGAAAAGAGGAAGTTGTCCTGGTTTTAAGCAAGATCGCTTAAGGAGGCTGTGCAGTGCATGCGAGATGGCCCCTTGCAAACCCGCCCTAAAGCCGTAGATAGGACTTGGTTCAATCCTCGAATGTCACTCGTGTCGTTTATCTGGAGTATTTCCTCGATTCTTATCAAGCTTAAAACGAAAGGCCGTCTTGTTAACGGGATATAAGGCGCCCACCTCACGGCGCTCCTAGCTGATCCCCACATCATTCTGAAGCCGCGCCTTGGTCTCATCCATTGCATCGAAAGTAGGCCTCGACTCAATCTTTAAAATCCGTCCTTATGAAACACGTACATTTACATAGCTCAGCATATCACCACAAAATGATCATTAGAGCAATCGCTGATGTACTGTAGAATAAGGTGTTCGTCACTAAGCGCGATACATCTCGTAAGTCTAAAAAGTGGGCTAGCTTGAAGACTGAATACCTTCAAGACTCTTGTCGAGGAATTGTCTGTGCTCATATTGAGTAGTGAGAGAAAGAAAAAGACCGAGATGTTATATTCGAACCATCCTGATGGCGTTTGTTTTGCGTGGTCTTTCCCGTATTGCTCCTTGCGCCTTCCACCATCGTTTCTTTTGCGCATAGTATCAGTGATATCCAACTGACAAAAAATAAGCCATTGACCATTAGAAAAAGCTACAAGTTAATTTCAACATACCAACTCAGATGCAAGTCTACGGTGAAATCTCCTTCATTCAGGGTACTGGAGCGTAAGGGCGCTGAGAAGATCAAGATCGAGTTCGCGTTCGCGTTCCAGGGTAGACGAATGCTGTATGCGTCGGCATGCTGCATGGTGCTGGTGATTCCCGACCAATGTCTAAGATTTGTTGACGTGTTACGGTAAGACTATATAATAGGCAATGGAATCGAGGCGATCGTGGAGTATTTCTTCTTTGAAGGCAATTTTGGCGATTTTTAGATCATCATTGCTAACACTGCATCGTCATCCTCCCAAAATCATCATCTGGGTGTCCAGTCTCTAGTATTTTCCGCATTCGGAAAGGAATTCAGAAAGCGGCATCTGTTCCCTAATTGTACAGCTCGGGCTAGTCGTGTTGTTCATTCGGTTGCATGGCCGTGTCTAAGGTGTGTAGTTTACGGCTGAGGTGCCTGTCGAACGTAGTTCTTTTATAACTTTGGGCCTTGATGGGTTGGCCGAGCAAATGAGCATCGTGTGAATATCTATTCGGCCGATGTTCGGATTCGTATGCTTTGGTAAACCGAGGTAGGTGGTTGAAGTGTATTCGATCGTAGGAGGTTTCGTAAGGTTGTGAAATAATGGTACATGAATCCCCAAAGTCTCGGCCTCTTTCTTGACGATACATAACTTTCAGCAGCAACATGACGTTGAAGATCAAACGTTAAACATCTCCGCAAAAGTCCAATCCCAACTCAAAGACGCATGCATATGGTGGCTTCAAGCGAAATGACGTGCAATGGAAAGAATCCCCGGGCGTCCTATGGTGCCGTTCTCGGATACTGATGGCATTGTTAGTTGACCATTGCAATGAAAACCTCCGCAAAGCACTCAAAATGTCAATTTACCTTGTCATGCGTTGCTAGCACATGTTGATATATCCTTGAACCATCTTCGCTTCGGCGGAATCCTATAAGTGGACCAAATATTCTCTCGACTGCCTACATAGCTCATATGCAATCGTATACGGAACAGGCGTCATATCATCGTGAGTAGGTATCGTCACATAGGGTTTCGGGACTGGTGTTCAAGCTTCGAATATGGGAGGGTTTTCACGTAGGGAAGGCTGGGACGTAGATTGCGAGAATCCTCACGAGGGCGTTTTGGCGCATCTTTTTCTTTGTCGCTATCGCACGAGACGTGGTCTGACGGGGAATGGCGAGGCTAGGCACTAAAAACTAACTCGAACTATGCTAATTGGAAGAAGGCGGATTAAGCTGCGGTGAAAGCATCGTCGCAATGGAGAATCGAACAATAAATGGCTTTGGACGATATCTAGAGAGTGAGGCATGGTATCTTGTCAGTTTCACGTCCAAATACTCTAATACATACCGTTCCTGGTTAGATGGTGGTTTGACAATATCCTGGCAATTTGGAGTACTAAGTGGCAATTATTCCTTGTCGTAACGCTGAGCGCGCCCGTTCCTGGTTTTTTCTGTTGCGCTGAAAATGATCTGACCGTATTTGAAAGTCGGTGTCGAGCTGATCTGAGCTTGATTGCTTCATTGATAGCTTATCGCTTGGAGCTTGGACCGTATCAAGCTTCCTTGGACTGTCATGGGCTTCGTATCACGTGGAACCTGTTCCTGGGGATGAAGTCATTCTGCATCTGAGCGGTCGAACTCGTTTCTAGCTGAGGGTCTATCGCATTGCGTTCACTGTGAAGCTGGAAAACTGAGGGGAAAAGAGGCCATGGCGGGAATTGAGTCAGAAGTGTCCTTGTGATCAATCGTTCAACATGCGAATCATCCAGTTTTACTCTTGAACTTGGTCGTTTTGAGTGCGGTCGGCGCTCGCCTCTCGGCGTTTGAAGTCGTATAAAGGTGGCATGCTCATCTGAATGAGCTGACTGCTGGCGCTGGTGCTGCTGGGGCCGCGCTCTAGCCCAAAAACCCAGGTACCGTAGAGTGTAAGCCAGGGGGGATCAACCCAACGGGATCCATTCCATGCTCCACTTGATGTCGCCTGTTCCCGACCCCACTATCGGATGTTGACGAAGGCCTTGTAAGACATGGGGAGCATGATGAAGTTGATGATAATATGAAGCTATAGCAAGCAACACTGAAGATAAATCGATAAAGAAACAACGAACAATCAAGCGCTCAATGATGAGGCTGGATGAAGATGTATGGTGGTGATACCAATAGTGGAGGGGTGGCCCGAGGTATAGAGATGCAAGAGCTGGCCTCTTTATGTGGGAATTGCCTCCTTGCTTCCGGCAGCGTCATGAAAGCCAGGTACACGAACAGGTATTCAGGTACAAGGGATAAGTCACAAGGGACATGGCACGCGGCCACTGCCCATGGGGAGACGGACGTATCGCGCGCCATCACGGCAGTCAAGCCTGGTCTCGACAGCATGACGCTGGTACGATGCCAACAGCGTGAGATAAACAGAGTTCAGGGGGAGCACCCTAGGCCTAGCCAGTCTGGAGCTTGGTCGATCTCGCTGGGATTCATGCCAACATGAGATGGGCTGCCAGCTACGAGCAAGCTCCAAGGTCTGATTGACACCATCTGATACCAAAGGCGTCTCGGCGAGCTGTTGATTGACTCGGGGCATATCAATGTGAAGCTAGCAGTAACTTGATCAACCAATCGACCTAGCACTTCCCCTCAATTCAATACCACAAGGTTTCACGCGGGCGCTCTTAGAGGAGGGGGAGGAGCGAGTTTGTGATTGAATATCCATCGAGGTTGTCTTTGTCTACGACCAAAAGTGCCATAGTTACGAACTTAGTATGTACCGCAGGAGTAATGTCTAGGACATATCAATCGATCAGGTGAGCTGCGCCAACAAGCGCCAAAGCACGCATCCGCGAGCCGAAGGCTCCGGGGGGGCACGAGGGAGGAGGAAGGCAGTGATGGGTGAGGGGCAGCAGCTGGCGATCCCTCGTCATCGGCCACGGCTGAATGAATGAAAGTGCCAATCTTGTCGTTTGTCCTGATCGGCCACACCCACCAACAATCTGTCACTCTGCTGCTACCCCTCTTCAGATCTACACTTTACGAATGCTTCGAGTATTCCCTCACCGTGTTTGATTCCAACTTGAAGCTTCAATGCTTAAGCTCATGATCAAACTCATGATCAGACCGCGGCCTTCCGCGACCGTCAATTGCTCTCCATTGAATCACTCGATTGCCGGGGCCCTCCACGCGCCACAAACCCACAACGACCGATCGCAGTGGGGCTCGACAAGCTTTCCCCGGATTCTGGTGCCCCGCGCTAGCCTAAGAGGGGCTGTAAGCGGGTACTAGACCGGTACGTAGAGCGGGTTCTCACCCGTGTCGGTGCATTTGCGTCACGCCTGCGCTAGGCCCGTTGCGGCTCCAAGCCTGGTCTGCTGAGCTAGGAGCCAGGGGCGTCACGCCTTCCGTCAGGCCAAAGTCACGCGATTGTCCTACAGCGGTTTTCCCGCGCAACAAACGTGAACAAATGGTGGGAGAACCCACAATTCGAATGCGTGCGTGCATGCTTTCTTTGGGCTTGTAACAGTAACATTGCATTGGATGTTTGGTGGTTTCCCATTGAGGGACGGAGCGAGGCGCAGGCGCAGGCACAAGAACAAGACAGGGCAAGACAGGGCAGCCCGCGGAACCTTAGCCATACCCCCCTAGGTCGTCCCTTCCCTTCCAGGTGTGGGCAGTTACCCCGCCCAGTCTGACGACAGCTCAGTAAGGTAATGGGTGAAGCGGAAGCCCTGGATGACTGAGGATTCAAGCATGCCATCCAATGATCCAATGCAAACGAATGCTTCGGAGATGGACGACGCCCCAACGGCAGGTGCGTCTGTGATTGCAATAAGTAACAACCCCTTCCCCTCCATCTCGTCCTTCCATCCATCTCCTCTCATCACACATTCAAAGCACAACAGCAATTCAACCTCACTTACAATCTTCTGCTTTTAACACAAAAGGTCCGTGGACATGCCTTTACATCCTTTCATCTTTCCCTTTCGATATATCCTAATCTGTCATCAATATCACTAACATTATTCCCCTCTCACAGCAGAATCAGCTATCACAACCAGATCTTTTTGATCAACTCACAACAACCATCCAACATCATGTCGGAACCACTCGCCAAGGTCGATTCTGCCGTCGAAGGCTTGTCAACATCACCCCCAGCCAAGGATGACACCAAGAAGCTCGAGAAGCGAAGAGCCAGCTCAGCAGCAGCACCTGGTGTTTATAACATCCTTGACCTCGGTAAGCTTCGAAACCTCTCAATCAACCCAATGGCTCTGTCCGATATCGGATAAGGTGTCATGAGGGTATGTATCATCATCGCCCAAGATTTGTTACTGACTCATTGATACTGTAGAGGCCGAAGGAACTGAGCTCGAGCTTGCTCCCGAAACTCAGAAGACTGGCTGGAAGATTAACACCAGCCCCAACACGATAGAGGACCCCTCTATGCTGAAGCTTCACCTATCAAAACCTCCCATCAAGAGAATCGACCTCCACTTCCCACTAGGAAAGGAGGTAACAGCCCGAAACCTCAAGGGTGTGACAATCAAGGATGCTCTTGATGCCATCCACAAGGCATACAAGAAGCGGGTAAGTTCTGAATGCCCTCACCGACTTCGATTTCGGCATACACTAACACACCCAGGCCGATGACGAGCTCGATGACCCCTACCTCGCTGGTTTCGAGTGGGACAAGGAGGAGTCATGGACCCGACTTGTTGTTCATCTCCAAAAGCAGCCTACAAGCACAGGAGGCTTCGGCGGCTCTGGTGGCAAGAAGAAGAAGAACAAGAAGCAAGAAGAATAAGCTCCTCATGCCACTCCGGTATCTGTTCCAATAGTTCCTATAATTCTTGTTCGTTTCGCTGGTTTCGTTGCGAGTCGGCGCTCGGGATATTGCGTCTAGATATTCTTGGTCCGGTCATAGTCTGTGCGATTGCTGGAAGCGTCGCCTGGTGTATTCCTCTATAGTTCTTGTTATCGCTGGTCGATTCGGTCGGCGTTTCGAGGTTCCACGTTGTCATGGTTCCTTTACATAATTTACACAATCTCCGCGCACTTATGTTTATCAATTGTGCTTTGCAAAAGAAGAGAGCCATGAAGTCGATTGTGAAAGACGTTGAAATTAGAATGAGTCTGTCCACAAGATGCTGCCCTCATCTCCAGACCCACTACCCATCATGGTTTTACCCCGCGATGGTGATTTAGCTTTCGGTGAAATTGTGTCGGAAATCTTGAAGCCGATTCCGATTTGAAAGGCCCATCATGTCCATTATATCCGGGGTAAGCAAATGCTGATTCCGCCTTTTCATTAAATTATCATTCCGACTTTATGCGACGAAAATGACCTGTTATCCGTCTTTTGTTCTCAGTTGGGTAATATCCTCCCCTCAGCGTCAGCGGAATCCGGGCGCGATGCCCCACGGCTAACGTCGGGCCGCCTACAGACTGCAGCGCGGAATTCAAAGTCAACGGCTTACACGGCAGATGGGACGTCATCCGTCGTTCCGTTCAAGAAGGGAAGCTCGCAAAGCCGTAGAAACACAGTTATAAGCATCCATTTCGCACACTAGTTGAAATTGATTACAATCGATTACCACTCAAACTCAGACAGTAAAGGACATAACTTAGCAAGATGCCCGTTACAAACTTTGACCTCAAGGAGAAATACCGGTACCAGAATGGCTTCAACTGCCACTTAGAGTGAGTTCGGTTGTTCATAGTAAATTGATATTTGCTGACATTTTGTTAGGTCTGAAGCCGTTGACGGTGCTTTGCCTGTGGGACACAATTCTCCTCAGAAGCCGCCGTATGGACTCTACGCCGAGAAACTATCCGGGACAGCGTTTACTGCCCCGCGACATGAGAATAAACAGACTTGGCTGTATCGCGTTCTGCCATCTTGTGCGCATCCTCCATATCAGGAAGAGAAATCTGACGCCAAGTCGGAGGAGGTTGATAACAAGACTCTTGATGGCGCCGAGGATGGCAAGCTGAACTATATCCCTAATCAGCTCCGCTGGGACCCCTTTGACCATGATGAGGCCAAGCACTTGGACTTTGTTACTGGTCTGAGGTTGGTTGCTGGTGCCGGAGATCCTACCTTGAAGGAGGGATTGGGTATGTATATCTACGCCGCGGGGAAGAGTATGGATGAGAAATCGGCGTTTTACTCTGCCGATGGCGATCTTCTCATCGTCGCTCAAGAGGGAGCTCTCGATATTCGGACAGAATTCGGATGGCTCCTTGTTCGACCTATGGAGATTGCTGTCATCCCTCGAGGTGTCAAGTATCAAGTCCACCTCCCCTCCGGCCCAGCTCGCGGTTACGCTCTTGAACTATATCAAGGCCACTTCAACCTTCCTGAGCTTGGTCCTATCGGCTCCAACGGTCTGGCAAACGCACGCGATTTTCAGTCACCCGTCGCATGCTTCAGCGAGGACTTTGGCGCGACAGCCTCCGAAGGCTCTAACTCGTACACCATCTCCGTCAAGTTCAACAACAGCCTCTTCAAGACGGTGCAGGCACACACTCCTTTCGATGTGGTGGCCTGGCATGGAAACTACTATCCTTACAAGTACGACCTGGGCCGCTTCAACACTATCGGAACTATTTCGTTCGACCACCCAGATCCCTCCATCTTCACTGTTCTCTCAGCACCGACCAACACCCCCGGTACGGCAGTAGCAGACTTTGTCATCTTCCCACCACGCTGGCTGGTCGGTGAAGATACATTCCGCCCGCCGTGGTACCACCGCAACACCATGAGTGAGTTTATGGGTCTGATCCAGGGCGGTTATGACGCCAAGAAGGGCGGCGCAGGCGGTTTCGTCCCCGGCGGTGCAAGTCTGCACAATGTAATGAGCGGCCATGGCCCCGATGCTGAGAGCTATGAGGGCGCGCGGAACGCAGAACTCAAGCCTGTCAAGGTTGGAGGAGGAAGCTGTGCGTTTATGTTTGAGAGTTGTTTAATGGTAGGTGTTACGAAATGGGGATTGAGTACGTGTCAGAAGGTGCAGGAGGGCTATAACGAGCACAGTTGGGGTGGTGTTAAGAACCATTGGAAGTTGCCTGAGGGCTTGAAGGTGAAGCAGCATACCCTATGATGGAAGTTGTCTTGAGGTGCCGTGTGCGTGAGCTTCAACAACTACGAAGAACATGGTACTATGGTGGAAACAAAATGGTGTTGACGATGAGATTGGCATTGACATAACGACTAGCAATTTGTCTTGACAACAGGCAATGTTTCTTGTTCTATTCTATTTATGAGATTCTTAAATATATACCACCTCGCTCTGACCTATTGTCCGCCTGTCCTCAAAACCACGTTTGAAGGTACATCTCGAGCCTTGAACTCATCATCAATCTCATAGACAATCTCTCCTCCCTCTTGCTTGAAGCCCTGTTTTATATACACCACCCGTCCCATACTCGATGCCTCCGTGATAGACTCCAACCCACCCCGTCGCTCAGCCTCATCTAATCCCCATTGAACCAACTTCTTTGCGATTCCTCTCTTCTGGAACGCTGGGTCGACGACACAGAGATCCATTACCATCACCGCCGGCGGAGATGCAGTCGCCTTCTCCTTGATGATCTCCCAGCGCCTCCTGTGCAACGACCTCTCCGCTTGCTGAAGAAACCGCTGCTCACTCTCGTTACCAGGATGCAGTTCCTCCAAATTCGTGCTCTTTCGGATATCCTCGACAGGTGCATCGCCGTAGCCATCTACCACAGAAAATTGCTGCCAAATTGAGATGCCGGCAATGACGTTGTCGACCGTGGCCTTGATAAAGATGGTGTTGGGCTGGCCATCGCGATTCTTAGTGATAGACGACCAGCGGTCGACGAGACGCTTGGCACCGGCTTTTTCGCCTTCAGGAGTGTCCCAGCCTGGGTTGAAGCTCATCCAGACGCCATCGTGGGTTTGGTGGCCAAAGGCGGCGGCACAGGCCCTGAAGGCGCCGGTGAAGTCGTCGGGGTTTGTAATGAGTTCAAGCTTCGCTTCTGAGGTGGCCATTTTTGCTAGTGAGATTCTGATTTCCTTGTTTAGAGTTGATTGAGATGCGATGAAGGTGGGAGAATATTCTATATCCTTGCCGGATAAATATGAGCTTGCGTTTGGGTGTTAGCTACTTGAGGCATTAGTTACGGCAGAGTAGACGATACTTGGCAGATCCACTTCTCTCCTCTTCTCTTCATTCGGTGTGAGTAATAATTTCCCGCTCTGCACGATTGGGCTTATTTCCATTACCAAAAATGGCCTTGATCCTGGGGTCGCATCAATCGTTGTGAAATATTGTCATAGTTGAAGTTCGGCTAGAAATGTGGTGTAGTAGCTGGACTGTTGTACAATCCGCGTATGGAAACTCGCTGATAGATACCAGAGCACTTCAGCCGGAATCCACTCATGATTTAGTAGACTTCATCCAGCTATACCCGATTCTCATCAGACTTTTGAATAGAACATACAGATTGCGAGAAATCAGGTTTGGCTGTTTCAAGTGCTATGATTCATACACATCTCCAATTAAGCTACCAATTGGTATAACCTGCTTGACTCAGCAGCTTGCCTTGAATACCTTCTCTAAAGGAAAAACGATACGAGCCCGAGCTCATCAAGTTGACATGAATGGAAACTGCCAAAAGGCTGTCAAAGCATGAAGTGTAGATTGGTGACTTTTGCAGTCAACGCACGTTTAGTGTCTGCTCTGCCACGATGACGTCTATAACTCTAAGGGCTTCCTAATTTAAGTAATACACGTTTCTTTCGTAATCCTCATGCCGATCTTTTTGGTCCTTCCATTACAATAATACAATTTTTCATCCTTGTCCCACATGGTTGGTTCATTGACATCTTCCTCAGGCTCATTCGACTCGCGACTCCATCTTTATAATTTCCATCTCCATCCACGCCCAGAGAACTCTTGATCACCCATCATTTGTTTCATTCCTCAGGCTCCAGATCTCGTAATTGAGCCCCTGATTGGAGATTCTTTTCATTTTGATAGTCGTCTAACTCTCCAGATTCGTCTAAATGTTTTGCGCCTCTTGATATGTGCACAGGCTGGGAGTTTCAGTCCAGATCGCAGCTAAAAGGTACCGATTAATGATGCCGGTATTTGTGCATTGGTCCCCATATTTTCCTGCGACTCTACACTATCTTGAAATCGTGGCCCGCTTGATGGAGTTTGGATTGGCTGGCTATCGGCTTGATGCGGCTGCCACGGGCGAAATAGTGTATTATGAGATGTTGTATGGCACTCATATTCATAAGAGGGGCTAGGATTGAACGGTTGGAATGGTCTATATGACTTGACCCCTGAATCGCTTCCCGGTATATACGAATAAGTAGTATAGGTGTTCTGTGTCGGCGTCGAGGTTCTTGTCGAAAGAGAGCTATAAATATCCCAGCTTTTTCTTTGTGTCAAGCCCTTTGGTGCATCGTAAGGGGACGCTCCCAATTGCGCTGTTTCAGAAATGTCCGGAGAGAGACTTTCAGCACCGGATCTTGTTGTATATTCGAGTTGGCTATCCGCATGTGGCGGTTGATAAGGCTTAAACGATGAGTCTCTGTGGACCGCCCACGACTCTGGCCTTGCTGCCATGGCCGGGGACGAGACACTACGGTAAGTCTCGTAACGCTCCTGTAAACCATCAAGCTTTTCAGGAACTGAATAGCTGGGGATATAAGCTGAGTAAGTTCTCCTCGTCGCCTGGGTACGGTCTCCTCCCACTTCGGATCGGACTCTGGGCACCAGTTGTTCTTGAACACTTAGTGTTTGGGAACTTGATTCATCGCACCGTGCTCTTGTTATTCCGTTAATCGTGAGGTCGCTATCTGAGCCTCGGATATCTTGATAAGTTTCGGGAGGCTCTGAAGTCTCTATTGTTGATGGCGGCGGGCTGCCTTGAGGAGTGTTGCTGGTGGGTGATAGCCTCGCGATGTTTGCTTGGCCATCTTGTGTATGTGCTGCTAGCCCATTTTCGTTTGATGAATAAGGTGAAAGGTATAGGTCTTGTTCAAACTCAAATGAAGGTAACAATGGTTTAATCGGTGGTTGACCTGAGTCTGATGCTGGACTGTGTGAGCTGAAAGGCTGATAGGCCTTGAAAGGTCCAGGAGGAGAAGTGAAACTCATATTGGTAAGATGGAATATGGCTGCGGATTGAAGAAATGTGCCCAGAAGAGCTTTAGAGCATGAAAAAGTGTTAAGTATTTGAGCAGACTTATAGAGAGGCTATGCATCTGACATATGTGGACTATCTGACAACAACTCGCGTAAACGCAGGTACACCTAATCATCAGCGTATGCGTGCATGTCTACTAACACACAAGCCTAACACCACTACTCTAAGTGCGGATTCTAGCGTATACGTAAGTGTTTGGGGTATGTTGACGACGCCTCCGTGTTTCATGAGTGGCTCTCGCAGTTGTTAAAGCTTTTGGGGGGCCAGTTTTATTGTCAGTGCGGCTTCATCGGACCCGCTATCTGACCGCAGACACCTAGAATAGTATAAATGGTTCGCTTGAGATTACTCCCTCAGCCTCATTGCGCAGCTGTCAGCTACTTTAACTAAAACAGTGGGTTTCCATCGTGACGCAGCGCTCGTAGGTGTCCACAGCAGATATTAATAGACGTGGGCTTGTTGATGTTTTATATCGATCTGCAAACAAACCTTATAACTTGGTTTTCAATATTTTGTATTATCATACCGTTCTATCCTAGAGGCTTATGATTTCCCGAATACTTGGCCCTTTCGTCAGAAACACGATTACCACCCCTTTTTGTACATCATCAACTCTTACCACGAACAATCCGAGAATATATTTCACAGGCTCTTGGTACTTAGGGGCCTGAGATATAGGCCTGAATGCGAATATGAAACACAACAGAATTGACCAAGCGAGTATTCAGTCACGATCGTGTTCTCGGAGCCTTGTTCCTAAAACCCCTGCTTATGGGCTATCCTGAGAGCAGAAGTAAACACAACTTGACGTAAGTTGAGGCTATTCTCCTCAGCCTCACACGTGTCTTTCCACTCAAGTTCTTGTAGTGACATCGAGATGAGGGCCATAAGCGTAGGCCCGCCCAAGTACCTCATTCTGACAATATCATCAACCGCAGGCGTATGCTCAAACAATTACTTATAGCCAACACACCTGTCGGTGTTTATACTGCAGCCCTTATCACAAGGAGTCATGCCTACAAAATGCCCTGAGCGGTCCACACCACCCTCAAAAGATAGGGAGGCAGGCGGGTCAGTGAACAATTAATACTCTGCCTAACTTCAGTTGAGAAATAATAAAATAAACCAGGCACTCTAGTAAATCCTTAGCCTAAATTATGCTCTAGTATCATAACCTATCCTAAAGTTAGGTAGAGTATCGATTATCTATTAACCCGCCTGGGAGGGCCAGTCTCTCGATCCCCAGGATATTTATAAATAACGAGCGGGGCATGGTGCAATCGTCTAAGGGAGTCATTCCAAGCCAATGAGGGTGACAATGAAAGCGTACGTTATTTAGCTTGGCATGGGGCCTTTTCTCTGTCGCATGTTATTCGCAGATCTGGGACATGATAGATATCAGACCAAAAGATAGATCATGGACTGAGGTAGAATATTATTTCGGAATGAGTATGCTCTATTGCTCTAATACCTGAGAGAAGACATTTGGTGTACAAGAAAACTGCACCGCGATCTGTG